>CM055761.1:8629406-9985590 GCA_029465975.1 Dallia pectoralis | reverse complement strand
GTGTAATGTAGAGTGTGTGTAATGTAGAGTATGTAGTAGAGTGTGTGTAATGTAGAGTATGTAGAGGTGTATGTGTGTAATGTAGTATGTAGAGTGTGTGTAATGTAGAGTATGTAGAGTGTGTGTAATGTAGAGTATGTAGAGTGTGTGTAATGTAGAGTATGTAGAGTGTGTGTAATGTAGAGTATGTAGAGTGTGTGTAATGTAGAGTGTGTAGAGTGTGTGTAATGTAGAGTATGTAGAGTGTGTGTAATGTAGAGTGTGTGTAATGTAGAGTATGTAGAGTGTGTGTAGTGTAGAGTATGTAGAGTGTGTGTAATGTAGAGTATGTAGAGTGTGTGTAATGTAGAGTGTGTAGAGTGTGTGTAATGTAGAGTATGTAGAGTGTGTGTAATGTAGAGTATGTAGAGTGTGTGTAATGTAGAGTCTGTGTAATGTAGAGTATGTAGAGTGTGTGTAATGTAGAGTATGTAGAGTGTGTGTAATGTAGAGCATGTAGAGTGTGTGTATTGTAGCGTATGTAGAGCGTGTGTAATGTAGAGTGTGTGTAATGTAGAGTATGTAGAGTGTGTAGAGTGTGTGTAATGTAGAGTGTGTAGAGTGTGTGGTATGTAGAGTGTGTGTAATGTAGAGTGTGTAGAGTGTGTGTAATGTAGAGTATGTAGAGTGTGTGTAATGTAGAGTATGTAGAGTGTGTGTAATGTAGAGTATGTAGAGTGTGTGTAATGTAGAGTATGTAGAGTGTGTGTAATGTAGAGTGTGTGTAATGTAGAGTATGTAGAGTGTGTATAACGTAGAGTATGTAGAGTGTGTGTAATGTAGAGTATGTAGAGTGTGTGTAATGTAGAGTGTGTGTAATGTAGAGTATGTAGAGTGTGTGTAATGTAGAGTGTGTGTAATGTAGAGTATGTAGAGTGTGTAGAGTGTGTGGTATGTAGAGTGTGTAGAGTGTGTGTAATGTAGAGTATGTAGAGTGTGTGTAATGTAGAGTGTGTAGAGTGTGTGTAATGTAGAGTATGTAGAGTGTGTGTAATGTAGAGTATGTGTAATGTAGAGTATGTAGAGTGTGTGTAGTGTAGAGTATGTAGAGTGTGTGTAATGTAGAGTATGTAGAGTTTGTGTAATGTAGAGTGTGTGTAATGTAGAGTGTGTAGAGTGTGTGTAATGTAGAGTATGTAGAGTGTGTGTAATGTAGAGTATGTAGAGTGTGTGTAATGTAGAGTCTGTGTAATGTAGAGTATGTAGAGTGTGTGTAATGTAGAGTATGTAGAGTGTGTGTAATGTAGAGCATGTAGAGTGTGTGTAATGTAGCGTATGTAGAGCGTGTGTAATGTAGAGTATGTAGAGTGTGTAGAGTGTGTGTAATGTAGAGTATGTAGAGTGTGTGTAATGTAGAGTATGTAGAGTGTGTGTAATGTAGAGTGTGTGTAATGTGTGTGTAATGTAGAGTATGTAGAGTGTGTGTAATGTAGAGTATGTAGAGTGTGTGTAATGTAGAGTATGTAGAGTGTGTGTAATGTAGAGTATGTAGAGTGTGTGTAATGTAGAGTATGTAGAGTGTGTGTAATGTAGAGTGTGTGTAATGTAGAGTATGTAGAGTGTGTGTAATGTAGAGTATGTAGAGTGTGTGTAATGTAGAGTGTGTGTAATGTAGAGTGTGTAGAGTGTGTGTAATGTAGAGTATGTAGAGTGTGTGTAATGTAGAGTATGTAGAGTGTGTGTAATGTAGAGTGTGTGTAATGTAGAGTATGTAGTGTGTGTAATGTAATGTAGAGTGTGTGTAATGTAGAGCATGTAGAGTGTGTGTATTGTAGAGTATGTAGAGCGTGTGTAATGTAGAGTATGTAGAATGTGTGTAATGTAGAGTATGTAGAGTGTGTGTAATGTAGAGTGTATGTAGAGTGTGTGTATGTAGACTGTGTGTAATGTAGAGTATGTAGAGTGTGTGTAATGTAGAGTATGTAGAGTGTGTGTAATATAGAGCATGTAGAGTGTGTGTAATGTAGAGTATGTAGAGCGTGTGTAATGTAGAGTATGTAGAATGTGTGTAATGTAGAGTATGTAGAGTGTGTGTAATGTAGAGTATGTAGAGTATGTGTAATGTAGAGTATGTAGAGTGTGTGTAATGTAGAGTATGTAGAGTGTGTGTAATGTAGAGTATGTAGAGTGTGTGTAATGTAGAGTATGTAGAGTGTGTGTAATGTAGAGTATGTAGAGTGTGTGTAATGTAGAGTATGTAGAGTGTGTGTAATGTAGAGTATGTAGAGTGTGTGTAATGTAGAGTGTGTAGAGTGTGTGTAATGTAGAGTGTGTAGAGTGTGTGAGTGTGTAATGTAGAGTGTAGAGTGTAATGTAGAGTGTAGAGTGTGTGTAATGTAGAGTGTGTGTAATGTGAGTATGTAGAGTGTGTGTAATGTAATGTAGAGTATGTAGAGTGTGTGTAATGTAGAGTATGTAGAGTGTGTGTAATGTAGAGTATGTAGAGTGTGTGTAATGTAATATGTAGAGTGTGTGTAATGTAGAGTATGTAGAGTGTGTGTAATGTAGAGTATGTAGAGTGTGTGTAATGTAGAGTATGTAGAATGTGTGTAATGTAGTATGTATGTAGAGTATGTGTGTGTAATGTAGAGTATGTAGAGTGTGTAATGTAGAGTATGTAGAGTGTGTGTAATGTAGAGTATGTAGAGTGTGTATGTAGAGTGTGTGTAATGTAGAGTATGTAGATGTGTGTAATGTAGAGTGTGTGTAATGTAGATATGTAGAGCATGTGTAATGTAGAGTATGTAGAATGTGTGTAATGTAGAGTATGTAGAGTGTGTGTAATGTAGAGTATGTAGAGTGTGTGTAATATAGAGCATGTAGAGTGTGTGTAATGTAGAGTATGTAGAGTGTGTGTAATGTAGAGTATGTAGAATGTGTGTAATGTAGAGTATGTAGAGTGTGTGTAATGTAGAGTATGTAGAGTGTGTGTAATGTAGAGTATGTAGAGTGTGTGTAATGTAGAGTATGTAGAGTGTGTGTAATGTAGAGTATGTAGAGTGTGTGTAATGTAGAGTATGTAGAGTGTGTGTAATGTAGAGTGTAGAGTGTAATGTAGAGTGTGTGTAATGTAGAGTATGTAGAGTGTGTGTAATGTAGAGTATGTAGAGTGTGTGTAATGTAGAGTATGTGAGTGTGTAATGTAGAGTATGTAGAGTGTGTGTAATGTAGAGTATGTAGAGTGTGTGTAATGTAGAGTATGTAGAGTGTGTGTAATGTAGAGTATGTAGAGTGTGTGTAATGTAGAGCATGTAGAGTGTGTGTAATGTAGAGTATGTAGAGCGTGTGTAATGTAGAGTGTGTGTGTGTAATGTAGAGTATGTAGAGTGTGTGTAATGTAGAGTATGTAGATGTAATGTGTGTAATGTAGAGTATGTGTAATGTAGAGTATGTAGAGTGTGTGTAATGTAGAGTATGTAGAGTGTGTGTAATGTAGAGTATGTATGTGTAGTAAGTGTGTGTAATGTAGAGTATGTAGAGTGTGTGTAATGTAGAGTATGTAGAGTGTGTGTAATGTAGAGTATGTAGAGTGTGTGTAATGTAGAGTATGTAGAGTGTGTGTAATGTAGAGTATGTAGAGTGTGTGTAATGTAGAGTATGTAGAGTGTGTGTAATGTAGAGTATGTAGAGTGTGTGTAATGTAGAGTATGTAGAGTGTGTGTAATGTAGTAGTATGTAGAGTGTGTGTAATGTAGAGTATGTAGAGTGTGTGTAATGTAGAGTATGTAGAGTGTGTGTAATGTAGAGTATGTAGAGTGTGTGTAATGTAGAGTATGTAGAGTGTGTGTAATGTAGAGTATGTAGATGTGTGTAATGTGAGTATGTAGAGTGTGTGTAATGTAGAGTATGTAGAGTGTGTGTAATGTAGAGTATGTAATGTAGTGTGTAATGTAGAGTATGTAGAGTGTGTGTAATGTAGAGTATGTAGAGTGTGTGTAATGTAGAGTAATGTATGTAGAGTGTGTGTAATGTAGAGTATGTAGAGTGTGTGTAATGTAGAGTATGTAGAGTGTGTGTAATGTAGAGTATGTAGAGTGTGTAATGTAAGTGTGTAGAGTGTGTGTAATGTGTAGAGTATGTAGAGTGTGTGTAATGTAGAGTATGTAGAGTGTGTGTAATGTAAGTATGTAGAGTGTGTGTAATGTAGAGTATGTAGAGTGTGTAATGTAGAGTGTAGTATAGTGTGTGTAATGTGTATGTAGAGTGTGTGTAATGTAGAGTGTGTAGAGTGTGTGTAATGTAGAGTGTGTAGAGTGTGTGTAATGTAGAGTATGTAGAGTGTGTGTAATGTAGAGTATGTAGAGTGTGTGTAATGTAGAGTATGTAGAGTGTGTGTAATGTAGAGTATGTAGAGTGTGTAATGTAGAGTGTGTGTAATGTAGAGTATGTAGAGTATGTGTAATGTAGAGTATGTAGAGTGTGTGTAATGTAGAGTATGTAGAGTGTGTGTATTGTAGAGTATGTAGAGTGTGTGTAATGTAGAGTGTGTAGAGTGTGTGTAATGTAAGTATGTAGAGTGTGTGTAATGTAGAGTGTGTGTAATGTAGAGTATGTAGAGTGTGTGTAATGTAGAGTGTGTGTATGTATGTAGAGTGTGTGTAATGTAATGTGTAGAGTAGAGTATGTAGAGTGTGTGTAATGTAGAGCATGTAGAGTGTGTGTAATGTAGAGTATGTAGAGCGTGTGTAATGTAGAGTATGTAGAATGTGTGTAATGTAGAGTATGTAGAGTGTGTGTAATGTAGAGTATGTAGAGTGTGTGTAATGTAGACTGTGTGTAATGTAGAGTATGTAGAGTGTGTGTAATATAGAGCATGTAGAGCGTGTGTAATGTAGAGTATGTAGAATGTGTGTAATGTAGAGTATGTAGAGTGTGTGTAATGTAGAGTATGTAGAGTATGTGTAATGTAGAGTGTGTGTAATGTAGAGTATGTAGAGTGTGTGTAATGTAGAGTGTGTGTAATGCAGAGTGTGTGTAATGTAGAGTATGTGTAATGTCATTAGGACAGTAATAAAAGCATTGCTCCCCACCCAGACCAGTTATTTTGGATAGTTATTTTAAGGTAGATTTTTACATGTTTATTTTTTAATGGGACTCATTATTATCGCTAGTCTGGTCTGCATCAGATGTACAGGCTGTACAGCTGGCTTGGTAACTGGTGCACAAGCCCTATCAGAAAGCACCTTGTCTGAAAGCACAAGCTGTGAAAGCACTATGAGTAAATAAATGTAATATGAGTAGATAGGGCACTTGGTAGGTCATCAATGTCCCTGAACGATACAGACACAGACATCGTAATGTACAGTATAATTTCTTTCTGACCTAAGTGACATTATGCTTTACATTCCCTCCCACCAAGCAGTGACATTAGTCGTTATATTCCTTAAAATGTGCCGTGAAAAGTCATCCATCCAAGGCCTCTGGGCAGTGGCGGCGACAGGGTGGTGCTAGATGGTGCTGTTGCTCCCCCTATAATTGCCGTAGCACCCGCCCAGCACCCCCAAGAAATGTCTGTAATTTTTTATATTTATATTTTAATGTCATGTTTGAATTGTCCTTTTGATGTTGTTAACAACGGGAAATAAATAATAATTTAAAAATACATATTTTTGTATAAAATAACACGAGGCACAAACAGGTGATCTGCTTTGGCTAATGGGCGCAGCGCCTGGTAAACTTTGGACCTTAACGTGAAACTTCCTGTCACATTAGTTAGCTGTGAACGCAGTTTTTCTTGCCTGGGCCGTGTACAAAACTACCTGAGGAACAGTACTGGAGACACTAGGACCAATAATCTGGCACTTTCGGCTATAGACACGGAGAGAACGAGGACCCTTGACTGCGACAACATCATTGATCAGGGCTTGAATTTCGGTGCGGGGATTGCGCATAATTTAAACCATTCCTGCAAGGTTAGTTTTTATAGTGCGAGAAATTCCAGCACAAATATATTTGCTTCATCTCAGACCAAGGTAAAGTTGGTTGGATATTCGATATTGGGTATTTAACAGATATTCGGAGCCCGAGATCGGGTCTGGTTTTCCCGCAAGCAGCCACACTAAACCCGGGTGATCAACCGACAGAAACCTCTGTGTTCTTATAGTTAGGGACCAAGTCTCAAGTCTCAACGGTATTAATTCAATAGCTGTTTAACCATTTGCCTTTGAAACTTCAAACCACTTTAAGATTGTTTTATAGAGGACACTCGCATTTTGCACAGCTTTGTTTTTTTTAAAGGAAATGGTGTAAAAGACGTTTAATAAACATTTAAAAATTGTAAAAATCTATCTTTTTTTCTGAAATCACTTGAAAATCTCAATTTACTTTCATATTGTCTACAAAGGTCTTTCACATGTTGCACATGATTTGGTTTTTCAAAATAAAACATTTTAAGTTTTAAAAATACATTTAAATACTGGAAATCTCATTAGGTTTTTTGTGCAGTGACCTATTAACCTCAAACCATTTTCAGATAGTCTGCAGGGGCCACCCACATGTTGCACAACTGGAAATGCACAATTCATGTATACAAATCCGTATATATTAATAAATGAAGATGATTTAATTAGATAGATGCATCAAAAGTTATTCTCTCCCCCATAATATTTAGACCCCCATGTGACCCATGTAAGGGGGGAATTCCCCCCCAGTTTAAAAAATCTATTTCAGGCCCTGATTGATGCCTTCACACTCAATCACAGCAACAGACGTATTGTTTTGTTGTGAAGACGTCTATGGTTAGTGCTTGATTTCCCCCTATGTTGGCTATTAAAAATGTAATTAATTTTGTGGTTGAAGCACAAATGTTGGCTTTAGTTACATTCATGATGCTCCAATAATAGGAACACTGCTGATTCATCATTAGACTCGTGTTGGTAACTGGCTGTGTGATTTCGGGATCTGAGCATTTTAGGCCAAAGCGTGCAGCCTTCTGTTGCTGCTCCATTGTATTGGCTCGACTGTGACAGAATTGTGTGAAATATTATTTACAGAGGTTAACATTGGCAGGCGTATGTATGTTTTATCTATAGCCCTTGAGTTGAATACTTTCATATATATTATTATATGTGTCTTCCAAGGGTGGTCCGATGCGATCTACATAATGAAACACCCGAAAATCGAAGCACCTTCTCTTAAGTGTTGAGCATCCCCATAGCACCTGCAACCGAAAATCTCTGGAGCCGCCACTGCCTCTGGGTGAGGTGTTTCTGGCTCACTGACAGTGCACCGTTCCACTGTATGCAAAGTACTTAACGCTTTTGACACACAGAGAGATAAACCCTATACTGAACATGCTACAGTTCTCTCTGCATGAGGTACAGACATTCATGTCCTCTATACAGGGGGACCCATTATAAACATGTCATATTCATTTATGAAATGATTCCTTGTTGAGTGGAGCAGATCTGATAACACTGACAACCAGTGCCAGAGAACTGTTGGAGACGGTGCGCTCTGTACTACCGGTCGGAGACGGTGCGCTCTGTACTACCGGTCGGAGACGGTGTGCTCTGTACTACCGGTCGGAGACGGTGCGCTCTGTACTACCGGTCGGAGACGGTGCGCTCTGTACTACCGGTCGGAGACGGTGTGCTCTGTACTACCGGTCGGAGACGGTGCGCACTGTACTACCGGTCGGAGACGGTGCGCTCTGTACTACCGGTCGGAGACGGTGCGCTCTGTACTACCGGTCGGAGACGGTGCGCTCTGTACTACCGGTCGGAGACGGTGCGCTCTGTACTACCGGTTGGAGACGGTGTGCTCTGTACTACTGCAGACAAAACGTGAACAATGATGTTCCC
Organism: Dallia pectoralis; assembly: GCA_029465975.1. NCBI lineage: Eukaryota > Metazoa > Chordata > Actinopteri > Esociformes > Umbridae > Dallia > Dallia pectoralis. The sequence goes on along the minus strand of CM055761.1, from coordinate 9,977,749 downwards.
AATGTTTTACTGCATGTGACATCTGTTAACGCATCTGACCAATAATTGAAATATTTCTTCTTTTAGTTTTCAGTTCTGTCCCTGAGCATGGCAATTGTCCCATATTGCTTTCATGACTCCACTACCACAATGAAAGTGTGATGATGTTCAGGTGTCTACAGCTCAATATTTAATACGATAACGCTAAATACAAACTTTTTCTAGGTTTTGTGGTCCCTCATTGAGAATATTTTTAAAATCATTGTTTTTTTTTAATGAAGACTACTAGTATTATTGGCCTGACTGAGCTGCATAACTGTCACATAACTGATGGTGTAGTGCAGGAAAAGGAACCAGATGCAGAGCGGGCGTCTCATTTCTGAGTATTTAGTTAAATACAAAACAAATACAAACCAATGAACAAAACACTGCAATAGTGCGACTTAATAACAACATCAACAACAGTTCACCAATACTCAGACTCACCAATTTACATACGTGACTTGAAACAATACTAAGTGTTATGTTTCCCAGTGACTACTATGGCCCAACTGATTAGCTAATTCACCCCTGGTGTGTGTAATCAACACCTACTAGCCACCCAACCGGAACTAGCCGCGTGCACCCCAATAAATGACCCAGAGTGAGAACCAAAGGTTCCCACCTGTGACAATGACACATATTAAGCATGTCCATTTAATGCAGTGTGGTCCAATACATATCTACAGACCTAACTTGTTTCAAGAGGAACTGAAACATGTGCGCTTATTGGACGTTAATTTCATGTTGTACATTTTAAATACACAGAACTCAATTAGATGCCTCTGCATCAAAATGTTGTTAAATGTGACAAATGGTCTTATTTTGTTTTGCATTGCAGTGATTTAGTGCTTAGCATTCTAAAGCCAGCAATTTACCTCTTGATAGAAAGCAGAATATGTAATCAGAAGAACTTTACAAGATAATAAATCATGTTTTCCTGAGATGTAAAAAATGTTAGACATTATCTAAGAATTAACTGAATGACAGAAAACAATGACATAAGCCAACAGGCTGAAGAGTGATTGTCTAAAAGAAAATCAGTGTACAGCCATTTTCTGATCTACCCAGAGATGTTCAATCAGGTTCAAGTCTGGGCTCTGGCTGGGCCACTGGATGTCACTGCTTTTTTATCTTCGCTGTGCTTTTATTAATTTCTTTTTTAATTTAACCTTTAATTAACCTGGTAGGCCGATTGACAACAAATTCTCATTTGCAACGGCGAGCTGACCAAGATAAAGCAAAAAATGTGCAAGACAACATGCAGTAACACAATAAATACACAGAATACGAGAGTACAAATAGAAGTGTGATTCTACATGGCAATACAGGATCAAGTGGAGAGTCAAAATATAATTTTCTGTATTTTGTGTGTTAAATCAGAGATCTGCATCAATTCCCAGAGTGTTTTTTACAAGAGAGTTGATGTTAAAGATGGTTACATATTTGTTGTCATTTATTGTACTGTATTGTTCGTATTCGTTCATTAAGTGTGTTTGAAGGGTTGCAGAAACAAATTCCTAGTTCATTGTAAATTACGAACATTTGAACGATTTATTGACGTTTGCATTATTTTGAACATCGATACGGTCAACTACATTAAACTTCCCAGCCAGTGAAAACGTAAACCCGGAACTTGATAGCTGGATGTTGGTTGGAGTTGAGACAGAATTGCCGTATTTTCCGGACTATAAGTCGCTCCGGAATATAAGTCGAATCAGTCAAAATATGCGTCATGATGAGGGAAAACCATTTATAAGTCGCACCGGACTATAAGTCGCATTTATTTAATGTATTTCACAAAATCCAAGACCAAAAAAAGACATTTATTCTGGAACATTTAATCACAGAACAACAGGCTGAATGGTTGTCCGGTATGTTAACATAACACATAAAAAAGTGTTTCAACTAGCATATAGAACATTTGGCTGAATAGGTTAAATTAACATAACAAGCCAGCGAGTCCAACAAGCGAGTTCCCCGGTAAGCAAGTTTACCAAGCTCCTGATGTCATTCAACATCACTAAATCCATTGAATTCTTCATCTTCTGTGTGACTTTGAACAAGACCGCCTGGGCGTGGAGACGTAACTTCACAAGCCTCTCCCGGCAGCACGTTGTTCAAGCACCCATCTGTGGACTCGTTCCTCCAGCGCTGGACATCTGGCTTTCAGCCCGCGATTAGCTTTCTTTGTTTTCTTCATCGCGGTTAAAGTTACCTCTGCTTTTCGCCAGTCCCTCGCAAGTTTCTCACTCACTCCAAACTTTCTTTCTGCTGCTCGATTACCGTTTTCGGCTGCATACTTTATTACTGTAGCTGACGTGGAAGTTTGTTGATGCGTCTCCATGGCGACAGAGTGAATGTGCGCAACTGTATTATCACTGAGTTACTTCACTATATGCTGTTATAATAGTTATAATAATGTAGAGAATTTAATAAGTGAAACACTGATAATGTTTTATTTTATTTAAAGAGAAATAACTTTAATTTGGTTCGATAAAGTTACACGCTGCCCCGGAAGTAGATTCACCGGCGTAGGTCAGAGTTGAGAGAGAGCGAACAAAAAGAGAGTTGTGATGAACGTTTGAGAGATTGTTTATATTTTCTACCACTGGTTGCACTTGGCAAACCGTTTTCACGGTGCAATTGTGCGGAGTTGTTTATGGTGTATTTTGTATAACTAGGGTAGTTACAATTATCTGTAGTTTGTAATCCGCAGAATATGATTTTCTTTTTGGGGGCATTTTCAGTTGTATTTAAATTAATGTTAATATATAAGTCGCACCTGACTATAAGTCGCAGGACCAGCCAAACTATAAAAAAAGTGTGACTTATAGTCCGGAAAATACGGTGATTGCTTTTCCTTGGTATCCCGGATGTTTATTCTGAATTTCTGACACTGATTTTTTTTGCACTGAATTTCTGACACTGAATTTTTTTGCACTGAATTTCTGACATTGAATTTTTTTGCACTGAATTTCTAACACTGAATTTTTTTCCACTGAATTTCTAACACTGAATTTTTTTTGCACTGAATTTCTAACACTGAATTTTTAGACACTGAATCTTGCAAATAAATTCAGTGCTAGAAATTCAGTTTCAGAATCTGGTGAGACAGATTTTCTTCCATACTATAGGACGATACAGTATGGATCCATCCTTTTATGTTGTTTTCACCAAATTCTGGACATAACGTCAGAATGTTATGCATCAGAACCCGACACTCACCAGACCAGGCATGGTTTTTCCAATCTTCTATTGTCCTGTGGTGTGGAATTTGTAGCCCAGATCCCCAGTGGATCAGTACTTTAAGGAATTTTAGCACCAACAAACATGCCATGTTGAAAGTCATTTAAACCACCTTCCCCATTCTGATGCTTGGTTTGACTCGTCCAGACCCACATGACTAAATGCATTGGGTTGCTGCCACGTGATTAGCGATATTTGCGTTAACAAGCAGTTGAAAGGGTGTACCTAACGAAGTAGACGATGTGTGTGTGTGTATATATATAAATTAATATCAAAATTAATAGAGAAGGAGTATTTATACATATGTATAAATGCATGTATATATATTATAAACCATCCTGCGTCTTAAAGCCATCCTGATGAGATCAGCACAATAGTATAACTGTGCACTCCTCTTTATAGCTTAAACAGGCTAATTAAGAAACAGAAGCTGATTACAGCAGGAAAGAAAGTGATTAGGAAAGAAGAGAAAGTTTTGCCAGACCAGCAGGAGTATTCTAGAGGGAGCTGGGCTGCAGAGCTCTCCAGCCGCACCTCTCCCCAAAATTCTCCACGCCTCATCCTTCATCTGCGTCTGCTCGTCATGTCCCGTCACCGCGGCGATACACCTGAACACTCTGCTGGTGCCAAACACCTGGCTCCATCTCCCTCTGTCCAAATGAAAAATATGCATAATCTGCCCTGCTGAGGAGATGGCAAATGAGGGGATTCATGACAAATTGGGTTGTGGCGTATTTCATGCAGAGGAGCATAGAACTTCAAGATGTTAAAAAACAACTAAGTTTGTACATCGGAATATTTGCCTAAATGAGAAGACATTGATGAAATTACATGGACTGCTAGCTAGGCCAAATCATGTACCACCTAGAAGAACTGCTGTTGTTCTGGATGGGAAAAATCAATTCAAGACAGTTTGTCCCCTACAGTTTGATTAGGTCGTAAACAACAGTATGGGATTGTTTCGATATGTCTTTGTTACACTATTGTTTAGTATTGGTATTAGTCAGCATTGTGTTTCAGAACCAAATCCATTGGCTGAAATTCTAGGCTATAACATACTTAAACGTGCTCCGTGAGAATACGAAGAAGGCAGTTGGGATCCAGGCAGCAGCGCTAAATTAAGTGCCTCAATAGCTTGATGGATGTGTTTCTGGAAACTTAATTAGACTGAAGTTCACTCTGGATAAGTGGGCATTCAATAAATGTCTGGCACTTCAATGCAGCGTGACATATTCAAGAGTGTTTCAAATCAAATCCATTTCGCAGGCAACTGTCGAATAATTAGGCTGCTGATGGACGAAGAGGAGAGAAGTCTGAATTTAGGACGTGTTGCGAGACTTGCTCAAAGTGGGCTGAAATAGGGCATATGTGTGAGTAATATGGCTTTTTTTAAGTACAAAAATGATCTTCCTGCTTTGGTTAAAAACAACTAATGATGTTTATTTGTCTGAGTCCAATAAAACACAGATTGTTCTCTGGTGTTGAGCAGCATAGTGACTTCAGAAGAAACGTAAGACATGCTTTGAACTAAGTAACTTCTGCTGATATCTGAACGGGCCATAATGAAGTTAAACAAAGCAGTGTACCATTGAAGTCTACCTGACAACGAACCAGTCACTGAGAAGCAGAATACATGAGATCTGAGTTGCATAAAGATCAAGAGAAGGTTGACTGGATCCTGCAAAACAAACAACAAGGGAAAATGCTTCTTTAGAATAAAAACAATAACATGTTAAGTGCTGACAACTGAAAGAGATGAATTTGCATAACTAAACTTCCATCTGGGGAAATGATGTGGAAACACTCCACCACAGGAATCATTTAATATTTAATAAATTACAAACAGTAGCTATGGCTAATTAGAATGTGCGCATTTACAAATCACCTCTGATAGCAAAACAAATGATGAAATATAAGGGTGCTCGTGGAGTGCGGGTGGGAAACAAGATGACAGACAAAGCTAATGGGGTATCGCTAACAACAAACCCATCAGAACACATCACACAACCATTTAGTTAGAGCTAGAGAACAAGAGGCAATAAAAGCTCCATTTAAAATATTGATAAGATATAGTGTAAAAGTGTATTTTTTCTCAGTGAATACATTTACTTGAGCAGCTGCTTATTGCTCAGGGGTCATTAACCACTAATCCACGGAGCTCTGGCAGTGGGCTTTGAAAGAGAGAATTGTGGTTAAATGAATGGAAAGCCTTTGCATTGTTATGGTTCCATCAGACGGGATTCTGAATGCCTGCTATTCCTTTGTTTTCATTAACTTTGACACGCACACACCCCCACACACACACACCCACACACATACACGCACACACACACACACAGTCACCCACACACATACACGCACATACACCCACACACATATACGCACACACACACACGCACATACATACACGCACACACATACACGCACACACATACACGCACATACATATACGCACACACATACACGCACTCACATACATACACAAATACACATAAACGTACACACACACACACACGCACACCCACACACATGTACGTACACACATACACACACACACATACACATAATCGTACACACACACACATACACGCACATACATACACGCACACACATACACGCACACACACACACACCCACACATACACCCACACACACGCACACCCACACACATGTACGTACACACACACACACATACACATAATCGTACACACACACACACATAAACGCACACACATATACATATACACATACTCGCACACACATACACGTACACACATACACGCACACACACACACATAGTTGCACACACACACACATACACGTACAAGCACACACACAGAACAGACAGTGTAAACGGTCCATTGTTCTGTAAGGCACACAAGAACACTACTACATTCAATCTTGATGATGATCATTAAAGTCTTACCAGCGAAACCGACTCGTCGTCATTTTGCATTGTACCATTTTATCGTAATGGGTTGAAATGATCGAGATGTGCATTTTATTTTTCTTGAGTTATACATTCTTGCTGTTGTTTTGAAATATTCGCAGTGTGATTTGAGTGTGGATGCACAGTGAAAATGTATAGTATGGTATAGAAAAGTGCATACAAGGTGGGTGTTTTAATGAATGACTCTCAATAAAAAATACATGTAAAGCACCTTACACTTATAAAATCAAACTAGGTGTGCATTAAGGACCTTAAATTAAAGGCTGTTACATTGAACTACATCTCTGACTAATGGACTAGATCTTATATAAAGGCAGAGTAAGTAAAAGTATTACCGGTTCTATATACAATGTCCTGTTCCCTACATTAGACAATGGTTTTTGTAATTCAAATTCAAAGCACACAACCAGTGTTTCTTTGCACACTGACTAACACATTGCACACTGTACACAGTATTATGGATGATCAACGCTTGGGAGTTTGTCATTACTGTTTCTTTCTCATTTGTTACAGAATGGTCAAGGATACCACAACTTGTAAAACCACCAAACTTGAAAATAACCATCTGAATTTGCCCACTTTGTTTTGTGCTGTTAGTTTCAGTGGGTTTGCAAATGAGCCATGTATATTTGAGCAATTTCTGAGAAAATCAAATACCAAACACTGAATTTACTGGGTATACCAAAAGGAAGCAAAAAAATTGTTAACCCTTGCCACTGCACATTTCTGTTCCAAAAGGTAATTGTTTGGTTCCCTGTAACGTTTGTGACGCTAAGGTTTGCAGAATTGCCCTTAATATAGAAACAAGTCTGTCATCTTTATGGTGTTGCTGAGTGCCAGTAATACCAGTTATTATTATTTCACTTCAGAACTGGTAAAAGGTGACCACTTAAACCAGCAGGAAGCTTTACACCTGATAATGGTTTTATAAACTTAAAGGGAAAGTCAGAGAGGTTGCATCAAGTTGCATTTGTTACTTTTTTATGGAAATGAAAATATATTTAAAGCCAGTCAAGCGGTGGCAAAATGTATCCTCAGGATATCCTCTACATGACTGTACGTGGCCTCTGAGAATGTCTAGGCCAGCAATAATCAATTGGCAGACCGTTTGGAAGGCTCTGGACCTAGTACAAGTCCAAGACAGACCAAAGGTCGGAAAAAGAAAGGATCAAATATATGGTTTTCCAATTGTATTCACTTTGAAAGAATAATGTAAAAAACAAATATGTTTTAAATATTCTTAGTTAGTAACTTAGTTCTATTGCTAGCCAAATATGTAGCTGTATAGGACATTTTCACTTGCATGTACTCACTTTTGTTTCCAGTGGTTCAGACATTAATGGCTGTGTGTTCAGGTATTTTGAGAGGACAGCAAATGTACAGTGTTATACAAGCTGTACACTCACTACTTTACATTGTAGCAAAGTGTCATTTCTTCAGTGTTGTCACATGAAAAGATATAATCAAATATTTACCAAAATGTGAGGGGTGTACTCACTTTTGTGAGATACTGTATATCTAAATATTGAATATGTTTATTTAAATATTTATTTACTTTTTATTCAAACTAGTGCTTGTGTATGCAGTGGTTGTGACAATTATTTAGTGACTTGGACAGCCAACAACCAATGGAGTTCTGATGTGAGCTATCAATCAAGTATACAGCACAATAACTAGATTCAGGGTTGACATTTTTGCTCTATTGCAATAAAATTGTGTTACTTTTTTATTCTAATGGGAGAACATTTAGACTGGCAGACTTTTGGGTCTCTTCGAACCATACCATTTCTATTCAAAATTGATTATTGATTAATAATTTCATGTCACAAATGCTGTTGCTGAGTTGGCTGCATAGGAAGTGATGGCTAATAGAGTGTGTTTGTATTATGTATTGGGTCGATCAGTTGTATTGACTGCCATGCATCAGAATGCTGTGGGATGTTTATTAAAGCTGTCAGAGAAGATCATTAAGAAATGAATAATTGTAGAAAAGAAGACATGCATTGCTTGGAGTACGGGTGTGGCCAACTTTAATTTAAGGAGTCAAAACTACTACTACAACTCAATCCGTTCAAGTTAGAATACAATTTGTAGATGTGAAGTAGAATGCACACTAGATAGCTGATAGTCAGTTCAATAAAAGAAGTGTCAATTGGACATTTTTATGAGGAATATGCCAGACTACCTTTTCTTGCTCGTGCCCTAAAGTCATCTTTTACAATCATATCTTCTAAGATAGTTTTCAAGATGCCCAATTTTGAATCAACAAATTGGACCAAATAAAAATGAATCTTTCTTCTGTCCTACTTAATTGACAGCAGACATTTGAACTGCATTGTTAGAAGCCAACTGTCCAATTACAATGTTCTCAGCGAACAACACTGCAGTCCAATCAGCACAGCTCAATCACTCTAATAGCTGCAGCCACAAGTTGTATTCGTACTGCACGTACAGGACTATTAAAAAACTATTAAATACAAATAAAATATAAAATACATATCTAAGTTTGTACATACATAAAATATATATCTGAGTAATTTTAATATCATACTGTATTTACTTATTTAAGAATGTGGTTGTGGAGAATATTTTGAAGCTTACAAGAGAAGACACATCTTAAAAATAAAATAACGAAACAGCAACGACGCATTAGTGCGCAAGCACTTTTCTTTATTTTGGAAAAAACAGTAGTAAGTGCTCAATTTCTCAGTTAATGGATTTCGACCCATCTGAAAATATGCTACTTCAAGTTCATTTCTTATGTAGGATGGTAACGATAGAACAGAACCCTCAGTTACAATGACTGTATGGCCTTTACTTTACACACTGGAGCCTTTCGGCATTTGTTTCTTTTATGCTGTTATAGATGAAGAAAAGGATGGGAAAATCCTCTTTCTGTCTGTCCCAGCATTTTTTAGCACCTGTATCACAAGGCAAAATAAACTGTAATGGTGACAAACTCCACAGAGAGCAGAAACTGTTTCAGTTTGGCTGGTTACACTATGGCCTGTACAATCCTGTCTGTGACCTTTTGTTTCTCCAGTCCCTTCCTTTCCATATAAAAAGATAAACCTGTCACACCGTGAAGAGAGAATTAGGGAGCGATACAGAGAAAGGAGACGTGGGTGGGCAGAGGATGTACTATGTACCCAAAGTCAACACCATCCTAAACCGTTTCCACTGGTCTTATTGCATATCCTAGGTGAGAGGTGCAATCACTATCCTATGCTTTTACCAGTTCACGGGTCTCCAAGCGGAGCAGCCCAGGATCTCTTAGGGCTGTGTACATTGGAATCAGGTTAACACATTACACACACTAGGAATTAGTTCTGACCACTAGCAGCAGCAATTAGAAGACACATTTTAAGAATTACACAAACAGTGCAAACAGAGCGAAACACACAACATGAACAGTCTCACAGGAGTCTGCATTACTAACCCTGATTAGCAGCCGATTCATCAATAGAGAAGAGAATGGAACGCTGCGCATATAACAAATCACTTCCTCCTCGTAACAACGAGATCAAAAGGTAGAGTAATATTTTACAGAGCAATGTACACGTAACATAGAACAATTCCACACAAAGACAAGTGATTGGAGCCATCCCATCCTTGACGCCAAATTGGCATGGAAAAGTACAGAGACCGTAATTTCTTTTCACAAGTAGTAGCTTTATTCATGATTCATGAACCTGGAGCAGTTAACCACACATTACATGTCAAGCCAACGAGCTCAATGTGTACAGTTTGAGCTCTGATATATATACCGTCATTATCAACCCATTTGTCCTTCCCGTACATGTTATCACTCCGGAGCCCACGTCATCCTCTCCTCACGTATTATTACTAAATCCGGAGCCCAAGTTATCAGGATGCCAAGATGTCTACATAACTTAGTTAAGATAGAGAAACTCATCTAGTACCGGGAGCAGACAAGACATTTCACAACAGAGCAGTCTCCTGACCTTACTTAGAATTAGAACAATACGGATTATACATTAAATTATCATTATAACATAATTCCACCACAAACGTGACACATAGACAATGACCAACCCCAAGACCAAGTGCACCAAGACCTAGTGCACCAAGACCTGGTGCACCAAGACCTGGTGCACCAAGACCTGGTGCACCAAGACCTGGTGCACCAAGACCTGGTGCACCAAGACCTGGTGCACCAAGACCTAGTGCACCAAGACCAAGTGCACCAAGACCTAGTGATTTTTATAACAAACATAATCACCCAAATCCCAACCAGCTGTGACACTCATTAAACCCAAATGCTAAACAGGGGATTTCAGAACTTATATAAATGCCCTCCTAGCCCTAGACGTTCTCAGTGAGCCAGGAGGCGTTGCATATTATTGGATGAATAGTTGCTGGTCAACCAGTGTCAAGAGCAGAGAACATATTGTCTCTCTTCTGCCTTTGACCATTGATTGATTCTAAACTACTCAAAGAACAAAAAGATAAAACAAAGCAAACGTAAACATTAGATATCTATAATCGACTAGAATAAAAAATACAGCCATTAACAACAATATCTTATATTTTGTTAATGATTTACATTCGCATTTATAATGCATACTGTAATTTGTTTATGTTGTATTAATATTAACCCTCTAAAAGATAATCCAATGTCATAATAGAAACACAGTGGGGTAAGGATTATTTGTTAATGATTCTACATCCCATGTATATTAACTGAAGATATTAATAGACAACACATGTTGTTTATAAAACGCATGATGGTGGTGCATTCCTATGAAATAACAAATGGGTTATTCCTAAACATTTGTATTTTTTAACACGACATTTGTGATAACATCCCAAGTGAAAACCTAAAAGAACAAAAAGAAAAGAAAAAGAGAGGGAGTAAGACAATGTTCAGTATCCATGTATCCAGAATGGTTGTCTTGCAAATTGTCCTCATACACTTTTAGTTAATACCTGCCATTGTTGAAGGTAGGTTTATGTGCTGTTGCTAGTATTCTAGCAGTGGCGGGCCGTGCATTTCACACCTAGGCCTTCAGTGGTGTCCTACCCGAATAATTCCACCTCTTGTAAGTGTCGGGTAAACCCTCTCCCCAGCTGGGACAGGCTAGCTAGCTAGCTTCCTTACGATGTCACACTTTTCTTGAAGTCCGTCTTGAAAATGGCTTTGCGAGTAAATCTGCGACCCAGTTAATGTCTTCTCCTCTGTCAGCCATTGTGGTTTGTAAAATTAAAAAAGCGGTATTTAATCACTTCATTAATATTTTTTATATTGTACAGATGCCGTTTGCGGTTTGCTCTGACTAGTAGTAATAGTACGGGTTCTGACCATCCAATCAAAGGGCATGAAAAGACCGGCGTTATTCTAAGCCTGCTAGTTGGCCCCAGTGTCGCCATCTCGAAATCTGATTGGTTGATTTAATCTGATTGAGTATCTGATTGGTTAAAGAGCACCGTTACATTGCCATTCATTTGGAAGCTACAGGCCCCTGCACGATTGATTTTGAAGGCCTTAAGGCAGATTTCTTTGACATGGCAACACACGATGGCTGAAATATGATTGGATAAAAGCTCTAAAATAAAAATACACTACTGGAAGCAGCGCGACACAGAAAAAAAGCTATGAAATTGAGAATAGACTATTGGGAATAATTTAATACACATTCACGGGAAAAATATATTACATGCAAGCCATTGATTCTGATAGTGTTTAGGCCAGCAGAGAAGGCCTTGCTGGTCCTGACGGTCCACCACTGTATTCTGGTAATACAGAATTAGTCCACAACACCTACTCATTAGTTCATTCTGTTTTTGCCCACTGATTAACCATTGGGTTAAAATAAGCATTAACCATTGATACCTCACTATTAGTGCAATGTGCTAAAGAGCAAGACGAACAATCATCACAAACCAATTCCGAAATACGTTCCTTTTAATCTCTTAAATGAACAGTAGCACATTATATGGCTCAGAAAACATTCATCTACAAAGGGTACACACACACAGCGCCGCCGCTCCCATCACGCGCTGTGTGTAGGGCACCAAGTGCTGGGAGGGCACCAAAAATAGACTAATAAAAAATATATAATCTTAATAATTATAATGCCGATATTATTTCCGTATAGAAACATTTGTAGGCACATTTTAGGGATGTTTATAAAATACCGGGCGGAACAAGAGTATTTAATTGCGCTAGAACGTAACGATGGCGCCCCCAAATACTGACTCAACTTCCCAAGCTCAGTGGACCGTTGGATTGCGCGCTGCCTGACGAAGTTTAATAGTACTATTATTAGTAGGCTGTAAATTTTTTGGGAAATGTCCCGAAAAGACAACAGGAGTCAGGATCAGAGAAAAGAAAGAAGAAAAATCTGCAAAAACAATGTTTTTTTCAGTTGGGTTGTCTTTGTAATACCAGGGTGACCTGAGCCATGGGAACTAAGGACACCACTGTGTCCATACGTTTTTCCAGTGGGGGTCTCTGGTGATACGAGATCTGTTTGGAGGGCGTCTTCCTTCATGGCCAGGATCTTCCAACAGACAGGCGCCATCATACAAGACTGAGGAAGTAAGATTTCTGCTACGTTCTTACCGGAGGGCAGGTTAAATTGTTGGGACGGTAAATAGGCATTTATGTTCTTTCCTAGAATATACAAGACCGGAATCTAAAAATTATTAAAAACTATTTTAATTAATTGCAAGCTATTCTACAGTTGCAAGATTTGTCATAATTCATTTTTTTTGGTGTTTACATTCCTCCACATGTTAAAGTAAACAAATACACCCAACTGAAAGATTGAGTCAGACCCCTCCCATCCTGGTAACAGGCTATTTAGACCCCTCCCATCCTGGTAACAGGCTATTCAGACCCCTCCCATCCTGGTAACAGGCTATTCAGACCCCTCCCATCCTGGTAACAGGCTATTCAGACCCCTCCCATCCTGGTAACAGGCTATTCAGACCCCTCCCATCCTGGTAACAGGCTATTCAGACCCCTCCCATCCTGGTAACAGGCTATTCAGACCCCTCCCATCCTGGTAACAGGCTATTCAGACCCCTCCCATCCTGGTAACATGCTATTCAGACCCCTCCCATCCTGGTAACAGGCTATTCAGACCCCTCCCATCCTGGTAACAGGCTATTCAGACCCCTCCCATCCTGGTAACAGGCTATTCAGACCCCTCCCATCCTGGTAACAGGCTATTCAGACCCCTCCCATCCTGGTAACAGGCTATTCAGACCCCTCCCATCCTGGTAACAGGCTATTCAGATCCCTCCCATCCTGGTAACAGGCTATTCAGACCCCTCCCATCCGGCAGAAGGCTGAGGTCCCACAGCAGTGAGTCTCAGGCTCTGGGGGGAGGCCAGTTGTCATCAGGCTGTGCTCCATGGCTGCGGTGATCAATGGGAGTGGAAAACAGATCTTTACGGTGATGTTGATTATTGCCTGATTGTTACAAACTCAGGAGTAGTGAAGTGTGCACATAGAGTCAATTGCAGATTTGTATTTCACGTTGTGATGTATTTTACTTATCCACCATAGAAAATACAAAACTCTGATTGTGAAAAACACTAGACATTGATTTACACAAGGAGCGCCGAGGCTCTGACACCCTGTTTACGCGGTTATGGGTCATTTGACCCGTGCATGTTTTGAATGGGAGCATGTTGCTTGCACACAATGACCAGTAGATGGCGCATCTTGTTAGTCTTTGCGTCAGAAGGACCGAGCTGTTGTAAAATCAAGGTGGCAGCATGAAGTGAAGCAAAAATGTAATCCTCCTTGCAAATGATTATGGATGGTCTAAAGGTGTCCACTGTCATTTAATAAGTGAACATATATTTAGGAGTTTTTGGTGCCATATTACCACACAAATAAGTTGTAATTAAAGAAAATTCATGTTTACGTATTGTATAGTGAACAAGAATGACAAGAATGATATGAATATGGTCTTGTCGCTTCTGTCTTCCGCCGAATCCGAGAAGTTCTAAACAACAGTAAATGCACAGCCAAAGAATAAAGAAAAAACAGCTGAGCTGAGTTCACAAATTCAGATTCAGTGTAAATACTTATTAGAATAATAATCATCAGTATTCTAATATTTAATTTCATGGAATGGTAATATATTTATTCTAGTTCAGTTGTTAATCTCTATGGGAACAAGTTCCTATATCTTAGAGTGCCCCTACTACATGTTACATTGTCTCCCAGTGAAAACACCCGAGACAGTACAAGCAAATTAGTACAGCATCAACTAAACATGTGATTGATGCTGTAAATGTTTATTTTGAGTTTACTAGGTAGCAGACAGCAAGCCATGCAATTGGCAATAACAGAATCCAATTTACAGTATGTTATGGATATTGTGTCGCAGCGTCTAATTGATATTCACAGTGTTTGAAGGTACTTTAAAGTATGTGAAAGTGAATCGAGTCTCACACACAAGAGTAACTAGTGAAAGTATGTATTACATAATTAATTGCAAAAATATGCTATCTGCTTCTTGTAAAAGTCAGTAGACAGTAAAACCACTTTCTAGAAATGAAAAAAACAAGGTCAGGTGTGGATGCAGTTTAAATGCTTCTGCATTTATTATGTTTCATTCAAGTTAAGCAGAATGTCACAAACTCTTTAAGGTTTAGTGCTGAGGAAACAAATGCAGACAGGTGCAATCACGTTTGAGTATTTTTACAAATATAAAACAGACCACGAACGGCAAAAACATATACCTGTAAATAGAAAATAGCATGCGCTAGATAGCGACCAATAAATCAACAAAATACATCCACAAGTAACAAACACTCACCACATGCAGAGACTTGACATACAACAACGAAGCCCAAGACAACGGAGCAGTAGACAGTCACGTATACACATAGTAGTTGATGACTGGAACCGGGTGTGAACGGTTCGACAAGACAATGAAATGTGTCCGAGGCTGTGTTCATAGTTGTTGAGTCAAACCTGGTTACACGGAGTGAAGACATGAGCAGACACAGACGTTCCTTGTTTTCATGTACAGTAACATCCATTTACTAGATGACACGGGCATAAAGTGAAGGAGTTCAAGTACCTCTGGGTCTTGTTCGCGAGTGAGGGAACAATGGAGCGGGAGATTGGTCGGAGGATCGGAGCAGCGGGGGCGGTGTTGCATTCGCTTCACCGCACCGTTGTGACGAAAAGAGAGCTGAGCCGAAAGGCAAAGCTCTCGATCTACCGGTCAATCTTTGTTCCTACCCTCACCTATGGTCATGAAAGCTGGGTCATGACCGAAAGAACGAGATCGCGGGTACAAGCGGCAGAAATGGGTTTTCTCAGAAAGATGGCTGGCCTCTCCCTTAGGGATATGGTGAGAAGCTCAGTCATCCGAGAGGAACTCGGAGTAGAGCCGCTGCTCCTTTGCATAGAAAGGAGCCAGTTGAGGTGGTTCGGGCATCTTGTATGAATGCCACCTGGGCACCTCCCTAGAGAGGTGTTCCAGGCACGTCCAGCTGGGAGGAGACCTCGGGGAAGACCCAGGACTAGGTGGAGAGATTATATCTCCACACTGGCCTGGGAACGCCTCGGGTTTCCCCAGTCAGAGCTGGCTAATGTTGCCCAGGAAAGGGAAGTTTGGGGTCCCCTGCTAGAGCTGCTACCCCCCCGGTTGAAGATGAGATGAGATGATGAGACGGGCATGAAGGTTGATGAAAATGCTGACAGTTTGAAAAAAGGGAGATATTTTATGGATTGTTAAACAGGATACAACAGCAGTTAAATGTATCGTTTATATTGTTTTCCAATGCAACTTAGTAAATTAAGCTCAGAAGTGAATTCCATTTACAAATGGTTCATATTTTTACATGTACATGGCCCAGACGTTTGTGTCACACCCCGGGGATTTTTGTGAAACGAATGTCCTTAACGTTCTCTGTATTAGCATGACTGCTGCTCACTGCTGCTCTAGCTGTACCTTCTGCCACAACCGGCAGGGGGGGGAAATAAAAGTACTAGGGTAAGTGTTCGTGAAGTCCTGACATTTGACAAGGATATTTTTTATAGGTTACATTAATTTGCATCCCTGTCAGCTGTGCATAAACTGGAGCTAATGTTTGTTATGTGCAAACCAACATCCGTGCGTGCATTTCAAGCTCACAGCAAGAAGTCTGCCCCGGTAAGTCAAGCGACTTTGTAAAATATGTTTCAAAATACATTGCAAAAGCTTGTGAAATGTATTTTAGCTACAGACTACACACAAAAAGGGTTGTATATCTTTTCCGCCTCTCACATGCTGGTGTTAACACAAGCGGAGCCACTTTTCCTTTCGAAATCAATATTCATTAAGCGCGACACAAGATGTGTTTTGAAAAGTGAATCAATATGTGTACACTAGAAAACAACTTAAGTTTTCTGTTAGTTCTATCAACGTCTCTTCATGGAACAACATGTGATCTCAAGGCTTCTTAGTCAATCGGTCACTCGGATGCAGAAGGAGGTTCTGGTTCTGGTAGAAATTTAAAATTAAATGTATTGATATTTACTTCCTTGCTTCCAATGACGGCTTGCTTGATGTTGTCAAAATTTACAAATCGGCAAAAACAACAGCTAGAAAACCTGACCCGAACATAAGCCAAACTCCACTAGTTTTAAAGACGAGGAGTTTGGGACTGGGACCTCACAATGTTTCTCTTTCCACCAATGGGGTTGAGTGGTGCAAGGTGACCAAGCAGCCAAGCAGTAATGCTAAAAGTGAAATCACACACAACATCCATTTAAAGGTGCCCCATTTATTTGATTAGCAACCTTGACACGGAGCCCTAGAGAGGTTGAGGCATCCCTGATCAAAAGGGTTGGTCCTGCTATAATTAGGACATGAAGGCCCTTCCACCAGGTGCCACTGGGTTCAGGCCAGGCAAGAGAGACGAGGCAAGAGAGACAAGGCAAGGCAGTGTATAGGACCACTAATTAGACCATGGCCAGATGAAACCTGTCTGTCACTTCCTAGCTACCACACGATCTCAATTCCTTCTTTTTGTTAGTTAGTGTGAGCTATACCGGTAGTGGACTTGATTTGTCTCACCGTCTCAATTGTCACACACTATTGTTGTAGGCACCCAACTACCTTCCCTAAATGTTGATTTGTTAAAAACCATGGTATATTAGAGAATATACCAGGAGAATGACCAAAAGGAATCAATATTTTAACTTTGCTAGTTTAGTAATAATCCATGACAGGTGTTTATTGTTTATGGTACCTCAGCTAAGGGCTGTATTTAGACTTTGTCTAGAACTCTTATATATATATTCGCCATAGACCATCACCCTAATGCATTATTTCTTAATTACAGACATATAAAATACCACAAAATATTTAGGCAGTGTAGATAAAGGAGGAAAAATAGTGAGAACTGCCCTAAATTAAAATGAAAAAATATACATAATATATCAATATTTTATAATATAAATAAATTATTTGAAGAAAACCATTTGGTTTGGCTAATCTTAAGTGATAATTGTCAAATAGCAAAAGTGATGTACGTTTTTGATTGTCAAATTGTTAGAATAGTCGTAACAGTAAAATGTAATCCACATTTTTCACTGTTGATTTTATGCGCATTTTAAATTAAATGCAATTTTCGCTGAGTTGTATAATAACAAATAAATTCCACATATGTTACTTTGCTTTCCATTGTTTTAAGTCCGTTTTAGATGAGCTCTGCGTTTGTCTTTTCCTACACAACACCCTGAGGCGTGACCCCATGGACAATTAAGATAGGTGCAACATGAGAAAACATTCACAAGGGTTTGACAAGTGTAATTGGGGTTTCCAAGTGCTCTCAATGTGTGTTTTTCCTTTTTCAAAACGGTTCTTAGAAGCAGATAGTTATTTTGGTGAGCATAAGCCGCATTAATGAAATCAGACGTGTGTTACACAGCTAACATTGTTATTAATGCAAGACAGGATAATTCTGTTATAAACAACCCACCCAGAATGATGCCAGCTTGTAACTGGACATGAAACATTGTGACTAAGGATGTTCACATTAGGTGATTGGCTTGCTTGTGTGACATCAAATTAGTATTTGGAATTAACCTCATCCTCACATCTTTCAAAAAAGATAGTCATCTTAATTTACAGCATTTCTCAAGCTTTGACAACAACGCATTTGCAACTGCCCAATATTCAGGTGTCATTCAAAAACCCTAATGCAAAACCAACTCCAAAAATACCCAGTGCTCTGATATAATACGTATAGCAGGTTATGACAAAAAAAACACTAACCAGCTGCCAGGCATGGGATATTTTGGCAGATATCCTCCTACACATTAATTGATTCTACACATGCAGGGCCTAGTGATATCCTTCTAACCAAATTTCATTAAATTATGTTATTTTGTAGCAATTGTGTTGTTCCATTCATCTAATTACGTGTCACAGTAACACATTGTAGAACGCTGGAATTCTATTTAGTGGCCTAATGTATGCAGCCAGGTATACAACAAGAGTATGTTTCATGTGGTTGACAAATGTGATGAAAACATCATGACTGTTTGTGTTTATTGTGAAAGTTAGATTAAAACTATATAGATGACTTACAGAAATCATAGGCTATTAAATGAATAAGGATTAAACTGCATCTGTAATTATGATGACATGTTCATTAAGGTTAACAAAATTGTCACGATCGGACTCCCAGGCAGGAAACAGATTGGACACAGGCGCAGAGTTCTCCAAAATAATGGTTTTTATTTCCAAACAGGAAAATACAGGAACTATCCCAGAGTACTTGGTTAAACAAGAAACAAAAGCTCTAACAGATCACCATACCTTTGACTGGCCAGCCGTAGTGTCTCAAAACACGTAACAAACGATTATAACTCAAACAATGAACCGACACCGACAGACAGACAGAGAAGACAGGACTTAAATACATGCCTTATTGGCTAAACAGGACACAGGTGCGGAGAAAACGCGGGTGATACCAATGTCTTTGATTAACCCCCTGGCAGGGGGAGTGCCAACACTGGCATAGAGAAGGACAGAGGGAGGGAGAGACCTCTGGTCCTCACAAAAATAGTGTGCCTTTTATATGAGTGAGGTTGTATATTAGTTGATATATACTCTTTAATTCATTTTTTCTGGATTCGGTGCCACTGGTTAATTGAAGTCATGATGTCATTGTCCAACCTCATTGACATTGGTTTTATTAAACACATTCTAATCCAATCTTTGACTATGAGCTATTTAACTAATAATCCAGCATATGGGGCCAAACTATTTTTTTGTAAAACTCCTGAATTCCTAAATGTATAAACCTCAGGTAACTCACATAATGCTTTAAAAACGTCTGAATATCGGTCTTCAATGTCTTTGGCCCAATCCCACTGTCCACATTTACAGACTCACAGACTCTGAAGCGCATTTTTGCTAAGTCTGTGAGTGTGTCTGTCCCCATCAAACTGTCAAGTGTGCAAGGGCTCTCTGGAAGACATTTTGAGCTCTATATGCACCCTTTACTTAAGTCCCCATTTCTGCAGACTTTGCCTGAGAGAATTGCCCAGATTCCCCCCCTGTCCCCAGTGAAAGTACCACCCTTGCTTGAGCTAAACATCCAAATTGGGATGAGTTTGTAAATGTGACCAAATGACCATGTAATTTCTGCCATTTTGTGATGTATTCTTTCAGAGTCTTGTATAGCCCTCTAAAGGTCAACCTACCTGTACAAGTTTCAATAGTACACCCTCCCCTATAGACGTGACAGGTGGCAAAGTGAATACAGTCAGCAAACAAATGGTTTCTAGATAATAAAAAAGCATTGCTTCCTAGCTGGGTTCTGCAGCTCTTTTTGAATTCGCTGACCCCAAAATACGAATAAAATGGACTTGAGGACAGTGGCTCAAGAAGAAGCTCATCAAGGTCCTGGAGCTCCCTAGCCAGTCTCAAGACCTTAATCTGTGGAGGAAGCTGAAGGTTCTGGGAACGAAGCTGAAGGTTTGAGTTGCCAAACGTCAGCCTTGATACCCTAATGACTTAGAGAGGATCTGCGAAGAGTTTGGTGCAAACCTGGTAGCCAATTACATGAAACGTATGACCTCTGTGATTGTCTACAAGGGTTTTGCCACCAAGTACTGTTCTGAAACTGATACTTATTTCACTGCGAATCAATTTATAACTTATTTGATATGTGTTATTCTGGATTTGTGTTGTTTTAATTCTGTCTCTGACTGTTCAAATAAAGCTACCATTAAAATCAGAGTGGAAACAAAATCAGCAGGGGATCAAATACTTCCTTCTTTCACTGTATGTGAACGAGCTCAGAGAACTATCACAGTAGGTTGAGGCCTGGTCAGGGAATAAAGTGTGGGAGTGTGGCTCTCGTTTAGGACGGCTGTCCCAGGGGTCAAAGTTTAAACCAGACCTTAGCCAGTATCACTATTAACCTGGTGCAAACCAGTCCTGGACAAGACAGGATAGGCTTTCTATTATGTGTGTTAAATAGGAATATTCTACTGGGCTCTGTGTGATTCTTTACACTCTTGACTGTACCCTATACAAACACAAGATGTAATAAAAAAGTTGGACATCCTTGTCAAAATTAGATGAAACTTAACTGTCATTGAACAGTACAAGTACAACTAAATGCAGTTGCATCCAATAAGAAGTGCAAAAGAGCAGTGCAAAACTAATATTCAGGGCAGTAAAATACTATGCAGGGCAGTAAAATACAATGCAGGGCAGTGAAATACTACACAGGGCAGAGAAATACTATCCAGGGCAGTAAAATACTATGCAGGGCTGAGAAATACTATGCAGGGCAGATAAATACTATGCAGGGCAGTGAAATACTACACAGGGCAGAGAAATACTATCCAGGGCAGTAAAATACTATGCAGGGCTGAGAAATACTATGCAGGGCAGATAAATACTATGCAGGGCAGCAAAGTACTGTATACAATATCAGTTCTTTTTAAAAGCAGCTGG
The DNA here is from genome assembly GCA_029465975.1 of Dallia pectoralis. Lineage (NCBI taxonomy): Eukaryota > Metazoa > Chordata > Actinopteri > Esociformes > Umbridae > Dallia > Dallia pectoralis. Next base: position 9,956,575 of record CM055761.1, on the reverse strand, counting down.
TTGTTGCATATATGCAATACTTATTAAAATATTTTAGATGATTTCTGTTCCTTGCGGTCTCAGATCTTCACAATATTTAATTGTCTCAACAATGGGAAAAAATATATATATATTTAATCTGAGAGATACTCTTGGGTGCTCTACGTTTTCGGTTGTCTTCTACCACTACAAAGGCAAGAAGAAAAAAAGAGAAGACAAACAATCCTTAATGGAACTGATACTAGAGGCTTTTTAATTATCTAACTCAATCAGTAGAAAGACCAGTGGATCAATGAATCCCTATTACATTCCCCATCCCTGCCTAGAACAGACAGGCCCATTCTGCATCCCAAATGCTCCACTATTGCCTTGGAAGTGCACTACCTTTGACAAGGACAAGTAGGGCTCTTGTAAATAGTAGTGCGCTGTCTAAGGAATAGGATGGCATTAAGGACAGACACAGCTTAAATCAACTCCAACAGCCAGCCAGGCCATGCTACGCTATAGGCCAGCAAAGTGACAGATTAGGGTTTTGGGCTAATCTAATGCGGTTGCCACAGCGTTTGTTTGTACAGAGCACATCTTTAATTCAGACTGCGAGCTTCTCTCATTGTGGCCATGTCACTTAGCTGACGTAACCGACTCCCTGAAATATTTATAGCGCCGGCTGTGTACAACATGGATGTGTTTGGCATTTGGAGGGCAAAAAAGAACAAAAAATTAATTAATAACAATTTAACTTCGATAACAATTTGTGAATTTAGCAAACGCTTGTGAGCAAAGGCCTGTTGGATCACAAGAAGGTTCAGGAGACATTAACTGCAGACCGTGTTTGACTTTTATTGGTGTTTTAATGTACACTGATGAGCCACATCTGTGTGCCACCAAAACAGGGCCTGAAGATGTCTGAGGCATCTGGCACCAAGACATTAGCAACAGATCTTTTAAGCTCTGTGAGTTGCGAGGTGGAGCCGCAGTGGATAGAACCTGGTCCAGCACATCCCACAGATGCTCAATCAGATTGAGATTTGGGGAATTTCAAGGCCAGGAAAACAACTTGAACTCCTCATCATGTTCCTCAAACTACGCCCGAACAATGTGTGCAGTGTGGCTGGGCTTATTATCTGGTCTGCTATGATGTTTATCTTAGTGGCACATGTCTAATTGACATCCACACAAATGCCCAAACCCAGGGTTTCCAGCAGACCGTTGTCCAGAGCATTCAAGTCTCCATGGTCTTCCCACTATGCGTCCTGGTGCCATCACCTAACCAGGTAAACGGCATGTACACACACTGCCATACATCTGATGTAACCAGGCAACCTTATTCCATTGCTTCAAAGTCCAGTTCTGACACTCGTTTGCAGGTGCTTTGGACTGTGGACAGGGGTCATCATGGGGGTCATAATGGGGTCATCATGGGGTCATCATAGGCCCTCTGACCGGCCTGTGGCTACGCAGCCCTGTATGCTGCAGTGTCGTGACACTCTCGTAGCTATTATTAAAATGTGCCAATGCAGACCTTCTGTCGGTTCAGACCAGACTAGATAGCCTTTTTTGGTTGCCGGTTTGTGTGTTTGTTCCCTCCGACCACTACTGGTAGGCTCTCACCACGGCTGACTGGGAGCACTCCACAAGCCTTATTGCTTTAGTGATTCTCTTACCCAGTCGTTTCACCATAACAATTTTGCTCAAGTCAATATTCCTGGCCATTCCTTCTGCATCCAACACATTTAGCACACTTATTTAACATGCTTATCTTATTTACCATAGCCTTGACCTGTGCCCTTGTTAGGAGATCGTCAACGTTATTCACCTTACCTGTCGTAATGTTTTGGCTCATCATATATTATACATACAACATATGTAGCTCAGTTGGTAGAGCATGTTGCTAGCTATGCCCCAGATTGTAAGTTTGATTCCCAGGGGGACTGTGTAGGAAATGTGTGCAATTACTGTATGTCGATCCGAATAAGGGCTAAAGAACTGAAACGTAAAATGTATATATCAAATAGTTTCATTATGACCTGTCCATTCTATCTGTTCATCGCATGCGAGTTATAATTATGAATGTGGAATAAATAGGTCACTGGTGTACAAATGCAATTAGCAAAAAGGCGCAATAATTGCTAATGACAGCTGTAGCACAGCTTAGTGATTACAATGGTGCTGGCAGCCTGGCACAGTAGCATAACACATTGATGATGAGAAAGGGCTTGCAGTTACTTTTTTGCTGCGTGTACTGTATCATTGTAATCCTGTAGGCATTCATACTTTTCTGTTTCATTTATCTTGAGGTCATCAAATGAAAAATCGTGACGCTGACATACACCTACATAGTTAAAGTATAGACAATAAACATGACGACACACTTGAAGAAACAGAGAATACACATGGCTAATATAACTTTGTGTGATAGTGTAAATCATTGTATATTGTCACGAATCGAACGGCGTAGTGTGGTGAAAGCCATGTGCAGAGTCCAGTAATCCGTTTAAATAAGGTTTATTTATATAATCAAATATAAACCAAACCGAGTACGGCGAAAAAAGAACTAAACTGTGAAATAGAAATAATAGTGCGCATATATAGCGACTTACACAACATTCAACCTCCAGTTAGTCTTTCTGAATATATAACACTCACCCTCATATAACTGTGACATAGAACAAACAATGCTAAGCAACTGTGAATAATCCTAGATCCCCTTTATAGCCCGGACTAATGACTGAATGAAAACAGCCGTGACTAATAAACCAAAACCCAGGAAGTGCTTCAATGAAATACAAACAGTGCAGCAACGCCCCCTAACCACTCGTGACAGTATCCCCCACCAAAAGGCTAGCTCCCCAGATAGCCGAAAGATAACAAAAAAAACAACAAGGGAGCAACAGGAGAGAACCAACAGTCCACCCCAAAGGGTCAGTCCCAACAGGGGGAATGTCCGCGGGTCTGGCCCTAAATGGGCCTTAGTGGCCGACTGCCAGCTTGAGCGGCATAGAAATCGCCATCTTGAGCGGCGTGGCGACCGCCATCTTGAGCGGCGTGGCGACCCCCATCTTGAGCGGCGTGGCGGCGGCCATCGTGAGCGATGCCGTGGCGGCGGCCATCGTGAGCGATGCCGTGGCGGCGGCCATCGTGAGCGTAGTCGTGGCGGCGGCCATCGTGAGCGTAGTCGTGGCGGCGGCCATCGTGAGCGTAGTCGTGGCGGCGGCCATCGTGAGCGTAGTAGTGGCGGCGGCCATCGTGAGCGTAGTCGTGGCGGCGGCCATCGTGAGCGTAGTCGTGGCGGCGGCCATCGTGAGCGTAGTCGTGGCGGCGGCCATCGTGAGCGTAGTCGTGGCGGCGGCCATCGTGAGCGTAGTCGTGGCGGCGGCCATCGTGAGCGTCGTCGTGGCGCGGCCCTCGTGGGCGGCGATGCGGCAGCCATTGTGGGCGGCGATGCGGCAGCCATTGTGGGCGGCGATGCGGCAGCCATTGTGGGCGGCGATGCGGCAGCCATTGTGGGCGGCGATGCGGCAGCCATTGTGGGCGGCGATGCGGCAGCCATTGTGGGCGGCGGTGTGACGGCAACAGCCATCTTGGGCGCTGGCGTGACGACGGCAACCATCTTGAGCGCTGGCGTGACGGCAACAGCCATCTTGAGCGCTGGCGTGACGGCGGGAGCCCTCGTGGACGCTGGCGAGACGGCGGCAGCCATCTTGGGCGCTGGCGGGACGACGGCAGCCATCTTGAGCGCTGGCGGGACGACGGGAGCCATCGTGGACGCTGGCGAGACGGCGGCAGCCATCTTGGGCGCTGGCGGGACGGCAGCCATCTTGGGCGCTGGCGGGACGACGGCAGCCATCTTGAGCGCTGGCGGACCGGCGGGAGCCATCGTGGACGCTGGCGGGACGGTGGCAGCCATCTTGGGCGCTGGCGTGACAGCGGGGGCCATCGTGGACGCTGGCGTGACGGCGGCAGCCATCTTGGGCGCTGGCGTGAAGACGGCAACAGCCATCTTGGCCGCTGGCGTGACGGCGGGGACCATCGTGGACGCTGGCGTGACGGCGGCAGCCATCTTGGGCGCTGGCGTGGCGACGGCAGCCATCTTGAGCGCTGGCGTGACGGCAACAGCCATCTTGGACGCTGGCGTGACGGCAACAGCCATCTTGGGCGCTGGCGTGACGGCAACAGCCATCTTGGGCGCTGGCGTGACGGCAACAGCCATCTCGGGCGCAGGCGTAGCGGAGGCCATCTCGGGCGCAGGCGTAGCTGAGGCCATCTCGGGCGCAGGCGTAGCTGAGGCCATCTCGGGCGCAGGCGTAGCTGAGGCCATCTCGGGCACAGGCGTAGCTGAGGCCATCTCGGGCACAGGCGTAGCTGAGGCCATCTCGGGCACAGGCGTAGCTGAGGCCATCTCGGGCACAGGCGTAGCTGAAGCCATCTCGGGCGCAGGCGTGGCGGAGGCGATCTCTGGCGTCAGATCTTGAAAGTCCAGCCATGCCTTCCACCACGCCCTAATGACAGCCGGGGGCTGCTTATGTAACCCCTCCGGGGATTTCTCTGTCCCGGAGGTAGGTGGTCGGAAAGGGTCTTCCCACGGCGAGGGTAGTGGCTGTAGCTCCAGGGCTCTTGCTGGCCCTGGCTGCAGCCCCGGAACAGTGGGCGGTGTCTTCTGCCCGCCCCAGCCGACGTCCGATGTTGCGGGGACTAGTCGACTGAGGACGGGATCCCATAGCAGGGCGTCTTCCAGGGAGTCCTCCTCCACTCGCTCGTAGACCGCCTCCTCATCATCCGAGGAGAGGGAGTCGGACCCCCAATCACCCTGCCAGGTGTAGCGCTGGTACTGCTGCTCCGTGGGTTGACGGTGAGCTTCATACCTCGGAGCGCTATAGCTTGCCCCTCCGAGGAATCCACTCACCGTCCGGCTCTGCGGGCTTCTTGGGTGGCTTAGCATTCTGTCACGAATCGAACGGCGTAGTGTGGTGAAAGCCATGTGCAGAGTCCAGTAATCCGTTTAAATAAGGTTTATTTATATAATCAAATATAAACCAAACCGAGTACGGCGAAAAAAGAACTAAACTGTGAAATAGAAATAATAGTGCGCATATATAGCGACTTACACAACATTCAACCTCCAGTTAGTCTTTCTGAATATATAACACTCACCCTCATATAACTGTGACATAGAACAAACAATGCTAAGCAACTGTGAATAATCCTAGATCCCCTTTATAGCCCGGACTAATGACTGAATGAAAACAGCCGTGACTAATAAACCAAAACCCAGGAAGTGCTTCAATGAAATACAAACAGTGCAGCATGCCCCTAACCACTCGTGACATATATTCTGTTATGCTGTAGCAAATGAGAGACAGACAAGACTGAAATTGCAGGTATTTCCACAGCTATTAGCCTGTAGTGTACAATACTTAACCTCCTTGTTTCTCCCTACTACACACTGTGATTGTCACGAGTGGGAACCTTTTGTTTGTTTGTTCTTTCTCCCTCCGGGTACATTAGTGGGGTGCACGCATTTTTTCCGGTAAGTCTGTTTTCATTGGGCACAGCTGTTGTTAGTGTGGGTGACTAGCTAGGCTATTTTAGTTCACTGTGGATATAGGAATTGGCTTGGTATTGTTTATATGTCACGGTTCATATAGCTGTTTGTATTATATTAGTAAGTCGCTGTTATGCGCATTTTCAGTTCACGTACCGTTTATACGCTTTCTGTTTCATTTTCAAATAAATACTCTCAAACGTGATTCCGGCTCTGTGTTTAGCTCTCCTCTGAACTACACTTAAGCAAGACGTGACAGTGATAAGTTAATGGTGTTACTAGGGACATACTATAGTAGGCTATTTTCCAGTAAAATGTAAGCTCATCTTTCCAAACAGCTTCACAGAAATGTGTTGGTTAACTCATGGGATTCAAACTAATTGATTTCCTGAATGTACAACAACAGTCTCTATTTCCAACGACACACTATATATTCAACAATGTACAATTTGTCTAACAAATATTATGTTTTTACAAGGAGATTTGAGACTAGTAATTTTTCATGCGTAGTGTGTTTGTCTATTTTTTACTATAAATCGTATTCTTTATCCTGTCCTCGTCCTTAAACAAGGGCTCAAAACTGTATTGCACTAAATATGCAGGGAAATGACATTTTGAAGGCGAGACCTCTCTCAAGAGGTCTTTTCTTACATTTTTGGCAAACCAATTTCTGGTCCGTACTAATTTGTCGTGGAAACGGGTGTTTCACCATATAATTTGAGAGAAGAAAACGACCTCCTGGTCACACTTGAGTCCCAAACATGTTGTCTTATTGAAATAGAAAGGGAAATTCAATATTTGAGAATACAGGCTGTACACATTGTAACAACTATACCAGTGTAGCACTTTATATGTATTTAAGGTGAATAACTGAATTCTTTTTTTATTTTATTTTTTTGTAATTATGCAGGCATTCACTGAGTTTTTTCCTCAAGATAGGTGAAATGCATGCAGCTTTGTGAAGTTGAAAATCTCTACAGTATCTCACAAAAGTGAGTACACCCTACACATTGTTGTAAATTATATGTGAAAACACTGAAGGCATGATTGGTACAATGTAAATTACTGAGTGTACAGCTTGTATAACAGTGTACATTTGCTGTCCCCTCAAAATAACTCAACACACAGCCAGTAATGTCTGAACTGCTGGTAACAAAAGTGAAATCGTCCAAATGTACAATCATCCCGAGGGGAGGGAAGCAGGTGAGCGGGTCATCCACTTGAGCCACGTGACAAGGAGTGTGCAGGAGTTTTCAGGACCCTGGCGGTGGGCGCTGGATGGCACAAACAATTTACGCCCGCCGTCCGTCGGGAGTTGGCGTACCGAGATGCCACCCTCTCTTTCGAGCAGCTGGGGGAGGTATCCATTCGGCTTGATAATCTGCTGGCTGCTCGTAGATGCCCAGGGGATCGACCCTGCCTTGCCACCTAGCTCAGCTCTCACTCTGAAGCCTATGGAGGTGGGAGGAGTCACGCATAGGGAGTCTGCGTGAGTGTATCTAGATTAGCGCACCACACATCCCGTCTGAGCCCTCTGACACTCACAGAACAATTACTACGCATTCCCATTGTAAGGCGCTCGTAGATTCCAGTGCAGCTGGGAATTTCATTGACAGTGTATAGCGCGATAAAGCTACAGGTGGACGCAGTGCCGTTTCTTTAGCCGTTTTGAGTTTACACCATAAGCACTATTTGATTTTGCGTCTGGCTCCTTCCTCCCTTCTACACACCTCACCTAGACCGTGACAGACCCAGGCCCTCATATAACACTAGAAATTGGGCTCAAAGGCTTCTTCAATGAATTGATCATCGTCCTTTAGACCAGCTATGGTAAATTCAATTGTGTACATGATTTGGATAGACACACAGATGTCCCATGGAGCATTTTAGAAAAAAGAACCAAGGCATGGTTGAAGGAATTGTTCAAAACAAAGATGTGTAAAAGCACAGGTCTGGGGACAGGTACCAAAAGATTTGTGAAGTTTTGAGGAACACAGTAGCCTCCATCATTCTTTAAAGGAAACATTTGGAACCACCAACATTATTCTTAGAGCCTGGAGCTCTGTCATGGGAGAAGGGCATTGGTCAGTGAGGTGACCAAGAACCCAAAGATTGGTCTGACAGAGTTCCAAAGTTTCTCTGTGGAAATGGCGTATCCTTCCAGAAGGACAACTATTGCTGCATCACCCCAATAATCAGGCCTTTATGTTAGAATGGCGACACAGAAGCCACTCGACAGTCAAAGACACATGACAGCCCACTTGGAGTTTGCCAAAAGGCACCTAAAAGTCTCAAGATGCTGTAGTCTTATGAGCTCTTTGGCCTGAATGTCAGGCGTCATCTGAAGGAAACCAAGCACCACCCATCACCTGGTAAATAATATCTGGTGAAGAATGATGGTTGCAGCATAATGCTGGGAGATGGTTTTAAGCAGCAGGTACTGATAGACTAGTCAAGACTGAGGGGAACATAAAAGGATTGAAGTCCAAACAGATAATTTAAGAAAACCTGTTTCAGAGCGCTCATGACCTCAGACTGGGGCAAAGATCTTCAAACTTGACAATAACCCAACATGCTATAGTGGCTTCAGGACAAGCTGTAAATGTTCTGAAACACCATTGGACTGACGTTAAGAAGTTTGAACAAATCCAAATGTACATAGCTGATGGAGGCCCTATATGAGGCCCTACTACAAGGTATAGAATGAAGGGTCTGAATAGTTATGTAGACAAGACTTAAATGTTTTTTTATTATCAATAAAATACCACACATTTCTAAATACATGCTTTTGCTTTGTCATTTATGAGTACTGTTTGCAGAATGATGGCTAAACAAATTAATGTAAAGTAAGTGAATAACTCAACAAAATGTTCAGACGGTGAACTCATTTGGCTTTACAGTTAATTTGAGGAACCCTTGTATCGTGTATGGGAAAATGGTTCCACCAGAAACTTTCTGAAAATCTGATTTCTGAAGCTGGGGGACCAAATGTCCAGGTGGAGGGTACACTATACATTACAGTGCACGTGGGAAGTGGGGCAGAGGAGGGAGAGACTTGTTCTTGAATTCTTGAACACTGAAAGCTGACTGGCAAATAGTCCTGCTATATGAGATCATATAACACAGGTGGAGACATCACATCACTTCATTCTGCTCAAATTACATTGGTAACCGGTTTATAACAGCAATAAGGCTTCTCAGAGGTTTGTGTCCAGAAGAGCTCTTAGCCATGGTGTGCTGACAATGTATATACAAAACTTGCTTAAATATATAAAATTGTCCCCTTCCCTCTACCCCTCGCAAAAACAATCATGGTTGGAACAGGAAAATAGATATTATTTGACACAACCTGTTTTGAGAGCATTACAAATGTACCTTATTCTGTGATAAATAAAGTGCAACATTTCCAATAGGTTTCTTACTGACTATCTTTAAAGTAACGCTAAATGCTTAATTCTTAATACACGCTGGTCAACTGTCATACAGTATAAAGGGAATAGCTTTCAATTTGAGAAGAAGAGGAAACAGCCGTGCCTTTGTCCATCTAAGTTTTGGTCGGTGAGGACCAGCGGACGTGGTTTGTCATTATTTATCCTCCACATCATTATTTTGGGAAACCTTTATTGGATATCTGTATTTCTCTAATAAAACCGGGGGATACATTTCACTGCAAAAAAGCATCAATTGTTTCCAGTAAGGGATGAAGCGGAGGCAGGCGGGGCCGATGGGATGTGGCAGCTAGCCACTGGGAGCTCGCTGGAGTTTTTTGTTTGGTAAACTGATCATACACAACATGTATTAATGCTGCTGTAGAGAAATCTATTGATCGGCCAGTCCCGTTGCGTTTTGCTTTGTCTAATGATATCCGAGACGCCGTTGAGTAATAGCGAAGGGGAGCAACTGTTCCCCAGCCCTCCAGAGGCATCTATTGTGGGAAGGTCATAATAAACTCGGGATTGGAGATGTGAACTTTATGAGGGCTTGTCTCGGTCTGGTTAGTGTTCCAAATGGCATGTTAGACTGTAGTGCCATGGGCCTCTGACAAAAAGTACTGCCCTACCTAGGGAATAGGGTTGAATTTAGACACATCCAGGATTTGGGCTCTGAGCCTGAAACCACAGTACAGCGGTCTGACAAGGGTGTGGTGGGTTTAATAACGCGGTTGTGTGTGTCCGTTTCAATCTGTCTCCACAGAGGGAGATATCATAGAGTTAGACAGAGCAGCTTGAGAGTGATGGTTCATAGATTGTTTGTGAGACAAGCTATTTTAGGTTTCTTAACAGAGAGAATATAAGAATACAAGAGAATATCATTTTAAGGGAGAAGAATATGATATTTTCAACAATGAACTTAATTGTAAATATTGGTTGTGGCAAAGCCACAACCAATATTTACAGTAACCACATACTAAAACAGGTAAACAGCTAGATATATTGGTACTTATTCCTTCACTACAGTAAATAGCTAAATAACTGCAGTCATTAGTTTAGCACAGTTTGATCGGATTATACCCTCCAAAATCTGATCATGGTTCAGTTAGCAGTTATTTAGCAGCAACTGATGAGTTAAATCCATAAAGCAGTGTACCTCTGCACTGTGAATAGATGAATGCAGGAATTCAGTGTGTTGCATATGTATCACAGCTTCTGACTCTGTCTCTGGTGAGGTGTTGTGTCAGCTGTCATTATGATGTGACGGTAAACACAAGAAACAGTGAAACAGTGTGCAGCTAGTCAGATGAACACACACACACACACAGTCAAGTTACCAGGCATCGATCTCTGGTCATTATCCATGTGCTTGTGGCGCCTCAGGATGACCAGCCGAACTTGCAGACCTGTAACAGTGTAACACAACCTGGCCTTAATGAGACAGCACCCAGCCACTCCGCACGCTACATTGATTCCGATGCTCACTGTGTCTCTATAGTGTCACAAAGGGAACATAAGGGATGGTTTGGGGACCTGGAGAAGACATTTACAGCAAATCAGATAGCATTGCCGTAATGGAGAATGTTTCCTACTGTCATTTGTTACCAGAAGTCTACGTTATAAATTACTGATATGTGGAAAATGTTGTAAGTCACATCCACAGTTTGGGAATTATCCTATCCATGCCATATTAAACAATAAATATTATATTTAAATGAGCTATTCAACAACTCTTATTATCCGACAGGTATGACAAGTTTTACAAGAGTCCCAAAGAATGTGCTACATAGAATCTAAATGGGTGCGTCTGCTTATCTCATAGGAGAACTCTTCAAGGAACCAATATTTTCCGGGTAGAACCTTGTTTTGTTGCTAGAGGCTTTCTATAGGGAACCCAATAGCTCCCTTTTGGAAGGAATTTCCCATATATTATGAAAAGATGCGTCTTAGGTCTTCCACTTAGCTGCATTCACATAAATTATACTGTATTGGCATTAAAGCATTCGTTGGCTCATTTAAAAAGACGTTCACGACATCTGGACGACAATGCATCTCTAAAATATGGCACAGAATTTGTTCTTGACCTTACAAAGGCACGGCCCAGAGGTGAGCCATGGTTAGTGTTATTGTTGAGGACAGGTACATTGTTATCTCACTGTACTCCACCACCAACTAGCTAGTTATACGACCAACTGCCTGACTGCCTAGCGCTCCCACGGACTCGGCCACCAGTAGGTTACAAGGCTTAATCTCTTCTCTGGAGCAGAAATGTACTTAATCATGCCTCCTCCAGTTTCAGGAACTGACTGACTGTCTGGCCTCAAGTGCTCTCTGTCTATTAGAACTACAGCAAACTGCCCCACAGCAGCTGGAAATGTGCACTACAGTTGTAAATGAACAGAGTGATGGATCAGGAGATATGGAGAGTCTCCCGCTCCGCTGGATGAGGTAAGTTAGGCCGGGTGAGGACAGGGCAGGACTTTGAATTTCTAGTTAGATTTACTCTTTTATTGCCCCTGAATTGAGGATGCAGCCTCCTGCTGTCTCAGTGGCACCCAGGGCTTCATTAGACAATGGGGGCGGTTCCTGAACAATGCCTGACAGAAACACAGACACACAGGGAAGAATCGGCGTAAGTATTGTACAAGTACACCAGAGCACGACTTAGACTGTACAAAATATTGCAGCTATTGTGTTAAGAATTCTCCCTCATTCAGTCTTCCTCAAAGGACTTCACATTACAAGGGAGAGAATAAAAATGCTACATAGATTTTTCCTGGCGTCCAAAATCTTCCCCGTAGCGTTTAAAATTACACGTACCACACACGTCTGTGGCCGTCAATCGTGGGGAAAAACGTGCGCTCCGCACAGAAACTTGAAACAGTTCTGACACAAATGTCTTAACACTTTCATAACTTTGGAGGAGCTCTATTTGAAATGTGACACACGTTACATGCTATTGTTAACTGGAAGTTTATACAACAATATGATATAGCGTCTCAAGTCTTCTTTGATACGTCTCGGAAAAGTTTGCGCAATGCAGTCCATTGAAGTCCACCGCACATAGGTAAAATGTGCAATATCTATTACATTACATTTTTGTTCGTTAGGAGATTGTGAAATGTTTCATGAATGTGTAAACCGGCCGAAGCTTTAGACGGTAGATACACGCATACACACACACACACACACATATCCACTACAGAGCTCAGGACAACCTGCAATTATAGCCATGCAAGCACCTTCTCAAGCTGTGAATTAATGTTGTAATTAATGAAGTCGACTAACTAGGTCAAATAGTTCCACTCTAACAAGCATCTCTTCTTCTCTAGACCTGATAGTTATATTTTACATGTCGCCCCCATTACCAGGGCTTTAAATGATAAAGTCAACATAAATAGAATCCCTTTAACAAATCACATTGTGCTAACTCAAATTGTGTTTATTATGCTAATGGGACATGAAATTAGGAAAAAGACCTTGATGCGAGCGGATTTAATTAATGGCCCTTTAGAGAAAGGCAGACAGACATTATTCATTTCTGAGTAACCAAGTCTCATTTGCAGTTCCACGGGTCTTCGCGGTGAGCGAGGCGGCAGCCCGGCCGTTCACTGATTGCCTGAGTTATGTGCGGCTCACAGCGTGTCCCTCTATTAGAAATGAACAGCTCGTTATATAAACTACCTAATTAAACGTAATACAGCTCTTTCTCTGCATCGACTCATTAATGCGCAGACCTCATTGTTTCTTTCCGAACGAGAGACAGATGAGCAGAAGAAGAGGAGATGAGAACGAGCCAGCAACACTGGACACAACAGAACTGGCCGTTAACCCTACCTGGTCCAGAGAAACACAAAGCCACATAATGGCTGTCTTGTTCATTTTCCCACACGTTGAGAGACGCAGTTCCATAAATGTGAATATATTGAAATTGCCAGTTTTATGCATTTCACTATAAGTGTCAGCATTCCATACTTTGTTTAAATGCCGTGTAAATCAACTTGCGGCATTACCTGGATTAAGGTTGTTTTTAGAAGGGGCTGGTAATTGTTTTGTTTATCTGTACATTTAGTAAATATATATGTTCTTCGTTAATGAACAGCCATCAAACCTTGATTAACACTGTGTAGAAACCAATGTTGGGGGCCATGCAGATAATTATTTAGGCCACCTCTGTTAGCCTCAATCTCCCCTGATCCCGACCACCCCGAGCCATTAACCCCTCCCCCCCAGCCTCTATCTAAACAATCACACTCCACTTGTAAGCCTCAATAATTCCCCACTAATTAAAAATACACCAGAATACACAACCAACCACTTTGAATGTAGCAGAGTCCTCCATCCCAGCGGTGCCAAACATACAAGCATCAAAAACACCGGACTGTAACTAGACAGAAGCTGGACAGTGGCTAGACAGATAAAAAGAGTTAGAGAGACACAGGTTTGGTGAAACGATCACTCAACTGAGAAAATGACTATTTACATCTCAAGGGGTTTGTAATATGATATGTTTTTCTTTTCATTATCCTCCAAGCATTCAGAATTCATTTTTTACCTTTTCGATATCTTTTACCCTACTTCTAGCCTAGGTAGCTTTATTGCAAGTGTTACTTGATAATGAAACCCTTTCGGTGTCTATATTATTTTGGCGTTTATGCTGCTTATTGTAAAGAAAACATACTTATTAAGATTCGTTATTCATGTGGAAATTATTGTATAACCGTACCAACATGGGCACCTTATCCCTCATATAGAGCAAAACACACAATCTGGCTGAGGTCTGCTTCAAATGCAGGGCTCTGTAAAGCAAATAGGATGTAATTTCTGACGCAGACCAAAGCTTATGTGTCACGTAGTTAGCAATGTCAAACAGCATGTTGAAATAAATAATCATGTACCCCATGGGTGAATCACCTCCTCACTTACTTTCCCTTTTCCCTGACAATGGGTTTTCCAGACAGCAGGAGGCTAGAGGAGTGAACAGAAAGCCAGCCAATCAGTCGGGCAGACAGGCAGCTGAATGTTGCATACAAACTAAAGGTCCTCTGGTCACCATTAGCCTACCAGCTCCTTCACCTTTAATCTAACAAGGTTTCCGCGTCCCAAATACAACTGTATTCTCTATGAAATGCACTACTCTTAGTGAAATAGGGCTTATGAACCAGACCCTGATGAGACTGTGTGTCTGACAGTGTTGACGTGAGGCCTGTTAATTACTGTAATGACAAGGCATTCTCATTAAGTCATTGTTTACGTGTCCCGGGGCCTAACTAACGGAGTCCGAGTGACACTCTGGTGTGGTGTGCTCGTACGCCACCGCCTGCCTATCTCTATGCTGAGGGTGTGTGTGTGTGTGTGTGTGTGTGGGTGTGTGTGTGTGTGTGCGCGCGCGCGCGTGTGTGTGCGCGCGCGCGTGTGTGTGTCCTCGTTAGTGGAGACAGCTGTTCCTCTCAGCCAAAGCCCCTCCCGGCCAGGCAGGCAGCGTTGTGACACACACACACACACACACACATAGACTGCTGTACACACACACACATACACCGCTGCACACACAACATCGTAACTGTGAGGCGCGTTAGGCTGGACATGCCCATGATCACCACCCCATCACCCCCCCGCTCCCTGCTGCTGTCAGAAATAGCAATGTCGCCACAAGGCAGGGAAATGTCAATGAGTAATCAGAAAGGAAGAGAGGTCCTTGGGACATAGCATAGTGTTTGAATCAAAGCCCTCCTTCACCACAGATTCCCATCTTTCCATAACCAGACAGTCTGATGCAAATTAAATATGTCCAGCAGCACTATTCATTCACTGCTGTCCCAGTGTTCTCAACATGTGGAGTGCATTCAGCGATATAACCACCTGATCAAGGCAATAACATCCCGTACACCGTATTAACACAGGAACACACAGCCCAAATAGGTGAAATCATCGTTGATCAGAGTAACGATAACTAACGACAGTGTGTGTGTGTGTGTGTGTGTGTGTGTGTTTTGGAAAACAGAAATGAGATGGAGAGGGTCATATGTGTCCTCCAGGATGTGGTGTAGTTAAACGGTAAATGTTGAAAAAAAGAGCTGTTCTCCAAGTGAGACCAGTGAACATGGCTCTATTGACTGGTCCATCAAGCATGCTGGAGTATTAGCGCAGATTTAGGATCAGTCTTTATGTTTAAGGCAGCACTAAATAAACAAGAATCTGTTTTTATACACCAAGATGCTTGATACGTACAGCTCCTGGTATGAACATGAAAACAGAATATGTAGTTAACATTTGTTAGTGAGATTAAACTGGTTACAAAGCAGAATAAGCAGTAAGCGTCAAACCCAGAGGAGTTTGTTAAACAGGATAAACACGATGGTGGTAACAATTAAATAATGTTAATATCTACTTAGTCTGGGCTAAATGGTACCCAAATCTCAACTGCATCATTCGGCCCATGAAAAGTATTGCACTAAAAAGGCAATAGGATACCATTTGGGTTGCAGACAAAAAGTACATTCCATTCCGCATGTTTTAACTATAAAAGCTTTCATTTTCCTCAGATATGACACCATTTGGAATTCTTCATTGGGTCTCCCTCTGTTGCTGTCAATAAAAGATCCCTTTGAGAAAAAAAGTCCTGTGAATTAAAGGGGAACATTAATATATCATTAAACGGTTGTCTAATTGAAGTCAATTCTGAACAAACTTGAATTAAATTTGTCTTCATTAAATTGAATCGGAATGTGCTTCGCTATTCGAACCATAGCTTTCAATTCACAGATGAGGACTAAAACTTCAAAATGATTACATTGAGGGGAGTTTATTTGACAATGCTTTGATTCTGTCAGCCAGCAGAGCAAAAAGACGAGCAGCTGGAGGAAAAATCCAATTGAAACCAAGCCTCAGAATTTCGAAGGAAACGTGAGCATAATAATATTAAATAATTCAATTCTCACACAAACAATGGCCACGGCCCTACAGAAGGAAGTCATCTGCAGGAGTGTGGAACGTCATTTGCATAATTGACACAATCCCCTCTTACTCGCTGTAAATGAATGATGAAGACAATAAAATATGTTGCTAAAATTGGGAACAATAACAGCTAAATTTCATCAAGGCCTTCGCACCCTGATTAATCTGCTCTTGCAAATCAGCGCAAACGAAGGGGGTTGGGGGGGGGGGGTGTTGCGAGAGTTAGGGCACGAGCAGGAGAGAGGAAGAGAGAGAAGAGAGGGAACAGGAGAGAGGAAGAGAGAGAAGAGAGGGAACAAGAGAGAGGAAGAGAGAGAGGAGAGAGGGGGGGATAAAAAAAGAAAGCAAGTGATTAACAACAGTGGGGACCGTTGCGGCGAGCAACCTGCCTCCCCCCTCCCCTCCTATGCAACCTGCCCTGCCTCCCTCCACACCCCCCCCTCCCCTCCTATGTAACCTGCCTCCCTCCACACCCCCTCCCCTCCTATGCAACCTGCCCTGCCTCCCTCCACAACCCCCCTCCCCTCCTATGCAACCTGCCCTGCCTCCCTCCACACCCCCTCCCCTTCTATGCAACCTGCCCTGTCTCCCTCCACCCCCCCCCTCCCCTCCTATGCAACCTGCCCTGCCTCCCTCCACACCCCCTCCCCTCCTATGTAACCTGCCCTGCCTCCCTCCACACCCCCTCCCCTCCTATGCAACCTGCTCTGCCTCCCTCCACAACCCCCTTCCCTTCTATGCAACCTACCCTGCCTCCCTCCACACCCCCTCCCCTCCTATGCAACCTGCCCTGCCTCCCTCCACCCCCTCCCCCTCCTATGCAACCTGCCCTGCCTCCCTCCACATCCCCCTCCCCTTCTATGCAACCTGCCCTGCCCTGCCTCCCTCCACACCCCCCTCCCCCTATGCAACCTGCCCCCCTCCCTTCACACCCCCTCCCCTCCTATGCAACCTGCCCTGCCTCCCTCCACACCCCCCCCCTCCTATGCAACCTGCCCTGCCTCCCTCCACACCCCCTCCCCTCCTATGCAACCTGCCCTGCCTCCCTCCACACCCCCCCCTCCCCTCCTATGCAACCTGCCCTGCCTCCCTCCACTCTGGGGGCCACATGAGCACCCCTCCCCATCTATGCAGCTGCTGCAGGCAATTTCTAACAGAATTGAAGGAGTGCAACCAACTTCTTACTCTAATTTGTATTGTCATTAACCCCTACCGCACTGGCTTTAAGTACCCAACCCTCATTAGCTTTGAAAAATATATACAATAGAAGACCCTGTGGTGACGTGGATATGCCTGTAGACCATGCTGACGTAATTAGGATTTGTGGTTATTGTGGTGTGATTGCAAGGACCATGAAACTCAGAAATGGTCCGAAAATCCTCATTTATTTAATTTTAGGATGCTGCTTGTTGTTCTTTAAGTAATGTATGTATTACTGCTTAATCAGAATCAGGTTTATTGCCAAGTTTCTTCACACATACAAGGAATTTATTCTGACCCATAGATGCGGCATCTACGACACACATTTTTCAATGTGAACAGTGGAAATAGAGCACCAAACACACTTTCAGATTCCAGCTGTGTGTGATTCTCTTCAGGCTTAACAAATAAAAGGAAAATATGGACAGAGTAGCAGTTGACAGCAACGAGTGGTCATCCTGTCAAATGGCTACTGGCTGTCATTTCAGTGAGCATTTCCTGAAAACACTCCATATTGAATCACCACGCTAATGGACCCAGCAGCTGATCTGTGTGTGTGGGATTTAAGGGACCTCTGACTGAGGAAGACCAATTTGGACACGCACACATACCTTTCTCAGTCTCTTGTCCTACATCCCAAATGACACCATATTCCCTGTAGTGCACTACGTTTTACTGATCTCTGGTAAACTAGGGCAGTTAGAGCATAAGTTACCATTTGGGACACATAATGGCTTTACAACACCTCGTATGTATCATATTGTTAAAAAAACATACATTCAGTTTAATAACAGAAATATCTAGGGTCGTATAAGTGAATCTAACAAAGATCAATGTGTCAGATCAATATCAAAAACAGTGGACTGTGCCATTAATGACCATGAAGAGAAACACCCTTGATGAGGGAGATTTTCTTATTCATATGAATATTTCAGTTAACAAACAAAAATGTTTCCTTGCCAGGCATTTGTGTCATATTCATTAGTGAACGGGTTAGCAACTACAACAGAAATCATTTACAACTATAGAGGTTTTTATTGGACACATTCAGAGAGCCTCTTGTTATTTCAGTTGATTTTCTTCTGTTTGGTGCCTGGTAAACACGTCCCCGATGAGCGAGCGCTATTGAGCCAGGGGCTTCTTCACCATTTTGACGGCAGACTGTTACAAGGAAATTCTACTCCTGTATGTCCAATTCATCATGTTTCTTTTGCCATTTTATCAAGTCTTTTTCCAAAAATCATTATAAATATGCCTTCCTCTCATCATCCGCTGTCTCACAGATCCTATCAATAACAATAACTGCCTTAAAATCTCTAAATGTTTACCCAGTTTGAAAACCAGGCATTATGTAGATTCATCCTACATTATTAGGCCCCTAATTGCATGTCTATTTAATAGTCAATTAACTTGATTAAATTCATATTCCAAATCTGATTCAACTTTGATGAAGGAGGGAGTGGTTTGCTGCTCAGGGAATCAAACAGCAAGGCTGCTCGACATAATGACACAGTCCATGAGAATTAGAGAGATGGAAAGATAGGAAGGACTAAGAGTTAGAAAGAAAGGAGAGAGGAAAGAGCAAGAGGGAGGACTGAAACAATGCTGCCTATTTCAGGATCTCTTACTTTGCAAACGACACCTAGAAGGTGGGATTATCTACATGTTAGAGATAGGCACAACTTGTCCATAGAGCAGTTGTTCTTTAAAGCTTTACCGAACTCGCTAAACCAAATGAATAATAGAAATGTATCAAACGTCATATTAGACATAATGATATACAACAAGCTATCTACAGTACTTTATTGCACTGAATATAACACCACCAATAGATAAACTAGGTTTTTAAGTTCTGCTAACAGTCATTATTGTTTTAGAGATGTCCTGTAGGGCTACATGCAGTGGCATCCTTCCCTACACATCTCTCTGTGACATATCCCACCCACCTACCCCTCCTCCCACATTATAACAACCTCAGATATCACCCCTGACTCCACATTCCCTCCAGCCACCCACTGATGGCTTTCAGATTCCACACAACCAGTGGACTGAACATACCCAGAGACATTAATTTGATTTGAAACTCCTCTGTCCAATTAACAAAATGTAGGTTGGAAAATAAATGGCAGACACCTAAGCAAATTAATGATGTGTCCACCAAGCTGTTAGGGCTGTGTGTATGTGCTCTCAGAGCAGGCCAGGCTGTGAGGGCTGGCCGGCGCGGGAAAAGACTGCCATATGGCCTGGGTACGAACAGGCAGAAGGAGGACATGAGGACAGCATTATGATGTGTTTTAGATTGTCAAAGGCCGCATCCCAAATAGAACCCTATTCCAAAATTAATTTGGATCAGAGTACATTGTGTCTCCGATCTAAATACCCAGTTAGAACTATTCAGGGTCATGATAAAACAGTACATCTCAATGGGTTCGTTATATGACACGTTCTAGGATTAAAGAAGAATTAAAAAATGATTGTTGCTAATTAATATGTTTTATTGATATTTAATTGAAAAAAGAACCACTATCCACTATGAATTATGTAAGTAAAAAAAATTGTATAATATGTTCATGTTATATGTTATTCGGGGTTGTGCTTTTCAACAGAGGAGCTTCTGGAATGCCACTGTTCAAGCAAAAAAAAATTCTTTGCCAGCGATGTTGAAAAAAGGCTCAATGAGTGAATGGAAAAATGTGGATGTTACAAATCTTTTTAAAACCTTGTTCTGGCTGTGGGTATGCAATTCAATGCCTCTATCATCAATCAAAAAACAGCTGCCCCATTGGTGCAGCAAAGAGGTTAATGACAATTGGTCAAAACAATGAAAATACATAGAAATGTGTGTGAGAACAGATGCTCTGGGGAAAAGACCCCAAATTCCCTTATTTCCCCCATCACCATTTGCCGACATTTAATTCTATTAATAATGTAATAATGTATATATATGTATAAATCACCATTTATGTCAAGGTTATCATCACCAGTCTACTGTAGTACAGAATAAAATGAATTCGACTACCACCAAACATTTGTGTTTGTAAGCTTTGGCCAAATTAAGGTAAGTAAGCTTTGAGTAGGCTTTCAGTAGTCACATATTCCTTAAACATGAAAAAAAGGAAAACAGCCAAACATATCCAAATCAAACTTAAGTAGCCATATTGCTTAGACTGTTATATTGAATACATCATAACAAATATGATGAATATCCACCATTTTGATGCGCTAATGGCGTAATAGTTCTATTATTTATTTTGCTGTAGTTAGTGCCTTTAAAGTTGTTGATATTATACATGTTACGTTGGCCAAATCATTCAATTGCTTTTAGGAACTCTTCAAACAAGCTTCAAATATGTCAGGGATTTCTTTTTAAAGCAACTTATACAAGTTCTGTAATTCTGTGCACCCAATGTAAATAAACGTTTTCTGTAACTAAGAATTATCCAAATGTGTCTAGTGGTTAGCTGTGAATATATATGTTTAAATATGTTAAATTACCTTGTTTGTGCTTTTTTGTATTATAACATTTTGAAAGTAAAACACAGCGATGCTATTGCTATTCTTTATTTTATAGAAAACACTTTTCGATAAGAGAAATCCACTTTGGGATTAAAATAAAAAACGAATGAAACAACTCTTGCTTCTTTTCCCCAAATGAAAATGTCTTCTTAATTCTTCCTGGAGTCGCCCTCAGTTGTCTACTATTTAGGACATAAGTACAAGTGTTTGGACACAGCCATCGTTTATTTTTCCAGTCTCATTTTCATTTTTTGATAAACATGACTCAGGCCATCTGTTCCAGGGTGGAAGGATTACTCTCCAAATGAGCTGACATAGAACCTGCTAGAAAAGTGATCCACTGCAAATGTAAATGATTCACCATACTAGCATGATTCTTTCAATTAATAAATATGAAAGGGCTTTAGAAATAAGGTAGGGGTACTGTCCAATGACGTCCATCTCAACTTGTCCTAAAGCATATGCATTACTTACCAGTCGTGAATTACAAAATATTCATGATTTAATTAATTTCCACCCAAAATTAGAATTCATAGTTTAAAATTCATGAAAGTAATAAAAGGCCAGGTGATAATGAAAGGTTTCGGTTGCAGAAGAACAATGTATATTTCAACCACACCAGATCGGGTTTTCCCAAACACAGGTGTAATTGTTTTTGTTCCTTCTCACAGTCCTGTATGGTTATTCAAACATTCAGGTTTCTACTCCCCTAGAACGGACATTACTGGCCACAGCTCCTCAGCACAACAGTTAATTGAGTTGGATGAAGAAATGAAGATTAAATTTAATTTAAACAGTTTTCTTTCAGACTATCCATACACAGTTGTACATGGAACCCAAATGATTCATTCATTCTCTGAAGTACAAATTCAATACGATTGTAATTTCCTGTAACTGTTATTTGAAATGACAGGTTGTGTTTGGGAAAAGAGAAGATAGATTTGCCACTTAATTGGCAACAGATTTAAATCGGGCTGCTAGTGTTATGCGGCCTGCAGTATTTGGACAGAAAGCCTATAAACTATAAAATCAAATTATTAAAAATGCTGGACTAACTGTTCTGAGAATATTGTTTTTGAATATTTAACATTAAAATGCTCTACCTCTAAAAAATGCACTACCTATATAAAAAATAAATATATAAACAAAGCTCTGTTTTGATGGACTTTGTCTCCCTCAAGTGTTTTAAAAGCCACATGCAAAATGCATCAATTTAACTTCTGTTTTGCAGCAGTGCCACCAGGGAGGGCTAACGAGGCAGACACAAAGCAGCTCTGCCACTTTTGCCAGTGGTTCTCCAACTTTTTTGGTTATGGCACTATCAAGTACATTTGAATCGACTGGATGACTAGTAAAGTACATTCCGATGTGCATTTTACCAGTAGGCCTGATAGCCCATGAGCCAGAAGGGGTTGGGTTCACTTGGGGTTACGATGTCAAATTTTTCATCTTAAAAACATTTGATAGCATGTTAATGATGCATTTTACCTTATAGTCATGCATGAGTGGAACGCTTGCATTTACAGCTGTCCATAGCTAGACACATCTTCAGATTGTTCAGGTTAACTAACCTTCAACCACTGGGGTACATTTAAGAAGGAGGACGGGTTGTAAAAAGTGGTGGTGGAGGCAGAGGAGAGGGGCTGTGTGGAGTGGTGGTGGGGAGGTGGGGGGCAGAGGAGGAGGGGCTGTGTGGAGTGGTGGTGGGGAGGTGGAGGGTAGAGGAGGGGGCTGTGTGGATTGGTGGGGGTAGAGGAGGGGGCAGAGGAGGGGGGCTGTGTGGAGTGGTGGTGGGGAGGTGGGGGTAGAGGAGGAGGGCTGTGTGGAGTGGTGGTGGGGAGGTGGGGGTAGAGGAGGGGGGCTGTGTGGAGTGGTGGGGGAGGTGGGGGCAGAGGAGGAAGGGCTGTGAGAAGGTGGGGAGGTGGAGGCAGAGGAGGAGGGGCTGTGAGGAGGTGGGGAGGTGGGGGCAGAGGAGGGGGGGCTGTGTGGAGTGGTGGTGGGGAGGAGGAGGGGCTGTGTGGAGTGGTGGTGGGGGGGGCAGAGGAGGGGGCTGTGTGGAGTGGTGGGGGGAGGTGGGGGAGGGGGGCTGTGGAAAGATTCAGTAGAGATTATAAGAATACCATGAGTGATGCTAATAAAATATCGCATATTTGGATGTAAAGAAAAAGCTGTATGTAGTTTTTGTAAAGCAACAATTTCAATTCGCTCTGGCTCCACCAATAACAGGCACTTAAAATCAAAACATCAAACAGTCCTGTTGCCACAACAGAAAGTTGCTGTTACTGTGTTACCTGAAAGTGAGACAACTTGTTTTATTTAACGCAAATCACCCCTGAAGAAGGATCAACCGTCTGTGACACTGGATAAGATGACTAGTTAAACATAGAGACATGTGAATAGTTTTCTTCATTTGTTAAAACTGATATTACTAGTGTTTGTGTAATTAAATGTTTCCTTTACTATTTAAAATGATTAGTTCAAGTGTTCATCAGTTTTTTGTTATTGTGTTTTATTGTGATTTGTGTTCTACTGTTAGTTTGTTTTTAATACATGCAAACTGCTATAAAAATCACAATTTTCAGTGAAAGATAAATAAACAAAAGTGTTACTTTCTACAGCTTTAGTAAAGCCAGCATGTGTCATTATGTCTGTCAGATAATTTGGGGTGATTGGATTAATATTTGCAACAAATGCCGATTTAAGAAAATATATACGGAACAAAGAGCCAAATGAGCCAAATGAGCCGGCTCTTTTAGGTGAGCCGATCCAAATGAGCCGGCTCACTAAAAAGAGTCAAAATGCCCATCACTAGTCACCACACTGAAACCTAAACAATTCCTGATAAGTGTGTCTCCTGCCGGTTGGTGAAGTTGAGGGTCACGACTGGAAGCGTGCAGAATAGGTGTTGGGTCACATGACTTGTAGTGTGAAGAATAGGTGTTGGGTCACATGACTGGTAGTGTGCAGAATAGTTGTTGGGTCACATGACTGGTTGTGTGCAGAATAGGTGTTGGGTCACATGACTGGTAGCATGCAGAATAGTTCTTGTGTCACACGACTGGTAGCGTGCAGAATAGGCGTTGGGTCACATGACTGGTTGTGTGCAGAATAGGTGTTGGGTCACATGACTGGTAGCGTGCAGAATAGGTGTTGGGTCACATGACTGGTAGCGTGCAGAATAGTTGTTTGGTCACATGACTGGTAGTGTGCAGAATAGTTGTTGGGTCACATGACTGGTAGTGTGCAGAATAGGTGTTGGGTCACATGACTGGTAGTGTGCAGAATAGGTGTTGGGTCACATGACTGGTAGTGTGCAGAAAAGGTGTTGGGTCACATGACTGGTAGTGTGCAGAATAGGTGTTGGGTCACATGACTGGTAGTGTGCCGAATAGGTGTTGGGTCACTTGACTGGTAGTGTGCAGAATAGGTGTTGGGTCACATGACTGGTAGTGTGCAGAATAGGTGTTGGGTCACATGACTGGTAGTGTGCAGAATAGGTGTTGGGTCACATGACTGGTAGTGTGCGGAATAGGTGTTGGGTCACATGACTGGTAGTGTGCAGAATAGGTGTTGGGTCACATGACTGGTAGTGTGCAGAATAGGTGTTGGGTCACATGACTGGTAGTGTGCAGAATAGGTGTTGGGTCACATGACTGGTAGTGTGCAGAATAGGTGTTGGGTCACATGACTGGTAGTGTGCAGAATAGGTGTTGGGTCACATGACTGGTAGTGTTCAGAATAGGTGTTGGGTCACATGACTGGTAGTGTGCAGAATAGGTGTTGGGTCACATGACTGGTAGTGTGCGGAATAGGTGTTGGGTCACATGACTGGTAGTGTGCAGAATAGGTGTTGGGTCACATGACTGGTAGTGTGCAGAATAGGTGTGGCTGAACTGAAAGCTTTCAGTCTGGTTCCCGGATAACGTGCCTTGGTGTCTGGGGGAGGATATTAAGGACAGAAACGACTACAATGAATATGTGCATCTGTGCATAAAGAGGAAACTACAAAGGAATGTTTGAATATTGGATCTGTTTTATAGGAAGAATGAAGTCTAAAAATACTGGAATGCAAAGTTCCTGGACTACTGATCATGGAGAAAGAGGTCACACTGCTGATTTCTGTTTTACTAAATAGGGGGTATGCTTTTGTTCTGCTTACAATAGGAATCATATCTGGTTTATTATTGTGACTGGGCCCATATCCGATCCCCATATCCAACCCCCATATCCGATCCCCTCCTAGTTATTTTAAGTTGGGAAACAACATGGCGGCGGATTCCTTACAGGTAAGAACCACACAACTAACACAAATAACATTGACCCATATTGTTTTAACTATTTATTGGCTTATAACTACATGTGTGGTTTTCTCTATGAAGAGTTTGAAATGTTTTTTCAAATTGTCTCCACCTCTTATTATTGTACAGTAGTTACAAACACGCAATCAGACGCCTTCACATATTCCATACTCTGATTTGTTTAATACGCGGAAGTGAAACTATTAACAAGTTTATTGAATAGAATCATTAATTAATCGATCGAGTTCTACGGACTGATAAAATTCAGTGTCTCTGAACTATTTGTCACTCCCTCCATGTGTTTATAAGAAAAAAGCAAACGTTTAGCTTTTATGTAGATATGTATTTTTATTTAATCAGAGGAGATCAATAAGATCTAAATGTAATTTACTAGCGCATAACAAGGCTTTAGGATTGCATGACGAAATTCAGTTAGACCTGAATATAATCTGTTGACTGTATGTACATTATAGTTGGAAAAGTCCATACATTATATTACCATGAGGTCGCTCATATACAATGTGCATTAGTATTCACCATGATTATACATTATAGTTGAAAAAGTCCATACATTATATTACCATGAGGTCGCTCATATACAATGTGAATAAGTAGGCCTATTCACTATGATTATATTATAGTTGGAAAAGTGCTTAAAAGGTCTAGTGATCAGGTTGCAGCTCAGGTAACCGATTCTGAAGTATAAAGAATAACACTTAAAATGGTTGGGGGACAAAGAAAGTGTTAACTTATGATAGACCAGTGTGAGGTACAGTATCTACCTCTGAGAGTGAGCTGAGCTATTGAGGCGATTTGCCTAAGAGGGTGTTGTAGATAAGCTGGTAATAGTGCAAATCTGGTGTTGCGTGTGCAATGGGGGATGTTAGTGATAAGTGTTTTAGGGGGGAACTGTGTAACCAATGCCTCTGACTGCAATTGTTTCTTGACCGCTGGCAGCAATAAAATTAACAACAATGCCGGGACTGACGTTTTTACAACAGTATGGTTTGCAGTTTGGCTGAAGGATGTGTTGTGTCCAAACGAAACCCGATTTGATTTAGGATTAGAGGTGGCTGATCCAGTCTGAAAAAGAGTGAACTATGTATCTAAATACCCGGTATTTTAGGTATTAACATATTGAACATATATTTGTAGCCTACTAACTAAAAGTATCTTGAAGAAGGAAGGCTATCAATCCATTTTGCAATGCAACAGTATACCCAGTGGATGGCTGTTCATTGGAGCTTATTTCCTCTTACAAGAGGATGGATGACCCCAAAGCAAAGCTGGTATTCTGTCTATAATGGAGTGACCAGTACAGTCAGCTGGTATTCTGTCTATAATGGAGTGACCAGTACAGTCAGCTGGTATTCTGTCTATAATGGAGTGACCAGCACAGTCAGCTGGTATTCTGTCTATAATGGAGTGACCAGTACAGTCAGCTGGTATTCTGTCTATAATGGAGTGACCAGTACAGTCAGCTGGTATTCTGTCTATAATGGAGTGACCAGCACAGTCAGCTGGTATTCTGTCTATAATGGAGTGACCAGTACAGTCAGCTGGTATTCTGTCTATAATGGAGTGACCAGTACAGTCAGCTGGTATTCTGTCTATAGTGGAGTGGTCAGTACAGTCAGCTGGTATTCTGTCTATAATGGAGTGACCAGTACAGTCAGCTGGTATTCTGTCTATAATGGAGTGACCAGTACAGTCAGCTGGTATTCTGTCTATAATGGAGTGACCAGTACAGTCAGCTGGTATTCTGTCTATAATGGAGTGACCAGTACAGTCAGCTGGTATTCTGTCTATAATGGAGTGACCAGTACAGTCAGCTGGTATTCTGTCTATAGTGGAGTGGTCAGTACAGTCAGCTGGTATTCTGTCTATAATGGAGTGACCAGTACAGTCAGCTGGTATTCTGTCTATAATGGAGTGACCAGCACAGTCAGCTGGTATTCTGTCTATAATGGAGTGACCAGCACAGTCAGCTGGTATTCTGTCTATAACGGAGTGACCAGCACAGTCACTGGATCTGAATCCTAAATATTAAATACAGCTGATATTGGTCATATTTAGAATATAAACATATACAATATCTAGCGGATTAATGTATTATAATGTGCACCTATACTATAGATATATAGCTGATATTGGTCATATTTAGAATATATAAACATATACAGTATATAGCTGGTTTTAATGTATTACAATGTGCACCTATACTATAGATATATAGCTGATATTGGTCATATTTAGAATATAAACATATACAGTATATAGCTGGTTTTAATGTATTATAATGTGCACCACACATCCACATCTCCTGATTCGCTGATTTACCTCACCCCAGTGCACACTTGACCTTCCAAATGTCTAGAGAAGCTAGACGGGGCAAAGGTGCCGCCAATGAAATCTCTGGTGTGCAAACATTTCACCTTATCAGATGATGAAAAAATGCTCATTGCCTGCTATAGGCAGGCTAGTAAGCTCCCATCGGCACTATTGTCTATAGGCAGGCTAGTAGGCTCCCATCAGCACTATTGTATATAGGCAGGCTAGTAGGCTCCCATCAGTACTATTGTCTATAGGCAGGCTAGTAGGCTCCCATCAGCACTATTGTATATAGGCAGGCTAGTAGGCTACCATCAGTACTATTGTCTATAGGCAGGCTAGTAGGCTACCATCAGTACTATTGTCTATAGGCAGGCTAGTAGGCTACCATCAGTACTATTGTATATAGGCAGGCTAGTAGGCTACCATCAGCACTATTGTCTATAGGCAGGCTAGTAGGCTACCATCAGCACTATTGTCTATAGGCAGGCTAGTATGCTACCATCAGTACTATTGTCTATAGGCAGGCTAGTAGGCTACCATCAGTACTATTGTCTATAGGCAGGCTAGTAGGCTACCATCAGCACTATTGTATATAGGCAGGCTAGTAGGCTACCATCAGTACTATTGTCTATAGGCAGGCTAGTAGGCTACCATCAGTACTATTGTCTATAGGCAGGCTAGTAGGCTACCATCAGTACTATTGTCTATAGGCAGGCTAGTAGGCTACCATCAGTACTATTGTCTATAGGCAGGCTAGTAGGCTACCATCAGTACTATTGTCTATAGGCAGGCTAGTAGGCTACCATCTGCACTATTGTCTATAGGCAGGCTAGTAGGCTACCATCAGTACTATTGTCTATAGGCAGCAGAGGTGTGGACTCGAGTCATGTGACTTGGACTCGAGTCAGACTCGAGTCATGAATTTGATGACTTCAGACTCGACTCGACAAAATGTACAAAGACTTGCAACTCGACTTGGACTTGAACATCAATGACTCGTGACTTCACTTGGACTTGCGCCTTTTGACTCGAGAAGACTTGCTACTTCCCATGAAAACTGGGGAAGAAAATGTTCACACGGCCGCGCCGCTCTCAGTTTATCTGCATCTGTGAAAAAAATGCATGCAGAGAGCACACGCGCTGCCTGCACGACATCCAATCACTGTAGTCCCACGTTGTTTTGATTCGACATCCAATCACTGTAGTCCCACGTTGTTTTGATTCGACATCCAATCACTGTAGTCCCACGTTGTTTTGATTCGACATCCAATCACTGTAGTCCCACGTTGTTTTGATTAGACAGCATCCAAGCAGGCACATTGCAAGACAACTAATGAAGCGCAAGCAACAACGCGCCAGTTGGCAAAATGATACCGAATATAGTTTCGTTTGGCTATAAAAATTACGAGGTAGTCGACAAAAAAATAGTTGCAATTTGCAAAACATGTGGGTCGAAGATTACAGACGGAGCTGCGCACACGTCTCTATGGAGTCATTCCAATTATATTATCAGGTTGGTCCAGTTTTTCAGAAGTGATAATTTTGAGGAGTGAGGATTTTATTAATGACATGTTTAAAAAAGTTCAGGCTAAAAGGACCCATGTCTATTTGAAAGTTAAACTGTTTTGCAATATGAGGTTAGGGCTGGACAATAATTCAATATCAATATATATATCGCGGTAAAAAAAAATCAATAACGGTGATATGATTTCTAAACACATTTTCGATATTTCAATATTTTTGCTGATCTCCAACACGGCAAGTTTAAGCTACAAAATGAGCGCCCATGACCGCAATTCAAACGTGACTGAACGAGCTTCCATAAGTGAGGAGAAAGCAGACGGTTGATATGAGAGGAAAGACTAATTCAGTGGTAGGGAAGTGGTTCAGCTTTCTGAGATCTGATAAACTTCAGGTTTGAGCGTGATGCTAAATGTGCCGGAGAATGAGAGGCTCAAAAGCGCATAAAGCCAACATAGGAGCTTGGATCTTCCGCGTTGACTGGCCCATGACGTCATGATGGACATGCGCTTTTGAGCACTCTCGTTCTCCGAGCATGTTGCAACATGCGCGTTCATGAGCTTCTCTCTCGTGTCTCTTAAATCCACGGTCACGTAGCGAACTCATGAACTCACCTCTTCATTGTCTAACATGTTCACTAACGTTAAACGGTATCGATATGTTCATAAGAACAAGTTTTGTTGCAAGAAGTTTTGTGTAAAGAATAATATAATCAGCCAATGTTATTGTTTAAAGTTAAATATATTAATAAGGTCAGTCCCAGAGTCAAATTGTTTATTTGACTTTGTATAAAGGTTAAAATCAAATAAAAGGTGAACTTTAATTTATTTGTACCGTTTTATTTCTAAAATGTTATTTAGTTTTATAGGAGGAGGCTCAAAAGACTTGGCAAATGTATTTTTCAGAAGATTGTATACAGACATCCGTTGTGGGTGTTCATGGCATTTTTTCTGAGGCTTTTATATTGTTCATATCGATATCGGAATTATATCGTATCGACCGAAATTAAGAAATATATCGTGATATAAAATTTTGCCATATCGTCCAGCCCTAAGGTCAATACAATACAGGACTGAAGTTGCTGTGCATTGTTCTAGTGTAATATGCTGTTTAAATACAAGCATTTTTTGTGAAATTAAATTTTCTGTTTTTTTACTGCATTTGATTAATGTCATTGTATAAAAAGAGGTTTAAATAAATACAAATCTTACAGACATACATGATTTGTATACATTTTATTTCTGTAGTAAGATGACTTGAAATGACTCGAAACTAAAATGGTAGGACTTTGGACTCGACTTGAGACTTGTTGGCTTTGACTTGTGACTCGACTCGGGACTTGCCTCATCTTTGACTCGACTTGACTCGGGACTCGAGGGCAAGGACTTGAGACTTACTAGTGACTTGCATAACAATGACTTTGTCCCACCTCTGATAGGCAGACTAGTAGGCTACCATCAGCACTATTGTATATAGGCAGGCTAGTAGGCTACCATCAGTACTATTGTCTATAGGCAGGCTAGTAGGCTACCATCAGTACTATTGTCTATAGGCAGGCTAGTAGGCTCCCATCAGCACTATTGTCTATAGGCAGGCTAGTATGCTACCATCAGTACTATTGTCTATAGGCAGGCTAGTAGGCTACCATCAGCACTATTGTATATAGGCAGGCTAGTAGGCTACCATCAGTACTATTGTCTATAGGCAGGCTAGTAGGCTACCGTCAGTACTATTGTCTATAGGCAGGCTAGTAGGCTACCGTCAGTACTATTGTCTATAGGCAGGCTAGTAGGCTACCATCAGTACTATTGTCTATAGGCAGGCTAGTAGGCTACCATCAGTACTATTGTCTATAGGCAGGCTAGTAGGCTACCATCTGCACTATTGTCTATAGGCAGGCTAGTAGGCTGCCATCAGCACTATTGTCTATAAGCAGGCTAGTAGGCTACCATCAGCACTATTGTATATAGGCAGGCTAGTAGGCTACCATCAGCACTATTGTATATAGGCAGGCTAGTAGGCTACCATCAGCACTATTGTCTATAGGCAGGCTAGTAGGCTACCATCAGCACTATTGTCTATAGGCAGGCTAGTAGGCTACCATCAGCACTATTGTCTATAGGCAGACTAGTAGGCTACCATCAGCACTATTGTATATAGGCAGGCTAGTAGGCTACCATCAGCACTATTGTCTAAAGGCAGACTAGTAGGCTACCATCAGCACTATTGTCTTTAGGCAGGCTAGTAGGCTACCATCAGCACTATTGTCTATAGGCAGACTAGTAGGCTACCATCAGCACTATTGTCTTTAGGCAGGCTAGTAGGCTACCATCAGCACTATTGTCTATAGGCAGGCTAGTAGGCTACCATCAGCACTATTGTCTATAGGCAGGCTAGTATGCTACCATCAGCACTATTGTATATAGGCAGGCTAGTAGGCTACCATCAGCACTATTGTCTATAGGCAGGCTAGTAGGCTACCATCAGCACTATTGTATATAGGCAGGCTAGTAGGCTACCATCAGCACTATTGTCTATAGGCAGGCTAGTAGGCTACCATCAGCACTATTATCTTCGGTTTGGTTCATTTGTCCATGAACGTCAGATTATTTCTGAAACACCAATATGTTGCATGGTTTATTATGCACTTTATCTTGACTTTTTGTTTGTTTTTCTTATTGTTTTAGAAACCATAACTATTGGACTGCTCAGACTGCTTCTTGGTTCACTTTAAGTAGTTATGCAAGCCTCTGGAGAAGAGATTGAAAGTGTAAAGTGTATATTTGTTTGAATTTACTAAGGAGTATTCAAAGCCTGTAAAATGGTATTCGGGCCAGCCCTAGTTTGGATTTATACTCTGCGCATAAATTTATTTGAGGAGAGCTCAACAAGGCATGTGGTGTCATCAGTACCATGTACTTAACGGGTCTACTTGGTGGGTCTTGAGTTTTACCCAGGCCCTAGGGTGTAACGGTACTTCACGGGTCGGGCCGCTGGGTCTTGAGTTTGACTCGTGCCCTAGGGTGTAACGGTACCTAACGGGTCTACTTGGTGGGTCTTGAATTTGACCCGTGCCCTAGGGTGTAACGGTACCTAACGGGTCTACTTGGTGGGTCTTGAGTTTGACCCATGCCCTAGGGTGTAACGGTACTTAACGTGTCTACTTGCATCACCAGGATCTTATCTAGTATAATCCTTACTGGGATTGGTTTCTGCTGTACTGCTTATCCGCTATTCAGACGATCAAGTTGCTGAGGAGACGGTGAGAAAACAAACACAGCCACTAGACTTTGCTGTGTTGCTACAGACGTCCCTACCCACTACCCATATAGCCACTTCGTAGCATTGGGTTTTAATTACTCGTTGTTAACTTGTTTTGGACTAAGGGGGAAGCTTGTACGATACATTCCAGAATGCTTCATCAGTTTGTACGTCTGGACTTGACGTCATGGTACTGTACCTTCTTTGCTCTCCGTTTTACTAATTTCCTGGTAAATGTGAAGTTCTTCTTTACTAATTATGATAGCTTTTGATTGTGTGTTGGCTTGTTGGTTACAATTCATTCAGGATGGACTAGCAAACTACACAATCTTCTGTGTTATTTTGCATAGGAACATAATTCGATTTTTTTACAAACTTAAACATGCATGTAATGTGATGTGTTAATATTTACCTTTTTTGTAAACCCTATGTTTGAGTAACTAGGGCATTTGTTGTACATCCTCAGTCCTAACATGTTCTTGGAAGGTGTAGTCTGAGTTGCAAAATCAATGTATGCATTCCTGTCATACACTAATTGAGTCTAAAATCTGGGATGTGCTGTTTACTGCAACTGTTTACTGCTTAGGTTACAACTAGCGAATAAACCAAGATGGCGGCACATGCTCACTTAAAGCCCTGCGTCGTTATTTAGTTAATTGTCTTCATTCTACTCACTTGGTGCAGCCAGGCGTTTAAACATTACAGCTGACAAGAACTACTTGATATAGAAAAACACTACACAACAATTGCTTTCCACCGGCTTCTCTTTCATCTGGAGATTGTTAGACCTACATGGGAGTCAAAAAATCCCCCATCAGACCGGAAATGGCTGACGGCAGCGTAGAGAATGTAAACAAAGACTGGGTGTGAGCGGAGGTCTACAATCTAGGTTAAAACCGGATAATGCTATCAGCCTTAGAACCACGGTATCTTTCGCGCTGATCGTACGGCAGCCAACTCCGGTAAGAACAGGAGTGGTGGACCGTGTATCTTCCGGAATAATGCTTGGTGTACCAACACTAACCTCATCGGTCACTGCTCTGCCAATCTTAAATATATAATGTTAAACTGACCCTTTTACTTGCCTAGAGAGTTCACGTCTATTGTTGTTACTGCAGACTACATTCCACCAGATGCTACGGCTAAGCTAGCGATGAAAGCGCTGCAGGCTGCCATTAGCATTCAACAGACAGCTCATCCCGATGCCCTTATAATTGTTAGAGGGGATTTCCACCACTCCAGCCTAAATTTTTTTTCCCAAATTCCACCAAAAGTTCTTCTGACAAGAGACAATATGCTTGACCATGTGTACACTAACATTCCGGAGGCTTACAAAGGCACCCCCCTCACCCACATGGGTCAGTCTGACCACCGATCACTGCCTTGTAACTACCAATCATCAAGTCTGTGAAACCTACAGTGAGGACAATCAAAGTGTAGCCTGAGGGGTCAGACTCATCACTACAGCTCCAGTTTCAACACACAGACTGGTGTCTGGCTGCTTGCCACACAGACTACCACTGACTCCTATATTGAAATTGAATCGTATGCATCCTTTACGCAGGCTACCACTGACTCCTATATTGATATTGAATCATATGCATCCTTCGTTACATCAACACCTGCACCAACAACGTCACCACTCATAAACAAATAAAGATCCTCCCCAACCAGAAGCCTTGGAAGAACAAAGAGTTCAGACTAGTGCTGTCCACTCTGCCCTGACCCACCAGGACAAAACAATACGTATGCGAGGACGCTGTTTATAAACTTCAGCTCAACATTCAATAGAGTCAACCCCTCCTTTCTTTGCAACTGGACTCTAGACTTCCTAACCAAAAGACCTCAGTCTGTCAGGTTGGACAACCTCATCTCCTCCACCCTGAGTACTGGTGTCCCACAAGGCTGTGTGCTTAGCCCTCTATGAACACCGGTGTACTCCACATATTGCCCTATATAATGTTTTTTAAATTACCCAGAGTCTTGGATTGAAAGTAGTGCACAATGTGAGGGGAACCATTTAAGGCTCAATAACAACAAACATCTAAAATGGGTTATAGGTGCTTGCAAATGGTGAAGTGATCTCAGTCACTGCCTTGATGTACTGTATATGTTATATGTTGGATAGGTAATGTTGGAGGAGCTAAGAATGTTCTATCTCGAACTTCAGTGAAGTTAGTTTTGTCCTGTAAGCCTTGTAGTAGCTGTACAATAAATCTCCCAAAGCTCATTGTTGAACAGTCAAAGTCCACTGCACTCTCATTAAAAGAAAGCATGGTACTATTCCGCAAATGGTATTCCTACAAGTTTGATGTTGTGCATTGTTAAACGGGGTGCTGCATGCTAAGGCTAGATTAAGATCAAACCTACTTTCCCTAAGAGAAAGCTGAACATTAACAGACTATCCAGCAATGGCTTTAATGGATTCATGGAGCCATAAACATATGTATTCATGTGTTTGCTGTGATTACCGTTTCACAAAAAGTAATGTGGCTCGCTGGACAGACAATGGAAAGGAAACCAATCACTGCAACAGGACCAAGCACTGCAACACAGATCAAACACACTGTTGGGTAGGTTACCAAAATACCAAGTTGATGTTAACATTTGGGAATGACCTCAATCAATTGTTGCCTTCTAAAGACTTTGGCCAAAGCAATGTAATGTT
Organism: Dallia pectoralis; assembly: GCA_029465975.1. Taxonomy (NCBI): domain Eukaryota; kingdom Metazoa; phylum Chordata; class Actinopteri; order Esociformes; family Umbridae; genus Dallia; species Dallia pectoralis. The sequence continues at coordinate 9,921,868 of CM055761.1, read as the reverse complement.
TAGATTAGATTATTTTAACTTTATTGTCATTGGACAGTACAAGTACAATACAACAAAAAGCAGTTTGCACCAACCAGACGTGCAGAAACAAAATGATATGGAGTGCAGTATGAGGATGTCCAATTAACATGAATAAGTAAATGTGCAAGTATTCAGTACAGTGTGAGGATGTGCAATTAACATGGATCAGTAAATGTGCAGGTATTCAGTACAGTGTCAGGATGTGCAATTAACATGGATAAGTAAATGTGCAAGTATTCAGTACAGTGTCAGGATGTGCAATTAACATGGATCAGTAAATGTGCAAGTATTCAGTACAGTGTCAGGATGTGCAATTAACATGGATCAGTAAATGTGCAGGTATTCAGTACAGTGTCAGGATGTGCAATTAACATGGATCAGTAAATGTGCAGGTATTCAGTTCAACAATGTAGCAAATTGCAAATGTGCAGAAGGCAACACCAGGCGAGAACATCTGTACAAGTTGTTAACAGATAGTATAAACGATAAGCATTGTGCAAAGGCAGATATAATAAATAGGCTAAGAGTGTGTAGGGCAAGAGGAGAACCACATGATATATTGTGGATGAAATAAGGCAACAATGTGAACGCAAGGTTGCGAAATGGCTTCAGAGTTTTGTATGTTTCTTCAGGCTTTATATACTTCGTACCACTAGCAAAAGCACTCGCTAGCGATGTTTGTTTGGCTAGCTCACGACTTGGTAAGTTTGGCTAGCTCGCGACAGGTTTGTAACGTTTTGTTTGGGATCATATCATGCACTCATCGTATTGTGATTTTCAGATGTGTAATAGGTTGGTTGTATTGCCTCTAACCAGGATATGGCATGGATGCAGAGTGCAACAGCTTGAACAACATCTATTGGCTTTAAGTTAATGTACTTCCAAGCTACGTTTCCTCTTTGATCTCCGTTGTTTGGTTGTCTACCTGAGCCAAACTCATCTTCTAGCTTTTCAGTCCTTTTTCTTTCGCTCCTCTGACTAGTTTGGCTGTTAATATCTCTCTTTACTCACTTGCTGTGCAAGTATGGACGCACGTGACGTCAGCGCCTACTTTCATACGTGCATGTGACCGGGCACCTGGCCAATGAAACATGATCATTATATAGTGACAGGGCAACTGACCAATGAAACATGATCATTATATATAGTGACAGGGCAACTGGCCAATGAAACATGATCATTATATATAGTGACAGGGCAACTGGCCAATGAAACATGATCATTATATATAGTGACAGGGCAACTGACCAATGAAACATGATCATTATATATAGTGACAGGGCAACTGGCCAATGAAACATGATCATTATATATAGTGACAGGGCAACTGGCCAATGAAACATGATCATTATATATAGTGACAGGGAAACAGACCAATGAAACATGATCATTATATATAGTGACAGGGCAACTGACCAATGAAACATGATCATTATATATAGTGACAGGGCAACTGACCAATGAAACATGATCATTGAAACGGGTACTAAATCGAACACAACTAAGCCACACCGCTAACATACGCATCTCTCCACAAAATATATCTAGTATTGCATACTTTTTGTGTGATATTGCAATTACGGCTGAGTCGATCTGTTGGCCACCCCTAGTTTCAGCGCACACCTGACATTTTTTTTAAGTTTCATTATGTCACAGAGCCGTCAGAGTTTGAAGCCAGGTACTGTAGGCCAATACTGCCCAATGTAACAGAATCTGTTTATATCCGCGACAGATGCCTAACAAACTTACTCCTGTCGATGGATCATGTGATGAGTGTCAGAGTTCGCACATTTCTCTGCAACAGATACTAGAGAAACTGGAAGGTATTGCCACTGACCTTTTAGTGATTTTGATTGTGCATTACAGGAAGACAAAAAGCAGGTAGACAAAAAGCTGTATACGGGCCCCAGTTGTCAGTGTTGAGTCCACAGTGGAACGTGTGGCCAGCTGCAAATGTCCACATCTCCAACGACCTATCCTGGTCCCTGAATACCAACCCTGCTTAGGAACAGTTTCTTGTGTGAGGGGTGTACTCACTTTAGTGGGATACTGTATATAGTCCAAAAACTGTTTTGCATGTATATGAAAATAATTACCAGACAGATTTTTTTCCAGCCAAAGAAATGCGTAAATGTTGACTTTTGCGATTTGCTATTAGTAGTGTTTAGCATGTCCTCTTGGTCTTGTATGCAAATCTCAATACTTTCAAGCGACATCATAGTAGTGTGTAGTAAAAATGATGGATATTACATTAACTGTAACATGAATATTAATTAAAATGTTCATTTTATTAATTCAAGCATTTAAGTGCCAGAAGGACAATTTATTAAATAATATATATAATATGTTTTCAGTGAAATAGATGACGATTTGGCCCGTGCATTAGCCATGGTAGAAGTTGTCTCTTTGTTTTTCTTAGTATGGGGCTATCTGGTCCAGCACATTATATATAAACAATGTGATTATCTGGTCCAGCACATTATATATAAACAATGTGATTATCTGGTCCAGCACATTATATATAAACAATGTGATTATCTGGTCCAGCACATTATATATAAACAATGTGATTATCTGGTCCAGCACATTATATATAAACAATGTGATTATCTGGTCCAGCACATTATATATAAACAATGTGATTATCTGGTCCAGCACATTATACAGATGCTCAATCGGAATGGGGAATCTGGAAGCCAGGGCCACATCTTGAATATTTTATCTAGGTCCGTTAGGGGTGTGCGATATGACGATATTTAATCGTGGACGATTAAAATGTCTCCACGATTCACTTTTTCGGAAATATCGTAGAATCGCGCTCCAGTGCACGTTCAATTAGATGCAGATCTATGGCGTTTTTTCAGCTACGTATCAACATGCAATGCGCGGTGCGCTAGATGTCAGCGTGTTAACACTAGAAGCGCCAACAGCCCATGCCCGCGGGCGTTGCAGTTAGTAATTAAAATAAATATATAATGTTGAAAAGCTACAGCCTCGTTCTTCCATGACTTTTCCTAAATACGTGCATTTTACCTTGTCCCGTTTTCAGAAACTGGATGCGTTTTGGTCTGATCTCGTTTTGGTCCGATCTATATTGGACACCGTTTTGGTCTGGTCTATATGAAACTGGATCCGTTTTGGTCTGGTCTATATAAAACTGGATGCGTTTTGGTCTGGTCTACATGAAACTTGACGCGTTTTGGTCCGATCTATATGAAACTGGATATATGTAACCGATTAATTTGCTGCGGTCTCATGTGCACTCATAACATCACTAATGAACACTGTGCGCAGTGCAACCGGTTAGTATGCGTGTCCTGCTCAGGCAGACAAAAGCTGCGAGATATACATAGATAATAGATTGATTGGCTTGGTTGAATTTGAATGAACTAGAAAAAAGAGGTAGGCCTACGTTTATAAAGAAATATATGTTTTACTAAATAAACAGAACGAAAATATAAAACGAAATTGATTAATGTATCTACCGGGTAACAGCAGAATATACCCGACCGTGACCAATATACAAACTGTGTTGTAAAATACGTGTTTCATTGTCTATAGTGCCTTAGTTACTGGGCTGTAATTACTATAATACATTTTACAAATGTAAATGATCAAATTATACACTGTAGCCTAATGTTTTTATTTCAACAGTCTGTGTTGCAATATATACGGCCAATCATGCGCAAATCATTTGATTGCGCGTCGCTTGTGATCTAAAATGTTTTAGCATTTATTACATCAAAATAGGACATACAGTTTGATTGATTTTAATTTATTCGATCTTTAGAAATTTAAATATCATAGCCTGTGCATTTTAAAATCATGGTTTTAATTTTGTATTGTATGGCTACATAAGACAATAAATAGGCTACATACTATTTTAGTAAAATGTTTTACTGCATAATTCACAATTCATTTAATTCAGGATGATAACACAGTAGATCATCTGATGCTGTAGATGGATGGCAGGTTACACAGTGAATGGATGGTGAAGCTGCGGATGAGAATGAAGGTGCTTCTTTGCACCATTGCACTTCCTTTAAATATACACGTGATTAAAATATGCTACTTTAATTTTTTTTTCCCTTTTATGTTTTGTTACCTTGTAACGCTATATTCTTTAAATGGAGATATAATTTGCTTGTATTGCAGCTCAGTAATTAGCAAAATAGTCTTAAAAAGCAACATGAAAAAGAATCGTGATAAAATCGTGAATCGTGATTTTTCCTGAAAAAATCGTGATATGATATTTTTCCCATATCGCCCACCCCTAAGGTCCGTAAACCGTTCTTGATAGATGCGTGTTTTAGGGTGCATTCTCCTGCTGAATGTTGAATACCATTTAATGAAGGTGTGTGCCTGGTCTGTTACAATGTTTTGGTAGGTGTCACGTGTCAAATTGACTTCTGCATGAATGCCCATAGCCAAGGTTTACCAGCAGAACATTGCCCTGAGTATCATACTCCCTTAATCAATCAATCAATCAAATGTATTTTATGAAGCCCTTTTTACAACAAAGTTGTCACAAAGTGTTTTTACAAACGCCTGAATCTGACAGAGCACACATCAACAAGTTGATACACGGCGGCTAGGTTAAACTCCCCGATGGGTTGAATTTAGGAAGAAACCTATATAGGAACCAGGTTTTGAGTGCTGGCCAATCCTCTTCTGGAGGTGCTGGGTGAAGTAATGATATTTTAGTTTAATAATTATTGAATGCATTTTTTAAATGGTCAAATACAGTCAGAAAGGGACAACTGGGAGGGTTGAGGGTTTGGCAGATTGGAGGCCGAAGCTGTCAGGTAGCATCAGCTGCTCAGCCTGCAACATTGGCATGTTGACCATCCCCAATTTCTGGTGTTTTTGCTACCACTTGCAGCCATCTTCCTTAGAAACAGCACGTTTTCACCGTGAGGAAGGCCTGGGCATTAATTTGTCATTCCTGGTTTAGACAACACTCAAATGGAATACAAGGTAGCACATTTCTTCGATTTTGTTTTCAAATTTCTCCCGGAGATGATCTCGATTTCTTTGTTTCGCGGTTCAAAATAAGGTGGACTTCCCTTTTAAGACAAGTGTTAATGAAAAACAAAAATAATTGTCACCTGTAGCTATTAAAAAGTGATTGATAATACATCTGTTGGCCTTTAATAATGACGGCTGCAATGTTTCCATAGTACTTTAATATAAAATATTATGTTGAAGTAAAAGGAAATTCACAAAGTAGTTGCAATAAAATAACTTGTTTCCGAGGTTACCAGAAGCCTTTTCAAAGATACATAATTACTTTGTCTTAGTAAAAGCATCAACATTTGATAAGTAAAGCATAGATCTCATCCCATGATGAGAGTAGACTAATGTGACACTGTAAAAGTAAATATTTGATGTGCCCCATGTGATCAAGACATATTAAATGTGCCCATACAAACAACATATTACACACTCAGCCACAAAGGTTAAAGAAATGATTTTGTTGAGGTGGGTGGAACTAATATGTGATGTGAGTGATGTAACACCGGTAATCTGTGTTTGGAGTGGGTTTATGTGAAACAATTTAATGGTATTGTTTAAAGATTGCCTGTGTATTTTGTTTCCCAATGCCACCCTTTTAGTTCCTTTTTGACCAGTGTACATTATGGCATTATTGTGGCAAATTGTGTACTGTTTTTCTATGAGTATTTGTTTTGTTGTTTCAATTTGCAGGGAGACAACCGGAATCACATTGTGCGTCTGGGTGATAATCTGGACCTGTCCGACACAATGGTGCAGCAGAGGTTAGAGGAGGTCAAAGACCAAATCAAGAGAGAGATCAGGAAGGAGCTCAAAATCAAGGAAGGGGCTGAAAACCTAAAGAAGGTCTCCACTGACAAGAAGAGCCTGGTCTATGTTGACAACATGTTGAAGAAGAGCAACAAGAAGCTGGAAGTGCTGCACCAGGAGCTGCAGGAGCTCAATGCTCACATTGTGGTCAAGGATCCAGAGGAACTGCTAGGTAATGTGGAATTAATGTATATATTTATAATTTATTTAACCAGGTTATTGCCATTGAAATTACATTTGTCTTTCAAGAGAGAGCAGGCCAACAACAGAAGCGCAAAATGTTGCAGATAAGACAAAATAATAATGCTAAAAAACAACAAATAATACAATGAGCGTAACATGACATGAGAAAATGTGGTAAAGCCATTGTGCTATTTAAAGGTACAAGCTTCTGTAATTGCAAGACAGTTTGAAAGATTGTTCCATGCAGACTGGGCGAAGAAATGGAAGGATCCCCAACTTTGTACCAGTCTTGTACCCAGTCAACAAAACAATTAACTAAGTGTACGAGATGTATTTTGGACAATGTAGTTACTAGTTACACAAGTAGTAAGGGAGCAGTCTTGACATGGCCTTATCTATAAAAACAAGCAAATGATTTATTCTTAGCTGTGCTAAAGGCCAGTCAACTCTCCTATAGAGGGTACAGTGAGGGTTGACAGTGACAATTATATGCTCACACTGATCTGCTGTTGTGATGTACACACACAAATCCCACACAGAAAAGGCTGCATTTTAAAATAACTAAATCCCATTTTGTGAAAGGGAAAAACCAGACATATATTGTAAGCAGTTATAGGTCATTTTTTTCATATTCTTTTTACAAGGCTGTTTGTCATTCTGTTGTATTCTAGACATGTTTAACTGTGTCAGAAATGTATCGTGCAATCTCAGGATGCTTTATTTTGACCTTTATTAGACATTTATGAACACAATGTTGAACCTCAACCCTGTTACCAAAATTCATAAGTATTTAAAGAAGTAAAAAAATATGTATTCATGGAAATCCAACAAAGTAATCATAATTAAAGTGCTTTTTTGAAATTAATTATACTTATGCTTTTTTATTTCAAGTAATTAACCAATGAATTGAATTTATACTGCAAAGCACTTGTGTTATTTAACAAATTACTAACATATCAAATCTTACAGTAACTAATTGACCGTAGTCTTTTACATTTTCATGTAAGTTGGTAATTAAACTTGCCAGTAACAGGGCTGACACTTCAGTAAAAGGGTTGAAAGAAGTTACAGGTTTGACGGAATGGGCGAATGTTATTGTCAGTTATTTCTTTTTTTAATGTAAACCTTTTTCATTTTAATCAAATACTTCCAATTCATCCGTGATATACAGATTGACTACTTTTAAATAATCCCATTCAGAAGGGTCACATTTGAGCCAGACAGGTGAATAAAAAAATTTACGACTTATTTAGTTTAGTCAACCTCAAAACCATAAAAATGCATAATCGGAATGGTACCATTCTGACTTAAATATATAAAGAGCATAACACATTAAAAGAAACTCAATTATATATACGAGGTAAGAACGTGCCCTAACCCCTCTTACAATCATCTAACATTAAACATTTCATTTTTGTTTTATTTAACTTTTATTAATACAGGGACACACATTGAGAACAAGATAAGGTCTTATTTACAAGCGTACTTTGGGAACATCAACTCATGAATACAAACAACAAATACAACAAATGAACAGACATACTGACATTAACCATCTCCGTCAATTAAAACCCAAACACAGTTTTTACTGCAAAAGTCTATTATTTTTTTTAATTGACCCAAGGCACTGAATCAAAACTCTTATTGAGTACATTTCCACAGATTATGTGCTTTAAAAGAAAAGGCCGTACTACTTAACTCAGTAATTACAGAAGGTGTCTGTAATATGTTATGCACCAAACCCCAGTAGACCAGGGGTGGGCGTGGTCGTAACATGAACCTGTTTACACTAATAGTATAACACACCAAAGCAAATGAACAAACTATATTCAGACCGCAGAACTACAGTGCACTGGAACGCCAAATAATACCCCTGAGCTAATCTACCTAGATCACTTCCCTAACTTATAGCATTAGTGGCCCTACCTGCCTACTCTACCTAACTTATAGCATTAGTGGCCCTACCTGCCTACTCTACCCAACCTTTCTAAACCTTCTAATACACAGCAATGTGACAACCGCCCCTAAGGTAATAGGCTAGTATAGCTAAACAAAAGTGTACACTACGTACAAGTATGTATACTCATGAGTATACTGAAAGCTTGTGCAGCAGTGCCTGGTATACATATAAATATAATAGCGGAGGGATCTATGCACTTAAGCAGGTCCAGACAACTTTCTGGTAGAAGATGCAGTGATCTCATCTCCAACCGCTTATCGGGTCGGGTCACGGGGGTAGCAGCTCTAGCAAGGGACCCCAAACGTTACTTCCCATTGCCACATTAACCAGCTCTGACTAGGGGATCCCGAGGCATTCCCAGGCCAGTGTGGAGATATCATCTCGAGGCCATTTCCCAGCTGGACGTGCCAGGAACACCTCCATGGGAGACGTCCAGGGGGCATCCTTACCAACTGGCTCCTTTCTACGCGAAGGAGCAGCGCCTCTACCCAGAGTTCCTCACGCCCACCACCTTCCTTAGAAAACCCATTTTGTCCGCTTGTATTCGCAATCTCGTTCTTTCGGTCATCACCCAGGCTTCATGACCATAGGTGAGGGTAGGAACAAAGATTGACCAGTAGATCGAGAGCTTTGCCTTCTGGCTCAGCTCTATTTTCGTCACAACGGTGCGGTGAAGCTGCTCCGATTCTCCACCCATTCTCATGCTCCATTGTCCCCTCACACGCGAACAATTCCCTGAGGTCCTTAAACCCCTGCACTTGGGGTAAGGACTCACTCCCTACCCGCAGTATGTAATCCACCGGTTTAGAGTAGAAGCAGATGCACTTTGGTTTATTGTATCACCTTAGTCCAGCTCGGCCATGAAAGTTGACTGAACAATTTGTTTCCTGTTCTTCAAAGAAAAGCAAGATTTGTTTCTGCAATAGAAAGCCCCTTTCCACTTTTGAGCATGGGCGTTGTGCAGTTGGAGAGCATCTGGAATGTCATGCTTCTTGCTTATCAGCTGATCTGCCAGTCTCTTTAACACTCCCCCAACATCGTTGGCAGCACCTTTGCATGGCTAGCTTTATATAAATACAAATGTCCTGTCATGAAGCGCCTCTTTTCAAGCTCTTTGCTAAACTGGAAGACATTTGCATTATTTCTGTAGAGGGTACAAGCGCCATCACTGAACAAGTGACACAGACACTGGATTATTTTCCATCACAAACTGGAGATTTGTAATATTGTTTGTGAACCCTGTTAGCATTATGTCAGCGCTGTTACCATTAAAAATGTAACCGGGGTAACCGTAACAGGGTTGACACTGCTAGCCATGTGATGAAGCTAATGAGACCACAAGGTCAGCACTGATGACAGTTATTTTGTAATTATTAACAAAAATCTTGAAATAAACCATTTAATTGTTTTACTATTTGAAGTCAGGGTAACAGGGTTGACATATTGTCCCCTCTGTCTACCGTAAAAATATGAGAAAGGGTTAATTATTGGAGACACTTATTTCACCTCAGGCTATGCTGTTTCCAAGAGGCAGATGATGTCACCTCCTGAGAGTCATGTGATGTGTGTCACAGTTTATATTAAACCTGGGGTGTTTCCATTAAAGTAACAGAGGTGACGGAAGATTAATTTTAAATTAATTATCAATATGCCAGTCTTGAAATATCTATTAAAAGAAAAGCATGCATGTAACTTTCACTGTATTTTCACATGTAACATGTATTTTGTTGATTAGCATAACTCATTTATTTGTACTTAAATGGCTATTAGAAGACGAATGAATATTTAAAAATGTATAAAAAAAATTATTGTGTAATTAGGGCCTTATTATGCATTTGCCTCTTATATTAAGAGTAACAAACTCTAATAATATAAACTTTAATGTATACATGCTCAATTTGAACACAGGCCATAATATATGCAAATAATTTTGTAGAATGACCCATGTTATTCTATTGAGATGCATTTATACTGACAGTATAATTTAGATTTTACTTTTAATTGAAATGTTGATCTCATGAGATTGTTTCAGAACATATATTTTTCAGAGCGAATCTAATTTGTCAAAAAAGCAGCCATGGTGATTAGAACTGGGTTTGGTCATCCTTGCAGTTCACGACTCTCTTCATGAATCTGACAGAACTTGAAAGAATCTGCATCACAGGTTGTTCTCAATTAACTCTGTGTAATATTTTGTTTCAAAATTTTCCCTTCAACCCTTATTAACACATTGCGGTTTTGTCTTTGCTACAACTCCCTAGCGGGTTTGGGAGACTTGAACGTGTCTTTCAAAAACGTGTCAAGCCGCTCAACTCAATCTCACTGCTTGCTCAACTAGGAAATATGGGAGATTCCGTCTCAGTGAAACCTGTTTTGTCTGTTTGTCATAGTTTCAACAGACAAGCAGAGTGTCTTTGATGTTTTGTTTCACTGGCTGGTGATACTGCTGAAGTGTTATAACTCAACTTGTTCTTGTATTACACCCTAGCTTCAGACTGCCCTCTGACCCCAGACCATCCCAGCAGTGAGTCCAGAGTGCGCAGTGGGAGATTGGAGGCTCTTAAGAAACAGAATGACATCGAGCTCAAATGCAAACAAGGAGCTGAGAATATGATCCACATGTACTCTAATGGATCCTCCAAGGTACTGCTGGTTCTGTGTGCCCTATAAAGCATGTACCTTATTATCTGAACTTATATGAGTCACAGTAATAACAGGAACATGGTACATAAACACATGTTACTTTAAATGATAAAGATTTTTTCTTTTATCTGATAAAAATATTAAGTTGTAATAAAGTATCAAAATGTGCTACTGGAAGAGGTCTTCACAGATATATCTGATTGTCTCGAGATCCAATTTGTTATACTACCACCACATCATGTATTTCAATACGGATTCCAATTTGGAAAATGCATGAAGGCCGTGAATCTCAGATCGGTGGGAAAATATGTGATTCTATCCGAAATATATTAAAAGAAGAAAATCAGTATGACATCAGATACAGATATCTACAGATGTGTTGTTTGTTCAGGTTATTTGAGCTTTCATTGTTTTTTTTTTCCTGATTTCGAGCTCCTACTAGAACCTTGTTTCCATTGGCTGTAAGATATTATTCGAGATTGCAATGGTTATTATTGTACACCGCTGAATTGCGTGTGAGGTGACGAAAGATTACTTTCAGAATGTCCAGAGCCCTAGAGGGCAGTTCATGTAGTTAAAGCCTACTAGACATCCCATGTGGATATATATCGGCCTACATCTGTGCACAGGCCAGGTTAAGCATATGCTTAAGCAATAGTACATTTAATTAATAAACAAATAACCTGATATTAAAAACTAAACTTCATAGCGTCAACCAGATTATTGGTTTGGCCGAACTAGATGGGACTGCAAGTGAAAAATGTATACTCACTGCCATGACAGTTTAAACATGTTGGCATACCTAGACAGGAATAGAACAGGTTTTTTCTGTTTTCGCATACTTTTGGGTCTGATATACAGTATATTCAACACGATCTAATTAGCGCTCATCTCTGGTATTTTGGGATCAGATATAGCTGACCTTGGATCCCACTCCGATTGGCTAAGGATATTACATAAACGGACTTCTGGATCTTGTCAGTGTATTGGATATGTTTTTTACTGTTGGATTTGGATATGAAGTTGGCATTCGATTAAGGCCGCGTCGCACTGGCTAAGGTTGTCTGCGAAAGGACATATTACTGTAAAATTAAATGTAACTAGTAATTAAAAGTGGTTACTGCAAATGAAATACTTTGAATAACCATGAATTCATCATTTACATGCATGTTTTTCCATTTATTTCTCAATAGGATCGTAAGCTGCTAGCCACTGCCCAGCAGATGCTACAGGACAGCAAGACCAAGATTGAGTTTATCAGGATGCATATTCTCAAAGCCAGCCAGACCAATGACACAAACTTTGAAATTAATGATGGTATTGAACTCTGCTTTGCCATTGATTCAGTATTGGTGTACTGGTGGATAATCTTAAGTGTACCTAATGTACAGTGATGTTTCTGATTCCCACACCACAGTCTCTGTGTCCAGACCCATCATCAACCCCCTGGATCTCAGACTAGAGGAGCTGAGACATCACTTCAGGATAGAGCATGCTGTGGCTGAGGGAGCCAAGAACGTCATGAAGCTCCTCTGTTCCTCTGGGAAGGTTACAGATAAGAAGGCCCACTCAGAGGTGAGAGTGATGTATTATATCTAGGAACTCAACAGTTTAAGGTCACTTGGAAATGTCCTTGTTTTTAAAAGAAAAGCATTTTTTGTTCATTTAAAATAACATCAACTTGTTTAGAAATACAGTAGACATTGTTAATGTGATAAATGATTGTTGTAGCTCGAAACTGCAGATTTTTATTATTATAATTTTATCTACATTGGCCGACTAAAGGGGCTATCTTTAGAATATTTAAGTATCTGGAGCATCAGCAATTGTGGGTTTGATTACAGGCTCAAAATAGCCTGAAACGGACCTTTCTTTTGAAAGTCGTCAGTCTGTTCTCGTTCATAGAAATGAATGCAATTCCATTTGAGAAATGTCCATAGAACAGATCTGGCACATCTGTGTGTACTGCTCCCTTCACAGAACAGCGCAAACTGCCTCTAACCAGAACAGAAAGAGAAGTTAGAAGCCTCTAGTTTGAGAAACCAACGCAAACTCAATTGGCAGTTTCAAAACTAAATGGTACCCGCAACTCACCAGTCTCAACGTCAACAGTGAACATGTGACACAAGGATGCATCATGCTGGCCTTCTAGGCAGAGTTCCAAAGGGAGTGCCATATCTCAGGCTGGTTAATACAAATAAAACGTTAAGATTGGCAAAGCAACACAGACATTAGAGAGAGGACAAAAGATGTTATGGACAGACAAATTGAAGTTTGCGTTTGGATCACAAAGAAGTACATTTGTCAGACGCAGACCAAATAAAATGATCGAGTGTTTGACGTCTGTTAAACTGTTAAACGTCTGTTAAATATCCAGAGGCAATGTGATGGTCTGGGAGTGCTTTGGTGCTGGTGAAGTGAAACATTTGTACAGGGTAAAAAATATCTTGAAGGAAGGCAATCGCACCATCTTGCAATGCCATCCCTTGTGGACGGCACTCCATTGGAGCCATTTCTACCTACAACAGAACAATGATCCAAACTAAGCAATGACTATTTAGAGGAGAAGCAGTCAGCTGATATTCTGTCTATAATGGCCAGCCGAATCACCATATCAACCCAAGTGCCTGTTGAGCCTGTCCAACTTGTGTGCCAATGGTCTGCAAGATTGTAATTACTTTTAATTGAATTGATGTTTTTGAAGCCAGTAAAGAACACATTCATTACATCAATGAATTGTTTCTAATCTTGTCAATAACTGTATTTCCTGGTAACTTTGCTAAATGTCTTATTCATACTCATTCACAAAACATTTTTAAATGATGGTTACTGGAGGAATGTGTCACAAATACAGTCCATCATGGATGGCTGTGTGCACTGTTCATTTGGGGAAGTAATGGCATTAGGACGCGCTGTGGGAAGACAAGTCGTTGGAGGGAGTATGATACACTGGGAAATGTTCTGCTGGGAAACCCTGGGTACGGGTACATCTATGTGGATGTCAGTTTGACAGGTGCCACCTACCTATAAATATGTTTCAGACCAGTTCCATCCCTACATGATAATGGTATTCTTGATGGCTGTGGCCTCTTACAACATGATAATGGTACTCTTGATGGCTGTGGCCTCTTACAACATGATAATAGTATTCCTGATGGCTGTGGCCTCTTACAACATGATAATAGTATTCCTGGTGGCTGTGGCCTCTTACAACAGGATAATAGTATTCCTGATGGCTGTGGCCTCTTACAACAGGATATTAGTATTCTTGATGGCTGTGGCCTCTTACAACATGATAATAGTATTCCTGATGGCTGTGGCCTCTTACAACAGGATAATAGTATTCCTGATGGCTGTGGCCTCTTACAACAGGATATTAGTATTCCTGATGGCTGTGGCCTCTTACAACATGATAATAGTATTCCTGATGGCTGTGGCCTCTTACAACATGATATTAGTATTCCTGATGGCTGTGGCCTCTTACAACATGATATTAGTATTCCTGATGGCTGTGGCCTCTTACAACAGGATATTAGTATTCCTGATGGCTGTGGCCTCTTACAACAGGATAATAGTATTCCTGATGGCTGTGGCCTCTTACAACAGGATATTAGTATTCCTGATGGCTGTGGCCTCTTACAACAGGATATTAGTATTCCTGATGGCTGTGGCCTCTTACAACAGGATAATGCACCCTGCCACACTGGACAAATTGTGTGGGAATGTTTGAGGAACATTAAGAGAATTCACGGTTTTGATGAGATTAGATAAGATACGATTAGATAAAACTTTATTGTCATTGAACTGTACAAGAACGGTACAGCGAAATATAGTTTGCATCCAACCTGTGCAGAAGAACAAATAGGTTGTAAATGCATTTGATTTAAATGGTACTAGATCAGCTTTATCCTACATGCATAATGTCAAATCAATGACCTGTAATTGAAATCAAAATATTAAGAATTATTTTATATCAAATGTTTGCGGCACAATCATTGGGTACCCCCCCTAGAAAATCTTATAAATCTGTTTTTTGTTTTTTTATGTTTACTTAGTGCCTATAATTCTGTATGGATTGATATATATACTTTTTTTACTAATTTCAAGCAACTCTCAATGTACTCTGTACACCCAATGATCTTTGGAACAACATTAATTCAACAGCTCCTTAAAAGCACCATAAAAGTTTGTTCATTAGTGAGGCAAATATGTTAACATTTTCCTCATCCGAAAATGTCTGTGTTATTTTTTTTTATTAGAACGTGACTTTATACATCTGTCAATTGACGAAGTTAAGTGCTCATGTTAAAGCGTTGTTTCTTATTCAGGCTCAAGCTCGGTTTAATGACTCCAGCCAGAAGTTGGATCTGCTGAAGTTGTCTCTGGAGCAGAGGCTGAGTGAGCTTCCTGTAAACCATCCTAAGCGTCTTCTCATTATGGACGAACTCGCCATGTTGGCCTCGCCTCAACTGAGCCCACGTCAGAGCATTATGTCCACACACAACCAGTACAGTACTATCACTAAACCTGCTGCACTCACTGGCAAGTAAACACCACCGCTCCAGCAAGCCTACTGATTTCACCGGACACTCCTTCAGAACCAACCACACAATGTTGTCCTTATTATACTTCAGGCATTCGGATCTTAACCCAGTAGTAGTTTCTTGAGTTAGTGACTCTGTAAGCTTCTAGAAACATGCACACACCGCATTTCCACTCAACACACACCTGGGTACGTTGTACTGTGAATAAAAAGCAATTGTTGTTAAATTAATTATAGCTATCAAATTTGCAGCGCCTCACCGTGCTCTGATCAAACATGCTCTTTCACATTAATAACCTGTGCATAGTGCAGCTGAGTACGAATGGTGATTGTTGATAACACAACATGGATAGTGAATGACTGGTCTTGGATCAGCACCCCTCATCTTAATATCACACGGTGTTCGTCAGGTTATATACTGTCCGTAACGTTTGAGACTTGCTGACTTTTGCTATTTTCTGCTCAGGCACGTTGGAGGTGCGTCTGATGGGGTGTCAGGACCTACTAGACGAGGTTCCAGGTCGCAGTAAGGTCCCCGTAACCTCCATCCCTGGATGGAGTCCCACTGAACAGCGCTCATCCTTCATGTCCAGAGGCAACAAGAGCAAAGGAGCCAGTTCACGAAATCTGGCAAAGACTGATGACCTTTCCAGTTGAGTGTGGCTCTAATAACTCTGTGTTTGTTCCTCTCTCTCGTTGAATTCCCCTGTCGTTACTTTTAGCTGTAAAATATTGCTCTGTTTCTGCCCGCTAAACAAAGTGATGAAATCACGTTCATGTTCATTATGGTATGTTCTAGCAAAATGTTCTACTCAAACGGTCAAAATGACAGACACTTGGACACTTATTTGCTTTTTTGCTTCATGTTCTGCCTATTGAACATTACCATTTGCCCAGTTTTTGTGATCATATCTGATATTTTATATCTAGATGAGATCGGTGCTGTATTGAAGCTGGACAACACTGAAGTGGGGCAGACTAGCTGGAAATCTCTCAGCAACCAGTCATGGGATCAGACATTTACGTTGGAACTAGACAGGGTAAATGAAAGTATTCTTTCATACAAACAACTACTGTGGAAATTGCTAGTGATGTCATAATAATATGTTACTATATTAATACTATTAATATGTATACTATTATCACAATACCACGGTATCGATTTCTTATCTACAGCGATTTAAATTGAAATTTACTGCCTTTAATTTATTAAATCATGCTAAACTATTAAAGTATTATAAATATCCTTAAAAATAAATATTCTGCTGAAAACAGGTTAATTATTTTTGCTTAACTTTCTACGTTGAATTAATTATATGTGACATTTTTACAGGACACGGTTATATTAAAAAGGTAATTCGCCCCAAAACCACTTAATGTCCAATGATATGAAGGAATTGTTGTGATTCATTTGCATAATAGTTAAATAATGCAAATGCATTATATGACAACAATTTAGTCAGATTTTTACTGCACTTTATTGTTGCAAGACGTTTGCAAACAACATGTGAAACTGGCCAAAAAAACTTGGCAAACCTTACACTGCAAGGCTCTCTCTGGAATGGTTGTGACTGGCTAAGAAATGTTTACCTCTGTGGTGAAACAATAATACAAAGTCAAAATTAGAATGTGAAAAATGTATATGGAAAAAACAACATTATTATTTTTTGTTTTGTTTCAAAGCTGAAAGTTCCTTTAAAACACATGCACGCTGTACAAAATATTTGACTGGTGGAACTGGACACTTTAGTTTAGGCTTTAGTACAATTATGCTGTAGAGATGATGCCCATATATCACCTCCAACAACTGCTCTGTTTGTATTTGATTAACAAAGTGTTTCCTCGTATGCTAAATGTTCTTTCTATCTTATGTATTAGCATGCCATACCTAGAAAGGCAATGTGAGGCCCGTTCTCTAATCTAATCTGGAGTTATACGTTCCTAATGCTGAATGTCACGGACGGCTAATATTTAAGTATTTTATGAGTTGATCATGCCACAACCAAAATGATGGTTTTGTTTTAGTGTTTGGGATGATTAGGTGGGACTTAGTGTGTCTTTTCCTGCAGTCTCGTGAGCTTGAGATCTCTGTCTACTGGAGAGACTGGAGATCGTTGTGTGCCATCAAGTTCCTACGTCTGGAAGACTTTCTGGATAACCAGCGCCATGGCATGTGTCTTTACCTGGAGCCTCAAGGCACATTGTTCGCTGAGGTGCTATTCTCTTATCCAGTTCCTCAACAACCAGATATACATGCTACAAACAGTATTTTGTAATAATATTTACTTGACCACAGATAACTTAGTTTTTTCCCCTCAGGTGACATTTTTCAACCCAGTTATTGAGCGAAGATCAAAACTACAAAGGCAAAAGAAGATCTTCTCAAAACAAAAAGGTATTTATTAAATACATTTTTATTCTGCAGAATAAATTACGTCAGGTAAAGCAGTCCATGTTGGTTAATTTGTTTATTTTAATAGGCTTCTCAATCCCTTTATCAAATCTTCCTTGCTTTGTTTGGTCTCAGGTAAGACGTTCCTGCGGGCCCCCCAGATGAATATCAACATTGCTACGTGGGGTCGGCTGGTTAGGAGAGCCATCCCCTCTGTGAACAACTCCTTTAGCCCAGCACAGCTGCCTGATGTGGGGACAGAGCTGGACATTGACTCCCTGGCCCTCCTCCGTCCACCATCTTCAGCCACCCCTAGGTACATGGCTAGCTCCAAACAAGCAGAAACACACACATGCTCTTCTTACTGTCATTCATTGGTTCTTAATTAGCTTTTGTATCTTCCTGAAAACCCTTTTGTCATTGTCGTAGTGAGCAAATAGCAGCACGATGGTGTGTTAGTCTAACTCTCTCTCTTTCCAGTGACCTCACAGTGAGCCAACCAGACTTGGACATAAAGCCCTCCCTGCCTCCAAAATCTCGTCCTGTGGCTTTTATCAGGGAGCCTATTCTGGAAACCAGCATTACAGATGGACAAGAAGTAGAGGTAGCTATGGATATGACCTGTAGCTATGGATATGACCTGTAGCTATGGATATGACCTGTAGCTATGGATATGACCTGTAGCTATGGATATGACCTGTAGCTATGGATATGACCTGTAGCTATGGATATGACCTGTAGCTATGGATAATATGACCTGTAGCTATGGATAATATGACCTGTAGCTATGGATAATATGACCTGTAGCTATGGATAATATGACCTGTAGCTATGGGTGTAACATGTAGCGATGGATGTAACATGTAGCTATGGATGTAACATGTAGCTATGGATATAACATGTAGCTATGGATATAACATGTAGATATGGATGTAACATGTAGCTATGGATATAACATGTAGCTATGGATATAACATGTAGTAGCTATGGATATAACATGTAGTAGCTATGGATATAACATGTAGTAGCTATGGATATAACATGTAGTAGCTATGGATATAACATGTAGTAGCTATGGATATAACATGTAGTAGCTATGGATATAACATGTAGTAGCTATGGATATAACATGTAGTAGCTATGGATATAACATGTAGTAGCTATGGATATAACATGTAGTAGCTATGGATATAACATGTAGTAGCTATGGATATAACATGTAGTAGCTATGGATATAACATGTAGTAGCTATGGATATAACATGTAGTAGCTATGGCTATAACATGTAGTAGCTATGGATATAACATGTAGCTATGGATATAACATGTAGCTATGGATATAACATGTAGCTATGGATATAACATGTAGCTATGGATATAACATGTAGCTATGGATATAACATGTAGCTATGGATATAACATGTAGCTATGGATATAACATGTAGCTATGGATATAACATATAGCTATGGATATAACATGTAGTAACTATGGATATAACATGTAGCACTGGATTGACACTGATGTTGTTTTCTGTGTTATTTCTAACAAATCCCATTCAAAGGTCACTTGATTGTTTCCTGCATTTTTCGTGCTCAATATCCAAATCAACTGTCTTGTTTTTTTAATTGAACAAACAATTCCATCTGGCAGCAATACGTTCTACAGTTTGTTCCACATGCAAGTTGATATTTCCATCAGTCTGTATGTAGCAGAAAGAACATATATGTGAAAGTCTCAGTCACAAATGACAATAGTAAGCCCAATATGCTAATTGTTTCCTGCTCGCAGGGTAAATAAATTGATGTGTGATTTTGTAATTTGGTAATTCCCTTTGGGAAAAGCCCCGGTAGATAAGATACAAAACAATGCTGTATCAGGTTTTTAATGTTTTCTGTTTCATTTGTTTTGGCCAGGACGCCCTGTCTACATTTGACTTTCTGAATGACAGCAGGAACAGCATGCTGAACAACAAAATAGACAACAGCATAGTTGTAGAGCATCTGGACAATGAGAGGACACCTAACCAAAACATCACAAACACCAGAGTCGAGGAAGAGTTCCAGTTCAGCATCAACGACTTTAAGTGTGTAGCAGTTCTGGGCCGAGGACACTTTGGAAAGGTATGGCCTTTATAGGAAGAATTTCTGTTGTATTACCAGGTCAGTGTGGTACGCAATCAGGGTTAACATTTATCAGTGACAGAAAAACACCTAATTACGCAAACGCCAAATAACTTTTGTTTTCTAGCCAAACGTTCTTGATTACTAGACTACCCTGTGTGGCCAACTGCTCTAATCGCCCATCTGAAATTCAACAGGTGCTCCTGGCTGAATCTAGAAGCACAGGGGAGATGTTTGCTATTAAAGCCTTGAAGAAAGGAGACATTGTGTCTCGTGATGAGGTAGACAGGTAAGAACAACTTCATGCTATTATCAAAATACTTGAGAGTAGTAAATTACAAATGATAGGTATGAAGGTAAAGTGACTGAAGTCACCTGTCTTCTCCTCAGTCTGATGTGTGAGAAGCGGATCTTTGAGACTGTAAACAGCGTTCGACATCCTTTTCTGGTGAACATGTTTGCGTGCTTCCAGACCAAGGAACACGTGTGCTTCGTCATGGAGTACGCGGCTGGCGGTGACCTCATGATGCACATACATGCCGACGTGTTCGAGGAAACACGAGCTGTGTGAGTAATTCTCTTAATCTAATTCCGTATGACTTTACTCAGCTTCTACGTTCCCCACTTCTGAACAAAACATTAATACATAATTGCTTATGAAAGTTAAGTTGTACCAAAAGTTGACATTTTTCGTTAAATTCCCTACCATGAGCCGTCCTTGTCTTCAACACTATGAAAGCTTTTGAATGCTTATAAAAATGGTTCATAAAGAAAACACCATAGATGAGTTAACCATTTATTCACTCTATTTGGTTTGGGCTTTCCTATACCCTGCTATACCCAGCTCTATTTTGTTTGGGTTTTCCTATACCCTGCTATACCCAGCTCTATTTGGTTTGGGCTTTCCTATACCCTGCTATACCCAGCTCTATTTGGTTTGGGTTTTCCTATACCCTGCTATACCCAGCTGTATTTGGTTTGGGTTTTCCTATACCCTGCTATACCCAGCTGTATTTGGTTTGGGTTTTCCTATACCCTGGTGGTTGGGGCCCCCTATCATTCGGGGCTAGGGGTGTGACAAGATCTTGTGCCATGAGATCTTGCTATATTAAACGTGATGCTATTTCTCGTCCAACTGAAAATCTGTCAAGCTGTATCAGCTTGACAAAGTGTGAAGGTGACATTTCATAGTAGTCCAGTAATAATATAACTTGACCTCCCTTCAAATTGTAACAAGCTATTTTACTTGTATCATACTACTAAAGCTTCTTTAACATACACATTTTTAACAGATTTAGCAAAAATCAGTAATGTCTGACATGGTGGAAATTAGCATCGTGGCTAGAGAAAACATTGTGTTTTGAAATGATTGAAGTAGCTGGCTAGAGCTACATTTATGCTTTAATCATTGTTTATGAAAATAAATAGAGACATTTATTTGGTTTCATTTAGCTGATTTTTCGCAGATTGCTATAGTTTTTAGCATAATTTAATTTAACATAGAAAAATTATAAATGTAATTTTCAAATTCCAATTAATACTTTTTAGCTACCGCAGTGTTAAATGTCCAAGCAGAATCTGCTACAACTGCCATAACACAACATTTCAGTTTTAGTACTGTGAGTGCCCAGTGGTATTTTTTTGTGGAAAGGAGTTCAGTTTGAAGGTCACATGCACAGTAAAAAGGTCTGAACAAACTAAACTGACTTCTCTCCTGTATGATTTCTGTATGAGTCTGGGGCAAATCCTTTTACAGTGCTTGCATATTGTTCTGTTTTTTTTACTGCATTGTTTTGAAGCCAATTCTTCTATTCATATTTTTTTCATTTTATTTAAAAAAAATATATATTTTCTTGTGAAGCCAATCCTGCATAGTCTCGTAAGCTACTTGTATCGTTACACTCGTCCGAATTAGCTTTCGAAAGGCCTTGTAAAACATGTATATTTCCATGATGTGTAGCTTGCCATATGTTCTAGCAGATATTTTCCCTCTTCATCAGGTTCTACGCTGCTTGTGTTGTCTTGGGATTACAGTATCTTCACGACCATAATATTGTATACAGGTAAAATGCTCACTGTACTGCATACACTGTAATTAAACTAACTTCACGTGTACACTTTAATGATGAATGAAGTGACTCTTTCACACTGCTGTGATTTCTTCTCCAGAGACCTAAAGCTGGATAACTTGTTGCTGGACACCGAGGGCTATGTTAGGATAGCTGACTTTGGCCTCTGTAAAGAAGGTGGGTGGAGAATGTTTGACTTTAGCATTATAGTTCAGGGCCAGAGTTAAATGGCTCCAGTGGTACCATGTGATGTTAGCTGATTTGTAAATGTGACTATGGATCCAGAGTTTTGCCACTAACTTCTTTTGGCGGCTGGCGAATAGATTGGTTTCTGTTTTCTTCCTACAAAATACGACGATCGCATCAAAAAAAAACTTTCTTAGAGAAATGCATGACATACTTGTACTATAGTACTAGTTTAGTTTACAGTGGTTAATAAGTGTTACAGGACTGGAAAACCGTGTAGACCAGCTGAATGGACCAGGAACTAAACCTAAAGATCCAATAACATTGCCTGGTTAACTCGTAGATTTCCAATACATTTCTAATGCATTGTTCCATTCTGCTTGAAATACTATCGTTAATACTGTCAATATGGTGTGTCATATACTTCTTTGAAATATAGCCTAAATATAAAAAGCAAACATTGGCTATTTGTCTCTTTTCACGGTGGGATTTCTGTTTGTCTGCTTGCATGTTCTACCAAGGGATGGGCTTTCAAGACCGCACAAGTACGTTCTGTGGTACACCTGAGTTTCTGGCCCCGGAGGTTCTGACAGAAACCTCGTACACCCGGGCGGTGGATTGGTGGGGCCTGGGGGTGCTCATCTTTGAGATGTTGGTGGGGGAATCGCCGTTCCCTGGAGATGACGAAGAGGAGGTGTTTGACAGTATTGTAAACGATGAAGTGCGCTATCCGAAATTCCTCTCCACAGAAGCCATCTCCATCATGAGAAGGGTATAGTTTGCTTCTGATTTTGTATCTCAATATATAATTTTGAGGTAAACTGACATAATTGTTTTATCAGTGTGTTAACCAATTTAAGAAACATACTGTTAATGTATTTTTGTTACTCTACTTCCCAGTTGTTAAGAAGGAACCCAGAGCGACGCTTAGGGGCAGGAGAGAAAGATGCAGAGGAAGTGAAAAAGCATCCATTCTTTAGGGTAGGTTCTCAGTATTGGCGTTTAATTTGTATCGGAAGTTTCTTAAATGTTTCTTATATATTCTCTTTACTGTTGTGAAACCTTTCTTCTATATTCTGTTTACTGTTGTGAAACATTTCTTCTATATTCTGTTTACTGTTGTGAAACATTTCTCTAATATATTCTGTTTACTGTTGTGAAACCTTTGTTATATATTCTGTTTACTGTTGTGAAACATTTCTCTAATATATTCTGTTTACTGTTGTGAAACCTTTCTTCTATATTCTGTTTACTGTTGTGAAATTTTTCCTCTATTCTCTTTACTGTTGTGAAACCTTTCTTCTATATTCTGTTATACAGTCCCTTCATCATGCATTATAAGCTAATTTAGAACATCTCGTTATCTTTGTATAATGCATTATAAGCTTATTAATTACACTTTGTGATTTTTGTATAATGCATACTTTTTCTCTTGACTAAATATTTTCTAATTTATTCCTTCAGAATGTGGACTGGGACGGTCTTCTGTCTAAGAAAGTTCGTCCGGCGTTCATTCCTGTCATCAAGGATAGAGAGGATGTGAGTAACTTCGATGAGGAGTTCACCTCAGAAGCTCCCATCCTGACGCCACCTCGGGAACCCCGGGATTTGACAGCCAAGGACCAGGAATTGTTTGCAGACTTTGATTACATTGCAGACTGGTGTTAGCAAAAAGCCAGTCTCCTACACACTTTTAACGCTGTGAACTGTCTGCTGAAATCTTCAATTTTTTTAAAAGACAGTATCCAAGTTTTACTAAACTGTTTCTTATAGTCGGTGGGATTGGTAGTTTTATAAAATGTCACTTAAATTTTATTTTAGTTTTAACTGTCAATATTTTTTGACCAATAAGAGGCTTTTTTATGTGTTATATCACAGGTTGTTGTTAATCCTCGTAATCAAAAAGAATAGACTTGAACATCCAGATTTTAATATTTTTTAAAGATTTCTTTCTCGACCGGCGTTACTACATTGTATATCCTTCTGACAAATCTATGTTGATATTGTTGTATTTATTATGTTTAAGTTGCCTTAAACTCTTTGGTGAACACAATGAAGGGCTTCATACTGTTTTATGAGGACAAAAACACTAACGTTGAATCGAACGTATTGTATAAATGCGCGTTTTATAGAATGTTTGGGTACAGGTATATAGACGGGTGTTTTGAAGCTAATCTGGTATGTTGTGGAAGTTCAGTGTAACTCAGACTCAATGGAATGTATCATTGTATATTCATAACAACAGAAGTGTGTTTGTTGGCGTGTGTGAAATCATGCACAAAAAAATATAACATTCCAGCAGTACATTTTATGACGGTGTCGATTTGAAGGACAGCAAATTATTCTGTAACTGTGAGAAACGGTTTATGACAGCATTACAATCTCACTTTTCAGTATGTTGAGTTCAGGCAGTTTTGTGTCTTGAGGCACTTCAGCAGTTGTAACTGTCTGTTAGCTAAATCAGCATGTCTGTATAAATGAAATATACATATAGCTAGTACTTCGTGAAGACATGAGAACTTAACCTGTCACCAAACATTACCATTAAATGCAATATTCATTTAACTGAAGATAAATACTGACTACTTCTCTTTAAAGCAATAGTTTTCACAATGCAATAACCGGTAGTTTGCAAATCAGGGATTGTGTATTGAATCTGGTGCTTCTAGTAAGACAAGAAAAACCTGCCAGATCTCCCAAAGACCTCACTCATTATGTATGCTATGCTACGTTACAGAGAACTTGAACGATGTTTGCATATTCACTCCGACACGAGAGAAATCTCACATTTACTGATCTGAGATGTAAAGTGACCAAACAATAACCCAGCGTGACTGGTTTCACAGCTGGTCTGAAAGGTGTGTGCTTAGTTTGAAAGATATAGTGTAATTCTGAATAACCAGCTGATAAGGGAATTTGCAAACATATTTGCACACCAATGTGCTTGTCTTGTCTGGAGGCTCCCCTTATTTCATACTCCTGTTCTATGAGATATGGGAATGTTTTCTCTTATTATTTTCTACTTAAATATCATAAGATGCATTGCTTGTCCTTCACATTAAATTCCCTGAGATCCACACTCCTTAAAGGGAAATACATTCCACAGGATAATAAACTCAACTGTACATAAAGGTTCAGTGTATGTGAAGGCATGTCTCAGCCAAAGATGTGGGTGACTAGATGGGATCTGGTCCCTGAACAGCATACAGAAATGTAGACGGGACAAAAGACTGATCTCATGACATGAAAAGGAAGCAGTGGAAATTCCCCATTGGGTGTTGCCTTTAACTTTTTTGTATCACTAGAGGCCAAGACCTGGTACTATAGAGTTAGACCTGGTCCTATTGGGCTAGACCTGGTACTATAGGGTTAGACCTGGTACTATAGGGTTAGACCTGGTACTATAGGGTTAGACCTGGTACTACAGGGTTAGACCTGGTACTATAGGGTTAGACCTGGTACTATAGGGTTAGACCTGGTACTATTGGGTTAGACCTGGTACTATTGGGTTAGACCTGGTACTATAGGGTTAGACCTGGTACTATAGGGTTAGACCTGGTACTATAGGGTTAGACCTGGTACTATAGGGTTAGACCTGGTCCTATTGGGTTAGACCTGGTCCTATTGGGTTAGACCTGGTACTATAGGGTTAGACCTGGTACTATAGGGTTAGACCTGGTACTATAGGGTTAGACCTGGTACTATTGGGTTAGACCTGGTCCTATTGGGTTAGACCTGGTACTATAGGGTTAGACCTGGTACTATAGGGTTAGACCTGGTACTATAGGGTAAGACCTGGTACAATAGGGTTAGACCTGGCCCTATTGGGTTAGACCTGGCACTATAGGGTTAGACCTGGCACTACAGGGTTAGACCTGGTACTACAGGGTTAGACCTGGTACTATTGGGTTAGACCTGGTACTATTGGGTTAGACCTGGTACTATTGGGTTAGACCTGGTACTATAGGGTTAGACCTGGTCCTATTGGGTTAGACCTGGTCCTATTGGGTTAGACCTGGTACTATAGGGTTAGACCTGGTACTATAGGGTTAGACCAGGTACTATAGGGTTAGACCTGGTCCTATTGGGTTATACCTGGTACTATAGGGTTAGACCTGGTACTATAGGGTTAGACCTGGTACTATAGGGTTAGACCTGGTACTATAGGGTTAGACCTGGTACTCTAGGGTTAGACCTGGTACTATAGGGTTAGACCTGGTACTATTGGCCTAGACCTGGTACTATAGGGTTAGACCTGGTACTATAGGGTTAGACCTGGTACTATTGGGTTAGACCTGGTACTATAGGGTTAGACCTGG
Organism: Dallia pectoralis; assembly: GCA_029465975.1. Lineage (NCBI taxonomy): Eukaryota > Metazoa > Chordata > Actinopteri > Esociformes > Umbridae > Dallia > Dallia pectoralis. The sequence continues at coordinate 9,895,609 of CM055761.1, read as the reverse complement.
TACTATTGGGTTAGACCTGGTACTATAGGCTTAGACCTGGTACTAGAGGGCTAGACTTGGTACTATTGGGTTAGACCTGGTACTATTGGGTTAGACCTGGTCCTATTGGGTTAGACCTGGTACTATAGGGTTAGACCTGGTACTATAGGGTTAGACCTGGTCCTATTGGGTTAGACCTGGTACTATAGGGTTAGACCTGGTACTATAGGGTTAGACCTGGTACTATAGGGTTAGACCTGGTACTATAGGGTTAGACCTGGTTCTATAGGTTTAGACCTGGTACTATTGGGCTAGACCTGGTACTATTGGGTTAGACCTGGTACTATAGGTTTAGACCTGGTACTATTGGGCTAGACTTGGTACTATTGGGTTAGACCTGGTACTATAGGGTTAGACCTGGTACTATTGGGCTTTGGTTAAAGGGTAATATACTGTACACTGATGAGCCAAAACATTATGACCTGGTACTATATGCCTTCGGTTAAGGGTTATATACTGTACACTGATTGTTTTTTTACCTTTATTTTACCAGGTGAGCACATAGAGAACACATTCTCAATTGAAATGGCAACCTGGCCAAGAATAAAGTGAAGGTGCAAGACAGACAGTTAGACATGAGTTACACAGATTATACAATAATTACACAGGGGGATAAAATAATGAAAAATATGCATCTAAATATTCTAATACATCCAATTATATGATATTTATATGTTGACTACCTGGCCTAATTGTAATGTGTATAGCTCATTGTTTGCCATCCTTTATATGCGCAAGCAATTTATCTGATAGTTACGATTCAGATGGGTCACCACGCTTCAGATGGGCCACGACGCTTCAGAAGGGTCACGACGCTTCAGATGGGTCACGACGCTTCAGATGGGTCACGACGCTTCAGATGGGCCACGACGCTTCAGATGGGTCACGACGCTTCAGATGGGTCACCACGCTTCAGATGGGCCACACTTTAGATGGGTCACGCTTCAGATGGGTCACCACGCTTCAGACGGTTATGCTTAAGATGGGTCACTAATTTCAGTCCTTTTTCTTTATGGATCCGGTATCACACATTACTTGTTCATCAATTTGTCCATCAAAGTGTGTGCTTTGTTCTGTAAATGCTTTACTAAAAGCGTTCATAAATACTTATTACTGCAGCCCCTTGTCGTAGTCTGAGCATTACCTCAGAATAATGTGTGAATATTGTCTGCTATTCATGCTATCAAAGTGTCTCATTTATTTTCGACTTAAGTCAAACTGCCGTAGCAAATGAAAATATATGTTCCAGTACTTATATGCCCAACCAATCACACGCCAATGTGTTCCATGACAACCTAATTCACAAATTAAGCACTGGTTACCGTGTCAACGTGACTCCATTGTAGAGCATCTTTTTGCAGACGAGTGCTTTCAGACTGTGATGCAAATACATATTGAGTATGCTAATTTTATTTGGGTAATCTGGACAAGATGAAGTCACTGAAGAAACAACACTTTTTATTTTTTCCGGTTCCATTTAAGAATTTTGCCTTTGATTAATATAGTGTTAAGGTGTAGAGTGGTTTAGAGTCATTGTCATTGATATCTGATGAACCACTTAGAACAGCACATTGTACAACAGTGGCCTAAAGCCGTCTAAAGTCGTTGGTGCACCTGCTGCACATGTACTGCTGTAACATTGTTTGGACTCCAGTGATATTTTAGCAAAGACTCGCCATGTTTCCCCACTGTCACAGTCTATGAAAATATATTATTGTATTTAATCAGTAATAGAAAAACATCTAAAACAATCCAGAATATATCTGTACTATTAAGTCAGTTCAACAGTGTTCACATCAATGCTCCATTGGAACAATGACATTGTACAGAGAAAAGGTCTAAAAATGCCTTTTAATTGTTCCAGTTTTTTAAAATGGCCTCTGCTGCATCCAGAGTGCTGTCTTTCTATAAAGAGACAAACAAACACACAATAATGAGAGATGATTGAGTGTTCCCTAGGACATCTTCTGATGCAATTGATCAATTGGAAGATCAATCTAAAATACTTTGCCCAAACTCATGTGTCCATCCAACTATTTTATTGTAATTACAACATTGTTCATACAACTCAGGTCTAGTTCTTCAACACCCCCAAAAAAATGCCTTGAAATCTATCAATTGAATGTATTTCATAAAGCCTTTTTTCACAAGCAGTTTTCAATAATAGCCTAAAAAGACAACCAGCCTGAACCCCCAAACAGCAATAATTTAATACATACAAGAATTCATATTCTGCTAATTTTCTAAAACAAATTTTCACATAATTTCTGGCAGAAACTAAAGGGTAGCACACTTTTAACAGACTTTCAAGAACACAAATCAGTGTGTTTCATTTCAATTCTCCAGTATCTTGTTGAATCTTAGAAGGACCTGAGCAATGTGTCATCATCACCTGGCACGGTCAGAAGTGGCAACCACAACTGGCAACCACAACTGGCAACCACACTCCTCTATTGGGTTCTTCATAGGTTCTGACACTAATATGCAGATTTTCCTTCCCACTGTGCATTCGTTTTTTCTTGTTGCTTGGGGTTTTTCGGCTGGGTATCTCTACAATAACTTTATGAATAGATTTGATTGATATTATAAACACTAGATTCTAGATGGTTACCTTGATGAAGCATAGACGGATGTATTTCTCAAACTGCTTCCTTGAAGAATCACCACAGAATGCTGTGACCGGAATAGCTGCCAGTTTCTACAACAAACACATGTCAATGCGATCGGGTGAGTTCATATTGTTAAAAGCGATCTCTGGAGTAAAAAACTGTACTGAGTTCTGCCAACACAATGTCTAAACAAGGGCCATTTCTGGATTCATAACTACCGCTAACTGACCATTCACACGTTGATAGTTTTCAAAAACTTGGAAGATATATTTTAGGCAAATATTACATTTGTTAAACTGAAATAATAAATGTCCTAGATGCTAAGCAATAAAAATGTATGCTAATTTTGCTGCTGTCTTGCTTGTTTACAATGGGTCATGTTACATTTTCAGAAAAAAAGGCCACAAGTGCTGAACTACAGTAGAATCAATGACCTCCTTTTGGAGTGCCCCAACTGAATCCACTCATCTTTGTGAACAAAAGCCTTGACGTACCGTCAATGTGTTGGGTTTACTTACCTTTTCCTTAATCATCCACTTAATAAACTTGTAGTCGTACGGCTCATCGTCTCCCAAATGAGACAAGTCCTGATCTATAATCATTATGCGAAACACAGAAGGATTAAACAACTGAATAGAGAAATGCCATTGGTGGAGTTATGTCAAACAGTCTGCAGGGAGGAATATCATTGGTTCAATCTATCCCTGTGTGCTCATTGGAGCATAAGCAGAGAGACAATGCCTTTCCATATTTGAGTCTAGCCTGCCATCCTGTCAAACCCTCAGCATTCATTGCCACATTTAAAGACTAGACCATTTTCCATGAACATGAAAGACAATTTGTTGACATGACAGCATAAACAGATCATACTAATCATCCTGTATATTATTTATATTATTTAAATCACACTAGACAAATCACCAAATGACCCAGTGTCCCACCAAATTACCCAGTGTATTTATTAAATATACAAAAGCAAATCATTGTAAAACTTACTAAGAGAAGTGACGTCCACACACATGAAATATCCTCCCTCGGGTATGATAGGAGACATGCCAACATCCTGTAGGATAGCTGCCATACGGTCCCTTTTGCCCTCCAGCTCCACGGCCAGAGAAGTGAAATAACAGTCAGGCTGACCCATTAGCTCGTAGTCCCTCAGCAAGCCCTGGGCAACAGCCTCCTGCGTGGACATCAGACTCTATTACATCGTAGCTGAATATATACATACTGTATGAATCAAGTTGTGTTTTAAATCATAGATTAAAGGTAGCAATGATTGCCTGCAGTGGTGTTGGACAGGTGTACAGGGTGTTCTGCATGACTGTCTGGAGGTGCTTTATCAAGTGTTCAGGTCCTATAGACCAGCCAAGCTGCAGAGGAAAACATTGTACATTAGTCAAAGTATCATGTTTATCACTATTAATCTATTGGTGTTGACGTTAAGTAAAGTGCTTGACTTGAGCAGAAGCTGTCTGTATAGCAGACCAGGAACAGTGTACGGTAACCTTTAGTGAACAGTTTACGGGTAACCTTTAGGGAACAGTGTACGGGTAACCTTTATGGAACAGTGTACGGGTAACCTTTAGTGAACAGTTTACGGGTAACCTTTATGGAACAGTGTATGGGTAACCTTATTAGAACAGTGTATGGGTAACCTTTATGGAACAGTGTATGGGTAACCTTATTAGAACAGTGTACGGGTAACCTTTATGGAACAGTGTACGGGTAACCTTTAGGGAACAGTGTACAGGTAACCTTTAGGGAACAACGTACGGGTAACTATTAGAGAACAGTGTACGGGTAACTATTAGAGAACAGTGTACGGGTAACTATTAGAGAACAGTGTACGGGTAACCTTTAGGGAACAGTGTACGGGTAACTATTAGAGAACAGTGTACGGGTAACTATTAGAGAACAGTGTACGGGTAACTATTAGAGAACAGTGTACGGGTAACCTTTAGGGAACAGTGTACGGGTAACTATTAGAGAACAGTGTACGGGTAACTATTAGAGAACAGTGTACGGGTAACTATTAGAGAACAGTGTACGGGTAACCTTTAGGGAACAGTGTACGGGTAACTATTAGAGAACAGTGTACGGGTAACCTTTTTGGCACTTACCTTCCAGCCAGTCACACTGAAGGTTTTCCCAGCGCTACTGATTGTAATCGTTCTGTCCCACATTCCAGGCAAAGTGGCTAGAAAAACAAAAAATAACCCAATTTATAGCAAATATAAGACTGTGCTGTACTTAACTGTTGTTAACTGAACCTATACTGAACACTAACATGTTGGTAAACCCTCAACACCAGAACTAGGTACCGATTTTGATGTGCTGGTGTCCTTTATATATGAGCCATTCTGTTGTTAACTGAACCTATACTGAACACTAATATGTTGGTAAACCCTCAACACCAGAACTAGGTACCGATTTTGATGTGCTGGTGTCCTTTATATATGAGCCATTCATACACCTCATCACTGATGCACAGAGTGTCGTGTTTGATGCACAGATCTGCGATCATCTGCAGCTCATCTCTGCTAAATATCTGAAGGCAAAGAGAAACACTACAATTAAACACTGTTGTTCATGTATTTGTATCGTTATATCTCCATTGTAAGACTTATTTTTACAGAGTCTGATCAAGAAGGCAACCACTAACAGTGACCACTAACTTGTACTCGGACCTACCTTGCCTAAAGGATTGTTGGGAGTGTTGATTATAATGGCCTTGGTCTTAGAGGTGAATTTACTTGCCAGCTCTGCTGGGTCCAGAACCCAGTCAGAACTGGAGATAATATTTGACTTCTTATTAGACTTCTGAAATGTCAATGAGAAAGCCAAGTGATAGCCAAGTGATAGAACACAGTCACTACTTCCCAACCACAGAACCATCAAATCCTTGTAGACTTACGAGACGTAGGGGGATCAAGATTGGTTTGGCCCCCGCCATTTGAACCATGGGCACATAGCAGTCAAAGAATGGTTCAATAATTATCACCTGAGGAAAGAGATTGTCATAATGACTCGCTTCAAATTACATGCAATGTATCAAAAAGTACAACTAAAAGGAAATATTGTAAAAGGTTTCCCAAAAACCTCACGCGAAGTCCTGAAAATGGACTGTTCAGTCACCTCATCTCCCACCTCCACCAATCCCTGCATGGTGCAAAACAACGACCCGTAGCCCCCAACTGTGACAAGTATCTCCTTGAAAGGATCGATGTGCCGTCCATAAACCTTCCCGTACACCTGAGATAGAGCCTTCACCAAAGCCGGGTGGCCCTGTCGGAAAAGACTTAGAGTGAACAGTCCTGTAAATGTTAAGCCTGTCTTATTTATAACACTGGACATTATTTAACTGCAGGCAAAAGGATAGCAGTGACCTGGATTGTTAAATATTTCATGACAGTTTAACACATTCTAGCTTTGTTCAATTTGTCTCTTACCAACTAATACACACTGAAACGTACCTGCTGGTATATCATTTAAAATGATAATTAAAATGATCAATGATAAATATTTGAAAATATGACATGCTTTCAAATGTTCAGCACTATTAGCTTCAAGTGTATCTCAATAGAATAAATGATCGTACAAAGCCTCGCGTGTACTGGTTGAGCTGGTCCACTACGGCAGCATTAGCTAAGCCCTCCTTGACATAGGCAGGAGGTGGTATGTCAGGGTATCCTTGACCCAGGTTCACTATACTGGGGTCTGCTGCCACCGAGGTGAAGGCCACCCTAACATCAATACAAGACAAACAATTTAGTTTCATTTAGTTCTGTCTAATTCAAGACATAAACCAATGTTTCTATAGAACTAGCTCACAATACCAGTCTTGTATTGACTTACCACACATTCTTGTCCAGTCCCTCAATCCTTTTAGAGTTTGTAAGCCTTGATGACGCCATAATTGCCTATGACAACATATATTTTAATAAGCCAGCATTATGCTAACAGCTTAGTGAAAATGTCACCATTTAAATTATTACCAAAAAATGCACTTATACATTTGGCCAATGCATACATTTAAATTATGATTTGTAACATGCATCCATGAGTGCAGGTCAAAGTGCATTAGTCAAAGTGTGAGAATTTGCCAGAGCAGAGATGCCAGAATGCAGAGCCAAAGCCAGGGAGGCTTACAAAGGCGTTTAATTATTTGTCCAACTTCCCGGGGGCTGTATATGGAGCTGTATATGGGGCTGTATATGGGGCTGAATGTGGGGCTGTATGGGGCTGTATATATGGGGCTGTATATGGGGCTGAATGTGGGGCTGTATGGGGCTGTATATATGGGGCTGTATATGGGGCTGAATGTGGGGCTGTATGGGGCTGTATATATGGGGCTGTATATGGGGCTGTATATATGGGGCTGTATATGGGGCTGTATATATGGGGCTGTATATATGGGGCTTTATATATGGGGCTGTATATATGGGGCTCTATATATGGGGCTGTATATATGGGGCTGTATATATGGGGCTGTATATATGGGGCTGTATATATGGGGCTGTATATGGGGATCAACATAACAAATTAAATCAGTATATATTTTTCTAAGAAAGAAATTCCCCTTAACTAATCCATCGCTATGAATTCTGTTTCTCTCTTTTCTCTTTGATAAACTGCAGTGTCCTTTCAGTTGTTTTTGAGGTCAATGGTTACGATGTCTGGGGATGAACCTATAATATTAATTATTAAGCTATCAAACCTGATGCTAATTGGTCTAACATAATATGTGGAGCGTGAAAGTTAGTTAGCGAGCGATGCTCGGATAAGAATCAATATACTTACATGTTTGATATGATTCAACAAACTTGTCATGCCTCAATGGTATATTAATTTCTGGTTGCATATCTGGCAATTATCTTTTTTTCTCATCTGGTAAGGTGAAATGTTTCCACACTAGAGATTTCTTTGGCTGCATCTTTGCTCCGTCTAGCTTTAATGTATCATAATAAGCACCTATAATTCATGGCTGCAAAAACTCTTAAACCAACATGATGAACCATTGATAGCATCCTCTCAAGCTGCATTACTGCCTGATCACAAGGCCTTACAGAGGACGGTTAAGTAGGCAGAACATAAACTGCCATGTCCCATGTCTACCCAGGCTATGATCTGTTCACAACGCAACTGTCAATCTGACATTACCGGAGCACAGGGCACGGTCTACCAAACTAACAGTTTTCATATTGATCAATGGACATTTTTATGTTCTAGTGATATTCAATGCACATTAGTATATTTTATTGTACCCATTTATATACACTACTACACTCATGTTGATATAATTTATATTCATATTGTCCATATTCCCCATTCCAACACTTGTTTGTACTAGTTTTTTTATATAATGTATATTTTTGATTTTATTCTTGCTTTATATTTTTTCTTGAAAAATTACTGCTATGATGTTGTGTGCCATGTCACAAGAATTTAATTGTTCAGAATGATGCTCTGTTATTAGGCGCATTTGACAAATAAATAAATGAAAACAAATATCTCCATTAAATGTTACAATAAAAAAATAACAACATAAAGGATGTAAAGAAAACTCACCTTTGTGATGGAAAGGTTTCTGAGGCAATTGATTTTGACAAAATGGCATGCAGATCTGATGGATCGATGGGTAAGGTTCATATCTGCAAAACAAGTCAATAGAACAATATGTTTCAAATAAAGGCCTTGTGTTTCATGACAGAACAAACACTGCTATATAAAACAGACTATCCAAAAAACAAGGGTACAGTAAAAATGACTGGCAACCTAAACTCCAACCTCCTGCAAAGGGCAATACCCCAAAAACGCTAGAACTTAGGGTTCTTTCTGCAAAAGAAGTCTGGGACTGAAACATTGTATTGTTCCTAGAACACAATGGGTTGACAGAAATGTAAGATACATTTATTTTCTGATTGGTTAGAAAAAATCAGATCATATGAACATCATTTATTACATATACAGCATCACTTAACATCTAATACATTCCCCAAACCACACTGTAGCAGGCCATGTGGATTGAAACAGTCTATTAGACTGCTGGACCATTGGAGGCCTCATCCAGGGCCTCCCATATTTGCCTCTAGAAAGGCGAACATTTGTCAAGTATTTTGGTGTACTCCTGTTTGATTGCATAATCTAAAAAGTGCAGATCCCCATATTTGGCCACAAGTTACTATTGGAACTATTGTGGGAGCAACAGATGAAAGTTTTTCACAAAGAAAACTAAACCTGCAGATTAACATTCATTTTGTTATCAGGATCAAATTATTTAATGTATACTTCAATTTGGAAACAAAATACAAATATGCTGCACGAAAATAGATTTGGGGTCTGAAAAAGTAGAGCTGCCCCCTGAAAGTCGACGAGTTGAATCATCAGTCGGAAACCACTCAATTCACTGAGATTCTTCAAGTTCAGTTGTTTATTAAATGTTTTTGTTCAGTCAATTTAAAAGTTATCGGAGTAACAATAACTGTAGATGCATGCTTATATGTTATATTCTACTTAGCAAGATGACGCACTTGTACCCAAAAACATTAAATATGAGGAATCCACGACAACATATACTGCCTGGTGACTACACATAATAATGTCAAAAGCTGTAACTTGAGTTGGTGGAACTGTTGGTAAAGGCAATGTCTCAGAAGAAGTCTAAAGTATGGCGGCATTACAAACATAAAGGACAGCCCAAACAAAGTAAAATGAAAAAATGTGGTTATCATTTAACATGGCATACAACTATAAACGGTTAAGTTGTATAGCTAGGCGCATATTTTGCAAATATCTTAGCTTATTTACTTGCCTATGCTACATATTGGCTAAATACTGTAGATAACCGTATGGGATGGGCAGAAAGTGCCCTATTGAGTTCTATGTTCATGGGTTGTTTCAGTAATATTAAAGAGGGGAGGGTGCTGCACAGGGTGACAGATTTTTTCAGGGTGTGGGATATATCAGAATCAGGTTTATAGCAGGTTTACGGTTAGCCTGACAATGTCAGCCATTCAAATCCTGGCTCCCCTCAAGGTTGTGTCCCGTCCCCTCTACTCTTCTACCTGTACACAACCAACTGCTGTTAAACTCCTGTAGTTTTCAGATGACACACCCCTCATTGGTCTCATCTCTGATGGGTGACGAGACCACCTAGAGGGGGGGTAACAGGCTAGTGTCCAGGTGCATTCTCAACAACTTGGAGCTCAATGCTCTAAAGACAGTGGAGATGAGAGTGGATTAGAGGAGAGGCACAGCTGACCTCTGTCCCATTGTCCTGGGGGGCTCCCCAGTTAACTTAGTGGAGTCCATTCGCTTCCTGGGAAACACCCAGGACCTCTAGTGGGAGCTGAACATCACCACACTCACTAAGAAAGCACAACAAAGACTGTACTGGGTGTAGAGTGTATAGACTTTTTAAAGTGTGTAGAGTGTGTTGACTTTTTAAAGTGTGTAGACTATTTCTAGTGTGTAGAGTGTGTAGACTATTTATAGTGTGTAGTGTGTTGACTTTTTAAAGTGTGTAGACTATTTCTAGTGTGTAGAGTGTGTAGACTATTTATAGTGTGTAGAGTGTGTAGACTGTATGCGGCATATGAGATATGAAGCTAAACACAAGATGTTTAAAGAACACTTGCTAAAAACTTCAGATGGCTATTGCTTATCATTGGGAATCCTTCACCCTAAAAAACATGAGAATGGGCCAATTAAATATTTTTCCCTTGGAAAAGAACATGCGGTCAACACTTGTTTTCTACAAGGTAAGATTGTTAGTCATATTTTGATGTTAACATTGAGATTTATTCACAATCCTATATCCACACCATAGGTGAACATTACCGTAATGTGTAATATTTCATATTCCTGAAAAGTTATCGATTAGTTCACTGTGAAGAAGGTATTAAGTCATCATGGCTTCTGCTATTTTATGCTAGCTTAGCTAAAGGTCATCAAGTACTGTAATGCATAGCTTTCATTACCAGGAATTATATAGGCCTGTTTCGGTAATGAAAGGTAATATTACGGCGATGTGCATTAACAGTTTAATGCAGAAGAAATAGTTTAAAATGTTTGAAATAAGTTAACTCTTAGGAGTGGATGGATAGACTATTGAGTCAACCAAAACATTTTAAATAAACCCCCCCTCAGATAATACGGATGAATTAAATGTCATCAACCCAACCATTCTATCAGGTCCTCTAACCAATGTATGAAACAATAATCAGCCACCCAAGACATCAATACCAAAATGGAAAAGATTGTACAAAGTTAAAGCTAAAAAAGAAACAAAACATGCAACATGAGTTCCTCCCCTGACCTCAACCCTATTAAGAACCCTGGGAGCATCCTCAAGTAAAAGACATATGAGGGTGGGAGGCAGTTTGCATCAAACAGCAGCTCTGAGAGGCTATTCTGACACCCTGCAAAGAAATAACTCACAAGTACAATGGATGCAAGAATTGTAAAGGTGATACCAAAGAAGGGGTCCTATGTAAACATGTAACTTGCCCTGTTAATGTGTTTGATTGAAATTGCTTTGGATTTCAGTAAATATGACCTACTGCTGCAAATTCAACAAATGACCAACAACTTACCATTTTCAGTTATTTACAACCTATAACATGTTTTGAAACTCTCTTGTCCATAATAATTTGGAACAGTGCATTTGAAGTTTTTTATTTTTGAAAATATGGGTGGTTTGTTCAATAAAATTAAACTTATACCCTAACGATTGGTTACTTAAAAATTATACAGACTGTCACTTGCAACGACTATTTAGGAAAATCTGTGTAAAATATAATATGCATAATAATTTTTGCAACTCGGTGTAGTTATTGATTAAACAAAACCACATATCTAAAATGATCACTACAATTGTAGTAGCCCACTTCTGTGAGCTGTAATCAGTTGCCTATTGCTGAAGTCACTGAAATTCCACCAGATAATGAAACATCTTGTTATAATAAGATAATAATCTACTCAACAGTTAACGCAACTAACGTAATTGTGAATGTGGCTTCAACTCAATCAAGCATGCAGACATGGTCAACAGGTACTGTTCGACCAAACAGTAAGTTGTGGATGATTAAAGTGACTTTGACCTTGGTATGATGAATGTTCGTATAATGCAAACCATACAAGCATCTCAGTAAAAGCTGACCTACAGTGATGTTCATGTTGTACATACTCTCCAATTTATATTAATATGTGATATAATGTAATGGAAAAACAGAAAACATAATGTGACCATAAGGTGCTGTGAGGACCGACACCATTGTTAACGGCACCAATCAGACTCCTTCAATTTGACAAATAAGTCGCATACTAAAATAAGCATTACAGCTTATAAAGCATTATAGCTTATGCAGAAGGGCATCTGAACACCACGATCATTAAAGCAGACACGTGCTGACACAACTGTAAGTAAATGGGCACATACCTTTACGTATAGGAGTACGTTTGGTAAAACTGTTTCCTGTTTTGCTTCGCTACATTCAGCAGAACAGGAATCTCCTCCCCTCCTCGACTATAGCCAATAGGATGGTTGGAGGCGGAGCCTTACGTCGTACGTCACACCGAGAGCAGTTTGCGTATTCACAGTTTATATGGAAAGACGTCGCATTTATCGTGTTAAAAATCTTTTTCATGTCAACATGACCAAAAACTAATTGTTAACACGTACATATTCGTGTTATCGTGTCCTTTTCGGACTCATTAAGGTAACAGAAGACACGCATTCTTGTGTAAATATAAGGGTTAAAACCTATCTTTATACAGTCTATGGTTAAAACAAGTAAATGTGAAGCACAGCTATTTTCCCTGCTTCTTTGCTGGTCATGGCGGCTGGCAAATTGAGTGTGGATAAGAATGGTTATATCACATTATTATTATGTTAATGACTTCAAAAGAAATATTTAAAAAACTCATCTGCAACATTTCTCCAGCAATTTGAAAATTATGGAGTGTTGTTTTAGTGTCTTTCACTATACATTTTACCGAAAAATACACACTCGATTTTAGACTCTTTTGGGGTGCTCAAGTTGACCTAAATCTAATCTCAGCACCCATGAAAATAATAACAAAATGTATAATTCACACACACACAGTTTGTATTTCTGACCACAAGCTGCAGCATTTAGAACAGACATTTTACGAATAGTCCGTTACCCATTTGGGAGGGATCTGCAGCCATTATTTAGGTGACCTGGCTTGGAAAAGATTCCTGAGGGACGGCAGCTTACAACCAATGGTCCGCTCCGCAGAGCGGATGATGCGTTGCAGTCTGTCTTTATCCTTGAAAGTGGCTGCAGTGTACCAGAGGGTGATGGAGGAGGTCAGGATGGGCAGGCATCATCATGGACGTTGGTAGTTTGTACTTTTTGAGTTGCTGCATGCAGCACAGTCTATGTTGTCCATTCTTAGTGAGAGAGGAGATGTTCTGCCCCTACTTGAGGTCCGAGGCAATGGTGCCCAGGAAGTTAATGGACTCCACTGAGTTTACAGGGGAACCCTCCAGGACAATGGACTAAGATCAGCCAGGCTTCTCCTAAAGTCCACTCTCATTTCCACTGTCTTCAGAGCATTGAGCTCCAAGTGGTTGAGACTGCACCAGGACACTAGCTGGTCAATTTCCTTGTCCCCACCAGAGATTAGACCAATGAGGGGGGTGTCATGTGAAAACTACAGAGATTTGACAGAGTGGTGATTGGAGGTGCCGTTGTTTGTGTACGTTGCCGTTGTTTGTGTACAGGGAGAAGAGAATAGGAGACAGGACACAACCTTGAGGGAACCCAGTGCTGATGGTCAGAGGGTCCGACAGTTGTTTCTCCAAACTCACGAGTTTCCACCTGTTGGAGAGAGGGTCTGTGATCCAGGGGAGTCAAGATGGTGGAGAATGATGTGGAGAGCCATCTTGATTGTGTCGTCCACAGACATGTTGGCTCTGTAGGCAAACTGCAGTGGTTCTAGTACTGGATCTTTGTTGGTCATGATGTGTGATAGCACCATGCGCTCAAAGGACTTCATAACCACAGAGGTCTGAGCAACTGGTCTGTAGTCATTTAGCCCTCTGGTCTTTGGTTTCTTGGGGACTGGAATGATAGTAGAGGATTTGAAGCAGGCTGGGACACAGCAGATAGCTGGTTAGCACAGTACTAAGGCAGATACTCCATCAGGACCAGCTGCCTGTCTTGGGTTTTGACTTTCAAATAATTTGTTTACGTCCCTCTCCAGTAAAGAAAGTCCCTTTGTAGCTTCAGGTAAGGTGTTGATTGATGCCATTGTGATCTCAGGGTAGCAGTCGGTTGGGATGGTTGGTTTGTGGTTGAGCCCTGGTGATCTGGGACTGATGGTGGTGGCAGGAAACAGCTGATGGGGGCATGCAGACAGGACTGCTCCTTTGTCTCTCAAATCTGCAGTAAAACTGGTTCAGGAATTTGACAAGTGGCAGTTAGTCAGTAGCCTGGGGTGATTTGCATTTGTATTATTCATTATTATTTTCTGAAATAATTTTTTGTGTTCCAAGTTTGCGAACGTGTCTGAAGGTGACAGTCTTTGAAAAGAAACAAAAGGAAAAAAGCTATTATTTATTTAGATCCATAACACCACGTCAACCACCATATTTGATCTCACATGGTTATTAAAACGTCTATAATTAGACCGGTTTTCCCAGTAGGTTTTGAAAAGAATAAAAATCTAGGCCACCGATCCACTTTGTCTACTTCCAAAGTTGTTTTCTCCCCAGCTCTCTATCCACTCTAGGTTTGGTCAGTATAGTCAGTACCTATAGCAAAAGACCTATAAGAGAAAGGCCTGTGGATATCTGGTTGATACAATGACCCTGATCATGGGTTGTCAGATGCGGCACAAGTTCAGAGGCACCACAGACAATTTACCTTAATGGCACACACCACTCATGTCTTACTATACCAGGAATCTGTGTGGATGCGTGTGTCACTGAATCAATAAACAACATCTAATATTTGAAATACATTTTTGAGAAATCACATCAGCATCACAAGCTGTGCCTCCAAATATATAATCATTAAAACACATTAGCTTACTATGTCCATCTCCAGGTAGGATATAGCCTACTAATCATTAAAATAAATTGGCTTAACATGTCCATATCCAGGTAGGATATAGCCTACTAGTCATTAAAACACATTAGCCTACTATTTTCATCTCCATCATTAACAGGTAGGATATAGCCTACTATTCATTAAAATACATTAACTTACTATGTCCATCTCCTATAGGCTATTATTCATTAAAATACATTGGCTTGCTACAATGAAGAAAATTATGAACGCAACACTGAAATCAAAGATCTAAGACTATTTCTATGTACACAAAAGGCCTATGTCTCTCATATATTGTTCTAAAATCTGATCTAATTTGTGCTAGTTAGAATGTTTCCTTTGCTGAGATAATCCATCCACCTTACAGGTGTGGCATATCAAAATGCTGATTAGACAGCATGATTATTGCACAGGTGTGCCTTAGCCTGGCCACAATAAAAGGGCACTCTAAAATATGCAGTTTTATCACACAACAATATGCCACAGATGTCTCAAGTTTTGAGGGAGCGTGCAATTGGCATGCTGCCTGCAGGAATGTCCACCAGAGCTGTTGCTTGTGAATTGAATGTTCATTTCTCCTCCACTAACCATCTCCATAAGCCGTTTCAGAGAATTTGGCAGTACATCCACCCGGCCACACAACCGCAGACCACATGTAACCACACCAAACCAGGACCTCCACATCCAGCTTCTTCATCTCCAAGAGCATCTGAGACCAGCCACCCAGACAGCTGCTGCAACAATCAGTTTGGATAACCAAGAATTTCTGCACATTGTTTTCTGAGTATTAGTGTGTACTGCATTTCACTGCTACTGTGGTTTGGGACTTGTAATTAAAATAACCAGCTCCATCCTTACACATCTACACTCCATTGTGCGTGACAAGCACTTGCTTCTGGCCGGGGCCCCCCTTTTGTAAGAAGTTTTTAAAAACCCAGTGACATTACTATGGCAAAATAATAACAACTTCCAAACATATTTCTAGTGATGTAGTACTCGAATCCGGTCTTGAGACCAATTTCTGCTTTCTCGGACTCGTCTCGGACTTGTTCCTTCAAAGACTCGGTCTTGACTCGGACTCGGCATCCGTGGTCTCATCCCCATCACTACATATTTCCGTACTTTTATTATTGCGATAATAATTACGTCTCATTGATGGCCCACCCTGGACACCAAAAAAATAATCATAATGGACTCATGTGAACTGTAGACATTGCTCTTCTTTTGCACAACTGTACAACTACATATTTCACAATTTACATATATTCACCATTGGGGCATTGCTGTTTTTGTTTAGAAAAAAATAGATCCTTTGCACTATTCAGATATATATTTATCTATTTCATATCAGAATCAGGTTCATTTGCCAAGTCTGTATTTTTTCTGACCACTAGCTGCAGCATAGAGAATGCACGTTTTAAGATATACACAAACAGTGCAAACCGAGCAAAACAGTCAGCACGAACAGTCAAGAGTCAACCCTGCCTAGTGGCATATACTTGTTAAACATAGAATGTGTAATATGTGTCTTAATAGTGCAAAGAAGCAATGTCGAGTTACATATGCAGTTGTGCAAAAGAAGAGCAATGTTCAGTTATAGTGCAGGATGTCCACCAGGGTCATTTATATCAGAGCTGATAGTGTCCAGGGTGGGTAATGTGAGGGGAGGGGGGTGGGGCTAAGGACAGTCTAGTGCTAAAGGCATGTTATTTAGATTCACTGCCGTGCCTAAGTCAGCAATGCATGGTCTCTCTTGTCGGATTGTTCATAATCTGTGTTTTCTCTCTGTTTACACTGTTCGTATACGGTATGTTTTAAAATGTGTGTTTTAAATGTTGCAAGGTCAGAACAAATTCCTTGTGTGTAAACAGACTTGGCGAAATTAACCTGGTTCTGTTTACACTGGCGATACACATAATAATTCTATTTTTTATTTTAATTTAAGGCCCCCCTAGAGGCCCCCACTATGAAAACCACCGGCCCATACACCAACCTGCGCATCAATATGGCACTGACCATCTGGCTTGGTACGGGGTAAACTATTTCAATTGTTCGTTATTTTTTTACTAAGAAAAAGTTTTCAAAAACCACAGTGTACAAACATAAGCATATACTCCGTGTAATGATTAAAGTCACGTATTCATAACAATTGAAAGCACAAATTCACAGTTCATAGTAACGCGGAACCAGCGGCGACAACCACTTCAACACATGGTTTCGTCCAACTCGTTCAAACCGGAAGAGCCGGGTGTTTACAGTTAGCCCACAGGAAGCTATTCAAAAGCATACACGTTATTAACTAGATACGAATAACTCATTTTTAAATACGTGGACTATAAGTTTTCGGCGTATAGTTTATATATTTATTATGGGTCTATTGGTGCCAACAACAACAACTGTAATGCTTGACGTCCATACATACTAGTAGTACTAGTAGTATTACTAGTAATATTACTAGTGCCACTCAACCAGACAGGTATGCTAAACTAACTTGTGACATTACACCTGTATTAGCCACTACAACCGCGTGTTTCCAGCTAACCTTGAATAAATAACGGTCACTATATTAAAATATATTATATGTTAATAAAAACAGCCACGACTGTGCTGTAATTTAGCAGCAGCAGCAGCTAACATTAACGTTGTCTTTAGCGATAGGGATGTAAGTATTTACATTTGACAAAGGACAATTTGGTCCATTTCATTGAGCTAAATCTCCCCGTATTACATTCAGTACAGTAGAGATGTTAGTGTATAGTTGTCAAGCTAGTTTACAACTTTAGTACTAGATAGATTTAATCAGTCAACCATTTCAGCTACAGTTTTGCAGTACAGTTCAGACGTCCATGTGCAGTACAGTCCAGACGTCCATGTGCAGTACAGTCCAGACGTCCATGTGCAGTACAGTCCAGACGTCCATGTGCAGTACAGTCCAGACGTCCATGTGTAGTACAGTCCAGACGTCCATGTGCAGTACAGTCCAGACGTCCATGTGTAGTACAGTCCAGACGTCCATGTGCAGTACAGTCCAGACGTCCATGTGCAGTACAGTCCAGACGTCCATGTGCAGTACAGTCCAGACGTCCATGTGTAGTACAGTCCAGACGTCCATGTGTAGTACAGTCCAGACGTCCATGTGCAGTACAGTCCAGACGTCCATGTGCAGAACAGTCCAGACGTCCATGTGTAGTACAGTCCAGACGTCCATGTGCAGTACAGTCCAGACGTCCATGTGCAGTACAGTCCAGATGTCCATGTGGAGTACGTGTCCAGACGTCCATGTGCAGTACAGACCAGACGTCCATGTGCAGTACAGTCCAGACGTCCATGTGCAGTACAGTCCAGACGTCCATGTGCAGTACAGTCCAGACGTCCAGTACAGTACAGTCCAGACGTGCAGTACAGTCCAGACGTGCAGTACAGTCCAGACGTCCATGTGCAGTACAGTCCAGACGCCCATGTGCAGTACAGTCCAGACGTCCATGTGCAGTACAGTCCAGACGTCCATGTGCAGTACAGTCCAGAAGTCCATGTGCAGTACAGTCCAGAAGTCCATGTGCAGTACGTGTCCAGACGTCCATGTGCAGTACAGTCCTTGTTTTTTTGCGGGTCCCTGGTTAAAGCTTTCCTAGGATATGTGTTAGCTGGTTACCTCATTTGCTAACATACTGAAGTTAAATCAAAGCAGACATTTCATTTGTCATACGATTATTAATTTACAGTGTGACCATCACGCCTGCTGTCCCGGACAATCGCATCCAGGCAGTGAGCAGTGAGCACCATGGGCACGGAAAGCAGCGCAATGCGGAGCATCGTTCTGGAGGAACCGCTTTTGACCCTGCCCTCTGGGCTCACCATGTACTCTGCAGTGCTCCAGGATGGCAAGCCAGCTTCAGTGTTTGTTCACAAGCAGGGCAACGAAGAAAAAGTCAACAAAGCTGCTAAGGTAAATACTTTGGCTAATATCTGAGTCTACCCAACCAAATATCCAATGATATCCTGCATGTTGTAATATGTATGACCAATACAACTATTGAATTGTGTGGTGGCGTTGTTCCCGCAAGATATTATTTACCATTGGACGAGGAGGAACTTTAAAGACTTAAAGAAGAATGTCTGTTTAGTGGTCACATGTAACCTGTATCAGTCTGTCTAGCGGTCACATGTAGCCTGTACCAGTTTGTTTAGCGGTCACATGTAGCCTGTACCAGTCTGTCTAGCGGTCACATGTAGCCTGTACCAGTCTGTTTAGCGGTCACATGTAGCCTGTATCAGTCTGTTTAGCGGTCACATGTAGCCTGTACCAGTCTGTTTAGCGGTCACATGAAGCCTGTATCAGTCTGTTTAGCGGTCACATGAAGCCTTTATCAGTCTGTTTAGCGGTCACATTTAACCTGTATCAGTCTGTCTAGCGGTCACATTTAACCTGTATCAGTCTGTCTAGCGGTCACATGAAGCCTGTGTCAGTCTGTTTAGTGGTCACATGAAGCCTGTATCAGTCTGTTTAGTGGTCACATGTAACCTGTATCCGTCTGTTTAGCGGTCACATGTAGCCTGTGTCAGTCTGTTTAGTGGTCACATAAAGCCTGTATCAGTCTGTTTAGTGGTCACATAAAGCCTGTATCAGTCTGTTTAGTGGTCACATAAAGCCTGTATCATTCTGTTTAGTGCTCACATAAAGCCTGTATCAGTCTGTTTAGTGGTGACATGAAGCCTGTAAAAGTCTGTTTAGCGGTCACATGTAGCCTGTAAAAGTCTGTTTAGCGGTCTGTAACAATGTGTAGTGGCCAGTGTGTAGTGGCCAGTAGCCTGTTAAGCTTTCATCTCCAATATTAGATCTAAAAATTGAATGTTAGCTAAGACAAATTGTATTTCTCCAAAATGGTCTTCCTGGGGTTAGGCCTTATTAGTGCCCCTGTCTACCATATAGTACAGGGATTCATATTGGGGTTAGGCATTATTAGTGCCTCTGTCTCAATATAGTACAGGGATTCTTATTGGGGTTAGGCATTATTAGTGCCTCTGTCTCAATATAGTACAGGGATTCTTATTGGGGTTAGGCATTATTAGTGCCTCTGTCTACCATATAGTACAGGTATTCATATTGGGGTTAGGCATTATTAGTGCCTCTGTCTACCTTATAGTACAGGGATTCATATTGGGGTTAAGCATTATTAGTGCTTCTGTCTACCATATAGTACAGGGATTCTTATTGGGGTTAAGCATTATTAGTGCCTCTGTCTCAATATAGTACAGGGATTCTTATTGGGGTTAGGCATTATTAGTGCCTCTGTCTCCGTATAGTACAGGGATTCCAACTCATGTAATTAATGGCTTAGTGTCTTTCAGTTAAGTCGGAAGCAAGCAGGCACGGGGGCGTCTAATGCTAGTTAGTGACCTAAATTCATCAATCAAGTTCAAGAAAAGAGGGAACCTGTGGACACTCAGCCCTCAGTAGAATAAACAACCTCTGACTTATTATATGTCCTTTACATGATGAATAGTCACTTTAGTTTTGCTTGACCTTTGTGACATGTGTTTTAGTCTTCGCAGTCTTGCCTGAACTACAGTGTGATATACTAATTATAACGTAATGCAACTCCATTGCATTGGTGCTCCCAGCTGTCATTACCAGGGATAATATAGACACATCATCATATCCATAGGAAACCGAGGCTTTCCAACACCGTGCACAACAGGGACATCTGCCGGACAAAAGGTCATATGACATGTTTGATTTAGATGTATGAGTTCTGTGTTAGGGTTAGGTTGATTAAACATAGTGTGTTGTTTAGTTACATATATATACACAGTCATGGGTTAGGTTGATTAACATAGTGTGACCTTTAGTTACATATATATACACAGTCATGGGTTAGGTTGATTAAACATAGTGTGTTGTTTAGTTACATATATATACACAGTCATGGGTTAGGTTGATTAAACATAGTGTGTTGTTTAGTTACATATATATACACAGTCATGGGTTAGGTTGATTAACATAGTGTGACCTTTAGTTACATATATATACACAGTCATGGGTTAGGTTGATTAAACATAGTGTGTTGTTTAGTTACATATATATACACAGTCATGGGTTAGGTTGATTAACATAGTGTGTTGTTTAGTTACATATATATACACAGTCATGGGTTAGGTTGATTAACATAGTGTGACCTTTAGTTACATATATATACACAGTCATGGGTTAGGTTGATTAACATAGTGTGACCTTTAGTTACATATATATACACAGTCATGGGTTAGGTTGATTAACATAGTGTGACCTTTAGTTACATATATATACACAGTCATGGGTTAGGTTGATTAACATAGTGTGACCTTTAGTTACATATATATACACAGTCATGGGTTAGGTTGATTAACATAGTGTGACCTTTAGTTACATATATATACACAGTCATGGGTTAGGTTGATTAACATAGTGTGACCTTTAGTTACATATATATACACAGTCATGGGTTAGGTTGATTAACATAGTGTGACCTTTAGTTACATATATATACACAGTCATGGGTTAGGTTGATTAAACATAGTGTGACCTTTAGTTACATATATATACACAGTCATGGGTTAGGTTGATTAACATAGTGTGACCTTTAGTTACATATATATACACAGTCATGGGTTAGGTTGATTAAACATAGTGTGTTGTTTAGTTACATATATATACACAGTCATGGGTTAGGTTGATTAACATAGTGTGACCTTTAGTTACATATATATACACAGTCATGGGTTAGGTTGATTAAACATAGTGTGACCTTTAGTTACATATATATACACAGTCATGGGTTAGGTTGATTAACATAGTGTGACCTTTAGTTACATATATATACACAGTCATGGGTTAGGTTGATTAACATAGTGTGACCTTTAGTTACATATATATACACAGTCATGGGTTAGGTTGATTAAACATAGTGTGTTGTTTAGTTACATATATATACACAGTCATGGGTTAGGTTGATTAACATAGTGTGACCTTTAGTTACATATATACACACAGTCATGGGTTAGGTTCATGTGGGCATATACATTACATGAGGTAGTACTAATAGTACCTTGTCCTTGGTGATGAAACAAAATCATAGAAATGTTTTGACTGAAATAGATACTTAAGGTGAAGAAGTGTAAGTACATTTGGTGGATATTCTGATTGTGCTACATGGCAAAGATGAGGTGTAATATGACATTGTTATAACAGGGAATTTGGTTTGTGGCAACACTTGAACAACACAGGCCTTGAAATTCTGATTCAGGAACACATCTGCTCTACTGTTTTTGGATTGAGACAGTTTCTCATCTTGGACAATATTTTTCCAGTTTTGGTAATAACTCACCCGAGGCACAGATGATGCTGGTGTACAGAGTTTGTGTTTCACCAAGTCATGGTGGTGTGGATACACAGTCTTCTGCTTCAACCAGTACTGGAGAGGATCAATGGCAGGTTGGGGTCCGCTAGGTACTACTGGACCTCCATGGTGCATCTGCTGTTGTACTGTTGGTGTGGCGAGATACACTCACATTGTGTGTAGGTGGTGGTGTTTGTTCAGTCAGTGGTGCAGGTGTAGGTGGTGGTGTTTGTTCAGTCAGTGGTGCAGGTGTAGGTGGTGGTGTTTGTTCAGTCAGTTGTGCAGGTGTTTAGATGCAGACAGCCTTTTCTCCTCAGACGTATCTACATCAGCTTGGTTAAAAGGGTAAAAAATACTAAGACACAGATGCATGTCCTCATACTGATCTACTGAGAAAGATACCAGCTCTGTTCTGAAAGTGGTGAGGATGACTCCCAGTGGCTCTCTGTTCATACAGCTGTTGGGAGGATGACTCCCAGTGGCTCTCTGTTCATACAGCTGTTGGGAGGATGACTCCCAGTGGCTCTATGTTCATACAGCTGTTGGGAGGATGACTCCCAGTGGCTCTCTGTTCATACAGCTGTTGGGAGGATGACTCCCAGTGGCACTCTCTGTTCATACAGCTGTTGGGAGGATGACTCCCAGTGGCTCTCTCTGCTCATACAGCTGTTGGGAGGATGACTCCCAGTGACTCTCTGCTCATCCAGCTGTTGGGAGGACGACTCCCAGTGACTCTCTGTTCATACAGCTGTTGGGAGGATGACTCCCAGTGGCTCTCTGCTCATACAGCTGTTGGGAGGATGACTCCCAGTGGCTCTCTCTGCTCATACAGCTGTTGGGAGGATGACTCCCAGTGACTCTCTGCTCATACAGCTGTTGGGAGGATGACTCCCAGTGGCTCTCTGCTCATACAGCTGTTGGGAGGATGACTCCCAGTGGCACTCTCTGCTCATACAGCTGTTGGGAGGATGACTCCCAGTGGCTCTCTGCTCATACAGCTGTTGGGAGGATGACTCCCAGTGGCTCTCTCTGCTCATACAGCTGTTGGGAGGATGACTACCAGTGGCTCTCTCTGCTCATACAGCTGTTGGGAGGATGACTCCCAGTGACTCTCTGCTCATACAGCTGTTGGGAGGATGACTCCCAGTGGCTCTCTGCTCATACAGCTGTTGGGAGGATGACTCCCAGTGGCTCTCTGCTCATACAGCTGTTGGGAGGATGACTCCCAGTGGCACTCTCTGCTCATACAGCTGTTGGGAGGATGACTCCCACTGGCTCTCTGCTCATACAGCTGTTGGGAGGATGACTCCCAGTGGCTCTCTGCTCATACAGCTGTTGGGAGGATGACTCCCAGTAGCTCTCTGCTCATACAGCTGTTAGGAGGATGACTCCCAGTGACTCTCTGCTCATACAGCTGTTGGGAGGATGACTCCCAGTGACTCTCTGTTCATTCAGCTGTGGGGGGATGACTCCCAGTGGCTCTCTGCTCATACAGCTGTTGGGAGGATGACTCCCAGTGGCACTCTCTGCTCATACAGCTGTTAGGAGGATGACTCCCAGTGGCTCTGTGCTCATACAGCTGTTGGGAGGATGACTCCCAGCAGCATTCTCTGCTCATACAGCTGTTGGGAGGATGACTCCCAGTCGCTCTCTGCTCATACAGCTGTTGGGAGGATGACTCCCAGTGGCACTCTCTGCTCATACAGCTGTTGGGAGTATGACTCCCAGTGGCTCTCTCTGCTCATACAGCTGTTGGGAGGATGACTCCCAGTGACTCTCTGTTCATACAGCTGTTGGGAGGATGACTCCCAGTGACTCTCTCTGCTCATACAGCTGTTGGAAGGATGACTCCCAGTGGCACTCTCTGCTCATACAGCTGTTAGGAGGATGACTCCCAGTGACTCTCTGTTTATACAGCTGTTGTGAGGATGACTCTTATTGGCTCTCTCTGCTCATACAGCTGTTGGAAGGATGACTCCCAGTGGCACTCTCTGCTCATACAGCTGTTGGGAGGATGACTCCCAGTGACTCTCTGTTCATTCAGCTGTGGGGGGATGACTCCCAGTGGCTCTCTGCTCATACAGCTGTTGGGAGGATGACTCCCAGTGGCACTCTCTGCTCATACAGCTGTTAGGAGGATGACTCCCAATGGCTCTGTGCTCATACAGCTGTTGGGAGGATGACTCCCAGCAGCATTCTCTTCTCATACAGCTGTTGGGAGGATGACTCCCAGTGACTCTCTCTGCTCATACAGCTGTTAGGAGGATGACTCCCAGTGGCTCTCTCTGCTCATACAGCTGTTGGGAGGATGACTCCCAGTGGCACTCTCTGTTTATACAGCTGTTGGGAGGATGACTCCCAGTGACTCTCTCTGCTCATACAGCTGTTAGGAGGATGACTCCCAGTGACTCTCTGTTTATACAGCTGTTGTGAGGATGACTCTTATTGGCTCTCTCTGCTCATACAGCTGTTGGAAGGATGACTCCCAGTGGCACTCTCTGCTCATACAGCTGTTAGAAGGATGACTCCCAGTGGCACTCTCTGCTCATACAGCTGTTAGGAGGATGACTCCCAACTGACTCTCTGCTCATTCAGCTGTTAGGAGGATGACTCCCAGTGACTCTCTTCTCATACAGCTGTTGGGAGGATGACTCCCAGCGGCACTCTCTGCTCATACAGCTGTTGGGAGGATGACTCCCAGTGACTCTCTCTGCTCATACAGCTGTTGGGAGGATGACTCCCAGTGACTCTCTCTGCTCATACAGCTGTTAGGAGGATGACTCCCAGTGACTCTCTTCTCATACAGCTGTTGGGAGGATGACTCCCAGTGGCACTCTCTGTTTATACAGCTGTTGGGAGGATGACTCCCAGTGACTCTCTCTGCTCATACAGCTGTTAGGAGGATGACTCCCAGTGACTCTCTTCTCATACAGCTGTTGGGAGGATGACTCCCAGTGACTCTCTCTGCTCATACAGCTGTTAGGAGGATGACTCCCAGTGACTCTCTTCTCATACAGCTGTTGGGAGGATGACTCCCAGCGGCACTCTCTGCTCATACAGCTGTTGGGAGGATGACTCCCAGTGACTCTCTCTGCTCATACAGCTGTTGAGAGGATGACTCCCAAATGAAAAACAAAAAAACAATTGAAACAAACTGAAATCTTTGAGGGGAAAACAGAACAACCTTACAATAACCTGGTTGCATAAGTGTGCACATCTTTAAACGAATAGTTTGTTGAAGCACCTTTTGAGCATTCAGTATTTTGGGCAGCAGTCTGCTAGCATGGCACATTTTGACGTGGCAATATTTGCCCACTCTTCTTTGCAAAAGCACTCCAAATCTGTCACAGGAGGAGCGTTGGACAGCAATAAAAGTAGACAATGATGTTTGTTCTGTCTCTCTCACTGTAGCACCTAAAGACCCTGAGGCACCCGTGTCTCCTGCGCTTCCTGTCATGTGCCGTGCAGGATGGGGGCATTCAGCTGGTGACTGAGTACGTCCAACCTCTGGAGAGGCTGCTGGACAGCCTGACTCCTGAGGAGGTGTGTGCAGGCATCTATGACCTGCTGCAGGCCCTGGTTTTCCTGCACGAGAGGGTAAAGCCAACACACAATTATATGAGACACACAATTATATGAGACACACAATTATATGAGACACACAATTATATGAGACACACAATTATATGAGAAACACAATTATATGAGAAACACAATTATATGAGACACACAATTATATGAGACACACAATTATATGAGACACACAATTATATGAGACACACAATTATATGAGACACACAATTATATGAGACACACAATTATTTGAGACACACAATTATATGAGACACACAATTATATGAGAAACACAATTATATGAGACACACAGTTATATGAGACACACAATTATATGAGACACACAATTATATGAGACACACAATTATATGAGACACACAATTATATGAGACACACAATTATATGAGACACACAATTCTATAAGAAACACAATTCTATGAGACACACAATTCTATAAGAAACACTTCTGTTTGCATAATTGTTAAGAGGTGTTAGGGAGCATTTAATCCACTGTTTATATGCTGTAGTTTAGCTACTTTACCTGTCCACGCAATATTAACACAATCCTTTCACTTTTAACTGAATCTAATTTGTTTTCTTATTTTAAACTGTTGTGTGTCCTGTTTGTGTGGACCCCATGATGGTGTCAATCATTATCACCTATATATCTCTGTCCTGACTCCCCTCAGGGAAAGTCAAGCCACAACAACGTGTGCATGTCGTCAGTGTTCGTCAGTGATGATGGCCATTGGAAGCTTGGGGGAATGGAGACCGTCTGCAAGTTCTCAGAGGCTACCCCAGAGGTGACGGAATGTTCTGCTGGAAATAACTCATGTACACTGGGTCATCTGAGACCAAGTACCACTGTGATGTGTTGTGCAATAACATGCCTTTATTTTCACAGCTCCACCGTGGTCAATAATTAGCCCATTCAGGGCTTTACAGTACAGTGCCCTACAGTGTAGCCTGCTGTTAACACTTAAGAAGAGCTGTCAGTTTGTGTGTAAAGCTTAATATTTATTGTTATTTATGTATATTATTTATTTTCTTTGTTGTTGTACAAAATGTTTTGGATGTTTTGCTACTGGTATAATATTACTGTTGTC
Organism: Dallia pectoralis; assembly: GCA_029465975.1. Taxonomy (NCBI): domain Eukaryota; kingdom Metazoa; phylum Chordata; class Actinopteri; order Esociformes; family Umbridae; genus Dallia; species Dallia pectoralis. Next base: position 9,868,823 of record CM055761.1, on the reverse strand, counting down.
ATCGTTCATTGTACGTTATGTTGAAATCAGATATCAAACATTTACACACTCTATTAAAGCAATAACGGTTTTGTTAAGAATTTATTGGCATCTCGTCTTTCCATAGAAATATATGTAAAGTGTTGATCGTTATCTGTATTGATAAAGACTCTGATCGTTATTGGTATTGATAAAGACTCTGATCGTTATTGGTATTGATGAAGACTCTGATCGTCATTGGTATTGATAAAGACTCTGATCGTTATTGGTATTGATAAAGACTCTGATTGTTATTGGTATTGATAGACTCTGATCGTTATTGGTATTGATAAAGACTCTGATCGTTATTGGTATTGATAAAGACTCTGATCGTTATTGGTATTGATAAAGACTCTGATCGTTATTGGTATTGATAAAGACTCTGATCGTTATTGGTATTGATAAAGACTCTGATCATTAAGCTGTCTCTATAATGGTATCAGTATCAATACACATGTACCATCCCTACTCTAGTCTCAAGCTGTGTTTTTTTGTCCGCCTCAGTTTCTCAGCGGCATTCAACATTTGAGAGAGAGTGGAGCTATTCCTCCAGAAGAGAGGGTAAGGCTTCCATTATAACTGTCCAATGCTCTCCCAGGGGTTGATTGTTGCTTTGCTGTGAATGTCTGCCTTCCATTTGTAATTCATTGGGTCATTCTTTGCAGGTGGAAGGCTTTAAAACTCTGCCAGATAAGCATGCACACTCTCGAGACTGCTACGCATTTGGAATGATGATAGAAACTCTTATCACACTCCTGAATGGTTCTGGTAAGTTCTGAATGGTTCTGCTAAGTTCTGAATAGTTCTGGTAAGTTCACCAGGTTGGCTGTGGGACATTCCATTCTTATCTTACATTTACATTTTGCGCATTTAGCAGACGCTCTTATCCAGAGCGACTTACAATAAGTTCAGGCATTTCACATATAGCTAAAACACACATCAAAAGGCAATAAGTACATTGTTCCTGGGTGGGTGCAGGGGGAAGTGCTAGAGATAGAAGGGGTGCTAGGAGAGGAGGAATGGGTGATAATCGTAGAAGAATGAGTCTGTAGTGAAGTTTCGAACATTCGAGAGTTGTGGAGCTCCATTCATGGAGCTACTGGAGGTACAGTTTGAAGAGGAATGTTTTTAGACGTTTTTTGAAGATTGGTAGAGAGTCCGATGATCTGATCTCCAGAGTGGAGTTGTTCCACCATTGCGGGGCAAGCACGGAGAAAAATTTAGACTGAGCAGATCGAGAGTTGCCCTCCCGTAGGGATGGCACTACCAAGAGGCCTGAGGTGGCAGAACGAAGTGCTCGCGTGGGTGTGTACGGCTTGATTAGTGACTGGATGTAGGAGGGGGCGGTTCCTCTTGCTGCCCCATAGGCTAGCACCATGGTTTTGTAGTGGATGCGTGCTTCGACCAGGAGCCAGTGTAGTGTGCGGAACAGCTGAGTGACGTGGGAGAACTTTGGTAGATTGAAGATCAGGCGGGCTGCTGCATTTTGAATGAGTTGCAGGGGTTTGATGGCGCACCCTGGGAGACCAGCCAGAAGGGAGTTGCAGTAGTCGAGACGGGAGATGATAAGTGCCTGGATCAGCACTTGTGCGGCTTCCTGCCTAAGATACGGCCTTACTTTCCGAATGTTGTAGAGCATGTACCTGCAAGACCGGGACACCGCCTTGATGTGTGCAGAAAATGAGAGGGAGTTGTCAAGGGTCACGCCAAGGTTTTTCCCACATTGGGTAGCAGGGACTGTGACGTTGTCCACCGTAATGGACAGATCCTGGAGCGGGCAGGCTCTTCCTTTGAAGAAGAGCAGTTCAGTTTTACCTAGGTTGAGTTTCAGATGGTGTGCAGACATCCAGGCCGAGATGTCAGTCAGACATGCAGAGATACGGGATGCCACCTGGGTTTCAGGCTGTGGGAATGAGAAAAATAGTTGGGTATCATCAGCATAGCAGTGATAGGAGAGGCCATGGGAGGATATGACAGAGCCAAGAGACCGGGTGTATAAGGAGAAAAGGAGAGGGCCTAGGACCGATCCTTGGGGGACCCCAGTGACCAGGGGCTGCATGTTCGACGGCGAGCCTCGCCACACCACCTGGTAAAAACGGTCCGACAAGTTCGAGGAAAACCAGGAATGCACCGCTCCTGAGAGCCCCAGGTCAGAGAGGGTGGAGAGCAGGATCTGATGGTTTACTGTGTCGAAGGCAGCAGATAGGTCTAGTAGAATGAGGACAGAGGAGAGAGAGTTGGCTTGGGCCTTGCGTAGGGCTTTAGTTACACAGAGCAGTGCTGTTTCAGTTGAGTGGCCCGTCTTGAATCCTGACTGGTTAGGGTCCAGGAGATTGTTCTGCGAGAGGTATGAGGACAGTTGGTCAGCTACGACGCGTTCAAGCGTTTTGGAAAGGAAGGACAAGAGGGACACAGGTCTGTAGTTGTTGACATCCGACGGGTCGAGAGACGGTTTCTTGAGGAGCGGAGTCACTCTGGCCATCTTGAAGTCAGAAGGGACACATCCTGAGGTTAGAGAAGTGTTTATTAGAGATGTGAGATATGGAAGAAGGTCCGTGGAGATGGACTGGAGGAGTGGGGAAGGGATAGGGTCAAGCGGGCATGTTGTCGGACGGCTGGATTGGACCAGTTGCAGGGTGTCTTCCGGACTGAGCGTGGAAAAGGAACTCAGACCAGGGACAGAGTCAGTGTGAGGGGAAATAGCGATTTCTGGCGGATGGGTGAATGATGCTCGAATGTTGTCCACTTTCTGTTGAAAGTGGGTAAGAAAGTTGTCAGCTGAAAGGGACGATGACGGAGGAGGTGGAGGAGGGGTGAGGAGTGTGGAGAAGGTGGAGAAGAGCTTTTTAGGGTTGGAAGCGGAGTCCTGGAATTTCCGGTGATAGAAAGCAGCTTTAGCGGTGGTCAGATTAGAGTTGAAGGCAGTGAGGAGGGACTGGAGGGAAGCCAAGTCGCTTTGAATTCTGGTGGATCTCCATTTGCGCTCGGCTGCACGAAGTTCTCTCCTGTGGCTACGTAGGGTTTCATTTAGCCACGGCACAGGAGGTGCGGCTCGGGCTGGCCGGGAGGAAAGAGGGCAGAGCGAGTCATAGGATGTAGATAGCGATGCTAGAAGGGTGGAAGAGGCAGATTCCATAGACAGGAGGGAGAAGGATTCGGGAGACGGGAGGGATGAAAGAACAGAAGCAGCAAGATCAGATGGGGAGAGGGATCGTGTGTTCATGCGACCCACCACCAGGCTGGGAGTTGATGATGCACGAGAAGAGAGGGAGAGGGAAAATGAGACTAGGAAGTGGTCCGATAGCGGTAGGGGTGTGGTCTTAAAGTTGGTCAGCGGGCAGCATCTGGTGAAGACAAGGTCCAACACATTGCCCGCGATGTGAGTCGCCGTTGACTGGGTGAGGCTGAGGCCGAACGATGAGAGGAGGGGTAGGACGGATGAGCCTAAGAAGGTGTTGAATGTGGTCGTTGGCAGGTTGAAGTCACCTAGCAGGACAAGCGGTGTGTCGTCATCGGGAAATTCGCTAATCAGGGTGTCGAGCTCTTCGAGAAAGACCCCGGGGGCTCCCGGTGGACGGTAGAGGACAATTATATTAATATTGAATGGAAACGTTACATGGACAGCATGGAATTCAAACGAGGAAGGGGAAAGGTGAGGGAGGGGGAAGGGAGAGAATCTCCATTTAGCAGAAATGAGAAGCCCTGTTCTAGGACTGTGGAAAAACACATGGCTGGATGACGAAAGGGCAGCCAAGGAAGCAGTGTTTTCGGGGGTAATCCACGTCTCAGTCAGAGCCAGAAAGTCAAGGTCTTGGAGGACAGCGTAAGCCGAGATGAATTCGGTCTTGTTGACAGCCGATCGACAGTTCCAGACACTACCCGAAATTAGGTACTCTGCAAAGGAGGTGCACACAAGGGTGGTTAGATTGGACCGAATGCGCCTCCGGTATAGAGTAGGTCTATATGGACGCCGAGCAGTCACTATGGATGGGATGGGAAGCATACACATTTCAGAGGTGATTAGTAGAAGAATGGGGTTAGAATTATTTTTTTTTTTTTTTGTATAAAGAATATGAAGTGTAGTACTTACTCTGAATGTATTGTATCGCCAAGCCTGTCTTGCTTACCTTCCTCGAACAACTCCGCAGAGCAGTCTTTGTTGCAGGAGACAGTCTTTGTTGCAGGAGACAGTCTTTGTTGCAGGAGACAGTCTTTGTTGCAGGAGACAGTCTTTGTTGCAGGAGACAGTCTTTGTTGCAGGAGACAGTCTTTGTTGCAGGAGACAGTCTTTGTTGCAGGAGACAGTCTTTGTTGCAGGAGACAGTCTTTGTTGCAGGAGACAACAATGCCACTAGACAAGCTGCCGCTACAAGCTGCCGCTACAAGCTGCCGCTACAAGCTGCCGCTACAAGCTGCCGCTCTATGACCACTTGGACCTAAGTATTGTACCCAATTACACCCTAATTGGAGGCAACCTAGGGAGAGAAGACCACACCCCCAGGAGGCAGCAAATTGCCAGTGCTAGCTCCAAACAAAAGGCAGGAAGTTGCTGCAACACACTGCCTAACTGTGCTAATTAGGAGCCTATAGTCCAGTGATGGACAGAAACCTAGCCTATTGTTTGGTGATAGGGCTGAAACTAGCAGATTTCTACACACTAGCAATACCAGTACAGACTTCTACACTCTAGTAAATACCAATACAGACACCACAAGACAGTTTACTTACAGCTGATTGACAATGCAGGTTAAGCCAACAAGGAAATGGAGCACACTAACCTGGTAGGACTTGGGTTTGTAGTTTTATACCAAGTAGGGAGAGAAGACCACACCCCCAGGAGGCAGCAAATTGCCAGTGCTAGGTCCTAACAAAAGGCAGGAAGTTGCTGCAACACACTGCCTAACTGTGCTAATTCAGGTTAAGCCAACAAGGAAATGGAGCACACTCACTCAATCTTGAGCAGAACCCTCACTATAGGATGAAACAGTCACTGTGTTGCTCTTTTAATTGTGAAACATAATGTTTGCTGGTGTATGTTTTACATTTTGATGCTTGCTGTCTCTCTGTTTCATATTGAGTCCCTGTCTTCCATGTGTCCTCTCTCTTATTCTCTCTGTTTCATATTGAGTCCCTGTCTTCCATGTGTCCTCTCTCTTATTCTCTCTGTAGTCTCCAAGGAGTTATCAGGCAGTCTGAAGAGAACTCTCCAAGCAGGACCTTTGACCTCTGATCCACTGTCTCGGCCATTTCTCAGCTCCCTTCTGACTCACGACTTCTTCAGAAATGACTTCCTGGAGGTTGTGAATTTTCTGAAGAGCCTGACCCTGAAAACAGAGGAAGAGAAGAATGAATTCTTTAAGTGAGTAACTTTATGGACATGTCTTTGTCCAGGACAGCTCTGTCATCGCTATAGAAGTGGAGTCCTTATACAACATTCAGCTAGTGAATTTGTTACTGTTTGAGGCCAACAGGATGTATCCTCTCTCTGATCTTTAGGTTTCTTTTAGACCGGGTGCAAAACTTACCAGAAAATGTGATAGCAACTCGTCTTGTTCCCAAACTCCTTAACGGAATGGTGTTTGCAGAACCCACTGCTGTAAAGAGCTTTCTGCCTCACCTCTTAAAGCCGAAGAAGGGTTCGTGTTTGTTCATATTTAATGTCTTTATCTCTCTTGTCCCATGTTTTAAGACGTTTCTATTGAAGGGATCCGACTGAATGAATCTGTTGTACTGTGTGTGGACGTACTGTGTGTGGACGTACTGTGTGTGTGGACGTACTGTGTGTGTGGACGTACTGTGTGTGTGGACGTACTGTGTGTGTGGACGTACTGTGTGTGTGGACGTACTGTGTGTGTGGACGTACTGTGTGTGTGTGGACGTACTGTGTGTGTGTGTGGAGGTACTGTGTGTGTGTGTGGACGTACTGTGTGTGTGTGGACGTACTGTGTGTGTGTGGACGTACTGTGTGTGTGTGGGCGTACTGTGTGTGTGTGGACGTACTGTGTGTGTGTGGACGTACTGTGTGTGTGTGGACGTACTGTGTGTGTGTGGACGTACTGTGTGTGTGTGGACGTACTGTGTGTGTGTGGACGTACTGTGTGTGTGTGGACGTACTGTGTGTGTTGACGTACTGTGTGTGTTGACGTACTGTGTGTGTGGACGTACTGTGTGTGTGTGGACGTACTGTGTGTGTGTGTGTGGACGTACTGTGTGTGTGTGTGTGTGTGTGTGTGTGTGGACGTACTGTGTGTGTGTGGACGTACTGTGTGTGTGTGTGTGTGTGGACGTACTGTGTGTGTGGACGTGCTGTGTGTGGCGTTGCTGCGTGTGGACGTGCTGTGTGTGTGTGTTGACATACTTTGTGTTGACATACTGTGTGTGTGTGTTGACATACTGTGTGTGTGTGTTGACATACTTTGTGTTGACGTGCTCTGTGTTGACGTGCTGTGTGTTGACGTGCTGTGTGTTGACATGCTGTGTGTTGGCGTGCTGTGTGTTGACGTGCTGCGTGTGGACGTGCTGTGTGTGTTGACATACTTTGTGTTGACATACTGTGTGTGTGTGTTGACATACTTTGTGTTGACATACTGTGTGTTGACATACTTTGTGTTGACATACTGTGTGTGTGTGTTGACATACTGTGTGTGTGTGTTGACCTACTGTGTGTGTGTGTTGACGTGCTGCGTGTGGACGTGCTGTGTGTGTTGACATACTTTGTGTTGACATACTGTGTGTGTGTGTTGACATACTTTGTGTTGACATACTGTGTGTGTGTGTTGACATACTTTGTGTTGACATACTGTGTGTGTGTGTTGACATACTTTGTGTTGACATACTGTGTGTGTTGACATACTGTGTGTGTTGACATACTTTGTGTTGACGTGCTCTGTGTTGACGTGCTGTGTGTTGACGTGCTGTGTGTTGACGTGCTGTGTGTTGACGTGCTCTGTGTGTTGACGTGCTGTGTGTTGACGTGCTGCGTGTGGACGTGCTGTGTGTGTTGACATACTTTGTGTTGACATACTGTGTGTGTGTGTTGACATACTTTGTGTTGACATACTGTGTGTTGACATACTTTGTGTTGACATACTGTGTGTGTGTGTTGACATACTGTGTGTGTGTGTTGACATACTGTGTGTGTGTGTTGACATACTTTGTGTTGACGTGCTCTGTGTTGACGTGCTCTGTGTTGACGTGCTCTGTGTTGACGTGCTGTGTGTTGACATGCTGTGTGTTGGCGTGCTGTGTGTTGACGTGCTGTGTGTTGACGTGCTGTGTGTTTGTGTTGACATACTGTGTGTGTGTGTTGACGTGCTGTGTGTTGACATACTGTCTGTGTGTGTTGACATATTGTGTGTTGACGTGCTGTGTGTTGACGTGCTGTGTGTTGACGTGCTTTGTGTTGACGTGCTGTGTGTTGACGTGCTGTGTGTTGACGTGCTGTGTGTTGACGTGCTGTGTGTTGACGTGCTGTGTGTTGACGTGCTGTGTGTTGACGTGCTGTGTGTTGACATATTGTCTGTGTGTGTTGACATACTGTGTGTTGGCGTGCTGTGTGTTGACGTGCTGTGTGTTGACGTGCTGTGTGTTGACGTGCTGTGTGTTGACGTGCTGTGTGTTGACGTGCTGTGTGTTTTGACGTGCTGTGTGTTTTGACGTGCTGTGTGTTTTGACGTGCTGTGTGTTGACGTACTGTCTGTGTGTTGACATACTGTCTGTGTGTTGACATACTGTCTGTGTGTGTTCATACTGTCTGTGTGTGTTCATACTGTCTGTGTGTGTTCATACTGTCTGTGTGTGTTGACGTGCTGTGTGTTGACGTGCTGTGTGTTGACGTGCTGTGTGTGGACATACTTTGTGTTGACAGATTGTGGTGCAGATGGGAGTGAGGAGTGCCTCCTGTCTATGTCCCTCTACCGGAAACATGTGGTTCCACAGCTGCTGAAGCTCTTCAAGGTCAACGAGGAACATGTCCGGGTGGTGCTTCTGGCACACATGCACGTCTATGCGGAAAGCTTCTCCCATGATGAGCTCAGGACCTACATCCTACCACAGGTCAGTAACACACTCTACAGGTACATCCTACCTCAGGTCAGTAACACACTCTACAGGTACATCCTACCAAAGGTCAGTAACACACACTACAGGTACATCCTACCACAGGTCAGTAACACACACTACAGGTACATCCTACCACAGGTCAGTAACACACTCTACAGGTACACCCTACCTCAGGTCAGTAACACACTCTACAGGTACATCCTACCTCAGGTCAGTAACACACTCTACAGTTACATCCTACCTCAGGTCAGTAACACACTCTACAGTTACATCCTACCTCAGGTCAGTAACACACTCTACAGGTACATCCTACCAAAGGTCAGTAACACACACTACAGGTACATCCTACCACAGGTCTGTAACACACTCTACAGGTACACCCTACCTCAGGTCAGTAACACACTGTACAGGTACATCCTACCTCCGGTCAGTAACACACTCTACAGTTGCATCCTACATCAGGTCAGTAACACACTCTACAGGTACATCCTACCTCAGGTCAGTAACACACTGTACTGGTACATCCTACCACAGGTCAGTAACACACTCAACAGGTACATCCTACCTCAGGTCAGTAACACACTCTACAGGTACATCCTACCTCAGGTCAGTAACACACTCTACAGTTACATCCTACCACAGGTCAGTAACACACTCTACAGGTACATCCTACCTCAGGTCAGTAACACACTCTACAGGTACATCCTACCACAGGTCAGTAACACGCTCTACAGTTACATCCTACATCAGGTCAGTAACACACTCTACAGGTACATCCTACCTCAGGTCAGTAACACACTCTACAGGTACATCCTACCACAGGTCAGTAACACGCTCTACAGTTACATCCTACATCAGGTCAGTAACACACTCTACAGGTACATTCTACCTCAGGTCAGTAACACCCTCTACAGGTACATCCTACCTTAGGTCAGTAACACACTGTACTGGTACATCCTACCTCAGGTCAGTAACACACTCTACAGGTACATCCTACCTCAGGTCAGTAACACACTCTACAGGTACATCCTACCTCAGGTCAGTAACACACTCTACAGTTACATCCTAGCACAGGTCAGTAACACACTCTACAGGTACATCCTACCTCAGGTCAGTAACACACTCTACAGTTACATCCTACATCAGGTCAGTAACACACTCTACAGGTACATCCTACCTCAGGTCAGTAACACACTCTACAGGTACATCCTACCTCAGGTCAGTAACACACTCTACAGGTACATCCTACCTCAGGTCAGTAACACACTCTACAGTTACATCCTACCTCAGGTCACTAACACACTCTACAGTTACATCCTACATCAGGTCAGTAACACATTCTACAGGTACATCCTACCTTAGGTCAGTAACACACTCTACAGGTACATCCTACCGCAGGTCAGTAACACACTCTACAGGTACATCCTACCGCAGGTCAGTAACACACTCTACAGGTACATCCTACCTCCGGTCAGTAACACGCAGTAACAAATAAGTCAGAATGTAGACAAAGTGGTCAAAGCAGCATTGATTGTTGGAGCACAAGAATAAAGTATGGTATCATCAGCATAAAGGTGAAACCTGGAATTATTTATAGATTGTCTAATATCATTATAGTATATAGTGAAAAGAACCGGTCTTAGGATGGATCCCTGAGGTACACCACTGCGTATGTCCAGACTATCATACCCAACTCCATCCAGGATTCCCATACGAATAAATGAATCAAATTAAATCTCTTTAATAAAATCCTTTTTTCAGTTTTTGAAGTTCTTATACACATAAATAACACAAATAAATATTTCATCTTCAGGATTTAGGTCTATGGTCTGTAGGTATTGAATTAAATAATTGTATAGTTTTGGGTCGTCCATAAAAACTTTGAGGAAGATCACATATTCGTTTAGTGTATGAAAGAAGACATGCATTTCTTACAATTGCAATTCTGCCACAGTCCCGTTTAAAATATTCTATGAAACTTGTGCGCCGTAAAGAAAAAAATGAATGTTTGTGTTCCTGGAATTTATACCACTAATTTAATGGGTGAGAACTCAAAATGTTAAAACATCTAATTTATAGGAGTGACATGCTGTTAAATGCAGGACATTACGGTGGTAATTCGCAGAACTTTTATTAAGGAAAGTATCAATTCGGTCAATTAAGATTGTTCATGAAGGATACGCCAGACCCATTGGACGTAAAGCAGTCCCAATACATCAGTGGTTTTAATAATTTTGACAAATAAAAAGCTTTTGGAAAAATATATCAGCATTTTTTTTAAGCAATGGTATATGGTTTATTTTTAGCATAAAACACAACTTATTAGCTGTTTTATATAATACAGACTTTATTCCTTTTCTTTATCAAGCTTATGCATTAGCACTCTCAGAGACGTTTTCCGTTATGTTTATGTGAACTGTAGATGGTATTATTCAATATAATTAAAGATGTCTTCTCTCACACTGCAGGTTTTGCTTGGAATGAGAGACACCAACGATTCTCTGGTTGCCATGACACTGCAGAGCTTGGCTGTGCTCGTGCCTTTGTTAGGTGCACAGGTGGTGGTGGGTGGGGAGAGGACCAAGGTGTTCAAACGTGCCAGGCCCAACTTCACGAAATCTACAGAGGTCACCCCAGAAAGTAAGATGCACAGAAAGAAACATCCTCTTTTCATGTCATAACTGTAATTTTGCTCATCGTTACCTTCCCTCTTTAGCCTCTCCAGTTCACATAGTGGGAGAGTTCCATCCTCAGATTGCCCAGCCGTCTAAAGCCCAGAGTCTGTTCCTCAAACCGGTAGCTGTGGCTGGGGGACTGGTTCTGGGTAACATAGACAGCCTCCAGGGAGCCAGGCAGTCTTCAAAGATATACCCCCTGCCTCCAAAAGCAGGTACGGATCGACAATGGCAACTTAAACTCTATCCAGTCACTTTTAATGGTTGAAGCTCATCCCGTTTCACCTGCTCTTTATCCCAGTGAACAATAGAGACATGTCTCTGCCCTTGAACGGCGTCAGCAAAAACAAACGGGGAGAATCTTTCTATAATCAAGACCACCTAGTGGCCCGGGGTCAGGCAGAGGACTGGCCAGACTGGAGTGACCCAGAAGAGGGGGGGAAAGAGCAGCCAGTCCAGATCCAGGCTGCAGATTCAATACAGGACGGTGAGGAACCGTGGGATGATTTTGAGGACACTGAGGCCACCTCCGACCCTTCTCCTACGGTCGTAACCTCTCCACCCAGCGGGAGCACCTCTGCACCACTGCCCCTGATAGCGGGGTCCAAACCCCTCAATCTAAGCCTTAAGGTCACCTCAGACAGGAATACAACCAACTCGTGGGACAATGGCTGGAGTCAGGAAGAGGAGAAACCACTTGAGCCCGTGTCCCGGCCCAAGCTGCACACTAACGCACGCGTTCTGGGTGAGGAATTTGCTATCCAGGTGAAGAAGAAGCCAGAGAGAGACCCAGAATTGGACTTCTTTGCAGACATGGAGCCAGACATTAAGCTGTCATCTGCTGGGTCCCTGGTGTTGCCTGTGGATAACGGAGATTATGACACTGGGCTGAGAGCAGATGCATCGACAAAACAATCAGACCTACCTGTTGACACGGTAGTACTCAAAGCCAGGTTTGCAGCTGCTGACCAGGCAGAGGTGAGTTGATGCAAAAGTTTTAACTATCTTTAAACTTATGTCTTTTGAGGATAAGATTGCAGCCTTTGGTCCTGGCAAACTACAAGTATTCAAAAGTATCTGTACGTACACTTGGCACAGGGCCCTATACAAATATATACTTCTAATTGTTCCTGCATCATCAGTAGTAATCTCATTTGTGTTTTCCTTTCTCTGACAGACTGAGGCAGAAGGCTGGGGAGAAGATGGTGACCTTAACTGGGGAGATGATGAGAATGCCTGGTGATGGAGCTTGGACATGTTGTAGAGACTACATATTGCTGGAGCATTTCTCTGAACAAGATCCCATATCTGAAAAAGCAAATCAGAGAACTGGAACCATGTTCCAAATACACCAAGTTATATCACTAATGAAAATGATGGGATGGGACATTGGAGAATTTGTTTTACAGTTCAGTTCTCCGATATTTAATAAGATTACTGAACTTTACTTTTGTACTAGAACGATTTAAGGGGTATTTCTCTTAATTTGGGGGCTGTTACTATTTTATAGTTTGTTGTCAAATCTCATAGCAAATTTAAACTGTGTAAAACTGCATTGATCAGAATACTTTATTTTCATTTTCAGGATTTTGTTGTGCCATACATCTCATGTGTTTAATTTAATGGCCTTTGAAGGGGCACCATAGGGTAATTTTGTTTTTCCTTGCTTCCGTTTGTCTTTGAGAGCCCAGGGAGAGAAGGAACCCATGCTTGATATTCACCACATGAAGCCTGTTTGAAAGTAGGAAAGTTGTGATGTTGGGTGGAAAATAGGACTGAATGAATGTAAACGAGGCTAACGTAAATAATTTATTTGTACCTTTACGGTCGCTGTTGGAATAAAAGGTTTTATGGTATTTGTCTGACATGGTTTTCACATTTTCAACAACCTGCCCGTTGAGAAATCAGAATAGTCCCGAACTCATTAGTCAGAAAATGAGCTTTAACAAATATCACTTAAGTGATTGAAGACCCTGTTAAAAAAGAACATACATTTTGGTCAAGTATTTTATTATTTTCCACCAAATTGGGAAATCTTTGTCCAGAATAAATGTGAAGGCCTGATATGAACTTTTCATACCATTATAAAGACTTGATTTTAAATCTGTATCTTGCTTCCACTTGATTATGATAGAAGACAAAAGTACAACAAAAACAAGAGGTAGCATGTGCACCAGCAGATGGCAACCAACTAGTGTTTATCAGAACAGTTGTTGGTGACATCCTGTCTGCCTAGGGACATTAGTGGAGTCTGGGTGTTACGGTGGTGACATCCTGTCTGCCTAGGGACATTAGTGGAGTCTGGGTTTTACTGTGGTGACATCCTGTCTGCCTAGGGACATTAGTGGAGTCTGGGTGTTATGGTGGTGACCTCCTGTCTGCCTAGGGACATTAGTGGAGTCTGGGTTTTACTGTGGTGACATCCTGTCTGCCTAGGGACATTAGTGGAGTCTGGGTTTTACGGTGGTGACATCCTGTCTGCCTAGGGACATTAGTGGAGTCTGGGTGTTACGGTGGTGACATCCTGTCTGCCTAGGGACATTAGTGGAGTCTGGGTGTTACGGTGGTGACATCCTGTCTGCCTAGGGACATTAGTGGAGTCTGGGTGTTACGGTGGTGACATCCTGTCTGCCTAGGGACATTAGTGGAGTCTGGGTGTTACGGTGGTGACATCCTGTCTGCCTAGGGACATTAGTGAGTCTGGGTGTTACGGTGGTGACATCCTGTCTGCCTAGGGACATTAGTGGAGTCTGGGTTTTACTGTGGTGACATCCTGTCTGCCTAGGGACATTAGTGGAGTCTGGGTGTTACGGTGGTGACCTCCTGTCTGCCTAGGGACATTAGTGGAGTCTGGGTTTTACTGTGGTGACATCCTGTCTGCCTAGGGACATTAGTGGAGTCTGGGTTTTACGGTGGTGACATCCTGTCTGCCTAGGGACATTAGTGGAGTCTGGGTGTTACGGTGGTGACATCCTGTCTGCCTAGGGACATTAGTGGAGTCTGGGTGTTACGGTGGTGACATCCTGTCTGCCTAGGGACATTAGTGGAGTCTGGGTGTTACGGTGGTGACATCCTGTCTGCCTAGGGACATTAGTGGAGTCTGGGTGTTACGGTGGTGACATCCTGTCTGCCTAGGGACATTAGTGGAGTCTGGGTGTTACGGTGGTGACATCCTGTCTGCCTAGGGACATTAGTGGAGTCTGGGTGTTACGGTGGTGACATCCTGTCTGCCTAGGGACATTAGTGGAGTCTGGGTGTTACGGTGGTGACATCCTGTCTGCCTAGGGACATTAGTAGAGTGGGTGTTACGGTGGTGACATCCTGTCTGCCTAGGGACATTAGTAGAGTCTGGGTGTGACGGTGGTGACATCCTGTCTGCCTAGGGACATTAGTGGAGTCTGGGTTTTGCTGTGGTGACATCCTGTCTGCCTAGGGACATTAGTAGAGTCTGGGTTTTGCTGTGGTGACATCCTGTCTGCCTAGGGACATTAGTAGAGTCTGGGTGTTACGGTGGTGACATCCTGTCTGCCTAGGGACATTAGTGGAGTCTGGGTGTTACGGTGGTGACATCCTGTCTGCCTAGGGACATTAGTGGAGTCTGGGTTTTGCTGTGGTGACATCCTGTCTGCTTAGGGACATTAGTGGAGTCTGGGTGTTACGGTGGTGACATCCTGTCTGCCTAGGGACATTAGTGGAGTCTGGGTGTTACGGTGGTGACATCCTGTCTGCCTAGGGACATTAGTGGAGTCTGGGTGTTACGGTGGTGACATCCTGTCTGCCTAGGGACATTAGTGGAGTCTGGGTGTTACGGTGGTGACATCCTGTCTGCCTAGGGACATTAGCGGAGTCTGGGTGTTACGGTGGTGACATCCTGTCTGCCTAGAAACATTAGTAGAGTCTGGGTGTGACGGTGGTGACATCCTGTCTGCCTAGGGACATTAGTGGAGTCTGGGTGTTACGGTGGTGACATCCTGTCTGCCTAGGGACATTAGTAGAGTCTGGGTGTTACGGTGGTGACATCCTGTCTGCCTAGGGACATTAGTAGAGTCTGGGTGTGACGGTGGTGACATCCTGTCTGCCTAGGGACATTAGTGAGTCTGGGTGTTACGGTGGTGACATCCTGTCTGCCTAGGGACATTAGTGAGTCTGGGTGTTACGGTGGTGACATCCTGTCTGCCTAGGGACATTAGTGGAGTCTGGGTGTTACGGTGGTGACATCCTGTCTGCCTAGGGACATTAGTGGAGTCTGGGTGTTACGGTGGTGACATCCTGTCTGCCTAGGGACATTAGTGGAGTCTGGGTGTTACGGTGGTGACATCCTGTCTGCCTAGGGACATTAGTGGAGTCTGGGTTTTACTGTGGTGACATCCTGTCTGCCTAGGGACATTAGTGGAGTCTGGGTGTTACGGTGGTGACCTCCTGTCTGCCTAGGGACATTAGTGGAGTCTGGGTTTTACTGTGGTGACATCCTGTCTGCCTAGGGACATTAGTGGAGTCTGGGTTTTACGGTGGTGACATCCTGTCTGCCTAGGGACATTAGTGGAGTCTGGGTGTTACGGTGGTGACATCCTGTCTGCCTAGGGACATTAGTGGAGTCTGGGTGTTACGGTGGTGACATCCTGTCTGCCTAGGGACATTAGTGGAGTCTGGGTGTTACGGTGGTGACATCCTGTCTGCCTAGGGACATTAGTGGAGTCTGGGTGTTACGGTGGTGACATCCTGTCTGCCTAGGGACATTAGTGGAGTCTGGGTGTTACGGTGGTGACATCCTGTCTGCCTAGGGACATTAGTAGAGTGGGTGTTACGGTGGTGACATCCTGTCTGCCTAGGGACATTAGTAGAGTCTGGGTGTGACGGTGGTGACATCCTGTCTGCCTAGGGACATTAGTGGAGTCTGGGTTTTGCTGTGGTGACATCCTGTCTGCCTAGGGACATTAGTAGAGTCTGGGTTTTGCTGTGGTGACATCCTGTCTGCCTAGGGACATTAGTAGAGTCTGGGTGTTACGGTGGTGACATCCTGTCTGCCTAGGGACATTAGTGGAGTCTGGGTTTTGCTGTGGTGACATCCTGTCTGCTTAGGGACATTAGTGGAGTCTGGGTGTTACGGTGGTGACATCCTGTCTGCCTAGGGACATTAGTGGAGTCTGGGTGTTACGGTGGTGACATCCTGTCTGCCTAGGGACATTAGTGGAGTCTGGGTGTTACGGTGGTGACATCCTGTCTGCCTAGGGACATTAGTGGAGTCTGGGTGTTACGGTGGTGACATCCTGTCTGCCTAGGGACATTAGTGGAGTCTGGGTGTTACGGTGGTGACATCCTGTCTGCCTAGGGACATTAGTGGAGTCTGGGTGTTACGGTGGTGACATCCTGTCTGCCTAGAAACATTAGTAGAGTCTGGGTGTGACGGTGGTGACATCCTGTCTGCCTAGGGACATTAGTGGAGTCTGGGTGTTACGGTGGTGACATCCTGTCTGCCTAGGGACATTAGAGTCTGGGTGTTACGGTGGTGACATCCTGTCTGCCTAGGGACATTAGTAGAGTCTGGGTGTGACGGTGGTGACATCCTGTCTGCCTAGGGACATTAGTGAGTCTGGGTGTTACGGTGGTGACATCCTGTCTGCCTAGGGACATTAGTGAGTCTGGGTGTTACGGTGGTGACATCCTGTCTGCCTAGGGACATTAGTGAGTCTGGGTGTTACGTGGTGACATCCTGTCTGCCTAGGGACATTAGTGGAGTCTGGGTTTTGCTGTGGTGACATCCTGTCTGCCTAGGGACATTAGTGGAGTCTGGGTGTTACGGTGGTGACATCCTGTCTGCCTAGGGACATTAGTTGAGTCTGGGTCAACAGTCAAATTAATCCCAACAAGGTCTCCCTTGTAAAAGAGATTCTGAATCTCAATGGGACTTCCTGGTTAAATAAAGGTAAAATAAAAAGATTAATAAACGCGAACCTTGACCTTTATATAACATATTAAAGTTTAATGAATTGGTTGTCGTTAAGAACACAGGGTAAAACGTATCTTCATAATTCATTGTTTTACAAAAGGGGAGGACAAACTACAGCCATAAAACTGCAATGGTTTGTTTATATTTTTTATTAAAAAGTGTACTACTTGTACTACTATGTAGTTGATCCAGATGTGGTCATTTGGGTTATCACAGACTGCAGCTCCTGTAGTCTCAATGTCACCCACTGTGGAGGAGATATTGGGGCTGTGGTGTCAGAGGTTCCCCTCTCAGCCAGTGTCTGCATGGCCTTCAGGGCACTCTCAGCCGTCTGGAGGTAACGCCTGTACTCCTCCTCAACACTGGTTTCCTGCCGTGCTCTCTTTGGACAGGGCTGGACAAAAGTCATCGTGTAAATAAAAAAACTTGACCACGTACTTGCAAAATGCCTAAAAGTACTAATCATGGTTTTGAGTGAACTGGTAAGGAATGTTTGTAAGATTAGCAAACATGTTGACAGGTTGAGCCATGAGTGTCTGAAACAATACATCTGGTAAATGTGGCCAGCTGAAACATTATGATAGCAGGATTTAGCTTTCTTACTTCTGTGTCGGCTGTGGACTCAGCTGCTGGTGACGAGTCTTTAGCAGCATGTTCTTCAGTCTCCACCCTGTCGTTGTGTTGCTCAACAACAGGAATCTCACATATTATCCTCTGAAGCCGAATCTCAGGCATTTCCTGTGTGATGATAGTCTGGAAAGAGGACCATCAAATGGTAGTTCCCTCCATCTCATATTATTCACATCATATTGTCTGGTACCATTCATTACCTTGCTGAGGTAATTCACTACTTTGTTTTTGGTTTCTTCAAAGGATAAGCTCTGGGAGATCACCTCTTCATGATTGGTGGCCTGAAACATGACAATTGCACGTTTACACAGGTGACATACTGCACATTCAATTGCACATTTACACAGGTGACATACTGCACATTCAATTGCACATTTACAAATAGGTGGAAGGTAACTTTTATGTCTGGTGCCTCAGAGGGCGCTTTGCTCCTATTGGTTAATCCTTGTTGCAGCCATAGAGCCAGGACCTAAACTGTCTCAGCCCTAGTCTGTTGTCTAGCATGTCATCTTGCAGGAGAGCCTGTATGGGCTAAACTGGGAGCAGGGAAAGGCAGCTTCTGAATGGCTGCTGTTGACACAGGGCTGGGGGGAGGTGATGAGGCATTCTCCCCTCTTTCTCCTTCCCAAGGTGGGCGATGTCCTTGGATACAGCGGCTCCAAATGATCCCCCCAGCTGATCAAGAGGATGGGCTAATCCATTTAGGACAGCCACGGGTGCTACGTGACCAGCACAGACCTGGAGGGTCAACCTCCTCCAGGCACACGTATGAGCAGCCAACCTGAAGAGCGCCAAGCTTGTGAGGCAATGTGATTGGCCAGCGCTGCTACCTCACCTCCATGGGGGCAACTGGAGTGTCACAGAGCTCCTCACTAGCAGAGCTGAAGACTTGACCTCCACCACCGTGTGATGGCACCGGTAACCAGAGCCTTTACAGACTGTTGGGGCTGGATATTTCCCCAGTCATTATTTTATCTTGAAGCAGCAGGCCTTCTAAACACTGGTCAACTACAGTATAAGAGAAGATAAATGGTGGGATTGCTGACCTTAGCGTTGCTGCGCTCTTATTGGCTGACCCTATTTGCGTACAGTCAAATACTCAGCCACGCCCCCAAGTGCAGCGAGGGTAACACACGTACAGATGATGTTTATTATTACATACTGAGCGCGTGCACAGATGATGTTTATTATTACATACTGAGCGCGTGCACAGAGGATGTTTATTATTACATACTGAGCGCGTGCAAAGAGGATGTTTATTATTACATACTGAGCGCGTGCACAGAGGATGTTTATTATTACATACTGAGCGCGTGCACAGAGGATGTTTATTATTACATACTGAGCGCGTGCACAGAGGATGTTTATTATTACATACTGAGCGCGTGCACAGAGGATGTTTATTATTACATACTGAGCGCGTGCACAGAGGATGTTTATTATTACATACTGAGCGCGTGCACAGAGGATGTTTATTATTACATACTGAGCGCGTGCACAGAGGATGTTTATTATTACATACTGAGCGCGTGCACAGAGGATGTTTATTATTACATTCTGAGCGCGTGCACAGAGGATGTTTATTATTACATTCTGAGCGCGTGCACAGAGGATGTTTATTATTACATACTGAGCGCGTGCACAGAGGATGTTTATTATTACATACTGAGCGCGTGCACAGAGGATGTTTATTATTACATACTGAGCGCGTGCACAGAGGATGTTTATTATTACATACTGAGCGCGTGCACAGATGATGTTTATTATTACATACTGAGCGCGTGCACAGAGGATGTTTATTATTACATACTGAGCGCGTGCACAGATGATGTTTATTATTACATACTGAGCGCGTGCACAGAGGATGTTTATTATTACATACTGAGCGCGTGCACAGAGGATGTTTATTATTACATACTGAGCGCGTGCACAGAAGATGTTTATTATTACATACTGAGCGCGTGCACAGATGATGTTTATTATTACATACTGAGCGCGTGCACAGAGGATGTTTATTATTACATACTGAGCGCGTGCACAGAGGATGTTTATTATTACATACTGAGCGCGTGCACAGAGGATGTTTATTATTACATACTGAGCGCGTGCACAGGTGATGTTTATTATTACATACTGAGCATGTGCACAGACACTGTGGGGTCTGGATGTTTATTAATAGGTTTCAAAGTATTGCCTTTAAAAATGTATACTCAAACGCACAAGTGTCACTCAATTCATGTTGTACCTTTGTAATTGATTTACAAACGAGTTCTCAACTGGTTGTCGTATTCCTTATTGGACAACTATTGATTTACAAATGAGTTAGAACCTCCTCTCAACTGGTTGTCTAATTTCTTATTGGACAACTATTGATTTACAAATGAGTTAGAACCTCCTCTCAACTGGGTGTCTAATTTCTTATTGGACAACTATTGTGATACTCAAGCTACTCTATTGCTATGACAATCATTCATTAAATCCAGACCATTGCTTGTGAAATGCCTAAACCAATACAGTATCAAGCATTTCAGTAGTAGGTGAGTGTTTGCTTTGTGTTCACTTATCTCTATGATTTTAGAGCTTACATTTTTGTGCCCACTCATAAATGTTCAGACCCACCAACACATTTATTCTGTGTAAATGAGAGGCTCACCTCTACAAAGTGAGCAAAGGCCTCCAAGGCATGTTGCTGTAGCAACCAGGACTTCTCAACCAACAGGGCCCCAAACAGGTCACTTAGCTTTGGTAACACCAAACTCTGAAAAGGACACACATCAAAACAGATCGGTAAATTGAAGATCCGTAAAAAAAAATGTAAATCCCTTGAAGCCTTATTGGTCATCATACCCGACTATCATTTCACCTGAAGCCTTATTGGTCATCATACCCGACTATCATTTCACCTGAAGCCTTATTGGTCATCATACCCGACTATCATTTCACCTGAAGCCTTATTGGTCATCATACCCGACTACCATTTCACCTGAAGCCTTATTGGTCATCATACCCGACTATCATTTCACCTGAAGCCTTATTGGTCATCATACCCGACTATCATTTCACCTGAAGCCTTATTGGTCATCATACCCGACTATCATTTCACCTGAAGCCTTATTGGTCATCATACCCGACTATCATTTCACCTGAAGCCTTATTGGTCATCATACCCGACTATCATTTCACCTGAAGCCTTATTGGTCATCATACCCGACTATCATTTCACCTGAAGCCTTATTGGTCATCATACCCGACTATCATTTCACCTGAAGCCTTATTGGTCATCATACCCGACTATCATTTCACCTGAAGCCTTATTGGTCATCATACCCGACTATCATTTCACCTGAAGCCTTATTGGTCATCATACCCGACTATCATTTCACCTGAAGCCTTATTGGTCATCATACCCGACTATCATTTCACCTGAAGCCTTATTGGTCATCATACCCGACTATCATTTCACCTGAAGCCTTATTGGTCATCATACCCGACTATCATTTCACCTGAAGCCTTATTGGTCATCATACCCGACTATCATTTCACCTGAAGCCTTATTCAGGCATGAAAACGGGTCAGGGGTGAAAAAGGTGAGAAGGATATGACCCCTATAGGGGGGTCTGGGGGCATGCTCCCCCGGACCAAAATGTCAAATATTGTGAAAGACCTACTTTCTTTCTACACGATTCACTTAGGTCACCTATTCTGGTTTCAAAACGGCGAATTTCGCCGAAAGGTGAGTGATTTTCATGCCTGCTTATTGGTCACCATACCTGACTATCATTGGGGATGAACACCTTGCCAAGAGAGGCCAGGAAGTCCAGCGCAGCTAGCATCAGGTCATCGGGACACTTCTGAGAAACCAGAGCTCCTACACACACAAGTGCCTAAAAACAAAACACACACAATCAATATTTAGCATCACACACACTCCATCAAATAACGTGTGTATTTGTGGTCTGTACCTGACAGATGACCTGTGTGTCAATGCTCTTCACCAAGATGGTTACCATGGAGAGGAGCAGTCTCAGGGTGGTTTGGATGATAGGATGGGTCTGCGCCTGACAGTTAAAAAAACAGTTAGACTGAACTCCTATGGAAGTGTATGTGTGCGCGTGCGTGCGTCGGTGCGTGTGTGTGTGTGCGTGTGTGTGTGTGCGTGCGGGCGCGTGTAAGTGTGTGTGCATGGGCGTGTCACTCACCTGATTGGGACACATGCAAGCCCAGAGTTCTGAAACTATGCCCTGGGCAGACAACAAAAAACACGCCTCTGGAGATTCACCTCGAACCACACTCAGCAGGGACAACAGAGCAATGTTCTGGAAAGAGAACCACACACATTAGGGACAACAGAGCAGTGTTCTGGAAAGAGAACCACACCAGGCAGGGACAACAGAGCAATGTTCTGGAAAGAGAACCACACACATTAGGGACAACAGAGCAGTGTTCTGGAAAGAGAACCACACCAGGCAGGGACAACAGAGCAACGTTCTGGAAAGAGAACCACACTCAGCAGGGACAACAGGGCAACGTTCTGGAAAGAGAACCACACTCAGCAGGGACAACAGGGCAACGTTCTGGAAAGAGAACCACACACATTAGGGACAACAGAGCAACGTTCTGGAAAGAGAACCACACTCAGCAGGGACAACAGGGCAACGTTCTGGAAAGAGAACCACACACATTAGGGACAACAGAGCAATGTTCTGGAAAGAGAACCACACTCAGCAGGGACAACAGGGCAACGTTCTGGAAAGAGAACCACACTCAGCAGGGACAACAGAGCAATGTTCTGGAAAGAGAACCACACTCAGCAGGGACAACAGAGCAACGTTCTGGAAAGAGAACCTCACTCAGCAGGGACAACAGAGCAATGTTCTGGAAAGAGAACCACACACATTAGGGACAACAGAGCAGTGTTCTGGAAAGAGAACCACACCAGGCAGGGACAACAGAGCAACGTTCTGGAAAGAGAACCACACTCAGCAGGGACAACAGGGCAACGTTCTGGAAAGAGAACCACACTCAGCAGGGACAACAGGGCAACGTTCTGGAAAGAGAACCACACACATTAGGGACAACAGAGCAACGTTCTGGAAAGAGAACCACACTCAGCAGGGACAACAGGGCAACGTTCTGGAAAGAGAACCACACACATTAGGGACAACAGAGCAATGTTCTGGAAAGAGAACCACACTCAGCAGGGACAACAGGGCAACGTTCTGGAAAGAGAACCACACTCAGCAGGGACAACAGAGCAATGTTCTGGAAAGAGAACCACACTCAGCAGGGACAACAGAGCAACGTTCTGGAAAGAGAACCTCACTCAGCAGGGACAACAGAGCAATGTTCTGGAAGGAGAACCACACTCAGCAGGGACAACAGGGCAACGTTCTGGAAAGAGAACCACACACATTAGGGACAACAGGGCAATGTTCTGGAAAGAGAACCACACTCAGCAGGGACAACAGGGCAACGTTCTGGAAAGAGAACCACACTCAGCAGGGACAACAGAGCAATGTTCTGGAAAGAGAACCACACTCAGCAGGGACAACAGAGCAACGTTCTGGAAAGAGAACCACACTCAGCAGGGACAACAGAGCAATGTTCTGGAAGGAGAACCACACTCAGCAGGGACAACAGGGCAACGTTCTGGAAAGAGAACCACACTCAGCAGGGACAACAGGGCAACGTTCTGGAAAGAGAACCACAGGGCCTATAAACGCAGATAATGAACCATGTTTTTAACTACTGAAGAATGGGATGTTACAATACAGAAGCAGAGAATACTGTAGCCGGCATTACATCAACACCAAATGACTACACTCAGAGATGTCAATCAACAGTAGTTCAATGTTTGAACATCATATTTAATAGTTACATGAATATCACTTATGAATTACTTCCAACACGGCCCTTGATCTAGTCTATTGGTATTCTGAAACATGGGAACATTATAGTGGCAGAACCAGATTGAAACTACAGTCAGTCAGTTCAGGAACAGTTGATTATTTTTTCTGTCCGTCTTATCAACAAACCTCAATACAAAACTTTCTTAATAGTATGGATTACTTCAGATCCCAGTCGATGAAAAACAATCTTTATTAAAAAAAATGTCCATAAAAAAACCTACCTGTCGGGTTGTATAAAACTCATAGTTTATCACTATTAAAAATCCTGATTAATGCATCATTCACTTTGTTTACGTGATAAATTAACATATTTAAATGTCACTATAACACAATGACAACATAACATCTTAAATCTTTCTTCTCACCACTTTGTCCAGCTGTCCCAGTTTGTACCCAGCCTGTTGCCAGTCCCTCACAGTAGAGTCAGTCAGGGCGATGATGTCTGCTTCTACACGCTGGCGAGCATCTTGGGACAGAGCTCGGACCAAAATATGACGCCACACACCAAGGTTCTCCCACTGGGCAGGGGGGAACCGCTCTACTAATTCCTTCTAACCACACATAAACAAACATATACAAACAAAGAATAACAGACCAAAAGCGCTTAACACTTGGGTGTATAAAATAGAATGATACGAGTCACAGAGACACACACACACAGACACACACAGACACACACAGACACACACAGACACACACAGACACACACAGACACACACCTGGTGGTTCGGAGTCATGAGGAACACCATGCGTCTCAGCAGCAGGCCCAGGTGGGACAGCTGGTAACACTCCTGAGTACACAACCTCACCTGATAGAGGAGAAGAGAAGGGGGTAAGGAGGGGAGAAGGAGTAAGGAGGGGAGAAGGGGGTAAGGAGGGGAAGAGAACATGATGCAGACACAACAACTCACCAGGGGCCTCATGTATAAACGCTGCGTACGCACAAAAGAATGCGTACGCCGCTCTCTACGCAATAATTGGGATTTATAAAAAGCAAACTTGACGTGAAAATGTGCGGTCCTCCACGCAAGCTGGGTCCCATGCGTACGCACAGAAACAGGTGAAATGAGAAATGGCGACACAGTCGGCAGGTGGATGAAATACATGAAACTGTGAAAATGCAGAATATTGTGTAAAATAAATCAAAATATTACCTGCCATTAATAATACGAAAGATTTACAAAGCCATTCTTACAATAAACAGCCTACACAAACAACTGTTAGATCGATCTTCACAAACAAATCAAATATATAAAACAAGATATATATATAAAACAACATATAACGTCAATTAAAATGAATAGCCTATACATTTCAAAATACCTTAAATATGTTTTGTAATTATATTGTCTTGTTGTGCAATTCATCCTTATAAATAATACGGCGAACAGATTTAAATGTATAAAACTGATATTCTTGTCGAGTCTCCGTCTGACGGAGCGGATAGATGGGATAGATATGGATAAATGGAAAGATGGATAGATGGAAATATAGATAGATAGATCTAGGTGGGGAGATGGAGATATATATATATATGTATTTATTGTCCACTTTATTGTCCACATAGTATAGGTTATCCGGGTTATATCAGACGTGTTAGTATAATAGGTTTGTCTCATAATTACATAAAGTTTCACTGCGGGTGAACAGGCAAACAAAAAAGCGCAATCAGCAGCAATGTCCGTTTTCCAAATGTAATAATCGGTTTCAATCAATGAATATTAATTTAGGGCGTTTCTTTGACTATTTATGGGCAAATATGGGCGTGATATGAAGCCGCAAAAGCTGCGCCACATTTACAGTTCAATGTGATTTATTAAGCAAAAACGGCGTAGGACGTGCGTGCGCACGGTTTAATAAATCCCAATATTTTTGTCTGTACGTACATCCTACGTTTCGTCCGTACGCCACTTCTGACGCAAATCCTACGCAAAGTTTTATAAATGAGGCCCCTGGTGAGCAATGAGGAGAACATGACGCAGACACAACAACTCACCAGGTGAGCAATAGGGAGAACATGACGCAGACACAACAACTCACCAGGTGAGCAATAAGGAGAACATGACGCAGACACAACAACTCACCAGGTGAGCAATAGGGAGAACATGACGCAGACACAACAACTCACCAGGTGAGCAATAAGGAGAACATGACGCAGACACAACAACTCACCAGGTGAGCAATAAGGAGAACATGACATGACAACTCACCAGGTGAGCAATAAGGAGAACATGACGCAGACACAACAACTCACCAGGTGAGCAATAAGGAGAACATGACGCAGACACAACAACTCACCAGGTGAGCAATAAGGAGAACATGACGCAGACACAACAACTCACCAGGTGAGCAATAAGGAGAACATGACGCAGACACAACAACTCACCAGGTGAGCAATAGGGAGAACATGACGCAGACACAACAACTCACCAGGTGAGCAATAGGGAGAACATGACGCAGACACAACAACTCACCAGGTGAGCAATAGGGAGAACATGACGCAGACACAACAACTCACCAGGTGAGCAATAAGGAGAACATGACGCAGACACAACAACTCACCAGGTGAGCAATGAGGAGAACATGACGCAGACACAACAACTCACCAGGTGAGCAATAAGAAGAACATGACGCAGACACAACAACTCACCAGGTGAGCAATGAGGAGAACATGACGCAGACACAACAACTCACCAGGTGAGCAATGAGGAGAACATGACGCAGACACAACAACTCACCAGGTGAGCAATGAGGAGAACATGACGCAGACACAACAACTCACCAGGTGAGCAATAAGGAGAACATGACGCAGACACAACAACTCACCAGGTGAGCAATAAGGAGAACATGACGCAGACACAACAACTCACCAGGTGAGCAATAAGGAGAACATGACGCAGACACAACAACTCACCAGGTGAGCAATGAGGAGAACATGACGCAGACACAACAACTCACCAGGTGAGCAATGAGGAGAACATGACGCAGACACAACAACTCACCAGGTGAGCAATAAGAAGAACATGACGCAGACACAACAACTCACCAGGTGAGCAATAAGAAGAACATGACGCAGACACAACAACTCACCAGGTGAGCAATGAGGAGAACATGACGCAGACACAACAACTCACCAGGTGAGCAATGAGGAGAACATGACGCAGACACAACAACTCACCAGGTGAGCAATGAGGAGAACATGACGCAGACACAACAACTCACCAGGTGAGCAATAAGAAGAACATGACGCAGACACAACAACTCACCAGGTGAGCAATGAGGAGAACATGACACAGACACAACAACTCACCAGGTGAGCAATAAGGAGAACATGACGCAGACACAACAACTCACCAGGTGAGCAATAAGGAGAACATGACGCAGACACAACAACTCACCAGGTGAGCAATGAGAAGAACATGATGCAGACACAACAACTCACCAGGTGAGCAATGAGGAGAACATGACACAGACACAACAACTCACCAGGTGAGCAATGAGGAGAACATGACACAGACACAACAACTCACCAGGTGAGCAATAAGGAGAACATGATGCAGACACAACAACTCACCAGGTGAGCAATAAGGAGAACATGACGCAGACACAACAACTCACCAGGTGAGCAATGAGAAGAACATGATGCAGACACAACAACTCACCAGGTGAGCAATAAGGAGAACATGACGCAGACACAACTCAGCCGAACCGTATCTGAAAAGAGGATAGACAGAGTGATGCTGAAATTTTAATTATCATGTCATTTATGTAAAGTGTACATTAGACTAATTGGCTCACCGTGCCATAAAACACCACACGTCTGTAGCTAGCAGGGCCGTCTGAGTATCAGGTTGTAGTAATGCCTCAAGGAGACTTTGCTCCTGATAGACAGGGAATAATGGAACAAATATATACATTAAAACAGTATTAAATGTTACACATATACATGACAGACACTCAAAACGGTTTGTTGGGAGAACTCACCAATAAGGGGAAGTGTTGGGCAGGCAGTGCTGCCACACAGGCACACAGGGTCACACAGACGTGGTGGTGTAGAGTTACTTTCACCTGGGCCTGACCCTTTATCATCAGACCTGGTAAATACACTGGTACCCTCCGCTCTAGAGAGCACCGTCGGAAGCTCTGGAACAAGGCCCGGAAGAGAGGCAGTCTGAGGACAAGTAAGTAGAAGACGCAAAAGAAAATGAGTGACAGCTGTCTATGGAATGACACCTGTGTGTCCAGAGATATTCAGTGGCTACCTTGGTGTGTCTTCTGGGAACTGGCTCCCATCACACCACAGATGCAGCGTCTCCTCTGGCTGGGAGATCACCTGGCCCAGGACACTCACCAACAGAAGGCAATGAGGGAGCTCTGTCTCAGCACTCAACTCTATTTGCATAACAACACAGAGGGGTCAAAACATGCTAACAACATGGATGACAAGCGGATCTAAACATGAAAGCATAAGGCCATTGGTTATTAACCAGAGGTACCAGTAGCCTGGCGTAATTTAACATGGCCTATCTGGAGAACATATTAAAAACATCACAGGCCTATTTGTCAAATGCACAACGCTCCTGACCCAATCTGTACTCAGACCAAAGCAGTAGGTGAAAACATCTGCATTAGGCAATGGAAAACAGATATTGTTGATTCAGGTTAAAAACCAACTTGCTTAACTATATTACCTATGCGTAAATGTTAAAGAAGAATAACAAGCGAAGCCTCCATCATCAAAATATAAAACTAATTTGGCCTGTGATTTATTTCCCTTTTATATTATGATGTCAATAAAGAGCTGCAAAACATTACATTGTAGAGGTTTCATTGTTTTGTTTTCTGTCAAGTTGACTAGCTCCAGGCAGCATTGAGCACATACAGTATTATATTATATGTTTCATTGTGTTTCTGTCAAGTTGACTAGCTCCAGGCAGCATTGAGCACATACAGTATTATATTATACGTTTCATTGTGTTTTGTCAAGTTGACTAGCTCCAAACAGCATTGAGCACATACAGTATTATATGTTTCATTGTGTTTCTGTCAAGTTGACTAGCTCCAAACAGCATTGAGCACATACAGTATTATATTGTATGTTTCATTGTGTTTCTGTCAAGTTGACTAGCTCCAAACAGCATTGAGCACATACAGTATTATATTATACGTTTTAGGGATGCACCGATTGGGAATTTCTGGACCGATACCGATGTTTAACATAACAATTTGGCCGATGTTTTTTATTTTTTTTATTTATTCCTTCTTTTGTGCCACGGAAACATACAAGTCTTTCGGCTCTTGTACTTTATTGACGGTCCCTAACTATACGCACACGGAGGTTTCTGTCCGCCGATCACCCGGGTGTACTAACGCGGATTTGCCGGTTTAGAGACGGATCCGGCTCCGAGTCACCTGTAGTCTGGGTCCCGTAGGTGACTGTAACGCGGATTTGCCGGTTTAGAAACGGATCTGGCACGGAGTCACCTGCTGCCTGGGGTGGCTGCTTGCGGGAAAACCGGACCCGATCTCGGAATATCCGTTGAATATCCAATATCCAACCAACTTTACCTCGGTCTGAGATGAAGCAAATATATTTGTGCGGGAATCTCGCACTATAAAAAGTAACCTTGCGGGAATGGTTTAAATTATGCGCAATCCCGCACCGAAATTCAAGCCCTGATATAAACAAGCCAATCTACTTGCCCGAAGCTGATGCTACTGATGAGCTAACTTCTCTCGTCAATTGTTCAAATGGGGAGAGGAGTTTTCTAAAGTTTTCAATTAATTGCCACTGGTGCGCACTGAGAGAGGCCGGGAGGTCGTAGTCTGCAGCATAAGTAGCAAGTGCGCGCTTTTGTTCCAGCAAGCTCTCCAAAAAAAGTTTCTCCTGAGCACAGCGTTCATGACAAATATAAACATCGGCGAATGTCATTTTTATTTCCCGATGGCCGATGGCAGTTAACGAGGCAAATATCGGCCGATACCGATGTTCAGCCGATGCATCGGTGCATCCCTAATACGTTTCATTGTGTTTTGTCAAGTTAACTAGCTCCAGACAGCATTGAGCACATACAGTATTATATTATACGTTTCATTGTGTTTCTTGGTGTATGTTGACTTACGGTGTGTTGGGTTTAAAACAGCTTCAGCAAAATTTCTGAGTGGGAGCAGCTGGGAGAGCAGAGCATCCATAGGTACCAGAGCTGCTCCATTGATCTCCTCAGATAGAGGAGTGGGGAGCAGCGGGGCACGGAGACTAGGAGGAAACTTACTGAGGGGAAAATATAGGAACAGTCACCATGGAGACGGAGGGGAAAACAGAGGAACAATCACCATAGAGACTGAGGGGAAAACAGAGGAACAATCACCATAGAGACTGAGGGGAAAATCGAGGAACAATCACC
Source organism: Dallia pectoralis (assembly GCA_029465975.1). NCBI lineage: Eukaryota > Metazoa > Chordata > Actinopteri > Esociformes > Umbridae > Dallia > Dallia pectoralis. The sequence goes on along the minus strand of CM055761.1, from coordinate 9,839,179 downwards.
ATAGAGACTGAGGCGAAAATCGAGGAACAATCACCATAGAGACTGAGGGGAAAATCGAGGAACAATCACCATAGAGACTGAGGGGAAAATCGAGGAACAATCACCATAGAGACGGAGGGGAAAATCGAGGAACAATCACCATAGAGACGGAGGGGAAAATCGAGGAACAATCACCATAGAGTCTTAGGGGAAAATAGAAGAACAATCACCATAGAGACTGAGGGGAAAATAGAGGAACAATCACCATAGAGACTGAGGGGAAAATAGAAGAACAATCACCATAGAGACGGAGGGGAAAATAGAGGAACAATCACCATAGAGACTGAGGGGAAAATAGAGGAACAATCACCATAGAGACTGAGGGGAAAATAGAAGAACAATCACCATAGAGACGGAGGGGAAAATCGAGGAACAATCACCATAGAGACTTAGGGGAAAATAGAAGAACAATCACCATAGAGACTGAGGCGAAAATAGAAGAACAATCACCATAGAGACGGAGGGGAAAATAGAGGAACAATCACCATAGGGACTGAGTGCATGCATGCCAGAGTAACAATGCCCACGTCACAACTAGGCCTGTCACGATAGTCAATATATTGACTTATCGCGCGATATATGGAAATGAGCACAATCATTTTTGGTGCTGCGATATATTACATACATTGTTTTAAATGAACGTTAACAACATTTTAGTCGATCGAGCTGCCTGTTATCTGGTATCCTTCTGTATCGAAGGGAGGCGGGGCTCAGGCAGAGTCTCACGCACACACACACACACGGAGCGGACACACACACACACACACACACACACAGAGCGGACACACACACACGGAGCGGACACACTGTGTTATGAAGTGGACTGTTTCATAGTGACATACAGCCAGTTAGGAAGAATAAGTCCAAATGGAGTTGGTTTCAAAGCCGCAATCCTCAGCACCGGTGTGGGAACATTTAGGCTCAAAGCCGAATGAGAAAGTAGAGCCAATTAGGGAGCCGGTATGTCGACTTGGTTTAAAAACAGTAGCAACGAAAAGAGGCAACATAACTAACCTCCAATCTCACCTAAAACAAAACCATCCCAACCAGTTGTTGAATCTGGAAACAAGAACAGCAGCTGAAACGAGGTCTTCCAGATAGTTATCTGTTTCAGTGTAAATATAAACGCAATAGATAAATGGTGCACACTCACAGATATATATATAGATATATATATATAGCGTAACTCGCTATATAGCCAAAGAGATGCAGCCATTAAACACGGTCGAAAAAACAGCATTTTAAAATATGATGCAAACCTTTGACAAACAGTACGAATTGCCAAAGTAAACGTACATCTCCCAAACTGCCATTCCATCCGTGTACATTAAAGTCAAAGCTGACATTCTAAAAAAATATCGTTTATCGCAATTAATTTTGTTGCAATATATCGCACAACCAAAAGTAGTTATCGTGACAGCCCTAATCACAACGCTCTTCACAATGCACGGAAGTTCATAGAACTATAATGTATTTTTTATTTTTTTTTATCAAAATGTACCTTGCAATTTGGAGGTAAAGTTGGTGGAAGCGGCTGCAAGACTTTGAAAGAAAAGCTTTAAATTCTTTGATGTAGTGAACTAATGTATTGGCAAAAAATCTGCACATCTTTGTAGTTTTCTGGAACAGCTTGTATTCTGGGCTGGCTGCAACCTGCTGAGAAAAACATACAAAACACCTCAAAAACAATGGCAAACCATCAAAGAGCACAGTTTCACTTTATTTTATGCTCTTTTTCTCATGCCAGGAACCTCTCAATGAGGAAAATAAAGTTGCGCCGAATTGACTAATAACTTGCTTAACTGCTTTTGAGAATTTATGCCAAAGCAGCTCAACTTATATACCATTCTCACACAGCCTAAACACTGTCAGCTCAACCAAATGCTCAATGCATATATGAAATGTTTATGTATAATATACATGTATTTCCTGCAATAGAATATTGATAATATAAGCATTTTGAGAATACAACAGGCTATTGGTTTGCCAACCACTATACACTGGATGTCATCTACAAACTGATATTATAAAATCTTTGCTTTATTTAAAAAAAATGTATAAACAAAGGATTACACATCTTTGTTAAAATACATAATTAATTTACAAACTGGTATTAATTCAGGCTTTTGTTAGCTACTAATATTAATTACAGCAGAGTTTACACACACCTCAGCCAAATACATTTACAATTCCTGACATTTAATCCTAGTCAGTATGCCCGGTTTTAGGTTAGTGAAGATCACAAATGTATTTTAAGAAGTGGAGCACCTCTCATGCAAATAAACATTGATGTAAACATTTCTATATTCATGTATGAACATTGAATAAAAAAATATTTTGGATAAAAAAAACAATCAACAAACAGAGAATTCCTAATTGAAAGATAATAAGATGATGGTGATGTCCATTTTAAAATGAGAAGTAGAAGTAGCTTCTATATTAACATGTTGACCACACTGAACACTAATGTAAATACCAGTGTCTAATTTAAAGGAAACACAGTATTAAAACCATCAGATGAGACATATGGGTGTCAGAAAACAAAGAGCCAAAGCTCACTAGCATCAGAACAATGGTTAGAACTCCACAGGAATAGTTCACTGGTCCTAAATACTTCTGGTTCTCCACAAAACGCTCCACTTGCACAAAGCCCAAAGCTCTGACTTCTTGGGGTTAGGTTAGTTTTGATGATTAAGAAATATATTTCGATCTTATAAACCTAGCAATATTGTGATGTACCTTTAACCCTGTCAGTCTGATCTGTTCAGCCAGCTCCAGGCAGCTATGGAACGAGACCAGCAGGTCTCCACACAGTCCTGAAGTGATGTCATCGTGACGAAGCCGCACCTCAACCAATGAGGAATACTTCACACTCTGCCTGATCAGATCAAATGAGCCATTACTAACAACCATAGACACATATGACACTGTGATCAGATCATATGAGCCGTTACTAACAACCATAGACACATATGACACTCTGATCAGATCAAATGAGCCGTTAATAACAACCACAGACACATATGACACTCTGATCAGATCAAATGAGCTGTTACTAACAACCACAGACACATACGACACTGTGATCAGATCATATGAGCCGTTACTAACAACCACAGACGGAAAAGACACTGTGATCCGATCATATGAGCCGTTACTAACAACCACGACACATATGACACTGTGATCCGATCATATGAGCCGTTACTAACAACCACGACACATATGACACTGTGATCCGATCATATGAGCCGTTACTAACAACCATAGACACATATGACACTAGTAATACACACAAACACACACACTCGCTTACTTAATGATGAACTTCCAGGTGTTGGCATGCAGTACGATGTCAAGGTTCGAGATCACAGAGCAAAAATCCAGCAGACTATGAATCACTAAAAGGAAATTGACAGCATTAGAACAACCATTAACCATTTCACTGTAAAGTGTGTATATTAAAGTTACACAATATGTGATGAAAGAGTTAGATTATGCAACTGTCATGTATATTCTGAACACACACACACCTGTTAGGATGTCAGCAATGTCAGTCTCTGAGGGAGTGTTGTCCAGGGAGATCCGGTCCAGTAATTCCATGAGGCCTTTCTGTAGAGAGTAGGCTTCTTTAAACAGACCCTGTAGCAAGTCCCCAACTAGGGACAGACGCCCACAGTAAACCACCTCACTCTCCTGGGAAAAAAATTTGGGGAAATGATCAGTCACACAATGCATTCACCATGACTTACTATAACCCACTACATGGGGTCATCACGTGGTCATCATGGGCACTGACCGGTCTGTGACAATACAACTCCATATGCAATGTAATGTGTTTTGTGATACATTCCTCCAAAATTATAATAAAAATGTTCGGTGGCTAGTGCCACAATATCAGTCTGAATCAATAATATATGATTTGGACCAGATGGGATAGTATCTTTTGTCCTCATGCTTTGATGAGCTTTGATTTCATAATGAGATTTCATAATGTTCACCTTTTGTTGCATTACAGCCTGAAACATGAAATCAGTAATTTCCCAGTTTTATAGATAATATATTTTATATTTTTTTTTAAACTCTAAAAAAAAACATAACTTTGAAAGGAGGTGGGATTTTGTTTCATGTGTTAATGGGAGGGTACTAAATATTTGTTGGAAATACACTAAATAGAACTAAAGCTTTTACCTTGCAGTGCTTAAATGTGTTCCTGAGGACCTTAAGGACACAGGAAGGTAAGGAGCGGATAGAGTTGAGGGCAGGTGTCTCCTCCACTGAGCAAACATGACGTACACAACCAGACAGGACCTCCAACATTTGCACCATCATCTGGCAAAAAAAAACCTGTTTAATGTTTTAAATCACTGAAGTGAAATCAAAAGGAAGGTTTAAACATCTGATAACAAAAATGTATTATAAATAAATCATCAAACCTGTAAAATGTTCCTGAGAAACAAGCATAATTCTGTGTTCTGACTTGACAGTCCTTCTACTTGGTTAGTGATGTCATCTATCTGTTGGTCAAACATATTCACCACCTAAACACAACATGGTCACTTGGTTAGTGATGTCATCTATCTGTTGGTCAAACATATTCACCACCTAAACACAACATGGTCACTTGGTTAGTGGTGTCTGCTATCTGTTGGTCAAACATATTCACCACCTAAACACAACATGGTCACTTGGTTAGTGATGTCTGCTATCTGTTGGTCAAACATATTAACAACCTAAACACAACATGGTCACTTGGTTAGTGATGTCTGCTATCTGTTGGTCAAACATATTCACCACCTAAACACAACATGGTCACTTGGTTAGTGATGTCTGCTATCTGTTGGTCAAACATATTCACCACCTAAACACAACATGGACACTTGGTTAGTGATGTCTGCTATCTGTTGGTCAAACATATTCACCACCTAAACACAACATGGTCACTTGGTTAGTGAGGTCATCTATCTGTTGGTCAAACATATTAACAACCTAAACACAACATGGTCACTTGGTTAGTGATGTCTGCTATCTGTTGGTCAAACATATTCACCACCTAAACACAACATGGACACTTGGTTAGTGATGTCTGCTATCTGTTGGTCAAACATATTCACCACCTAAACACAACATGGACACTTGGTTAGTGATGTCTGCTATCCGTTTAAAATTAATATTTTTGACAGAATCAAAAAAGCTCAGAAATATATGGGTGAACAATGTCGACCAGTCATAACTTTCACACAGCGACACTTCCAAATGGGATATACAGCGATGAGACAACAATCCCATGAGATGTTATTAAAAGATGATTTTGGACACATTCATTGACAACCCAAATAATCAAATCCTACAAACATTTTACGATAAGACAACTTAGGATTTCTTTATGCAGACATACAGTGAAGGAAGACATTATTTAATCCTGATTTTGTACATTTGCCCACTGATATAGACATGATTGTCATTTTAAATAAGTTATAAATGGATTCTTAGTGAGTACAGTTTCCTACTCCGTCACAAGACTCTTTGACAGGAACAGGTCTGCCAGACCAAAATCCACAACAGAATTAGATGACAAGTTAGTTAAATTCAACACGTGACAGGCAGGAGACAGAACAACAGCATCAAGCACAGCTTAATACAGGTTGAAGTTAGGATGCAACGAAACCACATATTCAGACCAAGTATTAATAGTTGTGTACTTGCTGATACAGAGTACCAATACCAAGTATTAATAGTTGGGTACTTGCCGATACAGAGTACCGATACCAAGTATTAATAGTTGGGTACTTGCCGATACAGAGTACCAGTACCAAGTATTTATAGTTGGGTACTTGCTGATACAGAGTACCAGTACCAAGTATTTATAGTTGGGTACTTGCTGATACAGAGTACAGATACCAAGTATTTATAGTTGGGTACTTGCTGATACAGAGTACAGATACCAAGTATTTATAGTTGGGTACTTGCTGATACAGAGTACCAATACCAAGTATTAATAGTTGGGTACTTGCTGATACAGAGTACAGATACCAAGTATTTATAGTTGGGTACTTGCTGATACAGAGTACAGATACCAAGTATTAATACTGAAACAAAAGGGAACTGGAGCGCTGCTGAAATCCCTTGTATCCTCCGGTGCTCCTGAAAGGGTAAATAATTAGAAACTAATAGGAAAAAATCCAAGTCAAGGCACCCAGTGGATACAAAAAAGTAGTGAAAAAATCTTTATTGGAGGGCTAAAACATATAAAAAACACCAACGCGTATCGGCCCACTGGCCTTCATCAGGGTGTTAGTGACAAATAAACAGGAGCAGTACTTATTGATTTCAGGTGTGCCATTCCGGCATATGCAACACAACTCTTTGGCCACTAGAGGCATAAAAAACATACATAGTGTCAAAGGTTTATACAAGGCAAAGTGCAATAAAAAGATCTCCTCATGGAGAAGCAACACTTCAAGTATCTAATATTCTCCACACAATATATAAGATTAATAAGTGTAAATAGGCTACAGTTACCTCTAATAATTCAAGTATCATAGACAGGATAGTAAAGAACAGCATTCACCTGAAAGGCAACAGACTGTACCTTTAGAGGCACCAAAATCACAAAAAGGGTGAGAGGTCAAAATCCTCATTAAGACCTGGATGTGTGGTGGCCCTCAGAGAATAGATCCAGTATGTCTCCCTTTGTTTAAGCGTTCTAATAATATCCCCAGCCCTGGCATCAAGGCGAATAGCCTTAATGCCAACTACTCCCATGATTGGCATCAATATAATGTTTAGCCATTGGATAATTGATATATATTGTGTGGAGAATATTAGATACTTGAAGTGTTTGTTTGTCATTAACACCCTGATGAAGGCCAGTGGGCCGATACGCGTTGGTGTTTTTTATATGTTTTAGCCCTCCAAAAAAGTTTTTTTCACTACTTTTTTGTATCCACTGGGTACCTTGACTTGGATTTTTTTCCTATTAGTTTCTACCAAGTATTAATAGTTGGGTACTTGCTGATATAGAGTACAGATACGAAGTATTAATAGTGAATATAGCAGGCATAGAATGGTGAATATTGGATTTTCCTAGCCGATAAGAATGAATACCAGATTTTCCTAGCCGAAAATAATGAATTTTTTAAAATATATTTTATAGGCATTTTCATGCTTTATTAACTGACAGTGAAAGTGGGAAAGACAGAGGAGTGGGCTGCCAACTGGAATCAAACTCACAAGGCAGGCCACGATATGGATATATTCAGTTTAAGTTTCATGGACTCGCAGCTGGTCTCGTTTTAACCTGAAAATCGTCCAGAATATAACCAGCGTAGAGCTGTGAAAATCTGATTTTCCAAGCAAGAGCAGTGGTCTTTGGAACCAGCAGAGTATAAAAGAGTAGCATACTCTTCTAAACAGGTAAGTTTAGAAGAGTATGATGCATCATGCTGCCTTGAGGTGGTATCAGTGCGTAGTATCAGAATATTTCTACAAGCACGAGTACATGAGCACAGTATTGGCCCGATATCGGATACTAGCATCGGATCGGTGCATCCCTAGGCTGAAGTAGTCAAGTCTCGGTTTCAGCTGTGAAAAGCAGACTAAAAGCTGCATGTTAAACAGGTTGAGTGGCACTAACAAAGCCAGTGCTAAGATGGCAAAGTGAGAAAAAGAGCCTTGCCTGTGCCAAGAAGCACCGTCAGCAGACTACTGGGAGATTGGAAAGTTTTTATAGACAGGTGCTGCGGCTGGATCAGTGAAGGAGTCAGTGACTTGAACCAAATCCGCTGCCACAGCACCTGCCGTACAACACCCTCTAGTAGGTCAAAGGGTCATCCTACAGCAAGACCCAAACATAAACTCCTGCTCTCACAATACGCTAGGCATGTTGGATTTTTAGGTGTCTTGCTCATGGACACCTCAACAATTTCCCAGGAGTAACCAGGGATCGAACCCTCAACCTTCTGATTGATCGTTTCAAAGTTGCTGACATACCCATTAACTTTAATAGATTATTTTTTTGCTTTGTATCTGAGAAGTTGGATGTGCATTTTTTATTCAACATACCTTTGGTAAGACCTTAGAGAAGCATTCCTCTTCCAGCTCTGCTATATTTAGGTGAGGGAGAAACATGCCTGTGATGACTTTTAGCACATCTGCAAGAAGACAAACATGTATTACTCTAAGGAAGATTGTAACGCCACCATCGTTCTATGTTCCATTCACAACTTAATAACAGCATAGGTTAACTGTCAGACGGAAATCATGATAAGATACTCACGAATGTGTTCTTCCGTGCTTTCTGTTTTTTGATGCATGGCGTACAGTTAGTTAAGAAGAATGAATACAATTATTGCAACTTGGAAAGACGTAGCTACACAGCTATGTATTAAATAAAGCTGATATCTGACCAGTAATCAAAAGTTGCTTGACCAAATCGTCTAGCTGACAATGTAAAAATATGTAATTCTACCCGTGAGCAAGGCAGTTAATCCAATTTGCTTTCAGTTGGTTGGTTTATTAAAAATGTTTTCTGAGAACGACAGTACTGTTTATGCACATTCAAGTACTGAACAATTGTCAGATGAAAGGATATAATGAGTTTGGGTAGGATAGAGTGTACTTCCTGCCGACATGTGTCCTGGCTCCATAGGGACACCTCCTCCAGCAGAGTGGTCTGAGACATAGCTGGGGATGGTGAAAGACCACTTGTAATACAGTGTAACGGAAATTAAACACTGTAACGGAAATTACATGTCAGCTATCATGTTCCGAAAAACATAGCAAGTAACAGGTCACGTAACTCATAATGTCATAGGCGTGTGTCTTCACTTCTGTCTCTAGATATATTGCTCTAATTTAACATTAAAAGCACAACTGACGACCAAACATGTAGCAGTTTACGGTAACGTTTACAGCGAACTAGTAAGCAAGCTATTCAATTTGATGAAGTTAGCAGACATTAACGCACTAGTGGCGAACTAATTAGCTAGTTAGTAGTGGTCATTTAATTACTGGCTACGCTGAATCGCTTGTGTTTACCTTCTTTGTTACCTTTTTTTTGCAGTTCACAAATATCCAAATGGAACGAGTATATTTCGTTAGGTAATTGTAAAATGTAGTTAGTTACTCAAGCTAAAAAAAAAGGGTTAGGGTAAACACTTGCCAGGAATACGTGACATCAAAGTTTCCCGCTGGAACTATTTTAATGATGTGACGTTTTACTCTGTCCACGCCCCTTTACTGGTGGTGTGCTGATGTAAAATAACAAGCGCAATAAGCAGGACTTCCGGTTTAATGTTTTGCTTTCAAAGTAGAAGTGCGTGGTAAAACGCTGAATGTATTATATTTAATCAATATTTTGGCAGCTTTGCACTTTGTAGAGTGTGCATACACTTTAAAAGGTAACCAAGGGTTACGACCGGCTCTCCCCAGCCTGCATGTCAGTCTGAAGCAGTTGATTTCTTATTATTATAACGGCTATCCACCACGGCTTCAGTGGATTCGGGCACTGATGTTACCGCCATGAGAGCCATGCCTTAAAAATTCAAAGAAATGAAATACAAAGATCCATACTCTTCCCTACCTGGTCAAGATAAAGTGAAAAACGTGCAATACAACATACATTTACACAATAAATACCCAGAAAACAAGAGTGCAAATAGCAGTGGGATTCTACAAAGCAACACAGGATCAAGTGGAAAGTCAATATACATTTAATACAGAATGAGGTATAAGTAGGTCAGTTGAGCAGCATTGATATGGCAATGACAATTAGTGTGCACAAATTATATGACTGTGATTTTACGAGGAGGTGCATTTGAGCATGCCTGAGCAAATAGAATAATTTAAGGAATGTAAACAGGTATGACAGCAGTACAGGTGATATGACATATGTGTATGGCAAAGTAAAAAGATGGGGCTGGATTAGAACCAGACAACAGGTAACACAAACAGTGATCGGACAAAAGTTCAGACATGAGTAGTTAGAAGCCAATGGGTGTGAGAAGGGTTTCAAAATGTAGTTTGTGTGTTATTATTATTAGTATCATTATTATTAATAACCGTGAAATTGGAAAACCGTCAGCACAATGCCTCATTTAATTGGTCAGATTCGCTTACTGTTGTACGTGAAACTTCCGGTATGCGCAGTTGCGCTGCGCACTAAGCCCGTATAGTGACTCAGCTACAATGGCAGACGCGTTGAGTGAAGTCCCTGATGCTGAAATCGACCCTGACGGCACATTTAAGTATATTTTACTGAAGATAAAAGTAAAAGATGGAACTGAACACAAAGATATTGTGAGAGGCACTAAAAGTGCCGGGAAGTATCACAGTAAGTTTGCCTTTCCTGGTGCGCTTAGACCTGCACTGCTTATAAAGCACACATTGCGCATGTGCACCAATATCACTGTTGTCACAAGCAAAAGTGTGGTTTCCTTCCAAAAGTGTGTGGTTTCCTTCCAATTAGTTAAAGTTCTAACACTCCCGAACCGAGATGTAAAAATATATATATAAAGCAAATATGTTGGACCAGAGTCAACGTGTATAAATAAACATAGCAACAGTATTCTAATTATTAAATATAGAAATGCATATGAACCGAGCATGGACAAGTTGACTGTCACGAGTAAAATCGCTCATGTTGACTCTTGGCCTTCATATATCAAATTAAATCCGCTTTAATGTTGTTTTACTCTGACAAATTTTCAGATCATATATTTGAGAAGGTCACCCCACCCATAGTAGCTTTGGGATTGGAGTGCAACTGTCTTGGAGGGGGGAAGATTGAGCATAACAGCAAAGACAAAAAGTTGAGAGTGTTTGGGGAATCAACTGTAAGTGAGGTCCTGATGATCTGATACAATAATGGCAGAATAAGGGGAGAGCATTTTTTTTCCTAAAACCTTTTGTGCTTTCTTTCTGTTTCAGGGCTATGGTAAAGCAGATCATTCAGTGTCTGTTGAAATATTAAAGAGTGTCTTCAAAGATTATGAGATCACCTGGTCCAATGATAACGAATAGAGGAAAACAACAGCAGTTTACACTTATGTCTGCCTACATTTGACTGACTATGCACAGCTGTCAACAAAATAATAATCAGAGGTGTAAGAAATGTAATTACATTTGCCAGTGTTAACAAGTACTTTGCCAGGTGACAGAAGTTCCTCATTTCGACGTACAATTACTCACTTTATCTGGTCATTTAGGTATTTCTGTACTTACTTTACCTATTGAACACAGCCAAGTTCTTTAACTTTGTACTTTTACACCTCTGATAATACGGATGTACAATATCACCTGCAATAAATCATTTCAATTGTTTGCATTTGGTTTTTATTTTGTTTCAGCTTTGGTATAATATCCAATCATGTTTAATGAGACGCTGTTTAGTACATAAATGGTCACATCAGGGGTCCGTTTCAAGAAGGAAGTTTAACAAACTCTAAATCTAACCCTGACCTCGGAGTTGATTTACCCTAAGATGGAAAACTCATTTCAGAACAGCTGAATTGAGTTGGTTCAATCAAAATAAATTCAAATAATTTATACCAGTCTTGCAGCACCATGTTGTTAACCAAATTATAATTAATAGCTATTCATTGTAAAGGGTTTTGCATTATTCATTATTTTATTCATGCAGATGACAACACTGCGCTAAAATGCGACTCATACAGACTGAATTAATTAATGATGAAATTAAAGAGTGCTATGTCAGAGGAAGGAGACTGAGAGAAACTCCAGGTTTATTGAAGAAAACCTGCTCCCGACCAGGTTATAGGTTCACAGACTTAGTTACCATAGTAACTGACTCTGAGGTTAAGCTTCACTGTGATAAGGGGCCACAAACACATCCTTTTAGTCTCAAGAAAGAGAATCTGCAGAACTTAAATAGAGGGAAGTTCCTGTTGAACAGCCAGTCCATTAGGCCAGAGAGAAGTAGCTATGTATTTCTGTGTGTTTTATATGTATTTGAAAACACATTACAAGGACAATTGTGCTAATTTTTTCTCATGAGCACCATTTCCAACACTATCGAGCTACAGGAATTGATTCTGTAACTGAAAATATGTCAAATACAGTGCCTTACAAAAGTATTCAGATTCCCGACCAGTTGTCCTTTATTACTGAATTACTAATTGAGACTGTTCATTCTGTCTGAATGTGACATTTGTTCTGTTCGAATAAAGAAAATGTCACCAAACTCCTACATATTCATATTGGTTTGACAGTTATCGGTGCTGATAAACCTATTGGCAAAAAAAAACGTTGTAAAAAGTGTCAACGTGATTTTGGCACGTGGCAGAATTGCTCCTGGTTTTTCAGTTTTAGTAGACAATGAATGTGGACTACAATATCATCAGTTTTTACATATGCAAAGGAATTGACACTGGACTTTGAGATTGAACTTTAATACTGTAGGACATTCCCTGTTATCAGTGGGACACTTAAATAATGCTTTATGGCTTGGACTGGATAACAACTGGACATTTTTAACTATAAACACAAAGCATTTTCCAACATTGCAGCTGGGTCACTGTCATGCTTTCTATAAATTTACAGACAGAGTAGCTGCTTTTTTCTTGCCACCCTCCAATACTGACCAGTGTTTTGCATATACAGGTGCTGGTCATATAATTAGAATATCATCAAAAAGTAGATTTATTTTAGTAATTCCATTCAAAAGGTGAAACTTGTATAATGTATACATTCATTCCACACAGACTGATTTCAAGTGTTCATTCCTTTTAATTTTGATGATTATAACTGACAACTAATGAAAACCCCAAAATCAGTATCTCAGAAGATTAGAATATTGTGAAAAGGTTCAATATTGAAGACACCTGGTGCCACACTCTATTCAGCCAATTATCTCAAAACACCTGCAAAGGCCTTTAAATGGTCTCTCAGTCTAGTTCTGTAGGCTACAAAATCATGGGGAAGACTGCTGACTTCACAGCTGTCCAAAAGACGACCATTGACACCTTGCACAAAGAGGGCAAGACACAAAAGGTCATTGCTAAAGAGGCTGGCTGTTCACAGAGCTCTGTGTCCAAGCACATTAATAGAGAGGCGAAGACAAGCAAAAGATGTGGTAGATAAAAGTGTACAAGCAACCTGGAGAGGATTGTGAAACAAAACCCATTCAAAAATGTGGGGGAGATTTACAAAGACTGGGCTGCAGCTGGAGTCAGTGCTTCAAGGACCACCACGCACAGACATATGCAAGACATGGGTTTCAGCTGTCGCATTCCTTGTGTCAAGCCACTCTTGAACAAGACACAGCATCAGAAGCATCTCGTCTGGGCTAAAGACAAAAAGGACTGGACTGCTGCTGAGTGGTCCAAAGTTATGTTCTTTGATGAAAGTAAATTTTGCATTTCCTTTGGAAATCAAGGTCCCAGAGTCTGGAGGAAGAGAGGAGAGGCAAAGAATCCACGTTGCTTGAAGTCCAGTGTAAAGTTTCCATGGTCAGTGATGGTTTGGGGTGCCATGTCTGCTGGTGTTGGTTCACTGTGTTTTCTGAGGTCCAAGTAAGTTTTAGAGCACTTCATGCTTCCTGCTGCTAACCAACTTTATGCATATTGTTTTCCAACGGGACTTGGCACCTGCACACCGTGCCAAAGCTACCAGTACCTGGTTTAAGGACCATGGTATCCCTGTTCTTAATTGGCCAGCAAACTCGCCTGACCTTAACCCTATAGAAAATCTATGGGGTATTGTGAGGAGGAAGATGCGATACGCCAGACCCAACAATGCAGAAGAGCTGAAGGCCACTATCAGAGCAACCTGTACTCTCATAACACCTGAGCAGTGCCACAGACTGATCGACTCCATGCCACGCCGCATTGCTGCAGTAATTCAGGCAAAAGGAGCCCCAACTAAGTATTGAGTGCTGTACATGCTCATACTTTTCATGTTCACATTTTTCAGTTGGTCAACATTTCTAAAACTCCTTTTCTTGTATTGGTCTTAAGTAATATTCTAATTTTCAGCAATACTGAATTTGGGATTTTCATTAGTTGTCAGTTTTAATCATCACAATTAAATGAAATAAACATTTGAAATATATCAGTCTGTGTGTAATGAATGAATATAATATCCAAGTTTCACTTTTTGAATGGAATTTCTGAAATAAATCAACTTTTTGATGATATTCTAATTATATGACCAGCACCTGTATATGAAATGTTTTCCATGGGCCTTGTTTTTTTCCATGGGCCTTGTTTTTTACCCACCAAAATGTTACCGGGTTCCTTTAATTTGTCTTTGGGCAATGTTATTTTCAAAGTATTGTATTATTCACTGACTCAATGGTTGGCAGATTGGAGAGCCTCGACCTATCCTTGCTCTTGAAGGACTAGGCCTTTTTTGGAGGTTCCGTACATACTATGATTACAGGATTACCTCATGTTTCATCACCTTCTTTTTTCAACTTTTCACATTGCAATTTGTCCTAAAATGCCCTTGTCACAATGTTTTTGAAATGGGTTGCATACATCAATTGAAAATTAAATGTTTACCTTCAAAGAACTATGCAGTTGATTTGGTAAAACATGAAATACCATAGCTTTATACGTTTTTGGTCAAAATAATAAAAGAATAGTAGAAATAAATAATTTACACTTCAGAATTTGGGTTGGATACTAATGTGTGTGGAATGTACATGACCAGAGCAAAAAACAACAACATTGCTCTGGTAAGGTTCTACTACCAGATGGCACCAGTGAGAACAGACCATAGCCTCGATGGTTATAGTCTATTGATGTGCCATGCTTTCTGAAGTTATTGCGTATGGTAGCCTATATGCCTTGTACAGACGGGAGATGGCAGCTAATAATACGTTTCGCTGACTCAAACACCATCTGGGGGGCCATGCAAACCACAATGGGGCACCAGGCAGTAATTCATGTTGAGAGGATACGCTTAATGGTGCACTAAACGCTGGTGACAGTTTCACACAGGATTTATATTTTGGGCTCAGATGAATATGGCTTTATCTGTAATTAGCTAGTTGTTGTAGTAAGCTATCTGTATGACTGAAGTATCAAAACATAGATTTCTGTTTAAAGCTTTGGGGTCATTTAGAAATATATTTTTTCTATCCATTGAAATAACATTAAATTGTTCTGAAATACATTGTTTAAGTTCAAATTGGCTAATGTGGCTGGAAATGGCTAATATTCAATGGAAAGTCAAAATAGCTGAACCAAGGTCCAAGATCACCAATCATCAGTCCTGTGTTCCAATGGCAAGTTGTGTTTCTTAATCTGAGTTTAGCATTTTAGAAGGCTAAGAACAACGCTATGCTTATGTAAAATTATCCAAAAAACTAACAAGATACAAAAGGGAAGAACAAACATGTGACAACTTTTGCAATGCTAAGAACCAGGATGCTAGGAACCAGATTAAATCCTACTGAAAGTGAGCTAGAAATGTTCCCGGGAATGTCCCAGGATTCAATTGTAAACTTGTGTAAACAAAACCTCCAAGGGTCCATGACCCAATTTCCTGATTACTTTAGACATCCTTATGTGATGGCCTAACATGTATAATATATGTATATTATATATGTATATATTTTTGGTATGCCAAGCGAGAGACCTACGTACATGCTAAAAAGGTGACATCTCCTCAATGTCTTTCTAGGAA
The DNA here is from genome assembly GCA_029465975.1 of Dallia pectoralis. Taxonomy (NCBI): domain Eukaryota; kingdom Metazoa; phylum Chordata; class Actinopteri; order Esociformes; family Umbridae; genus Dallia; species Dallia pectoralis. The sequence continues at coordinate 9,823,489 of CM055761.1, read as the reverse complement.
CTTTCTAGAACATTCACGTGGCAATAGTTAACATGCTTCAAATTGATTTGCAACCTGGGACCAGAGTTACTTAACCTTCTCAAAGATGCCCTGAACCCAAAGATGGAAACACATGGAGAAGTGCTTTTTTTAAATAAACATTGATTCCTGTTTAGCAGACTTCAATAGAAACGGATGGCATTCTAAAAAATCCAATCACCGGTGCTCATAAAAATACACCTTCTCTTCATTTTCCGTGGCAAAGAACAGAGTGACTGCTGGTAAATGATAACAAACGATCCCCTCTTTATTATCTACTATCATGGAAAGTCACAGGTAAAGGATTTCAGCCTTGATAAATATACACCTTTTAAGTATTAATGAATCATCAGGGTTGCCAAGTAGACAATTATAAATTATTTCAAACCAATAGAGTGATTATTATGAACAATCTTATTTCATTCATAATGGTTTACTACTGTATAGCCTACTACTTACTGTATAAGAGGAGTTAACGATTATGGGAGAGGAAGTGGAAAAGATTTTTCAAAAAGATAACAATTTATACAACATTGTCAGTCAATTTGGTGTATTATGAATTTTATTCGTTTATTCATTTGTGTTGCATGTATTTTGATTCCAGAATTAAATGCAATGGCTATAGTGACAGAATTGGTACAGCTCACAATATAAAAAAATAATCTGATATTGTGTACCTTGTGCAAACACCACCAGGGCTTAGACCGCGTCAGAACTTTTAACAGAATTATTAACCAAACTCTTGTTGTTGTTATTTTTTTCCTAACCCAATGGATTTTTTATAGCAATTATTAGAAAACAATACAATAGCAATTTTACATACAAAGATTTTGGATACATTATTACCACAAAATAAAAAAGGTAAAATCGCATTGTAGGTGATAAAAGGTATTGAGTTTTTTTGTAGGCAACAGGACAGTGTTTAGAGACTATTAAAACCTTTGTGGCAGTTTCACTATTCTGCTCTTTAATGTAAGAATATAAGATAAAACAACAACTCAGATCTTAAGGGTGAAAAAGTTTATTGACTCCCATTTCCTGAACAAGACATGCACTCGCTTCCTGTTGCAAAAATGGCTCACACCTCATATTTACTGGAACAAAGGAAAGACGACAGGGAGACATTTTAATCAGAAAACTGCCAAGAGATCATATCATGCGAACAATAGCCACATCTGCAGTGATTAGAGACGCATTATCTCATTACAAGAAATCGAAAGTCATAAAAATATGAATGTAAAAAATTAAATCAGTCTGTATACTCCTGATGAAGGTCTTGTGACCGAAACGTTGTGATAATACATTTTATTTGCAAGTTATGACAGTGTGCGAGAATCTTCAATTTACTGTTGCAGGTTATCAAAATTGATTTAAATTGAATTAAATTGCTTTAATTCAGTGTTTTACATGATGATAAGCTTGGGTAAAATGCGATTAATCGTGATTAATCACAGCATATTGTGCGATTAATTAGTTTTTTTTAATCGATTCCTGGCCCTACTATTTTTTATGATAGTAAAAGCATAGTCCATATTAAGACGTTAAGACTGCTCCTCTAAAGAATTCCCAATCTAGCTTAGTCTCTAGGCCTAACTGTTGATTATTAACTGGGGTGATATTAAATCTTGAATATCAAAACTGACATGTCGAGACAAAATCTCGACTCGGACTTGCTTCCTCAAAAACTCGGTCTTGACTCGGACTCGACTATATTTGAAAAACAACGAACTCTGTCTCGACTCGGACTCGACCCTTCAAAGAATCGGTCTTGACTCGGCATAGGCGGTAGTAACGGGAAGTTCGGATCATTTTACTGACTCGGATCTTTGAGTCTCGTTCAGCAAAATGAACAAATCTTTTTTCGAGTCATTTCGTTCATTTTGTTCATTTCAGAATAATATTATTAAAAGTACATGTTAAATATCCCAACACAAAAGGACTCAAACCCGAAGACTCGAAAAAGATGAACTAATCATTTCTCCTTCCGGTACTGACAGCATAGCCTCTATGGGACTGACAGGAAGAACAAAAGACTCAGACCTGGCCGAACCCGAACTCGAGACTCAAAAGATGAACTAATCATTTCTCTTTCCGGTACTGACAGCATAGCCTCTATGGGACTGACAGGAAGAACAAAAGACTCAGACCCGGGCCAACCCGAACTTGAGACTCGAAAGATGAACTAATCATTTCTGTTTCCCGTACAAATTCAAAACCCATATGTTGCGCAATGCGCACGCGCGGTCAACACAAAATGAACGAATCACTCTCGGTACAGACTCGGCAGACCCGAGTCATATTAAAGATTTGTTCAAAATGAACGACAGACCACTAATAGGCGGTCTCGTCCCCATCACTAGTGGCAAACACAGCCCTGACTGTCTTGGGTTAATTGTCCTTAGCTGTCCCTCATTAAATTAAGTAGTGGTGATATGCATGTAGCATATGAGTATATATGTTCGCTCTATTTCCCAGGTCTGGGTGGTTCATTGTTTCGTGTCCTGAGTTGCTGCTGGTTTTGTTTCTTGTAAGTTTAAACACTAGAAGTGCCAGAAGAGGGCCATTAGACACCCTATACAGTTACAGAAATCTCCTTTTAGGAATGCTGCTCGATATGCATGCTATATCCCCTGTATTTTTTTCTGGTAAAAAAAATTGGAAAAGCTCATTCAAAGCTGTTTTTCGGAAATGTTGTGCTAATGCGCTATCCACCATTTTTTATTCTATTTTTTCATCTGTATATCTTGTTGTCTGTCACCTTGTTGTCAGAAACCAAGGCGTATTATCTGCAAATGAATATGAATGACCTAAATTTAACATGATATTATAACACTTAAATTACAACACTGATTATTTTAAATTAAACCAAATCCATTTTTGGAGTTAACATGAATTACATGAATATCCTCTTGTTGCTTCTGTGTAACGAGGTGGCTTCTGGGAAGTTCATCTCATCTCATCTTCAACCGATTATCCGGGGTCGAGTCGCGGGGGTAGCAGCTCTAGCAAGGGACCCCAAACTTCCCTTTCCCGGGCAACATTAGCCAGCTCTGACTGGGGAATCCCGAGGCGTTCCCAGGCCAGTGTGGAGATATAATCTCTCCACCTAGTCCTGGGTCTTCCCCGAGGTCTCCTCCCAGCTGGACGTGCCTGGAACACCTCTCTAGGGAGGCGCCCAGGTGGCATTCGTACTAGATGCCCGAACCACCTCAATTGGCTCCTTTCTACGCAAAGGAGCAGCGGCTCTACTCCGAGTTCCTCTCGGATGACTGAGCTTCTCACCCTATCCCTAAGGGAGAGGCCAGCCACCTTTCTGAGAAAACCCATCTTCACAAGTTCTACATATTTAGTGTTTCAAGGACTAATGGCCGACTGAAACAATAGGCAATTGATAATAGTAGTATTATAATAGTTATTATAATAGTTGATACATAAATAATAGTAGTCTATGTAAAGAAAATATAATGCATTTGTGTGTGTACAATGATGTACGTTGTGTGCAGCCTGTAGGAACGATGAAAATAGCCATAACTGACATTGACTATTATAGACTGCAAATGAATATCAATTACCTAAATGTAACCTGAAATTATCACACTGATAATACTACACGGATTATTTTAAATTAAACCAAATAATTTTTTCCTGATTGTAGACAATATTGAGTTAACTTCAGTCAGTGCGCCATTTCCTGATATGAATATGGTCCTGTCACTTCTGTGTAATGTATCGGACGGGGCAGAATAAGGATTGTCTAAGCTACAAACTTATGTATGATTCTCAGTCAAAGCCTCAAGAAAAATAATAATAACAACATTTTTAAGTTGAAAAGTGTTTATTCAAATTCCATTTGGTTATAATTTTGATGTATTGTATAAAAAATAGCCAAAGCAATGTCCCAAAATTGAAAATAGCTGAAGCAATGTCCTGTTGAAATAGGTTTTTTGTTTAGTTTAAATTTTTATTCAATTTATTAAAAGTGTCGATTTCGCTTTGCATACTACCCCACTACACTGTGTGCAGAATTATTAGGCAAGTTGTATTTTTGAGGATTAATTTTATTATTGAACAACTACAGTGCTCTCAGTCAATCCAAAATGTTAATAAACCTCAATCCTGAATATTTAAGGAAGCAAAAGTGAGGTTTTGGCTTTCTTAGGAGAATATCTGTGTGCACAATTATTGGGCAACTCTTAGTGTGCAGAATTATTATGCAGCAAAATGAAAAATGAAAATGTTCCCATCTCACTTGTTTATTTGAATCTGTTAAAGTAACAAACAACTCAATTTACTAATAAACTCAAAAATTTACAAACTCAAAATTTAAAAAAAAAATCAGTGACCAATATAGCCACCCTTCTTTTCAATAACAGTTATTAGCCTTATATTCATGTAGTCTGTCAGTTTCTTGATCTGTTGATGATCAACTTTTTGTGCAGCAGCCACCACAGCCTCCCATACACTGTTCAGAGAGGTGTACTGTTTTCCTCCACCATAAATCTCCCGTTTAAGAAGGGCCCACAAGTTCTCAATAGGGTTTAAATCAGGTGACGAAGGGGGCCATGTCATAATTCTTTCATCTTTAAGGCCTTTACTGGCTAGCCACGCAGTGGAGTACTTTGATGCATGCGATGGTGCATTGTCCTGCATAAAAATCATGGTCTTCTTGAAAGATGCAGACTTTTTCCTGTACCACTGCTTGAAGAAAGTATCTTCTAAAAACTGGCAGTAGGTTTGGGAGCTCATTTTAAGTCCATCTTCAACCCGAAAAGGTCCAACTAGCTCATCTTTAATAATACCAGCCCATACCATTACCCCAGCTCCACCTTGCTGTCGTCTGAGTCGAAGTGGAGCTCTGTGCCCATTACTGATCCAGCCACGGGCCCATCCATCTGGTCCGTCAAGAGTCACTCTCATCTCATCAGTCCATAAAACCTTTGAAAAATCTGTCTTCAGATATTTCTTGGCCCAGTCTTGATGTTTCAACTTATGTTTCTTGTTCAGTGGTGGTCGGATTTCAGCCTTCCTTACCTTGGCCATGTCTCTGAGCACTGAACACCTTGTACTTCTGGGCACTCCAGGTAGGTTGCAGTTCTGGAATATGACAGCACTGGAGGATAATGGGTTCCTGGTAGCTTCACGTTTGATTCTTCTCAAATCTTTGGCAGTTAATTTGCGGGTTTTTTTCTCAACACGTTTCTTGTGACTCTGTTGAGCATTTGCTACAAAACGTTTGATGGTTCTGTGATCACGCCCCAATATCTTAGCAATTTCAAGAGTGCTGCATCCCTCTGAAAGACTTTTTACAATTTTTGACTTTTCAGAGTCAGTTAAATCTCTTTTTTGGCCCATTTTGCCAGAGGAAAAGAAGCTGCCTAATAATTATGCACACCTTGATATAGGGTGTTGATCTCCTCAGGCCACACCCTCCCTCATTACACAAATACATATCACCTGAAATGCTTAAATCCAATAAGGATTCAAGTTTATACAGCCTGGAAAAAAATCATTAAAATGAGGATATGGTCAAAATACTCACTTGCCTAATAATTCTGCACACAGTGTAGAGCTGTGGGAGATGTTTACAGAGTGAATTAGATCATTCAGAAAGGAAATGCCTAATGGGTTCTGGCAGTAAATGTGTACAGCCACCAGGCGCCTACAGTGCTGTTTCTATCTGCTGCCAACTAGTCTGTCTGTATCCTCATGAAGGTTATGAGACGGCGACTTATTGTAAATCTGTGTATATTCCAAGAAGCGGCAAACTCTAATCGAGTGATACACACACGGAAGAGAGACGAACAGCGGCCTGATAGTGGGAGAACTCATTCAGTCAGACAAAAGTTATTTCACATGGCGAGCTATAAAAACAGAAAGCTAGACTGCGGAATCAGAGCTTTTAACCAAGTATGGATAGCAGTGGCGGCTGGTGATAAATATTCTCGGTGGGGCTGTGCCATACTTTTTTGTTTCTGTTACCATCGCAATACAATTTAACACAAACTGCAGGACAGCAGTGCTCAGTGAAATAGTCAGTAATTATCTAATGCCAATATTAAAAAGTTGAGGCATTCTTACACAAAAACATAAAAATCATATTGCACAAACACAAGCCCTGCATATTGCAACAAACACTATAAAGGATGTATAATGTAGAAATAGATATCAAGTGGCCAGATGCGGCTATAACTATGTTTCACCTCCAAGGGGCCCCCAACAGACCAGCACAATCGCATTCATTTTCTCCGTAGAATATTGATTTTCCGCCATAATGTCTAAACCATCCAAGGTAGATTGACCACGAGCTACGAGGTTGTGAAACGAAAGTTGAAATCAATCTTGTATTTGCGATCTTCTGAAGAAATACTACACTACCCACAATTCTAAGTAAAACACTGACGTCTCTGATTGGTCGAACTTGCGGTTACCATGGCGACGTTTACAGCCCCCGCTGTAACTAATGGTGATTAGTTCAGTCCGATTAAGTCCGATGAATGAGTCATTTAATAAGAAAGCGAGAGTGATTCAGAAATGGTGATTAGTTCAGTCCGATTAAGTCCGATGAATGAGTCAGAAGGCGAGGGGAGAGTGATTCAGAAATGGTGATTAGTTCAGTCCGATTAAGTCCGATGAATGAGTCAGAAGGCGAGGGGAGAGTGATTCAGTAATGGTGATTAGTTCAATCTGATGAATGAGGCATTTAATCAGAAGGCGATGGGAGAGTGATTCAGTAATGGTGATTAGTTCAGTCCGATTAAGTCCGATGAATGAGTCATTTAATCAGAAGGCGAGGGGAGAGTGATTCAGTAATGGTGATTAGTTCAGTCCGATTCAGTCCGATGAATGAGTCATTTCATAAAATGATGGTCAGGGTGTTTGTGGATTTATACAATCTACTCAAATGAGTAGGTAATGACAGAAGGGACGACTCCACAACCAGTTAGGCAGGGTGGGACAATTAGCTATAACAAACTGTGAATTGATTTAACATAAAAAATAACTGTGTGTTTGACACAATTCAGATGGGAAAGGAAAGTTCAATTTTTTGTCCAGTATTAGTTCATAGAGATTGAGGGGCTTAATTATTTATATACATATTCATGAGTATGACCACAGTGAGATGATTTTGTACCCTGTCACCCGGCCCTGTCACCCGGCTCTGTCACCCGGCCCTGTCACCCGGCCCTGTCACACGGCTCTGTCACACGGCTCTGTCACCCGGGTCTGTCACCCGGCTCTGTCACACGGCTCTGTCACCCGGCCACTCAATCAGCCCACAACGTAGCCATCTAGCCTATCCAGTGTGCATCAGCTGTGAAACCACATTAGGAACAAATCCCCTGTCAACAGAGGAAAGCAAGGATAAAGTGGGGCCTTAATGTGATTAACGTCTGGAGCCCAGGCGTTGGCATATGAGAGGTGACCTGCCTGCCAGAGTGAGCGCCAGAGGGCATTGAACTTGGGGAGATATTGGAGCTAACTGTCTTTGGCTTTAAACTCTTGCGTACATTAGTGTAGACTATGGAGCCGCCAGCAGCAAAATGTGTTTGTCCTCTGATTATGAGTGCTCATGCATGTAAAATCAAGCAAGTTGGTGTTAGCAGGGCTTCCCCATTTAAAATGTCCTGAAGTTCCATTTCAATTAGCATTGGCTTGTAATCTCCTCCCCACTCGTTTAAGACACTCACAGTGCTATCCTTTTCACTCTAAACCACCCCGGACAGGCTAATACAAGTTTGGTCTCATTCATTAAAGGAAAACAAAAAGGAGACAAATTGTGTGTCATATCATTTTAAGCATTTTCCCCGATTTCTGTTGAATTCAAATCATATAATGTATACAAATGAAACCTCGAAAGAGAACTATAACATAATTAAATGGCAGTAGCAAAAAATAAAGGTTTTCATCGTAGATTTAAAAGAGGTTCATCATCTTTGAAAATTAGATCAGCAGGTGGGGGCAAATATTATAATAAATCAATTGTAATAAATATAATAATTATTGTTTACGGATCTCTATGGATCACATGAAAAAGTATAACTTTGGGTATTTATATTTTACAGGAAATCCATTGACAACTTTGTTGTCGCTAAAAGTAAGGAAATGTTTTTTTCAACAAAAAATATTAAAACCTGCTTAGCTTCTGTAGCCGAGGCTGTTTTAATCATTGGGAGATTCCTGGCTTTCTCACCCTCTCATCCTGTTCACTTCCTATCGGGCAAAAGGGGATATGGGCTCTCAGGACAGAGAGACCCCTATCTGTTCCAAACAATGGGCTAGAGACCAGAAGAAAGTTTCCAAACGGGAAATTCCAGAATTCTTTTGGAATACCAATGGATTCCAGTAAAAGCGTGTTTTTATAGTGTGGGTTGGAGTAAATATATATACCCCACCAAGCACCAGAAACATTATCATTTCAGCCTCTTGTGTGGAGACATACCCTCTGGAGATTTATCAGCACTAGATCAGCACAGTATAATATTTAACAATGGTAAGTACTGTAGATAATTAATTTCTGCCCTAAAAACAAATATGCAAAGAAAAAGGTTTTTCATCTCTGTCTCTGAAAAACGTTTTGAATGTGTCTCATCTCCCGTAAATATTATTTCAATTTCACAGGACGTCTGCCTCAGATTGCAGCAAACTCATGCAGCCAGAACTTCTAGCTCATGGATCCACCTTGTCCTCCTGTACTCAAGTAAGCAACTCAAAATCTATATTACCTTCTAATCATCTATTCATGTAAACACCTGGAGAAGTATGACACAGTATCAAAGTCACAGTATGTTGATCCTGTATACAACAGTAGGAATTCAATTATATTCAGTATGACACAGTATCAAAGTCACAGTATGTTGATCCTGTATACAACAGTAGGAATTCAATTATATTCAGTATGACACAGTATCAAAGTTACAGTATGTGGATCCTGTATACAACAGTAGGAATTCAATTATATTCAGTATGACACAGTATCAAAGTCACAGTATGTTGATCCTGTATACAACAGTAGGAATTCAATTATATTCAGTATGACACAGTATCAAAGTCACAGTATGTTGATCCTGTATACAACAGTAGGAATGACATTCGGTACATATATGATGACCTTTTTACTTGTCCATCCTCAGTTGTTACAATGTGGAGTGCAGTAGAAGGCTGGTCCTACCATTACTCCAACCACACTATGAACTGGGACGCTGCTAGAACCTGGTGCACGGAGCACTACACAGACATGGTGGCCATTCAGAACCGTGAAGAGATCGATCATCTTAACAGCTTCCTGCCCAAGAAGCAGAAGTACTACTGGATAGGGATTCGTAAGGTGGCCAACGTGTGGACCTGGGTGGGCACCAAGAAGAATTTGACGTCCGAGGCAGAGAACTGGGCGAGAGGCGAACCCAACAATGTCGGGAACAACGAGGACTGCGTGGAGATGTACATCCAGAGGGATGTAGACGCGGGGAAGTGGAACGACGAGTCGTGTAAGAAACAAAAGATGGCTCTGTGTTACAGAACGTCCTGTCAAAATGAGCCGTGCCACCATGGAGAGTGCCGGGAGACGATCAACAGCCACACATGTGAGTGCTTCCCGGGCTTCTACGGAGACAAATGTGAACACGGTAAGCAAACATTTACTATTATAATAATGAAGGTTTATGCACAGTATGAAAACATTATTAGGGATTCTCTAAATCTAATCAAACTCATATTGTTATGATTTTATTTTTTGCAGTTATTCAGTGTAATATGGAGGAAGTCACAATCCCTGATAAAGCCACTGTCTGGTGCTCCCACCCAAATGGGAATTTTTCCTTTGGCTCAACATGTCAGTATTCCTGTGAGGAAGGGTTCTGGCTAAGCAGTTCTGGGAATATAAAATGCTTAACCTCAAAATCATGGTCGGACCAGCCTCCAACCTGTGAACGTAAGTCAATAAGATGTTCTGGAAGGACAGCAGAACAACTAGAACAGATTTCTCAAATGCTTTTTTAAAGAATTGCTTTTTTTATGTACCTCATTTCTTCTTCGACAATATTAATATTTACGGACAGAATACGTAAATCTGAGCGTATTACCAAATTAATTTCGATTTTTATTCTGGATTAGCCAAGGTTATACCAGTAGAACAATTTAGTTGTACAATATTTATGTGCTTTGCATTGTCTTATTCAATGTGCATGCCATTTGTAATTGTAAATGCTGTAAATAGACTCAGAAAACGTTACATGCAGAGATGTATAGGACAGATTTAATTAATTTATTACAATACTGGATTGATCTCTGGACTCAGATTGATCTCTGTTCCCGCTATTCCATCTCGCTCCTGCAGCTGTAAGCTGCCCTTCGCTCCAATCGCCACAAGATGGCGCAATCACCTGTGCAGAAGGCTTCACTTATGGAAGAAATTGCACCTTTAGCTGCTCTGAGGGTTATCGCCTACAGGGGGCCAGCAAGATGACCTGTACATCAGCTGCCGAGTGGAGTGACAAGATACCCCAATGTAAAGGTAAGGGGCTTTAGGTTTGAATTCCAAAAACTGTTCTCTACACAAACTATACTGTCATCGGTAACCCACTCTGGTTAACCTTCTACTGCTATCTTCTCCCTCATCTTTGTCATGCAGCCATCCAATGCCTGGAACCAGAGAAAAGAGTAAACCTGTTGATGGAGTGTAGCCACTCCCCCAACGCCCTCTGGCTGAACTCCACCTGTACGTTCAGCTGTGCTGCAGGTTTCCACCTACAGGGGGCATCCAATACAAAGTGCACAGAGATGGGACAATGGAGCACAGACATGCCCAACTGCACAGGTACAAAGAGTTGGAGACAGGATTTTGTTGTTTGGGACTCCTCCAGAAATTACGTTCTTTACTAACCACTGAGTTCTTCTCTCAGCTATCCAGTGCCCATCTCCTGGAGTTCTACAAGGAGGCCAGGTCAGATGTGAGGACCTCTCTCATTCCTGGGGTTCAATCTGCACCTTCAGCTGTGATGAGGGCTTCAACCACCAGGGGGACTCAAGCATGATGTGTTCTGGATCAGGGGAGTGGAGCACAGATATCCCAACCTGTGCAGGTATGTACAGTACATCTAGCTCTTAGATCTTTAGGAATGTGTGGTGTTAAAGGAGTGGTACAGTCTGAATTAAAGATCTATTGAATTTGAGATGCAAATAATATGTTGTGTCAGTAATCGACATACAATATCAAATAGTGTCATAAGTAATATTAGTTTTTGTATTAATTCAAAATGTAAAGCTGATATGTCTTACTGGTTCACCCGATTTGTAAGGACAAGTCTAAATACATTCAGCAGTAAAAATATGATAACCAATTTAAATAACAACTGGCGTTAACTCTGTGTAGAATAATAGTGGTTAAAATAATAAATAACAAAGGAAATAACTTGGGGATTTTGTTTTGGGTAGATATTGATAAAGATGTAATCTGTCCTTCAGCTATGAAATGTTCCCCTCTTGAGGTTCTTCTGGGAGGGTGAGGTCAGCGGTGTGTTCCCTTCACTTTCTCTCCTAACCTCTGTGTTCTTCTCTCAGCTATCCAGTGCCCATCTCCTGGAGTTCTACAAGGAGGCCAGGTCAGATGTGAGGACCTCTCCAATTCCTGGGGTTCAATCTGCACCTTCAGCTGTGATGAGGGCTTCAACCACCAGGGGGACTCAAGCATGAGATGTTCTGGATCAGGGGAGTGGAGCACAGATATCCCAACCTGTGCAGGTACGTACAGTACATCTAGCTCTTAGATCTTTAGGAATGTGTGGTGCAGGGGCGTACATCTTATCTAACAGTAGTGTGGGACAATAAACATAGCATTTCTGAAGAGCAATTTTTGAAGCGGACACAAAAATAATACAACCACAACTTGTAGAGGATTTGTGTACAAAGCAAAAAGCCCTAATACTATCATCAGTGTAGCATGGAGACTGTACCATTATCCTTCTTTTCTGGATTAGCCAAGGTTATACCAGTAGAACAATTTAGATGTACCATATTTATGTGCTTTGCATTGTCTTATTCAATGTGCATGCCATTTGTAATTGTAAATGCTGTAAATAGACACAGAAAACAATACATGCAGAGATGTATAGGACAGATTTAATTAATTTATTACAATACTGGATTGATCTCTGGACTCAGATTGATCTCTGTTCCCGCTATTCCATCTCGCTCCTGCAGCTGTAAGCTGCCCTTCGCTCCAATCGCCACAAGATGGCGCAATCACCTGTGCAGAAGGCTTCACTTATGGAAGAAGTTGCAGCTTTAGCTGCTCTGAGGGTTATCGCCTACTGGGGGCCAGCAAGGTGACCTGTACATCAGCTGCCGAGTGGAGTGACAAGATACCCCACTGTAAAGGTAAGGGGCTTTAGGTTTGAATTAAAAAAACTGTTTTCTACACAAACTATACTGTCATCGGTAACCCACTCTGGTTAACCTTCTACTGCTATCTTCTCCCTCATCTTTGTCATGCAGCCATCCAATGCCTGGAACCAGAGAAAAGAGTAAACCTGTTGATGGAGTGTAGCCACTCCCCCAACGCCCTCTGGCTGAACTCCACCTGTACGTTCAGCTGTGCTGCAGGTTTCCACCTACAGGGGGCATCCAATACAAAGTGCACAGAGATGGGACAATGGAGCACAGACATGCCCAACTGCACAGGTACAAAGAGTTGGAGACAGGATTTTGTTGTTTGGGACTCCTCCAGAAATTACGTTCTTTACTAACCACTGAGTTCTTCTCTCAGCTATCCAGTGCCCATCTCCTGGAGTTCTACAAGGAGGCCAGGTCAGATGTGAGGACCTCTCTCATTCCTGGGGTTCAATCTGCACCTTCAGCTGTGATGAGGGCTTCAACCACCAGGGGACTCAAGCATGATGTGTTCTGGATCAGGGGAGTGGAGCACAGATATCCCAACCTGTGCAGGTATGTACAGTACATCTAGCTCTTAGATCTTTAGGAATGTGTGGTGTTAAAGGAGTGGTACAGTCTGAATTAAAGATCTATTGAATTTGAGATGCAAATAATATGTTGTGTCAGTAATCGACATACAATATCAAATAGTGTCATAAGTAATATTAGTTTTTGTATTAATTCAAAATGTAAAGCTGATATGTCTTACTGGTTCACCCGATTTGTAAGGACAAGTCTAAATACATTCAGCAGTAAAAATATGATAACCAATTTAAATAACAACTGGCGTTAACTCTGTGTAGAATAATAGTGGTTAAAATAATAAATAACAAAGGAAATAACTTGGGGATTTTGTTTTGGGTAGATATTGATAAAGATGTAATCTGTCCTTCAGCTATGAAATGTTCCCCTCTTGAGGTTCTTCTGGGAGGGTGAGGTCAGCGGTGTGTTCCCTTCACTTTCTCTCCTAACCTCTGTGTTCTTCTCTCAGCTATCCAGTGCCCATCTCCTGGAGTTCTACAAGGAGGCCAGGTCAGATGTGAGGACCTCTCCAATTCCTGGGGTTCAATCTGCACCTTCAGCTGTGATGAGGGCTTCAACCACCAGGGGACTCAAGCATGAGATGTTCTGGATCAGGGGAGTGGAGCACAGATATCCCAACCTGTGCAGGTACGTACAGTACATCTAGCTCTTAGATCTTTAGGAATGTGTGGTGCAGGGGCGTACATCTTATCTAACAGTAGTGTGGGACAATAAACATAGCATTTCTGAAGAGCAATTTTTGAAGCGGACACAAAAATAATACAACCACAACTTGTAGAGGATTTGTGTACAAAGCAAAAAGCCCTAATACTATCATCAGTGTAGCATGGAGACTGTACCATTATCCTTCTTTTCTGGATTAGCCAAGGTTATACCAGTAGAACAATTTAGATGTACCATATTTATGTGCTTTGCATTGTCTTATTCAATGTGCATGCCATTTGTAATTGTAAATGCTGTAAATAGACACAGAAAACAATACATGCAGAGATGTATAGGACAGATTTAATTAATTTATTACAATACTGGATTGATCTCTGGACTCAGATTGATCTCTGTTCCCGCTATTCCATCTCGCTCCTGCAGCTGTAAGCTGCCCTTCGCTCCAATCGCCACAAGATGGCGCAATCACCTGTGCAGAAGGCTTCACTTATGGAAGAAGTTGCAGCTTTAGCTGCTCTGAGGGTTATCGCCTACTGGGGGCCAGCAAGGTGACCTGTACATCAGCTGCCGAGTGGAGTGACAAGATACCCCACTGTAAAGGTAAGGGGCTTTAGGTTTGAATTAAAAAAACTGTTTTCTACACAAACTATACTGTCATCGGTAACCCACTCTGGTTAACCTTCTACTGCTATCTTCTCCCTCATCTTTGTCATGCAGCCATCCAATGCCTGGAACCAGAGAAAAGAGTAAACCTGTTGATGGAGTGTAGCCACTCCCCCAACGCCCTCTGGCTGAACTCCACCTGTACGTTCAGCTGTGCTGCAGGTTTCCACCTACAGGGGGCATCCAATACAAAGTGCACAGAGATGGGACAATGGAGCACAGACATGCCCAACTGCACAGGTACAAAGAGTTGGAGACAGGATTTTGTTGTTTGGGACTCCTCCAGAAATTACGTTCTTTACTAACCACTGAGTTCTTCTCTCAGCTATCCAGTGCCCATCTCCTGGAGTTCTACAAGGAGGCCAGGTCAGATGTGAGGACCTCTCTCATTCCTGGGGTTCAATCTGCACCTTCAGCTGTGATGAGGGCTTCAACCACCAGGGGGACTCAAGCATGATGTGTTCTGGATCAGGGGAGTGGAGCACAGATATCCCAACCTGTGCAGGTATGCTACAACCTCTGTTACTTTATTTCTCTGAGACACAACCTAATTGAAAACAGTCTAGGCATGTCACTGTGTCATTGTGCTATATTGGATGGCTAAGACGTCTTCTTCTCTCCTGTAGTGGTGAGATGCCCCGTGTTTCTGGCTCCTGTCAACGGACAAATGAGCTGTTTCCACAAAAGCTTAGAAAACGCCTACGGTACGGAGTGCTCCTTCGTCTGTGACCGAGACTATGTTCTCCACGGACACGAGGTCATCATTTGTGATCGCTACGGCAACTGGACAGGAGAGGTGCCAGGGTGCCAAGGTATATATCCTAGCGCACATCGCCAGCGCAATGTCGACACGACACAGTGTCCTATGTAGCAGTCACAGTCGTGTTAGCAGAGTTACATAGAGCCATAAAGTAAATGGACAGAGTTGTTATTTCAGTGTGATGTTCTTGTGCTTCCTCCAGCCTCTTCTGAGGCCCTCTTAAGCCCCACCACGACGGGACTGGCCGCAGCAGGAGCTGCATCGTTACCTGGCATCTCTCTGGCTGCATGGCTCCTCAAACGACTCAGACAGAAAGGTAAACGGAGGACATTTAACTTCTCTAATCTCAAAGACATTACACAGGAACATTTGATCTGCACAAATTATATTCGGAATGGCTTTTAGTAACAATACTCGTATTTTCTTTTTTGTTCCTTCCAGCTAAAAAGTTTGATGTGAACACTGTGTCAGACATGGAGGAAACTCCAGAGACCTACAGGAGTAGCATTGACAGCCTAATATAGATTTGAACAGCAAATGCAGGAGAAACAATGGGAGCAACTGCAGGAATCAGTTTTCATTGAAGAACTGTTATACTTCACCTGGGAAAAACCTGTGGGATTCCACACTTGGGTATTCCAGAAGGAAATATAACAAACATATATGAACAAATTCAAAACTCGAATAACATGTCTGGCTTCTATGGACCAGATGAGGGAGTCCAGGATATCATTTTTCCAGATTGGTTGGTTGTTTTTTGAGTAAATCAGTGAAGAAGAAATCGTTTAATCTGACAATGGAATTGTTCACACAACACAGAATTCTCATGTCCTCATATAAATAAATATAAATAAATATGAATAAAAATATACATAAACATAACAACAATCCTTATAGGTTCAAATCTTTGCTGCGATTGCAGCAAAAGCAAGAGATTTGTGGACAAAATTGTGGAAGTCGAAAATGTGTAAAGTGGCAAAATTGAATATATTGAAATGTAGAAATACTGTGGTTATTCACTAGGTCAGGATAAGAATAAGATCAAGTTAACATAGTAGGAAACGTATTTGCTTTAAAGCATATGTTGCTCTGGTTCCTGCACAGTTTATACTTAAAGCTCTCTTTAAGCAACCAGGAATTTTTGAGTTTGCAAACATTTTGGACTGCCTCACTAATCTGTGTTTCCGGAATTCCCATCAGCCGTCTTGGTTCCTCAGTGTAATATAAGAATCTCTCTTTTGGACAGGTGCTACAATGAGCATACAGTATGATTAGTTGCTCTATCATTAAACATCCTCCCTAAGGGAGTTTTGTATTGAACAAATTGTTCACCATTGGTTGTATATGCCAATTTTTATGATACTGTGATCTAGCTTTTATATAAAAAACGACTGAGTTATATAATATCACACTGTTTAATACTTTTTTATGATCATGCTTTTTTAGTGTGAAAACATTGACTTAATATTTACATAAGTGTTATTTATTATTAAACTGTTGTTTTTTTTTACCTAATAAATGTTTCAAACTTTGAATGTTGCGTTTTTCTTCACACTGTTGAATATTTTTTTATGGACATGTTTTTTTAGTGTGAAAACAATTACTTAATGTATACATAAGTGCTATTAATTTCGAAACTGTAGTTTTTTTACCTAATCATTTAATTATGTTTTTTCCATGATATCATGTCAAATTGTTTTATTATTGTTTATTTTGTTTCAACATGGCTGTTTGTTGCTGCGTGGAGACTTCCTGTGGAGACTGACTCAGGTCATTTTGGCTGTCCAGTTGTATTGTAGATAAAAAACAATTCCTTCTCACTGTTTTCTTTCTGTCGTGATATTTTTTTGTTTATGAGCACCACTCTCAAACTTTTTCTTTCTCAACATTTTGATATCAGCCTCTGTGACTAGCATAAATCTGAATAGACTACTAGAGAAGATGACGCAACTGTTTCTCTACATTCTGATAGGCTGTCATATCATGCTTCCCACGTGGGTCACTTGTAAATTGGATCAATCAGCAGCCAAAAACATGAATATCAAGTGATTGACAGAAAATTCGACAAATTACAAAACAATGTGATTTTTTTATTGGTTTATGATAGGCCCCTTGTCATCATAGGCCCTGGGGCTTCAGCCCCAGTAAGCCCGTGCATTAATGCGGGCCTGCAAGCAATAACATATTTATTTCTATTTCTTATCATGAATGGTTTATAGAACAAAGCTGGACACCTAAGAGAGCGTCGCCTCAAGTGCTAAAGCCACCTCCCCTGTGATTTTCCACCCTCCCCTTCTCAGCGATGAAAATTGTTTGGCAGGGCCTTACGGGATCGGTGGGGGGATGGGGGGGGTACGGTCACGACTGAGGACCTTTTCCTCACTCTATGTGTTTTTCAGTTGCCTCACTACTTCATTTAGTTGCTTAATTAATCACTCGCACCAGGTTTCAGTTGTTTATTAGCATGGCTACTTAAGTCACTGGGTATGGTTGCCCTTTGCTTTGTATTATTTGATGTCACTGTATGTAACGTAGGAGGTGAGTCGTTTGAAGTATTGCTACACTGTGTTAAAGCCTGTTTTAAAAGTTGCTTGTGTAGCGCAATCTGATTCACGTCAGTTTATGTTTTTTGGTATGTTTGTTGTTTAGTGTTTTATTTATTTTGGTATAAAATACCACAGACAATAATTTGAGCTCTGCATTTGGCTTTCTCATGGTTCGTGACACTCCAGGGCAGGAGATAAAAAAATGACCTCTTAGAACGTACACATTATTGATTAGTACACTAAGACTTCCTATGTATTTTTGTAGTATGTTTTCCCAGCATAATGATGGGGTGCATTAAAATACTACAAATAACACATTGAAATATCTGCACTGTTTGATCTTAAAGGGCAACTTCATTGAAAAAACATATTTTTTCTCACTTATCGTGGTCACTTATGTAGTAGAAATGTGAAAGCATTTTTGAAATTGGTTCCTTCTAGGCAGAGAAAAAGATTAAAATGTCATAGTTCTGTCTATTCTTGTTCTGTCTCCATCTTGTGGGTGTTTATTGTATTTCATCCTGGTACCCTGCCCTTTCCTCTAACTAATTTTCCCGCCGTTTCCTTCACCTGTTGCTTGTTAGTCCTCGTTAGGTTTAGTATTTATTCTCCCCCGGTGTCTCTGTGTGTTTGTCGGGTCATTGTTTCTGAAGTTCTCTGTTCCTATGCCTGTTCTGCCTGTGAGAGAAATAAAGATTGTTTTGAAGTATTCTCTGCGCCTGTGTCCACTACTCTGAGATCTGCCATGTCAGATCATTAGTTAGAGGAAAGGGAAGGCTACCAGGATGAAATACAATGAACACCCACAAGATGGAGACAGAACAAGCTCATGTGGATGAAATACACCAAAACCCAGAATGCACTTGTTTCGCTGCTCTACGAGTCCACTCCCAAGCCACGCCTACCGGCTCGAGAGGGCAGGCAGAAGGGAAGGCTAGCTACTAGCTTATTGACTGGAAAAGAGAAGACACCGGTTAACATGAGTCTCCGTGACGAGTTTCTTGATAAAGTAATTTAAATACTAGCCTTGCGTTGTATCGGGATGTACATCGAACACAAGGAAAGGACATGTAGTTAGTTCCATCGTTTTCCCGTTGAACATTTAGAGCGGTGCAAACAGTGGCTGCGGGCTAGTATCAACCACCCCAAGTTCCGAGAATATTTGTAATTAATAAAAGTATATACATTTCTTCATATTTCCCAGTACTCTTTTGTAAATCAAAGTAATACATTATAAACTTTGAACTTTTATTGTTTTTAAACATAATATAAACAATTTCACACTCATAGCTCTTCCAGAGCTTCAGCAGTTTCTTGATAGCCACAGTATTGTCCGTCACTAGCTGGAAATATCTGTCTGATGTCCTGAACAACACATGCAGGCAAAACAAGAAGATATAGCCTTTCCCCAGTCTCTCTCCTTGCAGGACCCATTCCATGAAATGACGGTAGGCTGTTAGGCAATATTGTCTGAAAACAATAAGCACAACGTTAGCAACGCAAGCTATTTGCACCTACAATAGGCTAGCTAGCATATATGTAAATATAACCGATAGCTCAGCTAACTGACATGAACAACAAATAAATACTCACTTATACTGAAGCGTCCGTTTGTCCCTGCGGGCTTTGGCTGGCGTTTCCAATTGACCTTCGGAATCCTGAAATAAGTTTCCAAAACTCATGTGTGGATCAAAGCTGGGGGGCTCTATTACGCATGCTGGCGGTCCCGTTTCTAATGCAGATTCAGTTATTTCTTCAAGAAGAAAATGGCATCATTGAAATTCGCAACAGCAGCAGGACTCGATCTGTGTCTATAGGCGCACAGCGAGAGCACTGGCACCACCAGTCCGCCCCAGCTCGACTCTGTACGCGCTCTTCCTCATGACCGCCAGGCAAGTTTCGCTCCTCTGCAGCAGCAGCCTCTTGTTCCTCCGTCAACCGCAACTGTGTTTCGCTGTATTGCGGCTCTTACAGGCAGCCACGAACATCGGATTCGCGCAACAGATCTTCAAAATCCCTTTCTTCCATTTCGTCTTCAAAATTACATTCTGCCATTGTGTTCAGTCTAAAACTCGCATTTCTCCACAACAAGCAAGATCGGGTTAGCTTAACTACAAGATGGCTGACACTGTTTTGAGAATCTGTGACGAGGCCCACCCCATATGGGCGGGTTGAAAAAATGCGGAAGTAGCGTCTACTTCTGTCTGTAGTTTATAGCCTCTTTTAAAAAATCCTCCAATGACGTAAAAATCGTCATTTTGCGTCATTGGAGGATTTTTTTCCTGACTTAAAATCAAGATATGCCTCTTATCAGATGGAGTTGAGGGGTGGGAGTAAGGTCATTGGAAAATACTACCATTTGTCTACTGATACAGAGCTAAATACAAAATCGGTGAAGTGGCTCTTTAAGGTTATCAGAGTGTCCTAATGGTTGTAATTGGTTTCTGCTAACTTGGGAAATAGAGGAGCGGAGTCAGGTGCAGGAGAAACAGTCCCTGTAGGTTTTGAAACTCTCAGTTAAACTAACGGTACGTCTTATAACAATAAAACAGTATAGTAAAGGAACAGTATGGCTAGAAGGTCGGCGATGAGGAGATTTCTAAAATCTCCTTCAAACATAACTTTAAAGTAAGAAACAGCACATTTCAAACGCAAAAAATGAAACAATCTAAAGAGAATCATTAGTTGAGAAACTTCTTGCACAAAAGGTCAAACGTTTCTAGTTCCATAGTTTCAGTATTGCAAAATCTGTTGTTACGTCATTAAAGGAAATTGCACCTCTAACAGTCTGTTCATATTGGGTGTGAGGACATGAAAAAAGCAACTGTTATTAGTTTCTGCAAACTGAACAACGAGGCAAGACAGTTTTTTAAAAATTATTTCTGTCTCCTGGAAGTTATGCATTATGCATTACTGTAGTCTAACATTATGTCAATTTGTACAATTTTGTTTGATTGCATTTGTGTTTCAGATGCTTTATTCGTCAAACTATCTAAGATGTAACCTAAAAAATAGTTTTCTGGTCATTTTATCGATCACAATCAACCATGGTAAGACTGAACAACAACTCAACATTGCTTTTAGACAGATGAAATATATTGTCTTTAGTCTAAAAGTTGCATGATAAAAAGTTCAAATACAGAATTTGTTATAAAAGCATCTAACTGTATTCTCCTTAATGATCAAACGTAGACCTTTCCGGGGACAGAGGAGGAGTACATGGATGGACCTACCACTACAGCACCCAGAACATGGACTGGGATTCAGCTCGACATTGGTGCATGCAGCATTACACTGACATGTTGGCAATCCAGAACCAGGAGGAGATTGTCTATCTCAACACCATGCTGCCTCACCACCCACAATACTACTGGATCAGCCTTCGCAAGGTTAACTTATTTATATGTGACTTAGATTGCCAGACTGTCAATCATGCACAATGAGGTGCACACACAGGGGATTTGATACTGATTTATAAATATTAATGTACTTTTATTTAATGAATGTTGTCGTTTCGTGTGCATCAGGTGAAGGGAGTGTGGACCTGGATGGGAACCAACAAAACCCTGACAAAAGAGGCAAAGAACTGGGCCCTTGGAGAACCCAACAACAGAGGCAAGGGCCAGGACTGTGTGGAGATTTACATCCAGAGAAAGAAAGATGAAGCCAAGTGGAACGATGAGAAGTGCACAAGGAAAAAGGGATCCCTCTGCTACACAGGTAGGGGAGCACATGTGGGGGAGCACATGTAGGGGAGCACATGTAGGGGAGCACATGTAGGGGAGCACATGTGGGGAGCACATGTAGGGGAGCACATGTGGGGAGCACATGTGGGGGAGCACATGTAGGGGAGCACATGTGGGGAGCACATGTGGGGGAGCACATGTAGGGGAGCACATGTGGGGAGCACATGTGGGGGAGCACATGTAGCACATGTGGGGGAGCACATGTAGGGGAGCACATGTGGGGAGCACATGTGGGGAGCACATGTAGGGGAGCACATGTGGGGAGCACATGTGGGGAGCACATGTGGGGAGCACATGTGGGGGAGCACATGTAGGGGAGCACATGTGGGGAGCACATGTAGGGGAGCACATGTGGGGAGCACATGTGGGGAGCACATGTAGGGAGCACATGTAGGGGAGCACATGTGGGGAGCACATGTAGAGGAGCACATGTAGCACATGTAGGAGAGCACATGTGGGGGAGCACATGTAGGGGAGCACATGTAGGGGAGCACATGTAGGGGAGCACATGTGGGGGAGCACATGTAGGGGAGCACATGTAGGGGAGCACATGTGGGGAGCACATGTAGGGGAGCACATGTGGGGAGCACATGTGGGGAGCACATGTGGGGAGCACATGTGGGGGAGCACATGTGGGGGAGCACATGTAGGGGAGCACATGTGGGGAGCACATGTGGGGAGCACATGTAGGGGAGCACATGTAGGGGAGCACATGTGGGGAGCACATGTAGGGAGCACATGTGGGGAGCACATGTAGGGGAGCACATGTAGGGGAGCACATGTGGGGGAGCACATGTGGGGAGCACATGTGGGGGAGCACATGTAGGGCACATGTGGGGGAGCACATGTGGGGGAGCACATGTGGGGGAGCACATGTAGGGGAGCACATGTAGGGGAGCACATGTAGGGGAGCACATGTAGGGGAGCACATGTAGGGGAGCACATGTAGGGGAGCACAGGTAGGGGAGCACATGTGGGGAGCACATGTAGGGGAGCACATGTAGGGGAGCACATGTGGGGGAGCACATGTGGGGGAGCACATGTGGGGGAGCACATGTAGGGGAGCACATGTGGGGAGCACATGTGGGGAGCACATGTGGGGAGCACATGTGGGGAGCACATGTAGGGGAGCACATGTGGGGAGCACATGTAGGGGAGCACATGTGGGGGAGCACATGGGGGAGCACATGTGGGGAGCACATGTAGCACATGTGGGGAGCACATGTAGGGGAGCACATGTAGGGGAGCACATGTGGGGAGCACATGTGGGGGAGCACATGTGGGGGACATGGGGAGCACATGTGGGGGAGCACATGTGGGGGAGCACATGTAGGGGAGCACATGTAGGGGAGCACATGTAGGGGCACATGTAGGGGGAGCACATGTGGGGAGCACATGTGGGGAGCACATGTGGGGGAGCACATGTAGGGGAGCACATGTGCACATGTAGGGGAGCACATGTAGGGGAGCACATGTAGGGAGCACATGTAGGGGAGCACATGTGGGGGCACATGTAGGGGAGCACATGTAGGGGGAGCACATGTAGGGGAGCACATGTAGGGGCACATGTAGGGATGTAGGGGAGCACATGTAGGGGAGCACATGTAGGGGAGCACATGTAGGGGAGCACATGTAGGGGAGCACATGTAGGGGAGCACATGTAGGGGAGCACATGTAGGGGAGCACATGTAGGGGAGCACATGTAGGGGAGCACAGGTAGGGGAGCACATGTAGGGGAGCACATGTAGGGGAGCACATGTAGGGAGCACATGTAGGGGAGCACAGGTAGGGGAGCACATGGGGGGAGCACATGTAGGGGAGCACATGTAGGGGACATGTAGGGGAGCACATGTAGGGGAGCACAGGTAGGGGAGCACATGTAGGGGAGCACATGTAGGGGAGCACAGGTAGCGGAGCACACCCTGTGTGTGTGTCTTCCATTTGTTTATTACCCTGTTTGTGTCTTCTATTTGTTTATTACCCTGTGTGTGTGTGTGTGTGTGTGTGTGTGTGTGTGTGTGTGTGCCTTCTATTTGTTAATTACCCTGCATGTGTCTTCTATTTGTTTATTACTCTCTGTGTGTGTGTGTGTGTGTGTGTGTGTGTGTGTGTGTGTGTGTGTGTGTCTGTGTGGGTTCTATTTGTTTATTACCCTGTGTGTGTGTGTGTGTGTTCTATTTGTTAATTACCCTGCATGTGTCTTCTATTTGTTTATTACCCTGTGTGTGTGTGTGTTCTATTTGTGTATTACCCTGTGTGTGTGTGTGTGTGTGTGTGTCTGTGTGTGTTCTATTTGTTTATTACCCTGTGTGTGTGTGTGTGTGTGTGCCTTCTACTTGTTAATTACCCTGCATGCGTCTTCTATTTGTTTATTACTCTGTGTGTGTGTGTGTGTGTGTGTGTGTCTGTTTGTGTTCGATTTGTTTATTACCCTGTGTGTGTGTGTGTGCGTGTGTGTGTGTGTTCTATTTGTTTATTACCCTGTGTGTGTGTGTGTTCTATTTGTTTATTACTCTGTGTGTGTGTGTGTGTCTTCTATTTGTTTATTACTCTGTGTGTGTGTGTGTCTTCTATTTGTTTATTACCCTGTGTGTTTGTGTCTTCTATTTGTTTATTACTCTGTGTGTGTGTGTCTTCTATTTGTTTATTACCCCTTGTGTGTGTGTGTTTAATTTTTTTATTACCCTGCGTTTGTGTGTTCTATTTGTTTATTACCCTGTGTGTGTGTGTGTCTTCTATTTGTTTATTACCATGTGTGTGTGTGTGTGTGTGTGTGTTTGTGTGTGTGTGTGTGTGTTCTATTTGATTATTACCCTGTGTGTGTGTGTGTGTGTGTGCCTTCTACTTGTTAATTACCCTGCATGCGTCTTCTATTTGTTTATTACTCTGTGTGTGTGTGTGTGTGTGTGTGTGTGTGTCTGTTTGTGTTCGATTTGTTTATTACCCTGTGTGTGTGTGTGTGCGTGTGTGTGTGTGTTCTATTTGTTTATTACCCTGTGTGTGTGTGTTCTATTTGTTTATTACTCTGTGTGTGTGTGTGTGTCTTCTATTTGTTTATTACTCTGTGTGTGTGTGTGTCTTCTATTTGTTTATTACCCTGTGTGTTTGTGTCTTCTATTTGTTTATTACTCTGTGTGTGTGTGTCTTCTATTTGTTTATTACCCCTTGTGTGTGTGTGTTTAATTTTTTTATTACCCTGCGTTTGTGTGTTCTATTTGTTTATTACCCTGTGTGTGTGTGTGTGTGTGTCTTCTATTTGTTTATTACCATGTGTGTGTGTGTGTGTGTGTGTGTTTGTGTGTGTGTGTGTGTGTTCTATTTGTTTATTACCCTGCAAGTGTGTCTTCTATTTGTTTATTACCCTGTGTGTGTGTGTGTGTGTGTGTGTGTGTGTGTGTGTGTGTGTGTGTGTGTGTGTGTGTGTGTGTGTGTGTGTGTGTTTGTGTGTGTGTATTTTATTTGTGTGTTACCCTGTGTGTGTGTCTTCTATTTGTTTTTTACCCTGTGTGTGTGTCTTCTATTTGTTTATTACCCTGTGTGTGTCTTCAATTTGTTTATTATTCTGTGTGTGTCTGTTCTATTTGTTTATTACCCTGTGTGTGTGTGTTCTATTTGTTTATTAACCTGTGTGTGTGTGTCTTTTATTTGTTTATTACCCTGTGTGTGTGTCTTTTATTTGTTTATTACACTGTGTGTGTAGCATCTTGCTCAGAGAACAGCTGCAGTACCCATGCTGAGTGCTTGGAGAACATAGGGAACTACACCTGTCAATGTCAGCCTGGCTTCAAGGGACCTCAGTGCCAGGATGGTGAGTTCAGCTCCTACTATATTAGCAAAGAGAACTCTGAACACCTGCCCTTTGTAATTAATTGGGCAGTTGTTCAGAGTAGAAAAAAAGGTCCCATGGACTTTGTTTTATACGGTATGTCTTATGTCTTCAAAACCACAAAATGTCTATATTTTATGACTAACTGAGAAATCATAGTGTTTCTATCTATTACATATGAACATTCAGTCAAACAGGAGGTGTAAAAAATGATAAGTTAATCAAAGTTTTTGGAAGTTTAGGTTTAGAGAAAAAGCACAATAAAAACCTATTGTTCATGATACATCTAAAATGTATCTATATGAAAATGTGTTTTATATAACGTTAGATGTTATATCAAATGTGTTTTATATAACGTTAGATGTTATATCAAATATGTTTTATATAACGTTAGATGTTATATATAATGTGTTTTAGATAACGTTAGATGTTATATCAAATGTGTTTTATATAACGTTAGATGTTATATCAAATGTGTTTTATATAACGTTAGATGTTATATCAAATGTGTTTTATATAACGTTAGATGTTATATCAAATGTGTTTTATATAACGTTAGATGTTATATCAAATGTGTTTTATATAACGTTAGATGTTATATCAAATGTGTTTTAAATAACGTTAGATGTTATATCAAATGTGTTTTAAATAACGTTAGATGTTATATCAAATGTGTTTTATATAACGTTAGATGTTATATAAAATGTGTTTTATATAACGTTAGATGTTATATCAAATGTGTTTTATATAACGTTAGACGTTATATCAAATGTGTTTTAGATAACGTTAGATCTTATATCAAATGTGTTTTAGATAACGTTAGATGTTATATAAAATGTGTTTTATATAACGTTAGATGTTATATCAAATGTGTTTTATATAACGTTAGATGTTATATAAAATGGGTTTTATATAACGTTAGATGTTATATCAAATGTGTTTTATATAACGTTAGATGTTATATCAAATGTGTTTTAGATAACGTCTGGGGAAACCATTTATATTTTAAGGGATCTTGTGAAGCGGTCGTCCTCTCCCTTAGTCACGTTGCTGGATAGAGGATGTAGACGCAGAACTTTTTTTCAAGTATCATAAATTTGAACTTGAGGACAAAAACAATAAAGCAACAGGCAGCAACTTAGTATCATAAAACCTGTAAACAGAAAACATACTAAATGAGGAGCAGCTGAAAATGATTTTGAAATGTTTTTTTTTAATAATATAATTCTTATTGATTTTCACGTTCATTCATTCAACAAAGTAGTTATTGAAATACAAATTAACATTTTCAGTTATCGTTTGTTTAAAAATATTTTGGTTCATATGACAAAAACAATGTTTTTATAATATGTTGGTATTGTGAATGAAGAGATCAAATGTGTGCGCATATCGGGTCAACCCAGGGCTCAATCATGTGACGCGTGACGTTTATTCTGCTGCTAATTCTATGAACCAAGTTGTTCTCCCGATACAATCTGACTTTCAAGCATGTTTGTATTTGGCTTGATGATAAGTTGTCATTTAAACTTACCAAATACTTATTTAACAAGGAAACTGAATATCAATATTGGTTATCCTGAAATAAAAAGCCATACATATTTTGATAATACTAAAATGTGTTTTCTAGTGATTCAGTGTGACAGTTTAAAAGCTCCTCTTCACGCCTCTATGAGCTGCCAGGACCCAGTGGAGAAGTTCAGCTATGGTTCTACTTGTACCATGGACTGTGAGGAGGGTTTTGTTCTAGTAGGAACTAACTCCACCCACTGCTCCTCACTGGGGAACTGGAGCCACACCCTTCCTACATGTCAGGGTAAGACCAGGTTCCAGTTCAGATTTATTTAATACCTTTCTACTAAATAAATTGATTTTCATTCTTTATTATTTCTAGCCCTGGGGTTTAAACAGAGACCCCTAAAATAAATTTCTTTAATTGAGCAATTAGAAAAACATGCTTGTGAGATTTAGAAATATAATCAATGTGCTTTACAAAAAAAAAAAGAAATATTGAAATACATGCAATATAAATTCATAGCAACCTGTTTACTGGCATTATGTACATTTAAAACTTTACATCTCAGTATTACCTGTGTACATTTTATTCAAATGGTCTTCAGAAACTTTCAGGTCATTAGAACTTGGCCAAGAAGTCACAAGAACTTCCAGGTCATTAGAACTTGGCCAAGAAGTCACAAGAACTTCCAGGTCTTAGGAACTTTATACAAAATGTCTTCAGAATATTTTCAGATCTTTAAAACCCAGCCAAGAAGTCTTTAGAACGTCCAAGTTTTAAAAACTTTAATAAAAAATTTAGAGCCTTTTCAGGTCTTTAGAACCTGACCGAGAAGTCTTTGAACTTCTAGGTCTTAAGAACTTCATTCAAAAGATCTGTAGAATCTTTCCAGGTCTATACAATCTGTACAAGAAGTTTTTAGAAAATCCAGGTAAATTATTTATACATTAATAATTTTCCTACATGCCATGTATTAGAATAAAAGCAAATAAAAACATCACATTGGCAATTCGATGAGAAATAGATAATAAAAATCGATTAAGAACAAATTAAAATAAACTAAAAATAGTTGTCCACTATCGTATACCAGTGTAAATCTTGAAACTGAAATCACACTTAGACAACTGTAATAAACGTCCGTTTGAAAATGATAGGCAACAAAAGTGTACATTTAAAAAAAATGCAGAGCCACAATGACAGGAAAACTTTAAGAAAAGCAATATGTTTTATTGTGATAAGAAACATTGTTTAGGATATAACAAATATTTAAATGAAGTGAGAAAACAGATTTTTAGATCACATATTAACTTTTTATATTTGTGTTTTCTAGTGATTCAGTGTGACAGTTTAAAAGCTCCTCTTCACGCCTCTATGAGCTGCCAGGACCCAGTGGAGAAGTTCAGCTATGGTTCTACTTGTACCATGGACTGTGAGGAGGGTTTTGTTCTAGTAGGAACTAACTCCACCCACTGCTCCTCACTGGGGAACTGGAGCCACACCCTTCCTACATGTCAGGGTAAGACCAGGTTCCAGTTCAGATTTATTTAATACCTTTCTACTAAATAAATTGATTTTCATTCTTTATTATTTCTAGCCCTGGGGTTTAAACAGAGACCCCTAAAATAAATTTCTTTAATTGAGCAATTAGAAAAACATGCTTGTGAGATTTAGAAATATAATCAATGTGCTTTACAAAAAAAAAAGAAATATTGAAATACATGCAATATAAATTCATAGCAACCTGTTTACTGGCATTATGTACATTTAAAACTTTACATCTCAGTATTAACTGTGTACATTTTATTCAAATGGTCTTCAGAAACTTTCAGGTCATTAGAACTTGGCCAAGAAGTCACAAGAACTTCCAGGTCATTAGTACTTGGCCAAGAAGTCACAAGAACTTCCAGGTCTTAGGAACTTTATACAAAATGTCTTCAGAATCTTTTTAAAACCCATTCAAGAAGTCTTTAGAACGTCCAAGTTTTAAAAACTTTATTAAATAGTCTTAAGAACTTTTTCAGGTCCCTAGAACTTGACCGAGAAGTCTTTAGAAAGTTTTAGAACTTTATTCAAAAATCTTTAGAGCCTTTTCAGGTCTTTAGAACCTGACCGAGAAGTCTTTGAACTTCTAGGTCTTAAGAACTTCATTCAAAAGATCTGTAGAATCTTTCCAGGTCTATACAATCTGTACAAGAAGTCTTTAGAAAATCCAGGTAAATTATTTATACATTACTAATTTTCCTACATGCCATGTATTAGAATAAAAGCAAATAAAAACATCACATTGGCAATTCGATGAGAAATAGATAATAAAAATAGATTAAGAACAAATTAAAATAAACTAAAAATAGTTGTCCACTATCGTATACCAGTGTAAATCTTGAAACTGAAATCACACTTAGACAATTGTAATAAACGTCTGTTTGAAAATGAAAGGCAACAAAAGTGTACATTTAAAAAAAATGCAGAGCCACAATGACAGGAAAACTTTAAGAAAAGGAGCATGTTTTATTGTGATAAGAAACATTGTTTAGGATATAACAAATATTTAAATGAAGTTAGAAAACAGATTTTTAGATCACATATTAACTTTTTATATTTGTGTTTTCTAGTGATTCAGTGTGACAGTTTAAAAGCTCCTCTTCACGCCTCTATGAGCTGCCAGGACCCAGTGGAGAAGTTCAGCTATGGTTCTACTTGTACCATGGACTGTGAGGAGGGTTTTGTTCTAGTAGGAACTAACTCCACCCACTGCTCCTCACTGGGGAACTGGAGCCACACCCTTCCTACATGTCAGGGTAACGAGGTAAATGTGCCAGGGTCGAGGTAAATGTGCCAGGGTCGAGGTAAATGTGCCAGGGTCGAGGTAAATGTGCCAGGGTCGAGGTAAATGTGCCAGGGTCGAGGTAAATGTGCCAGGGTCGAGGTAAATGTGCCAGGGTCGAGGTAAATGTGCCAGGGTCGAGGTAAATGTGCCAGGGTCGAGGTAAATGTGCCAGGGTCGAGGTAAATGTGCCAGGGTCGAGGTAAATGTGCCAGGGTCGAGGTAAATGTGCCAGGGTCGAGGTAAATGTGCCAGGGTCGAGGTAAATGTGCCAGGGTCGAGGTAAATGTGCCAGGGTCGAGGTAAATGTGCCAGGGTCAAATATAAATACATTCCTTCTACACAGCATGGTCTCTTTATTAAGTGATTTTTTTCCTATTGTTGACTGGTGGTTGTTATGTTATAGAGCCAGCAGCTAAGCTGGTGGGAGCTGGGATGCTGAGGTACGCTACATTGGGTGCTGCTTCAGCTGCAGGCCTGCTTCTACTGGTGGGACTGGCAGTTCTGATCTCAAAGAAGCAGAGCAAGAAAAGTGAGAATTGTTTTATTGCATTTATTAAATACGGTCTGTTCAAATCCAGATGCGCTTGGGCAGGAAGTCAATGGTTTGCGAGACGTCGTTCAAACACCGGCATTTTTTTGGTCTAGAATATCAAGATTTTAATAGGCCTGTGTAAATGGCTTACCCATGTCATGATATCGGTGGTGCATGATGAGTTTCTCCCAAGTAATAATGATTCCTGGTCTTTCACAGGTGACTTCAACTTGAACAAATCCTACTGGGAGGATAGAGTAAATCCTGCTTTTGAGTTTTCTTAAAAAATTGTACTCTTATCATCAATATCAAGGTTTTGCATATACAGACTTGGATGTTCAATTATATGTTGTTTTCTATATACAGTATTTTATGTTTAAGCTCAAGTTAAATCCATCTGTACTTTGTTAATATAATGTTTATCTGGACAAATACAGTATGTCATTAAAAAAAAGTGTAATCAGAAAATTAAAGTTAGAAAAGTTTTCCAAACTAACAAAACACTGGAAAATATGCAAAACTGGTGGGTGGTGGGTGGATGGTGGTGGAAGCAGGTGCAATCAGAGCAGAACACAGAAGCAGGAATACGACTAAATAATTTATTGTAAAACACAAAACTGAAAACTAGACACACTTGTGCGGAAATAAACAAAGGACAAAGGCACGTGGGCCAATAACAAAACACAAGACAGAACAAAACACTTGGAACAGGTAAAGGGAAACAGGACTACAAGAGAACAGACTTACTTTGGGAACCGGACAGGAAACAATGAAACAAGAAACACAGAGACACAGGGGAGACTATATACTAAACATAACGAGGACTAACAAGCAACAGGTGAGTAAATGGGCGCGAACATTTAAGTAATAGGGGAAAGGAAGGTACCAGGATGAAACACTATGAACACCCACAAGATGGAGACAGAAACAAGCACACCAAACATGAACCCAACACAAACCCTTACACAATAAAAGGCTTCCAGTCAAAGTGGAGCGGGTTAAGAATGATGCATAATCGTCACAATCTCACAGTGAACTCTCTGACCCCATAAACATGTCATTTCAATGGTTGTTGTATCTCTCCATAAACCAAAAGGCTGTGGTTCTGTTGAAAACATTAGTCACATTTTATCTTTGTGCTTATTTTTTGGATTTTTCAAAAACAGAACATTGTACATAGAGTAACTCTGAAAACGCATGAAGTATTTTTTAAGTGATCATGTGTACATAGATTTGACATGAGGAAAAAACATTAATGGCCAACAAAGCCATGCAGATGACAATATTAACAGCATACATGTCATGTAGATCCATACAAGGAGATCTATACAAGGAGATACATACAAGGAACACAGGGAACCTATATACTCTACTGATGAGGGAATGGGCACCAGGTGTGTGTAATGATGAGACATGACCAAGCACAGGGAACCTTAAACCTCTTACTATTGACGGAATGGACATCAGGTGTGTGTAATGACAAGACAAGGATGTGCTTCGAGGAACGGTGGCACTAGAATACCGGTGAGGACGAACGCCGAAGCCTGCCTGTGCTACATTCCCAACGCAGACCAGTACGACATTCCCAACGCAGACCAGTACGACATTCCCAACTCAGACCAGTACCACATTCCCAACGCAGACCAGTACCACATTCCCAACTCAGACCAGTACCACGTTCCCAACTCAGACCAATACCACATTCAAAACGCAGACCAGTACGACATTCCCAACTCAGACCAGTACCACATTCCCAATTCAGACCAGTACGACATTCCCAACGAAGACCTCTACGACATTCCCAACAAAGACCTGTACGACATTCCCAACACAGACCTGTATGACATTCCCAACGCAGACCAGTATGACATTCCCAACGCAGACTAGTATTACATTCCCAACGCAGACCAGTATGACATTCCCAATGCAGACCAGTATGACATTCCCAATGCAGACCAGTATGACATTCCCAATGCAGACTTGTACGTCATTCCCAATGCAGCAAATTTTTTGACAGCACATTATCCTCGTATTTGGCAAGGGTGCCAATATTAGCAGAGGGCATTCTAGCAACAAAAAGTAATTGAGAAATCTCACCTTTCAAGTTGAAATTTTCAAAGTTGCTCTAATCCAACAATGCAAGCAAACCTCCCTGATGGACGTGGCTTCTATCAGCAGGATAATGCATCCTAACACTGCACACATTTCTCAGGAATGGTTTGAGGAGAATGATGATGAGTTCAAGGTTTTTTGCCCGGCCTCCAAATTCTACAGATCTCAATCTGACTGAGCATCTGGTGGATGTGCTGGACCAACCACGATGGTTCCCCGTCACAACTTACAGGACATGGAGGTTCTGTTGTTAATGTCTTGTTGCCAGGTAACACAAGAAACCTTGAGGCGTCTAGAAGATTCCATTCCTGGGTGGCGCACAGAGGACTAACTGTATATTAGTGTCACGATTGGTGTGGTGGCGTTGCTACACTACCATTTCGGTGATCCACTTCCGTTTTTTTTGTTCTCACTAGCTGTGATTACTTCCTCTTTCACGTGGTCACAGCTGTTAGTAATCTGTCACTTTATCTGGGATATAAGAGGGTCGCGAGCAGTGCACTCGTTGCTTCGCATTGTTACATGTCACACGTTGTTTGTAGAGGTGAGTGTTATATGTATTAGAAGACGTGCTGTTATTGGAATGTTTCGTAAGTCGCTGTGTATGCGCAATATCATTTCTAGTTAACAGTTTAGTTCTTTTTCGCCATTCACGGTTTGTTTTACTTTTGTCCTGTAATAAACCTGTGTTAAAACGGATACATTGGCTCTGCACCTGGCTTCATCCTGCACTACACCCTACGGTTCGTGACAATTAGGAATAATGTACATATTAGTTAATTATATTTGGGTGGCACACAGAGGACTAACTGTATATTAGGAATAATGTACATATTAGTTAATTATATTTGGGTGGCACACAGAGGACTAACTGTATATTAGGAATAATGTGCATATTAGTTAATTATATTTGGGTTGCACACAGAGGACTAACTGTATATTAGGAATAATATACATATTAGTTAATTATATTTGGGTGACACACAGAGCACTAACTGTATATTAGGAATAATGTATATATTAGTTAATTATATTTGGGTGACACACAGAGGACTAACTGTATATTAGGAATAATGTACATATTAGTTAATTATATTTGGGTGGCACACAGAGGACTAACTGTATATTAGGAATAATATACATATTAGTTAATTATATTTGGGTGACACACAGAGGACTAACCGTATATTAGGAATAATGTACATATTAGTTAATTATATTTGGGTGACACACAGAGGACTAACTGTATATTAGGAATAATGTACATATTAGTTAATTATATTTGGGTGGCACACAGAGGACTAACTGTATATTAGGAATAATGTACATATTAGTTAATAATATTTGGGTGGCACACAGAGGACTAACTGTATATTAGGAATAATGTACATATTAGTTAATTATATATGGGTGGCACACAGAGGACTAACTGTATATTAGGATTAATGTACGTATTAGTTAATTATATTTGGGTGGCACACAGAGGACTAACTGTATATTAGGAATAATGTACATAATAGTTAATTATATTTGGGTGGCACACAGAGGACTAACTGTATATTAGGAATAATGTACATATTAGTTAATTATATTTGGGTGGCACACAGAGGACTAACTGTATATTAGGAATAATGTACATATTAGTTAATTATATTTGGGTGGCACACAGAGGACTAACTGTATATTAGGAATAATGTACATATTAGTTAATTATATTTGGGTGGCACACAGAGGACTAACTGTATATTAGGAATAATGTACATATTAGTTAATTATATTTGGGTGGCACACAGAGGACTAACTGTATATTAGGAATAATGTACATATTGGAAAACAGACAGCTATTACATGTGTGTGCTTATTAACCCTGCTTGCTACTGACCTGGGATCAGACAGCTATTATATGTGTGTGCTTTTTGACCCTGCTGCCTACTGACCTGGGATCAGACAGCTAGTATATGTGTGTGCTTATTGATCCTGCTGTCTAATGACCTGAACGTATTTCTAAACTCTGGGTATTTTCTTAGGGGTTTTGGGGCTAGTTTTCAGAGGTCATTGAGCTAGGACTTTTATCTGGACCTGGCCACCCTGTAACCAGGTGAAGCACATCTGTCTCCACCGTGAAGCAGCAGGAAGCCAATTAGAACAGTTAAATGACTGCAGGTTTGTGGTCCCCAGTTGGCTTTACAGGTGCAATAAATTAAGGATTCGCTGACGGGAAGCTGTTTGGCTACTGTCAGTATAATAATGAGGATATTGCTGCCTGCTGTGGGTGTGTCATATCCATGTAATATATCATATTAACTCACAGAATGCTGTTATCAACCAGCCACATGCGTGAGAATGAGAAATCACCACCGAAGCAGAGAAACGTGCGAACCACCATGTACAAGGACAACAACCAAACAGCGAGCTTGCGCGCACACACACACACACACACACACACACACATACACACACACACACACTTAGTGTGCTACTGTAAGGCATGGACTGTTAGGCAATAGCACTCCCTTGTGATCATTGATTTGCGGAGGTCTTTCATGGTAGGATACCTGAGAAATGCCAGGGAGTAAAGAGGGTTGACTGTGTGGGAAAGGATCCACAACATACACCATCATATCTATCTGGCACATTCCCCCCTGACTCAGCTTTCAACCACTCCCGTCTCTGCCTGCCGGGACTTCCCCATTACGTACCCTCCCCTTCCCAGGAATGGTGCATTCCAGCAGGGCACAGAATCTGGGTGGTCCCCCTTTAGCTGAATAGACGATGGGAGGCAGATACATGCAGATAGGGCCTTTGACAGAGGGGAGCACAATGTACGCGTTGATGAAGTCCTGACGGACGTCAGAGGATGTGATCCAACCTGAGTCTGACCCAACCTGCTGTCCCAACTCAGCGGTTCCTGTTTGATGACAGTAGTCCATCTGCTCTCACCATTCATGTGGCATGTAGACTGAGAGAGGGACATGCCTCTATGGCCTGATTGATCCACAAATGGGATTGATTAGCAGTGCAGATGAACACACCCAACAGTCAACCTCAGTCTGCCAAACGCCGTCCAAACAAGAGATCAGTTATTCCTACCGGCTCAGACACACTGCATGCACAAGGTGTCACGATTCAGGACGTTTTCCTCAATCCCTGTTGTGTTTTGTTTGTCCCACTGATTCTTTCAGGTTGCTTTGTTTTATTGTGCACACCAGTTTCTTGTTTGGTCATTAGTAGGGTTATTGAAGTTGGTTTGTATGTATGCTTGTCACAGGTCTTTGTTACATGTTACGTGTCCATCTAGGTGAGTGTGATGTTGTTCGTATGGCTGTTTTATTAAGTCGCTAGTTGAACAATTTATTTTGAATCAGTGTATATGTTTTGCCGTTCGTTGTCTCGGTTTATTTGGCTCTGCACTTCACCAACGAGGTTTATGACACGTTATTACTACGTTATGTACACTGTTATTTATTCGGCTGTGATTGGTTTTCTCCAAAAACAACTGACAGTATTACACACAAGACGTAATAAATACAGATAATATGCACAAATATAGTAATTAACCTATACAATAAATTTGTATCTGAAAAGCATCATGCAAAACACACAATTAAACATAGTCCATTTGGAGTTAAGTGTTTAGCTATAAGATGTGATTGTGAAGCGCTGCAGGTTCCACGGGTAGAGAGGCGGGGAACAGGAGAGAACGTTCCCCCTTAGAGGTGAGGGCCCAGGCTGGTTGTGTGAGCGGAGACCCTCCTCAGGAGGTGAAGTAGGAGTCCTGCATGGAGTAGAGACAGTCGATTGGGGTCAGCAGCGACGAGTCTCCGTAAGACAGACAGTTGGCGTCGTCAAGGTGATAGGGAGGGTCCCTGTTTATCTGCATGTATAGGGCCTTGTTGCCTGGGAGACCGAGAAAACAGAGAAGAGCGATTAGTAAGAGAGAGATCATTCAATTGATTAGTACACAAATATACCATATGGGTACATGTGTATTAGATTCACCATATAGGTACATGTGTATTAGATTCACCATATAGGTACATGTGTATTAGATTCACCATATAGGTACATGTGTATTATATTCACCATATGGGTACATGTGTATTGGATTCACCATATGGGTACATGTGTATTGGATTCACCACATGTGTATTTTATTCACCATATGGGTACATGTGTATTAGATTCACCATATGGGTACATGTGTATTGGATTCACCATATGGGTACATGTGTATTGGATTCACCATATCGGTACATGTGTATTGGATTCACCACATGTGTATTGGATTCACCATATGGGTACATGTGTATTGGATTCACCATATGGGTACATGTGTATTGGATTCACCACATGTGTATTTTATTCACCATATGGGTACATGTGTATTGGATTCACCATATGGGTGCATGTGTATTTTATTCACCATATGGGTACATGTGTATTGGATTCACCATATGGGTGCATGTGTATTTTATTCACCATATGGGTACATGTGTATTAGATTCACCATATGGGTACATGTGTATTAGATTCACCATATGGGTACATGTGTATTAGATTCACCATATGGGTACATGTGTATTGGATTCACCATATGGGTACATGTGTATTGGATTCACCATATGGGTACATGTGTATTGGATTCACCACATGTGTATTGGATTCACCATATGGGTACATGTGTATTGGATTCACCATATGGGTACATGTGTATTGGATTCACCACATGTGTATTTTATTCACCATATGGGTACATGTGTATTGGATTCACCATATGGGTGCATGTGTATTTTATTCACCATATGGGTACATGTGTATTGGATTCACCATATGGGTGCATGTGTATTTTATTCACCATATGGGTACATGTGTATTAGATTCACCATATGGGTACATGTGTATTAGATTCACCATATGGGTACATGTGTATTAGATTCACCATATGGGTACATGTGTATTAGATTCACCATATGGGTACATGTGTATTGGATTCACCATATGGGTACATGTGTATTGGATTCACCATATGGGTACATGTGTATTGGATTCACCATATGGGTACATGTGTATTGGATTCACCATATGGGTACATGTGTATTGGATTCACCATATGGGTACATGTGTATTGGATTCACCACATGTGTATTGGATTCACCATATGGGTACATGTGTATTGGATTCACCATATGGGTACATGTGTATTGGATTCACCACATGTGTATTGGATTCACCATATGGGTACATGTGTATTGGATTCACCATATGGGTACATGTGTATTATATTCACCATATGGGTACATGTGGTCTCCTGGCATCTGTGGAGGGGTAAGTCTGTGTCTGAATGGTTCCATGTCCAGCTGCTCCAGGGGTGTGACCCGGCCCTGCAGCTGTGGGTGGGCACTGGGCTGGTGGTAGGAGCCCAAAGTCTTCAGGTCAGAGTTCAAGAGGTCACAAGAGGTCGCTGTGGAGTACAGGGTTCAATAATTACTGTAATAAACTGTATATAGAATATATTTCTTATCCCCAGTAAATGATCGCTCGTTGGTTTTCTATGCTTGTGCTCTCCTGGATGTGTGGTTGGAGCCCATTATGAGTTAGACTGGGTTAGACTGGGTTAGACTGGGTTAATTCAATGGGATAGAGTGAACCCAGAGCCAAAGATAATGACAACATTGTATTATTGATTAATCTACCTTAAAAATGTAAGAAACAAGTACTTCTATAAAGCCATTTGTTTGATTTTCATATCTCCATGGTTTGATCCGTGATAAATTCCCTCCTATTTTTAAACAATGAAGCTTGTTTGCATCAAAACAGCAAATAATCCATGACGTTACTGTATGTGTGTGTGATGGGTGTAAAAATGAAAAGTGAATACAAATAATGCAATATGGTTGCCTAGACTCCCAGTGTTCATTTGCATGTTTCCCAAATGTGTTAATTGAAATGTCTTCAGATCTTTTCATTCTGCTAAATCCCTTTAATGTAATGCTTGACTTCTTTTTATCAGCCATGTGCAAATAACAGGAAGTTGTAGCATTAATCCAGGGAGCAAATAAATAAATGTCATAAAACAAATTAAGCTGGAAAGTAAAATTCAAGTCAAATGGATGGTCGATTGACTGGTTAGTCGTTAGATAAAGTGATTATGTTTGCTATAAGTGTGGCAGATTCTAAGGTTGGATTTCACAGTGCACTTAAAGTGTGGCCTATTCATAGTTTTCAGTCACATGGTCACTCTGACAAACAAAACAAAAACATGGCGGCTAGAACTGGCAATTCAATGGAGCTTAAGCACAAGCTGGTGAAATGTTCTACTTTTCAAGCCCATACTCGTTTAGAACACCTCAGAAAAAAGCAACAAAGGTATGCTAACAAAATGCAAATCTTCAGCACTTGTGACCCAGATACAGCACCTGATGCGTTATTTGCACCTTTAAAAACAACGACACCCTTGCCGGAGCAGAACATTGGGGATGTTTATATATAGCTTGTGGAGAACCCATCCATTTACACTGCTACCAAAAACGAACGCATATAAAAGTACAGACAGCTACCTATACTTTCAATCAGGGTGGGTCAATAATACAGTGGTTTGAGAGGTGAAGGACAATACATTCATCGTCTTCATTGTCAAAGCGATGGTGGGAGATAATTCATCTAAATTACTATTGGTTCAATGAGTGGTAAATGTAGCTTAGTGCAGCCAGTATAACACAGAATCATGTGACATAAATGTACTGGTACTCGATGGCAGGTAAATCTCACCGAATAACTTCTTTGTTCTTCATTTAACTAACTCCATATGATTAACTAGAGGTTTAGCTAGCTGCACTAACCTGGAGTTGGTTGCATTGGTAAAATAAAGTTGAAATAAAATAGAAATAAAATAAAATAGAAATGTCATTCATTACAATTACGATATGTAGATATAATGGTTGCTAATACAATATTTCAGTAATATGTGGATATTTGATAACTCAACTGTATATAAATGTTCTATACAGACGAGTGTACTAGTTTGAAAGGAGTAGCATTAATAATGCCAGGGACATGGCGCACGTCTAATTGCACAAATCCATTACCTCAGATGGAATTTTGTATAAAGACAGCCCAGTCTTGTCTCTCCTGTTAGAGCATCCAATATAACAGCAACTATCTGGCATTTTAAAATTAAAATAAACAATGGAAGATGAGTTTGTTTTTGCCCACCAGGTGGGGCGTACCCATATGCCATGACGTCACGTGAAAACTATGAATTGAATGAACATGTGGTCTGATGCATTGTCCCACCATTGGTTTCATATTAAAATCATCACTGCATCAACATATCATGTGCCTGTGTGAATATGCCGGTGTATGTTTGTGGTAGTGGGTACGAATCCTGGGTGTGCCGGCGTGGGTGTGTTTGGTGCAGTATGGTGACCTACCACTGTGCTGTGCCGTGTGGTCGTGATGTTCTTGTGTTGGCTGCTGTTGCTGCTGCTGCTGCTGTCTTCTGGACAGTTTCTTCATCTACAATACAATGTCATTACATCTACTGTTTCATCTCACTCCACAGCATTTCCCCGTTTCATTGAAACCTAGTCTTCATAGGAGTGTGTTCACTCGATTGAAACACATTAATGGGGGGGGGGGTGTCATATTGTGAAGGTAAAACCACACATGCTGCCCATGTAATGAAATACAGTCTCTATCTGGAGGGATCTAATAGTGAGATGTCATCAGTTTCCTGCATAGACAGATAACGGGACTGATTTCTAGGTTGGCAGCACAGCACCATGCCGAAAGAGTTCCCTTATGAATGGCACACATCAAAGTATTTAGTGTGGGGGGAGGTGGGGTGACGGGTGGTTGGGCAGTGTGGGGGTGGAGACTAGCATCACATTACTCTACCTTGGCTCTTTGGTTCTGGAACCAAACCTGCACCACCCGCACACTCAGACGCGTCTCCATTGCCAAGGCCTCCCTTACCTCAGAGGGAACAGACAGTATTATATGTGATTTCAAGACAAAAGCGACCTGCTGCACATCCGAACCACATTATTATTGTGATGGCTGATTAAATATTAGGACAACATGAAGTCATGTTTCTTCTCTTTTAATCTCGCTGTCATATATAAATATTTCTGGGACACATTGGTGATTTGGTGTAGCATAAGAGTCTACCTTTCGACATGGTTTGGAGGAGATCTCAAAAGAGGCTTTGAAGGCCCGTCTTTGCTGAGTGCTCAGAATAGTGCGTGGACGTTTGGGTTGTTTGTTCTCAGAAACATCCGCTTCGCCATTCCGTCTGACTGCAACCTTCACACTGGCCTCTTCCTCTTTCTCCTCATCGCTATTACCTGCCAAGACATGACAGCGGTTTAACAAATTACCTTGGTACCATTCTGATAGGGACACACAACCAGGACAGACGTAACCCGGACCTGAGTCGGACGAGGGGCATCTGTCTTCTTCCTGGTCCAAGTCTCTGGCACAGAGAAGCCGTCCGTCCCGAAAGACAAAGCAGTCTCCAGTCTGCAGACGGCAGGCGCACACACTGCAGCTGAAACAGGCCAGGTGGAAGACTGCTGTCCCAGCATGCATCACCAGCTCTGCGGGGGAGATTGGCTTGACACAGCCTCTACAACGCACTGCAAACAGACTAGAGGAGACAGACAGACAGAGAAAAAGCAAACATCTAAGAAAGGTTTAAACCTAATCTTGGTTTCAGTTTCAAAAAGCATTTCCCTCTGTTGACTCAGGTTTCAGTTGTCTACTGCTTCGGGACACTGGGGTAGAGTTCAATACTCCACAATTCCCAGACAGACCAGCTCTCAGAGGCTACGGGAATGTTGCTGAGTCTTGCTGTCAATCCAAAGTGCCAGTTTACATCCCCCTCCTTCCCTCTGTCTTCCCCACACACTCAGACACATACCCCCAGAGTCTTAACACCTAGCAACCAGCACTGGGGGCTCAGCTGGGAGACTGTACCCCGTCTCTGGCTGCCATGTCCGAGACCCAACTCCTGGAGAGCGTTTGGAAAGGCTCTCTGCAGGCCATGGCTCCAGTCGGAGGGGGGCAGAATCAGAACTCCTGGTGGGGGAGGCTTGGACTGCTGGTCCTGGGGAATTATGGGCAGAATTATCCCTAAGTCTGCTTAACCAGAGAGGAACAAAAGGCTCAAAGCAGCAGGCGTATTGTTTCTGAAGCAGGTTGGATCTGTCAACCAGGATGATGCGTCATCAGTTTGGATTTGGAAGACACACGAGAAGATGAAATGTATTTAATTCCTATCTGTTGGTGAAGTGAATAGATTGTTGTTATATTTTAATGGCATTTGGGCATGAACTATAGGGGTAAAAAATTAACAAGTTGTATTTCTTATTACGTTTAAGTTTATTATGATAGCCTTTACTAATATGATAATATTATGCAACCAATGAGATTAGAAATAACGGTTAAAATTGTTAAGTTAAGGAGGACCCACATGCTTAAATCATGTAGTACAGTGATCTAATTAATCATTAATTTATATATATATATATATATATATTCATATATAGAGAAAATGTATCATCCATATGATTTGGGAAAGAATTGTTCTGATGATGAAGAAAACAAAGATTATACTGATGAGTCTTATTGAGTCTTATTGAGTCGTTACAAGCAAGTACTTTTTTACAGTAAAGGCTTGTGCATAAAATGAAAACATTCAAATTGTATTATTTAATTCATGATCAAAAAATACAAAAAGTTACAGACATTTTAAATTATAATCAAATATATTGTACTTCTAAAAATAAAAAAAGAATGAAGTGCTATGCCAACAACATAAACGGCCATCCCAACCAGACACATTTCGCTTGCAGTGAAAACTTAAGTAAGGCTTTATATGAATTAAAACCTTAAACATTCAGGGCATTTAAACACAAAGTAATTGTTAGGTGTTTTCCTCTTAAATGGGGCAAGATAAGTTAAGGTAGTTATATGTGACGAGTGGTGAGTTAGGGTACTGCACTGTCTGGTTTCGGGTGCCCACTTCCTGGTTTATGTTGGTTACAGCTGTTGGGGATTTGTAATCACTGGGTTATAAAGGGATTGCCTAGATGTCACTGTTTGCTGTTCATTGTTTGTATGTCACATATTATTAGAGGTGAGTGTTATTTTGGTACAGCTATTACTTTGGTTAACTGTCTCTTTCTGTAAGTCGCGATATGCGCATTTCATTTATGTTAACCAGTTAGTTGTTGTTTTGCCGTTCGGGGTTTGTTTTATGTTGCCTTTGTGCCGGAATAAACCTTTGTTATATGGATTACCTGGCTCTGCACATGGCTTTCACCTGCACTACACCCTACAGCCATGACAGAATGAACAGCCACCGAAGCCAGCAGAGTCGGACGGTGAGTGGATTCTGCGGGGGGGCAAGCTATAGCGCCCCGTCGGATGAAGCTCACCGTCACCCCACGGAGCGGTGGGAGTGGAATCGGCCGGAGACACCACAGGAGCGGTGGCTACGTCTCCGGCCGTATGCTGTCTATGAACCATCTTTGCAGCATTCAGGGTCAGTGACAATGGGTCCGCGGGCCTTCTATGAAGGCAAGAGGACATCCCGGAGGCGCCCCAAAGTAATTTTTGGGGGGGAGCTAACGGGGTGTTCACGGAGGTCCGCGGAGAGAACACCCACGACCCTGGTGCTGCAACAGCAGCCCCCACTGCTCCGGTGCTGCAGCCAGGGCCAGCAAAAGCCCTGGAGCTGCAGCAACAACCCCAGCTCCAGCCGGGTGATTACCCTTTCCGGCCACCAACCTCCAGGGCCCAGAGACCACCTAAGGGCCTGGAGTGCCAGCCGCCCGGAGTGATAAGGAGATGGTGGGGGGTGTGGTTCACCCTGCAGGACCAGCCTCTTCCACTCCAGGGTGAGTGCCTAGATGAGCCCCTCCCACCATTGCTTAAGTGCCCTGAGCGGCTCCTCCCTCCTCTTCGTGAGTGCCCGGACCAGCCCCTCCCACTTAAGCGTGAGTGTCCAGAGCGGCTCCATCCCCCTCAACGTGAGTGCCCGGACGAGTGGCCCCTCCCCCCTCAGCATGAGGCCTTGGAGTCGTCCCTCCCCCTCAGCATGAGTGTGTCGACGAGTGGCCCCTCCCCCTCAGCATGAGCGTGTCGACGAGTGGCCCCTCCCCCTCAGCATGAGGCCTTGGAGTCGTCCCTCCCCCTCAGCATGAGTGTGTCGACGAGTGGCCCCTCCCCCTCAGCATGAGCGTGTCGACGAGTGGCCCCTCCCCCCTCAGCATGAGGCCTTGGAGTCGTCCCTCCCCCCTCAGCATGAGTGTGTCGACGAGTGGCCCCTCCCCCCTCAGCATGAGCGTGTCGACGAGTGGCCCCTCCCCCCTCAGCATGAGGCCTTGGAGTCGTCCCTCCTCCCTCAGCATGAGTGCGTCGACGAGTGGCCCCTCCCCCCTCCACCTGAGTGTCTAGAGCGGCTCCTCCTTCCTCCGCCAGAGTTTCAAGATTGGCCGCTCCCACCTCCGCCTGAGCTCCCGAAGTGTCATCTCCCTCCTCTGCCAGAGCTCCCAGAGCGTCCTCGCCTGCCAGAGCTCCCAGAGCGTCCTCGCCTGCCAGAGCTCCCAGAGCGTCCTCGCCTGCCAGAGCTCCCAGAGCGTCCTCGCCTGCCAGAGCTCCCAGAGCGTCCTCGCCTGCCAGAGCTCCCAGAGCGTCCTCGCCTGCCAGAGCTCCCAGAGCGTCCTCGCCTGCCAGAGCTCCCAGAGCGTCCTCGCCTGCCAGAGCTCCCAGAGCGTCCTCGCCTGCCAGAGCTCCCAGAGCGTCCTCGCCTGCCAGAGCTCCCAGAGCGTCCTCGCCTGCCAGAGCTCCCAGAGCGTCCTCGCCTGCCAGAGCTCCCAGAGCGTCCTCGCCTGCCAGAGCTCCCAGAGCGTCCTCGCCTGCCAGAGCTCCCAGAGCGTCCTCGCCTGCCAGAGCTCCCAGAGCGTCCTCGCCTGCCAGAGCTCCCAGAGCGTCCTCGCCTGCCAGAGCTCCCAGAGCGTCCTCGCCTGCCAGAGCTCCCAGAGCGTCCTCGCCTGCCAGAGCTCCCAGAGCGTCCTCGCCTGCCAGAGCTCCCAGAGCGTCCTCGCCTGCCAGAGCTCCCAGAGCGTCCTCGCCTGCCAGAGCTCCCAGAGCGTCCTCGCCTGCCAGAGCTCCCAGAGCGTCCTCGCCTGCCAGAGCTCCCAGAGCGTCCTCGCCTGCCAGAGCTCCCAGAGCGTCCTCGCCTGCCAGAGCTCCCAGAGCGTCCTCGCCTGCCAGAGCTCCCAGAGCGTCA
This sequence comes from Dallia pectoralis, assembly GCA_029465975.1. Lineage (NCBI taxonomy): Eukaryota > Metazoa > Chordata > Actinopteri > Esociformes > Umbridae > Dallia > Dallia pectoralis. Next base: position 9,779,019 of record CM055761.1, on the reverse strand, counting down.
CCGCCTGCCAGAGCTCCCAGAGCGTCACCGCATGATAGGGCGGAGACTACGCCGCCTGAAATGGCGGAGACTACGCCGCCTGAAATGGCGGAGACTACGCCGCCTGAAATGGCGGAGACTACGCCGCCTGAAATGGCGGAGACTACGCCGCCTGAAATGGCGGAGACTACGCCGCCTGAAATGGCGGAGACTACGCCGCCTGAAATGGCCGCCGCCACGCCGCCTGAAATGGCCGCCGCCACGCCGCCTGAAATGGCCGCCGCCACGCCCACGTCGATGGCCGCCGCCACGCCGACCACGATGGCCGCCGCCCCGTCCACCACGATGGCCGCCGCCACGTCCACCAAGATGGCGGAAGCCTTGCCGCACAAGACGGCGATCGGGCCACCAAGGCCCTTTAAGGGCTGGACCTGCTGTCTGGGACTAACCCTTTGGGTGTGACAGTGGGTCCTTGCCTGTTGCTCCCTTGTTTTTTTTGGTGTGTTGTTGTTAATGTTGGTTGTTGTTGGCTATCTGGGAGCTAGCCTTTAGTGGGGGGTACTGTCACGAGTGGTGAGTTAGGGTACTGCACTGTCTGGTTTCGGGTGCCCACTTCCTGGTTTATGTTGGTTACAGCTGTTGGGGATTTGTAATCACTGGGTTATAAAGGGATTGCCTAGATGTCACTGTTTGCTGTTCATTGTTTGTATGTCACATATTATTAGAGGTGAGTGTTATTTTGGTACAGCTATTACTTTGGTTAACTGTCTCTTTCTGTAAGTCGCGATATGCGCATTTCATTTATGTTAACCAGTTAGTTGTTGTTTTGCCGTTCGGGGTTTGTTTTATGTTGCCTTTGTGCCGGAATAAACCTTTGTTATATGGATTACCTGGCTCTGCACATGGCTTTCACCTGCACTACACCCTACAGCCATGACATTATATTAAGTACATATGTTACAATTTGTGTATCCAGTACAAATTAATCATATGTTATTATCTTATAGTAAACTTTAATAATTGTTGTGAGCTATGCAGGAGGTTTCTGCCATTTACATTTTATCACAATTGTCCAAGATAGACATTAAAGTGTTCTGGACCATGTGTTCATTACTATTCAAATATAATATACTATATTATACAGGTTCTATTTCTGTAAAGGAATTCAAGCTTGAGTTTCACCAAAAACAAATTGAATCATAAACATGTTTTTTTAAATAAAAATGTTTTATCAAGCCAAATAGCAAAGTCGATGTTCCTTATTGTGTCATGTGTTGTGAGTTTAATGTTGTTTTAAATGTATACACGTTGTTCTGACTTGGTACTGTATCTGTGTATTTTACATTCTGTCATGTTTGATGTTTCGTGTGGACCCGAGCAGGACGAGTAGCGGCTGCTTTTGGCTGGACCTGATAGGAAGGAAAATTAAATATTTTATGCTTTGCCCACTGGGTAGTCTAACCGGTGAAATCAGATGATCAACAGCACAAAAATTATACAGCTCTCTTGGCTGTGCAATAAAAGAATAAGACGCATTAGAAAACCTAATCATCTGATTTGAAATACAACAGCCAGTCAGTCATTCTAATGCGCACAATATGCATAGAAATGGCACAGGCCCGTCACAAGCAGGTTACCTCAGTTGTATCAACTCCCCCACACACAGTTATTGGCAGAGATTCAGATGACATTGAGAAATGTAATGAAACAGCTTTGGTGAAGTTCTAACAGATAATGTTTGGGACTAGTAATGTTTTGCCACTGCGTAAAAAGCATTCAAACTGGGTTCTAAAACTAAGTGCTGTTATTTCTGACTCATAGCTATGGACATTGCTGTTTGTTGTTTATTTATTTATTCGCTTTGAACCTCACCACATGCTGTACAATGTGAAAGAAAAACCATTAACACCCAAGTAAAGCTCACTTAACCCAACTGGTGTGTCACAAGCCAAGGTTCAGTGCAGAGGAAATGTCTTTTCTACTAGTGCTTGTTCAAATAGAGCCCAGCACTGCAATTCCAGTTCAAACAGAGGATGTTTGCCAGCACTGCAATTCCAGTTCAAACAGAGGATGTTTGCCAGCACTGCAATTCCAGTTCAAACAGAGGATGTTTGCCAGCACTGCAATTCCAGTTCAAACAGAGGATGTTTGCCAGCACTGCAATTCCAGTTCAAACAGAGGATGTTTGCCAGCACTGCAATTCCAGTTCAAACAGAGGATGTTTGCCAGCACTGCAATTCCAGTTCAAACAGAGGATGTTTGCCAGCACTGCAATTCCAGTTCAAACAGAGGATGTTTGCCAGCACTGCCACGGATCCCAGTTAAATTGCACAAAAGGTATACAAACGACTAAGGTTCAGAACCAAAAACATGACCCCAGCTACAACCTTCAAAATGAAAGTTACTAAAATCAAAACACACTTAGAGAGAAGGGTCAAAATGCTGCAGTGGGAACAGTAGTCAAGACACAGGATCCTAAAACACTGCATTGCTTTGACTTGTTAGTGTTGCCCGGGGGTCACCAGGGAAACGATTGGGCACATTCTAGAGATCTCATGAGACTGGCTGCCTGAACAACCCAAGCTGTCTGCCAACCCAAACGTCTATGTGCAGTCCTAAAGCAAAGGAAATGCACCTAAATGCATCAAAGGACAATTTCTAAGGACATGTGTCAGGTGAAATCAACCCAACTGTTTCATGTGACTCAGCAATGCATTGGCAATGTTCCAAATAGGCCCCAGTGTTGATACAGTAGGAAAGACTAGAAGCATTAGTTAGACCACACAGTTTGCTCTGTCAATCACTTCTTTAGTCCGCCAGATGCAACACACACTGCTTCTCGGCTGCGTGTCAACGCAGAGACCAAAGAACGTTCACATTATGAACAGGGCATTTCTGTGTATTTGTTAATTTTTTACGGGCGTGGCCTGACTCAAGTCAGAACGCAAAAACCCATCCATGGTAAATTTACTAACTCAAGGATACATTTAACGCACTCAGCGAGCGACAAGAGCGTTACTGAAAGAGAAGTCAGCAGACACCATGTTCCAGCGTTTGTAGTTCTGACCTCTATAGCCATTTTGTTATGCTACAGGGCAGCTCTTACTTTCTCTCTCAACTCAGGAAAAGGTCCGTCTGTCCATTCAGAAACACACACTCAAACGGCTGTGCCTGTTTCCACATTGATCTAGTCTTGGCTTCTGAACCTAACCTTTGGGCCCGATGAGCAGAATCCCGTTTCTCCATCGGGTTTACCTGAAGCCAAAGACCTAATGGTCATATCATACCTGCCAACTAGCGCACGTTCAGATCCTCTTCAATCTAGCAGCCGCTTAAACCTTTGAAACATGTATAGTAGAGCTTACCTAATAAACACGTCTCCTGTCCTTTTCAATTGAACACTTTGGTTATAGAGTTCCTACCAGGTCATCAACAAACAGTGAACATCAGGCAACAGCTCATCGTTCAGCTCCAACAAGAACAAGAATCTGTTATGAACAGAATAAACTAGATGAACAGAGTGTAGAGGAGCATTAACCGATGTTATGAACAGAATAAACTAGATGAACAGAGTGTAGAGGAGCATTTACCGATGTTATGAACAGAATAAACTAGATGAACAGAGTGTAGAGGAGCATTAACCGATGATAGGAGCAAGGGAGAGGTCACAATGATGTGAAACAGCCAGAGCTGTGCTCGAGACCACCTAAAGCGAGACCGAGACGAGACCGAGACCGAAGGGGGCCGAGACCGAGACGAGACCAAGACCGAAGGGGGCCGAGACCGAGACGAGACCGAGACCGAAGGGGGCCGAGACCGAGACGAGACCGATACCGAAGGGGGCCGAGACCGAGACCAGTCATATCAACACTAAATAATATTACATGTTTTTGGTCCAGTGACCAATGTAAAAAAACACTTGACCAACAGCATCAGATCATCTATTGTGTTGTCATCCTGAATGAAATGAATTTTATTAAAATAGTATGTAGGCCTATTTATTGTCTTATGTAGACATAAAATACGAAAATAAAACCATGATTTTAAAATGCACAGGCTATCATATTAAAATTTAAAAAAATCGAATAAATGAAAATCCATCAAACTGTATGTCCTATGTTGATGTAGTAAATGTTAACACGTTTTAGATCACAAGCGACTTGCAATCAAATGATTTGCGCATGATTGGCCGATAAACAAATCTATTTATAATTATTTATCCGTCCACAGGCACGCAGCTTCAGTTGTTTGTCTGCTTGAGCAGGACACGCAAACGAACCGGTTGCAATGCGCACAGTGTTCATTAGTCTTGTTACGAGTGCACATGAGACAGCAGCAGTGTTCATATAGATCAGACCGAAACCCGTCCAGTTTAATGAAGATCGGACCAAAACGGGTCCAGTTTGATATAGATTGGACCATAACCGGTCTAGTTTTATGCTCTTTCTGCCATATGCCCCCCGGACGTATGTATGTCCCACGTCCTTCTGTGTGCATGAGTAATTTCATTTATCGCCCATTTGTAGTAAGCCTATTAATAATTATTGTTTATATTCGTTTAATTTCGATATAAAACAATATTTTGTTGAAGTCTCTTGTAGGCTATATGAATACACTGTGGTTCATTCGTTATTAATTATTGAGTACAATAGGCGCATGACACAATGAGGCTGTATGTATTTGGCGGAATTCGTTCTGTTTATTTAGTGAAACATATTTCTTTATAAACGTACCTCTTTTTTTGTAGTTCAACCAAGCCAATCAGACTATTGTCTATATGTGTTCTCGTAGTATTTGTCTGTGTATCGCCCATTCAACCATTGCCATCATAGGCTCAGTGAAGTGTGATCGGTGTCTGGGTACCGTAATTAGGGTACCAACGCCCAGCGGCGTGGGATTTTGGCGACAGGAAGGCAGTTTAGGTATCAAAAACATGTAAATAGTAGTTTTATATATTGTTCGGTTTGTGATTTTGCAATTCTGAAAACGGGACAAGGTAAAATGTACGTATTTAGGAAAAGTCATGGAAGGACGTCGGCTGTAGATTTTCAACATGATATATGTATTTTAATTACTAACCGCTGTGTGTTTTCGGACAAATTATTTATTTGTGCTCAGTGTGCTGAATATAGGCAAAACGAATATAATGGCAGATTGTGCAGACATGATCGAGCATATGTTTAAGATTGAAGTATTTACGTGAATGGGTGCACCCTCTAGCGACGCTGGGGGTGGGCTTTTCTTCAAAAGTAGATAGCCATTGGCGGGATAAGCCACATCAGAAAAAAACAGTCTGACTCTGGACGAAATACAGCCAATGGAAATACAGCCTCTACATGTCATACTTAAATATTTTGCTAGAAAAAATTGTGGGCGATAATTTCTACGCTGGTCTCGGCTGGTCTCGGAGGAATTTACGAGTCCTTACTGTCCGAGACCGAGTCGAGACCGAGTCCAAATGTAACCGAGACCGAGACGAGACCGAGACCTTAAAAAAGTGGTCTCGAGACCGGTCGAGTACTACAGCTCTGGAAACAGCCCAGTAGGGGAACAGGGAGTTGGGTCAGGTTTGGTTACAGTTTTTTCCAATTGCTAACACACTAAAATGACATGCACAGCACAATTATTTAAACTGAAACACAGAGAGCAAAACCTCTTCTCAAGTCTCCAAAAGTGTAAACACATTTTCTGCTTTACACACAATTTGCAATTCAAAATGGCACTTTTTAAATGCACTGAACACGGTTCTCTGCATAAGACACAACAATCTGACATAAAGTCACATGTTTGCCATTTCAAAACACTGCCATTCAAAATGACACTACATGATCTAATTGGCCAATACATGTGTTACCTGGCCAAACACCTCAATGGTAAATTGTTACCACTTCAATCAGGAAGTAAACACTATAAAAAGACCACTTTACAACAACAATGGAAGGCGATGCAGGAAGAGGATGAGGGATGTTGAGAATGAGAGGGGGAGGAAGAGCTGATAGAGGGAGTGGGGGAGAGAGAAGAGAGAGAGAGAATGAGAGGGGGAGAGAGAAGAGAGAGAGAGAATGAGAGGGGGAGAGAGAAGAGAGAGGGAGAATGAGAGGGGGAGGAATAATGAGATGTAGGGGAAGAGCTGGTAGGGGGAGAGAGAAGAGAGAGAGAGAGAATGAGAGGGGGAGGAATAATGAGCGGTAATTCATTCATATAGATGTTCCTGGCCAACGTGGTGGGAACATCACAATGTGCGCTGCCATCTCCAATATGCATGGTGTCCTCCACCGTCATGCCAAACTTGGACCGTACAACACAGCCCATATTCTCACATTTCTGGACAGACTCCACAACATTCTCATACCACCAGAGCGTATGAATGATGCAGACCATCAAAGAAACCGGTACGTTGTAGTATGGGACAACGTGAGCTTTCATCGTGCAGCCCTAGTCCAAAACTGGTTTGCTATACCTCCCACCATTTCTCGTGCAATACCTCCCACCATACTCACCATTTCTGAACCCCATAGAAGAGTTGTTTTCGTCCTGGCGGTGGAAGGTATACGACCGGCAGCCCTTTGTGCGCATGCCTCTTGTGCAGGCTATGGAAGAGGCATGTGATGACATGGATGTGGGTGCGATTCAGGGATGGATAAGGCACTCAAGGCGTTTCTTCCCTCGATGTCTGGCAAGGGAAGATATTGCCTGTGATGTGGACGAGGCATTGTGGCCAGACCCAGAGGCAAGATGCTCCCTAATAATTTTTTTGCCTCTTTTTGTTCTATATATTTGTACAGTATATTTTGTCTACAATTTTTTCAGTTCACAGTTTTTTGTGAGCATATTTATGTTCACTCCAGTGCAAATATATTTGCTGTGCACATGTTGCACTGACTTGTTTGGTGAAGTTGAACTTGTTTGGTCAAGTTGAACACTTTCAGTATTATGGCAAAGCATATATAGATGAGAGTGTTTTTCATTACGCCCAACAATGTGTAGATGGTTAGACACAAATCTGGTAATATGAATGAAGTGTGTGTGAGTTGGTGCAAAAGTTTGATTTTGATAATGTTATATGTAGTTTTGATTGCAGTGCTTCATTTTACAGGATATATGAGGTATTTTGCAGTTTTGGTGTGTGGTTTTGTGATTTGTGTTAAGTATTTTGATAAAACGAGCCTAGTTTCCAAAATTGTGTTTCAGCATTTGGAAAAAACTGTAAAACTCATCTGTGGGGGCGTTTCCTGGCACAAGACCCCCTGCTAATTGGTCAGGTCAGATAACTCACAGACCAATGAGCACCAGGGCACAGGGCGATCCAGATGCCATGGCACGGAACACACCCAATAAGTTGACACCCTATACCCCCACCTCTCCTGTCAGAAACCCCCTGCCCCACTAACATATGCTCCTCTACAGTTTCTCCAGCTACCTCCACCTTTCCATCCTCTCTTTAACTAAAACTCTTAGACAACAGACTGCCATTATTATTACTCTGGCAACGAGCTTAACAAAGAGTAGAGACATAACCGCTTGGTAAAAAAAATATTTTGGCAGTGTTGGCTCTCCCAAAGTGTTAGCCATCCTTGTACCGGGAACCTCACCAACCGGGGCCTACGCCAAAGCCAAAGCGGGGATTCTAAATGCATCCAGAAAGCAACATTTTGGGCAGTCAAAGTATTGTGAAGTTTCCAGTTTTGCCATTTGGCAGAGAAGTCATGAGTAAATTGTTTAGAAATAATGGGGGCTGTCTCCTCTATTTGGTCGGGCCGTTATCTACTTGGCTCTCCTAGGTGTGAAAGAGTGTGTGTGTGTGTGTGTGTGTGTGTGTGTGTGTGTGTACGTGTGTGTGTGTGTGTGTGTGTGTGTGTGTGTGTGTGTCTTGTGTGTCTTGGTTTGGGGGGGATATGGGGAGGGAGGGTGGGAATGTGACACTTTCAAACAGGCCATATGTTGTCCCCAGCTTGCTGTTGCCACGTCGATGGGTTTTGATAATTTAACCCATTTTGACAATGTGTCAGTTGAGCTTTACCCCGCACTGTCTGTGTGTGAGTGTGTGTTTGTGTGTGTATTTGTGTGTGTGTCTGTGTGTGTGTAAGTGTGTGTATTTGTGTGTGTGTCTGTGTGATCTTCTCTAACATTCCAGGGCTTATACCGTCTCTTCCTCTTGGAGTCACCTTGTTCTTTAAGAATTGCCACTACCTGCCAAGTTTTATGGACTTGTTCTTTTCAGACAAGGAAACAAATCTACGGTATTCTCTATATTATTCCCACATAATAATTCCACATAACCAAAAACATACTGTATGTAGCACCTACAGAGACATTTGAATACACCATAAATTAGAGTAAAAAAATGACTGGACATTTCCCAAACGTATAATATGCTGATATGACAACACACTCAGACAAGTCAAGGACAAAGCTGGGACATAAATAGGCAGGTTTTTAGAGTGCGGCATGCCAGTGTGTTTATAGAGTGAAGCAGGTGTGACAGGTGCCAGCCTTATGTGGCTATAGACCTATGTGGATATAGACCTATGTGGATATAGACCTATGTGGATATAGACCTATGTGGATATAGATCTATGTGGATATAGATCTATGTGGATATAGACCTATGTGGCTATAAATATATGTGGATACAGATCTATGTGGCTATATATCTATGCGGCTATATATCAATGTGGATATAGATCTATGTGGATATAGACCTATGTGGATATAGATCTATGTGGATATAGACCTATATGGATATAGACCTATGTGGATATAGACCTATGTGGATATAGATCTATGTGGATATAGATCTATGTGGATATAGACCTATGTGGATATAGATCTATGTGGATATAGACCTATATGGATATAGACCTATGTGGATATAGACCTATGTGGATATAGACCTATGTGGATATAGACCTATGTGGATATAGATCTATGTGGATATAGATCTATGTGGATATAGACCTATGTGGCTATAAATATATGTGGATACAGATCTATGTGGCTATATATCTATGCGGCTATATATCAATGTGGATATAGATCTATGTGGATATAGACCTATGTGGATATAGATCTATGTGGATATAGACCTATATGGATATAGACCTATGTGGATATAGACCTATGTGGATATAGATCTATGTGGATATAGATCTATGTGGATATAGACCTATGTGGATATAGATCTATGTGGATATAGACCTATGTGGATATAGATCTATGTGGATATAGACCTATATGGATATAGATCTATGTGGATATAGACCTATGTGGATATAGATCTATGTGGATATAGACCTATGTGGATATAGATCTATGTGGATATAGACCTATATGGATATAGATCTATGTGGATATAGACCTATGTGGATATAGATCTATGTGGATATAGACCTATGTGGATATAGACCTACGTGGATATAGACCTATGTGGATATAGATCTATGTGGATATAGACCTATGTGGATATAGATCTATGTGGATATAGACCTATATGGATATAGATCTATGTGGATATAGACCTATGTGGATATAGATCTATGTGGATATAGACCTATATGGATATAGACCTACGTGGATATAGACCTATGTGGCTGCAGCTAATGAACATCATCTGTACTGGCTTTTATAATATACATTTTCCCATTTTTGATATATTGACATTAGTCCTAATTGAGAGAAACTGGGTAATTTGCGTCCGTGGGGAAATGGCAAGTCTGTAATCTACATACAGTGTTGAAATTCTCTAATAGGAAAACCTGTTTATGCCACTGTTTTAGCCACAATGCACTATAATACAAATGTTGCATTGATATGTTTTAAAAGAAAACCTAACGACTAATAATACATATATTTTGATCTTATTACTTTGGGTTTAAAAAGTATCTTTTAAATAGAATACATCGTAAAGTTCTGATTGGATGTGCTGGAATTTGGGGGGTATCCCCCCCTCCCCCCGGCCCCCCTCAGGCCTCATGGGCTACTGGCTCCTAGGAGAACAATTGAGATAAGAGACTGTCTTTAGGGGGTGACGTTCCCTGCCCGGTTCCTTTCTCTTTACCCAGATCTGGAGCCGCCTAAACACATTCCTATTGACTGGAGAAAACTGAAAACACCAATGAGATACATTTTTATAATATGTCTATCAAGGCCAGAAGGAATTGCCAAATAGTATCTAAAGATGTACTGAGATGAAAACCAATGCCACAATATAATTATAAGTTAATTCTATTCCATAATATTTCTTTAGTATGGTTTGGTGTGAGGGCCATACCACACATGACTAAACACAAACATAAGCCAATATCACACTTACTTGACATAGTCGCGCTTGCAGTACAGTTTCTGGTCGCGTAGAAAGCAGGTGTATTTGAGTGGGTCGCAGCAGGCCGCACACCTGATGCACTGCTCGTGCCAGAGCCCGGTGTTGACCCGGAACAGGTACCTGTCACAGATAAGGCGGTGGCATCCCGCACACACTGCACCATGGGTCATATCTACACAGAATAACAGACCGGTGGACAGGGTGATTATTATGGTGCCAACATCACAAAAATATGTTTTATTCTACTAACATGCAGTTTGCTAGATACATTTGTTATAATAGAATAAATACAGGTGCTGGTCATATAATTAGAATATCATCAAAAAGTTGATTTATTTCAGTAATTCTATTCAAAAAGTGAAACTTGTATAATGTATACATTCATTACACACAGACTGATATATTTGAAATGTTTATTTTGTTTAATTGTGATGATTAAAACTGACAACTAGTGAAAATCCCAAATTCAGTATCTCCAAAAATCAGAATATTTAAAAAAAAAGTGTTTTAGAAATGTTGGCCAACTGAAAAGTATGAACATGAAAAGTATGAGCATGTACAGCACTCAATACTTAGTTGGGGCTCCTTTTGCCTGAATTACTGCAGCAATGCGGCGTGGCATGGAGTCGATCAGTCTGTGGCACTGCTCAGGTGTTATGAGAGTACAGGTTGCTCTGATAGTGGCCTTAAGCTCTTCTGCATTGTTGGATCTGGTGTATCGCGTCTTCCTCTTCATAGATTTTGTATAGGGTTTCACAATCCTCTCCAGGTTGCTTGTACACTTTTTTCTAGCACATCTTTTCCTTCCCTTCGCCTCTCTATTAATGTGCTTGGACACAGAGCTCTGTGAACAGCCAGCCTCTTTAGCAATGACCTTTTGTGTTATGCCCTCCTTGTGCAAAGCCTTTGCAGGTGTTTGAGTTAATTAGCTGAATAGTGTGTTACCAGGTGTCTTCAATATTGTACCTTTTCACAATATTCTAATTTTCTGAAATACCGATTTTGGGGTTTTCATTAGTTGTCAGTAATAATCATTAAAATTAAAAGGAATGAACACTTTAAATATATCATTCTGTATGGAATGAATGTAAACATTATACAAGTTTCACTTTTTGAATAGAATTACTGAAATAAATCTACTTTTTGAGGATATTCTAATTACATGACCAGCACCTCCTAGGCCCGAGAATTTATTGATTCTAACATTAAATATGATATTCAATCATCATTTGGTGCTAAAACATGTTTCTTGAATACTTTGTGTAATTTTACAATCAATATAAAATTGCAGTTGTAAATACATGCAATGTATTTGTAGTCATTGTATTGGTAGAACTGTGTATGCTTTAATTAAATAGACTAAAGATCTACTCACCAAGTAATGATTCTAGGTTTCCCTCCATCAGATGGAGTTACATCCTCCCTACCATGTCAGAAACTGTTCACGGTTCAGTTTAGTTACTATTTTTGGAAGAATTTGCTTTTTATAGATCGAAATTTAATCTCCAGAAAATATGAATCAAAGTGTGGCTAAATATAAACAATTATTATAATAATAAAACATCTAAAATTACCAGGAAATTATGTCCTTAGTATCAATTTCCTCATAAATAATTCCCATTTCGAAAAAATGTCCTGGCGGTGAGGGACGAATAAGACCGGATAAAACTTTCTCATCCGGAATAGACCGTTTTAAACTCCTCTTCTTCGCACTGATCATGTGTTTATCAGGTGTCCCATTAGTCGTAGAGGAAGAGGAGGAGAGAGATGGAGCTCCACTTCTGAGCACCTCCACGTTGATAATGTTTCTCCTCCTCTCAATTACTTCCTCACCCTATATCCGGGGCTGCTGGTAGGACAATACCACCCTATTAGTGACCATGTCAACTATAGACCAACTAACATATAGTTCTGTATCAATAGGGATACCTTAAGCAAACTTTATTTAAAAAAGTAATTGATAAATAAACATGGATGGTCGGAAGAAATTATGCAGAATAGTGTCGTTTATGCAAACAAGCATTACTAATTACTATACTATAATTTGACTGAGGATTTTGATTTCCATTCCAATGGTTCCTCATGTATCTCATGTTCCCTACAAAACAATAATAATGAGTCAGATAATTCAGATTATATCCCATTCGATCATTAGTTCGAGTTTAATGAAGTTAACCCCTTTAATTTACATTGTTGTCATAAAGCAATTATAGTTTTTCTTTCACATCGCCAATATATTTATTTTAAAATCCTACGCATGCCAATATTTAATGTCTTCCGTAATGATAGATTCCGTAGAAGATATATAATTTGACAAAATGATCTATCAGACATATTTACAGAAATGGGCCCATGGTCTGTAATGGATAATAGACAATACATTAAATTAGTTTAAATGTTTAAATAAAGATATCGTAACGATAAGAATTATTTCCCTAATTGTGTAGCAACCTATTAAACGTTAATTTATAAAAAAAAATGGTTAGGACTTTCGTGCTCAATTATCAATGATTGACTATGAATTCAAATTTGATTCATGTTTTTAGCGCCACATTAAATGTATATGAATGGACAAATTACATTATAAAAAACCACACAGAGTATTATAGGATCTCCCTCTGACGGGTAGACCGGTGAGCTTGAGTGATTGGCTGTATTCAGCAGCATACAAGCATACATCCTGAAAATACATTATAAACCAAATACTATGACCACCTAAATCCCAGATAAACATATACAATATTGAAGTGTGTTTTAGGACTCGGCCAGTTGTCAACCGTTGAATTAACCATTAATTAATCAATGTACACAGTGATCTATAACACTCAAATTCACAATATAATGGCGATACTGCAAAACCATGAACAATAGAAAAGATAGACAGGTTCTAAATAATAAAGGAATTCATAAATATGAAACATATTCATAAATATGCCAAATATGCCTTCTTATCTTAAACACACATTTTAAGTGTCTGGAATAGAAGACTAAACATGATATTGTGCTTTTCCTGTTATTTTCTAACACTGAGAACCCCTACAATTACGTTTTTAGATTGAATGTGTTTACTTTTCTTACGTAGTTATTGGGCTCAATTCCAATTATCAGAGTGTACAGTATACAAATTAAATACACTCACATAATGCACTAAAAAAATAAGGTCACACCCTATAGAGCAAAGTTATTGAGTGTTGAGTATTAAGGTGAATATCGTGGCTATTTCTTCCACACGCTTAAACTCTATTAAATGAACAAGTATGGCTATGAAATATATCCTGAAATAAATAAATGAGGCAATAAATATAAAAATACATGGAAATATATAAATCATTCAATTTAGTAATAAATATTTTTTCTTTGAAGATAATGATTATTGTATTTAATTTATCTGAAGGGACGTTTATTTCATATTGCCACATTTATTTCTCAAGGGACTTTAATTTCATAAAGCCACATTTATTTCTCAAGGGACTTTAATTTCATAATGCCACATTTCCATATGGTACATTTAAATGAACGTGGTCATTTCACAGATTTACAACAAAGCAATAGCAGCACTGTATCACAGCATTTCAATACTGGAGAAGAATGTGAAAGTCCTGGTGGATGACAAGACAGTAGGCTACATCAACGTTGCTCGTCAGACAGATAAGATACAATGTCTGACTCCCAGAAAAGGATCTCATAAAGCATATCATTAAGAGAGCCTGCCAACCGCCACAACGGGACAGTGACACGGCAGCCCACAACCTAGAGCTGCTGAAGTGGGTACCCTAAGCCCCATAGCTCTGGTCTAAGGTAGGTATAGTAGCTAGGTAACTGACTGCCCACGAACACAATTTGCTTAACGTTTGTGGTACTTTTGTAACATTATAGAGGGCACTACATTGTTTGTGTGCTTCACAAAATGTTCTGAATTCAAACAGGTTAGACACCCTCTCTCATCTTGGCTGATAAACATAATCTGGAGTACATCCGGGTGGTGAGGAGGCTGTACTATCATCAGGCTAGCTGGGCTGGGTGAGTGTCCGTGACCATCTCATCTTCAGGCCCAGACCCCCCCCTCCTCCAGGGCTGGCCCCGTCAGACCTGATTGTTTACCAAGGTATTTCGCCCTTATAATCTCTCTCAATGTGTTAAATTGACTACGCAGCAATAACTTTCTGAAACTTGAAGATTGCATGTTTGATTATCAAACACACCAAACATTTGAAACATGCCCCTGTCTGTATCATACACGTCAATACATATTTAAACATGAAGATAAAACTTAAAACTTAATTTACATGTATTAATAAAAAGTTGATTGACAATGTCTTGAAGAATTAGGAGAATTTTATAGACCACTATAAAAAGGACTTTGAGGTTTAGAGTGAGAAGCTTTCTGCAAAATACAATAATGCTCTAAACAACTGTTTCTTTGAATAGTGCTTTTATCTACTATATTTCAGTTAATACATGTTCCTAAACAAATGTGTTTTTCTACACTTACGATTGCCCAAATTTAGCGCAACAGTGAAAACATTGAGTTGAGTGCGGCTGGGAAACTAAGAGAAATGCCTGAACTTAACAAGTCCCCTAGATGCAAATATATTAATTTCTTATGACACAAAGACAGCCAAGGCCACAAACTACAATATATTGATACATCTCTGACCGCTTCAACAAGAACCCTTTTCTTAGAGGCGAAATGGGGTATTTCCTGTGCAAAACCCGGTTTAGATAAACCCATTCTTGCCATGCAGGTTATTACTCTGAGGCCATACCTTGGCATGAGTTGTATCCCTTAGAGGCATGAACATATTCAATGAACATCTTTCGGAGTTCCGCCCAACAAGAATTTGATTGGGTTGACCTTCTGTCAGGGCGACTCTAATATAAACCTGGTCTTCCTTATATCCTGACCCAGCTGAAAATAACAACCACTATTTGTTGATGACACTTTGATTGACCGTAGGCAATATGTACTACATGTTGGAAATGGGTTTTGTCTTGCCCTACTATCTTACAGCTCAGACTTGTGGAGAACATGCGCAATGGATGCAGCCAATTCTGCAGTAGACAACCAAGAAACCTTCAAATCATGTCGATTACAGAAACAGCTGACATCTTTAGGGCAAATCAAAATAATTGATGTCTGGTAACCGTAAATGACCTTTGTACAGTATTGCAATTTCACATGTTAAAATAGTAACTCTGAAGATCTCTACACCCGACCACAACTATAACAGACGAGCACACCTATGCAACATTATGATAGTACTGATAATTTCACTTGAATATTGTTGTCAAAATGATTCTATTAGAGGTGAAAAGAGATTTGTCATAATTTTAACCATTAGATTAACAAAATCTGGATTTGCTATTGTAGGTTTACTCATGACATCTAGTGGCTCACTGAAGAAAGAACAAATTCCTTAGCAGTATCTGACAGGTTTCAGCTAGGTAGACGATTAACCTGGAAAACCTAGAGAATATTGATCTAAAAGCCCATACATGTACATCAGCCTACAGTACTGGCATGTCTGTGGCTACATTGTTGTGCAAAGTCATGGTAAATATTTCAAAATAAAAACTGATTCAAACAATATGCATTTTAAATAATTTTATTCTGCAAGTATTTGAAAATGTTTTTTTTTTTATAAATGTAGGGATGTTTTTAGTTTTATACAATTAATCTTTGAATAAAATACTTTAATATTGCATTGGTTGCTTTTAAAACCTGAAATTAGCTATTTACAAAAAGTCTGTCAACAATTCTATTAGAATTTATTTTAACTACCTACACTCCCAAAAATATTTTTGGGACAATAATAATAATAATTTGTGCTTGGTACAAAATAGGTCTGTTTTACAACTTGAATCAAGTTTCATCTTCATATCAATTACAATCTGGGATTATATACATAGAGAAGGGGGGCATTTGTCATGTGATTTGATGAGGCGCTTCAAGCATCTCCATCAGGAATGTGTCTATGGGCGTGTCTCCTATCAGCTTGAAGAAGAACAGGTGCTCCAGACACTTAAGGCCGATGGAACGCAGGGCTGGGAGACGAAGCAACAGTTTGGCAAACCTAAGAAGGAGAAAAGAAAATAACTTTATTATCCTGACAGGATGGAGATGTTTCATCACACCACATCACATGAATAACTAATGGAAAACAGTCATATGAATATCTAGGATCCCAAACTGTACACATTCTAATGGAAAACAGTCATATGAATATCTAGGATCCCAAACTGAACACATTCTAATGGAAAACAGTCATATGAATATCTAGAGAACATATAAGTATTAAATATGACAGTAATGAAGTGTTCATGACTGACATGAAGCAGACCAGTTCCCTGTATTGGAATGTGCTTCGTGTGTATGAGCTCAGTATTGTACCTGCCAGGCTGATCTGGGTACTTGGCTTTGGTGTAAGACTCCAGCGAGGCGTAGACCTTCTCCCTAAGTCCTTCCACTTCTGGTGGATTCGATAAACCCTTTGCATCTGAAACGAGGGAGAATTCACAGTCTATACACTGCCTTCGTAACTTCTCCTCTAACACTAAGACGTGTGCTGTAATCTATATCTTGAGTGGCTAATCTAAATTCGTATTATTTTTTGTTGAATAATGAGCATACTAATTAATTTTGCCTTCCTCACGTCATGTTCTCAAACACAGGAGACGGCCTACATCGATATATCTCTGACTGCGTCAACAACCCTCTTCCTCACATGCAACATGGACAACAGACAAAAAGGAGGTCAGTTAACAAATGTGCAAATTAGAAAGTCTCCTGTTACCAACAGATATGGCCCACTGACCTGGGTTAAATAGGACGATGGCTCGTAGGCAGCCAAGCTCTGTCTTGTCCATCTTCATGTCTTTCATTTTAGACACCAACTCTGTCAAAACTCGGTCAAATATGGATCCCACTCCGGCGCTGTGGGCGCTGCTTCTGTGAACATGGAGGCCAGTGGCCAATAGGATTCCGTCTTTTACTGTGACCGAGCGGTGTGAAAAGGACGCAATAAGGAGCTCGTTCCAACCTAAACATGAACACACAAACACACAGGGAGTTTACCGTGGCAACAAACAACACTTTTCACACTTTCTAGCTTAATCTCTGTGGCTTCTATCACACCCCTTTTCTACCCCTTTAACTCTCTTTATTTATCTCTTCCTCTATATCAATTCACAACATCAATCCCTTCCATTTCTCTACCTCTATTCTTCTCTGATTACTATTGAGGCCTTTTCTCTCAGTAGTGATGCTGTGTAATGTCTCATCTACAGTTAGTGTATAAAATACCGCATCCCACCAGCAGAGGTCAGTGTTGGTGTGTCCTACAGATATACACCGAAAAATTTACAGCACAGACTTGGAGGCTCTGATGGGAAACATCTGATGTTACATATGATTGGTGGGCGGCTATGTCACAAAACTAAGATATTCTACGGCTACAATCTGATTTACTAAACCCTAATAAAATTGCACAATCAGGCTTCTTTCTAAAAAAAAGTATGACTATAAATGGTGTTGTACCTGCCCGTAGTAGAATAACCTGGTCGTCTAAAGGCAGCTTTGAGAAGTGTGGGATCCTCTTGGCCCACTCCACCAGAGTGAACAGCTGTTTGTCTGCTGCCTGGCAGATGTTGGTTACAGGGTCATTCTTCTGAAAAAGGAGACACAATGTAAGATACAACACACCTGCATGAAATTACATGTCATTATTGAAGTTAAACAATGTTTAAAGAAGAGAGATGTTATTGTCATGTAAAATATATAGCTAAAGTGTTTAATACAAAGTCAGTAGTTTGGCTATTGGATGCTGAAAGCTGTGGTATTTGACACTTTAGGAGTTAATAGTACTGTATTTATACCAATAGAGCACAAATAAGGACTGTATCTAGACACAGACCTTCTTCCAAGTACAACTCATAGCCGTGGAAGATAAGCCACAACTCTCAAGCCTTATTACTGAATTATAGTCAAATACAGAGAATAAAAAATTCCTTACTGAATTATAGTCAAATACGAAGACTAAACACATCCTTACTGAATTATAAACAGAGACTAAACACATCCTTACTAAACTATAAACAGAGACTAAACCCATCCTTACTAAATTATAAACAGAGACTAAACCCATCTTTACTAAACTATAAACAGAGACTAAACCCATCCTTACTGAATTATGTACAGAGACTAAACACATCCTTACTAAACTATAAACAGAGACTAAACCCATCCTTACTAAATTATAAACAGAGACTAAACCCATCTTTACTAAACTATAAACAGAGACTAAACCCATCCTTACTGAATTATGTACAGAGACTAAACACATCCTTACTAAACTATAAACAGAGACTAAACCCATCCTTACTAAACTATAAACAGAGACTAAACCCATCCTTACTAAACTATAAACAGAGACTAAACCCATCCTTACTGAATTATGTACAGAGACTAAACCCATCTTTACTAAACTATAAACAGAGACTAAACCCATCCTTACTGAGTTTCCAGGAGCTTCGTCAGCATATGTCTCTGTTTTGGGTTCCACAGCGAGCTCTGCATCCAGAATCTTATCCACAGGCATCTCCTCGTTAAAACTACTGGTGGACTCCACCTCGTTCTCCCCTCGTTCTTTCCCCCGCTGCCTCTCCTCCTGCACCGCTACATGGGGTCACAGGGCAAAGGTTAAAGTTCCTGTACATTTAACCTATCACAAATCTGTCCATGTGGCTGAACCATGCCAAACCACACTGGAGAATGTAAACATATTGAACATTTTCCACACACTCATTTAAGAGCACATACAGTCCACATAACCATTGGCCCAGTTCCTGCTCTCCCTCTATCTGAACGCAAACTTACACACACCTTCCCTTTTCATACCCATGGCCAGGCACTTCTGGTAGCGGCAGTACTGGCAGCGATTTCGCTGTCGTTTGTCTATTAGGCACTCCTTGCTGTCTCGACATGTGTAGGTGAGGTCTTTCCGGATGGTTCTCTTGAAAAACCCTTTGCAGCCTTCACAACTGTAAACTCCATAGTGCTTCCCTGGAAAAGCAACATGCCACACATCAGCTGCTGTATCGGAGGAAACTGACACTCAAAACACTCCATTTAATCAACGCCCATGTCCATGGTTATTGGGAAGGGAAATGTAGGGTTGGGAAAAGAATCTGCAATAAGGTCATTCATAAAATGTGAAACAAACATGAACAAACCCTTTGAGCCAAATTAGAGCTGATCATGTAGTGGCTGTGTGGGTGTGTTCCTGTTTCTTACCCGAGGATCTGTCTCCACAGATGGCACAGATATGTTTGGACATGCCCCCAGGGCTGGTGCAGTTGTAGTTGATGCTTCCAAGATTCTGAAGACCTGGAGGAGGCTTGATGTCCTCCGAACTGCTGACACTGTTCATACTGTTCATCTGGAACGAGGGAAGAAAATGAGAGGAGGGCAAGAAAGACATGAGAGGGGAAGATAAGAGAGAGCAGAGTGGGGGAAAATAAAGAGTCTATACTGGTACCCACTATCTGGCTATATGCCAGAGCCCTGTCCATGTGGCTGAACCAGAGCCCTGTCCTGCAGTCTGTCATATCAGAGCCCTGTCCTGCAGTCTGTCATATCAGAGCCCTGTCCTGCAGTCTGTCATATCAGAGCCCTGTCCTGCAGTCTGTCATATCAGAGCCCTGTCCGGCAGTCTGTCATATCAGAGCCCTGTCCGGCAGTCTGTCATATCAGAGCCCTGTCCGGCAGTCTGTCATATCAGAGCCCTGTCCTGCCGTCTGTCATATCAGAGCCCTGTCCGGCAGTCTGTCATATCAGAGCCCTGTCCGGCAGTCTGTCATATCAGAGCCCTGTCCTGCAGTCTGTCATATCAGAGCCCTGTCCGGCAGCCAGTGTGTTTGCTCTTGTTCTGTAAGTTGACCAATGTAAGTTGCTTATGTCTAAATCCAGGAATGAGAGTGCTGGCGTAGGAGGGAATCTGAGCTGTCATATTCACACAGCCGTAAATCTCACTTCCCACCAGCAGAGAGCAGCATAGAGTTAAACCAGCTTTAGGGGCAGTTACGGACCGGGATGAGAATGTTATGGGTTCAATTTATTACAGTTTGTCATAACAGTCTAGTCAAAAATATATTTAAAGTAAAATGTACGTATTTGTATTAACACAGTTTGTTCCTCTCATACAGTTTCAAATGTCTGGAAACTGTCAAAAGTAGTTTTATGGGCTCCTTGTCATATTTCTGCTCCTCCCATGTCACCACTGGATTGGATCCTATAACATGTGTATTTGCATAGACTGGCATGTGCATTAAGGTGCCTGTTTCTGACAGGATGAACAGAGTAAACATTAGAGATGAGACATTTTATTTATTATATTTTATTTAAGTGATCTACTTTGTCTATTCCTCAATGACCCTTTGGGAAGAAAACCTGCGTAAATAGCCGTTCCAGCACGTTTTCTTCCTCCCTATTGCTGACTGATTGTCGTTCTTCCACTTGGCCTGAAGTCTTCCATTTTGCTCTCTCTCTATTTTCCCTCACATCTCTTTTTCGGTGAGCAGTGTCCAGAGAAGTTGCCTCAGGCATACCGATTCCCAGTTTATTGAGTATTCAGGCCCCTGCGCATTCCTGATGGGGGAGATTTGGCTTCCCAAATGTTTGGCTTCTGGCAACAATTCTGCAAAAGGACTCTTCGACTAGTTTCCACACACTTGAGGAAAAGGCAATATATGACAATAGCCATATTGTACAGCGCTGCTGGTAAGCATAAACTATCTGGCACTCCTGTCAGTAGTCAATAGCATCATGTCTTTATGCAGTAGTTTCCACCGATAGACAATTGCTACCATTTCACTGCTTCCGTTTTCTCCATCTGATCACAAAGTAAAAGCATGGTTTCAACATTTTTTTAATAAAATAAGACTGAATTTTCCATTCTGCACTTTTGTCTAGCAATAATGTAATGTTATAATAATGTAATGTTGTTTACAGAGCCTGCAATAGTGAACAGTCAGCAAAATCAGGACCTGGTAAGCCACTTCAAAGATGGGGCTTTGGCCTCAAGTACTAGACTTTCATTTAATAGGCACTGCCCCGAGCTGGGAGGTAAAACTGAAAGAGAGATCCAGAGTTAGGAGAATCGCTTTGTTTACACAGCCACCAGAACAATAATATGCACCTCAACAGGTACCGCTCACAGCAGTGACTAATGCACTATAAGGAAGAGACGCAGCGCTTAAAGGTTCCACTATCTCATACAAAGATTAATGATACAACCCCCGTACAAACATGTAACAATACCACACAAAGACATGACCAATACAAGAAGACTATTTACGATACTAATGAGAGAATGGCCAGGTGTGTGTAACAGACAAGAATGTACAATGTAGATGGCTGCTAATAAACCGGTGACAATGAATGCCAAAGCCTGCCCCTAGATGGCAGTAGAGCTGCTTCGGCGGGAGTAGTGACAGGCACCACCTACATTACAGTATTTTTTACAGTTTTTAGCAATCCCTTTGACCATTATCTCAGAACCTTAATGTCATTTTCCACAACTCTAGACACAAAACTCACAACCGAAGATCAAAATGCACTTTTCTCAAAATTCTAACACGTTTTTTCAATTGCTTGGATACAATACACCTAAACTAAAGATGATTTGTTCATTTAACTTTTATCATCAGTACAATATGATACAATGTAACATCAAAGTACTACTATTTCAAAATGCGATTCCTACATTACATTTGAAATGATAGTCTGTTCATTTAATTTGACAGATCTAACTATCAATTGATACAACTAGTAAAAATGATAAGTATTTGCTGCATTACTCTTAATGCATAGTTTTATGGAAACTGACAAACAATATTCCACGTTTACAGTAAATCATGAAAGATTCAAGATACAGAGATTTTTTGTCACCAATTAGCATGGAGCATGAACCAATTAGACTACAATATCCATGGATGTGGCCTAATATTTTATCATACTGTAATGCTTCAACAGACACTGTATCTATGGTCCCAAATACTGCACCAACGTTTTAGACTATTTACAGTACTGACAGTACTACACTGTATAGATGCAGGCCCTTGTAATTGCTTGTCCAATTCAGGCAAAAAAATAAAAAATCCAAGATGTTTGGCTAATGAAAACATCCAATGAGATGTAGATGAGAACCAGTGGTCAAATTGACAACACAGAGTTGATGACAATGTAGAAGTACTGTAATCACTCCTGTTTTGTTTCTTACAGTACAAGCAAGCAAGTTGAGGAACACTGCATTTGATGGTTTACAGTACTGTCTCTATTTTTCTATTTCATAGCTAATTATTTTTGCTTTGATTCAAATAAACATATTTTGTGATTGTATTCTATTTCATTACAGTAATACATTTCAAATTTTGTTCAATGATTCCACTGTGTTTGTACTATTCTCTTTACCACAGAAGTACATTTACAGGGATTCATTTGCTTGTAGTACCATAATGGAACATGTATCATCAATTTTGTACACCAATATCTAATGATTGGACAAACAACTAACTATGGAAACTATGGGTATCTTTTGTCTGGGTGATCTAAATCAATGTACCCATGGTATTCCATGATAAATCTATTGTTTGAACCATTGATTGTGCAAATGCAAGGTATCTTTAAAGATATGAATGCACAATGCAATGTTTTGAACATTGGAGAGCCTGTGTTACAAGTGTTTACTGTTGTGAGTTTTGTGTCTAGAGTTGTGGCAAATGACATTAAGGTTCTGCGAAAATGGTCAAAGTGATTGCTAAAAACTGTAAATGTAGTAAGCTCTCAACATATACTTGAAAGGCTGAATTATCGTGTCAACAGAACTCTAAAAATATAAGAGACACTTTGAAACTCTGAGTGACACTTTGAAACTCTGAGTGACACTTTGAAACTCTGAGTGACACGTTGAAACTCTGAGTGACACGTTGAAACTCTGAGTGACACGTTGAAACTCTGATTGACACGTTGAAACTCTGAGTGACACTTTGAAACTCTGAGTGACACTTTGAAACTCAGAGTGCTCAAAAAAACTGCAAGGGTGACACTGACTGCTGTGATTCCCCCCCCCCCACTGGACTGCTGTGATTTCTTGGCTTTGGCAAAAGGATCAACACAGTACACCAAACCCAGCTAAAAGGTCAACCAAACACATTTGTGGACAGCTTATGGACAACTAGCACCGATTGATTAGTTTCTTTCAGTCAGCTTGTAAACGTAACATGATTAACATGACAACAAAATCCTGATTAAGATCAAGTAGTTGCACAAGATAAGAGCACATGTCGTTCTGACCACAAGGCGGCCTGTCATCAACTATTGTGTGCCAACAACTATATATGGTCAAAGCGTAACTACAAATAAACACTGGACCAGCTATTCTCACTTTATCACACACAAACGTTTCTTTCTCCTTCACCACAAGTTTTTCTGGAACATTTTGAGAAAAGCTTGTGCAGTGCATCTCAGCTTCTGGTTTCATCAGAAATCTACATTTTACCTACAGGAACCCAATTGTTTTGTAGAGCACCTACAAACATTTACCTTCAAACAAACATTTTCCAATGGTGCCACAAACATGTCTAAAGAGGAACCAGGCTCTGAGGGAAGGCCAGTCCTTTTCCTGGCTGTGTTGGGTAAACTAGTAATGGAAAGTCTGACTCATGATTCTAGCAGTTTGTTCTGAATTGGAGGCAATTGCTAACATATTTCACACTGTTAAAAGATAGATAAAATGAGGTACTTACATAACTACACCTACAGAACATAGTATTTGTTAATATAGATAAAATGAGGTACATACATAACTACACCTACAGAACATAGTATTTGTTTAAACATAGATAAAATGAGGTACATGCATAACTACACCTACAGAACATAGTATTTGTTAATATAGATAAAATGAGGTACATGCATAACTACACCTACAGAACATAGTATTTGTTAATATAGATAAATAAGGTACATACATAAATACACCTACAGAACATAGTATTTGTTAATATAGATAAAATGAGGTACATGCATAACTACACCTACAGAACATAGTATTTGTTAATAAACTTAATATAGATAAAATGAGGTACATGCATAACTACACCTACAGAACATAGTATTTGTTAATATCGATAAAATGAGGTAAATAAATAACTACACCTACCGAACATAGTATTTGTTAATATAGATAAATAAGGTACATAAATAACTACACCTACAGAACATAGTATTTGTTTAAACATAGATAAAATGAGGTACATGCATTAATACACCTACAGAACATAGTATTTGTTAATATAGATAAAATGAGGTACATGCATAACTACACCTACAGAACATAGTATTTGTTAATATAGATAAAATGAGGTACATGCATAACTACACCTACAGAACATAGTATTTGTTAATATAGATAAAATGAGGTACATGCATAACTACACCTACAGAACATAGTATTTGTTAATATAGATAAAATGAGGTACATACATAACTACACCTACAGAACATAGTATTTGTTAATATAGATAAAATGAGGTACATACATAACTACACCTACAGAACGTAGTATTTGTTTAAACATAGATAAAATGAGGTACATGCATTAATACACCTACAGAACATAGTATTTGTTAATATAGATAAAATGAGGTACATACATAACTACACCTACAGAACGT
The DNA here is from genome assembly GCA_029465975.1 of Dallia pectoralis. Lineage (NCBI taxonomy): Eukaryota > Metazoa > Chordata > Actinopteri > Esociformes > Umbridae > Dallia > Dallia pectoralis. The sequence continues at coordinate 9,753,986 of CM055761.1, read as the reverse complement.
AGTATTTGTTTAAACATAGATAAAATGAGGTACATGCATTAATACACCTACAGAACATAGTATTTGTTAATATAGATAAATGAGGTACATACATAACTACACCTACAGAACATAGTATTTGTTTAAACATAGATAAAATGAGGTACATACATAACTACACCTACAGAACATAGTATTTGTTTAAACATAGATAAAATGAGGTACATACATAACTACACTTACAGAACATATCTCATCTCATCTCATCTTCAACCGCTTATCCGGGGTCGGGTCGCGGGGGTAGCAGCTCTAGCAGGGGACCCCAAACTTCCCTTTCCCGGGCAACATTAGCCAGCTCTGACTGGGGAATCCCGAGGCGTTCCCAGGCCAGTGTGGAGATATAATCTCTCCACCTAGTCCTGGGTCTTCCCCGAGGTCTCCTCCCAGCTGGACGTGCCTGGAACACCTCTCTAGGGAGGCGCCCAGGTGGCATTCGTACAAGATGCCCGAACCACCTCAACTGGCTCCTTTCTATGCAAAGGAGCAGCGGCTCTACTCCGAGTTCCTCTCGGATGACTGAGCTTCTCACCCTATCCCTAAGGGAGAGGCCAGCCACCTTTCTGAGAAAACCCATTTCGGCCGCTTGTACCCGCGATCTCGTTCTTTCTGTCATGACCCAGCTTTCATGACCATAGGTGAGGGTAGGAACAAAGATTGACCGGTAGATCGAGAGCTTTGCCTTTCGGCTCAGCTCTCTTTTCGTCACAACGGTGCGGTGAAGCGAATGCAACACCGCCCCCGCTGCTCCGATCCTCCGACCAATCTCCCGCTCCATTGTTCCCTCACTCGCGAACAAAACCCCGAGGTACTTGAACTCCTTCACTTGGAGTAAGGACTCATTCCCTACCCGGAGTAGGCACTCCACCGGTTTCCTGCTGAGAGTCATGGCCTCAGATTTAGAGGTGCTAACCCTCATCCCAGCCGCTTCACACTCGGCTGCAAACCGATCCAGTGAGTGCTGAAGGTCACCGACCGATGAGGCCATCAGGACCACATCATCCGCAAAAAGCAGTGATGTGACCATCAGCCCACCGAACGGGAACCCCTCCCCCCCATGACTACGCCTCGATATCCTGTCCATGAATATTACAAACAGGATTGGTGACAAAGCGCAGCCCTGGCGGAGGCCAACCCCCACCTGGAACGAATCCGACTTACTGCCGAGGACACGGACACAGCTCATGCTTTGAGCGTACAGAGATTGGATGGCCCTGAGAAGAGACCCCCTCACCCCATACTCCCGCAGCACCTCCCACAAAAGATCCCGGGGTACCCGGTCATACGCCTTCTCCAGATCCACAAAACACATGTAGACTGGATGGGCATACTCCCAGGCCCCCTCCAGGATCCTTGCGAGAGTAAAGAGCTGGTCCGTGGTTCCCCGGCCAGGACGAAAACCGCATTGTTCCTCTTCAATCTGAGGTTCGACTATTGGCCGAACCCTCCTTTCCAGCACTTTGGAGTACACTTTACCAGGGAGGCTGAGGAGTGTGATACCTCTGTAATTGGCACACACTCTCTGGTCCCCCTTTTTGAAGAGGGGAACCACCACCCCGGTCTGCCACTCCTCTGGCACTGTCCCAGACTTCCATGCAATGTTGAAGAGGCGTGTCAACCAAGACAGCCCTTCCCCACCCAAAGCTTTTAGCATTTCTGGACGAATCTCATCAGTCCCTGGGGCTTTGCCACTGTGGAGTTGTTTGACTACCTCAGCTACTTCCCCCAGGGAAACTGACGATGACCCTCCATCAGCCTCCAGCTCTGCCTCTGTACTAGAGGGCGTGTAGGTCGGATTCAGGAGCTCCTCAAAATGCTCTTTCCAGCGCCCGATCACATCATCAGTTGAGGTCAACAGTGTCCCATCCTTACTGTACACAGCTTGGATGGTTCCCCGTTTTCCCCTTCTGAGGTGCCGAACGGTTTTCCAGAAGCATTTTGGTGCCGACCGAAAGTCCTTCTCCATAGCTTCTCCAAACTTCTCCCACACCCGCTGCTTTGCCTCTGACACGGCAGCGGCTGCAGCCCTTCGGGCCTGTCGGTACCCTGCAACTGCCTCCGGAGTCCCCAGGGCTAGCATATCCCTGAAGGCCTCCTTCTTCAGTCGGACAGCTTCCCTGACCACCCCTTGAGGCACCTAGGACCTTGAGACCACAGCTCACCGCCGCAGCTTCAGCAATAGAAGCTTTGAACATTGCCCACTCAGGTTCAATGCTCCCAACCTCCACAGGGATGCCTGAAAAGCTCCGCCGGAGGTGTGAGTTGAAGATCTTTCGGACAGGGGCCTCCTCCAGACGTTCCCAGTTCACCCGCACTACCCGTTTGGGCTTACCTGGTCTGTCCAAAGTCTTTCCCCACCCTCTGATCCAACTCACTACCAGATGGTGATCAGTTGACAGCTCTGCCCCTCTCTTCACCCGAGTGTCCAAAACATGCGGCCTTAGATCAGCCGATACGATCACAAAATCGATCATTGACCTTCGGCCTAGGGTGCTCTGGTACCATGTACACTTATGCGCCTCCTTATGTTCAACATGGTGTTTGTTATAGACAATCCATGACTAGCACAGAAGTCCAATAACAAACGACCCCTCGGGTTTAGATCAGGGAGGCCGTTCCTCCCAATCACGCCTCTCCAGGTGTCTCCATCGTTGCCCACATGTGCGTTGAAGTCTCCCAGCAAAATGATGGAGTCCCCTACTGGAGCCCTATATAGGACTCCCTTCAGGGTCTCCAAGAAGGCGGAATACTCCGAACTGCTGTTTGGTGCATAAGCACAAACAACAGTCAGAGTTTTCCCCCCCCACCACCCTTAGGCGTAGGGAGGCAAACCTCTCATCCACCGGGGTAAACTCCAACACCGCCGTGCTCAGACGTGGGCTCGTGAGTATCCCCACACCAGCCCGCCGCCTCTCACCCTGGGCAACTCCAGAGAAGAACAGAGTCCAACCCCTATCCAGGAGTAAGGTTCCAGAGCCACGGTTGTGCGTAGAGGTAAGTCCCACCAGATCCAACTGGTATCGCTCCACCTCACGCACAAGTTCTGGCTCCTTCCCCCCCAGTGAGGTGACATTCCACGTCCCCAAAGCAAGCTTCTGCCGCCCGGGTCTGATCTGTCGAGACCCCCCACCTTCACTGCCACCCATATGACAGCGCACCCGACCCCTGCGGTTGTTCCTGTGAGTGGTGGGCCCACAGGACTTACAGAACATAGTATTTGTTAATATAGATAAATAAGGTACATACATAACTACACCTACAGAACATAGTATTTGTTAATATAGATAAATAAGGTACATACATAACTACACCTACAGAACATAGTATTTGTTAATATAGATAAATAAGGTACATACATAACTACACCTACAGAACATAGTATTTGTTAATATAGATAAATAAGGTACATACATAACTACACCTACAGAACATAGTATTTGTTAATATAGATAAATAAGGTACATACATAACTACACCTACAGAACATAGTATTTGTTAATATAGATAAATAAGGTACATACATAACTACACATACAGAACATAGTATTTGTTAATATAGATAAATAAGGTACATACATAACTACACCTACAGAACATAGTATTTGTTTAAAGATTTAATTTGAGGTCCAGTTGTAGCTTCAGCGTGATTAGATTGTTGTGTTTTGTCACTTGGACGATGAACATGCAGTTTTTGAACTGCCCAGCTTTTCTAAATACAATTGGTTACAAACTGCAAATCGCAAAAGACTGATCCAAATCTCATGATCAGCGTGTCTCTCAGAAATGTCTTTGGTGAGTTGCCAATAAACCAATCACAAATACTGTCAATAGCATTAATTGGATTCAGAAGGAGCCTGTTTTGTGAAGATTTCTGACCTGAACTTTGTAAATGGCTTCACACTTTGAAAATATTACTGGCTGAACATCACTTTAATCTTGAGTTCTCGGCTAGGTTTTCCATTTCATTTTTTTAATTCAAAATAGAATTTCTGACCCCAGATCAGCACATATAACAGGAACATGTACATCAGAACCCCCTAGGGGTCCTGCTGAGGGTTTCATTGTAAATGTTTAACAGTTCTTTGGCTCTTTAGACTGATTGCTGTAAGATATCGACTCCATTTTTGGCTAAACGCTGACACGATGTTAGGCAATCACTAGGAACAATTGCAGCACTGAGAATTTCTAAATAGTCACCCTGTGGTACAGAAAAAAAACTGTTATTACAAAGAAAACTATTCGATTTTGGCAACAAACCACACAGGCACTATAAAATCTAGTCTGCCCGTGCAAGCATGACCACATCAAATATTTCAAGAATATTAAGGACATTTCGCATCTCTTGGTGTGCCAATTTGTTTAGAATCATGTCAATGGGCATACTGTCACATCTATCTACTCACCGGCGCCCCCTGCTGGCCGGATCCAGCTCCAGTACCAGCGACCGCTCATCTCATTATCCGACCCTGGACTGTCTTGTCTCATCATTACACACACCTGGTCCTCACCACTAATCATCATGTTTATATCTGTTCCCTCTCCTTCCCTTGTCCTGTGTGCATAACTGTTGTATTCCTTTTTGAGAGTGTCAGTATAATAATAAACACTGCTTTACACTCCAACTTCCTGCGTCTGGCTCTTACATTATAACTCTGACACATATTTGTTCATTATTATATGAATCCAACTTCCACATAGCAGCCTATGGAGTACAATACTTTACTATGGTTTGGTCTTTATTGGTAAGAGCGAAGAATGCAAAAAACAATTGTCCTTCAAACTTATCTTATTTAACTTCTCTCCAAATAAACTAAGTAGGGATTGCATTACAGAACAAGACGTATCTCTGCCCAAAGCATACGTATACCTATTCATAGAAAGTAAATATACAACGACACCTTTGCCCCAAAATGATCTTACTTCTTACAGAATATCGCTATACACATATCTAATAAATATCAGTAAATAAATATCTAATAATATATTTCCACTGGCTATTTGGCTGTGCTTGCAGTGATTTCTTTGATTACTCGCCTTCTAACTCCCAGTACTAGTCATTGCTTCATCAATCAAATTCAATCAATCAAATCTGAGGGGTGGGGCCAGTTCTCTTCTGACTGAGCACAGTGAACTTTAATTGGGTCATATTTATTAAATCATTTTTTTAAACCAGAGAGTCTAGTAACACAGTAGAGGTCAGAAGCATGACCAGTCTGACAGGGTGGTGAGGGTTTGGTCTAGCGGAAGACAGAAGCGTCAGCTATTGTCAGTGTGTTTGCCCTGCAACACAACCATCCACCTAGTCTCTGATACTGTTCGTCATCCCCTCAAGCAGACAGCTTTTTATCTCCAGCTGTTATCCACCCCGAAACGACAGCAGTTGAGTGCAGTTCAGGCTATGAACATCTACAAGCAGAATGGGTTTATAAAATGTATTCAGTTATTAGTTTACTAGGCCAAACCTCACATTTGTTAAACAGTCACTAACCAATGTTGTTCTTACTGCATAATGGTGGGTGATCACATTGGTTTATGCTTGTAAGCGTCTACAACCCACAACGAGTCGCTCCAGTAAAAATAATTGGATTGACTGTGTTCTGGGCTTTTAGCTTTAGGGCTAATCCATCTATGAAATGATTTCTGTAGCAAGTTCACTTCACCTCATAAATGTCTAAAGTTTTACAGGCTCGAAATCACTATACCGACCTTGGAGCAAACTGCTTAACGAGTACAATTCTCTGATTAGCAACACTCGTCTGTGCGATGAAGTGGACATTTATCAAGATAAGCTTTTCTGTCCATATTCAGTATTTCCCAGAGTGAAATACCGATTCGAATACTAGAAAGTGAACATTGTATTACAACCATTACCTCAGTTCTCTATAACTATCAGTGAGATAGTTCACAAGAGTGAGGAAAATGTTCTACTTATTTAGAAAGATTATGAGAGGTTCTGTCTGACCTTTCAGAGGGTTTGAGGGACTTCCTTCCCCAGAAGCACAATTAATGCTGGCATGGTGTTAAGAGACCATCTGACAAATATTCCACAGTGATATCATTCATTCACACCCTTGGGCAACCTGGGTTACATTTGTGAGAGCTTTTCTTAGACCCAGATCCATACTATCGATACACTACTGATGGATTTCAATCTTTCCTTCAGTTTGTTGTTCTTGCTTTGTTTCGAGCATTGTCTGGATCACTGTCAAATTACAGAGTAGTACATTTTGTATTTTATATCACACAAATCCTACAGGATATTGTAGCTTCTTGTGTGCATTGCTAAAATAGGAGTGTTGATGTTTATTGTTTATGTCAATGAAAAGATGCTTTCTTGCCTTCAGGGGATGCTTGGCTATAACTGCAAATGATCTAGTAATAATATAGATATCTGAAAGCTGAGCGGAGTGGGAGAAAAAGTGAGGGATTACATGTACTGCTGTAATACTATGTAGAATATGTGTAATAATATGTAGAATATGTGTAACATTATGTAGAATATGTGTAATATTAGGTAGAATATGTGTAATAATATGTAAAACGTGTAATAAGATGAAGAATATGGGTAATAATATGTAGAATATGTGTAATAATATGTAGAATATGTGTAATAATATGTAGAATATGTGTAATAATATGTAAAACATGTTTAATTATATGTAGAATATGGGTAATAATATGTAGAATATGTGTAATAATATGTAGAATAAGTAATATGTGTAAGAATATGTATAATATGTGTAATAATATGTGTATAATATGTATAATATGTGTAATAATATGTAGAATATGTGTAATAATATGTAGAATATGTGTAATAATATGTGTACTAATATGTATAATGTGTGTAATAATATGTGTAATAATATGTAGAATATGTGTGATAATATGTGTAATAATATGTGTATAATATGTAGAATATGTGTAATAATATGTAGAATATGTGTAATAATATGTAGAATATGTGTAATTATATGTAGAATATGTGTAATAATATGTAGAATATGTGTAATAATATGTAGAATGTGTAAAAATATGTGTAATAATATGTGTAAAAATACGTGTAATAATATGTGTATAATATGTAGAATATGTGTAATAATATGTAGAATATGTGTAATTATATGTAGAATATGTGTAATAATATGTAGAATATGTGTATAATATGTAGAATATGTGTAATAATATGTAGAATGTGTGTAATAATATGTAGAATATGTGTAATAATATGTAGAATATGTGTAATAATATGTAGAATATGTGTAATAATATGTAGAATATGTGTAATTATATGTAGAATATCTCATCTCATCTCATCTTCAACCGATTATCCGGGGTCGGGTCGCGGGGGTAGCAGCTCTAGCAGGGGACCCCAAACTTCCCTTTCCCGGGCAACATTAGCCAGCTCTGACTGGGGAATCCCGAGGCGTTCCCAGGCCAGTGTGGAGATATAATCTCTCCACCTAGTCCTGGGTCTTCCCCGAGGTCTCCTCCCAGCTGGACGTGCCTGGAACACCTCTCTAGGGAGGCGCCCAGGTGGCATTCGTACTAGATGCCCGAACAACCTCAACTGGCTCCTTTCTATGCAAAGGAGCAGCGGCTCTACTCCGAGTTCCTCTCGGATGACTGAGCTTCTCACCCTATCCCTAAGGGAGAGGCCAGCCACCTTTCTGAGAAAACCCATTTCGGCCGCTTGTACCCGCGATCTCGTTCTTTCGGTCATGACCCAGCTTTCATGACCATAGGTGAGGGTAGGAACAAAGATTGACCGGTAGATCGAGAGCTTTGCCTTTCGGCTCAGCTCTCTTTTCGTCACAACGGTGCGGTGAAGCGAATGCAACACCGCCCCCGCTGCCCGATCCTCCGACCAATCTCCCGCTCCATTGTTCCCTCACTCGCGAACAAGACCCCGAGGTACTTGAACTCCTTCACTTGGAGTAAGGACTCATTCCCTACCCGGAGTAGGCACTCCACCGGTTTCCTGCTGAGAGTCATGGCCTCAGATTTAGAGGTGCTAACCCTCATCCCAGCCGCTTCACACTCGGCTGCGAACCGATCCAGTGAGTGCTGAAGGTCACCGACCGATGAGGCCATCAGGACCACATCATCCGCAAAAAGCAGTGATGTGACCATCAGCCCACCGAACGGGAACCCCTCCCCCCCATGACTACGCCTTGATATCCTGTCCATGAATATTACAAACAGGATTGGTGACAAAGCGCATATATGTAAAATATGTGTAATAATATGTAGAATATGTGTAATAATATGTGTATAATATGTAGAATATGTGTAATAATATGTAGAATGTGTGTAATAATATGTAGAATATGTGTAATAATATGTAGAATATGTGTAATTATATGTAGAATATGTGTAATAATATGTAGAATATGTGTAATAATATGTGTAATAATATGTGTATAATATGTAGAATATGTGTAATAATATGTAGAATGTGTGTAATAATATGTAGAATATGTGTAATAATATGTAGATCATGTGTAGAAAATGTATTTCACATAGAAGACTTGCACACATACACACACATACACACATCTGTTGTCCCAGGTCATACCACTAGATGGCATATGTCACACAGAGGGCAGAGGAGCGTTAACAGTTCTCAACCTACAGATTAAGTGGAGACAGGTTAAATCAGAGGTCACAACTTAGCTCCAGGAAATAAGGCCTCTAAATCAGAGGTCACAACTTAGCTCCTGGAAACAAGGCCTCTAAATCAGAGGTCACAACTAAGCTCCAGGAAATAAGGCCTCTAAATCAGAGGTCACAACTTAGCTCCAGGAAATAAGGCCTCTAAATCAGAGGTCACAACTTAGCTCCAGGAAATAAGGTCCTCTAAATCAGAGGTCACAACTTAGCTCCTGGAAATAAGGTCTTCTAAATCAGAGGTCACAACTTAGCTCCTGGAAATAAGGTCCTCTAAATCAGAGGTCACAACTTAGCTCCAGGAAATAAGGTCCTCTAAATCAGAGGTCACAACTTAGCTCCTGGAAACAAGGCCTCTAAATCAGGGGTCACAACATCAAAACTGTCATTCACTTTAGGTAACTTCCTTCACTCAATGAAACTATTATTGGTAAGAGGGTCTTGTTAGATGTCAGAAGCAACATGTTTTAGATCTGATGTTGAATGTTACTCACCTCTCTCATCTGTGGACTGTGGAGCGATCCAAAGCTGAGTGCAGGTGTGGATGGCAGTGAGATAGATGAGGAGCCCATGGAGGTGCTGATGACAGAGTAGGGAGACACCAGACCGTTCAGTGGGGAGCCCAGACTGCTCATTGGAGATGGTTGGGGCCTAGAGGTGCTGATGACAGAGGGGTGACTCCGAATGCTGCTCATTGGGGGACCATGTGAGTGGGGCGTGCTCATTGGCCCTGGGGAGTCTGTGGGGTGGAGTCAAAAGAGTAAAGGTTAGAGACAGACTATGGTGAACATGCTGAGAGAGCGAGGAAATGGGTTGGGACCAGACAGACAGAAACTGAGAGAAACAGAGAGATCGACCGGGTTCAGGCAGACAGAAACAGAGATCGACCGAATTCAGGCAGGCAGAAACAGAGATCGACCGGGTTCAGGCAGACAGATCAGAGACCAACCGGGTTCAGGCAGACAGAAACAGGGAGATCGAGTGGGTTCTGGCAGACAGAAACAGAGACGAACCGAATTCAGGCAGGCAGAAACAGAGATCGACCGGGTTCAGGCAGACAGATCAGAGATCGACTGGGTTGGCAGACAGAAAACAACATCTGGCATTAACACCAACAGCATTTAAAGCCAAACATGCCCAGATAAAATGTCAGTGGCATTTCTATTTTGGATAAACCAAGCTTTTTAGACTCAATATTGACATATATTGAAACAATCACCAATTGCAGCTAGAAACCTTTGCAAACAGGACATGAAAAATGTCCGCAGTAAACAATGTGATTACGTTATACTGACAGGCTGGCATTTGAGTGCGTTCGCATCTTATGACCAGAGATATGAGGACAATTATCAACACTGCCATGTACTCTCACACATATTCGTAATGATACAAACACATTGTAAAACCTGTCCACATAAATAAGGCCATCTAATATTTCAATATATATATACGATATATGAAAAATATTGTTTTATCATCTAAAAATTACATTACATTACATTACATAAGTGAGTGTGCAACTACACACACACACACACACACACACACACACACAAACACACATATACACACACATATACACACACACACACACATACACACTCCCACACACACTCCCATACACACACACACACACACACACACACACACACACACATACCCACACACACACACACATACACCCCCCACACCCACCCACAAACACATACCCACACACACACATACTCACCCATACACGGTACACGCGCACACACCCATACATGCACACAAACACACAAACACACACACACACCCACCCATACACACCCCCCCCACACACACACACACACACCCCCACACACACACACACACCCACACACACACCCATACACGCACACCCACACACACACACATACCCACACATACACATACCCACACACACACATACCCGCACACACACATACACATACAGTCCTGCCTGCTTAACAAGATACACTTTGCAACTGGCTCACAGTAAATGTCCCAGTCCAACACAGCACAGATAAGACCAAAGCACACTGTCAGAGTGACCCAGCACAGAGCCTGAGTCAGTACAAAGACAGCACAGAGACAGAACCAGCACAGAGACAGAACCAGCACAGAACCAGCACAAAGACAGAATCAGCACAGAGACAGAACCAGCACAAAGACAGAACCAGCACAAAGACAGAACCAGCACAGAGACAGAACCAGCACAAAGACAGATCCAGCACAAAGACAGAACCAGCAAAAAGACAGAACCAGCAATGAAACAGAACCAGCACAGAGACAGAACCAGCACAGACACAGAACCAGCACAAAGACAGAACCAGTACAGACTACAGAGACAGAACCAGCACAGAGACAGAACCAGCACAGAGACAGAACCAGCACAGAGACAGAACCAGCACTGAGACCGAACCAGCACAAAGACAGAACCAGTAAAGACTACTGAGACAGAACCAGCACAGAGACAGAACCAGCACTGAGACCGAACCAAGCACAAAGACAGAACCAGCACAGAGACAGAACCAGCACAGAGACAGAACCAGCACAGAGACAGAACCAGCACTGAGACCGAACCAGCACAAAGACAGAACCAGTAAAGACTACAGAGACAGAACCAGCACAGAGACAGAACCAGCACAAAGACAGAACCAGCACAGAGACAGAACCAGCACAGAGACAGAACCAGCACAAAGACAGAACCAGTACAGAGACAGAACCAGCACAGAGACAGAACCAGTACAGAGACAGAATCAGCACTGAGACCGAACCAAGCACAGAGACAGAACCAGCACTGAGACCGAACCAGCACAAAGACAGAACCAGTAAACACTACAGAGACAGAACCAGCACAGAGACAGAACCAGCACACAGACAGAACCAGCACAGAGACAGAACCAGCACAGAGACCGAACCAGCACAGAGACAGAACCAGCACTGAGACCGAACCAGCACAAAGACAGAACCAGTAAACACTACAGAGACAGAACCAGCACAGAGACAGAACCAGCACACAGACAGAACCAGCACAGAGACAGAACCAGCACAGAGACCGAACCAGCACAAAGACAGAACCAGTAATGACTACAAAGACAGAACCAGTACAGAGACAGAACCAGCACAGAGACAGAACCAGCACAGAGACAGAACCAGCACAAAGACAGAACCAGCACAGAGACAGAACCAGCAAAAAGACAGAACCAGCACTGAGACAGAACCAGCACTGAGACAGAACCTGCACTGAGACAGAACCAGCACAAAGACAGAACCAGCACTGAGACAGAACCAGCACAAAATCAGAACTAGTTCAAAGACAGAACCAGCTCAAAGACAGAATCTGCACAGAGCCTGAGTATTTACAGAGAAAGTACAGACACAGAATAGCACAGAAACCATAACTAACACAAAAACTAGCATGGAAACAGAGGCAGTGCAGAAACTGATCACATAATGATGAAGAAAACTAGTCATAAACTTAAAAAAGTCATTAAAACATAGATGGATAAAAGACAGAACCAAGCATTAATATGGAACATGTGCTTGAAAAACTAGTTGGGTTTAGGGAACAATTGAGAAGCAGACAGTCTGAATGCAACAGTTCTCCATATCAAATACATGACATATGGTGGAACACAGTTCTGCTAATTCTGGTCAGCCAGACAACAGGTTGTGTAACATTTCTCTCTACAGGCCTGTACTGTAGAATCTATAACCCAGACCCTCCCCCCCGTGACTTACTGGTTTTCCCAAGAAAACAGGCAGACAAATACTCAGGGCTTTTTCCAACAAGGCTGGAATAATTTGAAGCAAGATGTGTAGGAGTCAAAGTTGACTGTATACGTCACGTCACATTAGTCCCTGTGGACTGAATGTAGCCAACTATCTGTTTTCAGGGGAGTGTTGGACTCGTGAGGGCCAGAGGAAGCGTAAATCAGAGGAGGGCTATCCTCGCCGGACTTGACCCCTATCTACAGGGGCTCCAACACAATGCTATTCTATCTAAATCAGTCCACAAAGGCTCTGGAATGTAGAAAGCTTCGTGTGCTGCTCACTTTGCATAATATAGGAACTTGACTTTAAAATCTTCTGACGACTCTCGCATGTTGGGAAATAAGATTGCAAACAAAATCACAACTCAGTCATTAGATTGAAAAAAAACAAAAATTACGATAAGCAAATGGCACAATACATTCCATGTTTGAGAAATGTATTAAGAAAATCTGCCAATAGAGTCATGACTTGAACACACCCTTTTCAGGAAACCAAATAACTGCTTTAGTAAAACTGTAAATAACATTTGCCAGAACATACACATGTGGTGAATGTGCAATATTCTGAAACTAAGATATATTATTACAAGCAGAACCACTATGTATGTTAGAGAGATTACAAAACTAAAAATGGAAGCTCTTTGAGCCATTTGGCAAAATGCCTTACTTGAGACTTTTAGTGTCACTTACTCAATAATTGCGTCCATGCAACTTCCTTCATACACTGACAACAAAAACATCTGTTCTTTAAAACAGAGAGCTAATAGCTAACGATGACCATGGTTACATTTGGGAATTATTTAATTTTTTTCGGGGGTCACTGCACTGGTTGACCTTCCATCGCCCACATCTTTACTAAATAATCATGTGGCTTTGCAATTTCCTATTCCAGTAAAACATTTATATTTAGTTTGTGACCCCTGCCTCTGTGACACAAAGGTCACTTGTCACCAAATCCCTCCTGTTCAGCATACGAGGGGAAATGTTACTAAAGAGCATGACCAAGTGGAAACAAACTAAGGTATTTCCATATACTTACAATTATCTAAAATTGAAATGCATCTATTTATATTACACATATAAAATAATCTACATTGGGACACTCTCTTTTTTGTACTTTACTTGCATTCACCCATTTCAGTCATTTTAAATAAAATTTATATTCATAAATGCTAATAACACATGAATGAAATTGACATTATATATTACATGTCTATATTACAATCCTAATGTAGATTTACTTACATACATACATGATGACCATACTGTCTAGAGAGAAGCTACATCACTAGCATTTAAATCATTACCATCCATTTCCCATTTCTATACACAGTTGAAGTCTTGATTTACCTGACTTGATGAGAACAGACCCATGTAGTGGGTTGAACCGGTGACTAAATGTGCACAGAGTAAGTCACCATAGCTTCCCACAGAGTTGGCAGATCCAAATGACTAACCAGCTAAATCCCTGCTAGTAAGTTACAGGCTAGTAATAATAATAATAAAGACTGAGCACTGCAGTGTTTGGTAATTCACTAAGTGGCTTAACAACCAGTACTATATTTCCAGAGGTCTTGGGAACTACTGGGAGTGTCTGTGTAGAGGAGGGGGTTGAGACGTCAGATTTATACAGACTTTAATATCGGATTATCCATACGTGAGGGTAGTGTCTCCTCTAATGAGTGTATTGATCCATCATGTTTGTGTGTGTATTTATGTGTGTGTGTCTGTTGTACTGGGACATTACAATTTGTTCAATAAGGCCTGCTAAACATATCAGGAGAATAGACTGTAGTCGTTAGCTACTGCCGACAGGTAATAGTTCATTAAGAAGTTTGTCTGCTGCTAAACAGCTACCTAGAAACATGCTAACAGGCCTCAACGCAATAACACTGTAACCCTAAACCTAACCGCTAAACCTTACCACTAAACCTAACCCCAGTCTTGTACTGTCTGTCTAAACATGTAGATCTCCCACTTAAGAAGAGCAAGGTTTAGCTGGCATGAGAGTCACATTGAGCTAGTAAACAGTCATATATATTGCAATCAGATATAACAAACAAATCTGTGAATGTGAGTGTGTGTACAAAAAGTGTGAGTGTTTGTACTGAGTGTGAGTGTGTGGAGTGAGTGTGAGTGTGTGCACTGAGTGTGAGTGTGTGCACTGAGTGTGAGTGTGAGTGTGTGCACTGAGTGTGAGTGTGAGTGTGTGCACTGAGTGTGAGTGTGTGCACTGAGTGTGAGTGTGTGCACTGAGTGTGAGTGTGAGTGTGTGCACTGAGTGTGAGTGTGAGTGTGTGCACTGAGTGTGAGTGTGTGCACTGAGTGTGAGTGTGAGTGTGTGCACTGAGTGTGAGTGTGAGTGTGTGCACTGAGTGTGAGTGTGAGTGTGTGCACTGAGTGTGAGTGTGTGCACTGAGTGTGAGTGTGTGCACTGAGTGTGAGTGTGTGCACTGAGTGTGAGTGTGTGCACTGAGTGTGAGTGTGAGTGTGTGCACTGAGTGTGAGTGTGTGCACTGAGTGTGAGTACTAAGTGTGAGTGTGTGCACTGAGTGTGAGTACTAAGCGTGAGTGTGTGCACTGAGTGTGAGTGTGTGCACTGAGTGTGTGTGTGTGTGTGTGTGTGTGTGTGTGTGTGTGTGTGTGTGTGTGTGTGTGTGCACTGAGTGTGAGTGTGCACTGAGTGTGAGTGTGAGCACTGAGTGTGACTGTGATTGTGTGTGCACTGAGTGTGTGTGTGTGTGTGTGTCTGCATACATTACATGTTGGCTAATATAACCACTGCATACATTACATGTTGGCTAATATAAGCACTGCATACATTACATGTTGGCTAATATAACCACTGCATACATTACATGTTGGCTAATATAACCACTGCATACATTACATGTTGGCTAATATAACCACTGCATATATTACATGAAATAAACCAGAACATTCTACCTGAAACCAGGCTCTTTTCTAGATCAGTCTGTGCTGTGTAGTCATGTTGTCACGTCACCAAGGCTAGCAAAATTGTCCCCACAATCCTTACCGGATTTTTAGTTCTCGTGAGGTTATTAAAACGTGAACACTCACAATCAAATCAAACAAAATGACTGAAAACCATAAAATATTGATTTGCTAAATGAGGATGATGTCTGGTCAATTATGGCACTAAATCCTCTTATGCCAGAGTAAGTATTTCAGACACGACAGGCCATCTGTCAAGAAGCTAGGAGGTCCCAGGAGTAGGGGGGCGGGTAGCCAGGAGAAGAGCGGTTAGCCAGGAGAAGAGCGGTTAGCCAGGAGAAGAGCGGTTAGCCAGGAGAAGAGTGGTTAGCCAGGAGAAGAGCGGTTAGCCAGGAGAAGAGCGGTTAGCCAGGAGAAGAGCGGTTAGCCAGGAGAAGAGCGGTTAGCCAGGAGAAGAGTGGTTAGCCAGGAGAAGAGCGGTTAGCCAGGAGAAGAGCGGTTAGCCAGGAGAAGAGCGGTTAGCCAGGAGAAGAGCGGTTAGCCAGGAGAAGAGTGGTTAGCCAGGAGAAGAGCGGTTAGCCAGGAGAAGAGTGGTTAGGAGCTGGAGGTGGGGGGGTATAGGAGCAGGAGGGGGGGAGTAGGAGCAGGAGGAGGGGGGTAGGAGCAGGAGGAGGGAGGGGGTAGCTATCTTAGAAGGGAAGTTGTGTGGTAACGGAACAATGCCTCACACACACTCTCCTCTCCCACACAACTTCCCTTCTAAGATTGACATGTTTAAGTTCACAAACACACAGACACACACAGACACACAGACACACACAGACACACAGACACACAGACACACAGACACACAGACACACAGACACACAGAGACACAGACACACACAGATCCACAGACACACAGACCCACAGACACACAGACACACACAGACCCACAGACACACAGACACACACACACACACAAACACAGACACACGGACACACAGACACACAGACACACAGACACACAGACACACACAGACCCACAGACACAGACCCACAGACACACACAGACACACACAGACACACACAAACACAGACACACAGACACACAGACACACACAGACCCACAGACACACAGACACAGACCCACAGACACACACAGACACACACACACACACACACACAAACACAGACACACAGACACACAGACACAGACCCACAGACACACACAGACACAGACACACACACACACACAAACACACAGACACACAGACACACAGACACAGACCCACAGACACACACAGACACACACACAGACACAGACCCACAGACACACACACACACACACACCCAAGCATAATAATCCTTCCCACAAGCTGAGAATATCAAATCATAAAAAGACAGAAAATCCTCTTAGTCTGAAGTCTTAGTTGTAAATCGATAGTGTAATATAGTGGTTGGTCTTTACAATAAAGCAGTACAAGCATCTGTCATCGCATTTGGAAGTGCATTCTATGAAATGATATGTCATTTTTAGATACACAAGAATAGAGTTGTATAGAATTGACTTTTTGACTTTTACACAGATACTTTAGTATCAGTTCTCCATAAAAAAGGGGAAAAACTATTCCACCAGAATTGGCATTTTTAGTTTGTTGCTGTTAATGTCACAATCACAAAGTCATTAAAGCTGTACTTTACTAAATTCACCATAGAGCCTCCATGTTGCACTTCTTAGAACAGTGGCATATCAATAGAGACTGAAGATGGAATTAATGTTTTTACTATTGCTAAGCGATTCTCAATCAATATGATATTATTGGCAGTAATTATGGTAGTAACATTAACTCTATGCAGAGATATTAATTTGTTAATTAACTGTTTCAACACTAAAATGTAACACATTAATTATACATTCCGTGGTATTCGCCTTTAAGTGCAAGAAGGATAGTTTATTACGGACGAAAAAAATAATATTAATATATATTTGGTGGATGAGATGGCAGGAGTAGGTAGGCCAACCTCAGATGTGGATATGGAGACAGACAGGGCTGGTTCAGAGGTGTGGAGATGGACAGGACTGGTTCAGAGGTGTGGAGATGGACAGGACTGGTTCAGGGGTGTGGAGATGGACAGGACTGGTTCAGGGGTGTGGAGATGGACAAACAGGGCTGGTTCAGGGGTGTGGAGATGTACAGGACTGGTTCAGAGGTGTGGAGATGGACTGGGCTGGTTCAGGGGTGTGGAGATGGACAGGACTGGTTCAGTGGTGTGGAGATGGACAGGACTGGTTCAGAGGTGTGGAGATGGACAGGACTGGTTCAGAGGTGTGGAGATGGACAGGACTGGTTCAGGGGTGTGGAGATGGACAGACAGGACTGGGCTGGTGGACCTGAAGCTGTATCTGTTGGGTTTGGCACCAGGCAGGGACAACTGATTGATTATCAAAAGTGTTTATCTATTTAAGTGGGGGTGCACAGTGCCCTTGTCAGCCTCGTCCCCCCGTCAGTCTCGACACACAGCAGCAGAACCAGCAAGGTGAAGTGACAGCAAATCAGTGGCTTTCTCTTTCTCCACTGGAATCATTTCTTTTTATCCCTGCCAGGGTGGTGTGTAATCTCCATAATATACACACCAATGACTAAAGGTACCAGTGAGTGGCGAGTGCACATTCTGGACCCTGGTAGGCTGCCATCAAGACATTGCCCAACATTGTCTTCATTTTTGTTTTATTTACCCAAGGACGTTAGATTATTTCCGATACACCTACATTTTGCATGGTTGGTCTTGCACTTTTACTGTCATGTTATCGAACCCATAACTATTGGTTAATACAAGCCTACTATTATGTTCAAGCTGGTGTTGTTATTTCATGTTTTAAAGCATTAGGCAACACATTCCAGTTCATTTGCGCTCAATTCTGTGCCCAGACAATGTCTTAATTCACTTTAAGAATTTTTGCAAGCCTCTAGGGAAGAGATTGATTTGTGTAATCACATGTAGGGTATACACTCTTTAATAATGCGTTGCTGACTTTTGTGTTAAATTTTGAAACAATAATTGTTGAGGGTTTTTATTAGTGTTTTTGAGAACTAGTATTCTAATCCTCGGAATTGCTAAGGAGTATTTGAAAAAAAGTATTTGGGACAGCCCTAGTTTAAAGAAAACTTTCATAATTTGATGAACAGAACATCTGTTCATTGATAACCAGGCTAATATAAGGTCCACTTAACCTGTAACCTGAGTTGATTCATACATAGACATATTCGTCTTAGCCACCACACATCTTCCCCAATAGCAACATTATCTGGAGCGTACTGTTTTGTTGTGGAGCCTTTTACCTTGTCCCTGTCTTTTTCAATCATTCAAAATTCTTAAGCTTACGACGACTGATTGGAGGTCATTTGGTGGAAGTTATTTTATATTGCCACTGCCCGTCTTGTTTTCAGTAACTCTGAACGCATCTTGATATATTTTCTTGCTAGATTGCATCCAACTACTAGAACATATTTTACAAACACTTTGTAATAGGTTGCGCAGTCTATTTTTTATAGTTAAGTGAATAAGCCAATAAAAACCAAGCAGCACGCCCCTTTATTGTTGAGACATAATGGCGGGTACATTATGAAGTCCATCAACACTACTTTCAAGCAAATTGCACACCTACTCAGATTGTAATTTCTATTTTTACGAATAAAACATTTCTTGCCTATAATTGCCGACTTTTTTTTATTGGTGCATTCGTGGTCCCAAATCTCCCCACCATTGGAACGTTCTTATTAAACCACAATGCAGTTTGGAGAAACAACATAGCCTGTAACCATTCAGATGATTGACAGAAACAAAAACCATTACAATTAGATTAAAACGTATGATGGCAAGTTTGTATATGGAAAATATGCATGCAACACCAAAAATGCTGTGTAGCACAGTGGTCAGTGTAACTCTGCACAACAAGAACATCTAAATACAGGGCCCCTATGTAAATATTGGTACAGTAAAGCCAGAAATAGCTGTTTTTGCCACACACATAAAATATGAAAGATTAATATGAGGCAAAAGTACAGAATTTCCCCTATAGAATTTCTGATGTTTACGTGTTCCGTGTAGCATTAATTGTTATATATATACAGGTGCAGGTCATATAATTAGAATATCATCAAAAAGTTGATTTAGTTCAATAATTCCATACAAAAAGTGAAACTTATAATGTATACATTCATTCCACACAGACTGATATATTTCAAGTGTTAATTCCTTTTAATTTAAATGAATATAACTGACAACTAATGAAAACCCCAAAATCAGTATCTCAGAAAATTTGAATATTGTGAAAAGGTTCAATATTGAAGACACCTGGTGCCACACTCTATTCAGCTAACTACCTCAAAGCACCTGCAAAGGCCTTTAAATGGCCTCTCAGTCTAGTTCTGTATAGGCTACACAATCATGGGAAAGACTGCTGACTTGACAGCTGTCCAAAAGAAGACCATTGACACCTTGCACAAGGAGGGCAAGACATAAAAGGTCATTGCTAAAGAGGCTGGCTGTTCACAGAGCTCTGTGTCCAAGCACATTAATAGAGAGGCTAAGGGAGGGAAAAGATGTGGTAGAAAAAAGTGTACAGGCAATTGGGATAACCGCACCTTGGAGAGGATTGTGAAACAAAACCCATTAAAAAATGTGGGGGAGATTCACAAAGACTGGACTGCAGCTGGAGTCAGTGCTTCAAGAACCACCATGCACAGACATATGCAAGATATGGGTTTCAGCTAGGGCTGCACAATATTGGAAAAAAATTACATTGGGATATTTTTTCCCCAACAATATACATTGCGATATTGCGAGCCATCAATCCAGGCTAAAGTCAATAATTACCGTACTGTCAGACTCATGTAGGGCTTCGTTGTCCTGATGGACCATGTTGTAGCTGCATATTATTCCACGTGTGACAGCTCTGCTTCAATCTTAGATCTGCATTTTCCATACAGCTCTAATATGTGCAGGATGGTTTAACATACCGCGTGTCAAGCGTTCGGATCATTTTCTTAAATCCCTCTTTGGTGACAGTGTTTAATGGCAACATATCTTTAGCGATATAAAACGTTATTGTTACGTTGTGGTGCCGTTTTAAGTGATCAGACAAATTGGTGGTGTTTCCTTGTTTTGAGGCCACAACTTTATAACACTCCAGGCAAAGTACCTGTTTATGGTCAACATCCTCATTTTTGTAGCCGTTTATGTATAAAATAATAATTATTATACATAATAATGACATCTCCCGACTCCTTGGTTGTCTAAATACATCCATCGTTTATTTAGCTACGCATGTAAACGATTAGGAGCAACGACAACATATTGTTTAACGTTAGTGAATATTTTAGACAATACCGTGGATTTCAGAGACTTGAGAGAGAGAAGCTCACGAACGCGCATGTTGCTATCGGTTGCTACGACAACACAACACAACACAAATTATTGCTAGTGCGCATGTCCATCATGACGTCATGGGCCAGTCAACACGGAAGATCCAAGCTCCATGTTGGCATTATGCGCTTTTGAGCCTCTCATTGGAATGTACGGGGCTTCTCGCAGAACACTGTATTCAGTTCTCTCAATACATCCATGGTGCTATTGTTCTCTTAATACATTTATGGGTGCTACCCTTCTTCACATCGCATGTTCCGACGATGTGACTATCGCGCATGCGCACATCGCGATGTCGATGTTAAAACAGAATATCGTTCAGCCCTAATTTCAGCTGTCGCATTCCTTGTGTCAAGCCACTCTTGAACAAGACACAGCGTCAGAAGTGTCTCGCCTGGGCTAAAGACAAAAAGAATTGGACTGCTGCTGAGTGGTCTAAAGATATGTTCTCTGATGAAAGGAAATTTTGCATTTCCTTTGGAAATCAAGGTCCCGGAGTCTGGAGGAAGAGAGGAGAGGCAAAGAATCCACTTGAAGTCCAGTGTAAAGTTTCCACAGTCAGTGATGGTTTGGGGTGCCATGTCATCTGCTGGTGTTGGTCCACTGTGTTTTTTGAGGTCCAAGGTCAATGCAGCTGTCTACCAGGACGTTTTAGAGCACTTCATGTTTCCTGCTGCTGACCAACTTTATGCAGATGCAGATTTCATTTTCCAACGGGACTTGGCACCTGCACACCGTGCCAAAGCTACCAGTACCTGGTTTAAGGACCATGGTATCCCTGTTCTTAATTGACCAGCAAACTCGCCTGACCTTAACCCTATAGAAAATCTATGGGGTATTGTGAAGAGGAAGATGCGATACGCCAGACCCAACAATGCAGAAGAGCTGAAGGCCACTATCAGAGCAACCTGTACTCTCATAACACCTGAGCAGTGCCACAGACTGATCGACTCCATGCCACGCCGCATTGCTGCAGTAATTCAGGCAAAAGGAGCCCCAACTAAGTATTGAGTGCTGTACATGCTCATACTTTTCATGTTCATACTTTTCAGTTGGCCAACATTTCTAAAACTCTTTTTTTTGTATTGGTCTTAAGTAATATCCTAATTTCCGGGGATACTGAATTTGGGATTTTCATTAGTTGTCAGTTTTAGTCATCACAATTAAATGAAATAAACATTTGAAATATATCAGTCTGTGTGTAATGAATGAATATAATATCCAAGAGTCACTTTTTGAATGGAATTACTGAAATAAATCAACTTTTTGATGATATTCTAATTATATGACCAGCACCTGTATATAAGACAATATTTTCTCTTAGTTCCTTTATTTTGCCTTTGGTTTCTGTGTTTCGTGTCAGTAGGTATAATGACACATGTGAGTTATCTCTGAAAGAAGATAAATAAAACCAAAGCACAACATTCGGCTAAGCCAAACCAACAGCTTTGAATCCACTATAAAAGAAAGCAACCACTGGTGTCTTCAGCAGTGACCAGGTTAGCTAAGGAAAAAAACGCAGTTGAGTTCTAAAAATTGAACAGAGCTGTGAAACAAACCCTAAAATAGGAGTTGGTGTAATCACCTCCCGAAGGCAGGTGTGAAAGTGTCACAACATAACAAGTGCCCAGCAAATAAATTCAACGTGTGGGAGGGAGGTGCTCCAAAAAGTCTGGCATGAAATCTTTTCGGATCACCTCAAAATTGACAATTAGGCCTGCAAGGGTGTATTTGTGGCAAATAGGGGATTATTTTAGGATGTCACAGTACATGAGGACACAGGCGCAGAACTTCTCTTTAATCTTCTGAAGTATTTTTTTAAAAAGAGGCACAAAACCACCAACAAACTGGTAGCCCTCACATAACACAGCCAAACAGCAAATAATGATCCACAAAACCCAGAAACAAAGAGATCTGAAACAAATAATAATAAACTAAATAAGGAGCAGCTGTAAATGATAATGAAACAATAGTCTGAGCTGTAGTAAGAATAAGAATAATTAATAATAATTAATTACATTTATATAGCGCTTTTCTTCCGGGGAACTCAAAGCGCTTTACATGGAAGGGGGAATCTCCTCAACCACCACCAATGTGCAGCATCCACCTGGATGACGCGATGGCAGCCATATTGCGCCAGAACGCACACCAGCTTACTGGTGGAGAGGAGACGGTGATAATAGAGCCAATTAGTATATATATATGGGGATGATTAGGTGGCCATGATGGACAGAAGACAAGGGGTAGATTTGGCCAAAGGGCATCCTGGGTTTTTTAATGACCACAGAGAGTCAAGACCTCGGTTTAACGTCTCATCTGAAGGACGGTGCTTTTTGACAGTATAGTGTCTCCGTCACTATGCTGGGGCGTTAGGACCCACACAGACCAGAGTACAGCCCCTTCTGTGTGTCCCCGTCACTATACTGGGGCGTTAGGACCCACACAGACCAGAGTACAGCCCCTTCTGTGTGTCCCCGTCACTATACTGGGGCGTTAACACCCACACAGACCAGAGTACAGCCCCTTCTGTGTGTCCCCGTCACTATACTGGGGCGTTAGGACCCACACAGACCAGAGTACAGTCCCTTCTGTGTGTCCCAGTCACTATACTTGTCACATATGTGGTGAGTTGTGTTCAACACAGTGACTTTAGGGTGATGCACTTCCTGTTTAGTTCCTGTTTTGCTAATGCTCACAGCGGGGGTGATTTAGCAATTAGGTGGCTATTTAAGGTTCTAGGGAGTGTCACTTGGGTTGTCGGTTATTGTTTCAAGTCATGTCATCTATTTGGTGAGTGGAGGTTTGTTTAGTAGTTGTTCATTTTTGGAAGTCGTGCACTGTGTTTTTGTCAAATGTATAAGTCGCTTTGTGTAATCGCGCTTTTGTTTTGTTCCAGTGTATGTATAGTTTGCGTTCATGTGTCTGTAGGTTTTATTGTTTAAATAAAACTCCATGAACGTTATTATCCGCTCTGCATGTGGCTCTTTGCACTTCACCCCAAAGGAATTTATGACAATACTGGGGCGTTAGGACACACACAGACAAGAGTACAGCCCCTTCTGTGTGTCCCCGTCACTATACTGGGGCGTTAGGACCCACACAGACCAGAGTACAGCCCCTACTGGCTTCACTAACACCTCTTCCAGCAGTTTTTCCAGGAAACACTCGGTTTTCTGATGTTAAACAGAAAACAAAATGGAGGACAGAGATGCCCTTGTTGCACACGGGGAGTTTAGTGGGGTGCACTTCCTGTTTTTCTGGTGGATGTTTGGAATTGTACACAGCTGTTCTGAGTTTAGCAACTAGCAGGGATATTTAAGTGTCTGGGATAATAATAATAATAATAATTCATTACATTTATATAGCGCTTTTCTTCCTGGGAACTCAAGCGCTTTCTGGTTATTCTTTCCAGTCACGTTACGCTGTTGGTGAGTATGTGTTGTATGTTCTGTGTTAGATGTTAATTAGTAAGATGCTTGATTGTATACTCAACTAGGGGTGTGCGATATTGACAAAAAATTATATCTCGATATTTTTTTGGATTTTGCCGATAACGATAATCTGACGATATTGAGCATTATTCAACAATGTGTTTGTAAATGTTTTATATTCTACTAGCTCCGTTTTACAATGTCAATAGGATAGTAATATATTACTAGTTGAAACATATTGTTGGAATGGGTATTTATTATTTAAAACTGAAGCATGCATGTAGAAACAACAAAAATCACTGCTGTGCTGTAAGGTGAACTGTGCAGTATACTAACAAATATGACTTTATAATAATAGTATCTAAATGCAAACCTCTGTCAAAAACAGCACTAGAAAACCTTAGTAAACAAATTACTCCCTTCTGTAAAATGTTCTATAGTCAAAAATACAAAAAACTAGCCCATAGTATTCTCAATTTACTATCTTCGCTCTGACGTTCTACTTGACCACAAATTGGTTGTTGTGGAAAAATGTAAAACCTTCTGCACTTCATGCCAAGAGTTTAGCGACATGATTCATACTATTTAGGCACGCTGTTTTACTAAAGTACTTCCATCCAGGCAGTGTGTATCTTGGGTGTAACGTCTTTAAAAACTGTTTAAAACCATCTCAACCGCTTGAATTGGCACCATGTCTCTGGCAACGTAATTGGTGACAGCGTTTATTAGATCTTGCCGTCTGTCGATTTTTCTGTCGTAAGGTACTTTCTTGGTAAATGAATCCGCCAAAGTTTGTTACGTGTGTTTTTTTATTTGACCCAGTCAGCTACAGGCGCGTGGTGTTCGGCATATATATTATATTATATATAAATATCACGGCATATATATTTTATTATATATATATATATATATCACTCGCTTTTCATAATCCTCATATTCAGTGCGGTGGGTAGTTCGAAGATGATCAAAAAGATCGGACTCATAATCGAAACCAAAAGCCTCCTCCATGCTAGTGATGACGACCCACGTCTAGGAATTTAATCTACCGTGGATTGTTTGCTGGTGTTTAAATATCTTCTGTCACAGTTTCTTTGCTCTGAATGCGCGTGTCACATGTGCACCTTATGCGCTCAGTCAATTCGGGAACAATAATTGATGCAGCGTTTTGATTGGTTTCTGAAAATGAGTGCCATACTCGATAACATGATTCTGCATATCGTTTAAACTTAAATTATCGCAAACGATATTATCGCAACTGTATACTTAATTGTATTTAATACTGTGTATGTTTTTCGTTCGATGTAGTGTTTTTTTTTGGTTTCAATTAAACCCATCGAATGTTCAAATGCTCTGCGTCTGGCTTCCTCAGCACAACACCCCTAAAAGAGTGACAGATGCCTTGTTTTTATTTATCATCTATAAGATGCTTCTAACATATATTTTATAGAACGTGTTAGTTTGTCTAACCAGCACCAAGTGTAATCATACCAGCCCAGGACTTCCACTTGTCCACATCCACATCTTTGTTACCAACTTGGTTGTCTAAGTCCAACCAACCAGACAGTTAATGAAACTTGGGGTTTGCACAACCAAAGTATTTCTTCACAAACCAAGCCTGGCTTTCATTTGGTCCAATGCAATGATGCTGAGAAGCCAAAACAACCTTCATGGACACAGTCATATTAAAACCAAATCCACTGCTACTGACTCATGTGTACCTACATTAGTTTC
This sequence comes from Dallia pectoralis, assembly GCA_029465975.1. Lineage (NCBI taxonomy): Eukaryota > Metazoa > Chordata > Actinopteri > Esociformes > Umbridae > Dallia > Dallia pectoralis. The sequence continues at coordinate 9,727,981 of CM055761.1, read as the reverse complement.
CACTTCCAATTGTCTCAATAAATGTCTGTCTTGCTTTCTCTTCCTTTTTTTGTTTCTGCCAGAACTTGAAGAGCTTGAATCTTTCTCTGTATTTAGCTCAATTACTCACACGGTGGAAAGTGAACTCGTCTCATTTTCACTCTCTCTTTCCGGAGAGATTTCTCTTAACGGAACAATGTACAGTCCTAGAAAGGAAATAGTCCACTCATCAACGTAAGGACAAGTGTTGCAAACAGTAAGGGAAAAAGGGTTCATGTCCTTAAAAACACAATGACTTAGATAACACTTTAAAAGAGAAATAGGAGAGATGATCTTGTTGAGACAGAGACAGACAAACAGACAGAGGAGATAAAGCATGTTAATTCAAACAACAAGAGGACATGCATAGCCAAACACAACCTAATGATTCCTGAGTAAGCATGAAGGAGACAAACAAATGACATCCATCTCAGTTCCAAATGATCAGTACCATGTGGTTACTGGCGGTCGTCCCTGTTATACAAAATTACTGTGTCCAAAGAGAGGAGGCGAGGAGAAGTAGGGGCACAAGAGCGAAGAAAGAGGAGATGAGAACAAGTCCAAAAATGGCGAAAGATGGTATTGATCACCACCATAGAATCCTCCAGCATATAAATCTCCTGTTTGACAGCATTTTGGCATTCCAGTGGTGTCGGAGGTGTTGATAAAACATTAACTGTATGTAGCGCCAGCTTGACAAAAGTAACCTACACAGCTGCTAACAACTCAAACACCTCAAACATTTTCCAGATTGACTGATATTTGAGGGCCAGTCGTCAACCAAAGCGGCTCTGCTGGCCTAAACTTGGTTTCTCATCACATCACACATCACATCACAACCTCCAGTGTAGTGGAGCGAAAAATCATGCGAAGAGGGGATAACTCATGTTCGATAAGAATTTATTACATCAAATAAACCAAAAACGAACAAAAAACTAAAATAAAATGCACACAGCGACTAATAATAGACAAAACAGTGAAGTCCCGAAATACAACTAACAACCAACACTCACCTTACACATGACATACAAACAAACAATGAGAAGCTCAGTGCAACCACACCCAGTGACCTAAGCAGCCCTGCTAATTAAAAACTGAAACCAGGTGTGCATAATCAAAAATCAAACAATCCAAACTGAAAGAAAAAGTGGCCAACTAACCACAACCCAATTGAGGAAAACCACACCCCGAGTGAGGAAAACCACACACTGAGTGAGGAAAAAGTCCTCGTGACAGTATGTGTCACTCTCCATCATTTTCTCATTAAACAGGATAGAAGGCTCAGTGGCATTTTCATTGCACAGGTCGGGTGCCATTTGAGGCATGTCATTGAAATATTATCTTTATCAAGCGTCTCCATCATTCTGGAAGTGACTGTAGGTGTAATCTAGAACCAATACTGTGCGTTTGATTGACGATATAACAATGACAGTTATTAATGAGACTAAGATGAATCAGTCATAAAGTAAAGTGGGTGCTTACAGGCCAGGCATTCCTTATGGAACGTACTGCTCGGTTTCACCAAATGATTTGGCCCAAATTCCTATTAAATGCTTAGAAACCCTATAGATCCAAACATTAAAGAACTAGCATGATTAACATAGTCCCTTTAGGGCCGCTCAAAGTTTCTGCGACCGAAAACTGGCTAGGCTACTCTAAACGTCCAGGTTTTAAACAACTACATTGTGAACTATAAATAAGGTGTGGTGTGCAAAACAAACTGTCCATTGTCTCTGCTCTTATGACCATTTAATCTAACTGAATAGTCAATGTTGATAGGATCAAGTATTAATCCAGCGTTCTAGAGAGGTGTTGGAAAGCAAATCTACGAGTTGATGGCCAGGTATGAACCCAGGCTGATTTCTACACCCATCAGCTTGGTTTATCCCGGCCTTAATCTGGCCATTATTACAACCATAGATTTTATAGAGGCATTACAGAGTGCCTTTCTCAATACCAACAGAAAGAAAGAGTAATAAACCCTGCTGGTTTATACACACACACCATTTCAGACACAACAAACACACGCTTGCATTGGTGCCCTGGGGTGACAGATTATGTCTGGTGACAGCCTGAGTGTGTCCAGTGAGGAAGGACTGTGTGTCACTGTGTGCCCAGAGAGGAAGGACTGTGTGTCACTGTGTGCCCAGTGAGGAAGGACCGAGTGTCCAGTAAGGAAGGACCGCGTGTCACTGCGTGTCCAGTGAGGAAGGATTGTGTGACACTGTGTGCCGTCACTTCTGTCTGAGGAAAAGGGCACATCAACACCTTGTCAGCAATCGGTGAGATAAAACAGAAGGGGGCGCTTAAAGGAATAGAAAAAGAGAAAAAGTCTTCAATAGAGAGGTGGTGTGGTGGAGGAGATATGGTGGTACCTACAACAACCACCTTTGAACCCTGACCCCAGTGTTGTAACAGACCCTGAGACTGTCTCTGCTTTATAACAGACCCTGAGACTGTCTCTATCTCTGCTTTATAACAGACTCTGAGACTCTCTCTGCTTTATAACAGACCCTGAGACTGTCTCTATCTCTGCTTTATAACAGACTCTGAGACTCTCTCTGCTTTATAACAGACCCTGAGACTGTCTCTGTCTCTGCTTTATAACAGATGTCACATTGAATCTATTAACCACAAGCCGATAAACAACCACTCATCCCATTAACCAAATATTATGCAATAAACACACACACCACACACACAACACACACAGCACACCACGCACACACACCGCACACATCACACACACCGCACACACAGCACACCACACACACACCACGCACACACCGCACACACACCGCACACACACCGCACACACACACCACACACACACCCCACAGACCACACAAACACGCACACGCACGCACACACACACCACACACACAACACACACACACCACACACACAACCCACACACCACACTGAGACTGTTTAGGAAAAACATCAAATAAAAAACCCAAGAGCAGCCCATAAAATGATCCTCTTTTCAATCCCGTTTATAAAAACAAAAGCTTAAAGACTAAAACATGTTCCAAACACACACAGAAAAACACATTACAAATGCTTCTAAATATGACCTTGGTCTCTGTATGTATGGACACATCTATAGAGACAGCATCTCCTCAACTAGACTGCCCAATGCCCATCATAGATTAAACAGAACAGTACCTTTTCCTTGCCAACCACTTTGACTGAATTGTTGGTAGGCCCACAATTGTGGAGGTCACTTACAGCAAGCCTGTGTTTTAGGTAGAGAACAGTTACAGTTTTTCTCGATTGTTTACACACATTTTCTGAAAGCATGCCTCATATTCTCAGAACTCTACACACAATTCCAAAAAACACACACACACAATGGGCAAAACTCCTCAATGCTCCTGCAAAATTAAATTTTACATTCAAAATAATGTTATTTCCTCTCAAAAGGGTATTTTGTTTTCAAATGACACACACACATCATCATATGAACAGACATTTCTAAGAACCAGTTGAACACTGATGTGCTCAATGTAAAACACTGAAAACACTTCTCCATTCATCATAATGACTTATTTCAGTTTCAGTATTTCAAGAGATTTTCTTCATGAAAATTGTGCCAAATGCAGAGAATTGTGTGTAGTGTTTTGAAAAAAGTATGTTTTAGAACTGGAATTTGAGTGTAAAGCAGGAATTGTGCTTGTAGTTTAGCAGAATTGGTTCAGGGGGTTGGGGCATGAGTTACATGTTGTGGTGATTGTGTCTCAAGTACCAGTATTTGTGTGTAAACAATTGAGAAAAACTGTAAATAAATACTAATAAATATTAGTAATAACCATCTGTTGCCCAACATAACTTTAGAATAATTGAACTCCTTGGTGGAGATGAGAAAGATATGCTTGAAAAAAACTGTGTTGTTGTTCATCAGCTTGATCAAACACTCAAAAGGAGAGAAACATAAATTATTAAAACCAAAATAAAGATTATTAATCAACAAATAATGTATTATCCAAAATGCGATTCACAAAGTCAATTTCAATAATTATATGAAAATATTTTAAGAATAATCTCAAAATATTTTAGGAATAAAGTCAACGTTTATTTAAATTAATTGTGGAATAAGGTTATGGTCTAAACTTTATGATAAGCTTTAATCAGCAGCATAAACTGTAGGCATATTACACAGGTCCACTATCTGTGGCTTAAAATTGCTATGTCATTTCAAAAGAAGGAAATAAATAGTTTAAGCTTTTGTTAGTCTTTTAATTTAGCCCGGTTTTCTGTAACATTGAAACGTAGCTGCAAGGCAACACATTTGAATTGTATGCCACTAATGTCCTGTAATCACTAACATGCTGCCATGGAGCATTTAATTACCACTTGTAAGTTCCTCTACCTTTGTATCATTTCATTGCCAACTGTATTTTGTTCATCTACAAGTCAGTGTGGTAGCAGCTGTAAGTGAATAGCCTACTATAAAATACAAAAAGGAAATTGTTAAAATGATTTTGGGTCACAAATCATGAATTAGAGCAAAATACATAGAAGTCATTATAGATAAAATAAATAAATAAAAACAGAACTAGAGGGCTGAGTTCTCAGACTGGGATGAATATTAAACTATCATGGCCCAAAGCACACATTCAAAACAACGCTGGAGTAGCTTTGGAACAAGTCAGTGACGATCCAAACTGGAAGTCATAAAACATTTGTGTGGACCTGCAGATCGCAGTTCACCAACACTACCCATCATATCTAACAAAGCTTGACAAGATCTACAAAGAAGAACAGAATAAGCCGCTTAAATCCAGATGTGCAAGATGGTTGACACACCTGCGAAGATTTTAAAGCTTTTATGTGCTGCCAAAGGTGCTTGTACAAAGTATTTAATAAAAGGTCTAAATACTTATGGGTTGTTTCCATTTTATATATTTTAGCACATTCTAAAAACGTGTTTTGCTTGGAGTTTATGAGGTGTGTAGTCGTGTAGATGAATACAATGCAAAAATGCAATACATTATAAATGAAGTCTTTAAAACAACAAAGGCTTGTGTTGAGTTCCAGGGCTCTCAAGTGTCACGCAATGAGCGTGACAGTCACTCATTTCAGTGTTTTGTCACGCACTCCCGCCACACATTGTATTTCTCACGCGGAAAAAAATATCTATAATATATTTAATTTGTCGCAGCGCACAACATTTCTCTGGCCGCGCAGCTCTCATTATGGAACCGGCACTAATCAAGCGCGTCTCCCCTGGAGTTCTTCAGTCTAGCCCTACAGTCAATGGTCTAGCCTGACAATTCTCAGCCAATCAAAATAAAAGAAACAGGCTACACAATAGCCAATCAGAAAATAGCACAATTGTATCTGGGTAAGTTTTAACGCAACAACGAATGAAAAAGAAGCATCTCCGGGAATTGTTCACGTGATTCTGGTGCAATCTTTCGAAAGTTTTGTTCACCAACCCAGAGGAAAAACCACTGGAGCTCCGAGCATCACTTTGAGCACGTGAGTACGGTAAGTCATGATCTCCCTTTTTAATGTTACTACAAATACACATTTTCTATGGATTGAGTTGTCTTGCTGATGAAGGATAATAGATACAATACATTGTAAAAACTATATCAGTCACAATATATTCACCCCTATGTCATCCGGTAGAACATAAGAGCATCAGAAACAGCACTAGTAGATTCAGAGACAGCTTCTATCCTGGATGCTGAACTCTACTCAACCATCTCACTCTCCTAAATGCCACACTTGTCACTTTTTAGAATTAATCCTCACCTAAAATTCATATTTTTTTTATTTTACCTCGACTATTTATGTACTTTATATTTAAAAAAATCTATAAAGTTGAGATTACTTTGAGCACAACAAATTACCATGACTGATAAATATTATTTAATATGATTGTATGACAATAAACTTGAAACATGAAACTGGTATAACCCAGAGAAATACTATAAGATGCCTTTATTTGACTAACTTTCTATATGTCTTCTGTCACACTGTCAGGAGAAAAATTCAATGTGGGTTTCACCACCAGAGCTACACTCAACAGGCTCCTTGAGGCTAGAGAGGTCACACCACAGAAGGCTCAACAATTCCAGCAAGTAGCACTGGCCTTCTTGGTCGGAGCTGTGGAGTATGCCATGGAGAAACTCCCATTGAAAGATTCTCTCCTGAAGCATGCACGATTTGTTGATGTGCAGCTGAGAGCTGAGTGTGGGGTTGAAGATGCCCTATACTTTGTATACAGGCAAGGGTTTTCACATTCGGATTATATATTTTTAAGTTTAATGATCATGATCACAAAACAAATCTGTCTGTCACTGTATTCTAATCAGTCTTGTACACATGTGGTCTTTTTAAGATTTCAGGAACTCCTTCCTTTTCATGACCCTAAGGAACAAGACCAAGTAAGTGAGGAGTTTATGGAGTACCAACTCATGGACATTGCCATGCCTCAGGTCCCAACACTCTTTGACGTTGAGGAGTTTTGGGGAAGAATGTCCTCAACAAAGAACAAGGTAAGAAATATTTTGCACACAACATGACTTGCTCAATATTAATTATGCCCCCGGTTCCTTTTTTAAAGGTGACTGGGTTGAACTGATGCCGAGAGGGTATTCTCCATGGTCGGTTTGAACAAAACCTCAACTCGAAAGAGCTTATCTATGGATGGGACATCATGAAAATGGCTGGGCTGGAGCCGAACTGCTTCAAATGGGAGCCAACACCACACATGATAAAGGAGTCCAAAAAGGCAACAAACATCTACAATAAACAACACCAGTCATAATCTTGCACGCGCACGCACACACACACAGAAATTGAATAAATACTTTGTATTTGGGTGAACTGTCAGTGCCATGTGTCAAATATTTTCTTCTGCAAGTCTGAGCAATTATTAACAACAAAAACACAAATAATAATATAATTTATGAAACACACCCATTCCCTCGAGGGCGGCGGGCGGGGAGCGATATGTCACTCTTGCCTGTCTTCAAAACTTGAGAGCCCTGGAGTTCAAAGAAACTGAATACACCAGTTAAAGACCTCATGGATGAAAACGAATGGCTAATGATGAACTTGAAAACAATTCATTCAGCATGAACGGAATAATCTTCTATTAGTTACTGTAATTCCTAGCGCCAATAAAAATCTGAATATTTATTTTAAATAATAATAAATAATATTTTAAACAAAAAGGGTTTTCTTATTTCATTACATTCAAACTGATCAACATCAATGTAGATTGTCCACACAGTTCTTTGCTCACCTTTACCAAGCATGTCGCTCATTTGTGAGGTCTTGGCGTGTCACATGTGTTTAAGGTGCGCCGTAGAGGATGGTCGCACTGACAATGGCTCCGCATTCACTATGTGGTTTTGTGTTATTTACTTTTCTTAGTGTTTCTATTTCTGTACATGCTGCACTCTCGCTCATACAATATGACCGACAAGCACTTTTGAACATTCGCTCATCACTGGATTCAGACTTTTTCTTTACTAACCAAAGAAGCTGCGGGAACTCTTTTGTCCTACCGCTACTGTTCTACTAACAACACGCCGACGGAGGAGGAGGAAGAAGAGAGGCAAACGTGCCGGAATACTCTGCAGATCCCGGACCAGATACTGCAACCCACCGTTACCAAGCATTCTACTGACTACCGTCCTGTAGCACTGACCTCTATCATCATGAAGTGCTTCAAGCGGCTGGTCAGAACTCACATCTGCTCCTACCTCCCTGACACCTTAGACCCCCTTCAATTTGCATACCGCTCCAACAGATCTACGGACGATGCCATCGCCCTGACCACAAACTGACTGACATTTACCCATTCATTCACTCATTCACACTGATAGACAACCGACTCAACCCACTGAGCCACTGCCGCCCCAGGTGCAGGACAACAATCTCTCTCTTGACTCATCGCCTGTTTTATGCTTGTGTGTCGAATCGACGGCGTACCCTCGCAGACCCCTCTGCGTCGACGCGAACCCCTCTCCGACCCCTACGCCGTAGCTCGACGTGCACCTCCAAAAAATTTTAACTACACGTCGAGGCGACGCAGACCACAAGGGCTGTGATTGGTTAGATTATACATCTGGCAGTGAAATGCAACGCAACCCGACGCAGAACCATAAAACGGCCACGACGCCGTAGGAGTGACGGCGTAGCTACGCCGTGGAGTTGACGCAGAAGCATAATGAAGCCTTTAACGTCGGGAAAAATAAGGAGATGATCATCGACTTCAGGAAGCGGCAGGGGGGGAACACGCCCCCATACACATCGATGGAGCTGAAGTGGAGAAAGTACCTGTCTTCAAGTTCCTCGGTGTGTTCATCAGTGATGACCTCACATGGTCCAGGCAAGTGAAAACTGCCCAAAAACGCCTATACTTCCTGAGGAGACTCAAGAAGTTCGGTATGGCTAAAAAGACACTGACCAACTTCTACAGGTACACCATCGATAGCATTCTGTCAGGCTGCATCACTGCTTGGTACGGGAGCTGCACTGCTGCTGACCGCAAGGCCCTACAGAGGGTGGTAAAGACTGCAGAACGCATCATTGGCTGTCACCTCCTCTCTGTTCATAGCATCTACCATGCACGATGCCTCAGGAAAGCCAGGAACATCATCAAAGACCTTAACCACCCAGGCCATCACTTGTTCACCCAACTCCCATCTGGTCGACGTTACCGTAGCATCGGTTCACGCACTTCCAGACTAAAGGGCAGTTTCTACCCTCAGACCTATTCATGTTTCCACCTCCGGCACCAGATCACTTCTATTGCAGTGTTTAAGTATTTAAAGAATGGATAGAGGAAACAACAAGGGAAGCGAGAGAAACAGGGAAGGGAGACATGGAAGAGCAAGGTAGAGTCTATTGGTGTGGTTTATGGGATTAAATAGGAGAGCAAGGTCGAGTCTATTGGTGTGGATTATGGAATTAAATAGGAGAGCAAGGTAGAGTATATTGGTGTGGATTATGGGATTACATAGGAGAGCAAGGTAGAGTATATTGGTGTGGATTATGGGATTAAATAGGAGAGCAAGGTAGAGTATATTGGTGTGGATTATGGGATTACATAGGAGAACAAGGTAGAGTATATTGGTGTGGTTTATGGGATTAAATAGGAGGGCAAGGTAGAGTATATTGGTGTGGTTTATAGGATTAAATAGGAGAGCAAGGTAGAGTATATTGGTGTGGTTTATGGGATTAAATAGGAGGGCAAGGTAGAGTATATTGGTGTGGTTTATGGGATTAAATAGGAGAGCAAAGTAGAGTCTATTGGGGTGGTTTATGGGATTAAATAGGAGAGCAAGGTAGAGTATATTGGTGTGGTTTATGTGATTAAATAGGAGAGCAAGGTAGAGTATATTGGTGTGGTTTATGGGATTAAATAGGAGAGCAATGTGGAGTATATTGGTGTGGTTTATGGGATTAAATAGGAGAGCAAGGTAGAGTATATTGGTGTGGTTTATGGGATTAAATAGGAGGGCAAGGTAGAGTATATTGGTGTGGTTTATGGGATTAAATAGGAGAACAAGGTAGAGTATATTGGTGTGGTTTATGGGATTAAATAGGAGAACAAGGTAGAGTATATTGGTGTGGTTTATGGGATTAAATAGGAGGGCAAGGTAGAGTATATTGGTGTGGATTATGGGATTACATAGGAGAACAAGGTAGAGTATATTAGTGTGGTTTATGGGATTAAATAGGAGAGCAAGGTAGAGTATATTGGTGTGGTTTATGGGATTAAATAGGAGGGCAAGGTAGAGAATATTGGTGTGGTTTATGGGATTAAATAGGAGAGCAAGGTAGAGTATATTGGTGTGGTTTATGGAATTAAAAAGTAGAAAAATGTAGAGTATATTGGTGAGGTTTATGTGATTAAATAGGAGAGCAAGGTAGAGTATATTGGTGTGGATTATGGGATTAGATAGGAGAACAAGGTAGAGTATATTGGTGTGGTTTATGGGATTAAATAGGAGAACAATGTAGAGTATATTGGTGTGGTTTATGGGATTAAATAGGAGAGCAAGGTAGAGTATATTGGTGTGGATTCGGGGATTACATAGGAGAGCAAGGTCGAGTATATTGGTGTGGTTTATGGGATTAAATAGGAGAACAATGTAGAGTATATTGGTGTGGTTTATGGGATTAAATAGGAGGTCAAGGTAGAGTATATTGGTGTGGTTTATGGGATTAAATAGGAGAGCAAGGTAGAGTATATTGGTGTGGTTTATGGGATTAAAAAGGAGGTCAAGGTAGAGTATATTGGTGTGGTTTATGGGATTAAAAAGGAGAACAATGTAGAGTATATTGGTGTGGTTTATGGGATTAAATAGGAGGGCAAGGTAGAGTATATTGGTGTGGTTTATGGGATTACATAGGAGAACAAGGTAGAGTATATTGGTGTGGTTTATGGGATTAAATAGGAGAGCAAGGTAGAGTATATTGGTGTGGTTTGTGGGATTAAATAGGAGGTCAAGGTAGAGTATATTGGTGTGGTTTATGGGATTAAATAGGAGAACAATGTAGAGTATATTGGTGTGGTTTATGGGATTAAATAGGAGAGCAAGGTAGAGTCTATTGGTGTGGTTTATGGAATTAAAAAGGAGAAAAATGTAGAGTATATTGGTGAGGTTTATGTGATTAAATAGGAGAGCAAGGTAGAGTATCTTGGTGTGGATTATGGGATTAGATAGGAGAACAAGGTAGAGTATATTGGTGTGGTTTATGGGATTAAATAGGAGGGCAAGGTAGAGTCTATTGGGGTGGTTTATGGGATTACATAGGAGAACAAGGTAGAGTATATTGGTGTCGTTTATGGGATTAAATAGGAGAGCAAGGTAGAGTATATTGGTGTGGTTTATGGGATTAAATAGGAGGTCAAGGTAGAGTATATTGGTGTGGTTTATGGGATTAAATAGGAGAGCAATGTAGAGTATATTGGTGTGGTTTATGGGATTAAATAGGAGAGCAAGGTAGAGTCTATTGGGGTGGTTTATGGGATTAAATAGGAGAGCAAGGTAGAGTATACTGGTGTGGTTTATGGGATTAAATAGGAGAGCAAGGTAGAGTATATTGGTGTGGATTCGGGGATTAGATAGGAGAGCAAGGTAGAGTATATTGGTGTGGTTTATGGGATTAAATAGGAGGTCAAGGTAGAGTATATTTGTGTGGTTTATGGGATTAAATAGGAGAACAATGTAGAGTATATTGGTGTGGTTTATGGGATTAAATAGGAGGGCAAGGTAGAGTATATTGGTGTGGTTTATGGGATTAAATAGGAGGTCAAGGTAGAGTATATTGGTGTGGTTTATGGGATTAAATACGAGAACAATGTAGAGTATATTGGTGTGGTTTATGGGATTAAATAGGAGAGCAAGGTAGAGTCTATTGGGGTGGTTTATGGGATTAAATAGGAGAGCAAGGTAGAGTATACTGGTGTGGTTTATGGGATTAAATAGGAGAACAATGTAGAGTATATTGGTGTGGTTTATGGGATTAAATAGGAGGTCAAGGTAGAGTATATTTGTGTGGTTTATGGGATTAAATAGGAGAACAATGTAGAGTATATTGGTGTGGTTTATGGGATTAAATAGGAGGGCAAGGTAGAGTATATTGGTGTGGTTTATGGGATTAAATAGGAGAGAAAGGTAGAGTATATTGGTGTGGTTTATGGGATTAAATAGGAGGTCAAGGTAGAGTATATTGGTGTGGTTTATGGGATTAAATAGGAAAACAATGTAGAGTATATTGGTGTGGTTTATGGGATTAAATAGGAGACAAATGTAGAGTATATTGGTGAGTTTTATGTGATTAAATAGGAGAGCAAGGTAGAGTATATTGGTGTGGATTATGGGATTAGATAGGAGAACAAGGTAGAGTATATTGGTGTGGTTTATGGGATTAAATAGGAGAACATTGTAGAGTATATTGGTGTGGTTTATGGGATTAAATCGGAGAGCAAGTTAAAGTACATTGGTGTGGATTATGGGATTAGATAGGAGAGCAAGAACGAGTATAGTGGTGTGGTTTATGGGATTAAATAGGAGGGCAAGGTAGAGTATATTGGTGTGGTTTATGGGATTACATAGGAGAACAAGGTAGAGTATAGTGGTGTGGTTTATGGGATTAAATAGGAGGGCAAGGTAGAGTATATTGGTGTGGTTTATGGGATTAAATAGGAGAACAATGTAGAGTATATTGGTGAGGTTTATGTGATTAAATAGGAGAGCAAGGTAGAGTATATTGGTGTGGAATATGGGATTAGATAGGAGAACAAGGTAGAGTATATTGGTGAGGTTTATGTGATTAAATAGGAGAGCAAGGTAGAGTATCTTGGTGTGGATTATGGGATTAGATAGGAGAACAAGGTAGAGTATATTGGTGTGGTTTATGGGATTAAATAGGAGGGCAAGGTAGAGTCTATTGGGGTGGTTTATGGGATTACATAGGAGAACAAGGTAGAGTATATTGGTGTCGTTTATGGGATTAAATAGGAGAGCAAGGTAGAGTATATTGGTGTGGTTTATGGGATTAAATAGGAGGTCAAGGTAGAGTATATTGGTGTGGTTTATGGGATTAAATAGGAGAGCAATGTAGAGTATATTGGTGTGGTTTATGGGATTAAATAGGAGAGCAAGGTAGAGTATACTGGTGTGGTTTATGTGATTAAATAGGAGAGCAAGGTAGAGTATATTGGTGTGGATTATGGGATTAGATAGGAGAACAAGGTAGAGTATATTGGTGAGGTTTATGTGATTAAATAGGAGAGCAAGGTAGAGTATCTTGGTGTGGATTATGGGATTAGATAGGAGAACAAGGTAGAGTATATTGGTGTGGTTTATGGGATTAAATAGGAGGGCAAGGTAGAGTCTATTGGGGTGGTTTATGGGATTACATAGGAGAACAAGGTAGAGTATATTGGTGTCGTTTATGGGATTAAATAGGAGAGCAAGGTAGAGTATATTGGTGTGGTTTATGGGATTAAATAGGAGGTCAAGGTAGAGTATATTGGTGTGGTTTATGGGATTAAATAGGAGAGCAATGTAGAGTATATTGGTGTGGTTTATGGGATTAAATAGGAGAGCAAGGTAGAGTCTATTGGGGTGGTTTATGGGATTAAATAGGAGAGCAAGGTAGAGTATACTGGTGTGGTTTATGGGATTAAATAGGAGAGCAAGGTAGAGTATATTGGTGTGGATTCGGGGATTAGATAGGAGAGCAAGGTAGAGTATATTGGTGTGGTTTATGGGATTAAATAGGAGGTCAAGGTAGAGTATATTTGTGTGGTTTATGGGATTAAATAGGAGAACAATGTAGAGTATATTGGTGTGGTTTATGGGATTAAATAGGAGGGCAAGGTAGAGTATATTGGTGTGGTTTATGGGATTAAATAGGAGGTCAAGGTAGAGTATATTGGTGTGGTTTATGGGATTAAATACGAGAACAATGTAGAGTATATTGGTGTGGTTTATGGGATTAAATAGGAGAGCAAGGTAGAGTCTATTGGGGTGGTTTATGGGATTAAATAGGAGAGCAAGGTAGAGTATACTGGTGTGGTTTATGGGATTAAATAGGAGAACAATGTAGAGTATATTGGTGTGGTTTATGGGATTAAATAGGAGGTCAAGGTAGAGTATATTTGTGTGGTTTATGGGATTAAATAGGAGAACAATGTAGAGTATATTGGTGTGGTTTATGGGATTAAATAGGAGGGCAAGGTAGAGTATATTGGTGTGGTTTATGGGATTAAATAGGAGAGAAAGGTAGAGTATATTGGTGTGGTTTATGGGATTAAATAGGAGGTCAAGGTAGAGTATATTGGTGTGGTTTATGGGATTAAATAGGAAAACAATGTAGAGTATATTGGTGTGGTTTATGGGATTAAATAGGAGACAAATGTAGAGTATATTGGTGAGTTTTATGTGATTAAATAGGAGAGCAAGGTAGAGTATATTGGTGTGGATTATGGGATTAGATAGGAGAACAAGGTAGAGTATATTGGTGTGGTTTATGGGATTAAATAGGAGAACATTGTAGAGTATATTGGTGTGGTTTATGGGATTAAATAGGAGAGCAAGGTAAAGTATATTGGTGTGGATTATGGGATTAGATAGGAGAGCAAGAACGAGTATAGTGGTGTGGTTTATGGGATTAAATAGGAGGGCAAGGTAGAGTATATTGGTGTGGTTTATGGGATTACATAGGAGAACAAGGTAGAGTATAGTGGTGTGGTTTATGGGATTAAATAGGAGGGCAAGGTAGAGTATATTGGTTTGGTTTATGGGATTAAATAGGAGAGCAAGGTAGAGTATATTGGTGTGGTTTATGGGATTAAATAGGAGGTCAAGGTAGACTATATTGGTGTGGTTTATGGGATTAAATACGAGAACAATGTAGAGTATATTGGTGTGGTTTATGGGATTAAATAGGAGAGCAAGGTAGAGTCTATTGGGGTGGTTTATGGGATTAAATAGGAGAGCAATGTGGAGTATATTGGTGTGGTTTATGGGATTAAATAGGAGAGCAAGGTAGAGTATATTGGTGTGGTTTATGGGATTAAATAGGAGGGCAAGGTAGAGTATATTTGTGTGGTTTATGGGATTAAATAGGAGAACAATGTAGAGTATATTGGTGTGGTTTATGGGATTAAATAGGAGAGCAAGGTAGAGTATATTGGTGTGGTTTATGGGATTAAATAGGAGGTCAAGGTAGAGTATATTGGTGTGGTTTATGGGATTAAATACGAGAACAATGTAGAGTATATTGGTGTGGTTTATGGGATTAAATAGGAGGTCAAGGTAGAGTATATTGGTGTGGTTTATGGGATTAAATAGGAGAACAATGTAGAGTATATTGGTGTGGTTTATGGGATTAAATAGGAGAGCAAGGTAGAGTATATTGGTGAGGTTTATGGGATTAAATAGGAGAGCAAGGTAGAGTATATTGGTGAGGTTTATGGGATTAAATAGGAGGTCAAGGTAGAGTATATTGGTGTGGTTTATGGGATTAAATAGGAGAACAATGTAGAGTATATTGGTGTGGTTTATGGGATTAAATAGGAGGTCAAGGTAGAGTATGTTGGTGTGGTTTATGGGATTAAATAGGAGAGCAAGGTAGAGTCTATTGGTGTGGTTTATGGAATTAAAAAGGAGAAAAATGTAGAGTATATTGGTGAGGTTTATGTGATTAAATAGGAGAGCAAGGTAGAGTATATTGGTGTGGATTATGGGATTAGATAGGAGAACAAGGTAGAGTATATTGGTGTGGTTTATGGGATTAAATAGGAGAACATTGTAGAGTATATTGGTGTGGTTTATGGGATTAAATAGGAGAGCAAGGTAAAGTATATTGGTGTGGATTATGGGATTAGATAGGAGAGCAAGAACGAGTATAGTGGTGTGGTTTATGGGATTAAATAGGAGGGCAAGGTAGAGTATATTGGTGTGGTTTATGGGATTACATAGGAGAACAAGGTAGAGTATAGTGGTGTGGTTTATGGGATTAAATAGGAGGGCAAGGTAGAGTATATAGGTTTGGTTTATGGGATTAAATAGGAGAGCAAGGTAGAGTATATTGGTGTGGTTTATGGGATTAAATAGGAGGTCAAGGTAGACTATATTGGTGTGGTTTATGGGATTAAATACGAGAACAATGTAGAGTATATTGGTGTGGTTTATGGGATTAAATAGGAGAGCAAGGTAGAGTCTATTGGGGTGGTTTATGGGATTAAATAGGAGAGCAAGGTAGAGTATACTGGTGTGGTTTATGGGATTAAATAGGAGAGCAAGGTAGAGTATATTGGTGTGGATTCGGGGATTAGATAGGAGAGCAAGGTAGAGTATATTGGTGTGGTTTATGGGATTAAATAGGAGAACAATGTAGAGTATATTGGTGTGGTTTATGGGATTAAATAGGAGGTCAAGGTAGAGTATATTTGTGTGGTTTATGGGATTAAATAGGAGAACAATGTAGAGTATATTGGTGTGGTTTATGGGATTACATAGGAGGGCAAGGTAGAGTATATTGGTGTGGTTTATGGGATTAAATAGGAGAGCAAGGTAGAGTATATTGGTGAGGTTTATGGGATTAAATAGGAGGTCAAGGTAGAGTATATTGGTGTGGTTTATGGGATTAAATAGGAGAACAATGTAGAGTATATTGGTGTGGTTTATGGGATTAAATAGGAGAGCAAGGTAGAGTCTATTGGTGTGGTTTATGGAATTAAAAAGGAGAAAAATGTAGAGTATATTGGTGAGGTTTATGTGATTAAATAGGAGAGCAAGGTAGAGTATATTGGTGTGGATTATGGGATTAGATAGGAGAACAAGGTAGAGTATATTGGTGTGGTTTATGGGATTAAATAGGAGAACAATGTAGAGTATATTGGTGTGGTTTATGGGATTAAATAGGAGGTCAAGGTAGAGTATATTTGTGTGGTTTATGGGATTAAATAGGAGAACAATGTAGAGTATATTGGTGTGGTTTATGGGATTACATAGGAGGGCAAGGTAGAGTATATTGGTGTGGTTTATGGGATTAAATAGGAGAGCAAGGTAGAGTATATTGGTGAGGTTTATGGGATTAAATAGGAGGTCAAGGTAGAGTATATTGGTGTGGTTTATGGGATTAAATAGGAGAACAATGTAGAGTATATTGGTGTGGTTTATGGGATTAAATAGGAGAGCAAGGTAGAGTATATTGGTGAGGTTTATGGGATTAAATAGGAGGTCAAGGTAGAGTATATTGGTGTGGATTATGGGATTAAATAGGAGGTCAAGGTAGAGTATATTGGTGTGGTTTATGGGATTAAATAGGAGAGCAAGGTAGAGTCTATTGGTGTGGTTTATGGAATTAAAAAGGAGAAAAATGTAGAGTATATTGGTGAGGTTTATGTGATTAAATAGGAGAGCAAGGTAGAGTATATTGGTGTGGATTATGGGATTAGATAGGAGAACAAGGTAGAGTATATTGGTGTGGTTTATGGGATTAAATAGGAGAACAATGTAGAGTATATTGGTGTGGTTTATGGGATTAAATAGGAGAGCAAGGTAGAGTATATTGGTGTGGATTATGGGATTAGATAGGAGAGCAAGGTAGAGTATATTGGTGTGGTTTATGGGATTAAATAGGAGGGCAAGGTAGAGTCTATTGGGGTGGTTTATGGGATTAAATAGGAGGTCAAGGTAGAGTATATTGGTGTGGTTTATGGGATTAAATAGGAGAACAATGTAGAGTATATTGGTGTGGTTTATGGGATTAAATAGGAGAGCAAGGTAGAGTATATTGATGTGGTTTATGGGATTAAATAGGAGAGCAAGGTAGAGTATATTGGTGTGGATTATGGGATTAGATAGGAGAGCAAGGTAGAGTATATTGGTGTGGTTTATGGGATTAAATAGGAGAACAATGTAGAGTATTTTGGTGTGGTTTATGGGATTAAATAGGAGAGCAAGGTATAGTCTGTCCTCCCCCATAATATATATATATATCATCTTCAACTACTTATCCGGGGTCAGTATATATATCTGTCCTCCCCTATTGAGGCTAAGCATGTCAGCATCAGATACACCTGTTTGGGAAAAATGTGATTCCTGCCTACAGGTCAAAAGTAGTAAAAATGTGATTCCTGCCTACAGGTCAAAAGTAGGAAAAATGTGTTAGGGTTAGGGCTAGGTTATGTTATATAGATTAGGAGTAGGGTTAGTGTTAAGTTATGTTATATGGGTTAGGAGTAGGGTAAGGGCTAGGTTATATGGGTTAGGAGTAGGGTTAGGGCTAGGTTATATGGGTTAGGAGTAGGGTTAGGGCTAGGTTATGTTGTATAGGTTAGGAGTAGGGTTAGGTTATGTTATATGGTTTAGGAGTAGGGTTAGGGCTAGGTTATGTTATATATGTTATGTTATATGGGTTAGGAGTAGGGTTAGGGCTAGGTTATGGGATATAGGTTATGTTATATGGGTTTGGAGTAGGGTTAGGGCTAGGTTATATGGGTTAGGAGTAGGGTTAGGGAATAGGGAACATACATCTCTGGGTTTCAGGTCCTTACAGGAAAAGTAAAACCAACATGTGTGAGTCTATAATCATCATGTTGTGTGTGTTTGTTTGTGTGTTTGTTTGTGCGTTTGTTTGTGCGTTTGTTTGTGCGTTTGTTTGTGCATGCGTTTGTTTGTGCGTTTGTTTGTTTGTGTGTTTGTGCGTTTGTTTGTGCGTTTGTTTGTTTGTGCGTTTGTTTGTGCGTTTGTTTGTGCGTTTGTTTGTTTGTGCGTTTGTTTGTGTGTTTGTTTGTTTGTGTGTTTGTTTGTTGTCCAACAAACCTTGCATTCTAACTGTTGATCCCTATATGCTAGTGCTTCAGCGCCCCAAACCATAACACATTGCCAACCTTGAGCCAAATGTTCTCACGTACAACAACAACCCAGTAATCCGTACATAGAGGAACACACATTGTGTGCGCTAGCTAGCAAGGATCGTCACGTCTCTTGCACACATGACCGCCCTTCTGAAGGTCATAACAGTCAGCACAAAGCAGAAAAAAGCAAGTGTTTTTTCCAGTATCGTGTTTCATGCACGCTACCACAGCGTTTTTGCCGATTTGTCTGGAGCAAATGCTCTGGTCCAATTCGACTATCAGTAGCGAGCACATGCACTTTCATCCCCCGTCAGAAAAGAACCCTGGTAATACTAGCGGCTTGCTCTTGCGGTTGGAACCACGTGGGAGCACTCGGCAGAGACTGCGGCAGATTTAATACCACTGTCAAACTGAACAAGCCTTGAGGGAACGGCTAAAATAATAGAGGCCTCTTTAAATTCCCATTGAGTGGCAATAATAAGCAGTGGCCCACATTAAACATGTTGGATTAGCCTGAGACACAATTAGCATCCATAACGACGGTCTGCACACTAATGGGTTGAGCTGCTAAACTATTAGTATATAACATAATAATAGTGTGTTTGTCTGTGGGTGCCTGCATGTGTGCATGTTCATATAAGCACTGTTTTCCTGCTCTCTGCTGGCTGGACACTGTGTATTTTGGCTAAGGAGAGGACTGAAGTATTGGCAGGGAGGAGGACTCAAACATCTGAACCCCCCCCCAAGTTTCCAGAAAAATATCTGACAGACAGGGGGGAATCAGATCAAAGAAAAGGAGACAGAGAGAACCGTAGAGAAGAAAAGAGTCATGGGTCTGTATCACCAGCTGTAACAAAAGCTGTACGTACTGTGTGTGTGTGTGTGTGTGTGTGTGTGTGTGTGTCTGTGTGTGTGTGTGTGTGTGTGTGTGTGTGTGTGTGTGTGTGTGTGTGTGTGTGTGTGTGTGTGTGTGTGTGTGTGTGTGTGTGTGTGCATCAGAGAATTACGTTTTGTTAATGTGCAACTGTTCATACCAGGTTAGAAAAAAGCAGTACATTTCTGAATCCCATATGTTTGTTCTGTTCTATTTGGAATAAAGGAGAGATTCAATAAGACATATTAAAACTACCAGCAATATGTGTTGCTGCCAATCTGGTATCAATGGGTCAACCGGTCATTTGAAATGTTGTGAGTCTACGGGCTAAATATTCCCTCCTTTTTCTCAAATTAAAAAAATGCCTACAGCGGCAAAATGTTCATTTGTCCAACAAACACTTCCTTCCTTCAATACCCAACACTTCCCCCTAGCCTGATGTAAATGCACACACATCCAAACACTCAGTGACCACCACACACAGAAACCAGTGAATGCAGGAAACAAACATTAAGTGGCAACTCACATAAGCTAAATCTCAGTGTAGTGAGAGCAGTAATGCATAGCATTAAATACAATGTCATTACATTGAAACGACCAGAAGGGGAGGGACTATTTCACTCTCCTGCAGCTGACTAAAACCAGCCTTTAAACAACTATCCAGTGGACACTTACTCTTTAGAAATCCCTCACAGCCAAAAAGCTTGAGTGATATAACTAAAGCCCACTTGTAGATTGGGTGTGGCGCCCAAACCTTATTTGAACAAGGATTCTTCCATTGCCGACAAGAAAAACATGCAATATACATTACTGATGTGTAGTATCATACTATTTGACTATTGTGGGTGTGTGTGTGTGTGTATTTGTGTCTGATGTACTCCCATGCGTTTGTGCGTGTGTATTCAGGGGTGCCCAATATATCGACTGAATATCGTGATCGCGATATATCACGTTGAGCAATATCAAAGCGAAAATGTAAAAGTATGCGATATTCCGTTTATTTTTTGGAGAGATGCCTGCGTTAGCGGTGTGGCTTAGTGGTGAAATAACTATATAATGATCATGTTTCATTGGTCAGGTGCCCTGTCACTATATATAATGATCATGTTTCATTGGTCAGGTGCCTGGTCACTATATATAATGATCATGTTTCATTGGTCAGTTGCCCTGTCACAATATATAATGATCATGTTTCATTGGTCAGTTGCCCTGTATATATAATGATCATGTTTCATTGGTCAGTTGCCCTGTCACTATATATAATGATCATGTTTCATTGGTCAGGTGCCCTGTCACTATATATAATGATCATGTTTCATTGGTCAGTTGCCCTGTCACTATATATAATGATCATGTTTCATTGGTCAGTTGCCCTGTCACTATATATAATGATCATGTTTCATTGGTCAGTTGCCCTGTCACTATATATAATGATCATGTTTCATTGGTCAGTTGCCCTGTCACTATATATAATGATCATGTTTCATTGGTCAGTTGCCCTGTCCCTATATATAATGATCATGTTTCATTGGTCAGTTGCCCTGTCACTATATATAATGAGTATGTTTCATTGGTCAGGTGCCCGGTCACTATATATAATGATCATGTTTCATTGGCCAGGTGCCCGGTCACTATATATAATGATCATGTTTCATTGGTCAGTTGCCCTGTCACTATATATAATGATCATGTGTCACGGCTGTCCCAGGGTGTAGTGTAGGAAGCCATGTGCAGAGTCGTAGATAATCCGTTTAAAGACAAGGTTTATTTCTTCAAACACAAAACAAACCGAAAACGGCGACAAAAGGCTAAATGGCTAAACTGAAATGAAAGTGCGCATATGTAGCGTCTTATAAATATACAGTTCCCAAACATAGCAATCCTAATGCACAAACAAACACTCACCTCTATCATACTGTGACATGTAACAATGAAGCGCAACGAGTGACATCTAGCAATCCCCTTTATAGCCCAGTGATTGCAAATCCCCAACAGCTGTAACCAACACAAACCAGGAAAGGGTGCACCCGAAACCAGACAGTGCAGTACACTTACTCACCACTCGTGACATCATGTTTCATTGGCCAGGTGCCCTGTCACTATATATAATGATCATGTTTCATTGGCCAGGTGCCCGGTCACTATATATAATGATCATGTTTCATTGGTCAGTTGCCCTGTCACTATATATAATGATCATGTTTCATTGGCCAGGTGCCCGGTCACTATATATAATGATCATGTTTCATTGGTCAGTTGCCCTGTCACTATATATAATGATCATGTTTCATTGGCCAGGTGCCCGGTCACATGCACGTGTGAAAGTAGGCGGTGACGTCACGTGCGTCCATACTTGCACAGCAAGTGAGTAAAGAGAGATATTAACAGCCAAACTAGTCAGAGGAGCGAAAGAAAAAGGACTGAAAAGCTAGAAGATGAGTTTGGCTCAGGTAGACAACCAAACAACGGAGATCGAAGAGGAAACGTAGATTGGAAGTACATTAACTTAAAGCCAATAGATGTTGTTCAAGCTGTTGCACTCTGCATCCATGCCATATCCTGGTGAGAGGCAATACAACCAACCTATTACACATCTGAAAATCACAATACGATGAGTGCATGATATGATCCCAAACAAAACGTTACAAACCTGTCGCAGATAACATGCCAGAGCCAAACAAACATTACTTGTGGTACGAAGAATATCACATACTATTTGGCCAAATATATAATTTATACATTGGATAAAGAAAGCTTGAATAAGCTCTGAAGTAACTGGATAAACTATTTCAAAACATATCACGCCACTACTTCTCACAGGCAGCGATAACGCAGATATAGGAATAACGCAGATATAGGAATAACGCAGATATAGGAATAACGCAGATATAGGAATAACGCATATATAGAAATAACACAGATATAGGAATAACGCAGATATAGGAATAACGCAGATATAGGAATAACGCAGATATAGGAATAACGCAGATATAGGAATAACGCAGATATAGGAATAACGCAGATATAGGAATAACGCAGATATAGGAATAACGCAGATATAGGAATAACGCAGATATAGGAATAACGCAGATATAGGAATAACGCAGATATAGGAATAACGCAGATATAGGAATAACGCAGATATAGGAATAACGCAGATATAGGAATAACGCAGATATCGGAATAACGCAGATATAGGAATAACGCAGATATAGGAATAACGCAGATATAGGAATAACGCAGATATAGGAATAACGCAGATAGGCAATGCAGGCAAAGCTTGGAAACGGACAGATATAAAATCTATCATCCACGACTGTAAAGTGGTGAATGAGACGATACGATATGCACACTTCTGCTATAAACCACATTATATTTCAGTAAACCTGTAAAGATAGACTCGTTGTAATACAACTTTATTTCTGTTTCTCTATCCGTTGCTATAACGTCTGACCACATACTTTTTATGTAATAAATAAGTCATATATTTACTATATTTTTATTTAAAATTTAGTTAATTGAAAGATGATGCTCGCATTGACAAGGCGTCCTTTAATTTAAAAAATACCTGTGTACCCCTACAACCAGCTGCCACTCTGAGAATAAATATCTGTGTACCCCTGTAACCAGCTCACACTCAGATAATAAATACCTGTGTACCCCTGTAACCAGCTCACACTCAGATAATAAATACCTGTGTACCCCTGTAACCAGCTCACACTCAGATAATAAATACCTGTGTACCCCTGTAACCAGCTCACACTCAGATAATAAATACCTGTGTACCCCTGTAACCAGCTCACACTCTGAGAGAATATTTAGTACAGGGGGAAACGAATCCCTGTTTACAACTCGTAATCTGTAGCCATTTCAACCAGATAGGGAAAGTGCCCAATCAATGCCTTCTAAAGGCTACACATGTGTTGACGTGTGTAATTTTCTTATTACTAGGTTTTTATATCAATTTTTATTGTTTCCAACAGGTCTTCTAGACATGCTCTTTATTTGCCGTTATTTGTTATTCTCTACCATCAGTACAACAGTGTTGTGGACATCATCTTTATTTATTCATGTTGTACCAGTCCAATAAAACCCTTGTGATGTAAGATGTGTTGTTTTGTTATGTAAATCTATTTTGATGCATTTTCCTATTACTTTATAGTTTTGACATGTGTTTAAGAATATCAAAAGTAATATTGATATCACAATATTCATGATCAATATTGCAATATATGTCTGTATGGCTTTTTGTGTCTAAACACGTACTTAAACAGTGGGCCTCCTGGTTCCTCGAACAGAAAGCCGGAGAATTATCGACCATTGGCAGCAGCTAGAGTTCAGAGTGCTACTGTCTCCCAGTCCGGTAGTGACCCCTTTCTCCTTATCTCTCTCTGTCTGTCTCTCCCTCTTTCCTATGCCACGCTCCTCATTGCATTCTCTATACACTGTCTCTATCCACTGTCTGTATTGTCAAGACGTTCCAGATATCTGAGTATGGAACCCTCAGACTGACCGGAAAACACAGAATTGCCAACTAGAGGGAAAATATGCTGAATGGTCTGTAAGAGCAGAATGTTCTCTAGGCCTGTATCAAACATGCTCAATAACATAGGGAACAAGTGCTGACATGGTCAAATAAAGGGTTATTTACTACATAATTATAACCAAGACGTTATTAAAACGTTGTTAATTATGTGCTACTGATTGTGACCACACACTGCTTAACGGATAGATAGTATCTAAGTCATGGCTATAATATAATACGTGTAAAATCACGGTGGTCAATGTTTAATATAATCATTCGTATGCCTCTAAACAAAGATGTGCTTGATATTACAATGTACTGAAAGTGTTAAAAATGACAGACACTTAGTGAACACGAGTGAATTGTGTAACCACTGTAATCTGAGATGATAGATATAGTGTGTTTTAGCATGTATGTAAGCTATCTGTACAGGATCCACCATGAAGTCAACTAGTCTATTCATAGGACACTAAGAAAGTATCACATTCACAACTATGGCCGTCAGAATATATGATCCTTTTACATAAGCCTACATTGGTGCTTTCACAAGCGTATAAAGGTTCACAAAACTCTGATGATGATCACATTATGCTTATACAGTGCATGGTTTGGAATTGAATGTATCATTCTGAGGGAACATCACATGATAAATGATGTATATAGTGTGTGACTCACTCTTTGGTCTTAAAAAAGCCATTGACTACAATTTAACTGTGCACAAACCGCAAACAGATCGCAACACACAAGTCTCAAGTTTCAGTTTGCATATATGCCTTTTAGATGATCTTGCATTGGTTTAATTAGCAGATGATGAAACATTTCCACAATGTTTTTGGCTTATAATCTATAGGCTGCCTGACGGTTAATTAAAAGAAAAATGTCTTTTTGTTGGAGTCATTCTAGTCTGGATGTCACATAACTTGTTTTATGATAAGCTGTCAAAGAAAACTCCAAAAACAGATGATCCTTAAGTGTGTTTGACTATAAACTAAATCTCTTTAGTTGTTACGTTCTCCGTTTAGTTGTTACATGTGTGTTCTCCGTTTAGTTGTTACATGTGTGTTCTCCAGTAGACCAGACTATAAACACGTCCTCGTACTCTCCAGAACGTCCTCAATTAGGAAAACACCACTGCAGACCAATAAATTGTGTTTATGTCTAAACGACTAAAACCATAAATTAGAAAAGCGCACTTAAAGTGCCAACCTCTGACCTGGTCTGAACCGCAGAACCCCGATCACCTGACTGTTACACCGGCAACAACCGTCATGTCAACAGGCAATAGACACTTATATCTAAACAGAGGACTACAGCCTAGTATCTAACATATCTCTAACAGATAAGGCGATCATTGAATTCATGGATCTAAAGTCCGTGGACTGCGGCGTCTATAACTCAGAGACAGACGCCATGAATCCAATGCATGCATATGCTTTAAACAAATAGCACAGTGGTAGGCGTAACATTTTAAGTCACAAACAGAAATGTACTTACTGAGGTGTAAATAAGGGTCATTGTGCCTACTGTCCATAATGTGTTAGAGCTGTGGTTGTGTTTCTGCATCCCAGGCAGCGCATTCCAGTCCCTAACCCTAACCCAGCTAGACTGAACTTAACATGCAGGTCTACGGAGGGGCCCCACCAAGGGGGTGACTGAACTTAACATGCAGGTCTACGGAGGGGCCCCACCAAGGGGGTGACTGAACTTAACATATAGGTCTACGGAGGGGCCCCACCAAGGGGGTGGCGAACGCCTCTTCCAATGACAACAGTCATCGATATCAGACGCAAACATGACGAAACTTTTTGCTTCGCACCGATACAATGTTCAACCTAAAATGTAGAAATGAGGCATTTCCTGTTCTGAAAGATATTAACATACCGGGTGGGAATCCAACATGGCGTTAGAAAATACATAGTTTTCTACTACAAAATGCCGACTGGTGTGGGTGTTTCTACATTTGCTTATAGTATTCCATATCCAATAATATTATAGTATGCAAATAATATAATTATTGTATAGGCTTTATATTCAGACATATTCGGGCATGTAGCCCAATGTATATATCTATGTGTGCATATGTTTTAAGGAGTTTGTTATTAGGCTGTTATTTAATTTGTTTGAAATCGATGTGCTCTTTTGTTCAGGGTACTTTTGTGATAAGGCAACTTGTAAAAAGCCCCTTCATTCTGTTTACATTTGGGTCTGTTTGCCAT
Organism: Dallia pectoralis; assembly: GCA_029465975.1. NCBI lineage: Eukaryota > Metazoa > Chordata > Actinopteri > Esociformes > Umbridae > Dallia > Dallia pectoralis. Next base: position 9,701,996 of record CM055761.1, on the reverse strand, counting down.
ATGGATATTTCTAATAAAATATTTCGTATATATAGTGCATTGGTGATTAATGTAGGTATCCTCTATCCTAGTGTATCCTGGGATGTTTCGTAATATAGGATAGTAGCTACATATTTTTTCTCCCTCAACCCAAACCATTCTCTACACTTAGCAAATCTTTGGGCCTACATATTGGAAACACTGGCGATCCGTGTCTGGAACCCCCCTGGAGCACCCCAACCATCTTTCTTCAGGGTGTGGGGTCATTTAGGGGTCAGCTGGCGGTACCTCAGAAGGTTATTCAGGAGTCAACCAGAGGCATTCAGTCATGAACTGGGGAGCCGGCAGACGCTCTGTCACCGGCGGTCACTGACCACTCAGAGGGCTTTTGGCTGCCCCGTTAATGGGACAAGCACCCCTAGCTCCCGGCCTTGTAACCACGAGCGTAAAGGAGCACAGGAGGATGCTAACCAAGATGAATGGCCCTGTTTTTTCAGTCACTCTACATTAATGAGGGCTTTTCATTTACTAACCCACCCCCCTTCCACCGCCCCACGTTCCCACCACCTCCATTAGATTACGTAAATTCATTAAAGTCAAAGAGCGGCATTAAAATTGTCATTTGTCACTTCACTCTTTTGTGTTCTCCTAATGGCAGCACATGGTTCAAGGCATTGTGATTAGCCAATTGTAACGCGGCGTGCAGGATAATATATGGACCACATGGAATATTTTTGCGGAATGGAAATCAAACAACCCTGTTCGTTATTTTACGTTTCTTAGACTGAAGTAAGAAAATAAATTGGTATGTTTATGTCATAAAGAGCATTAGCTTCACATTTCTTCAGTGCAGGCTTGTGCAAACACATGCAATAATGTGTGGGGCAAATATAATTGGTATTTTTTTAAAGATAGGAAAAGCTAAGTTTACTGTCAAATGCATATTATCTGAACAAACAGATAGTGAGAGAGAGAGGGAGAGACAGACACACACACACACACACACACACACACACACACACACACACACACACACACACACACACACACACACACACACACACACACACACACACACACACACACACACACACACACACACACACACACAGTTAGTGAAGTAACAAAGTGCACTAATCCCTTTGTATTCACAGCACCATTGCAGCCAAACAATGTCCTAAAGCGTAATCCCTCACCCAACACAACAAACCCTGGCCACCTGCTAGCATAGCTCTAGTATACAGCACAAGGAAGAGGCAACACTAACCTATTGAACAATGTGTTAACCAATGGGAATGTTAATGCATTAGTTTGAGGAGCTAACAAAACTGTTTGGTGCCAAGTGAGACAACTAGCCTTTAAAAATACTTAAATCAAATTAAATACTAACAATATATCATTGTCGTCATGAATGTTGTAGTTTTCCCTGTGGATATTCTTGAGCATACTGAAAGAAATACTGCACACACAAAGTAAAGAACAATAAACAACAGCCAATGTAGGTCTGCAATTGTACACAAAACAATATCTATTTATTCTCTGACTGGCTGTGCTGACAGTGTGGCTGAGAGTTGTCATGGGAGACCGTTATCTCCCTCCATCTGCCCGGTTCTCATTAACCCATCTTCCATCTTTATCATCTAACCCCATTGCTACCCTACCCCCAACGACTAGCTCCTGCTCCCCTCTTCATAAATAGACCTGAGATGATGAGTGTTGGGATGGGACAATGCTGGGACAATGCTGGGACAATGCCACACAACAGGACCAAACATCATCTATCTCACTGGTCATCCATCACACAAACACAAAAGATGAAATGTGGCCTATTCTGTTTAGAAGGACGGGATCTTTCTCTCTGCTTACAACCAAGCTAGCTCTTGTCCTCTCCTCGGTCTACAGGTTCATTGAATCTCCACCTTTTTTTTATAGTTTTCTTCAACTACAGTAAAGTTGGAGTTTATAGACACACAATATGAAATTGATTGGTTGATTTTACAATGAAACAATGGACAGGCCAAGAAACATTATTGTTGTCTCGTCCTTTGAATTATTTCTAAAGGTGAGCTAAAGTTAACAAGAGAGTTTACTGTTCCTGCAGCGCGTGTTGAAAACTGCCCATCGCATCATTGGTGCCCAGCTGCTTGCCATCAGAGACATCCGGCACAAGCGCTGTTTGCTGAGAGCGTGTGGCATTATCAGGGACCCCTCACACCTGAGACATAAACTGTTAGTGGAGAGTGTGTGGCATTATTAGGGACCCCTCACACCTGAGAAATAAACTGTTAGTGGAGAGTGTGTGGCATTATCAGGGACCCCTCACACCTGAGACATAAACTGTTAGTGGAGAGTGTGTGGCATTATCAGGGACCCCTCACACCTGAGACATAAACTGTTAGTGGAGAGTGTGTGGCATTAATAGGGACCCCTCACACCTCAGATATAAACTGTTAGTGGAGAGCGTGTGGTATTATTAGGGACCCCTCACACCTGAGACATAAACTGTTAGTGGAGAGTGTTTGGCTTTATCAGGGACCCCTCACACCTGAGACATAAACTGTTAGTGGAGAGTGTGTGGTATTATCAGGGACCCCTCACACCTGAGACATAAACTGTTAGTGGAGATTGTGTGGCATTATCAGGGACCCCTCACACCTGAGCCATAAACTGTTAGTGGAGAGCGTGTGGCATTATTAGGGACCCCTCGCACCTGAGACATAAACTGTTAGTGGAGAGCGTGTGGCATTATCAGGGACCCGTCACATCTGAGACATAAACTGTTATAGGAGAGTGTGTGGCATTATCAGGGACCCCTCACACCTGAGACATAAACTGTTAGTGGAGAGTGTGTGGCATTATCAGGGACCCCTCACACCTGAGACATAAACTGTTAGTGGAGAGTGTGTGGCATTATTAGGGACCCCTCACACCTGAGACATAAACTGTTAGTGGAGAGTGTGTGGCATTATCAGGGACCCCTCACACCTGAGACATAAACTGTTAGTGGAGAGTGTGTGGCATTATTAGGGACCCCTCACACCTGAGACATAAACTGTTAGTGGAGAGTGTGTGGCATTATTAGGGACCCCTCACACCTGAGACATAAACTGTTAGTGGAGAGTGTGTGGCATTATCAGGGACCCCTCACACCTGAGACATAAACTGTTAGTGGAGAGTGTGTGGCATTATCAGGGACCCCTCACACCTGAGACATAAACTGTTAGTGGAGAGTGTGTGGCATTAATAGGGACCCCTCACACCTGAGACATAAACTGTTAGTGGAGAGTGTTTGGCTTTATCAGGGACCCCTCACACCTGAGACATAAACTGTTAGTGGAGAGTGTGTGGCATTATCAGGGACCCCTCACACCTGAGACATAAACTGTTATAGGAGAGTGTGTGGTATTATCAGGGACCCCTCACACCTGAGACATAAACTGTTATAGGAGATTGTGTGGCATTATCAGGGACCCCTCACACCTGAGCCATAAACTGTTAGTGGAGAGCGTGTGGCATTATTAGGGACCCCTCGCACCTGAGACATAAACTGTTAGTGGAGAGCGTGTGGCATTATCAGGGACCCCTCACATCTGAGACATAAACTGTTATAGGAGAGTGTGTGGCATTATCAGGGACCCCTCACACCTGAGACATAAACTGTTAGTGGAGACTGAGAGTGTGGCATTATCAGGGACCCCTCACACCTGAGACATAAACTGTTAGTGGAGAGCGTGTGGCATTATCAGGGACCCCTCACATCTGAGACATAAACTGTTATAGGAGAGTGTGTGGCATTATCAGGGACCCCTCACACCTGAGACATAAACTGTTAGTGGAGACTGAGTGTGTGGCATTATCAGGGACCCCTCACACCTGAGACATAACTGTTAGTGGAGAGTACGCGGCATTATCAGGGACCCCTCACACCTGAGCCATAACTGTTTGCCCCCTTTCCTTCAGGCAAGCGGTACAGATCTCTATACTCACCCGCAGGTTTAGGAACAGTTTTCCCCCAACTTTTCCCTACTAACTGTTATCATGCTGAACTTTGAACCCCTTTGGTAACCCTACATGCACACTGCTACCTTATTTACTTTATTTCTCATTTGCATAATGCATTCTGTGGTACTCTTCTATCTCTCACTGTTAGCCTAATTATTATATTTGCCTTTTGCACAATGCTTATTGTTGGTACTCTCCATTTACCACTTGCACAGATTCTCTCCACTGGTGTTGCCTTCTGCACATTTGCAATTTACTACATTGTTGAACTGAATACCTGAACATTTACTTATCCATGTCAATTGCACATCCTGACACTGTACTGAATACCTGCACATTTACTGATCCATGTCAATTGCACATCCTCACACTGTACTGAATACCTGCACATTTACTGATCCATGTCAATTGCACATCCTCACACTGAGTATGTCTTAACATGTGTGTTCTAAATGCTGCAGCTAGTGGTCAGAACTAATTCCTTGATCCTGATTCATCTGATTCTCCTGATTCTGATTCTTCTATAGTCCATGTCATTTGACTCACATATTGGCTCATTGACACACTGCCCTGCATATACATTTTCACTGCTCTTTTGCACGTCAGGTTAAATGTAATCTAATATACTGCCACCCAGACTGAAACTCCAAAAGATCAAGCAAAACAGGGTTGTAGCACAGGAACTAGAAACAACTCCCTAACAGGTCGGAACACAGTCAGGCATTTTGAGAGGGACCATGAGGCCAGTCTTTCTCTGGTTGTGCCGGGTGAATATTATAAGAGTACACATTATAATAATGTATATGTACATTTGGAATGGGTCCAACGACTATAAACACATTCCATAGAGCACTTACTTGGTTACCTGGTCGCACATGTCTACCGTTCTCTCACTCTCCCTCTGTTTTCACTCATTTGTCTCCTTTTAATCGGATGCAATCTTACAGTTGTTTCATCTACTCGCCACGATGTGCCCTTGGAGACTTTGTTAATATGCTTATTTATAATATGACACCTTTATGGGCTCATCTAAGGATGGCTTACAGCTCATAATACTAGTCAACTTTAACCTTTCTACAACGGTCTTCTAATCCTCTTTATATTATGCAGTTTGTTAACCAATTACATGCCACCCCCCTCCCAGGTTCTCTGAATACTACAATTAGTTTCAAAATTGTCTTTAATATTATACAGCAAATCATTAGGTTTAAAAGAGTGAAATATTGATACATGTGATATGAAGCACATCTCACTCAGTTTTTTAGTTGTTATCACACTGCTTGCCCTATCAGGACTCCAGCTGACAACCATCATTGAGCTTGCAGGCACCCTACTGGCCACAAGGAGTTGCTAGAGGTCAACATAGCATTGGCAATTTGGTGCAACTTCACCCTTGATATTAAATTTGCAATTTCACATCAAGGTGTTGTGGGCAAACCACAGGCATTGTTGGTATACTAAAGCCAGCATTTGAACTTATTTACTGTCTGAGTCATATTTGACCCATCACTGCTTTGAATCTTATCCCCTCCTAACCAGACTAAACACTCAGCCCATATACAGATGTAAATGCACTGTTGCAATCTTTGTAAACCCTTCCTTGTTGAAGGTTATCTAAAGTAATCAAAACTGTTGTAAACTATAATGTTTTTGAAAGGATTACAAGGAACTAGTGATTTATGGTATTCACAAACTATATTCAAGTCTCTGCTGGGTAAAATAGATACAGGAATCCTGCAGACTCTCCCACAGGAAAGAAGCTAAAAAGCATGCAGGCTTTTCCTGTTATATTCCTGTATAGGACATCCTGTAGGGTTTATCCAGCTTTTTGGTGGCAAATATGCAATTGTATTTGATTGTCTTGTTAGAGTGTTAACAAGAGCATAGCATAGTCATGGTTTGTATAAATTCTGCAAAAATACTGGAATCAATAAATAAAAAGCATATTATTCTTGGATACTTGTACACATTTTCTCCATAGCATCAAATTTTCTAAACCCCATAAATCAATTTTACACAGATGTTGCGTTTAACCAATCTGACCTCTTGCATTAAGTTAACCTGTTAATCTCCTTTCTGGGCCTAGGGGCTTTGCACATAATCACCAGGATGGGAACTCCTGGAGCTATCCTCAGAATAAAACAGCAACGCCTTATATGGCACTTCCTGGCACTACTTAATGCAAACAACTACCACTCAATGTCAGAGCAAGTAACACAAGACGTTTCAATGGTTTTGTCATACCAAATAACAGGACAAAATCTCTTTATCCGTTCAATCCGTAGTGAAGTAATCAGAACGACCACCTCAGGTTAAGCCTTCCCTGTCCCAAGTTGCCACAGACAGATAACTCCAAACAGCTGCTACTGAACTCTATTGTGCCAATAGTTCATTTAGGAGTCGCTACTATAAGTATATACTCACCTCCAAAATTAGTGTAAAAAATAAAATGAAGAGCGTGAAATAATGTATTAAATGCTGCTGCGAGGAAGCTGGTCCTTGGGAGATGCAACCAATAACCAATATCTCCAGAGAACCACCAGATAGTATGGAATTTGCCATCAACGATCACATGATTTATCTAGTAAGTTGTCAAGCTAGCTCGGGAATAGTTTGAATATTCATTGAATATTAATGAATATAAACTAAAATAAACACAATACACAATATAATATGAAACAAACTCTATGCAAAAATGAACAAAACAAGCTGCTATCTGAAAAATATTTGTATTTAGTTAAAATGTTATGTTATTTGTTAATTCCCTATTAACAAATAACACAGCATTTAAACATTTTATTTTATTTGTCAATTCCCTATTACAAATAACACAGCATTTAAACATTTTGTGTTATTTGTTAATTCCCTATTAAGAAACAACACAGCATTTAAACATTTTGTGTTATTTGTTAATTCCCTATTAACAAATACCACAGCCTTTAAACATTTTATGTTATTTGTTCATTCCCTATTAACAAATAACACAACATTCAAACATTTTATGTGAATTCCCTTTAAAAATAACATAAGATTTTTACAAAAGTAAAACTGTCCGTTTCTTGCAATCACTGGCAGTAGAGAACAGAAATAATTGATAACCTAAGATAACCTATGCTTTAAGAGTTAACAGAGGCAGATACTGAAGCTACAGCTCAGGTTGCTATTCAAGCAACTGTTGTTAATTGAAAATGTATTCTGAGATTTTTCACCACTGATTTACAACCTGCTGAGCAAAAGCAGGTACTCGATTGTGTACTATGTTATATATGTGCCAATATATAATGGGAATTTTGTGGCTTACTGTGGTATGATTGATTTTACTAATAGATTATGCACAAATAAACAACATATCACACAGTGGCCTAATCAGTTAAACAGCTTGGTACCAGTGAGTCTGGTGTCACATGTATGTGTATATTCTAAAGGACAGCTAACCAGGGTGTAAATGTCACAGTGATGAGTGATGTGACAAAGTGGAGAGCAGTGGGATAAATTACAATGTCACCTATGAAGGAAACTAAATGAAATAGCTTTGAGAAACCAATGTAACATTAAAAAACAACAGCTTACATAAACTCACATGACTAAAACCAAATATCTGCCCAAATACTAGGTGTTAATAACAAATTGCCTTGAAACTTGAATGTTGCTGAGAGTTCCCTTCAGTAATGTAAAGTATTGTCTGCTTCACCAACTTGTACTCTGCTGCCATCTTGTGGTGTTTCATGTCATTATAAATACCAATCTATTATGTCCATCTCGGCACCCGTATATTTACCGTTAAGCACGACGTGTATCTATCCGAGCCTAAACAGGAAGTACAGTCAGCCTATAATACTAATACGACTATCAAACATGATGTGTACGTACCTGACGCAGAAAATTTGAATAAACGATAACTTAGCAGTTTGTTTAAACCCGGTTACTAATGTATTCAATGAAGGATGTCGTCCGATTTAATGTTAGACTTCGAAAATCTAGAAGAACAAATTATGAACATTGAGACCAGCAGCAGCATGTCAATAGACCAGGATGGTGAGGAGTGGGGTGAGCAACTGTTACTTAACCAGTTTAGAGATATTACTATCTACTATCTATCAGCTTATTACAAACTTACTGACTGATAATTAGTAGTTATATTACCTCTGTTTCTATGTTCTGTATGCCTGACGTAGAGTTTGTCGTACGTTAGTTGCTAACACATTTCTATTTTTTTTTTACTCGTATGATATTAAGAACAACCGTTACAGCTAATAACAGTGTATCTAATATAATAATAGTGCTCTGCTTATAACTGTCAGTCCATATATTAAAAACGGATGTTGTGCTACCTAACACAATTTCAAATATACTCGTTAGCTGTTGCACATTGTACTCAGCTGCGCTTCATTATGTACCGGTCTTGACCAGCAGAGGGCAGTATTGTTGTAACGCTTCGTCGCGTGCTTAGAAAGTAGCAATTTAAATTGACATTTGCCAGGTTTGCTCTCAGTCTTTAGCATTTATATGAAGCCAAATGCCCTAAACGTTTTTTCTTATTAACGTTGGGAATTTACCCTAAATGTGCTGTTTAGTTAAGGTATGCATTTTTCTAGTAAAAAGTAAGGCATCTTTTTATGGACTTGCCATATTATTTGGTAGAATATTTTATTTGACATCTCTACAGTTTTGATTCTAAAACATGGAGATGTAATGGCATTGGCCAGCAAGCTAGTAAATCCCATGAGTGTATGCAGAGCATCTATGGATGAAAGATGCCTATGTGAATAGAATGTTGATATTTCAAGGCTTCCAAAATCATCACACAGCAGGACACGCATGACTATCTTTTTGTTACTTTCATTAGAAACTATCTGCATATATCTTCTGCCACGTCAACTACGGTACCCACCTACGGAATCCACCTATGGTTTCTGGTTTTACACGCTTAGTAGTCAGGGTGAAATCAAGTTTCATATTCGATATTCAACAGAAAACATAATGCATAAATCTTTTCAGGCTTCCTTCCACATATAGGGACTGTGGTGAAAAAGTAAACATGATCATTGCTGAAATGTCAGCAGACGTTTGTAATATGGTTAATAACTTTTTATCTACAGAACTTTGTCGTAAAAATTCCACATGCTATTTCATGTTTTGCATTATATTGTTAACACAACTGGCCTACTTGTGCAACCTTTGTTATGGTGAAAAAGTCTAATTTGATTTATTAATAATCAATAAAACACACTTAATTATGTATATTTTCAATATATTTTTCAATAATGGTCATACAAACTAGAAACTTGCTGCATAAAATTCTACAAATGGCTGGACAACTTGTTCAGTATTTGTTTTGTTAAAATAAGTATTTTTTCAAAAAATCAATAAATGAATCAATATCATTTTTAATATTGGTCATTGAAACATTTGTTCATGATCCATATTTGATATACAATTTATGTTTTATATTAGCATTTTTTTATTGAACCTTTATTTAACCCGGTAGGGCAATTGAGAAGTTTTTATTTGCAACGGCGACCTGGCTAAGATAAAGTGAAATACTGACGTGATGTGCAGTCACTGACATGTAAGCCAAGATAAAGGGAAATACTGACGTGATGTGCAGTCACTGACATGTAAGCCAAGATAAAGTGAAATACTTTGTACTTTTGGCTGAAGCAGCAAGTATGGTTGGTCGCTAGTGTTTTTGCTAGGACCAGTTGTGCATGATCTAATGTATTCTGTAGGATGGTGAACACCCAAATGGTCATGTAAATGAGTCACGTGAGCATCCATCCTGAACTCCATTATTCAATTCTGACTAGCACATGTATATGCTATATGGAGGTGGAAAGACCCGGGTGGGTAGGGCAGGGGTCAAATCTCCAAATAATATTCATAAATAAATGTCTGAACGTCTGTCATTGTCATTAAAAATATGTGGATTTATCGAAATGAATGATCAAAAATAAAATGTATAAAAATGTAACTTGTAAACTTTTTTGAAACTTAAGTCGTGTGAATAGTGTTTGTGTGAATTTGTGTTCTACATAGCAGCAGTGCATTATGTTGGGATTTTGAATAACCTTGTGACTTATAACATAGTGTTGATCTGCTGTACTGAGTGATCACATGACCATTGGCTTGACTATTAGAGTAACATTAACTGCAATTGTATTTCCTGAAGCTTTTTCGTTTTTTTGTCAAGGAGAAATTTATGAAAGGGGTTTTAAATTATTTCCATTGTTTGCCATTGTATCTCAGATTCTTTTAATTTTACAATAAAAAAAAACATAAAAAAATGTTTGATCATTAAACTCTTGAGTTAAAAACAACATATCCAATTAGAAATGTCACGCTGCTTATTGCTTGATGTCTACCTCCTTTCTATAATCTTGTTGTCCTGTCTAATGTCTAGCTCATTTCTATAATCTTGTTGTCCTGTCTATAATGTCTAGCTCCTTTCTATAATCTTTTTGTTCTGTCTATAATGTCTAGCTCATTTTTATAATCTTGTTGTCCTGTCTATAATGTCTAGCTCCTTTCTATAATCTTTTTTTTCTGTCTATAATGTCTAGCTCATTTCTATGATCTTGTTGTCCTGTCTATAATGTCTAGCTCCTTTCTATAATCTTGTTGTCCTGTCTATAATGTCTAGCTCCTTTCTATAATCTTGTTGTCCTGTCTATAATGTCTAGCTCCGTTCTATAATCTTGTTGTCCTGTCTATAATGTCTAGCTCCTTTCTATAATCTTTTTGTTCTGTCTATAATGTCTAGCTCATTTCTATAATCTTGTTGTCCTGTCTATAATGTCTAGCTCCTTTCTATAATCTTGTTGTCCTGTCTATAATGTCTAGCTCCTTTCTATAATCTTGTTGTCCTGTCTATAATGTCTAGCTCATTTCTATAATCTTGTTGTCCTGTCTATAATGTCTAGCTCCTTTCTATAATCTTTTTGTTATGTCTATAATGTCTAGCTCATTTCTATAATCTTGTTGTCCTGTCTATAATGTCTAGCTCCTTTCTATAATCTTTTTGTTCTGTCTATAATGTCTAGCTCCTGGTCATTTAACCCTTTTAGGAATGACTCAACAGACAGTAGCTAATTCTGAACCAAACCCACAACCCTCCCAGTTGTCTCTTCTGACTGGTCATGTTTATGACCTGGACTAGTTTTTAAATGCATTTAATAAATATTAAACTATTATAAGTTCACCCAGCACAGTCAGAAGAGGGCTGGCCACCACTCAGAGCCCGGTTCCTCTATGTTTTTTTTATAATAAATGTAATTTAAGTGTAAGAATAAGATGGTTTTTTAACACATGTTCATAGTTGTAGACAATGGGAAGGTATACGGCATGTGTCTACAACAAAACCAAATAAGAAAAATAAAGTATTGAATGAACATTTTGGTGTATCAACTACAAGCACATTAAGTAAAGGTTATGCATAGTGAGTAAAAAATAAAATAAAAAACACATTTCTTTATAGTAGATTTTTGTGTCTCTCATATAGATATCAGTCTATTTGATGAGCTAGACAACCTTGGAGTTGCAGAAGAACTGTTCCAGGCCCTGGAGCGGGTTGGATATGTGAGTATCACGTACTGCCTGTCTCATTATTACATGTTCACTATCACGTACTGTCTCTCTGTGTCTCATTATTACATGTTCACTATCACGTAGTGTCTGTCTCATTATTACATGTTCTCTATCACGTACTGTCTGTCTCATTATTACATGTTCACTATCACTTACTGTCTGTCTCATTATTACATGTTCACTATCACGTACTGTCTGTCTCATTATTACATGTTCACTATCACGTACTGTCTCTCTGTGTCTCATTATTACATGTTCACTATCACGTAGTGTCTGTCTCATTATTACATGTTCTCTATCACGTACTGTCTGTCTCATTATTACATGTTCACTATCACTTACTGTCTGTCTCATTATTACATGTTCACTATCACGTAGTGTCTGTCTCATTATTACATGTTCTCTATCACATACTGTCTGTCTCATTATTACATGTTCACTATCACTTACTTTGTCTCTGTGTCTCATTATTACATGTTCACTATCACGTAGTGTCTGTCTCATTATTACATGTTCTCTATCACGTACTGTCTGTCTCATTATTACATGTTCACTATCACTTACTTTGTCTCTGTGTCTCATTATTACATGTTCACTATCACGTACTGTCTGTCTCATTATTACATGTTCACTATCTGTAACACACCCACTCTTAACTCAGCCGGATAATGATGCTATAATGATGTGTGCTTTGTTTCCTGTCTAGGTTGGTGATGCTCATGACCTGGACTTTGACATTGACCTGCCACCCTGGAGCTCTGATACAGGCAGTACCTATACAGGTGTTTAATAATGTAGTTGCTAGAAAGAGACAATTTGTTTTATTATGTTGTCGGTATGGTACAGATGATGTATGATCAGCGTCAGTACCGGCGTCAGTACCGGCGTCAGTACCGGCGTCAGTACCGGCGTCAGTACCGGCGTCAGTACCGGCGTCAGTACCGGCGTCAGTACCAGCATCAGTAGTAGCGTCAGTACCAGAATCGGTGACAGAATCGGTACCAGCATCGGTACTAGTACCAGCATCGGTACCAGCATCAGTACCAGCATTCCCTGTAGTTGAAGGTTGGCCTTATTCGTCATGTTTTTTTGTCCACAGGTGGGGACCTGAGTGTGGACTCTCTCTCTCCTACCCATACCCTAAGCTCTGTCCCCTCCCCTGTTTCCCTGGAGGCTCTGTCACCCTACTCCATACAAGTAAGCCATTATGCCTGTATTATGCCTGCATGTTCAGGGTGGTGTACTGGAGGTCATTTTGCAGTCATGGGAAATCTACTGTCGGTCTGCATGTGTTTGACGCGGCTATCTAGTTGGGCTCTGGGTTTTTCCCCTATGTGCATCTATTAATGTGTGTGTCGGTGTGTGCGTCGGTGTGCGTCAGTGTCTGTTCGTGTGTGTCGGTGTGTGTCGTTCTCACATGGCGTCTTTAGAGATGTTGCCGCTTCTGCCAGCTGTTCTGTTGCAACAAACACACACCTGAGCCCCTCGTTAAGAAATGTCTAAAGCACCTTGTCAAACAAATTAACCATCGTCTGCTAGTGGTGTGCCACGCCCCCTCGTTAAAATGAGGTGATGACAACTCTGACCACATTAGCATAATGTGGAAGGCAGTTGTTTTCACAGCATGTTATTAAGAGGACATGGATTTGATCTTCTGATCCTGTCCCACACCTGTTCATTTCAGTGTCCCTGCATTTCAAAGGCATTTGGATGTTAACAAGCGTGTGAGTCGTTGAGAACTTTCTAGTCCTTTTCCAAGACATTTGGATTAGAACAACTCCTCTAACAGAATAGGTTACATTATAGAGGTGGATGCCATTTAGTTTCCTATGTTGTACACATATGACTGTGTGTTGTTTTGTAACTACCTTCAATGAGGAGGTATTGTAACGCCTGATACGCTTCCTGGAAATGAAACAATAGTGACCTTTGACCCTTTTTACTGCCTTCCACAGGATGATTTAGCCATATGTTCTCAGAACCAGCCCTCACCTGCGGTCTCTGTGTCCTCCGAGTCAAGTGGCTTTTCTGAGCCCACCCTGGCCAAGAAGGCCCCCAAGAGGACCAGCCAGACCAGACAAGGTACGATGCCAGTCACCCTCCTCTGGTACGATGCCAGTCACCCTCCTCTGGTACGATGCCAGTCACCCTCCTCTGGTACGATGCCAGTCACCCTCCTCTGGTACGATGCCAGTCACGCTCCTCTGGTACGATGCCAGTCACCCTCCTCTGGTACGATGCCAGTCACCCTCCTCTGGTACGATGCCAGTCACCCTCCTCTGGTACGATGCCAGTCACGCTCCTCTGGTACGATGCCAGTCACGCTCCTCTGGTACGATGCCAGTCACCCTCCTCTGGTACGATGCCAGTCACCCTCCTCTGGTACGATGCCAGTCACCCTCCTCTGGTACGATGCCAGTCACCCTCCTCTGGTACGATGCCAGTCACCCTCCTCTGGTACGATGCCAGTCACCCTCCTCTGGTACGATGCCAGTCACCCTCCTCTTTCTTTCATGCATGAAATATTTCTGCAGAAAAAAACACCGCTCTAGGAACAATTATTTCAATATGAATTCTCTGCACTCACGTACGCTACACCAATTATTTCAATATGAATTCTCTGTACTCACGTAGGCTACACCAATTATTTCAATATGAATTCTCTGCACTCACGTAGGCTACAACAATTATTTCAAATTAATTCTCTGCACTTACGTAGGCTACAACAATTATTTCAATATGAATTCTCTGCACTCACGTAGGCTACAACAATTATTTCAATATGAATTCTCTGCACTCACGTAGGCTACAACAATTATTTCAAAATGAATTCTCTGTACTCATGTACGCTACACCAATTATTTCAAATGAATTATCTGTACTCACGTTGGCTACAACAATTATTTCAAATGAATTATCTGTACTCACGTAGGCTACACCAATTATTTCAATATGAATTCTCTGCACTCACGTAGGCTACAACAATTATTTCAATATGAATTCTCTGCACTCACGTACGCTACACCAATTATTTCAATATGAATTCTCTGCACACACGTAGGCTACAACAATTATTTCAAATGAATTCTCTGCACTTACGTAGGCTACACCAATTATTTCAATATGAATTCTCTGCACTCACGTAGGCTACACCAATTATTTCAATATGAATTCTCTGCACTCACGTAGGCTACAACAATTATTTCAAATTAATTCTCTGCACTTACGTAGGCTACAACAATTATTTCAATATGAATTCTCTGCACTCACGTAGGCTACAACAATTATTTCAATATGAATTCTCTGCACTCACGTAGGCTACAACAATTATTTCAAAATGAATTCTCTGTACTCATGTACGCTACACCAATTATTTCAAATGAATTATCTGTACTCACGTTGGCTACAACAATTATTTCAATATGAATTCTCTGCACACACGTAGGCTACACCAATTATTTCAATATGAATTCTCTGCACTCACGTAGGCTACAACAATTATTTCAATATGAATTCTCTGTACTCACGTAGGCTACAACAATTATTTCAATATGAATTCTCTGCACACACGTAGGCTACAACAATTATTTCAATATGAATTCTCTGCACTCACGTCGGCTACAACAATTATTTCAATAGGAATTCTCTGCACTCACGTAGGCTACTACAATTATTTCAATATGAATTCTCTGCACTCACGTTGGCTACAACAATTATTTCAATATGAATTCTCTGCACTCACGTAGGCTACAACAATTACTTCAAAATGAATTCTCTGTACTCACGTCGGCTACAACAATTATTTCAATATGAATTCTCTGCACTCACGTAGGCTACAACAATTATTTCAATATGAATTCTCTGCACTCACGTAGGCTACAACAATTATTTCAATATGAATTCTCTGCACTCACGTAGGCTACAACAATTATTTCAATATGAATTCTCTGCACTCACGTAGGCTACAACAATTATTTCAATATGAATTCTCTGCACTCACGTAGGCTACAACAATTATTTCAATATGAATTCTCTGCACTCACGTAGGCTACAACAATTATTTCAATATGAATTCTCTGCACTCACGTAGGCTACAACAATTATTTCAATATGTATTCTCTGCACTCACGTTGGCTACAACAATTATTTCAATATGAATTCTCTGCACTCACGTAGGCTACAACAATTATTTCAAAATGAATTCTCTGTACTCACGTCGGCTACAACAATTATTTCAATATGAATTCTCTGCACTCACGTAGGCTACAACAATTATTTCAATATGAATTCTCTGCACTCACGTAGGCTACACCAATTATTTCAATATGAATTCTCTGCACTCACGTAGGCTACAACAATTATTTCAATATGAATTCTCTGCACTCACGTACGCTACACCAATTATTTCAATATGAATTCTCTGCACTCACGTACGCTACACCAATTATTTCAATATGAATTCTCTGCACTCACGTAGGCTACAACAATTATTTCAATATGAATTCTCTGCACTCACGTACGCTACACCAATTATTTCAATATGAATTCTCTGCACTCACGTAGGCTACAACAAGCATGTTTGTTGTCCAATATTATTATTATTATTAACACCATGTCTGGAATTTGTTACAGAAGCCAGAAACAATAAAAATAGTCTATTTAAAAATAAAAAATCTGAATCATTATAACTATTAAATTAAATATAGCCTATATACAGAGTAAGTATAATACATTTTATTTGGATCGTTTTTTTGCTCAGTTAAATAATATTAGGTGCAGCAACTAACCTTAGAGAACCATTTATACCAAAATAAACCTAGATCAAATCCTAGTGCTGGTTCGGTGGAAAAAAGGTTTTGATTACTGAAAAGTCAGGCTAATTAGTATATTATACTAATAATAATAGCATGAAACATGTAAGATAGCTTTGTAGTTGGAATCTAGTAGGGGTAGCCTGAATACTTAGACTATTTGAGTATTCGTTCAGTAAATTGGTATTCAAAAACCCCTCAGACGACTGAGATACTTCAAGTCAAACCGTCCATTTATTTATTTATTTATTTGTAGTTTTTTTTGGGGTCAGTCAAATTAAAAGTTTTTTGAGTTTTTGTAAATAAGAAAAATGGGAGGTCTTTGTGTGTGGAATATATAGCAGGTGAAGATCTTGAGATACTGCTCTCTCCCTTGTAAGTTTGATTCGGCCAAAGACGTTCTGCGAGTGTTGTTGCTCCGATTAGCCATAGTTGTTCATGTCTGGGTTTCTTGTTTTGTGCAGCCCCCTAATACCCACAGGTGTAGTGTTCTATTAAAACACCATTCAACAGTACATTCAATTCACACTTTCGTGTTTTATTTGATGTTAGCTAAGATAGATGTTCGGGAATGCCGGAAACATCATAATGTAATGTAGTTTACTCATTTAATCTATATGGTAAGCCCAATATTACCAATTCACATAGACCCCATTCCAGTCTTGCATGTGGCTGTCTTCTATTGATTTATAAATGCATAAAATAAGTTCCCATGACTCTGTTGCATATGTTAATGTGGTCGAAATCATCACCACAACCGACGCCAATGGATTTACTGATTGTCAGATGTATTATCCAGGTCTATTGTGAACAAAAAAGTATAAAGTAACGGATAGTCGTATATCTGTCTAGAACAGTAAATCCGATTTGACGGACAACATTATGAGGGTACCATCGGCACTTAGCCCAACCATATTTACGGTTCTGTTTGTGTCCAAAAACGTCAGATTGTTTCCGATACACCTGCATTTCGGTTTATCATGCACTTTTCTTGGCTTCTCTGTTTTGTCTATCATGTTTTCAAACCCATAACTATTGTTTAATAATGGCGTACTATTCTGTTTAAGCTTGCTTAATTTGTGGGCAATAAAAATTAGTTTAAAATACACAAATACTAGTTTAGAATGTGCACAAGCTCTATTGAATTGCCAATACTAGCTGCCGTGTTTTGCCTGCCAGGCTGTCAGAGTAAACGCATAAATGAAAACTATGTATTCGAAGCCTGTAAAAGGTATTCAGGCCAGCCCTAGAATGTAGTTGAACGGGAAGCGCACTCAACACGTTGATACTCTAGCATGCATGAACTTAAGAAGTTCATTTCATTGAATGCAGTTGAAACAGCCCTTATTTATTCAGTTAGTTTACCAGAGTGAAAGTGAAATTGATTGCTATCTCTTTTTACAGTCTCTTTGCATCATTCAGGCAATCCCTGTAACATGATTTTCTTTAGTTGTTCATCTTGTCTAGCAAATAGTATCTGTTGGATCATTCTCTACTAATGTTAAAACATCAGCACTGTGGCTACCTACTCACAACCAATTTGTCATTGTTCATTTTCCAGCCGATCGGGCTACGATCTGGCATCATTTATTTAAGGCTGTTTTTCTCTAATTGTTGTATTGCCCTTGTCGTTTTTTTGTTTATTTTACTGTAGCGCTTTTGGTTTAAGAAAAGCGCATTATATATTTTTTTTATTATTATAACTCCTACTACCAATCATACTGCTGCTACTCCTACTACCAATAATACTACTGCTACTCCTACTACCAATAATACTACTGCTACTCCTACTACCAATAATACTACTGCTACTCCTACTACCAATAATACTACTGCTACTCCTACTACCAATAATACTACTGCTACTCCTACTACCAATCATACTGCTGCTACTCCTACTACCAATCATACTACTGCTACTCCTACTACCAATCATACTACTGCTACTCCTACTACCAATCATACTACTGCTACTCCTACTACCAATAATACTACTGCTACTCCTACTACCAATCATACTACTGCTACTCCTACTACCAATAATACTACTGCTACTCCTACTACCAATAATACTACTGCTACTCCTACTACCAATAATACTACTGCTACTCCTACTACCAATAATACTACTGCTACTCCTACTACCAATCATACTGCTGCTACTCCTACTACCAATCATACTGCTGCTACTCCTACCAATCATACTGCTGCTACTCCTACTGACAATCATACTGCTGCTACTCCAACTACCAATAATACTACTGCTACTCCTACTGCCAATCATACTGCTGCTACTCCTACTGCCAATCATACTGCTGCTACTCCTACTACCAATAATACTACTGCTACTCCTAATACCAATCATACTACTGCTACTCCTACTACCAATCATACTACTGCTACTCCTACTACCAATCATACTGCTGCTACTACCAATAATACTGCTGCTACTCCTACTACCAATCATACTACGGCTACTCCTACTACCAATCATACTGCTGCTACTCCTACTACCAATCATACTGCTGCTACTCCTACTACCAATCATACTACTGCTACTCCTACTACCAATCATACTGCTGCTACTCCTACTACCAATAATACTGCTGCTACTCCTACTACCAATAATACTGCTGCTACTTCTACTACCAATCATACTACGGCTACTCCTACTACCAATCATACTGCTGCTACTCCTACTACCAATCATACTGCTGCTACTCCTACTACCAATCATAATGCCGCTACTCCTACTACCAATCATACTACCGCTACTCCTACTACCAATCATACTACCGCTACTCCTACTACCAATCATACTACCGCTACTCCTACTACCAATCATACTGCCGCTACTCCTACTACCAATCATACTGCCGCTACTCCTACTACCAATCATACTGCCGCTACTCCTACTACCAATCATACTACTGCTACTCCTACTACCAATCATACTACTGCTACTGACAACAAAATGAAAAAATGCTCTGAAGTTGCATTCAAACAGCTTTACTACTTCTCTTACAGAGATCTTTGATTATTGAATTCCAAAATGTCTATTTTTATAATATACAATAACCACATTCATTACATTAAAAACTTGAACAATTATTTTCTATTTGTATCATGGATTTTAGTTGTTAAGGGTGTTTCAAAGATCTAAGCTGCTGCCTGCAGTAAGCATTTACAGTAGGGCTGATTTGGGAAAATAATCTTATTGTGATTATTTTTACCAATATTGCGATTTTGATTTAATATGTAATTATTTTTAAGCCCTTTATTTTCTGTATTATCAACAATGACAAGCAATAAATAATTGTATAGTATGACCAACACAGTATTGGATATATAAAACATAAACCGTTCTTTCCTGTAGGCCAAGCCTTTATGTTATGATCAGATTAGGTGATGCATACATTGATATTTAAGACATTTCTATTTAACTATTAATCAACAGTATTATCTTGACTGATTTGTTGAACTTCCAGCCTTGTGAGCATTTAATCATTGTCATGATAACATCAAGCATTGACCAATTAGCCTGGTGTAAACATTAATATAAAAATTAGTAACACATCACACAAACTTAAGTTTATTAAAAATAAATAAATCTGTGGCTACAACACTAATTATTTAGATAATACAAAGTCGCAATAATAAACATATGATATTTAAACATGTAGATTGCACATTTTAGACATTTTCTTTAAATATTTTTTATATCTTACTGATCTCCAGTCAGTGACATAAAACTCAAAGTGCAGAACCATAAGGTAGCAGTGACGTAGCAACGTTAGCCTGGCAGGTTTTGCAACATACCTGATGCTGGGCGGCATATTATTTTTAAAGTCTAAATATTCCTGCACAACTGACGTTCCTCTTTTAACACTTCCCTAGTGTCAGGATCTTTCAAGCCTGAGGCCATTGTAAAAAAAAAAGCTTGCACTTTTTTTTTTAATTACAGCTTTGCGATTTAATTTTTTCTAATAACATCGTTCAGCTCTACTTTACAGGCAGCGTTGGTTTGAATCCAGCCCACGGCTCTTACAGGAAAAAAATCCTATTTCTCTGCTTTTCTTTCCAATAATGCATTAAACATTTTATATAATTAATTAATTTTTTACCCAGTTTAGTTACAGTTGGTGTTATTATTCCCACTGAATATATTATATCTGTTTTAATTTGCTATGGCTGGTATTTACTATGTTGAGTATAATGTGAACCAGACTAATGTAAAAACATTCAACTGATCTGTGCATTACTTTCTGTCTATCGGTGTCCATCCAATTGTTTCCATTGAATTATGAGTGGTTGTACAGTGCCAATGGGTTGGTGAGCATTTGTTCTCCATTGTAATTCACAGCCAAACCAGCCCAGCCAGTGAAAAGGCCCATCCAGGTCTGCCCCAAGGTCTCCATCCAACCCCGACCAGTTATAACCACCGTACCCCTGGCCCACACCACCACCCCTCTTCAGACGAAGACCATCATTATCCAACCCATGCAGACCACAGTGTTGCCCCACTCTGCTGTGGTCAAACCAGTCCCTGTCAGCATACAGCCAGCGCCACGTATAGGTGCGGTAAAACAAAACTACACATTACATGTTAACATATGATTCAGTATGACTCAGCTGATTCTCTATGGTGGTTTCTAGACATAAACCCATACATGTTAACATATGATTCAGTATGACTCAGCTGATTCTCTATGGTGGTTTCTAGACATTAATACATACATGTTAACATATGATTCAGTATGACTCAGCTGATTCTCTATGGTGGTTTCTAGACATTAATACATACATGTTAACATATGATTCAGTATGACTCAGCTGATTCTCTATGGTGGTTTCTAGACATTAATACATACATGTTAACAGATGACGTCCGTATATAATGTGGATGTTTCCAATAGTTTCTTGCTGCTATGTTAGATTGGTAGTCATCTAAAGAACAATTAGTTTTTTGGGGTGTGTATGGGGTTTCTGTCTGAATGCGTATTTTAAGTTGTTATTTTTCTAAGTCTGTTCTGTTTTAATATGACCTTGACCCAGGCCTTCTGTGAACAGATGTCCTTATTGGCATAATTGTCAAGGAATTGTCCCTAATTGGCAGATTTTTATATATAAACCCTCCCATATATAAAAGATGGCATTTTAACAGGGGTGTGTAGACTTTTCATATCCACTGTAGCAGTCTGATAGACCAATGGAGGCTTTCGTCAATTAGAAAGGGTTACCCTAACCCTATTACTAACCCTAACCCTATTACAAATTCTGCAATGCACTGGCTCAATCTGTAAAATCTGCCTGTTGTGTTTAAAACGAATACTTTGTTGAAGCACCTCTTGATTTTGTTACAGCACTCTTTTTGGTTAGGAGTCTATTAGCATGGCACATCTAGACTTATATGAAGTATTTGTGAGATTGTTGTCACATGTAACACACAGCCAGTACTTGCCCAGAAATTCCTGCAGCTTACTTAATGTTGCTGTAGGCCTCTTGGAAGCCACACTGTCCAGTTTTCTTCTCGTCTTTTCATCAATTTTAATGGGATGTCCAGTTCTTGGTAATGTCTCTGTTGTACTCTGTTGTGATGATGACTGTCTTCACTGTGTTCCATGGTTTATCTAAATGTAAGGGAAATGCTACTGGAAGAGCTGACCTTTATTTGTGATTAATCTGAGTCACTTTAAACGACGGTATGAGTGTAATTGGTTAAGTATAAACACAACCATATCCCCAGTTATAAGAGGGTGTGCACACTTATGCAACCAGGTTATATGGAGGTTTTTATTTTTCACCTTCAAAGATTTCAGTTTGAAGGTGGAAAAAGTTCTGACATGATTTATCGTTCTCATTTTTCACATCACAAAAACCTGGCATGTGTAGACTTTTTCTATCCACTGTATGTGCATTTTGGCAATATGTTTGAAAACTAAATTAGGATTTGGGTTGTTCTGTTGGTTGTCCACCAGAGGTCAGCATTCCCCTACATTTGTACTTTAGCCTCTTAAAATTGGTTTGAGTACTCCTGGCAGGCTGGCACATGATCTGTTTTCCGCTCAAAAGTCACACCTTGCCTCCAAGTTATTGGTTTAGAATAACCAGGGGAACGGGTACCCTGGGGTGGGGGGGTCATGTGTTCATAATGTCATTAGGCTTATTAATAGAGCAGAGAAAATGTATGTTGGTTGTACAGTCACCGGTTTAGCAGATAAAATAAAAATGACAACTGATTCTAGTCTATTAAAACAGTGTGAGCAAAGCATCTCCCTCCCCAATCAATCAGCTGCACACACGGATCTCATTTTGGTTGGAACCGGATTGGTACGAAGATACCTGATTTAAGACTGTTTTGGAGGAGCTTGTCAATGTGGTGATCATGTGATCGGAGTTGTCCTGTTAAATGACCCGTGTGGTTTTTTTATTCATATTGGTCTGACCCCATACCTGACTAGCTACCTCAGCTTTGGAACAGTGAGGTCACAGAACCGGACCGAACCAAACCAACACTGTGGAATATGTGACCACATATTCTAACCATCTACAGACTTTAATGCAATTTTGAAGTAGAAGCAAAACCATACATATTTTCTCTAGAGCGTGTCCTTACTTGACATGCTGAAGGAAGCAGACTTAATTCATTTGTGGGCGGACCTCTCATTTGCCGTGTTTCATTAACTGTGTGGTGGCTTGCTAGGCTAACCTTATCCCTATTTGCTTGTTAACTGTGTGGTGGCTTGCTAGGCTAACCTAATCCCTATTTACTTGTTAACTGTGTGGTGGCTTGCTAGGCTAACCTAATCCCTATTTACTTGTTAACTGTGTGGTGGCTTGCTAGGCTAACCTAATCCCTATTTACTTGTTAACTGTGTGGTGGCATGCTAGGCTAACCTAATCCCTATTTACTTGTTAACTGTGTGGTGGCATGCTAGGCTAACCTAATCCCTATTCACTCATTACTGTGTGGTGGCTTGCTAGGCTAACCTAATCCCTATTTACTTGTTAACTGTATGGTGGCTTGCTAGGCTAACCTAATCCCTATTTACTTGTTAACTGTGTGGTGGCTTGCTAGGCTAACCTAATCCCTATTTACTTGTTAACTGTGTGGTGGCTTGCTAGGCTAACCTAATCCCTATTTACTCGTTAACTGTGTGGTGGCTTGCTAGTCTAACCTAATCCCTATTTACTCGTTAACTGTGTGGTGGCTTGCTAGGCTAACCTAATCCCTATTTACTAGTTAACTGTGTGGTGGCTTGCTAGGCTAACCTAATCCCTATTTGCTTGTTAACTGTGTGGTGGCTTGGTAGGCTAACCTTATCCCTATTTGCTTGTTAACTGTGTGGTGGCTTGGTAGGCTAACCTAATCCCTATTTACTTGTTAACTGTATGGTGGCTTGCTAGGCTAACCTAATCCCTATTTGCTTGTTAACTGTGTGGTGGCTTGCTAGGCTAACCTAATCCCTATTTACTTGTTAACTGTATGGTGGCTTGGTAGGCTAACTTATTCCCTATTTACTTGTTAACTGTATGGTGGCTTGCTAGGCTAACCTTATCCCTATTTACTTGTTAACTGTGTGGTGGCTTGGTAGGCTAACCTTATCCTTATTTACTTGTTAACTGTGTGGTGGCTTGGTAGGCTAACCTTATCCCTATTTACTTGTTAACTGTATGGTGGCTTGCTAGGCTAACCTAATCCCTATTTACTTGTTAACTGTGTGGTGGCTTGGTAGGCTAACCTTATCCCTATTTACTTGTTAACTGTGTGGTGGCTTGCTAGGCTAACTTATTCCCTATTTGCTTGTTAACTGTATGGTGGCTTGCTAGGCTAACCTAATCCCTATTTACACTGACATGTCATTTAGCAGTGAGACGGGAGGCTTCTGTGCCCCAGTCTGGGGGATTGTTCCTGGCTCGAGGAATGTTGTTAAACTTGAGGTTCGGCACGACGCTGTAGGTTTAAACCATGTACAGCTGTTTGGTAGTAATAAAGGTGCATATTGCATCACCACTATACAATAATGTGCTATTAATGTGCAAACACCGACACTCATTCCCTTTCTGTTATTCTCTCTTCGTGTAATGCAGGTAGTAGGTAAGGAATGTGACAACCCGTTGACTCTGATGATTAACATATGTCCAGTCAGCTCCCTAGTGTTTTAGTTTACTTTCAGACGATGGGGGACTGTTATGTTGATGGGTCCATGTAGGGAGAGGTTAAAGGGTAGATGGGTTTCTGGATGCACTGTTCACCAGTGGAGGAGGTCAGCCTGTGCTAATGGCTCAAGCACACATAGGCGATTGGTTTATGCTCAGCCACAAGCTCAACTGGCAACTACTCAGAATGAGCGGTTATCAAGTATAACCTGATTACTCATTAACAGAGAATGCTGTGTAGATTGTCAGTTATGGGTACACTGAAAAAATATCTTCTTGCTCTTGTTGACCTTTCCGAGTGATTTCTAATCCTGTTGTTTGATTGGTTCAGAGTGGGCGTCTAACGAATAGCAATTCAACAAGATGTATCACTAAGCCTCTGACACTAGCTAGTTAGTGGTCAGCGAGATACAGCCAGGGTGAGGTATGACGAGCACCAAGTGGCGTCAAGATCTACAGTCGCCACGGGGTTATGATGCCCTGAGATGGCCCTGAGTGGCGACCCATCAGATAAATGCTGCTCTGTTGTTATTGGTTGTTAGCAGTTGAAGAGCTTTAAACACACACACCGCATTTCCAGTTATGTGACTGTCACAACTTTGGTTTGTATAAATGTTCTTTGATCTCCACTCCTACCAGGTAATCCCTTGATGCTTGCCCAGCCAACTCAGGTGCTACAGCCGGCCCAGGTGCTACACATCCAGACACCACAGGCTGTCACTGGGCATCTGGTTACCATGTCAGCGATGACTCAAGATAGGGCGGCATCCATCACAACTCCTTCATCTTTAGTGACGGTCTCACTCAACACCCCTGGCTCTGACGACGATGTAAGTGTGTCTGTTTGACTCTGTCTGTATGCAAGTGTCTGACACTGTCTGTTTGTGGGTGTCTGACTCTGTCTGTATGTGGGTGTCTGACTCTGTCTGTTTGTGGGTGTCTGACTCTGTGTGTATGTGGGTGTCTGACTCTGTCTGTTTGTGGGTGTCTGACTTTGTCTGTATGTGGGTGTCTGACTCTGTCTGTATGTGGGTGTCTGACTCTGTCTGTATGTGGGTGTCTGACTCTGTCTGTATGTGGGTGTCTGACTCTGTCTGTATGTGGGTGTCTGACTCTGTCTGTATGTGGGTGTCTGACTCTGTCTGTATGTGGGTGTCTGACTCTGTCTGTTTGTGGGTGTCTGACTCTGTGTGTATGTGGGTGTCTGACTCTGTCTGTTTGTGGGTGTCTGACTCTGTCTGTATGTGGGTGTCTGACTCTGTCTGTATGTGGGTGTCTGACTCTGTCTGTATGTGGGTGTCTGACTCTGTCTGTATGTGGGTGTCTGACTCTGTCTGTATGTGGGTGTCTGACTCTGTCTGTATGTGGGTGTCTGACTCTGTCTGTATGTGGGTGTCTGACTCTGACTCTATGTGGGTGTCTGACTCTGTCTGTATGCGGGGTGTCTGCCTCTGACTCTATGCGGGTGTCTGACTCTGTCTGTATGTGGGTGTCTGACTCTGTCTGTATGTGGGTGTCTGACTCTGTCTGTATGTGGGTGTCTGACTCTGTCTGTATGTGGGTGTCTGACTCAGTCTGTATGTGGGTGTCTGACTCTGTCTGTATGTGGGTGTCTGACTCTGTCTGTATGTGGGTGTCTGACTCTGTCTGTATGTGGGTGTCTGACTCTGTCTGTATGTGGGTGTCTGACTCTGACTCTATGTGGGTGTCTGACTCTGTCTGTATGTGGGTGTCTGACTCTGTCTGTATGTGGGTGTCTGACTCTGTCTGTATGTGGGTGTCTGACTCTGTCTGTATGTGGGTGTCTGACTCTGTCTGTATGTGGGTGTCTGACTCTGTCTGTATGTGGGTGTCTGACTCTGTCTGTATGTGGGTGTCTGACTCTGTCTGTATGTGGGTGTCTGACTCTGTCTGTATGTGGGTGTCTGACTCTGTCTGTATGTGGGTGTGTCTGACTCTGTCTGTATGTGGGTGTCTGACTCTGTCTGTATGTGGGTGTCTGACTCTGTCTGTATGTGGGTGTCTGACTCTGACTCTATGTGGGTGTCTGACTCTGTCTGTATGCGGGGTGTCTGCCTCTGACTCTATGCGGGTGTCTGACTCTGTCTGTATGTGGGTGTCTGACTCTGTCTGTATGTGGGTGTCTGACTCTGTCTGTATGTGGGTGTCTGACTCTGTCTGTATGCGGGTGTCTGACTCAGTCTGTATGTGGGTGTCTGACTCTGTCTGTATGTGGGTGTCTGACTCTGTCTGTATGTGGGTGTCTGCCTCTGACTCTATGTGGGTGTCTGACTCTGTCTGTATGTGGGTGTCTGACTCTGTCTGTATGTGGGTGTCTGACTCTGTCTGTATGCGGGTGTCTGACTCTGTCTGTATGTGGGTGTCTGACTCTGTCTGTATGTGGGTGTCTGACTCTGTCTGTATGTGGGTGTCTGACTCTGTCTGTATGTGGGTGTCTGACTCTGTCTGTATGTGGGTGTCTGACTCTGTCTGTATGTGGGTGTCTGACTCTGTCTGTATGTGGGTGTCTGACTCTGTCTGTATGTGGGTGTCTGACTCTGTCTGTATGTGGGTGTCTGACTCTGTCTGTCTGTATGTGGGTGTCTGACTCTGTCTGTATGTGGGTGTCTGCCTCTGACTCTATGCGGGGTGTCTGCCTCTGACTCTATGCGGGGTGTCTGCCTCTGACTCTATGCGGGTGTCTGACTCGGTCTGTATGTGGGTGTCTGACTCTGTCTGTGACTGTGTACAGTTAAAGTCCATTGAGTCAGTGTGAGGTAGATGTCCGGTCTACAGCTGGATCATTTCCTGATCACCCCACAGCATCTGGTTTCTTGTTGTCTTTTACAATCCAATATCTTGAGTTTCTGGGTTACATTTGAATAAGCAGACAAAATGGCGGTCTGGAACAATAGTGTTTTCACATTTCCATCTAAGTTTCCTGCAGCCAGAACTGGAATTATGCTGAACTCTGTGCATAGTAACTAGAGCATACCACTATAGTTTACTATTTGTATGCTAATAACTTTATTTAACTTTTATGTCATAAAGGTTGCATTACTTCTATTCTTCTATTACTATTCAGATCCTGCTGAACATATCCTTTTCTTAAAGACTTATATGTCTCAGAGGTTGTCATTTCTGTCACACACCCTTTAACATTCAATATAAATGGAGAATGTCAGTAATACCTGTTTTCAGAAGGAAGTGTTTTCTGTGTTCTGCGGCTGTTTGTGGTCCGAGGGCACGCTCTGTGGTTGTCATGACGTCAATAGCAACCCCATTAAGGTGGTCTTACTGTTCGTGCTTGTGTGAGGGAGAGTTTACACAACAACATGAACAGTTTGGTGCTAGTAAAACCAGCTCCAGTCTGTATGTCTGGGGAGTAATATCATGACACATGCCCAATGCCTTTTCAGTTCCTCTTGTTTTGCTAGGGTGATGTAAGGACAGCTGCAGCACACGCGCATGCGCACACACACACACACACGTTGCCCTGCTCCCTCCACACATCTTATTCAGTGCTGTATAATTACCTGCCTTAGGATGTTAAAAACACAACTGTTTCATACAAGGTTTAACTTTAGCAGATGATGTTCAAAATACAATGTCTTTATTGTCAAGAGGATGTCAATTATTGTGAATTGTAACATAGTGGTGTTGTTGATATTCGCCAGCTGTTTCCCAATAAATATCCTCTAGGGCTGTTGCACATGCTGTTTTGGTTTTGGGATAGCACATTTCTGAGAATGCTATTCAAGGAGTTGATGTGGGAAAATGTATTGTTTTGTAGTCTCCTGTAGTGAAAGTCTATGCGTGACCACCAGAAATATCTCATAGCGACTACTTACGACCCTGGCCTGTTAGAACATCCAGAACCACACATCCTCTCACCGCCATTTTGTTTCACCCTCTTTTTGTCTTCCTACTTCACAACAGCTTTTTTCTTTTGTGCATCGTCCAAATGTAACACTTCTAATAGCCTGAACGCTGTGTTGGGCCAAAAAACATTTCACAACTTTAGTCAACGTTTCATTATGATTTAGTGATTTTGTCGACCAAATAAATGTTTAGTCATTACGACTGTGTTCTACCGTGTGAATAATGATTTGTGTGAAGGTTGTGTCAGCCTTTCTGTTGACTGAGCGATCACGTTTGACGTTAATGTTGTTTTTATAGCAAATCATTACCCCATTTCACCAGATGGCGTTTTATAAATAGTAATGGTTATTATTCTGACTTAGTAGTAACAGCTTTGTGTAGATGACGGGACTAGGAGTGCTCTGGTCTGGTAGTTCAGTAATCACGGGCATGATGCAGTCTGGAGTGAAGGAATGTTAGCGCCAAACCTTGAGAGCATTGATGAGGAATGCCAACATACAAGAGGCAAAACAAACGAGCCACTCTGGCCATTTATAAACTTGATAAAGTAGACTGTACAGAAATGAATGACGAGGGGTTTTAAAGGAAATGATAAGAAAAAGCAGCACACTCCAAACTCGAATGCATATAATATTTAATATAACCAACGTTTTGACAGTCTTCATCAGAGTTGTGTGTGTGTGTTCTGACCAGTCACTGCTCTGTGTTCGGTTTGTTTTGGTTTGACTATAGCATGATGGTTTGTGTGTGTGTGTGTGTTAGGGAGGCAAAGTGAAAAAACGTTCGTATTAATCGCTTCTCTGCAGAGCTCATATGAGATCATGAGTATGTGTGACTTGCAGAGTAGTTCCAAATTATTTCATAATTGGAACCTATGATGCAAAGGCACTGATGAGCCACAACATTATGACCACTCACAGGTGAGGCGAATACAGTTGATCTCCTAACAAGGTCACACGACATGTCTGGGTAGATTTGATTAAAAGTGATTTGCGTATTTTCTGTTGTGACTTGGCGTGTTGTTGCATACTAAGCTTACATTCTATATTTGTACATTTGTTGAAGGATTTCCAAACTAGAACCACTATTAAACTTGAGCTACAACCTTCTGATGTGGCACACACACATTTCATAAACAACGTCCGCTTCTGATAATTGTAAAAAAAAAAAAAATGTCTAACAGGTGGTGCACTCAGTTTGAGCATGCTGTAAACTAAGTTAACATTTATTTCACAATTAAGAACAAAGTGAAACATTTCTGCAAATTGTAATATTTACAAATACAAAACAGAAAAGTGTCAATTGCATAATTCACTCGTTTTAGTCAATATTAGGAACATGCAGCTTTTTCCAGCAATTAAAGCATGTATTTGGATAGCTCCATCAAGTTGGATGAAGAACTTTTCTGTATTTGAGCCACTTCAATGTGGCTAATATGTCCTGCTGGAAGATGAATATTCTCTCATGTTCCCAGTCTCTTGCAGTTTTTGTAGTAGTTGGCTGCATACATTTTGCCCACTATGTCCTTAAGCTTTCCAGGCCCTGACACAGAAGTTTACCCATAGTATGATACTCATATCCATGCTTCACGTGATGCAATCTATTTTGTGAAGTGCACCAGACTCTCCTGCAGCAAAGGATCCCCACAACACAATGCTGCCACCCTTGTGCTTCATGGTTGGAAGGCCCTTTTTCCTTCAAACATAACTATGGTCATAATGACCAAACTGTTCTATTTTCGTTTCATCAGACCAGAGGACATTTCTCCAAAAAGTATGTTTTTTGTCCCCATGTGTCTTTGCAAACTGTAGTCTGGCTTTTTTGTGTTGGTTTTTGACCAGTGGCTTTTACCTGGCTGAGCGGTTTTTCAGTATATGATAATATAGGAGTTGTTTTACAATAGATATAGATTCTCTTGTACCCATTTGTACCCGTTTCCTTCAGCATCTTATGCCGTTGTTCTGGGCTTGAGTTACACATTTGAATATTGCTCCCAAGGATATTGCTCCCACTTCTTAACTTTTTTATTTTGTTTTTCCCATGGTGTCAAGCAAAAGTCACTGAGTTTGTAGGTAGGCCTTGAAATACATCCAAATACTTTTTCATGGCAGTGGACACTCAGTGGTCCTCTTACAAAATGTTTAATTGCACTATAGTTGGTTATTCTATCAGCCTAAAATGTGAGTCACATAATGCTGCCCTCTAGTGGACAACATCTAAAGTCCCCAGCTTCCCAGCTTAATGCATGGCCGCCTTCTGCATTTCAAAGATGATGCAACATCTTTCCTTTTGTCATATCTGATGTTCTAGTCAAGTCAAGTCATTTTTATTTATAAAGCACATTTAAAAACAGCAGTTGCTGAACAAAGTGCTGTACACAGGTAAACAAACATATAACAAAACATATCGGACAAGACGAAACTATACATTTAGACACAAGTATCCTTAAACTGACTCAAATGCCAGAGAATAAAAATAGGTTTTAAGACTACATTTAAATATTTCGGTGGTAGGAGAGGACCTGATGAGAATCGGTAGCGTATTCCAGAGTCTCAGGGCCACAGCTAAAAGGGTTTTATTTGATGATCTAAGAGTCCTGGGAGCGTGATACAAAGCGAGAAGGTCTGTGATATATAATGGAGCCAGACTACGTACTGCCTTAAAAACCAATAAAAGCACTTTAAAATCAATTCTGTATTTAACAGGTAGCCAATGAAGAGAGGCCAGTATCGTGGTGATATGATCCCTCTTTTTTGTACCAGTTAATACTCTAGCGGCTGCATTTTGGACAAGTTGTAGACGTGACAATGAAGATTGGCAGATACCGGAGTACAGAGAATTACAATAATCTAGTCGAGATGATATGAGTGCATGTATAACAATCTCCAAATCGTGACGAGAAAGAAATGGTTTTAATTTAACAATGGTCCTCATCTGGTAGATTTGTTGCTGTTCGGTGATGCTGGAAACTGTGCTATTCTACTTTTACTTGACCTCAGTGCGGCTTTTGACACTGTCGATCATGCCATTCTCTTAGATCGTCTCGAGACGGATGTTGGTATCAGGGGTGTGCCCTTAAAATGGTTTAATTCTTATCTGAAAGATTGAACCTTTTCTGTTAATATGGGAAATGTGTCGTCATCTACAGCTGTTATAAATTGTGGAGTACCTCAAGGGTCAATTCTGGGGCCAATTTTATTCTCCCTGTATATGCTTCCTCTGGGCTCAATTCTTCGTAAGCACAATATTCCATATCATTGTTATGCTGACGACACACAACTATATGTACCACTAAAACCTGGTGATATCAACTCCTTCCAGTCGCTTTTTTCCTGCTTATAAGCCATGAAAGGTTGGATGGCAAAAAAACTTTCTCCAACTTAATGACAGCAAGACTGAAGTCTTATTGTTTGGCACTCCAAAATCCACTAAGGAACTAGCTGTAAATCTTGGGCCCCTAACTACGAATGTACACCATTCTGCAAGAAATCTAGGTGTCATCTTTGATTCTGCACTTCTGCACTTACATTTGACAAACAAATATCTGATGTTCTACATTTCCCCAAAATTCAGTGTCTCCTTTCAAATGACATCTATCATTGATCCTACATGGTTTATGTCCTGCGCTATATCTAGTTAGATTTGGGTATGTCGTTTTAGGTGGAAATAGAGATTTTTGGATTACTTGGGAGTTAACAACTTTTGTAGTTCTGATTTGCAAAATTGTTAAAAAAAACGACAACATAAAATATAGTATTGCCACTAAGATTTTGTTAGAACTGTGACACAATTATTTTTACTTCCCTATGCAATCAGATATTTTCTTTTTTTGAAATTGTATTCTAAAACAAAAAGCTGCATTTAAAATTTCACTTGGACATTATTTAGATTAGTGTTTATCAGTGGCTAAACCTAGAAATTATTTTTTTTCTCCAAATGATTGAACGACTCTATTATATCCTTTAAAGACAAATGAAAGCGTTTGCAACACCGGCGGGAACATTCAAACCTCAGCATCTGCATATAGACTGAACATTCAAACCTCAGCATCTGCATATTGACTGAACATTCAAACCTCAGCATCTGCATATAGACTGAACATTCAAACCTCAGCATCTGCATATAGACTGAACATTCAAACCTCAGCATCTGCATATAGACTGTGTAAAATGAATGCTTTATTTAAAGGGGCAATCAGTGGAATCCTTGAAGACTGAATTTAAACGATAACACAAATTGTCTTCTCTTTATTACAAATTGTCTTCCCCCCCACACACACACACACTATTACTGATTACTATTCTTGTCTCATCTGTAAGGGAAAATGAAGACATGACAATTTGAGAGTCGTTCACCCATCTGGGAAAAAGTAGAACCAAAATTAGCCTGATTATAAACATGCATCTCTGTAAGTCACCTTAATTTTGCACCTGTATTTCATGAGTTTCTGGAAGGTATTTAGCAAACTTAATTAATGAGCTGAGCAGTACACAAATACACAAATATCCTACAAATGCGTTAAGGGTGGGCAAGCCCAGATATAGTGGAGTGGAATCCACCTGTTTGTCATTATGTTGTTTCACATGATTTCAGGTAAAATACACCAGTCTCTGGGAGGTCCTACAGTAGGATGAAAAGTGCACCAGTGAGAAGGGCCTCTGTGGGGCTGCTGTGGGGCCTCTGTTAGGCTGCTGTGGGGCCTCTGTGAGGCTGCTGTGGGGCCTCTGTTAGGCTGCTGTGGGGCCTCTGTTAGGCTGCTGAAGGGGCCTCTGTTAGGCTGCTGAAGGGGCCTCTGTTAGGCTGCTGTGGGGCCTCTGTTAGGCTGCTGTGGGGCCTCTGTTAGGCTGCTGTGGGGCCTTTGTTAGGCTGCTGTGGGGCCTTTGTTAGGCTGCTGTGGGGCCTCTGTTAGGCTGCTGTGGGGCCTCTGTTAGGCTGCTGTGGGGCCTCTGTTAGGCTGCTGTGGGGCCTCTGTTAGGCTGCTGTGGGGCCTCTGTTAGGCTGCTGAAGGGGCCTCTGTTAGGCTGCTGAAGGGGCCTCTGTTAGGCTGCTGTGGGGCCTCTGGGCCACCCTGTATGTTATCGGGTCAGATACAAAACTCAAGTGGACATCTTAACTCTAACTAGACATTGCTTGTTTGCACTATTTATTTATATATATGTATATTACATATTATATTTACACATGACATATTCTAGGTAAGCACGGTCTCTCTTTGTATTGTTTGTTTGTTCTGTTGTCCAGCCCAGTTTATCATGGACCAGATTTATGTGGAGAGATTTCAATATTGCAGTTTATTGACACTCTGATAGAAACTACCCAAATCCAGGTTTGCGTCACCAGTGGAAGCCTAACCAAGGACGTAATTGCTGCTAACAGCAATTTTACAAAGTAAAGAATAAAAGGTCTAAATACCAAAGTGCATAAGATGCCTGCAAGTACCACTTAGACAACCCAACGCACCCCCTCAGGCACTAGTCCTGTTGTTCAGCCAATGCCCTTATTGTCCTGGTAACCGTTGTAGTCCTTATTGTCCTCTGGAGTTCCCAGGCTCTGGTGATGGCACAGATCCCAGATATGGTCGGGGTGGAGAGTTTCTCAGGAGACAGAACTGGAGTCTCTCTGATCCAGCAGTTCCTTAAGGCCCGGACCGGGGTCTTTAGTTCTTCCTCCCGCTGTTGAGAGAGGGGGGAAATTACTCACATCTGTCAAACCACCTCAGGTGGCACTTTAAGGGTTATTTTTCAAGAAAGCCTTTATCTAGCAGAAGACTATCACTGATATCGTATTTGCATTATCACAGCTATCTATGGTGGAATACCCAGCCTATCCTATTTTACAACGAACTGTCTGCAATGTGACACATGTTGGATATTTGTTCATTATTCTCCAGTGCAGTGAATTTGATGCTAAATCATTCTCACAGGAAATTATAAAACAAGGCTAGCTTTTTTGTACTCCTTTATTTCTGTCATTTTTCCCTCCCTGTCCTCTGTCATCCTCTATCTTTCAATGGGTTTGCCTTCCTTTATTTTAAGGAGCCACATTCCTGAGTTGCTAACTGGTATTCTATGCCAGATCCTTTTCTGTGTGAATGTGTGTATGTCAGTCAAGAGATGTGTGTGTGTGTGTCAGTCAAGAGATGTGTGTGTGTGTGTGTGTGTCAGTCAAGGTGTGTGGTGTGTGTGTGTGTGTGTGTGTGTGTGTGTGTGTGTGTGTGTGTGTGTGTGTGTGTGTGTGTGTGTGTGTGTGTGTGTGTGTGTGTGTGTGTGTGTGTGTGTGTGTGTGTGTGTGTGTCAGTCAAGAGATGTGTGTGTGTGTGTGTGTCAGTCAAGAGATGTGTGTGTGTGTGTGTGTCAGTCAAGAGATGTGTGTGTGTGTGTGTGTCAGTCAAGAGATGTGTGTGTGTCAGTCAAGAGATGTGTGTGTGTCAGTCAAGAGATGTGTGTGTGTGTGTGTGTGTGTGTGTGTGTCAGTCAAGAGATGTGTGTGTGTGTGTCAGTCAAGAGATGTGTGTGTGTGTGTGTGTGTGTGTCAGTCAAGAGATGTGTGTGTGTGTGTGTGTGTGTGTCAGTCAAGAGATGTGTGTGTGTGTGTGTGTGTGTGTGTGTGTCAGTCAAGAGATGTGTGTGTGTGTGTGTGTGTGTGTCAGTCAAGAGATGTGTGTGTGTGTGTGTGTGTCAGTCAAGAGATGTGTGTGTGTGTGTCAGTCAAGAGATGTGTGTGTGTGTGTGTGTTTGTCAGTCAAGAGATGTGTGTGTGTGTGTGTGTGTATGTCAGTCAAGAGATGTGTGTGTGTGTGTGTGTCAGTCAAGAGATGTGTGTGTGTGTGTGTGTCAGTCAAGAGATGTGTGTGTGTGTGTGTTTGTCAGTCAAGAGATGTGTGTGTGTGTGTGTGTATGTCAGTCAAGAGATGTGTGTGTGTGTGTGTGTATGTCAGTCAAGAGATGTGTGTGTGTGTGTGTGTGTGTGTGTGTGTGTGTGTGTGTGTGTGTGTGTGTGTGTGAGATCCCACTTACAGCCACAGAGATGAGATTCATTGCTACACAGTTGGAGTTGTACACAGTGGGAAGGGGTTTTGTGCTTGGGTACATCTTTCTTACTGATCAGACTTATAAATCAGATAACAGGAGTTATACGCTCCATCTAATCTATCACTCCAGAGCCATCATGGTTTAGAGTTACTTAATCTACACCCCAAAATGTGCTCGATTGTGCCATATAATTAAGTATATAAGTATGTGTGGATGCACGTGTGGATGCACGTGTGAATAAACCTGTAAATGTACGTGTGAATGTAGCTTTATAACTATGTGATCTAGTGGGAAACCATCCCTCAGGCATGTTAAGGTTTGTCTCTCCTCTAGTCAAAGGTGTCCCAGCGGCAGCAGAGGATGATTAAAAACAGGGAGTCAGCGTCCCAGTCCAGGAAGAAGAAGAAAGACTATCTGCTGACGCTGGAAACCCGTCTTCAGATGGCACTGAATGAGAATCAGGCACTCAAGAACGAGAATGGCACCTTGAAGAAACAGCTGGAGGGACTACTGTCAGAGGTTTGTTAGTAAACAGGAAACAGCTGGAAGGACTACTGTCAGAGGTTTGTTAGTAAACAGGAAACAGCTGGAAGGACTACTGTCAGAGGTTTGTTAGGAAACAGCTGGAAGGACTACTGTCAGAGGTTTGTTAGGATGAACAGCTGGACGGACTACTGTCAGAGGTTTATTAGGAAACAGCTGGAAGGACTACTGGCAGAGGTTTATTAGGAAACAGCTGGAAGGACTACAGTCAGAGGTTTGTTAGGACGAACAGCTGGAAGGACTACTGTCAGAGGTTTGTTAGGAAACAGCTGGAAGGACTACTGTCAGAGGTTTGTTAGGATGAACAGCTGGACGGACTACTGTCAGAGGTTTATTAGGAAACAGCTGGAAGGACTACTGGCAGAGGTTTATTAGGAAACAGCTGGAAGGACTACAGTCAGAGGTTTGTTAGGACGAACAGCTGGAAGGACTACTGGCAGAGGTTTATTAGGAAACAGCTGGAAGGACTACAGTCAGAGGTTTGTTAGGACGAACAGCTGGAAGGACTACTGTCAGAGGTTTGTTAGGATGAACAGCTGGACGGACTACTGTCAGAGGTTTATTAGGAAACAGCTGGAAGGACTACTGGCAGAGGTTTATTAGGAAACAGCTGGAAGGACTACAGTCAGAGGTTTGTTAGGACGAACAGCTGGAAGGACTACTGGCAGAGGTTTATTAGGAAACAGCTGGAAGGACTACTGTCAGAGGTTTGTTAGGACGAACAGCTGGAAGGACTACTGTCAGAGGTTCGTTAGGATGAACAGCTGGAGGGACTACTGTCAGAGGTTTGTTAGGAAACAGGAAACAGCTGGAGGGACTACTGGTTTGTTAGGATGAACAATGTGTTTAGAGTCTTACATACAAATGCTTTTAAAATGTGTCCTGTAATCTAATTATATGTTTTTTGTTCCTGTAGAACACGGTTCTGATGACCAGCGGGGGTAAAAGGCGAGCTGTGTGTCTCATGGTGGTTCTGGTGTTCCTCATGCTTAATCTGGGTCCTATAGGGTGAGTCCGACGGCCTTCGTGGAAATATTCTAATCGTCTTGTGCACTGGCACACTTGACTAGAGAGCAAATCAGTTCAGGCATATTATTATATTTGCCCACTAATGCTTTTTAAATGTTAAGGCAGAGTAAGACAGTCTGTCCTGCCCTTACCCGTCCCGCCGTTACCCGTCCCGCCCTTACCCGTCCCGCTTTTACCCGTTCTGTCCTGTCCAGTGCTTAACCCTCCTGTTCTTTCTCCTTTGGCTTTAGTGTTTTTGAGGGTGGAGGTTCTAAGTTCCAGTCTGGCTCTAGACACAGCGGCAGACACCTGCTGGACTTTTCCCCAGGGCTAGAGAACCCAGCTGATCCGGAAATCCTCGTGACCTCCCCTCAGATGGACAGGTAAGGATCTCTCAACAGGATCAGTTCTGGGCATGTGTAACCCTTGGCAAATAAAGCCCATGCTAATTATTATTATTTTTTATTCGGATGCATGGCATAAGTGAACCTGTAGTGTATACATAAAAGATCTGAAGTTCTAAAGACTTCTGGGCCAGGTAATAGAGATCTGGAACGGTTCTAAAGACCTTTTGAATGAAGTTCAAAGATCTGTAGGTTCTTAAGGCTGTAATGGTCTGTAATCAGGTACACTATGTCTCACACTGTTTACCTCATTCAGACTGTAATCAGGTACACTATGTCTCACACTGTTTACCTCATTCAGACTGTAATCAGGTACACTATGTCTCACACTATATAGTCATCGTGGGCTTTAGACTGCAGGTGGACCGATACAAAACATCACTCAGAGGCCGTTCCAGTTCCCAGGAATCTACGTGTGTTTTTCTGGGATTTACCAGCTCTGTTATTCTGTGTAAATGACATTTGAGAAAGTGGGAGACCTTTCAGGGTCCCGTAATAAAACCAGATCTACATTGAACTGGATCCAGTAGACCTCCATGCCGTTAAATCTTTCATATGTTATCACCACTCGTCTTTTCTTCACAAACATCCTCTCTCTCTGTAAGGCCTATTCTGAAGCATATGTGCTCAATACGCAGCCCTGCCGCCCAGTGTTACCTACATATTCTTGAACATGTTTATAATATCGTTTCACTGTTTAGTCTGGCCTGAATTTCCATTATTTATGCTTTGCCTGATACCTCACACATCGTATTTCATCTGAGCTGTGGAGTTAGCATTTTCCCATGTGTCTTTTTTCTGCCCTGCATCACGGTGTCAGCAGAACTTGAGGAGTTATATTTTTGGCAGCGTAATCTCTGAGGTATCCCTGGTATTCTCGAGAACTTGATCCCCGAGTTATGTTATAGACTTTGTGATCTCCGAGGTATCTCTGGTATTCTCCAGCCTGAGTTGACAGACTGTGTGATCTCTGAGGTATACCTGGTATTCTCCAGTCTGAGTTGACAGACTGTGTGATCTCTGAGGTATACCTGGTATTCTCCAGTCTGAGTTGACACACTGTGATCTCTGAGGTATACCTGGTATTCTCCAGCCTGAGTTGACAGACTGTGTGATCTCTGAGGTATACCTGGTATTCTCCAGTCTGAGTTGACACACTGTGATCTCTGAGGTATACCTGGTATTCTCCAGCCTGAGTTGACACACTGTGATCTCTGAGGTATACCTGGTATTCTCCAGCTTGAGTTGACACACTGTGGACACATTGTGTTTGACAGATCAGTGCTGCAAAAGTTTAAATGATGACTTGTCGACCACCCACAGCACACATTAGTGAGATCACACAGCTGCCATATCACTGTTTTACGGTCTAGTCTGGCTTACTCTACGTTCATAGAATATCATATGGGATTCACTGCTCTGTAGTCTCCAGTCCCAAGGAAACCTTGTCAGAGTCATCTTGGTCACAGTCACTTCATCATTGCATAGTCTCTCTCTAGTTGGATCCAACAGGCATTTGTTTTGTACTTTGTCCGTACTATGTTTGCCCACAGAATGCCTTTTCCACAATATGTGTTGTTTGAAAACTGATGTTTGTATAATTTATTTCCGTTGCTCTCTTTCTCTCTCCCTGTTAG
The DNA here is from genome assembly GCA_029465975.1 of Dallia pectoralis. Taxonomy (NCBI): domain Eukaryota; kingdom Metazoa; phylum Chordata; class Actinopteri; order Esociformes; family Umbridae; genus Dallia; species Dallia pectoralis. Next base: position 9,662,955 of record CM055761.1, on the reverse strand, counting down.
TTTTGAGGATAAAGCTCTGATGGTGGTGAAGGCAGATTCTTTGTTGTTCGCACCCCAACCAGCAGCACCCTGCTTACCGCCTGTCAACAGAACGAAGTGCATCAAGTCAGTACATGTTTCTACCCACCGTTTCACTCTGTCCAGGATGACACATTGTGCAGTTAATGGGAATAGCTTCCTTCACTGTCCACCTTTCTCTGTTTCACATTAGGCCTTAAGACAGTTTAAGACTTTGTAAAGCCTAGCCTCTGTAATGCAGGGATGTATTTTTAAGAAACACTCTGATAGCTGGATACCACATAAGGCTTGGATTATGCATGCTCTTTGATATTAGACATATTGCTGATTCAGCTGGGTCCACATATGGATTTGCTTTTATCATATCATCTAATAAGCTCTATGTTTTGATCAAGAAGAGTAATTGTAATTGTAAATTTATGTTGTCAATACTAAGTCACAATAGCTGTCATTGTTCACTGTAGTTTGTCACACAATAATGCAGTTTTGGCATAAGAACCATTCTAAAGAAATGTTTGGAAACCACCGTAGTTGAACCGGCAGATGGTTGGACAGCCACTAAGGTGTTTTAATTTATAAATTTTGTTCACAGACTGAACCATGAGCTACGAGGCTGGGTCCATCGACATGAGGTGGAAAGGACCAAGTCAAGACGCTCGACCAACAGCCAGCACAGAGCTACCAAGACCATCTCTGTAAGTACTGGAGCTTTCTGCTGCTAAGAGAGAGTAGAGGATTGCTTTATTTTTTATACCCAGGTTTTTGTTGATTTATTTTAAAAATGTTGTAAATAACAATATTAAAATTGAAGTTAACAGAATTACAAATACTACAGAATTTCTTAATTTCAACGTGTTACACTTGAATTAACACATAGTTAACATTATTACTATTATTAATACCCATACAATAATATTTATTTAGAATTGCATAAAACACAGAGATGACATGCTAAATACAACTATTAGCAAATTGTAATTGTGTCTTACGTTTATGTATTTTTTTGGTTGAAATTAATAGGTCTCAAGATATTTTTTTACTTTAACATTAATTAATACCCTTTTCTGATAATATGTAAAACATCCCTGTATCGCTTTTCTAGAAGCATGTGATAATAGACATCCCAAATTTAGTTTGATAATTTCACAAAATTCCCCTATAGGTAGCATTTTTCTGTGTGAGTGGTAGCTTAGCAGGTATACAAAATGATGCAATAGATTCACCGTTTTATTTTGATATGAGGGCAAACAAATGTAACGTCATGTCACGAAATCCAGCGGGTGAAGTTCAGAAGGAGCGAGATGCAGAGCCAGAGAATCACATTCAGTTGGAGTTTTAATTACACAAATTTTTAAAAAAAGTAGCAACAAACTGAAAAACTATACATAAAATTAAACCGTGTGATTGCGATTTATACAAAAACCCACATAGAACACAGCTTCCACGTATACATTAAAACTCACCCACATAACGACATGTAACATTATATTAATAACAAGCACCAGTGAACCTAACCAGGGACCTTAAATAGCCCACTGATTAACTAACCTATGTAACATTATATTAATAACAAGCACCAGTGAAACTAACCAGGGACCTTAAATAGCCCACTGATTAACTAACCTATGTAATATTATATTAATAACAAGCACCAGTGAACCTAACCAGGGACCTTAAATAGCCCACTGATTAACTAACCTATGTAACATTATATTAATAACAAGAACCAGTGAACCTAAGCAGGGACCTTAAATAACCCACTGATTAACTAACCTATGTAATATTATATTAATAACAAGCACCAGTGAACCTAACCAGGGACCTTAAATAACCCACTGATTAACTAACCTATAACATTATATTAATAACAAGCACCAGTGAACCTAACCAGGGACCTTAAATAACCCACTGATTAACTAACCTATGTAACATTATATTAATAACAAGCACCAGTGAACCTAAGCAGGGACCTTAAATAACCCACTGATTAACTAACCTATGTAACATTATATTAATAACAAGCACCAGTGAACCTAAGCAGGGACCTTAAATAGCCCACTGATTAACTAACCTATGTAACATTATATTAATAACAAGCACCAGTGAACCTAACCAGGGACCTTAAATAGCCCACTGATTAACTAACCTATGTAACATTATATTAATAACAAGGACCTGTGAACCTAACCAGGGACCTTAAATAGCCCACTGATTAACTAACCTATGTAACATTATATTAATAACAAGGACCTGTGAACCTAACCAGGGACCTTAAATAGCCCACTGATTAACTAACCTATGTAACATTATATTAATAACAAGCACCAGTGAACCTAACCAGGGTCCACTAATTAACTAAACTATGCCCAGTGCTTAATTAAACCCAAAACAGCTGTGCTTCTAATAAACATATCACACAGGAGTTGCTCCCCTACACACCCTTTGACAGCACAGCTCACTTGTATGTGACACGTCAGTTCCTTGGAAGTTTTTCAGTCTTCAAGCTTTATTTTACAACCCCCCTTCTTCTTACACACTCTATATGTGTCTCTCTCTGTCTGTATCTGTATTCAGGTGATTGAAATCCAGTCTTGGGAAAGTAAACACAACTGTTAGAGCAAGGCATTTAGCAATCACTTTCCCCATGGTCTCGTACTCATTGTTTACTGAACAAAGGCCACATCTAAGCACTCTTCTGTCAGCATGATGGGTGAATCACTTGTCCTTGGACAATCATGTACTCTAGTTCCCACTCTCCACAGTCCTCAGAGCAACTATGTTTAGTGAACATAGACGTTTAGTTTCAAGGACCGCTATCCACTTTTGTACAACTACAATTAGCATGTGTTTAGTTCTGGGTTCGGTTTTTAGAAGAATGAGAGTTTTCCTTTTACAGATCCTCTCTCCTGACATTCTTTAGTCTCTGCCTGTAACAACCAGTGGGTCAGTTGGTCTGGTCAGTAAATGTCACCGGTTTTTAATTCCAAAATGAATACATCATCTTCACACCATAATTCTTGATGTTTTATATCTTCTTTTATATATTTAAGAATTCACTTTCAAATGTTAGGAATATGTACCAATGCACATAATGATAGAGATGTATTTTTACGTGTTGGAAAAAGTATTTTCACAATATTTAATTCATGTGACGCACACACATGGTGATAAATGTATGTTATACATAAGTAAATAAATTGGCTTAAAACCAACAACAAATGTGGAAATAAAACAGATAACCGCGCACCGCTAAAGCGCAATTAGAGAAACCAGTGTTGTATAATCCTTCTACACAGCGTGCTAACATGTAAAAATACCACACCAAGACACAGCCTAAAAGTATTTATCATCTCCCTTGAAGAAAAACTGAAAATTCAGGTCAATGGCTGGTCAGTTCCATTGTTTCCATCGATCCATTCACATGTAAATGTCTAAAGCCTAAAGACCGACACGTCTCAAAACTTGCTGAGCTGAGTTTTTTTCAGTCATTTAGATTTAGTGAAAACAATTATTAGAATATTAATCAGTATACAAATATAACGTGGAACAAGAACGAGCAGAGAAAACATGTTCTCTTTTTGTTTGATTTCTACATTGTATGTTGGCAAATTGCACAAGTCAATATCTCAGAAAAAAGTCCCTTGAGCAGTTTGCTGTGTTTAATTGACACAGACATGTTGGACATGTTCAACCCCACACTCTAGCTAAAGCAGAGCGGAATGGCCCGGAAAGGTTTGAACTGACAGATGAGGAATTAAAAGTGTTCATCTGCTTGCTTGATGTAAGAGGAATTACTGGAGGCAAAATCATGCATCTGGAAGACTATTGGTCTGCTGATTTGGGCAATTCAAATTTCAATGTCTATGCCAGTGGCAAAACCACCGGGATGGCAATGAGTGGCAGCTGCCTCGCTAAAAAAATATCTAACCACCCCAGTCATATAAACTAATATATTCAGATTTGATTTCATGGAATGGATATATATTCCTTCTAATTAAGTTGTTCATCTCTATGGTAATTCCAATTTTTTTGAGTCCCCCTACTCCATAAAATGGTGTAATCCCCAACTCTGAGTGTGTTTGCAGCCTGCTACTTTGTCTCCCAGGGAAAACACCAGGTGACAGATCAGCCACTGACAGAATCATTTAGACATTTAGACCAATATATACAAAGACTGGACAAACTGAAAGCACACACAGCTACTATAAACTGTGTAACCTAAAGGTTGGTGATAAGAATGCAATGCACGTTCAAATCAATGATGAGCAAAACATGCACATCTCACATTCAATAATAAATGCTATGTTGTAACTCTGATATAACTTTATTTTGGTAAATTATGAATATAATGACACTAAAGTAGCTGACCATAAGACAATATCAACTTTGACAATGTGGTGGAGGTGGTGCTCAGTTATTATACTTATTTTATATAAATATTTCGGTTTTGAAGATAGGCTTCCCTTCACAGAGACGATATAATATATAGTAAGTTACTCCTAACACTCATGCATCAAAGTTAATTAGCATGACATTACACCGTCTGTTTTCAGTAGCTGTATTTGTAAAAAGTAAGTGGACATAACCAACAATAGAACGATATGCCACCCATGAATTTCAACTTGCCACCCGTCTGCCACCCCATGTAAAATCTTCTAGAAACACAGCTGGTCTAGACAAAAAATCTGTCATGAGCTATCTGCGTTTTGATGACACATGAGCTATCTGCGTTTTGATGACACATGAGCTATCTGCGTTTTGATGACACATGAGCTATCTGCGTTTTGATGACACATGAGCTATCTGCGTTTTGATGACACATGAGCTATTGGCGGTTTGATGACACATGAGCTATCTGCGTTTGATGACACATGAGCTATCTGCGTTTTGATGACACATGAGCTATCTGCGTTTGATGACACATGAGCTATCTGCGTTTGATGACACATGAGCTATCTGCGTTTGATGACACATGAGCTATCTGCGTTTTGATGACACATGAGCTATCTGCGTTTTGATGACACATGAGCTATCTGCGTTTTGATGACACATGAGCTATCTGCGTTTTGATGACACATGAGCTATATGCGTTTTGATGACACATGAGCTATATGCGTTTTGATGACACATGAGCTATCTGCGTTTTGATGACACATGAGCTATCTGCGTTTTGATGACACATGAGCTATCTGCGTTTTGATGACACATGAGCTATATGCGTTTTGATGTCACATGAGCTATATGCGTTTTGATGACACATGAGCTATCTGCGTTTTGATGACACATGAGCTATCTGCGTTTTGATGACACATGAGCTATATGCGTTTTGATGACACATGAGCTATATGCGTTTTGATGACACATGAGCTATATGCGTTTTGATGACACATGAGCTATATGCGTTTTGATGACACAAGCACAGAGATATTCAATACATTTGTGAAAAACAGTGTTGCTTCTTATAACACCAGTGTGAACATAACTGTTGATTCACACAGTACAAGGCTAATAAACTGGACAAATTGTTTCCTGCAAAAGTAAAATGGTTTGTAGATTAGTAAGTCATTATGTCGATATCATGCCCTATTGAATAGTAATATTAAGATATTTCTAGATCCATTTATATATTTGTATTTCATAGCATGACATTGAGAAGTGTTTCCCTCAATCGCCTCTTCACATGTAAATGTGAACGTTTTACTTGAAGCACACTAATTATTTTAAATTAAACCCAAGTAGCCTATAAAAACACTGTTTTCAACTGTAGGACATTGCTTCGGCTGCATCGAAATTAATTTGGTTTAATGTTATCAATGCAATGTAATCAAGCATTCTAACTGAATATAATTTGAATAAACACATACAGCAATTTTCAACTTCATATAAAATGTGGTTATTATTGATTTACCTTGACGCTTTGACAGTGAAGCGTACATAAGTTTGTCCCATACATTTCATAGTAGCAACAGGACGATATTCGTCAGGAAAGTGCACACTGACTGAGGTTAACTCAATATTATACTCTGCAATACGTCTAAATTCATTTCAGAATCAGCTTTATTGACCAAGCTTGTGTAAACGGACTCCAGTAAGATTTTTCTCTTATAGTACAAAACTCTGAAATTTGGTTTAATTTAAATAATCAGTGTGATAATATCCCGTTACTTTTCGGTGAACAATATTATTTGCAGTCTATAATAGTCTATGTAAGTAATGATTTTATTGATGATTGTCATGTCATGTCATTCAATTTAACTCAATATAGTCTACAATAAGTAAAAATTAATTTGGTTTAATTTAAAATAATCATTGTGGTAGTTTAAGTGTTATAATATCACGTTACATGATATTCACTTGCAGAAAATTGTTTTTTCTGTTTTATGCGCCACCTCGTGACAGACAACAAGATATACAGATTTTAAAAAATACAAGCAAAATGGCAGATAGCCCGTTAGCGCGTAATTTCAGCAAAATAGCTTTAAATTTGCATTTCCAGTGATTATTTTAACAGAAAAAAAACAGAGGGATAAAGCATACATATGTAGGAGCATTCATAAAAAGAGATTTCTGTAAGTTAATAGTGTGCCTCTGAATGATCCAGTTCCGGCGCTTCTAGTTTTAACTTGCTACTTCACATCTTAGTCAACCTACTATGGTATCTGAACCTCTCGGATTAGCCTTGTATTCAAGCCGTTATTGGAGGCACTGGTTGATTATGTGCCCCTCAGTTTTCTGCTGTATTTTGACATTTGAGTGTAATGATTCTGCACGTTTCTTAGTTTATAGGTTTTAACCATTTGTTTGGAGGTGTTGAAATCTAGCTGCTTCCCCAAGCATTTGATTGAAAGGTTTTAATGAGTGCAATTAATAAAGCCTAGCCCATAAGGGGGAAGCCTATACCTCACATGAACTAACTTAAATTGTGCCATGCATGTAGATCATTTGTCAGATAAACAATTGGTGGTCTTAAAGGTCTTAGAGCCCTGGTCAGAATATGGTTGAACTCATCTGGACAGCAGAGTCTGTATGACCCAGGGGGCAGGTCATCATGTTTTGGATGATGTCTTCATGAAAGCACTGCATCTGGAAAGCATCTGGAAACGTACACACAGCACAAACACATTGATTAGTTGTCGTTTTCACTTGTTTGTTTTCCTTTTTCACTCGCTGACTCACTCTTTTTTCCCTAAAGAAAACGAATAAGAAGATGGAGGTGGGCGAGTTTGTGACAGTCCAATACACTGACTCTACAGAGGAAAAGTGAGTCAAGGATTCATATACTCTATCTGTTTATTTATTCATGAATCATTTGAATGAATTGTACATTGACTTTAATGTTGAACAAGTCAGGGTTAACCTAACAGTCATCTAGTTATCCATCTCATCTATTTACTGCTAGTTCTTGTAATTGCCCACTCGGATCAACATTTTTTTGGCCCAACAATCATTTTCCCATTTATAAATTACATCATAAAATAACTTGTACCTAGAGAACCTTATAGGGCAAGATCTGTTTTTGGTTTCAAATATGGGAAAAATATTCTTAACATGACATTTTATATTTGTGCCCTAGAGGATTTCTAATGTTTCTGTTTCCAATCGACTTTATTTTGGTCCTACATTTTTTCCCCATGCTTTTGACTTTCCCACACTACTAAATCATGTGGATGGCCAACTAGCCACACTGGACCAAACCTTTAACCTTGATTCAAAAAGACTAAAGAGAAACTTGGTTGCACAAATATGGCCTTCAGACCGAAGCTTGTATATTTTGGTGCTTGCTGAACTAAGTATTCAAGCGTTGTTATCTTTATATATCAATGTTATCCTTTTTCAATAAAAAAGTTAAGACATTATTTTTATTTCATTCTCTCTCAATTAGTTTTGTCTGGCAACATTCTAATGTTTGATTAATTATTCACAATAAATGTAGTGAAGCCAATAGTTGAACTGTATATTAATTGAGACTCTCTTATATTGTTCTCTCCCACACAGACTTCCAGGTAGTGAGCTACAGGTCTACTACGCACCTCACCGCACTTACAACGACTTCTTTGACGAGATCCATCGTCGTGGAGACACGTTCTACGTGGTGTCTTTCCGCAGGGTGAGCTTCAAAAGACTTTAGAGTTGTTAAATTATAATATATTTGCATATCAGAGATACACATCAAACCCTTGATTGAATATAGATGGATTGACATAACAATTGTTAATAACATTTAAAAAGAAACCTCAAATGTCTTCTGTGCCTCTCTGACGGTCTTTGTACTCTTCACTGTTTTGTTGGACAACAATTCAAATTGACAGTGAGAGTAGTTTAGTATAACTTTGGATTTACATTTCTATTACTGCGTAGATGAAGATCACATGCTGGGTAAACAGTTATTACTCGAGACCAGCCTTAGTCTATATCCGTTGTCTACATCCTTAGTCTACATCCGTAGTATCCATATTCTACATCCGTAGTCTGCATCCGTAGTCTACATCCGTAGTATCCATATTCTACATCCGTAGTCTACATCCGTAGTATCCATATTCTACATCCGTAGTCTGCATCCGTAGTCTACATCCGTAGTATCCATATTCTACATCCGTAGTCTACATCCGTAGTATCCATATTCTACATCCGTAGTCTGCATCCGTAGTATCCATAGTCTACATATATAGTCTATGTTTAGTCTGCATCCATAGTCTACAGCCATAGTCTACATCCATAGTCTACATCCGTAGTCATTGGAATTGTGCTGGAATGAAAGGACGTTTGAATATTTTGTTCAGATGTTTTCTCTTGTACACACCCCTACAAGTGTAGTTCAGCTTTTCTTTTTAGCCCCAGTCTATTGATAATCAACCATTAGTACTGGTTTAGGATTTCAGGCACATTTGCAAGGTTTGCCTTTAAAATAGTTTTTATCATGTTAGGTTGTGAAAATCAAAATAGTGTGTAGGTTGACTAGATAACTACTGTACCTCTCCTGATCCAAATGGTTTGCTTAGCTTGTTTTGTAAAGCTTTAAACTGTAGCTAGATAAAATCTCTAACTACAATTGAATTATTGGATCATGTTCTTCTGATGAGATTGAGTGCTAATCTGCAAAGCTAGCTGGTTGAAGTAACCTGACAGCCCTCTTGGAGTTTGACAAAATGTACCTAAAGAATTCTCTTTATCCACTGGAACTCAATTTCAAGGGTCAAAGCAAAGTGAATGTACACTGGACATTATGGGATATTTTGTTACGATTCTTCGGGGGGGGAAACAATTTTATAAAATGTAATTATAAACTTTCATATTTTTTACTGATGAGTCAAAACATTATGACCATTATGCCTAATGTGTTGTTGGTCCTCCCCAACCCACCATAGGTGTCCAGTAGTAGAGCTTCTGTTGGGTTGGACCAGACAGGATAGCCTCTGTTGCCATAGGTACTCACCACTGCTGACTGGGAGAACCACACAAGCCATCTCAGAACTGTTCTGACCATGTCATCTGGTCATTACAATTCGGCCCTTGTCATAGTAGCTCAGATCTTTACTTCTGACCATTTCACCTGCATCCAACATGTTCACTGCTAGAACTGAAAACAAGTTGATACACAGCGGCTAGGAAAACCCCCCATGGTCTAATTTAGGAAGAAACCTAGAGAGGAAACAGGGTCCGAGGGCTGGCCAGTCCGCTTCTGGCTGTGCTGGGTACATTTTTAATAATTTAATAATTATAAATATGTTTTTTAAAGCAGAGTGTTGTAAAACAGCCCAGGTCAGATACATGACCTGTTGGACAGTAAAGGTCAGGGGTCAGTGAGGGTTAGAACAAGTGAAAGCCGAAACGTCAGGTGTTGTCAGCTACCTGGGCTGCAAGACGACCATGAGGACCTTAGGATGGGTCAGCTACATGTCCTTATAGCCTGGTAACTCCCACAGTGTGCCCTTACTGTAGATGGAACACGACACAAGGAGAAGTTTGTTTCCTACTACTGCGGCACAACAATATAGCTGCCCCAGCTCTAACAGGCAGACAGTGTAAAGAGGCTAATATAAATGTAATAATATAAAGGTTTTGTTCTAGTTAAGATTCTAGCAGTCGTGTTAAGCACTAATTGTAGTGTATTGTAGTGTAATTTTGTTTGTGCGATAAGACCATACAAGTGGTTAGGTTCACTGTCAGATACACAACCTCAGTATGATATTTACACACACAACCAGAGTATGATATTTACACACACACACAACCTGAGTATTATATTCACACACACACAACCTGAGTATGATATTTACACACACAACCTGAGTATTATATTTACACACACACAACCTGAGTATTATATTTACACACACACAACCTGAGTATGATATTTACCCACATGACCAGAGGGCTCACATTGATCCGGATGACCTGATTTGCAAGTGAATAAAACCATGTGTTGAGTAAAGCTGTCATGCAGCTGTCTCGACCAGAGATCGGAGGATCTTTCTACTGAGCTCGGTTTATATTTCTTTGACATAATGGGGGAATCCCCAGATAATGCAGCATGCTACGATTGCTTGTACAGCCAAAGCATCAGTTCATGTCCAGATGGACCCAGACAGCCACTCCAAATACTCAACAAAAACACCATCAGCTACTGGCCTTGTCTTTGACTTCCTGGATGAGCTTAACCTGTTTGCTATAGTGGGCTACTCCCAGGAGAATCTTTCTTGCCAGCTACCTAGCGTAATATGATCATTTGCATTTCCACTGGTGGATCTCATCCAGGACGGACAGTGTGCACATTGAGAGTGTTTGTGGCCAAGAAATCCTAGATGTCAGATTTCCTCCACCTGCTTGACTGGAATCTGTTTAAACTGCCCTGGTGCATGACTTACTGTGAATCCTGCTGGTATTAATTGTCTGTAACCCTGGTTACCCGAAAACAGGACATGAATCAATCAGAATGTGGTTAGATTGTAGCCTAGATAATGATGTTATCACATGGAAAGCCAGGCTTCATGGTTGACGTAAAGCCTTACTGGCCCTGAAAGGCGTAATTGAATTTTGTGTTCAGATTGTGTGTGCATGAAGGCACGTTTCCCATATTTGTTGCACCAAGCTTATTCCTTCAGCAAAGTAAGGTTAAGATCCTGATTTTCTTTCTTTCTGGTAATTATTTTGCGATTAGTTAGCTGGTGGATGGAAATTTGGGTGGGGTTAAAAGTGGGTGGAAATTGCATTCCTGTAGCATGATTTAATATACAGTTGTATGCCATTATGACTATGTGGGAGTAAGTGAAAACGTTATTTGTATTGTTTTAACTGTATATCATATTTATAGATAGATTCGGTCTGTGGATATTTCAAAGGACATAAAATATAGGCACATGTTGGATGTTATCTATAACTTTCAGTTTTTACTAAGGATGTGTGTGTGTGTGTGTGTTCCTCAGCATATGGACCTGGGAACCTAGACCCCTTTACTTTATACACATATTGTTGCTTTATAGTATTTGTATGTATTTTTTTCCCTCACTGTACTGCATACACAAAACCCATAATGACCACACCAAGATTTTAGAACGGTGTGCCAATTTATTTTGAATAAAAAGTGGAAATATTTTCATGCTTTCACACCCTTTGCCCTGACAGCTCAAGTCCTGTGTCCTTTCCGCATCCTTGAGATTTCTTTAGAGTCCACTAGTCGTTTAATTGATTAATTTAAAAAGGCTCACATTTAAAACATGATATTAACAACCACCACCTCTAAAGCATTAGCAGGTGGTGTGTTTATTTTACTAGCTACTCTAGCATTTGCTGTTGGTATGTTTATCCCACTAGCTACTCTAGCATTTGCAGGTGGTATGTTTATTTCACTAGCTACTCTAGCATTAGCAGGTGGTGTGTTTATTTCACTAGCTACTCTAGCATTTGCAGGTGGTATGTTTATTTTACTAGCTACTCTAGCATTAGCAGGTGGTGTGTTTATTTCACTAGCTACTCTAGCATTAGCAGGTGGTGTGTCTATTTCACTAGCTACTCTAGCATTTGCAGGTGGTGTGTTTATTTCACTAGCTACTCTAGCATCTGCAGGTGGTATGTTTATTTCACTAGCTACTCTAGCATTTGCAGGTGGTGTGTTTATATTACAATAAACACCTACTATCAATATTTATATTTATGTGTATTTCTGATTTTTGTGCAATGACACATTCTCAGCAGTTTCCATTATCGGTTACTTCCTGTGCTTAAATGGTCATCGGAAAAATTGTCATGATTTGCCTTAGACTTAGGTCACAATATTTATGAAACTTGTGCCACCAAAGAACACTACCAAATGCTTGTTACTAGCAATACATTTATTCGTCAGGACACACTCCACTGTATATGTTGTGTAATGGGGGTGGGGGGGGTTGTTGGCTGATGAACCGAAAGTTGAACTATGTTAGGTTTTGGTCATCTGACTATGGCACACACCTGTTTGTATAATTCCTATTATTATTCCAAGCATTTGTGTCGAGGCTTAGCTCTGGGATTGGTTATAACATAATTGCTGAACGGTATTAAAGGTCCCAGCAGCACAGTGGGCTCCATTATCGGGAAATGGAAGAAGGCTGGCTATTCGTCCAAAGGAAGTTACTGGGCAAGAAGGTTATAGAAATTACCAAAAAACCCATGTGTCACTTAGCTTCAGTTTCTCTGCAGAATTTGCCAGAAGGACAACTTTCTCTGCAGTCGTCTATCAATTAGGAATTTGATTTTACATTGGTTACATAAGCTCTACGTTTGGAAAACACAACGTAGTGCTATAATCAGAATCACAAAGAGTTTTATTTGTGAAGTCTGTTAACAAACAAGGATTTGTTTTGGCAAGTTACTGAAACACTTCTTACAGACTTAATAAACAAATATGAATAATATAAATCAGTACAGTACTTCAATATGTAACGTGTAAATATGAAAGGTGCAAATGTACAAATGTCTAGTTAGAGTTCTGAGTGAATGGGAATCCGACGAGCAGGTTATCGACTGTTTGGTTCTGGGGGTATGTTCCTGAGACTTACTGCGGTGTGGGAGAAACTGTTCTTGTGACGAGAGGTTTTGGTCTTGATAGACCTCAGCCTTCTTCCAGAGGGGAGATTTCTGAATAGTCCGGTTCTCAACCTCAACAGTAGCTGACTGCCTCAGTGTCAAGGAGGTGTGTAAGTCCATTAGATCGAAGGTTGCATCCAGTAATCCAATCAGGAGCAGACAGTGATGGAGAAGATCGGGATGGACTTAATGATGGCTGTGTAAAAGTTCATCCACGTAGTCTTTGACAGTTTGTACTTTTAAGCTGCAGCAGGAAGTACATCCTCTGTTGCCCTTTCTTTGTGTGAGAGGTGATATTCAGCTCCCATTTGAAGTCTTGTGCGATGGTGTTGCCCAGAAAGCGAAAGGACTCCACAATGCTGACTGGTGAGCCACCCAGAACGATGGGACGTTTGGCTGCTGGGCTTCTCCACTCTCATTTCCACTTGGGTATTTAGTGTGTTGAGCTCCAAGTTGTTCCGACTGCACCAGGACACCAGACAGACCCCATGTAGTCATCTCCATCAGATGAGAGTGTCATTTCGCAAACTTCAGAAGCTTGACAGAGGTCCAGTTGTTCGTGTACAGGGAAAGTGTAGAGGGGACAGAACGCAAAATTGAGGGTTCCCACTGCTGATGGTCAGGGGGTCGACAGGTGCTTCTCCAGCCTGAAGTGCTGCCTTCTGTTGGACAGGAAGGCTGTGATCTACCTGCAAGTTGATTTGGGCACTCTCATTTTGGAGAGCTTGTCCTGAAATAAAGCTAGGATAATGGTGTTCATTGCAGAACTGAAGTCCACAAGATTCTTGCGTAGGTTCCAGGGGAATCAATATGGTGGAGGATGAAGTGGAGAGCCATGTGAATCATGTCATCCACATACATTTTTGTGGGACAGCTCAAGGCGCTCAAATGACTTCATAACCTCAGAGGTCAGGGCAACTGGTCTGTAGTCATTAAGCCCTGTGATCCTTGATCCTTGAATTTTGGTGACTGAGCTGATGGTGGAGGATTTAAAGCAGGCCTGGACGCAGCATGTCACCAGTGATGTGTTGAAGATGTCTGAGAACACAGCAGGGAGCTGATCTGCACAGAGCTTAAGTGTAGATGGGTAGACTACATCAGGCTGATTTCCTTGGGTTCTGTCTCTTGAATAATCTGTCAACGTCCCTCCAGGATTGAAAGTCGTATTGTAGTTTCAGGGGTGGCGTTGATTGGGATGGTTGATTGTGTATTGACGCTGATGGTGCAGGGATTTGTCATTTTTGATTCTTTTCATGCCTCTCCAGAACCAACCAGTATTGTTCGCTGGGAGTTTTTTTTTTATTTCGACATACAGACCCATGGCCTCCTCCACTGCTTTCCAAAGCGGTATTCTGCCTCTATCTATCCCGGTCCCTACTCCTGAATGCCTCCTTGTCCTCCTGCATCCGTCTGATTTCCAACGTCATCAGGAGAAGTCTGTCTGGATTATTGCTAAGCGAATGCAAGTTGGAAAGGAATATTCTGGGTAGCTTTTAGTCTGTGGCGCCTGGAGCAAACAAGCACCCCAACTCGTTTTCCCTTTGTAAGCGTTTTGCAAGGCCAGGAGCAGCTTTGATTATAATGTTCACTATTTTGACGGATGTTACAAAAAGATCAGGGAATCAATCAATCAAATTTATTTTATAAAGACCTTTTTACAACAAAGTTCTCAATGTCTTTTTACAAACACCCAGCCTGAATCCAACAGAGCACATATCTACAAGTTGATACAAGTTGATACACGTCGTCTACAAAAAAGTTAAGGGTTTGGCAGATTGGAGTCCGAAACTGTCAGGTAGCATCAGCAGCTCAGCCTGCAACACAATCAAGGGGCCCAAGAGGGTTCCGCCACATGTTCCCAGGGCAGATCAATCCCACAGCGTGGTCCTCCTTAATGGAGTAAACCCTGGACAGGGCCCAACAAGCCGGAAAGCATCCACCCACTTTACCAAGCACCAACCAAGGACACCAGTCTGGCTCGCAGAACAATAGCGAGCCAGTGACTCCACCCCCCGAGTAGGAATTGGAAGAGAGGACATCCCAGGGGAGCTGAGGACCCGCCCGGCTATGAGAGCCTTCTGTTCACCTTCATACCCTGGGCCATACTACACTTGTTTTACTCAGAGAGTAATGAACAAAAACGTGCAGTTCAGTATAGGCAGCCTTCAACAGCGTCATCTTGGATGTTTTTACCATCCCTACAGTGAAGCATGATTGCAGGAGCCTCATGCTGTGGGGATATTCCTCAGCAGCAACAACTGGGAGACTGGTTAGGATTCAAGAAAAGATGAATGAAGCAAAACATTAAGAGGTGCTTGATGAAAACCTGATGCGTACCTGATTCAAAGGTGGTAGTGAAATATCCCATAAGACTCCAAGGTGTGATCGGTGCCAGAGAACACTTTTTTGAGTTCCACCTTTCGGCAACCACTGCCAGTGTTGAGATCTGTAAAAAAAAATATATTTTTAAAAGAATTTTTGGAATGATTGTTTGAATAAATATTTTGTATTCAACTGGGTCGTCAACTGGGTCGTCAACTGGGTTCTCAACTGGTCCTAGTCCTGTGAATATATCCTGTGTCTGACTATCCTCAATTGTCTATGACACTTTCATCTTTTCCAGTATGTCTCAGGATAATCTCTATGAACAGAAGTGACAACAGAAACAGAAGTCTGTTTTACATTATCTTCACCTATATATTGAAGGGCTTATTAAACATTCACAGTAGGAGAATAAAAGGAGGGAGGACAAGGTCTTAAGGTTTCAGAATGCTTTGTCCTTTTGATTGCATACTTCCATTGGGTGTATGTATTATAACATTTTCTGGTGATTTGAGTCTTTTTTCTGAGCTTTGTCAGCTCAACATGTCAGCTCAACATGGAACTGAGTCCACATTACTACTCTGTTGTTCACTGTGACCTTAATAAGATACTGAGTCCACATTACGACTCTGTTGTCCACTGTGACCTTAAGATACTGAGTCCACATTACTACTCTGTTGTCCACTGTGACCTTAAGATACTGAGTCCACATTACTACTCTGTTGTTCACTGTGACCTTAATAAGATACTGAGTCCACATTACTACTCTGTTGTCCACTGTGACCTTAATAAGATACTGAGTCCACATTACTACTCTGTTGTCCACTGTGACCTTAATAAGATACTGAGTCCACATTACTACTCTGTTGTCCACTGTGACCTTAATAAGATACTGAGTCCACATTACTACTCTGTTGTCCACTGTGACCTTAATAAGATACTGAGTCCACATTACTACTCTGTTGTCCACTGTGACCTTAATAAGATACTGAGTCCACATTACTACTCTGTTGTCCACTGTGACCTTAATAAGATACTGAGTCCACATTACTACTCTGTTGTCCACTGTGACCTTAAGATACTGAGTTCACATTACTACTCTGTTGTTCATTGTGACCTTAATAAGATACTGAGTCCACATTACTACTCTGTTGTTCACTGTGACCTTAATAAGATACTGAGTCCACATCACTACTCTGTTGTTCACTGTGACCTTAATAAGATACTGAGTCCACATTACTACTCTGTTGTTCATTGTGACCTTAATAAGATACTGAGTCCACATTACTACTCTGTTGTTCACTGTGACCTTAATAAGATACTGAGTCCACATTACTACTCTGTTGTTCACTGTGACCTTAATAAGATACTGAGTCCACATTACTACTCTGTTGTTCACTGTGACCTTAATAAGATACTGAGTCCACATTACTACTCTGTTGTCCACTGTGACCTTAAGATACTGAGTCCACATTACTACTCTGTTGTTCACTGTGACCTTAATAAGATACTGAGTCCACATTACTACTCTGTTGTCCACTGTGACCTTAATAAGATACTGAGTCCACATTACTACTCTGTTGTCCACTGTGACCTTAAGATACTGAGTTCACATTACTACTCTGTTGTTCATTGTGACCTTAATAAGATACTGAGTCCACATTACTACTCTGTTGTCCACTGTGACCTTAATAAGATACTGAGTCCACATCACTACTCTGTTGTTCACTGTGACCTTAATAAGATACTGAGTCCACATTACTACTCTGTTGTCCACTGTGACCTTAATAAGATACTGAGTCCACATTACTACTCTGTTGTTCACTGTGACCTTAATAAGATACTGAGTCCACATTACTACTCTGTTGTTCACTGTGACCTTAATAAGATACTGAGTCCACATTACTACTCTGTTGTTCATTGTGACCTTAATAAGATACTGAGTCCACATTACTACTCTGTTGTTCACTGTGACCTTAATAAGATACTGAGTCCACATTACTACTCTGTTGTTCACTGTGACCTTAATAAGATACTGAGTCCACATTACTACTCTGTTGTCCACTGTGACCTTAATAAGATACTGAGTCCACATTACTACTCTGTTGTCCACTGTGACCTTTTACATGTGTACAGCTTTGCCCTGCTGGTTTTATTATTTTACTGTGTTGTGTTTCCTGGGTTGCAGGGTGTGTGTATAAGACTGGGTGTAGCTTGTGTTTTTGTTCCTTTTCGTGTGATTCTTAGGCGATTGCAGCACAGCCTGCCAAAGCTCTGGACTTCATTTGACATTTGTTTTCGGTTTAAATCCGAATGTTCTCTACCAGTCTAACTAGAGGCATTAATCCTTGCTGTTTGCAAACCTTTGCTACAACAGTTAAATGGTATACAGTTGAGATCCAGATGAATCACCTTGTTAAGCCGTTGTCATCTGGTACACTGATTAGTCGTACACTGATGTATCCACCCTAAATGCAACGCTCACATTTATAGCTTCACACCACATGTGAATTGTGACTGGAATAATAGAAAGAGTACATCTTGACATAATCTAACACTCAGTATCCAGTTACAGTCCATTTACTTACTGTATTTATTTACTCACTGCATTTACTGTACTGTATTTACTCACTGCATTCACTGTACTGTATTTACTCACTGCATTCACTGTACTGTATTTACTCACTGTATTTACAGTACTGCATTTACTCACTGCATTTACAGTACTGCATTTACAGTACTGCATTTACTCACTGTATTTACAGTACTGCATTTACTCACTGCATTTACTGTACTGTATTTACTCACTGTATTTACTGTACTGTATTTACTCACTGTATTTCCAGTACTGCATTTACTCACTGTATTTACTGTACTGCATTTACTCACTGTATTTACTGTACTGCATTTACTCACTGTATTTACTGTACTGCATTTACTCACTGTATGTCCAGTACTGCATTTACTCACTGTTTTTCCAGTACTGGATTTACTCACTGTATTTCCAGTACTGCATTTACTCACTGTATTTCCAGTACTGTAAAGTGATAAAATCATTTGCAGTGTTTACAGTGTCCAGTTATCTTCCAGCTACCTGCTCTGTGGTACCAGCAGCAGCTCTCACGCTTCAGGAAGTCTCTCCCAAAAGAGTGACTGAGAAGCTGCAGAACCACGATTGAGTTTCTCCTCTTTACTTCGGTTCCCCAGTCTAGTACTCAAATGTAGACCTGTTCTTAGTTGTAGCTTAACTATATTCACTCTCTTTTTACCCTATTCCTTTACTCTTTTAATTAATAATTGTTGTAAATTTCTTTATCCAGATGTGTTTGTTGTATGTGCTACATACATACATGGGAGCAGCAGATTAAATGATCTCTTGTTCTGACTATCTATTCATCAGCTGTTGTTTTTTAGCTGGTTATTCACTGTTTGGTGGATACATATGGAATGGCAATAGCAGGCCTTTAGTTGGCCACATGGGAGATCCAGGCCAGGTACCTAGAGCCTCTGGGGTTAAGATCAGATCAAATTCGGACAAGACGTGGCAACGCTGTGGAGCTCGTGCCTCTGCTTTCGGTCCCTCGTTTCCTATGGCCTACTTAACTCCAGATTGATTGAAGTGCACAGATGGAAAACCTAACTGCCACGTTGTTCTCTGCTGTGTCTGTCTTAGTGAATTTGAGTCCCTGAGTTTATACGATGGGAAGGTTTGCACATGTATGGAAAAGTATGTGGAAAGAAAGGCATGGTGTCGTCATGGTATGGCTGTGTGTTATTTCAGTCATGGTGCTGAGAGCATCGCAGTTTGTAACGGACAGGCTGTCTATTGGACATATGTTGTGTAGACTGCCTGACTCACACTAGCTGTCTATTGGACATATGTTGTGTAGACAGCCTGACTCACACATTAGCTGTCTATTGGACATATGTTGTGTAGACAGCCTGACTCACACACTAGCTGTCTATTGGACATATGTTGTGTAGACTGCCTGACTCACACTAGCTGTCTATTGGACATATGTTGTGTAGACTGCCTGACTCACACTAGCTGTCTATTGGACATATGTTGTGTAGACTGCCTGACTCACACACTAGCTGTCTATTGGACATATGTTGTGTAGACTGCCTGACTCACACACTAGCTGTCTATTGGACATATGTTGTGTAGACTGCCTGACTCACACACTAGCTGTCTATTGGACATATGTTGTGTAGACTGCCTGACTCACACACTAGCTGTCTATTGGACATATGTTGTGTAGACTGCCTGACTCACACACTAGCTGTCTATTGGACATATGTTGTGTAGACTGCCTGACTCACACACTAGCTGTCTATTGGACATATGTTGTGTAGACAGCCTGACTCACACACTAGCTGTCTATTGGACATATGTTGTGTAGACTGCCTGACTCACACTAGCTGTCTATTGGACATATGTTGTGTAGACAGCCTGACTCACACATTAGCTGTCTATTGGACATATGTTGTGTAGACAGCCTGACTCACACACTAGCTGTCTATTGGACATATGTTGTGTAGACTGCCTGACTCACACTAGCTGTCTATTGGACATATGTTGTGTAGACTGCCTGACTCACACACTAGCTGTCTATTGGACATATGTTGTGTAGACTGCCTGACTCACACACTAGCTGTCTATTGGACATATGTTGTGTAGACTGCCTGACTCACACACTAGCTGTCTATTGGACATATGTTGTGTAGACTGCCTGACTCACACTAGCTGTCTATTGGACATATGTTGTGTAGACTGCCTGACTCACACACTAGCTGTCTATTGGACATATGTTGTGTAGACTGCCTGACTCACACACTAGCTGTCTATTGGACATATGTTGTGTAGACTGCCTGACTCACACACTAGCTGTCTATTGGACATATGTTGTGTAGACTGCCTGACTCACACACTAGCTGTCTATTGGACATATGTTGTGTAGACTGCCTGACTCACACACTAGCTGTCTATTGGACATATGTTGTGTAGACTGCCTGACTCACACACTAGCTGTCTATTGGACATATGTTGTGTAGACAGCCTGACACACACTAGCTGTTTATTGGACATATGTTGTGTAGACAGCCTGACTCACACACTCGCTGTTTATTGGACATATGTTGTGTAGACAGCCTGACTCACACACTAGCTGTTTATTGGACATATGTTGTGTAGACAGACTGACTCACACACTAGCTGTCTATTGATTCTCTTGTAAACTATGGCTATTTGACATCTCTAGTTTGGGGTGAGGAGCAGTAAGTTGCCAGTAATTTTGTGTGAATATTCTTATATGTTGAGTGCTTTCCCCCAGATGACCTAATTGCTAAAAGCAAATGTTAGCCTCCTTAAGGTAGCCTCCACAAGGTAGCCTCCATAAACCCAAAATAAGCTGTGGTGTTAATATATTTTTCTGCTTATGCGGGGCACTACACTGGGGAGGGTCTCTGTTTCTCTCATAGTCTCCCATAATGTGTTGTGTTGCTTTGAGATGGGTGACATATTTTAGCTGTCTGAATACTGTGTTTATGATGCACCAGTGAGGTGAGGGGCTTTGAAGTTGACTCCTGTTGTGATTTCATGACCTCAACGTAAACTTCTGGGTGTCTTTGGATTTGTCTGTGTTGGCGTGTGATGATACAGTAGAAACATTGTATAATCAGGTGTGATTGTGCAGTAGACACATTGGTTTGTATTGTGATGATACAGTAGAAACAGTGTATAATCAGGTGTGATTGTGCAGAAGACACATTGGTTTGTATTGTGATGATACAGTAGAAACAGTGTATAATCAGATGTGATTGTGCAGTAGACACATTGTTTTGTATTGTGATGATACAGTAGAAACAGTGTATAATCAGATGTGATTGTGCAGTAGACACATTGGTTTGTATTGTGATGATACAGTAGAAACAGTGTATAATCAGGTGTGATTGTGCAGAAGACACATTGGTTTGTATTGTGATGATACAGTAGAAACAGTGTATAATCAGATGTGATTGTGCAGTAGACACATTGTTTTGTATTGTGATGATACAGTAGAAACAGTGTATAATCAGGTGTGATTGTGCAGTAGACACATTGGTTTGTATTTTGATGATACAGTAGAAACAGTGTATAATCAGGTGTGATTGTGCAGAAGACACATTGGTTTGTATTGTGATGATACAGTAGAAACAGTGTATAATCAGGTGTGATTGTGCAGTAGACACATTGGTTTGTATTGTGATGATACAGTAGAAACAGTGTATAATCAGATGTGATTGTGCAGTAGACACATTGGTTTGTATTGTGATGATACAGTAGAAACAGTGTATAATCAGGTGTGATTGTGCAGAAGACACATTGGTTTGTATTGTGATGATACAGTAGAAACAGTGTATAATCAGGTGTGATTGTGCAGTAGACACATTGGTTTGTATTGTGATGATACAGTAGAAACAGTGTATAATCAGGTGTGATTGTGCAGTAGACACATTGGTTTGTATTGTGATGATACAGTAGAAACAGTGTATAATCAGATGTGATTGTGCAGAAGACACATTGGTTTGCAGTTTGTGTGTAGGGTAGATAATAGTTTTTGAATTGTCTCATTTACTGTATGGTATTTGGACAAACTGCCACAGACAGATTTGATGTTGTACCAAGCTTAATTTATCTGTTTCACCAGGTAAACACTGAACACATTCAAATTCTCACCAACGAACTTGGGAGTAGTTACACAGGGAGATGAATGTGCCGAATGTAAGCTGGGAATAATTATGTGGCCCTGATGGTATGAGGCCTAAACTATAAATGTTAGCAGGCCACCAGAGTTAATACTACAGCAGTTATATGAAAGTGCCCTGGGAACCTTATTGACCACAGAGACCCATCTGAATGAATGTGCTCTACACAGGACAATGCTCTGTTACTCTGTTACTGTTCACTATAATGAAATGAGAGGTCAGGATGTTCTTTAAGATGTTTCATCTTTAACCGTAACACTCATTGTTTTCAATAACAACATATCAGGTGAAACTGTTGCTGATTTTATGTGATTCTTCAACTTTTGACTTTTCCCTGTTCTCAGGATCATCTTCTACTTCCGGCCACCAGCCACAACAAAGGAAGCCGGCCGAAGATGTCTGTTGTGTTGCCTGCCATGAATATTAATGGTAAGTTACTTCTATATGGTGTTATCTATAATGTCACTCCATTATAGACAGAATACCAGCTGACTGTACTGGTCACTCCATTATAGACAGAATACCAGCTGACTGTACTGGTCACTCCATTATAGACAGAATACCAGCTGACTGTACTGGTCACTCCATTATAGACAGAATACCAGCTGACTGTACTGACCACTCCATTATAGACAGAATACCAGCTGACTGTACTGGTCACTCCATTATAGACAGAATACCAGCTGACTGTGCTGGTCACTCCATTATAGACAGAATACCAGCTGACTGTACTGGTCACTCCATTATAGACAGAATACCAGCTGACTGTGCTGGTCACTCCATTATAGACAGAATACCAGCTGACTGCTTTTTTCCTAAATAGTTTTTGCATAGTTTGGAGCTGTGCTCTGGGTCATTGTCCAGTTCTGTTCCCCACCAAAACAGCCATTACCATAGCCATGGTTAAGCTCTGAGTAGTCTTTGATTGTCCATTGAGTCTGTTTGCTTTTTGTAAGCTAATATTTAACCCTTTGCCAAGTTTTTCACTGTTTACACAACTCCCAGTTACTCTGTTGAACAGTTGTTCAGTGCCTAGGATTATGTTCTGCAGACAGATGACGAGGGAACAGACATTACAGTGCCTAGGGTTATGTTCTGCAAACAGATGACGAGGGAACAGACATTACAGTGCCTAGGGTTATGTTCTGCAGACAGATGACGAGGGAACAGACATTACAGTGCCTAGGGTTATGTTCTGCAAACAGATGACGAGGGAACAGACATTACAGTGCCTAGGGTTATGTTCTGCAAACAGATGACGAGGGAACAGACATTACAGCTGCTCAGCTATTCTTGTTGTGTCTAGATGATTATAGCTTAGTGTCACGTCATAAAAGGGTAACATTTGAAATACTTAATTCAGTGTGTATCTTCACAGTCCAGCAATTTGACATTATAGTGCTTGGACAGCCGTAAAATCCTTAGTTCTCAGAACACCGTAGGAGACCGTTTCTCCCATTTGCACCCATCTCTTCTCATCTCCTCGTTACCTGGCTTTCTCAAGGTCTGTCAGTAAAAGCCTTGTCTTAAAAATGTCTTAAAACCCAAAAAAGTAAAGACTTCCAGTACTACTCCCCTTTCCTTGTGTCCCCATTACATCACTTGACCTCAAACTACCCGGTCGGTCCAGCTGGTTACCAAACCAAAGTTGCCGCTGGTCATGATGGTCAGTCTTCATGAATTGTTGTTGGTTTATTGTCTCCTTTTTAGAGAAATTAAAGGTGGTACCTCAGTTAACCCAGACCAAAACAAACCGTAGCTTTGGGCACCCAAGGATTTGCTAATGTCCAAACCTGTTCACCCCAGTGTCTCCTATTTGTTTATTATATTATTCATGCTGGCGTAGCCAAAGTATTTCCTAAGAGCGTGAAGATCTGTTTATTATTGGCCAGGATTTCCATGACATCATCAGTGTGTTTTCCCTTGTCTGGCACGATTGGCCCACTGATGCTAAATGGGAGTGGTCTTAAAGATGTTTGGCTTCCATTGTACGGTATTTTACCAGTCTGTTGTTCTGGGCATTTCAACTGCATCTGTTTGTTGTTACTGATCCTCTATATTATCTTCCCATTTTCTTGTTCATTTTCTCTTGTCTAACTATTGAACCAATGTCTTTTGTCTTGGGGGTTTTGTAATTTGGGTGCCTGGCATGGTTGGAATTGAGTCATCGGTCTACAACAGGATTCGGATCTAAGTTCACCACATAACAAAGAAAACAAGAACACAGACATAACAAAGCAAAACAAAATATTGAGGACTTTTGGCCTTCGTTTGTCGAGTGATCTAATCTACTGCCTCCACCACACAGACAGTCAGGTCCATAAATATTGGACATTGACACATTTTCAATCTCTTTGGTCTTGAACACCACCACAATGGATTTGAAATTAAACAATCACGATGTGCTTTAATTGCAGACTTTCAGCTTTAATTTTAGTGTATTCACATCCAAATCAGGTAAACGGTGTAGGAATTACAACACATTTTATATGTGCCCCCCTCCCTTTTTAAGGGACCAAAGGTAATTCATTGAAACAGTAGAGATAGCAGAAACAGTAGAGATGGCAGAAACAGTAGAGATGGCAGAAACAGTAGAGATGGCAGAAACAGTAGAGATGGCAGAAACAGTAGAGATGGCAGAAACAGTAGAGATGGCAGAAACAGTAGAGATGGCAGAAACAGTAGAGATGGCAGAAACAGTAGAGATGGCAGAAACAGTAGAGATGGCAGAAACAGTAGAGATGGCAGAAACAGTAGAGATGGCAGAAACAGTAGAGATGGCAGAAACAGTAGAGATGGCAGAAACAGTAGAGATGGCAGAAACAGTAGAGATGGCAGAAACAGTAGAGATGGCAGAAACAGTAGAGATGGCAGAAACAGTAGAGATGGCAGAAACAGTAGAGATGGCAGAAACAGTAGAGATGGCAGAAACAGTAGAGATGGCAGAAACAGTAGAGATGGCAGAAACATTAGGTGTGGCCAAATCAACGGTTTGGTACATTCTTAAAAAGAAAGGTGACAGAATAATTATTTCCCTGGTAAAGAAAACCCCTTCACAACCAGATCAAGACCACTCTCCAGGAGGTAGGCGTATCTGTGTCAAAGTCAACAGTAAAGAGAAGACTTCACCAGCGTAAATACAGATGGTTCACCACAAGATGTAAACCATTGGTGAGCCTCAAAAACGGGACGACCAGATTAGTTTTCAAAAAAACATCTAAGAGAGCCTGTACAGTACAGTACAGTACCCCCTCTGCTTATACTCGGGCAATTAAGGCAGGGTGGCAAAAAACACCAAAAGTGCAATGCCATTTAGAATTAGTAGCACTATTCATCGTTGCAGCCCACAAGTCGTCTTAAAATTTTAATCATCCTGAAACAAATCTGCCAAATCATTTGGACAGTACTCACATGTTCTGGCTAACTTTCCAGTGTGTTTCATCTAAATTCTTTCATATTCACACAACTCTGACAGATTGACAGACTGACCAGCTCTAAAGGTACTTCATGTAATTATTGTGTAATATAGACATAATTCTAAATGAGTTATATTGTTGTTCGCATAATAACTGCTTTGTGTTACTGTAAAGTTGCATGGAATGATCACACTTTGGTTTGCTTATGGCTAAGAGTATAAGTCCTCTGTCACATCCATTTACACTCCACTATTTTACGTAGCTCTAGTGTTGGACTGGTTTTGAACCAGGTCTCCTGCATGTCACAAATCTGTGTTAGTCCACAAAGCTTTAGTTGTTCCATTGGTTGAGCTAACACTGCTACTCGTCCCATTAAGGTTACTCGTTATGAGAGTATCATGTGACTGACTGGGTTTCTTTGCGGTGTTGTGAGACTTAGCTGAGTTAGCCTTAGCTAACCACGTGTGATGTGGAGCACAGGCTGACCACGTGTGATGTGGAACACAGGCTGACCACGTGTGATGTGGAACACAGGCTGACCACGTGTGATGTGGAGCACAGGCTGACCACGTGTGATGTGGAGCACAGGCTGACCACGTGTGATGTGGAGCACAGGCTGACCACGTGTGATGTGGAGCACAGGCTGACCACGTGTGATGTGGAGCACAGGCTGACCACGTGTGATGTGGAGCACAGGCTGACCACGTGTGATGTGGAGCACAGGCTGACCACGTGTGATGTGGAACACAGGCTGACCACGTGTGATGTGGAACACAGGCTGACCACGTGTGATGTGGAGCTGACCAGGATGTGGAGCTGGCTGACCACGTGTGATGTGGAGCACAGGCTGACCACGTGTGATGTGGAGCACAGGCTGACCACGTGTGATGTGGAGCACAGGCTGACCACGTGTGATGTGGAGCACAGGCTGACCGCGTGTGATGTGGAACACAGGCTGGCTGGCTGACCACGTGTGACCACGTGTGATGTGGAGCACAGGCTGACCACGTGTGATGTGGAACACAGGCTGACCACGTGTGATGTGGAACACAGGCTGACCGCGTGTGATGTGGAACACTGGCTGACTGTGTGATGTGGAACACAGGCTGACCGCGTGTGATGTGGAACACAGGCTGACCGCGTGTGATGTGGAACACAGGCTGACCGCGTGTGATGTGGAACACTGGCTGACTACGTGTGATGTGGAGCACAGGCTGACCGCGTGTGATGTGGAACAAAGGCTGACCGCGTGTGATGTGGAACACAGGCTGACCGCGTGTGATGTGGAACACTGGCTGACTACGTGTGATGTGGAGCACAGGCTGACCGCGTGTGATGTGGAACACAGGCTGACCGCGTGTGATGTGGAACACAGGCTGACCGCGTGTGATGTGGAACACAGGCTGACCACGTGTGATGTGGAACACAGGCTGAGCACGTGTGATGTGGAACACAGGCTGACCACGTGTGATGTGGAACACAGGCTGACCACGTGTGATGTGGAACACTGGCAGACTACGTGTAATGTGGAACAAATGCTGAGCACGTGTGATGTGGAACACAGGCTGAACACGTGTGATGTGGAACACAGGCTGACCACGTGTGATGTGGAACACAGGCTGACCACGTGTGATGTGGAACACAGGCTGACCACGTGTGATGTGGAACACAGGCTGAGCACATGTGATGTGGAACACAGGCTGAGCACGTGTGATGTAGAACACAGGCTGACCACGTGTGATGTGGCTGACCACACAGGCTGACCACGTGTGATGTGGAACACAGGCTGACCACGTGTGATGTGGAACACTGGCTGACCACGTGTGATGTGGAACACAGGCTGACCACGTGTGATGTGGAACACTGGCTGAGCACACGTGTGATGTGGAACACAGGCTGAGCACATGTGTGATGTGGAGGCAGACACAGGCTGACCACGTGTGATGTGGAGCACAGGCTGACCACGTGTGATGTGGAACACAGGCTGACAGGCTGACCATGTGATGTGGAACACAGGCTGTGTGATGTGGAACACAGGCTGACCACGTGTGATGTGGAACTGAAATGTGGAACTGACCACGCACTGGCTGTGATGTGGAACACAGGCTGAGCACATGTGATGTAGAACTGAGCACCACGTGTGATGTGGAGCACAGGCTGACCACGTGTGATGTGGAACACAGGCTGACCACGTGTGATGTGGAACACAGGCTGACCATGTGGAACGTGTGATGTGGAACACAATGCTGAGCACGTGTGATGTGGAACAAATGCTGAGCACGTGTGATGTGGAACACAGGCTGACCACATGTGGAACGTGTGATGTGGAACACAGGCTGACCACATGTGATGTGGAACACAGGCTGAGCACATGTGATGTGGAACACAGGCTGAGCACATGTGATGTGGAGGCTGAACACAGGCTGACCACGTGTGATGTGGAGCACAGGCTGACCACGTGTGATGTGGAGCACAGGCTGACCACGTGTGATGTGGAACACAGGCTGAGCACATGTGATGTGGAACACAGGCTGAGCACATGTGATGTGTGAGAACACAGGCTGACCACGTGTGATGTGGAGCACAGGCTGACCACGTGTGATGTGGAGCACAGGCTGACCACGTGTGATGTGGAACACAGGCTGAGCACATGTGATGTGGAACACAGGCTGAGCACATGTGATGTAGAACACAGGCTGACCACGTGTGATGTGGAGCACAGGCTGACCACGTGTGATGTGGAGCACAGGCTGACCACGTGTGATGTGGAACACAGGCTGAGCACATGTGATGTGGAACACAGGCTGAGCACATGTGATGTAGAACACAGGCTGACCACGTGTGATGTGGAGCACAGGCTGACCACGTGTGATGTGGAGCACAGGCTGACCACGTGTGATGTGGAACACAGGCTGAGCACGTGTGATGTGGAACACAGGCTGAGCACATGTGATGTAGAACACAGGCTGACCACGTGTGATGTGGAGCACAGGCTGACCACGTGTGATGTGGAGCACAGGCTGACCACGTGTGATGTGGAACAAATGCTGAGCACGTGTGATGTGGAACAAATGCTGAGCACGTGTGATGTGGAACACAGGCTGACCACGTGTGATGTGGAACACAGGCTGACCACGTGTGATGTGGAACAAATGCTGAGCACGTGTGATGTGGAACACAGGCTGACCACGTGTGATGTGGAACACAGGCTGACCACGTGTGATGTGGAACACAGGCTGACCACGTGTGATGTGGAACACAGGCTGACCACGTGTGATGTGGAACACAGGCTGACCACGTGTGATGTGGAACACAGGCTGACCACGTGTGATGTGGAACACAGGCTGAGCACATGTGATGTGGAACACAGGCTGAGCACATGTGATGTGGAACACAGGCTGAGCACATGTGATGTAGAACACAGGCTGAGCACGTGTGATGTGGAGCACAGGCTGACCACGTGTGATGTGGAGCACAGGCTGACCACGTGTGATGTGGAGCACAGGCTGACCACGTGTGATGTGGAACACAGGCTGACCACGTGTGATGTGGAACACAGGCTGACCACGTGTGATGTGGAACACAGGCTGACCACGTGTGATGTGGAACACAGGCTGACCACGTGTGATGTGGAGCACAGGCTGACCACGTGTGATGTGGAGCACAGGCTGACCACGTGTGATGTGGAGCACAGGCTGACCACGTGTGATGTGGAACACAGGCTGACCACGTGTGATGTGGAACAAATGCTGAGCACGTGTGATGTGGAACACAGGCTGACCACGTGTGATGTGGAACACAGGCTGACCACGTGTGATGTGGAACACAGGCTGACCACGTGTGATGTGGAACACAGGCTGAGCACGTGTGATGTAGAACACAGGCTGACCACGTGTGATGTGGAGCACAGGCTGACCACGTGTGATGTGGAGCACAGGCTGACCACGTGTGATGTGGAGTACAGGCTGACTACGTGTGATGTGGAACAAATGCTGAGCACGTGTGATGTGGAACAAATGCTGAGCACGTGTGATGTGGAACACAGGCTGACCACGTGTGATGTGGAACACAGGCTGACCACGTGTGATGTGGAACACAGGCTGACCACGTGTGATGTGGAACACAGGCTGAGCACATGTGATGTGGAACACAGGCT
Source organism: Dallia pectoralis (assembly GCA_029465975.1). NCBI lineage: Eukaryota > Metazoa > Chordata > Actinopteri > Esociformes > Umbridae > Dallia > Dallia pectoralis. The sequence continues at coordinate 9,633,234 of CM055761.1, read as the reverse complement.
GAGCACGTGTGATGTAGAACACAGGCTGACCACGTGTGATGTGGAGCACAGGCTGACCACGTGTGATGTGGAGCACAGGCTGACCACGTGTGATGTGGAACACAGGCTGACCACGTGTGATGTGGAACACAGGCTGACCACGTGTGATGTGGAACACAGGCTGACCACGTGTGATGTGGAACACAGGCTGACCACGTGTGATGTGGAACACAGGCTGACCACGTGTGATGTGGAACACAGGCTGACCACGTGTGATGTGGAGCACAGGCTGACCACGTGTGATGTGGAGCACAGGCTGACCACGTGTGATGTGGAACACAGGCTGACTACGTGTGATGTGGAACAAATGCTGAGCACGTGTGATGTGGAACAAATGCTGAGCACGTGTGATGTGGAACACAGGCTGACCACGTGTGATGTGGAACACAGGCTGACCACGTGTGATGTGGAACACAGGCTGACCACATGTGATGTGGAACACAGGCTGAGCACATGTGATGTGGAACACAGGCTGAGCACGTGTGATGTGGAACACAGGCTGAGCACGTGTGATGTGGAACACAGGCTGACCACGTGTGATGTGGAACACAGGCTGACCATGTGTGATGTGGAACACAGGCTGACCACGTGTGATGTGGAACACAAGCTGACCACATGTGATGGCGAACACAGGCTGACTACAGGCAGTTTACATTGGCATTCATTTCCAACAAGTAGAAACAGGGTTGTGTGCAACATATTGTAGGTAGTCTATATAAACGGTATTTTCTACACAAAGCTGAATATTAGCTTTATTAGTCTTTTTCTCAATCACCCTCCATATTTAGACACGGTCAAATGTAGCCCATTGCAGCATTACTTCTGTGGGAGAAATTCTACCCGTAGCTGTAGCAACAATCTCAGGGAAAACCTCTCACCGTCAGGCTCCGATGGCTTATTTTGTTCTTTAGGTTGGTTATTCTTCCACGGTTGCGGGAGGTCTAGTGCATAAAAGCCATGTGCAGAGCCAGGTAACCGTTCAAAACAGGTTTATTTTAATCACAAACGTAAAACAAACCTTGTTGAATTGAAATAATATTGTGCATACACAGCGACTTATAAAACACAACACTCTTTAACTAGCACACTCTCACCTCAATATAACTCGTGAACTGGAAGCAATAATCAACAAATGTGAATCCTAAACACTTTAAAGACACATGATCACCAAATCCCCAACAGCCGTGATACTCTAATTAAACCCCAATGTAAAGCAGCTGTGACCGACTACTAACCAACACCCTTCCAGCCCACTAGGAGCCGGGAAAGTAAGTTGAAAAAACAATCAATTTACAATTTCTGTCAAGCTGTTTATGGTTACAATGTATTAGGTCTGATATGACCACCACACTAAAACAGACCCCAACTGTTACAGACCAACAGATCCATCCTACCCTGTCTTTCCAAAGTTTTTGAAAGACTGGTCAACAATCAAATGATCAACCATCTCAAATTCCATTGTATCCTTTTCCGCTATGCAACTTTGGTTTTCGTCCTGGTCATGGCTGCGTCACACCCACCCTTAAGGTTCTGAATGATATCATAGCTGTTATTAATGAAAAGCACTGCTGTACTGATGTTTACATAGATCTGCCCAAGACATAGTTAACCATCGTGTTCTTATCAGCCGACTCAGTAGCCTGGGCTTCTCTCATGACTGCCTGGTTCTCCAACTACCTCTCTGACAGGGTCCAGCGTGTTAAATCAGAGGGCCTGCTGTCGGGACCCATGGTTGTCTACATGGGGGTGCCACAGGGTTAGATTCTCGGGCCAACTCTGTTTTCTCTCTACATCAATGATATAGCTCTCGCTGCTAGAGACTCTCAGATTCATCTCTAAGCAGGTGATATCATTATGTACACATCTGGCCGTTCGTTAGATACTGTGCACTCTAATTGCCATGCAGCATTCCTCCCAAAATATTCAGTAATTACTAAACTCCAGAGGTGTGGACTCGAGTCATGTGACTTGGACTCGAGTCAGACTCGAGTCAGGAATTTGATGACTTCAGACTCGACTCGACAAAATGTACAAAGACTTGCAACTCGACTTGGACTTGAACATCAATGACTCGTGACTTCACTTGGACTTGCGCCTTTTGACTCGAGAAGACTTGCTACTTCCCATGAAAACTGGGGAAGAAAATGTTCACACGGCCATGCCGCTCTCAGTTTATCTGCATCTGTGAAAAGAATGCATGCAGAGAGCACGCGCGCTGCCTGCACGACATCCAATCACTGTAGTCCCACGTTGTTTTGATTGGACATCCAATCACTGTAGTCCCACGTTGTTTTGATTTGACATCCAATCACTGTAGTCCCACATTGTTTTGATTCGACATCCAATCACTGTAGTCCCACGTTGTTTTGATTGGACAGCATCTAAGCAGGCACATTGCAAGACAACTAATGAAGCACAAGCAACAACGCGCCAGTTGGCAAAATGATACCAAAGATAGTTTCGTTTGGCTATAAAAATGTTTTGGCGTAGAGGGGAGGGCATTCAGGGGCGGGACAAGGAGGTGATTTACGGATCATTTGCATATCGTTTGCATACTCGTGAGAGTGACTGTGCGCGCCACTCCACCAGAGTCAGTCCTGCATCCTCTGACTGCATATTAAGTAAGATGGCAGAAAGTTCAACTTCAGCCACCAAATCTCAAGTAAGTCTCTTTACTTCTGACTTATTTTCCAAAAAGTTTAATGTTAACGTTTGGTTGACATTCTGCTGCCAGAGGATGCAGGACTGACTCAGGTGGAGTGGCGCGCACAGTCACTCTCACGAGTATACAAACGATATGCAATCGATCCGTAAATCACCTCCTTGTCCCGCCCCTGAATGCCCTCCCCTCTACGCCAAAACAGTGACAGAAAGTTGAAACTGAAAACCAAACAGTGACAGAAAGTTGAAAATTTGAAAAACCAGTAACATCGTAAAAATCCTGTCATCGTAAAAAAAAATCAAGAAAAAAATTGTAATTGAAAAATCCATTATCGTGAGTAAAATTGAGAAAAACAAATAAAATAATATGATGTTTTTTTCAGATAATCATTTTTCATTATCAATTTATGTTTTTTCAATGCCAATTTATATTTTTAATACCTCAGTTCACTGTCAAGGTTTTAGCTCCATAGTTCATGAGCTTCTCTCTCGTGTCTCTTAAATCCACGGTCACGTAGCAAACTCATGAACTCACCTCTTCATTGTCTAACATGTTCACTAACGTTAAACGATATGTTCATAAGAACAAGTTTTGTTGCAAGAAGTTTTGTGTAAAGAATAATATAATCAGCCTATGTAATTGTTTAAAGTTAAATATATTAATAAGGTCAGTATCAGAGTCCAATTGTTTATTTGACTTTTCTTGTTTGTATAAAGGTTCAAATCAAATAAAAGGTGAACTTTAATTTATTTGTACCGTTTTTATTTCTAAAATATTATTTAGTTTTATAGGAGGAGGCTCAAAAGACTTGGCAAATGTATTTTTCAGAAGATTGTATACAGACATTCGTTGTGGGTGTTCATGGCATTTTTTCGGAGGCTTTTATATTGTTCATATCGATATCGGAATTATATCGTATCGTGATATAAAATTTTGCCATATCGTCCAGCCCTAAGGCCAATACAATACAGGACTGAAGTTGTTGTGCATTGTTCTGGGGCAATATGCTGTTGAAATACAAGCATTTTTTGTGAAATTACATTTTCTTTTTTTTTACTGTATTTGATTAATGTCATTGTATAAAAAGAAGTTTAAATAAATACAAATCTTACAGACATACATGATTTGTATACATTTTATTTCTGTGGTAAGATGACTTGAAATGACTCGAAACTAAAATGGTAGGACTTTGGACTCGACTTGAGACTTGTTGGCTTTGACTTGTGACTCGACTCGGGACTTGCCTCATCTTTGACTCGACTTGACTCGGGACTCGAGGGCAAAGACTTGAGACTTACTTGTGACTTGCATAACAATGACTTTGTCCCACCTCTGCTAAACTCTAATAAAACAAAGTGCATGCTTTTTAACCAATCGCTTCCTACACCTGCCCACCTAACTAGCATCGCCACGCTGGATGGATATAAACTAAAATATATGGATTCATACAAATGCCTAGGTGTCTCCTTCCAGCCCCACAAACAAACTCAATTCTAAAACTAAATTCAATTCAAGTCCAGAATCGGTTTAATATTCCACAGCAGGGCCTCCTTCACTCAGGCTGCCAAACTTGCCTTGGTAAAGATGCCTATTATACTAATGTTTGATTTTGGTGATGTCATTTATAGAACTGCCTCAAACTCTCTCCTGAAATAATTGCAATATATGTTTTGTTACAAATCCATGTTGCAATATCATAACCTAATACAGTAAAGTATTGCAGCATCCATGGCGAGGTCTTATTAGTTTGAATGGTGAGGAATATGCCGTTCTTACAGTAGACCTGTGTTCACTGTGTTCACTATGTTCCTGTGTTCACTACTCTGTTTGCCACATGTTTTATACAAATGTCTTTAATCATCTAGCCTACTTTTCACACAGACCAGAATGGGAAGAAAACATTCAGTGTATTTTAGCTTAGTGGAAAATTTCACTTGGCTACCTGTAGCCTTTCATATTCTGTACCCTAAGAAATTATAAAAAAAGCTTTTTTAGTCATTTGTCTAATACATTTTGGTCCCTTGAAAATATGTATTTCCTAAACCCTTCCTCCAATTTGGATGTGAAAACCCGGAATTAAACCTGAGCGACTGCACTTAGAGCACATTCATATTTAATTGTACATTTTGTTTATTTAGATACAGAGGAAATAAGAATTTATTTAGAACAGACGAAATAACAAAACTTGTGTCAGTGTCTAAATATGTTCAGACCTAACTACATATGTATTTGTATGTATGTGTAAAAATATATAAGGTACGAGTTAGTATTTTCTTGAATATCTAAGTGTGTCCAATTATTTGACCTGTGCTATATACTTATCATTGATCAAAATATCACAACGCTGAAAAAAAATCTGTTTTACAACTGCTCTAACCACCACTCCTCATCATAAAAACATTTGTTAATTGCATTAAAAAGCAACTTGAACAGTTCAGATACAGTCCGTTTTTTACATATAATTGGATTTCGGATATATTAATGAAGACCTGGGCCCGTATTCATAAAGAATCTAAGAATCCTCTCAGAAAACTCTTATCTTAGCTTAAAAACTTTTACGTAAGAGTCTTAGCTTAAGAGCGATTCGGGACCGATCTGAGAGCAACTCTGAGCAAGGAAAAGACAAAAACTTTTATCTTAGTGAGGAGGCGGGGCTGACCCCGTTGCTATGTATGTCACAACCTTTTGAAAACTGTGATTGGTTGGTTGTCCATGAAGGAAAAAAATTGTGATTTTAAGTATAGGGTCTATTCTACATCTTCACTCTGAAATTACATCCGGGATTTTTCCAATTTGACCGTTCTCATACACACACACACACAATATATATGTGTATATAAATCCATTTTTATATTTACAATGCTTTTAACTTCCTATTCGATATTTGATTTGCTTAGAATGATAAAATAGTTCTACTCTTTCCAACTTGAACGTTTATGCTGTGGTACCTATTTTTATTAACATAAACGTCCTCATCTTCCGACGGTGCAATAATTCGGATGTGGGTTCCATCAATTACTCCGACAACACCAGGGAAGCCTGCTATATTCATAAATGCAGTTTTATTGTTTAATCCAAATATATATATATATAAATATATATGAATGCCATGTAAGAATTGTGATGAGGTGGCTATTAGTGTTGTTTTCTAATAACTGTGCGCACCTTTAATTGGTTTTAGGGTTTGATATTCGCGTGAATAATTAGAAGCTTCTTTTGTGTTAGTTGGAGTTAGACATGGATAAGAATGGAGCCATACAGTTTATAGACATCTATCTATTGTGTTAGTTGAAGTTAGACATGGATAAGAATGGAGCCATACAGTTTATAGACATCTAACTCTATATTGTGTTAGTTGAAGTTAGACATGGATAAGAATGGAGCCATACAGTTTATAGACATCTAACTCTATATTGTGTTAGTTGGAGTTAGACATGGATAAGAATGGAGCCATACAGTTTATAGACATCTAACTCTATATTGTGTTAGTTGGAGTTAGACATGGATAAGATTGGAGCCATACAGTTTATAGACATCTAACTCTATATTGTGTTAGTTGGAGTTAGACATGGATAAGAATGGAGCCATACAGTTTATAGACATCTAACTCTATATTGTGTTAGTTGGAGTTAGACATGGATAAGAATGGAGCCATACAGTTTATAGACATCTAACTCTATATTGTGTTAGTTGGAGTTAAACATGGATAAGAATGGAGCCATACAGTTTAGACATCTAACTCTATATTGTGTTAGTTGGAGTTAGACATGGATAAGAATGGAGCCATACAGTTTATAGACATCTAACTCTATATTGTGTTAGTTGGAGTTAAACATGGATAAGAATGGAGCCATACAGTTTATAGACATCTAACTCTATATTGTGTTAGTTGGAGTTAAACATGGATAAGAATGGAGCCATACAGTTTATAGACATCTAACTCTATATTGTGTTAGTTGGAGTTAGACATGGATAAGAATGGAGCCAAACAGTTTATAGACATCTAACTCTATATTGTGTTAGTTGAAGTTAGACATGGATAAGAATGGAGCCACACAGTTTATAGACATCTAACTACCTTTTTTTTGTTTACTATTAAGTCGTATTTTCACTTCAATGTTGTTCAGTATTTTGATACGTTGATACTTTGTGCCAATTTGATCGAATTGTCCTGTGGATTTATTAAGGGAATAGTTGAGCGTCAAACTAAGGCTAAACTAAACTCTACATAGTGAATACTTTCATTTCTGGCGCTATGGCATTTCTGCGCTGAGTCTGAGGGTTAAGATGCTTTATGAATTACTTTTATCTTTACTAGGATTTTTCTTAAATTTTAAGAGTAAACGCCCACAATTCTAAGAATTTTCTTAGAATTTGGCCACTAGGAGCTACTTTTACCATTAAGATTCTTTATGAATACGGGCCCTGTAGTCTCGATACTTATGGATATTAAGCAGTAATTGACACAACCAAAAAAACTTTCTTTCAAGATGTCAGAACAGTTTCGAATATAATTATGAACAAACTGAATATAGGAACCAAATTTAAATGCATCTGAGATTTGATTTACCTTTGATGTTCTGCCATATTTTCTCCCCTCAATTTTGTGATGGTTATGGCTATTTTACTGCAACAAGTTTACTAATAGTTTTATTTCTTATCTCTGCTTAATCAAGCAGGAAGTCTTAACCTGCACACACATGCTGGAGGAGAGTGCAGTCCCCAGCCAACATGCACCAGTGAGCTAGCAGACATCCCAACTAATCACAAATACACACCAGAGTGCGACAAGGCAAAACAACTCATTGATCTCATTGTTCCTCATTGATCTGTCCACCCTTGGTGTCAATGAGACAAATAGTTCTGCCCAGAATTCAGTTGGCACTGATCACACAAAACACAACCATCTTCTCTGTCATAGAGATGTTATTCCCAGAAACCAATGGGTCCGATTAGACGATCGATAATTCAGTAGAAGATTGCTTTTTCAGTCAATGTTAATTTTACACCCTTACAAAAACATTATGCTTTTGTTCTTGTACCAGTCTCATACCAGATGTACTTTCCCTAACTATTTCAAGAACCCTTAATTGGTCAAATATTGGTTATATTATTTTTAAAAAATGGTTATATTATATTACTCTGTATCCTAGTTTTCCAGATTTGCTTTGTGTCTGTAATCACATTCCCAAGTGGAGAGCCTGTTTAGTTCTTACAATGTCGACACACCTTTTGCCCCCGACACACCTTTTGCCCCGACACACCTTTTGCCCCAACACACCTTTTGCCCCCGACACACCTTTTGCCCCCGACACACCTTTTGCCCCAACACACCTTTTGCCCCAACACACCTTTTGCCCCCAACACACCTTTTGCCCCCAACACACCTTTTGCCCCCAACACACCTTTTGCCCCCAACACACCTTTTGCCCCCAACACACCTTTTGCCCCAACACACCTTTTGCCCCCAACACACCTTTTGCCCCCAACACACCTTTTGCCCCCAACACACCTTTTGCCCCCAACACACCTTTTGCCCCCAACACACCTTTTGCCCCAACACACCTTTTGCCCCAACACACCTTTTGCCCCCTACAAACCTTTTGGCCCAACACACCTTTTGGCCCAACACACCTTTTGGCCCAACACACCTTTTGGCCCAACACACCTTTTGGCCCAACACACCTTTTGGCCCAACACACCTTTTGGCCCAACACACCTTTTGCCCCAACACACCTTTTGTTCCCAACACACCTTTTGTTCCCAACACACCTTTTGTTCCCAACACACCTTTTGTTCCCAACACACCTTTTGTTCCCAACACGCCCTTTGCTCCCAACACGCCCTTTGCTCCCAACACGCCCTTTGCTCCCAACACGCCCTTTGCTCCCAACACGCCTTTTGGCTCCCAACACACCTTTTGCTCCTAATACACACAGGTGACACAATGTCTGAGGATCATGGGAAATATTTTTCTGAAAGATAAGTGAAGGGGTATATAATAATGAAGCCATTATGTGCGACTAAGTGAATGTACATATTTAGCTAGACGAGACTTTTAAAATAACACAAACTGCTTTAATAGGTCGGTTTCTCCGCATCGGACAGATGGAGAGTAAATCTTTCCAGTTCCGTTTTGCTCTGTAGTCTCAAATCACCAGATCGCTTTCATCTGGTGGGAACCCATTGGTTCTGCTATAGGTTCATCTGTTCTGGACTATAACCCAAATGCAATTTCACTTGCAAGTAGGACCTTCATTTAGGACATCTGCCTTTTTGTCTGGTGGTATGTTTAGGTTCATGGATTCTGTCAAAGTTCGTTAGGCATTCAACGATTTCCCAAATATTTCTGGATGAAAAGTTGGCTCCTAAAAAGGAGTGAGGTTCTCTAGCCTTCTCTCTTCCTGTTTATTTAACAGTCTGGTTTGTTTGAAAAGTGCTTAATCAATTGAAATGGATGTGTTTGGATTTTTGTTAATTCTGTGTGCTTGCGGTGCGCTGTTGTCTTTCTCACACACAGACAACCTGCGGCCGAGTTTCATTTTAGATATACTAGTTTGCCTTCATAGTGCTGGAGTGTAACAGGTTGAAGGTTAGACACTAATGTGCTGTAGACACAAGTAAGGATCAAGTTGTTCTACTCTTATAGCCTCCTACTGTAGACAGAAATGGAGCACTCCCTCTAGTCCTGTAGACAGAAATAGAGCACTCCCTCTAGTCCTGTAGACAGAAATAAAGCACTCCCTCTAGTCCTGTAGACAGAAATAGAGCACTCCCTCTAGTCCTGTAGACAGAAATAAAGCACTCCCTCTAGTCCTGTAGGCAGAAATAAAGCACTCCCTCTAGTCCTGTAGGCAGAAATAAAGCACTCCCTCTAGTCCTGTAGACAGAAATAAAGCACTCCCTCTAGTCCTGTAGGCAGAAATAAAGCACTCCCTCTAGTCCTGTCACTGGTCAGGTTCATGTTGGAACCTAATTTGTTTCATAACCAAATCGTCAATATACAATCAAATGTTTTACATTATCTGACCAATTGCTTACTTTCTTATGACACAAATGTTTTATGCTAATGAGCTGGCAGAGGAGTGAAAAGCCCTTGTTTTTCCACTAATGTTGTGTTGTGGGATACAGGGGCTTAGCTCACACGTGGGACTGTGGCACACACACGCACACACACACACAGAGTGGGCTGCAATTGAAAAGGCTTTGCGGGAAGGAAGGATCTTTCTGGAAGGTGTCCAAAACCACCAGTAAAATGGAAAGAACAGACCTGGCTGACAGACGTGGTTAAGTTTTAGGGTCTTTTGGCAGATACCTCAAAGTCCTGCTGTTTTAAAGTAGCAGTGCACAGGCCATCTGAGGATTCCATCTCCATTTCCTGTGTTTTAAGGAAGCAATATGAACTGGCCTATTAAGTTTGCTAGATTACTGTCTCATCTTTAGGCCCAGTGTTTCTGTATAACACAACATAGTTGAGCAAGTTATTGTTAGCAAAAACAAAACCAATTTACGTTTATTAATGTCCAAACATTTCCACCCCGATTTACGATTACTGTGGTCTAAAACATTGGTTATTCAACTCTGTCGTGATCGTACAATTTAAAAATGTTTAGTGATTGCAAAATGCTACCTCTCATTTGTAAAAGCTGGAATCGTAACTAGAATACAGCACTTGGGTGGTAATAAAAGCAGTTTGAAGTTGTGTAAATTATTATAGTGAGCATGTGTTTAAACGCGTCATAATCAAAATTTTACTGTGGTGGTAAAACGGTGGGGAACTGACACACACATACACATAAAACCCACATGTATGCAAGTTTGGCAGGTGGCCAATAAGGAGATTTTCATTAAAAAGTGTTCTCAAAGCTTTCTGTAGTCCGCCTGTTATCCGTGTGATATAAGAGCAGTAGTTAAAAGCCTACAGGACTATTATAGTAGTGGCATTAATAACAACCCAACTGTTCACTCTACTATAGACCCTGTGTGTTTTATAGTAGTGGCATTAATAACAACCCAACTGTTCACTCTACTATAGACCCTGTGTGTTTTATAGTAGTGGCATTAATAACAACCCAACTGTTCACTCTACTATGGACCCTGTGTGTTTTATAGTAGTGGCATTAATAACAACCCAACTGTTCACTCTACTATAGATCCTGTGTGTTTTATAGTAGTGGCATTAATAACAACCCAACTGTTCACTCTACTATAGACCCTGTGTGTTTTATAGTAGTGGCATTAATAACAACCCAACTGTTCACTCTACTATGGATCCTGTGTGTTTTATAGTAGTGGCATTAATAACAACCCAACTGTTCACTCTACTATGGACCCTGTGTGTTTTATAGTAGTGGCATTAATAACAACCCAACTGTTCACTCTACTTATGGACCCTGTGTGTTTTATAGTAGTGGCATTAATAACAACCCAACTGTTCACTCTACTATGGACCCTGTGTGTTTTATAGTAGTGGCATTAATAACAACCCAACTGTTCACTCTACTATAGACCCTGTGTGTTTTATAGTAGTGGCATTAATAACAACCCAACTGTTCACTCTACTATGGACCCTGTGTGTTTTATAGTAGTGGCATTAATAACAACCCAACTGTTCACTCTACTATGGACCCTGTGTGTTTTATAGTAGTGGCATTAATAACAACCCAACTGTTCACTCTACTATGGACCCTGTGTGTTTTATAGTAGTGGCATTAATAACAACCCAACTGTTCACTCTACTATGGACCCTGTGTGTTTTATAGTAGTGGCATTAATAACAACCCAACTGTTCACTCTACTATGGACCCTGTGTGTTTTATAGTAGTGGCATTAATAACAACCCAACTGTTCACTCTACTATAGACCCTGTGTGTTTTATAGTAGTGGCATTAATAACAACCCAACTGTTCACTCTACTATAGACGCTGTGTGTTTTATAGTAGTGGCATTAATAACAACCCAACTGTTCACTCTACTATAGACGCTGTGTGTTTTATAGTAGTGGCATTAATAACAACCCAACTGTTCTTTTACATGGAGATCAGAAGAGAATAGTTTCCAGCTGGTCATTAACTGAGGAGTAATGGTATAGTTTATTTTTTGCTTCTCCACTGACACTCATTTTCCCTCTGTCTTGTAAACAGGTAGCGTGATCAAGGACAAGGAATATAAGGTGATGATGCAGATTGACTGTGAGGTCACAGATACCAGGATCCTTCACATCAAGTCCTCCAGTATCCCACCGTTCTTGCGGGTCAACCACACCGACACTCTTTACCCAGCATCCCCAGCGGACAGCCAAGCCATCCCTCCTGTCCAGGTGCTCATGGGTTCAGCGTGAACAACTCATCCACAGTCCCACAAACCAACCAGTGAATCAATGCCAAAGAAACGAAATCCAACAGTGACATTGGCAAGACGAAACTCTGAAATACAATGTTGTCCCGGTCAAATGAAAATATGCCATTGCCATGACACACATTTAGTATACAAATGAGATTTTTAAACATTAAATGTATTTTACAATATCTGCGTGGTGAGTTTTCTCCCTTTTCCTTGATTTGTATAAGTGTGGACTGTTATGACTGGAGTGGAAGACAAGGAAGCTCCAGCGGTCGCTGTCTGTTTGACGTACTGTTTGACATACTCTTTTATCTTTGATATTGGTCTTGGTTTGTTCTGGGCCAGATACCAGGGCGGGGCTATGTGTGGGGCTGGACTTAACATGGTTTCGACTCCTCCTACCAGGGTTAAGCCACATCAGGGGTCTGAGCATTGAACCCGGATTCACCCTGTCATAACAGTCATACTTGCACCACATAGCATTTCCCATAATGCCCGTCATGTTGTTCATTCATTCTCTTCTCAGTCTTCATCTCTGTTCTTATCTGGAAGCTCTTAATAAAATTAATCCCAGCTTTTGTGACCCTCAGCTCCAATGTCATAAAAATTATGTCAGCAATCAAAACCTTTACTCAGGGGGTCATTGTAGTGTGTGAAGGCCAGTAGTTAAATCACGTAAGTATCAAATGTCATAGACCTCCACAGTTTCTGTGTTCTAGTTGTGATTTCTGGAGTATCTGAATTATTCATTATTGTCATTGTTTCGGTTTGAACTGTGCATTTCTAATATATTTGTTTCATCGTTATACTTTAAAGCTATTTCTATTTAAGTGCTATGTTCTGTTGTGGTGATGTAAGAAATATCTATGATGGCGTATAATATATTAAAGTGATTTGATCATCATTATGAGGAATGGGCTATTTCCCGAAGACGCAGCATTTGCTCACTTTAGGGAAGAAACTAAGAAATATTTAATTAGTTTGTAGCTATTAAGACTTTTTAGATTGTATTGTTGGCATTTGAACGTATACATTATTCTTAGAGAAATAGAAAACAGACTAACAACTTTATGTTAGCAGCTAAAACATCAAATTACATCATAATTGATCTATAGAAAACATTGTGTCATTGTCATTAAAAAATGTTAAGCATTTAAAATGAATTCCATTCAGCATTTTGCAGACCACTTTAGTTGGTCAGAGGTAATCATGATGTTAAGCCGGGCTTAAACGTCCGTCCACTTGGTCTGACTGCACCTTTATTGAAGTGCACTCAAACAGAGAAGACATATGTGTTAAACCTATAAGAATGAATAAATAGTGCAAAGGAGCAATGTTTAGATGTGTGGGCAGATTGCAGAGAAAGAACAATGTCCAGTTATAGTACAGGATGTCCAGTTATAGTACAGGATGTCCTGTTATAGTACAGGATGTCCTGTTATAGTACAGGATGTCCTTTTGAAGTACAGGATGTCCTGTTATAGTACAGGATGTCCACCATGGTCATTCATGGTGTGGGGGTGTTTTGGTCTTAATACACTGTAGTCGACTGCCAGAGAAGAGAGTTTTGAGTACTGAAGAAATATCTAAACAGACACAGAACAACCATTGTGGTGTTGAATACTTTTTGTTTAAAAATACAATAGAATTGCACTGAATGCAGTCATCAAGGTTTGGATTTCTTAAATTGTGAACCACTCATGAAAACAGTAAATAAATTGAAAATAAAACTAATGGCTTTGTGTATCTAAACTCTGTTCTCTGGCTAGCCTATGCACTCACATCTAGCCTCTAACTTTGGATTAATGGAAATAAATTAATTACTCAGTAGTCACCCGTTTGGATTTCTGTGTGGAGTTCACCTTATGGTATCTCTTGTATGATTTCTGGTTCACTTCCTGTGTGGAGTTCACCTTATGGTATCTCTTGTATGATTTCTGGTTCACTTCCTGTGTGGAGTTCACCTTATGGTATCTCTTGTATGATTTCTGGTTCACTTCCTGTGTGGAGTTCACCTTATGGTATCTCTTGTATGATTTCTGGTTCACTTCCTGTGTGGAGTTCACCTTATGGTATCTCTTGTATGATTTCTGGTTCACTTCCTGTGTGGAGTTCACCTTATGGTATCTCTTGTATGATTTCTGGTTCACTTCCTGTGTGGAGTTCACCTTATGGTATCTCTTGTATGATTTCTGGTTCACTTCCTGTGTGGAGTTCACCTTATGGTATCTCTTGTATGATTTCTGGTTCACTTCCTGTGTGGAGTTCACCTTATGGTATCTCTTGTATGATTTCTGGTTCACTTCCTGTGTGGAGTTCACCTTATGGTATCTCTTGTATGATTTCTGGTTCACTTCCTGTGTGGAGTTCACTTTCTTGTATCTCTTGTATGATTTCTGGTTCACTTCCTGTGTGGAGTTCACCTTATGGTATCTCTTGTATGATTTCTGGTTCATTTGAGCTCTGTCAGATTCACCACTGCGTTCTTGGTCACAGTCCCTTTTCACTCGATTTCGATTAGTAAGTTTGGCTGGGTAGCCAGCTGTAGAAAGATCGGTTCCACAATTATTTTATTTAATGATGATCGAACAAAGCAGTTATGTCCTAACTAAAGACCTGCCTTGATAAAAGGCAAGATTTGTATTGCATTTTCATGATTCCTAAAAAGAAAGCATTCCTAAAAGAGCGTGCCAACTTGAAAATAGAAATACAATTAAACAGGGACGCTGTTCAGATCATTGCATTTCAATATTGTCCACTGTAAAGATGGTTACGGCTTTGAAAATAAAATGTCAAACCATTATTCAATTTACATTTTAAGATTGTCATAGAACATATAATTATTCCATGTTAATTTGGATATTGTCTCAAATAACACTTACATATAATAAACATAAATGCATTTTTGAAATTGCATTATTATTCAAATATAGTCCCTTAATTATGGGCTTCCATAGGCCACTGTGTTGTTAGCAAACTTCAATGCTGTTCCACAAACCAGTACCTCGTCACAGTACTGTCTCAAAACTCTACAGACAAATCCATATACCTCATGGCTTGCTTTTTGCTCTGACATACACTGTCAAATTAAATCAATCAAATGTATTTTACGAAGCTCTTTTAACAACAAAATTGTCACAAAGTGCTTTAACAAACACCCAGCCTGAAACCGACAGAGCACACATCAACAAGTTGATATACAGGGGCTACAAAAAACTCTCAGATGGGTCGAATTTAGTAAGAAACCTAGAAAGGAACCATGCTCTGTGGAGTGGCCAGTCCTCTTCTGGCTGTGCTGAGTAAACTTATAATAGGTTATTAATGATTAAATGCATTTGTTCAATGCATAGAGTCTTATAAAATAGCCCAGGTGAACTACATGACCAGTCTGAGGGACAACCGGGATGGTTGAGGGTTAGGAAGCCAAAACTGTCAGGTATCATCAGCTGCTCGGCCTGTAATACAACCAGGTGGGGGGGGGCTTAGGAGGGGTCTGCTACATGTCCTTAGGGTGGGTCGGTCCCACAGTGTGGTCAGTAGGCTTCAGCCCTCCATTATGGAAACGACACGGTGAAAGGTTAGACACCCTAGTTTCCTACGTCCCTGGCAGTGGCACCATAGTATTAGTAGTATAGCAGCACAAATCTTGAATCTGAGTGAAACTGTGGCCCTGAACAAGGTAAACCCTGGACCCAACAAGCCAGAAAACATCCATCCTCTTTACCGAGCATCAACCAAGTCAAGTCGACACCAGAAAACCGCAACCACTCTGGGAAGGTTTCGTTTTATTCAGAGTTACTCGAATTGACGTGAACAGCAAAGGAGAACAGCAAGCCAGAGGCTCCACCCACTGAGTAGCTATTGGACAGAGGACATCCCAGGGCAGATGTGAGGGACTTCTGAGTCTCCGTTCACCTTCGTACCCAGGGCCAGACTGCACTTAACCATAGGCTGTGAAGTCAAGACCGTAAGAGATTTTTAATAGTGACTTAAAAGTTAGTCTGCATGTCTAATCCTGATTGGCAGCTCATTGCATAATAGAGGAGCTCTATAGGAGAAACCTCTACCTCCGGCTGTTAGTTTTGAAATTTTAGGTACAATTAGAAGGCCAGCATCTTTTGATCTTTACTTACACTGTCAACTGTAGGACCTTATACAGACACGTGTGCCTATCCCAAGTCATGTCCAATCAAAGATTGTACCTAAAATTGCATGTTCCAGTGAATTTGTCGAAGCATCTCAATGATGATCAATGGAAACATAATGACTCAAATGTGCTCAAAGTCCTGCATCATAGAGTCTGAATTAGCACATTACAGGTCAGATGTTTGAGAACACATCCATTCCAATTTAGCAGTCCAGTGAAAACAAAGAAACAAATGTAAGCGGAAAACTGGCAGAGGTTAGTAAAAAGATTAGGTCACCAAAAACTAAACAACAACTAAAGAACAATTTACAAACAAAATTCAAGGAACAAGTAATGGTTTGATTGCTATTGTGAGGGTAAAAGACAGTGTCAGCGAGTACAGGTTTCTACTCCATCAGAACACACTTGGGAACTGAAGGAAACTGACGGGGAAAGTCTGCCAGACCCAAACCCTTAACAGAATCAGAAGACAAGTTTCTAAGAATAAACAGCTCGTCTGATTGGCGGCTCAGAGAACAACGGCTTCATGCACAGCTTTGAACTGGTCAGAAAGTAAGCAAGTCTGGGTTTCAACTGTGAGGAGAAGACTTCAAACTGCAGGGGTGACAGGACGAGGTGGAGTAAGAAAGCTATTGTTAAGACGGCAAAATAAAGAAGACTAGACTGCCATGAATCATTATCTGTTGTGTTTTTTTGTATTAAGAGTGTTGAAATATTACTACATACTTGTGTAAATTGTACAAATGCTATAGATGATTCCTGAAATCAAGTTAATTATGACTGATTGGTTTGGGGGCAATTCACTTGGAGTGTCTAATCTTCTTAATTCCATTGACAGTTTTTTAAACAAAAATCCCTGTTACTTTAAGGCACACATAAACAGCTCAGGTTGGAGCCAGTATAATCACTGCAAAGTTACTTTAAGGCACACATAGACAGCTCAGGTTGGAGCCAGTATAATCAATGCACAGTTACTTTAGGGCACACATAGACAGCTCAGGTTGGAGCCAGTATAATCACTGCACAGTTACTTTAAGGCACACATAGACAGCTCAGGTTGGAGCCAGTATAATCACTGCACAGTTACTTTAAGGCACATAGACAGCTCAGGGTTTGGATCTGAATGCATCGACCAGCCGGAGTGAATCAGTGGATTTCATACTGACACTATAACCTCACATGCAGTCAAATCCATCTGGGGCCCCAGATCATCATGTTATGGAGAGAAACAATATACCCATAAAAGGAAAAGTTGACATGGAGCAATATTAATATGATCAGTTTTATGCATCCTACGTTCTGTCTGTTTTCAATATTTTCTGAGTGACATCAGCATTAGAAAGACCCCACTGGCAATCAATTTTTCAAGCTGATAAGACTTTCTAGAAATGTTAACCACTTCTTGACAGGCGTCCCGCCGGCAGGACACTTGCAGTACCCTATACAACCACTACAACCTCTACACAAAGATCGCAAATTCAAAAACGTCCGTTTAATAATATACTACATGCTTATAACATGCATAAAGGTTAGAATCTCCTCTTTCTAACAACGTTTTCCATTTTAAAATAGCTAAAACACAGATCGTTTTATTAGCAATTGAAAGGACTGCTAATGGCGCTGATGACGTCATCATTATTGTAAACACTTTTTAACCAAAGCGATAAAATACTATAATATTGTACTTACATCATCCAAAGTTGATCGTTTTTCATTTTCTATATTCCCAGGGATATTATTAGCATCGTTTATGTATCCATAGTATTCCATAATAATCGATTTTCAGGCGAGAATATATGTTAACAACTTTCAACACTCACAATGGCAGCCTCCTCTTCTTCTTCTTTTTATTTAATGGCAGATCGCAACCAACTTAAGGTGCATATACCGCCACCTACCGCACTGGAGTGTGAGGCCGGTCACAGCCTTCCTGCTATATTCTCCTGTAGAGCCCCGTGTTCCTGAGAAAAAGAAATAATGCCTTCATTACTGCCTCCTTCCCTTTTCCACCCCCAAGCACCCCACCTAAGTCCCAACCCCTCTTAGTCTCCCTAACACTACCATACATAACCTCCCTATCCATATCATACCTCCCACAGAAAAACAGCACATGCTCAACCGTTTCCTCCACCTCACACCTATCACACAAACCTGTGTCATGTTTTGCCACAACTCTCAATGTGCCATTCAACCCTGTGTGCCCATACCTTAACCTACTCCACACCACCTCTTCCCTTCTACAACCTATCATGGCCACAACCTCCCTCACTGACCTATGTATACCCCGGAAGTGCCTGCCTTTACCACCTTCACCCACTGTCTCTCCCACACTGCAATCCCTGCTTCACGAATCAACGCCTTAACCTCCCTGCGCCCCAACGCCACCCTGACATCCACCTCAGTCCTCCTTACAGCACTCTTTGCCACCAGGTCAGCCACCTCGTTACCCTCCACTCCAGCATGAGCGGGCACCCAACAAAACCTCACCACTACCCCCTGTCTCTCCAACCTCAGCAATATCCCCATCATTTCACCCAGTATGTCCTCCCTATCAGACCTACCATCCATTACACTACTCAACACTGCTGCTGAGTCTGAACATATCACCACCCTACATGGTGCCACATCCTCCACCCATCTCAACCCAATGATCACAGCCACCATCTCTGCTGTATACACCGACACATTATCAGTGACTCTTTGACTGACACTCACACTGAACTCAGGGACATGCACTCCTGCACCCACTCTACCACCATTCACTACCTTAGACCCATCAGTATACACCCTTACAAACCCATAAAAATGTCTGCAGACATACCTCTCCACACACACGCTCACCTCCCCCTCTCCCCACTCCCTCCTCTCCAGCATCATGCCCACATCCACACTTGGCGTTGGAAACATCCACGGAGGGATAGGCCCTAATGCTATCGCCGGCCCTACCTCTATGCCCTCCAAGCCGTACTCTATCACTTTCTGCCCAATTGTCCACCCATACATCCTCAGACTAGCCTTGTCCCTCTCCCAACACTCCCTAGTTGCCACAACCGCAGTGTGGCTTTTAGCACACCCCTTCAACCTGGCCCAATACGCCAGTGCCAACTTGTCCCTCCTCAACCTCAATGGCAATTCCCCTGTGTCCACCTGCAACACCACCACCGGAGTGGTCCTGATAGCCCCCACACATAGCCTTAGTGCTCGTGATTGCACCCTATCCAATCTCTCTAGCACCGTCTTGGCCGCAGCACCATAAATAAAACACCCATAGTCCATCGTGGATCTAACCAGTGCCTGATACATACACATCAGTGTCTTCCTATCTGCCCCCCAATCTACACCTGCCACTGCCCTCATCATATTCAGCACCTTCCTACACTTCTGCTCTATAAACTCTACATGTTTCCTCCACGTAAGCCTCTCATCAAACCACAACCCCAAATACTTAAACTCTAACACCCTTCCTAATTCCTGTCCATACATATATAGCCGAACCTCACCCACCATCCGCCTAGAGTACACCATGAAACACGATTTAGCCACCGACATCCTAAAACCCCATGTCTTGGACCAGTCCTCCACCACACCCACCGCCTCTTGCATCTTCCTCATCACAAACTTCTCATTCCTGCCTCTCTTCCACAATGCCCCATCGTCTGCATACAGTGCTACACCCATACCTCTCCCTACATCCCTAAACACATCATCAATCATTAATGTAAACAACACAGGGCTAATCACACTGCCCTGTGGGGTACCATTTACAACCTCATACCTCCCTGACAATATCGTCCCAACCCTCACCTGTATGTACCTGTCAAACAAGAAATCCAGAATCCAATTATACATTCTGCCCTTCACACCCAATGCACTCAACTTAATTAACACCCCTTCCCTCCACATAGTATCATACGCCTTCTCTATATCAAAGTACACCACCACCATCTTCTCCTTCATAGCAAGAGCCTTGGCAATCTCTGTACTAACCACCACCAGTGCATCCATAGTGGACCTCCCTCTCCTGAACCCACTCTGCGCTTCACTCATCAAGCCCCTACTCTCCAGGAAGAACATCAACCTTTTAACAATCATCTTTTCCATCAGCTTACATAAGTTGGAGGTCAACGCTATTGGCCTGTAGCTATCCACCTTCCCTGGATCTTTCCCGGTTTGGCAAACGGCAGCACTACCGCCTGCTTCCACCCATCCGGCAGCACCCCAGTCCTCCACACCTTGTTGAACAGCCCTACTATAGCTTCCTTTACATTATCCGGGGCCTTCTTCACCATCTCGTAGCATACCCTATCCTCTCCCGGTGCCGAACGCCTACATCCCACCAATGCCCTCGTCAGCTCAAACCTAGTGAATTCAGCATCCATCACCTCACCTGTCCCCACCTTCTTCAACAACACATCTCCCTTCTGTTTTAACATCTCACATCTCCTCCTCTTACTCTCCTCACATAGGTGATCACCACTGTGAACCTTCGCAAACGCTACCCCAAGCGCATCCGCCTTTTCCTTACCCGTCATAGCAATAGCATCCCCCACCACCAACACTGGTATTTCCGCATTTCCTCCTTTACCCAACATCTTCCTAAACATTTTCCACACCCTGCCAATGTCCGTCCCCCTCCCAATGGTAGAGCAGAACTCACGCCATGCGTCCTTTTAGCCCTCTTTACCGTTCTCCTAGCCTCGGCCCTTCTACATTGATATTCCAATACTTTCGTATCTGACATGCTTCTCCTCAGTGCCCTAAACGCCTTATCCCTCTCACGTACTCTTTTGGAACACTCATCAGTCCACCACGGTACCACCCTCCTCCTACCACCTCCCTTACTGACTGGAATAGCCACCTCTGCTGCTGCCACTAGCATACTTGTCAGTTCCTGAGCACATTCATTAACTGATCCCTCCAATGTCAACTCCCGCCCCTCCCTTTCACACAAATACTGGAACTTATCCCAATCAGCCTTCTCAAAACACCACCTCTTGACATGCCCTCTGCTCTCCATACACACACCAACCTCAAACCTACCAACAATGGGGTAGTGATCACTCCCTACAGTAGAGTCTCTCATCACACGCCACTCACACCTCCCTGCCATAGACGCAGACACCCACATTAAATCTAAACATGATTCAATCCCTGTAACTACATTTACCCTTGTACCACCCCCATCATTAACACATACCATTCCACAACCCTCCATATATTCCTCTACCACAGCCCCATTACCATCAGTGTGTCCACTTCCCCATATTTCATTATGAGCATTAAAATCACCACACCAAATCACCTTACCACCCCCACCAATTCCCTCCATCTTCTCTGCACTTAGGGGCTTACAGGGGTTATAGAAATTCAGCACCACAATGCTGCCTTCATTCCTGCACACCTCTATCCCTACACACTCCGCATCCTTTACCTCCACAACTCTGTACGCCAGCCCGTCTTTAACGAACGTAGCACAACCCCCACCTCCACCCTCTATCCTATCCTTCCTAACCGCATGGAACCCTGGAATTACAAAGTCCAGCATAGGTTTTAGCCAAGTTTCCTGCACACAGATAACATTTGGCACTACATCTAACCCATATACATACCTCTTAAACTCCTGCCCATTAGCTACTAAACTTCTTGCATTCCATTGTAACAGCACCAGTGACATCACCTACTACTACTCTCCACATCCCCACTCTTAGGCTGTGCTAACATCCCATGTAACATCTCCCCTGTTACTTCCATAATCCCCATAAAACTCCTTAGCAGCCCTAACCACCATATCAATACGTGCCGACTTCTTCTTTACCTGCTCACTCATATTAAGAATATGACAGATGAAGGCTAAAAAATCCACCCGTTTCACCACTAGTGTCTCTTCTGTAACTGAGCAACCCTCATGACTACACTTCTTATCTCCACCCTCCACCACATCCCCTCCACTCTACGTGTGATCAAACCTGGCTGTTCCTGGACCCTTGTTACCTCTTCCCTCCCGCTGCCTTGGCTTTTCCTCACTGCCTCTGCATATGTCACCTTATTCACTATCTTATACCTCTGTACCTCTGCCTCCTTTCTCTGAACACTACACCCCCATATGCCGCACTATGCTCCCGCCGCAGTTACAGCACCTTAATTTTGCCTGTGGTTCACACTTCCCATACTCATGTGGGCCCCCACATTTGGCACACCGACACTGCCCCTTGCACACACTCGCCACATGTCCCATACGTTGGCACTTAAAGCACCTCACCGGTGCCGGCACAAACTCCCTCACATAGTAACTCACACACCCCAAACACACTCTACTGGGTAAATGCCCCTCAAACTCCACCAGCACAGTTGGGCTCTCCTCCCCGTTCCCTTTATTCTTATTTGTCATGCGTTTTGCCTCCACTACCCGTCCTCCCTTTACCTCTTTCTTAAATTCCTCCATCGATACATCCAGCGGCACCCCCGTAATCACCCCCCTAATCTTAGCCCTTCCACCCGGCACATGACACTTCACATTCGCACCATTCAGTGACGTCAACGCCATTAATTTCTCTTGCTGACACATATTTACACCAAAAATCAGTACTCTCCCATACCCAACACACATCGCATCTCTAACCGGCCCCACCTCTGCTTTAATAGCCTTGGACAACGCTATCGGATGCATTACCTTCCTTGTCGGCTCGGAGAACACAACCATAACTTTCCACTCCTCCACCTGCTCTCGCCCATTATCCCGACCCTTTCGCTCCGCACTCCTCTTGTCATCCCCATCCGATATCGACTCACCGTCTTTCCTAATCCGCTTCCTCTCATTCTTCCCCTTCCAAGTTACCTTAACCCCAGGTACTTCTCCCCCCTCATCCTTATCAAACCCCTCACTGTACTCCGGCATATCCATCTCGCTACCATCCGAACTACCCGCCATGCCAACCTCAGTCACAGCGCAGCCGTGCAATCAGCCAATCAAAAAACAACTCCAAATAACTCCGCCGTTGCATGGATCCACGTGTATCTTCCAACCAATGGCAGCCTCCATGATCAAAACACTTCCTTATCGAAGGTACGTCAGTTCCCTATGCAGACGAATGGGAGCAAAGCCCTATGGGAAATGAAGTCCAGTGTAGGAGCTAATGCACTGAGACCCTAGACTGAAGGGAAAAAATAGCACCTCACACTAAAATAGCTGTATCTCGATTGTTAATTGAGACTTGAAACAAAGTCTGGCATAAAGCTGAGACCTAGGGGAACACATAGAAAGTGTTTCCAGGTTCACCAGACATTCAGAGTCTGAGATGTACATTTTCTAAATCTTAAAACTCAGACATACGAGCACCAAATGATTGACGGGAGTAATAACAAAAAATTAAAACAAACGTATAGTTCACCCAATACAATACACCCATACAATTGTACATTGGTGTCCTTACCCTGTATAATATGAATCCATGCTTTGGTGAAGTTTCCACATTTCTCAGAGACAGCTGGTAGACATGGATGGGACCGAAGGTGCTGAAATGTTGGCACTTAGAAACACTATAAGGGAAATGAACCCAAAGCAGGGATCCCGTCTAACCCTGCCTACAGACGGCTTACAGACAGGGCCGCATTAAGAGCTCACTGGGCCCCGGGGCTATGAGTTACTGCAGGGCCCCCCCCACCACCACTTTAGGTCACCAACTAAAGAGAGAGAGAAACCCCCCCCACACATTTTTCTAAAACACTGCTGAAGTTGTTTTACATAAATATAATTTAGAATCATTCAGAATTCAGAAACGTTATCTCCTTGCTCAGTCTCATTATCTCCAGCAGCAGATGAAGTCGATGTTTCATATTTCTGGTGATCTGGTCAGGATAAGCATGAAACACATTTTTACACATAAGCTGTTAGATGAACACTAACCTGTCAACATGGCTTGCTAATAGCGAATATAGGGGTGGGCGATGAGCTAAAATATATATTATACGAGTAATTTTATCTATGATATACTTCACAGTAAAGTTATATTACTTTTAATACGATTTTTATCATATCAAAATTTTATGCCACTAAAATTTCATAATTCTTGTGACCAATTTCAATATCACAAAAAATAATAGTATCTTAAGAAAATAATCTCAAGCTTACTGATGACAAGAGTCACAAATAACAACAGAACAAAGGCACATAAGAAATCGACCTACTTGAAAAACTTAAAGCACTGAATAATATTATATTGTATAAAGTAATCAAATATACAATACATAGTTTTCACTATAAATTCAACATTCATTCTTATTTATTTTACAAATGTGATTCAGTCAATGGCAGTAAATTACTTTCTTTCTGATGTTTGATTAAAATTATTGACACAAATGGCGACAGCAGCTTTATTGGCAGCTTCTGTCACTTTAAGACCCCACACCTCAGGGTCGGAACGCAAGTACGCTGTGCAAAACCGTCTAAAGTTCAGTCTAGAATGAAGTGAAGAGTGGAGGCGATTGATTGGTTGATGCGTATATTCTAATAAGGCGCAAACAGCCATCATCTGATACGTGCAGCAGCAGGTCGGTCGTTCACAAGTTAAATATAGAATAAATGTGATTGCTATATCAAATTAAAACGTGACGCTTCAATTCACCATGCCCTGCTGCCCACAGGGGGTTTGATTGACAGGCGACCTGACCAATCATAACGCCGAATAAGCAATTTTGTCCGACAACAAAGCAGTCAGTAGATTAACGTCAATGGACTTGAATTTGAAAAAAGGTATTGTTTAAATGACAATATTTGAAAGTTGAGACTTTGTTTCATATCAACAGTAAGCTGCTCTGAGCTCTCTCTTGTATGTCGGCGCGTAGTCACTCTCAGTGTAACGTTAGTCTTCGCCCCGCGATGTTTTTTTCACTGTGTGAGAAGATGTGCGTGACTCGTGAAGCCGCCTGGCTTGTCACACAGTAACTAAAAAAGGCTGGTCTTTGCGAACGGTCACTATTATATTAATGATAATGATTGCATGATAATGCATGGAATATACGGCAAAGCGCCACTAAATAACAGTGCTAATTTGTGGGGGCGTGGTAAGGCTTTGGCAATCAGATGGCTAGTAATAGTCAATCTGCTCCACAGCCAATCACGGGCCCTCTCTTTGCTCGGGCCCCGGGGCTTAAGCCCCGCCTAGCCCTATTGTTAATACGGACCTGCTTACAGATTAAGGACTTGGTTAATTGGACATTTTAAAACAGAATCAATTAAAACGAAACAACACTTAGTGAAAGAGAAGCATACAATTTAATTTGTAAAGAATGTTAAACTATAAACTGTTTCTAATCTTTCTACACACATTTTCTTATTGAACTTAATGTAGGCCTCAAAATGTAACCACAATAATTAAAAACATTTTCAAAATCACTGAAACATAAAAAACCTAAAAAACATAATTTTTTTTGTTTTAGCTCATGCCAGATGTGTTACATTATCCTTAATTAATTGAACATTTCCACAAAATTCGGACTGTTTTTTTGAAATACCCTTTACCAAATATTCCTACATGGTTCCGTTCCAGAGCAATATCCATTTAGATTAGGGTGGGTCATTTTAGGCGGAAATTGAGGTCAGGGGCCCTGTCAAGAAGCTGCCATTGGCTATTTGTGTGACCGCAGATGCAAATAAGATGTTTGGCACCTTATGTTTTATTATAGTTTCTAGAAATGTTAAGCTGCCATTGGCTATTTGTGTGACCGCAGATGCAAATAAGATGTTCGGCACCTTATGTTTTATTATACTAACTCTAAACAGTAAGTTCAGACCGTAAATTGTTTAAATGCATTGAAGAGTTCTGTAATTAATTACACATTATTAAGCAGAACTTTTTCAGCTGGTTGTTTTCCCTCTTGTCAGTTTTTAGATAAAAACAACTCCTACGGAAGATAATTATTCCCACACAAGGAGAATTTTTTTATCATATTTTCGCTTTATTGCAGTCTCTTCCAAACAGTACAATGTGATATAAGTGCTTTCCATAAGACAAAAGGAAACAGCTATGTGCCTTATTTCCACAAAGTATAACAACGGAGATTTAAAGAATAATGGTAATAAAGTTGTGTTAAATCAGAGTC
This sequence comes from Dallia pectoralis, assembly GCA_029465975.1. NCBI lineage: Eukaryota > Metazoa > Chordata > Actinopteri > Esociformes > Umbridae > Dallia > Dallia pectoralis. The sequence goes on along the minus strand of CM055761.1, from coordinate 9,606,946 downwards.
TGAATGTGTCTAAATGTATTTTAAACACTCCTGCGGTCATGTTTGGAACAAACTGTTTGTTATGTCATAACTTCTTCTAAACCCAAATGTTTTTAAGATTGTGTAGCAATGTAATCATTCTACAGGCCATTAATTTCTCTCACAGTGGTTTAGATTTATATTACAGTATATACAATATACTGCATGATCTATAAGCTACAGAACAGTTTCCCATAACTTCTCTACTCTTTAAATTTGTCTGAATAATGAAAAAAGGCAAAAAAATATACACAGTGACAGAACAGCAAGGTTTCTAGAGACTGACAAGCAGCCAGGTAGACTGATCTACAATCCACTACAGTGTCACTTGTGACATTTCCCAACCTCTCACAGCGGGTCGACGTAGGCAAAGTTGATATTGTACGTCACTTGGTGTCCGTGGTCCCAGGCGTACAGCTTCCCCTCCTTGGGGTTGTAGTCAATCTGCGTAGTGTAGGTATAGTTGTTGGTGAAAGGCATTCTGGGAATCATCTGGGTGTTGGTGTGAGTGTCGAAGGCGTACGACAGGTAGGCATCTTTGTTATTGTAGCTGTCAACAGCATACAGGACGCCACATACAATAAAGCAGTTCCCGTAGTGGTTCCTTCTGAGTCCCGTCCTCCAGGTCGTCTCCCTCTGGGTGCTGAGGTCGTGTGGGTTCAGCCGGGTCAGGATGATCACTTCCTGCAGGAAGCCCTCGTCATCCAGGGCGGGGTAGACAATCCACAGGCCACTCTCGTCCACAGCAAAGTCGATGTGGGAGTGGCCTTGCCATTGCCCCGGGGTGGAGGCCTCGTCGAACGCCGCGTCGTGCAGCATGGTCCAGGCCGCCACGAGGCGTCTGCGCAGGTCGAACTTGATGATGTCACGAGAGAATGCGCGGTTGTAGTAAAGCGCTCCGTTAAAGACCACGTGTCCAGTGCCGGCCCAGTTGTAGGGAAGCTTATAGGAGTTGGTGAAACGACCTGGTTGCAAATAAACACAAGAGAATCCAACATGAGACAGTGTCAATAGAATTGGTGGATGTATTTAATTTAAGATTTGGATGCTAATGTTTAAGATTACCAAAATGATTGTGCAGAATATGGTCAAATTGAATTAAAAACCTAAAGCAAAACAAGATTGTGCCATAGAAGTTATAAGCCTTTGTGAAAGAAAACCAAAAACTATTAATTGAAATTGACACACTTCTATCCAAAGCGACTTTTAGTCTAAGGGAGTTTACTTTCATACTTTGCTTTAAAAAAAAAGCTACCTGATTTGAACGTCTCCAAATTGCGGAACTCCAGCAGGTGGTTTCCGTAGTAGTAGTTAGTGACATATATCTTGTCATTGTTGGCCAGTGGATCCTTCATCCAGGCACCCTCGTTCCGGCCATAGGTGTGGAGGAGAACAGGCTCAGAGATAGTGGCCAGTGTGTCTTTACACTCTCCTGTGGAAGTTTGAAACATTCAGTTTGAAGTGTTTACCATCTCAAACCTCTTTAATAACATCACTATTAAATCACAAACATGGAATTTGTTCTAGCCTGTTACAGCGACACGTAATCAACAATTCATGAACGAATACGTACAATAGACTACAAAAATACAAATAAATATGTAAATATATATGTATATATTTTTTTCATTTCACCTTTATTCAACTATATAGGCTTATGGAGAAAAAAAATCTCATTTGCAACTCCTGCCAGAGTTTCAAGTCTATACACACAAATGTCATATCAAATTTTTCAGCAATTTGTCAATTTGTGCTGTCACTAACAATGTCCAATAATATAAGCTGTAAAATAAATATTTATTACGTTATGTCCTTTTGTTTCCAACTCGCCCCTCCCCATAAACAGCCATTGTAAGCTTTGAATCCAGCCTCTAGAAATGCGTGGCTAGATAGTAGTTTTTTGTCTGTTTGTAAACTGTTATGGCGCCTATAGTTTTGACATTACAGAGACATATTATACATTAAAAAGTCAGCCTGGTTTTTAGGAGTCCCACGGTGTAATTATTACACTGTGAGACCTATCGTTTTGATACTATAGTTGATAAAAGATGACCATGAGTGAATCTGTTCAACAAAAACTCTTTCCTTGTTGCCGTGGCGATGTAGCTAGCCACTACTGTGTGTGATTCACTGGGTAGATTTTACTTATTTTACTTTGATGTATAATAGACTCTATTGCTAAATGTGAATGTTTTATACATTATGTGTGATTACCAAACAAGTTATCAATGTAAAATACCACAAGCTACAATCTAGGCATCAGCTAATGTCATATCCAGGTTTTGTTTCACCTTCTGGCATTACTAAATGCACATTTGGCCTATAATATTGTGTTCTAACATACAGGGCTCCTGGAAAGTATTACAGCGTTTTACTGTTTCCACATTTTGTTATGTTACGGCCTTGTTGCAAAATGGATTCAATACATTTTTCCCAAAACATTCTACAAACATTATTCACAGTCCATGACACAGAAAAAAATCATTTAGCTCAGGTGAATACTGTTTCCCTGTGGAGGTTGGGGGCATTGAACCTGAGTGGGCAATGTTCAAAGCTTCTATTGCTGAAGCTGCGGCGGTGAGCTGTGGTCTCAAGGTCCTAGGTGCCTCAAGGGGTGGTAACCCTAGAACACCGTGGTGGACCACGGTGGTCAGGGAAGCTGTCCGACTGAAGAAGGAGGCCTTCAGGGATATGCTAGCCCTGGGGACTCCGGAGGCAGTTGCAGGGTACCGACAGGCCCGAAGGGCTGCAGCCGCTGCCGTGTCAGAGGCAAAGCAGCGGGTGTGGGAGAAGTTTGGAGAAGCTATGGAGAAGGACTTTCGGTCGGCACCAAAATGCTTCTGGAAAACCGTTCGGCACCTCAGAAGGGGAAAACGGGGAACCATCCAAGCTGTGTACAGTAAGGATGGGACACTGTTGACCTCAACTGATGATGTGATCGGGCGCTGGAAAGAGCATTTTGAGGAGCTCCTGAATCCGACCTACACGCCCTCTAGTATAGAGGCAGAGCTGGAGGCTGATGGAGGGTCATCGTCAGTTTCCTGGGGAAGTCGCTGAGGTAGTCAAACAACTCCACAGTGGCAAAGCCCCAGGGACTGATGAGATTCGTCCAGAAATGCTAAAAGCTTTGGGTGGGGAAGGGCTGTCTTGGTTGACACGCCTCTTCAACATTGCATGGAAGTCTGGGACAGTGCCAGAGGAGTGGCAGACCGGGGTGGTGGTTCCCCTCTTTAAAAGGGGACCAGAGAGTGTGTGCCAATTACAGAGGTATCACACTCCTCAGCCTCCCTGGTAAAGTTTACTCCAAAGTGCTGGAAAGGAGGGTTCGGCCAATAGTCGAACCTCAGATTGAAGAGGAACAATGCGGTTTTCGTCCTGGCCGGGAACCACGGACCAGCTCTTTACTCTCGCAAGGATCCTGGAGGGGGCCTGGGAGTATGCCCATCCAGTCTACATGTGTTTTGTGGATCTGGAGAAGGCGTATGACCGGGTACCCCGGGATCTTTTGTGGGAGGTGCTGCGGGAGTATGGGGTGAGGGGGTCTCTTCTCAGGGCCATCCAATCTCTGTACGCTCAAAGCATGAGCTGTGTCCATGTCCTCGGCAGTAAGTCGGATTCGTTCCAGGTGGGGGTTGGCCTCCGCCAGGGCTGCGCTTTGTCACCAATCCTGTTTGTAATATTCATGGACAGGATATCAAGGCGTAGTCATGGGGGAGAGGGGTTCCCGTTCGGTGGGCTGATGGTCACATCACTGCTTTTTGCGGATGATGTGGTCCTGATGGCCTCATCGGTCGGTGACCTTCAGCACTCACTGGATCGGTTCGCAGCCGAGTGTGAAGCGGCTGGGATGAGGGTTAGCACCTCTAAATCTGAGGCCATGACTCTCAGCAGGAAACCGGTGGAGTGCCTACTCCGGGTAGGGAATGAGTCCTTACTCCAAGTGAAGGAGTTCAAGTACCTCAGGGTCTTGTTCGCGAGTGAGGGAACAATGGAGCGGGAGATTGGTCGGAGGATCGGAGCAGCGGGGGCGGTGTTGCATTCGCTTCACCGCACCGTTGTGACGAAAAGAGAGCTGAGCCGAAAGGCAAAGCTCTCGATCTACCGGTCAATCTTTGTTCCTACCCTCACCTATGGTCATGAAAGCTGGGTCATGACCGAAAGAACGAGATCGCGGGTACAAGCGGCCGAAATGGGTTTTCTCAGAAAGGTGGCTGGCCTCTCCCTTAGGGATAGGGTGAGAAGCTCAGTCATCCGAGAGGAACTCGGAGTAGAGCCGCTTCTCCTTTGCATAGAAAGGAGCCAGTTGAGGTGGTTCGGGCATCTTGTACGAATGCCACCTGGGCGCCTCCCTAGAGAGGTGTTCCAGGCACGTCCAGCTGGAAGGAGACCTCGGGGAAGACCCAGGACTAGGTGGAGAGATTATATCTCCACACTGGCCTGGGAACGCCTCGGGATTCCCCAGTCAGAGCTGGCTAATGTTGCCCGGGAAAGGGAAGTTTGGGGTCCCCTGCTAGAGCTGCTACCCCCGCGACCCGACCCCGGATAAGCGGTTGAAGATGAGATGAGGGGAGATGAGAGATGAGAATACTGTTTCCTTGAGATGTTTCTACAACTTGGAGTCCACCTGTGGTAAATTTAGATGATTGACATGATTTGGAAAGGCACACACCTGTCTATATAAGGTTCCACAGTGCATATCAGAACACAAACCAAGAAGTCATTTCAGTATTATTGAAGGTTCCAATGAGCAACAAGTGGCCTCCATCATCCATAAATGGAAGAAGTTATAAAGACCTTAGTCCAGGAACCCGATGGTCACTCTGACAGAGCTCCAGTGCTGCTCTATGAACAGAGGAGAACCTTCCAGAAGGACAACCATCTCTGCAGCCGTCCACCAATAAGGCCTGTATGTTAGAATGGCCAGACTGAAGCCATTTCTCAGTAAAAGGCACATGACAACCCACCTGGAACTTACCAAAAGGCATGGTGGTAGCAACATCATGCTGTGGGGATGTCGTCGGTATTGTGTGTAGAATTTTGAGGGAAAAAATTATTTCAAATGAATTTGTGAATACTTTCTGGATGCACTGTATTTGTCCGCATTCACTTTCTTTGATGCTTATCAATCATTTACCTTTATCAATTTTTTATTTGTTTTTATTTAACCTTTAACCAGATAGAGAACATATTCTCATTTTTAACGGCGACCTGGCCAAGAGGGCGAAAAATTGTGCAGGACAACATACATTTACACAAAAAATACACACAGAACATAAGAGTGCAAAGAACAATGGGACCTTATAATGCTGTGCAGGATCAAGTGGAGAGTCAATATACAGATAATACAGGATCAAGTGGAGAGTCAATATACAGATAATACAGGATCAAGTGGAGAGTCAATATACAGATAATACAGGATCAAGTGGAGAGTCAATATACAGATAATACAGGATCAAGTGGAGAGTCAGTATACAGATAATACAGGATCAAGTGGAGAGTCAATATACAAATAATACAGGATCACGTGGAGAGTCAATATACAGATAATACAGGATCAAGTGGAGAGTCAACATACAGATAATACAGGATCAAGTGGAGAGTCCATATACAAATAATACAGGATCAAGTGGAGAGTCAACATAAAGTTAATACAGGATGAGGTAATTCAGTTAAGCAGCATTGATATGGCAATAACAACTATAAAAAAATCCAAGGAGTATCTAAATACAGATGTGGCACCTCCATAGAGACAGCGATGTGTCAGGAATGCGGTGTGGCAGGTAGCAGGCAGAACACAAGCGCATCGAAATCTTAAATCTAACGTCTTTATTTTAAAGACAACAACAACAACAATAAACAACGTACCTCCTCACAGAAAGCATACAACACCAACAGTAAACAATGCCACGACCTAGACAGACAGAACAAACAGAACTTAAATACATGACTAAATTAGCCGTAACTCAAAACAGGTGAGGCGAAAACGCAGGTGCACAGCATAGTCCTTGATTACTCCCCTCACCCCGCTGACTGGGGAAGTGCCAACTGCAACGGCATAGAGGAGGACAGAAAATTCTGATTCTTACACCATGGGTCCCGTCAGCAGGCCCTCTGATTTAACACGCTGGACACTATCAGAAAGAAAGTTGGAGAACCAGGCATTTTCCTGCACACTTTTCTGATGAGATTAGTAGCCCACCTAACGTTACCAACGTAATTTTAACTGTAATCACTTGAGCTGTCAGACTCAGAACAGCGCGTGACAGCTCAAGTGTTTACAGTTAAAATTACATGGGTAACGTTAGGTGGGCAACAAATCTCCTCAGAGATGTACGTTAGGTGGGCAACAAATCTCCTCAGAGAAGTACGTTAGGTGGGCAACAAATCTCCTCAGAGATGTACGTTAGGTGGGCAACAAATCTCCTCAGAGAAGTACGTTAGGTGGGCAACAAATCTCCTCAGAGATGTACGTTAGGTGGGCAACAAATCTCCTCAGAGAAGTACGTTAGGTGGGCAACAAATCTCCTCAGAGATGTACGTTAGGTGGGCGACAAATCTCCTCAGAGAAGTACGTTAGGTGGGCGAGAAGTAGGCTACGTTAGGTGGGCTACAAATCTCCTCAGAGAAGTGTGCAGTGCAGGAAACAAAAATGGCTAGTGCAAGTGGTCAAGTTGCATTTGTAGTGTCATTTGGCTACAAATACTTTAAAATTAATGTAAACAAAAAAAGTGCTTTTTGCAAAACTTGTGGCACAACTATCAGAGATGCAGCTAGCACAACTATCCGAGATGCAGCTAGCAAAACTATCAGAGATGCAGCTAGCATAACTATCAGAGATGCAGCTAGCACAACTATCAGAGATGCAGCTAGCACAACTATCAGAGATGCAGCTAGCACAACTATCAGCAAGGTGGTGCCATAATGGCTGGGTGACGTTTTATTTTTATCTGTATTTGGCATGCATAATCAGGGTTAAAAATCTAACAAATGAATAAACTATGGCTTAATTTGGGCACACGGGGGTGCTGTTGAACAAGAAACATAATTAATGATTTATTTAGAGAATCTATGAATACCTGGTAGATATGTATCTTTCAGTTCAGTGGAGCAATATGGCCAGTAGCAGAATGCTGACACACACTGAATGCTGCTTGCAGCTTTGGCTTATGCTTGTATGTATGCTAGGATACACTAAAATACTGTACAAACTACATATGCTTGTATGTATGCTAGGATACACTAAAATACTATACAAACTACATATGCTTGTATGTATGCTAGGATACACTAAAATACTGTACACACTACATATGCTTGTATGTATGCTAGGATACACTAAAATACTGTACAAACTACATATGCTTGTATGTATGCTAGGATACACTAAAATACTGTACAAACTACATATGCTTGTATGTATGCTAGGATACACTAAAATACTGTACAAACTACATATGCTTGTATGTATGCTAGGATACACTAAAATACTGTACAAACTACATATGCTTGTATGTATGCTAGGATACACTAAAATACTGTACAAACTACATATGCTTGTATGTATGCTAGGATACACTAAAATACTGTACAAACTACATATGCTTGTATGTATGCTAGGATACACTAAAAAAACTGTACAAACTACATATGCTTGTATGTATGCTAGGATACACTAAAATACTGTACAAACTACATATGCTTGTATGTATGCTAGGAAACACTAAAATACTGTACAAACTACATATGCTTGTATGTATGCTAGGATACACTAAAAAACTGTACAAACTACATATGCTTGTATGTATGCTAGGATACACTAAAATACTGTACAAACTACATATGCTTGTATGTAAGCTAGGACACACTAAAAAACTGTACAAACTACATATGCTTGTATGTATGCTAGGATACACAAAAAAACTGTACAAACTACATATGCTTGTATGTAAGCTAGGACACACTAAAAAACTGTACAAACTACATATGCTTGTATGTATGCTAGGATATACTAAAACACTGTACAAACTACATATGCTTGTATGTATGCTAGAATACACTAAAATACTGTACAAACTACATATGCTTGTATGTATGCTAGGATACACTAAAAAAACTGTACAAACTACATATGCTTGTATGTATGCTAGGATACACTAAAATACTGTACAAACTACATATGCTTGTATGTATGCTAGGATACACAAAAAAACTGTACAAACTACATATGCTTGTATGTATGCTAGGATACACTAAAATACTGTACAAACTACATATGCTTGTATGTATGCTAGGATACACAAAAATACTGTACAAACTACATATGCTTGTATGTATGCTAGGATACACTAAAATACTGTACAAACTACATATGAATACTGCCTGTTTGGGGCAGATAAACAGTGCCAGCTCTTTCATTTTGTGTGCCCTAAGCAAAATGTGTTTTGGGTCTTCTCCTCTAAGGGCCTTGGGCCCTAGCAATCTGGACTCTTTCGCAGTTTGGGGTCCTAAGTGACCAAAACCACTAGTCACAAAGCTCAACTTCAAGTTAATCTGCAACTTGAATGACCTAGTAATGTTCCACCCAACATTAGGGACAGCAATAGAGATAGATAGAACCTACCAGTCTTTCTGGTTGGCGTTTGTTGTCCTGGTTCCTTAACGTCTGCTGGGTTCCCGTTTCCCCCCACCTCTTCTTCCTCCCAGGTAAGACGGTATTTGCGTTTGGCAGGTTGACGCCGGCTGGTGGTTGTAGTTGTGGTAAAGGTGGTAACAGGTGGGGTTAAGGGAGCTGTGGTAACAGGTCTAGTTGAGAAGACCGTAGACGGCCTCTGTGTTGTAAGTGACATAGTCAACGTAGAGCTGTTGCTTATTGGCTGTGTGGTTGCCGCTGCAGAGACTGTTGTTGGCATTGTTGCTAGGGGGACCGCTGTGGGCGTTGTTGCCGTAGCGGTAGTAGTTATGGTAGTAGTTGTCATGCCATTTGTTTTGATGGTAGAGGGTCCTGAAGCTTTTCTTTGTCCTTGATTGGTACGTTTGTTGTCTGTACTAGTGCTTGTGATGGTCTGAGTTTTGTCTCTTTTGTCCAACAGTCCCAGGGCTTCCAACCCAGTACTTTCCAAGACAATTTCTGGTCTGACAGTTGTGTGCCTTGTGGTCTCATTGCCTACCTGACTCTTTGATGTAGTGAATTGTCCCTCTGTGCTCTGTATGTTGTTGGTGGGTGTCAGCATCCCAAGTATGGGCTTCTCTGTTACCCCAGATGAGGTCTGTCCAGTGGTCTGCCCAGTGGTCTGTCCAGTGGTCTGTCCAGTGGTCTGCCCAGTGGTCTGCCCAGTGGTCTGTCCAGTGGTCTGCCCAGTGGTCTGTCCAGTGGTCTGCCCAGTGGTCTGTCCAGTGGTCTGCCCAGTGGTCTGTCCAGTGGTCTGTCCAGTGGTCTGTGCAGTGGTCTGTCCAGTGGTATGCCCAGTGGTCTGCACAGTGGTCTGTCCAGTGGTCTGCCCAGTGGTCTGTCCAGTGGTCTGCCCAGTGGTCTGCCCAGTGGTCTGTCCAGTGGTCTGTCCAGTGGTCTGCCCAGTGGTCTGCACAGTGGTCTGCCCAGTGGTCCAGTTAGTATCTGAGTTTTCAGTCAGCGTGACTATCTGTCCCATAGCTGTGTTTCCTATGGTGAATGGAGCAGTATTTGCCACCACAGGAGATACAGTGTTAGCAGGTGTGTCCGCTTCAGTTTGGATAGGCTGCATGGACCTACGTGTCTGCTGGGACCAGGCTTCTTGGTCTAAGCTCATTGGCCGAACTGCTCTTGGTCTCGCTCTTTCTCTGGGTCTTTGAGGAGCTTTGTGCTGGAGGAGCTGGTCCTCGATGAATTGGTTGCCTGGGCCATCCCCACTGATCGTATCATACTCGTAGACTGCTTAGGGAAGGAAAGAAACAAAAGTTCACAAACTAGTGAGTAATCTTGGATAGCCTGGCATTTCTGGTTGTAACACAAGTTGAAACAGTTCCAGCACCAAACCACACAAACAGTAGTAAAATATCTGTTGCTGAGTGTAAGACCCAGAGATCTGTCCTTCTCTATGCCGGAGTTGGCACTCCCCCTGCCAGCGGAGAGGGAGAAATTAAGGATTTTGAATCGTCTGAGTTTCTCCGCACCTGTTTTCAGTTATGCTTGTTAGTTCTTGTATTTAGTTTGGTTACTTTCTGTCAGCCAGTATCAGGTCAATGATCGTACGTTTTTATGGATGTTTCGTGTTTAAGAGATGACAGTGAATCTGTTAAAAGGTACGGTGCGGCCAGATTTGATCTGTTATTTTGTATTCCCGAAGTGCCCTAGTTCCCGTTTTAGTTCCTGTCTGCCTAACTTTAAATAAAGATTCTGCAACCTGTGAAACTCTGCGCCTGTGTCCACTACCTACATCTCAGCTAAATCGTTACACTGAGGATATGTGAACCCTAAAGAAAAATAATTATTGATCCATTCATCAAAAACTATGTGTGCTATACTGGCTAGGTAAATTATTGTATGAATTGTGTAGCAAATGTTTAATGCAAGACTCAGGAAACACAAATAGTGTAATGCAAGTTTTAGTAAGAAAACAGTAGTGTTTGTAGTAGTAATCAATTAGCGATTTAAAATACTTCTCAATAGTGTTAAATAGTAAACATTTATATAAATATTTACTACACATTTATTTAAATATTTACTACCAAAAAAGAACAACCGCTTTACTACACAGGCTATTTAGTTGTTATCAATACAGCAGGTTCTGTATTCAAACCATTAAAGACCAACCTGGAAGTAGTTGATTGTTAATAAATAAATCAATAGTGTTTTTTACTAAACAGATGGCACTAGCTAACTAATGTTAGCTACTAATGTAATGACTTCTTTTATCCCTACTGGTATACTACAAGTCTCTATTGTAAATGTAATGACTTCTTTTATCCATACTGGTATACTACATGTCTCTATTGTAAATGTTATGACTTCTTGTATCCCTACTGGTATACTACATGTCTCTATTGTAAATGTAATGACTTCTTTTATCCATACTGGTATATTACATGTCTCTATTGTAAATGTAATGACTTCTTTTATCCCTACTGGTATATTACATGTCTCTATTGTAAATGTAATGACTTCTTGTATCCCTACTGGTATACTACATGTCTCTATTGTAAATGTAATGACTTCTTTTATCCATACTGGTATACTACATGTCTCTATTGTAAATGTAATGACTTCTTTTATCCCTACTGGTATACTACATGTCTCTATTGTAAATGTAATGACTTCTTTTATCCATACTGGTATACTACATGTCTCTATTGTAAATGTAATGATTTCTTTTATCCCTACTGGTATACTACATGTCTCTATTGTAAATGTAATGACTTCTTTTATCCATACTGGTATACTACATGTCTCTATTGTAAATGTAATGATTTCTTTTATCCCTACTGGTATACTACATGTCTCTATTGTAAATGTAATGACTTCTTTTATCCCTACTGATATACCACACATATCAATTGTAATCAGAATAAAACAGTAAGTTTTGTTTTTGTCTTGTTTGGTGGTAATGAGTAGTAATTTCGTACCACTTTTTCATTTGGCGCTGGGTTAAGCCACAACAGATGTTTTAGAGGACTATGGGAAAATGTCGATGCCACACAGAACAACATCTGCAGTTTGCCTCTTGCAATAACGCTTATTTTGCTTAGACAAGGACATATTTTCAGCAATTCTAAATAACAGTTTTGGGGGTAAACCGATCGATATATTTTATAACAAATTAAGTCACTAAGATCTGGGATCTCAAAGTCAGAACTTACAATTCTCTTCTGGCTCCTCGTCATCAGCCACCATCGGTTCAGATTTGTAGAAGGTCATTCCTCTAATCACCATTCCATTGGGGCCAGTCTTCACCCCCTGGTTTACCACATTTTGGGGCATCACCTTTAAGTTCTGCTGGGAACCCTGAGTGGTGGAGTGGGGCCTTGAACCATCCATCTTCAGAAACCTTCTGGAAGAATCACGGCCTCCAACAAACTTCTCCTCATACCTCTCCTGTCAAATAAACAAAACCCACACATTCTCCACAGTTATAAAAACTGTTAATAACAGGTGTCATATGTGACCTGATAAATATGCATAACACAACATCTGGCAGTATGCTGACATTACATTCTGTCCTGAGTTAAAGAAACACACTTTTTTTTCTTTAGTTAAAAGTATTGTCACAGTAAGATTTCTTTTTTTTAAAACGAACTAAGTAAAATAAATGAACTACGCACTCTAGAGAAAACATATTTATATGTGGAATGATTTGAAACAACTCTCCAGTTCCGCCCAAAAGTGATGCAGAATAAAAGGAACTGGGTGCAACCCAGGTCAAATCACTGTCCTCATCTAGGATGAGCAATAAAGGAATCTGACCAACACAGAGGCGTTAGCCTGATGCAAAGCCTGTCTAATATCCACATCTATGCTCACACCGTAAAAATATCCACTGGATCTGCCAAGACACATGCTCTCGATCTACCGGTCAATCTTTGTTCCTAACCTCACCTCACCTAATGTTGCCCGGGAAAGGGAAGTTTGGGGTCCCCTGCTAGAGCTGCTACCCCCGCGACCCGACCCCGGATAAGCGGTTGAAGATGAGATGAGATGAGATGGTCATTCAAATGCCCTGTACTGGCCTAGTCATAACTGCACTTAACAGCACCATGTAACTCATTAAGTGAGTCCTAGCATGTGAGTACTTCCAAAGAGAGACAAGGTGACTAAATGTGTACAGAGGAAGCAAGCATTTGTCAGCTTAAATAGTTTATGGATAAGTTATTAATTCATTTATTGATGGAGAACCCCTTGTATAATATATATATAACTATTAAACATATAAATGCAATTTTTTGTTATTCAGGCATGTTTATAATGGACATTAATCTAAAGTACAAAAATTGAAGGACAAACAAATTGTCATAAAACTGTTCTGAAATGTCACACATTGGTTTGTTTATTTTTGTAAATATTATTTTAGGTTAGATCCCGGCATGCTGTTTGTAAAAGCACTGACATTGGTGTGTTGTATTGATGCCACTCACCTCTTTGTTCTGATAGGCTGCAGCCATGTCATTAGGATGTGTCAGTCTCTTCTGGTTCTCCTGCCCCCCCAGGGGCAGCAAGGTAGAAAGGACAGAGGGGCTCCCCTTTCTCTGCTGGGGCTGAACCAAAGGACTCTCTGGGCCAGAATTATCCTCAATGTGGTTCTGGCTGTGGTTCTGGCTTTGACGGTGAGTTAATGTCTGGCTCTGGATAGATACGAATATAGAAAATCTCCTATTTTTTAAATAACTGTTTAAACTAAACAACAAGTCTGAAAAAAAGACATTAACAATGAGAATATTGTTCTGACCAATGAGGGAGCATGTTGTTCTGACCAATGAGGGAGCATGTTGTTCTGACCAATGAGGGAGCATGTTGTTCTGACCAATGATGGAGCATGTTGTTCTGACCAATGAGGGAGAATGTTGTTCTGACCAATGAGGGAGCATGTTGTTCTGACCAATGAGGGAGCATGTTGTTCTGACCAATGAGGGAGCATGTTGTTCTGACCAATGAGGGAGAATGTTGTTCTGACCAATGAGGGAACATGTTGTTCTGACCAATGAGGGAGCATGTTGTTCTGACCAATGAGGGAGCATGTTGTTCTGACCAATGAGGGAGAATGTTGTTCTGACCAATGAGGGAGCATGTTGTTCTGACCAATGAGGGAGAATGGTGTTCTGACCAATGAGGGAGCATGTTGTCTTATACTCCAGATTTAAATCGTATATTCTGATTGGCTGACCCTGTGTTATGAGTTCATTAATCACAGTTATCACATCAGTTCATTAATCACAGGTATCACATCAGTTCATTAATCACAGGTATCACATCAGTTCATTAATCACAGGTATCACATCAGGTCATTAATCACAGGTATCACATCAGTTCATTAATCACAGGTATCACATCAGTTCATTAATCACAGGTATCACATCAGGTCATTAATCACAGGTATCACATCAGGTCATTAATCACAGGTATCACATCAGTTCATTAATCACAGGTATCACATCAGGTCATTAATCACAGGTATCACATCAGGTCATTAATCACAGGTATCACATCGGGTCATTAATCACAGGTATCACATCAGTTCATTAATCACAGGTATCACATCAGGTCATTAATCACAGGTATCACATCGGGTCATTAATCACAGGTATCACATCAGTTCATTAATCACAGGTATCACATCAGTTCATTAATCACAGGTATCACATCAGGTCATTAATCACAGGTATCACATCAGGTCATTAATCACAGGTATCACATCAGGTCCTTTATCACAGGTATCACATCAGGTCATTAATCACAGGTATCACATCGGGTCATTAATCACAGGTATCACATCAGGTCATTAATCACAGGTATCACATCAGTTCATTAATCACAGGTATCACATCAGGTCATCAATCACAGTTATCACATCAGTTCATTAATCACAGGTATCACATCAGGTCATTAATCACAGGTATCACATCAGGTCATTAATCACAGGTATCACATTGGTTCATTAATCACAGGTATCAGGTGTTTGACTCACCTGTTCTATGTTTTCCACCCGGTTCAGGAGCTCAGTTGTAATGGAGTGCAGCTTCAATAGATCCAGCCCATAGAAGGATCCCTGCAACAATTCAATTATCGATCTGAGCTAGAAGGGATCAAGTACATTCAGTTTTACCACCCAAATGCATTAAACTCATGACACATCCACAGCCCAGTCATGAATATAAATGATGTGCCAGAACACAACCACATCCATCCCTAACCTTATTATGATCCTTCCCTGCTCCCCGTATCTGCTCCAGCCTGAGGTCCCTCTCACATGGGTTGACCGCTGATAGAGGAGCGCTACAGGAGCACTTGCACCCAGATCCGGAGCTGATAGTTTCCACCGTGTAGTGGTCTGTCTGTGGGTTGGAGGTGCCCTCTGCTACCCGCCCACAGGCGCTCCTGCTCAGGGCTCTGACAACACATTTACAGCCACAGTCAGAGCCTTCCGACAGGGCTTTAACTCTGTCATAACCACCCAGCAGCTACAAAAAGAAGAGGACGGATGGATAGTCCACAATCACAAAACATTTACCTGAGTTTAAATGTATCATGAAATGTATTTTATGGTACACTAGTCATGTTTAATATATTGGCAAATATTTCAGTGCAAATAAATGTATTTAAAAAAAAGTACAAAATCGATACTGCAAATAAATAGGTAAACAGAGGATGCCATGCAATTCAACAACTGATTTAACTGATCTACCTGTGTGAGGATGTTCAGATAGGGTTCCATTTTTTCCAGTAACGCATCGTTTGGTTCCCGTGCTTCTGCAGTATGTTCTGCAGTATGTTCTGCAGTATG
Organism: Dallia pectoralis; assembly: GCA_029465975.1. Classification (NCBI taxonomy): domain Eukaryota; kingdom Metazoa; phylum Chordata; class Actinopteri; order Esociformes; family Umbridae; genus Dallia; species Dallia pectoralis. Next base: position 9,591,461 of record CM055761.1, on the reverse strand, counting down.
TTCTGCATTTTGTTCTGCAGTATGTTCTGCATTATTCACGGGTTTAGTGTTCCCAGATATGTCCGTGCTCGTCCGTTCCTTCGGCGCTGCAGAACAAACTGCTATAAAGATGCAACAAATGAAGCAGCAGACCAAAGCCAGTTTAGCCATCCTGAATAATTTCTTTGAATATGAATTAGATCCCATATCATATTTCTATTTCACCAGGAAATCTTCACTTTTCTCCGAAAGCTTTCAAAAACAACATAGTTCTAAGTGGAACCCAATGTTTTAGGTTCCCATGTGTGCAGTTGTGTTAATCTGATGGGAGGGACTGAGGGCTGATCAGAAGAACTGCACTTATTGTGGTTCTGGGAGAGAGGACTTAAGAAGAGGAGGCAATGATGAATGTAACTGCGAGAAGTGGATTTCCCGCATGTGCAAATAAATGTATACATTTGGGTTGTTAACTTATATTATGTACACATTCATATACATTTGGGTTATGTTACCTTATCTTTATGTTCACATTCACATTTGGCTTATGTTAACTTATCTTTATGTTCACATTCACATTTGGCTTATGTTAACTTATCTTTATGTTCACATTCACATTTGGGTTATGTTAACTTATCTTTATGTACACATTCATATACATTTGGGTTATGTTAACTTATCTTTATGTTCACATTCACATTTGGCTTATGTTAACTTATCTTTATGTTCACATTTGGGTTATGTTAACTTATCTTTATGTACACATTCATATACATTTGGATTATGTTAACTTATCTTTATGTACACATTCATATACATTTGGGTTATGTTAACTTATCTTTATGTTCACATTCATATACATTTGGGTTATGTTAACCTATCTTTATGTACACATTCATATACATTTGGGTTATGTTAACTTATCTTTATGTACACATTCATATACATTTGTGTTATGTAAACTTATCTTTATGTACACATTCATATAAATTTGGGTTATGTTAACTTATCTTTATGTTCACATTCATATACATTTGGGTTATGTTAACTTATCTTTATGTACACATTCATATACATTTGTGTTATGTTAACTTATCTTTATGTACACATTCATATACATTTGGGTTATGTTAACTTATCTTTATGTTCACATTCATATACATTTGGGTTATGTTAACTTATCTTTATGTACACATCCATATACATTTGGGTTATGTTAACTTATCTTTATGTACACAATAATATACATTTGGGTTATGTTAACTTATCTTTATGTACACATTCATATACATTTGGGTTATGTTAACTTATCTTTATGTACACATCCATATACATTTGGGTTATGTTAACTTATCTTTATGTACACAATAATATACATTTGGGTTATGTTAACTTATCTTTATGTACACAATAATATACATTTGGGTTATGTTAACTTATCTTTATGTACACATTCATATAAATTTGGGTTATGTTAACTTATCTTTATGTACACATTCATATACATTTGGGTTATGTTAACTTATCTTTATGTACACAATAATATACATTTGGGTTATGTTAACTTGTCTTTTAACGGTCTTATGGACAGTCTGGGTGTTGGTTTGTGGTTTTTGCAGGTCAGCAGAATCCTGAGTAGTACAACAGTAATGGAAACAGGAATCTATATTGCAAATATATAAAACAGGCATGTATCAACCCAGTTTAATCGGGGAAGTAATTTAAATGTTAGTAGTTCGATATCCCATGTAATGTGTCACTGTACCTCACTGCTCCTAAAGGGTTTTCTAAAAGACCGAATGGTAGATGTGAGTTTGGTGTGGATTTAATAAATATGGGCCCTCTGGTGGTGGTTTTCAGGTATAAAGTTTTTTTAAATGTCTGCATTTTACAGCATCACAGAAAGTTGTGGTACCAGTTTGTACATATATTGTTACTGTAACACTGTAATTAGAATAGAAAGTTTTAACTAAAACTGTTTGGGCACAACAACAAAGTATTTTAACAGAATACTTTCACAACGTTTTAAAATCGTGTATTTCTTGTCGGCTGGATTATATGAAATTCAAACAAGGGCCAATATGATTATTTCAGTTTACCCAAAACAAGACACTGAAACAATTGAGGAATTGTAATCAAAGACCTCCAGCAACATACCATTAAGTGGAAACGGTTCAGACAAAGATCCCTTTATGTAAGGAAAGCACATATTTTCCAGCGGCTGATTGTAGGCTTCACAACTTTATGGCACAGTTTGGGTGTATTCGCAATTACTGGTCAGATGATGATTGAAGGGGTTCGTATGAATAAAAGTTCATCCAAAATCCACTCTTTGATCCAGGTGGTCATATGTCCCTGTAACGTCTAGTCAGTCTAGTAGAATTATGCTCAAACGCTTTAATTCAATATAAATAAGCCCACAGAGCTAGAAAATATAGTATATCGCAAAGCCATAGGCCTACAGGTGTTTGAGATGCAACTTAATCATATCTCTGTGTCATGGCCTTGTGGTTAGGGTGATGATAACAGTCACCAACCACCGCTCAAATATCCCAAACCAACAAAATGAAACAAGTTTATTTTAAATATAAAAAAGTCAAAAATAACTTGGTGTATAACTCATCCACTCTTGTGAAGTGAAATTGCGTGACGAGAGGCAAATGGAGAGGGTTTAAGGGCTGTCCGATTCTATATAACAACATGTGCACTTTCAGGTTCCTTATACTGCTAAACATTAAAAACAATATATAAATAAAAAGCCAAGGACTACATCGCTTGCACCTGTCATTTACAACTTCTCTAAAAAAACTAGACAATCTGTGGAAATTGTTGTTATTATTTAGTATTCAATAGAAAACAAGAACAAACAAAAACACCCCATAAATAATTGTTTATTTACATTTAAGGCACATAGTTTTGAACATTTTCTCATTAAAATGCAGGCAGCCTGTGTAGCTCATATCAGACCAAGAAATACCCTGTTTATGAGCAGGATACACTGGTAGGCTGCTGTCTCACATAGTAGTTTTACTCATTAGACATCATCCATAGGAGGAATAATTAAAATAGGATATAAATTTAGAGTTAAGAAACACATCCATAAAGCCACTCACCACACATACAACTGATTGCAACTGACGTTAAGTGCCAATTAGTAGTGGGTTTCCTTAACAATACTAGTGGACTAAATTAAAGTGCTATGTGCTCCAACACAGGGTGACTGAACCCAAACACATGAACACATTTTGTGATTTGGAGTAGAAACTGTTTGTATGGTCTAAGCAGACATGGTTTTACACACAAACTCCCTGCTCTAAACTTGTCTCTGCTGCCACCGGCAGGACAAGGTGGGAAATGCGGCTCCACAATCCACTGAACATGTCCCGGTCCATCATGTCATGAGCCGCTGGTTGGCTAGAGGAGACAAACCTGGCCTGGAGGTGGTCATCCACCATCTCTTCAACAGTACTCAATCCTAGGTTGGCTGGCAGGTCCTCCTCATCTGCCAGCAGGACTGTGAAAATAATGAAAACCTTTTTGTAGGCTGAGTTCTCGTGGTCACAGTAGCGATAGAATATGATTGCGGAGCCGGGAGGCAGGACCTCAAAGCGATGGATGACAGCGACTGGCTGGCCCCCCTCAAAGGCTTCCTGCAGCTGGCCGTCAATGTCTAGCTTGACCAGGTCACTTTTCTGGTCGGCTTTGCTGCTTCCGTTGATGTGGAGGACGGAAGCGTTAAGGGCGGCGGCGAAAGAGAAGCCCAGGCGGTTGGCCAGACAGTGCATTGTCTTCTCCCCCCTACGTCCAGCTGTAAGCATCAGACTGACTGGTTCTTTTGGCTGAGCCGTCTGGAGGTGCTTCACCAGGTGGATCCTGGTCCTCCTCCAGAGTTCGGAGCGCTGGCCAGGGAACTTATCTTTCACCTTAGCCATCTCTTGGATGAAGATCTCGGTTCGGTTAAATTCTTTGTTCTCAGGAGACGTTGGGATTAGCACCGTCGCTAGGTAGATTGCTAGCAGACCCACCAGAACAGCGCCGATCCAGGCTGTAAGATACACAAAAAAGATCAAGCAGAAACACACTTTAGCTACTGCTGTTATCCCAGAAGATACCAGATCCAGTACCTGTTCTGATTCAGCCCAGCCCATTGTCAACTGTATTTAAATTAAGTGTCTACTAAAAGAGAGAATAAATGGTCTTACACATTAAATATAGATATGGAAATGCCCTTGTCCTAGTAGTGGGGGATTCATCACTGCTTCTAACAGTACGACTCTGGGGGGTGAAAATATACACACGTTTTTCTGAAACTGAGAGAGAGAAAAGAGTAAACTAAAATCACTCAATTATTTATACTAACTTCAGTCATAACTCGTTATTCAATAACAAATCCAGAGATGTTTTTCCATCCTGATGACCTCGCCCCAACCATGCTGTCATTAAGTCTTCACCGGTTGCACATTAGTGAAAATTGTACAAGCAACTTTATCCCCAGAATGCATCTCACCACGATCTGGTTCACTGACTGGCACTTCTGTGACTGCATCAACGGACTCTGTCTCCTTTACTACTACAATAGGAAAAACAAAAACAGATGATGAATAAATGGATCTAAAATAATGTAACACATCATTAACTAAAATATTCCAGTTACTTTTTATTTTCTGATAAGTCACTTTGTTTAGGTTTAACACCTATACAGCCTTGTGGTAATTGAATAAACGTAAACACTAGATACAATCTGAGAATAACACTAACTGGACTCATTAATACAGTTACACAATTCTCAATCTAGGTAACATTCAGAAATCAGATGACCTTAAGTCTTACCCTGTAGGACATCTCTGTTATCACCAGGCTTCACAGGTTGTCCTTCAATTGATTCTGTACAGGGTTGTTCAGCATTATCTCCAGAACCCATTTGCTCAGTATCTGGTTCTCTACAGGGTTGTTTAGCATTATCTCCAGAACCCATTTGCTCAGTATCTGGTTCTCTACAGGGTTGTTTAGCATTATCTCCAGAACCCATTTGCTCAGTATCTGGTTCTCTACAGGGTTGTTCAGCATTATCTCCAGAACTCATTTGCTCAGTATCTGGTTCTCTACAGGGTTGTTCAGCATTATCTCCAGAACTCATTTGCTCAGCATCTGGTTCTCTACAGGGTTGTTCAGCATTATCTCCAGAACTCATTTGCTCAGTATCTGGTTCTCTACAGGGTTGTTCAGCATTATCTCCAGAACCCATTTGCTCAGTATCTGGTTCTCTACAGGGTTGTTCAGCATTATCTCCAGAACCCATTTGCTCAGCATCTGGTTCTCTACAGGGTTGTTCAGCATTATCTCCAGAACCCATTTGCTCAGCATCTGGTTCTCTACAGGGTTGTTCAGCATTATCTCCAGAACCCATTTGCTCAGCATCTGGTTCTGTACAGGGTTGTTCAGCATTATCTCCAGAACTCATTTGCACAGCATCTGGTTCACTCGGTTGTCCTTTAGTCACCACAACAGGGGGCTCCGTCTCACAGTCTACAACAACAGGACAAACAAAAACAGAACAACCTCAAGTGATGCAAAACATATTTGCACCATAACTGATCCACAGCTTAACATGCGCTTATATACAATCATCAGCCACTTCATTAGGTACACCTAGCTAGTACCGGGTTGGACCCAATGTACCCACTGTAGTAATACAGTCCTGTAATTAGCTGACAGGAGTGGCACTGGGTGTACTGCTGTATATAACACAGTTGCTTTCCATTTAGGGACATCATGTCTATAGTCTCAAACTAAATACTGAAAGCTAAGCTGTAAAACTAACAAAGGCGGAGACTAAAGCAAAAACCGGGGACTAATTTCAGTCATCATCACATTTCAAATCTAGGTATGTTTTTTAATTCAGTTGACCTATAGTCCCACCCTCACTAAACTCACCATCATTATCCGTTTTTGCTGATCGCACATTGGTTATTGCTGGACAAGTTTGTTCAACTTTATCCCCAGAATGCATCTCACCAGCATCTGGTTCACTGACTGGCACTTTTGTCACTACAAAAGGAAAAACAACAACAGAAGATGAATAAATGCATTTAAATTGTTGTCACTCAATATAGACCTAAATGCAGCAGAAGGTTCAGGCTCGGCTTCACATAAGAATACAGGAGGAATACAAACATAAGATACACACTGATTGGGTGATTGAAATGATGAAATGATGTTAAAAAGTGTATTTGAATGTATACTTTATCTTTACACTGAAGGAATTAAGAGCAGCATGCAACTTGTTTTGAGTGTGAACCCACTGATTGATAACAATAAGTCTCAAAATCACAATCAAATACACCTGTACCATCATCTCATCTCATCTCATCTCATCTTCAACCGCTTATCCGGGGTCGGGTCGCGGGGGTAGCAGCTCTAGCAGGGGACCCCAAACTTCCCTTTCCCGGGCAACATTAGCCAGCTCTGACTGGGGAATCCCGAGGCGTTCCCAGGCCAGTGTGGAGATATAATCTCTCCACCTAGTCCTGGGTCTTCCCCGAGGTCTCCTCCCAGCTGGACGTGCCTGGAACACCTCTCTAGGGAGGCGCCCAGGTGGCATTCTTACAAGATGCCCGAACCACCTCAACTGGCTCCTTTCTATGCAAAGGAGCAGCGGCTCTACTCCGAGTTCCTCTCGGATGACTGAGCTTCTCACCCTATCCCTAAGGGAGAGGCCAGCCACCTTTCTGAGAAAACCCATTTCGGCCGCTTGTACCCGCGAATACACCTGTACCATTCTTATATAATATCTATCATCCTATAACATCTGGATACAAAGACCAACAATAATATAGTACCTCACCCTCATTAGGATGGTGATAATCCCCATTACCAATAATATAGTACCTCACCCTCATTATGATGGTGATAATCCCCATTACCAATAATATAGTACCTCACCCTCATTAGGATGGTGATAATCCCCATTAACAATAATATAGTACCTCACCCTCATTATGATGGTGATAATCCCCATTACCAATAATATAGTACCTCACCCTCATTATGATGGTGATAATCCCCATTAACAATAATATAGTACCTCACCCTCATTATGATGGTGATAATCCCCATGAACAACAATATAGTACCTCACCTCATTATGATGGTGATAATCCCCATTACCAATAATATAGTACCTCACCCTCATTATGATGGTGATAATCCCAATTACCAATAATATAGTACCTCACCCTCATTATGATGGTGATAATCCCCCATTACCAATAATATAGTACCTCACCCTCATTATAATGGTGATAATCCCAATTACCAATAATATAGTACCTCACCCTCATTATGATGGTGATAATCCCAATTAACAATAATATAGTACCTCACCCTCATTATGATGGTGATAATCCCCATTACCAATAATATAGTACCTCACCCTCATTATGATGGTGATAATCCCCATTAACAATAATATAGTACCTCACCCTTATTATGTTGGTGATAATCCCCATGAACAATAATATAGTACCTCACCCTCATTATGATGGTGATAATCCCCATGAACAATAATATAGTACCTCACCCTCATTATGATGGTGATAATCCCCATTACCAATAATATAGTACCTCACCCTCATTATGATGGTGATAATCCCCATTAACAATAATATATTACCTCACCCTCATTATGATGGTGATAATCCCAATTAACAAAAAATATAGTACCTCACCCTCATTATGATGGCAATAATCCCCCATCAACAATAATATAGTACCTCACCCTCATTATGATGGTGATAATCCCCATTAACAATAATATAGTACCTCACCCTCATTATGATGGTGATAATCCCAATTACCAATAATATAGTACCTCACCCTCATTATGATGGTGATAATCCCCATTACCAATAATATAGTACCTCACCCTCATTATAATGGCAAGAATCCCCATTACCAATAATATAGTACCTCACCCTCATTATGATGGTGATAATCCCCATCAACAATAATATAGTACCTCACCCTCATTATGATGGTGGTAATCCCCATGTTCATTGCTATCTTTAACTGGGATTGCAGTTGTTGCGAGATTATGCCTGGACTCAGTGTCTGAAAAAGCAGATAAACAATATTATATTACAGTACGAACAAGAACTGTTGTCATTGTCAAACATAATTAGAAAGAACCAGAGCCATGAATTAAGAGTGTCTAGGCAGGTTTCTCAATATATTATTTATGTAACAAGACAGAGAACTGACAATTTGGGCTACTTATCGTTGAGATAATGTGTATTCAAGTCTATAGCCTACCATGTTGGATTATCAACAAACTTATTAACTACGTTTAGTTCAGAAGCATTGGTCAAACTCTTCCACTCTGCGGTAGATCAAAATAAGTCCTAATTTTTGGGAAAATGCAGCTTTTACTCTTCAAAAAGCTAAAATCCTTTTGATACCTCTCCATCATCCTAGCACATGTGTATTTTAAAAATGTATCCCACTCTTATTTACAGAACAGTTAAAGTTGTCAGACTAGCAAATTTGGTCCTTGTGCAACATTCAGTGCCCACTGGAATGTCTAAACACTTGGAAATACCATTTTCCAAATCTATGAGAAATCTAGCCAAGTCTATGCACCAAGGGTTTGGGCAATTTCTTTCATCCGTTTAAACTGCGCGGTTTAATAAAATTTTGTGATTATATAACATACTTTTTCAAGTTTGGGGTAACATCGAAGTGTAATGTTTTTCTTTATAATATCACCATCGTCCATTACAATAACATCAAATTGATCAGACATAAAGTGTAGACATTGTTAATGTTGTAAATTACTATTGTAGCTGGAACTGGCAGATTTTTATTAAATTACATACGTAGGTGTACAGAGGCCCATTATCAGCAACCATCAGTGCTGTGTTCAAATGGCCTCTGGTGTTTGCTTATCCAAGTTAATCATTTAAAAGGCTAATTGGTCATAAAAAACATTTGGAATTATGTTAGCACAACTGAAAACGAAGGTGTTGCTTTTAAGAAGCAAGAACCTGGGCTCGTTTAGACAAGTTGAGTAATGGAGCATCAGCACTTTGACTTGATTACAAAACAGCCAGGAACAAAAAACTGTCTTCAGAAATTCATCAGTCTATTCTAATTCTGAAAAATGTTGTACCTAAATAACTTCCATCTGGGCAGCAGAGATTATAATATCAGACCTTTCAGGTGGCCCTAATGAGAACATTACTCAAGAACGCCTGAGCACCCCTAGAAAGTCAAAAATCGCTACTGCATCTGAGCAAACAACAGTGCAAAAGTATTTTTCTACTACTCTCACCCCGAGCAGCCAAAAGGCAAATAATTACATAAGCATAACAAAATGCTAATTTACACTCCACGACCTGCAAACATTTTCTGTTGCGGAAAAACGAAAAGTTGAACATCTCAACTTTGAAATGTCGCATCTCAACTTTGAGATTTTGTCTCAAAGAGCGTAGCTCCACCCACAGTCACAGAGTTTAGCTGTCTCTCATTAGAAATGAATGGTAGCTTGTCTCTCATTGAAAATTAATGGTAGCTTGTCTCTCATTGAAAATTAATGGTAGCTTGTCTCTCATTGGAAATGAATGGTAGCTTGTCTCTCATTGGAAATTAATGGTAGTTTGTCTCTCATTGGAAATGAATGGTAGCTTGTCTCTCATTGGAAATTAATGGTAGCTTGTCTCTCATGGGAAATTAATGGTAGGTTGTCTCTCATGGGAAATTAATGGTAGTTTGTCTCTGTGTAGCTGTACGTCGCCTGCGGTGTGCATGCAGCTTAACTGCCTCGCCAGTTATTCCTGTCAATCAGACAGTGGTGTCAACCAACGAACCAATGATGCTTGGGGAGGGTTGAGCCAACTCACAAACTTTATACGTTATATTAGAAGTTTTCCAAAAGAGAGATCCGCGTGTTTCATGATTTGCAAAATGTTATTTAATCAAAAGCAATTTTTCCTTTTTTTATCGAATCGAAAATAATCTGTAAACTTGTATTGAATAATGTATTGAATTGTGAGAACTATATTGCCCCAGCCCTACTCACAGGACCTCACCTGGCAGCTTCATTAAATAGTTAAATAAAACATCAGTCTAAACGACAACAGTGAAGAGTCAAGATGCTGTCTTTATAGGCAGAGCAAAGACATATCTCAGACTGGCCAATAAAAAGGAAAGAGTATGATGGGCAAAAGAACAGACGACTCCAACAAGTGTTTAGATCATAAAAACAACATTTGTAAAATGCAGAGTAAATAAAAAAATATGCTGGAGGAGAGCTTGACACCATCTGTCAAGCATGATGAAGGCAACGTGATGGTCTGGAGATGTTTTGGTGGTGGTAAAGAGAGATTTGTACAGGGTAAGAGGGAGATTTGTACAGGGTAAGAGGGTGATTTGTACAGGGTAAGAGGGTGATTTGTACAGGGTAAGAGGGAGATTTGTACAGGGTAAGAGGGAGATTTGTACAGGGTAAGAGGGAGATTTGTACAGGGTAAGAGGGAGATTTGTACAGGGTAAGAGGGAGATTTGTACAGGGTAAGAGGGTGATTTGTACAGGGTAAAAGGGAGATTTGTACAGGGTAAGAGGGAGATTTGTACAGGGTAAGAGGGAGATTTGTACAGGGTAAGAGGGAGATTTGTACAGGGTAAGAGGGAGATTTGTATGAGGTAAAAGGGATCTTGAAGAAGGAAGACTACCACTCCATTTTGCAACTCCTTGCCAAACCCTGTGGACGGCACTTGATTGGAGCCAATTTCCTCATACAACAGGACAATGACTTAAAGTACAGCTCCAAACTATGCAGATACTTTTTGTATTTCACAGAAAACATGACCCCATAAATGTGAATGGTCGTGTATTTCCTATCAAAACTATAATGCATCACAATGATTGAGTTTGGGTTTTTTAAATATATATATATATCTAACACCACAGATTGTCAATGTATGAATTCTAATACAGTAGGATACAGTAATTGGTCAGGGGTATCTGAATTATTTTGGATGGCATATTATGACTCTGGGAGAAACTAGTTACCTGTCTGGTCCTGAAACTTGTTGGGCGTTTTTGACTCCATTTCCCGACTCAACATTCACCAATGGTCGAGTTATTTAATTCCAAATATGCTATTAATGTCCAAGTAAACGGAATTAATAAACTACCATACACAACAAATACATTAAAATACAAGTACTGTCGTTAGCTTTAAACTACTGTAAATTGGTTGGCAAGCGAAACTAGCGAACGTTAGCATTTAGTGAGTCTCTACTGAGTACAGTACACTCTGCCTGTTCAAATAATGATTTATTAATATAATAACTTAATAACGGTAGTGTTATGTACTGTACTGAGCCACCAACCCGATCATAAACCGGATCATAAATAGGTAAATACTAGTTTGAAACGGATTTCTTAAAGCATCCGGGAACGGCGACAGACCAGCATCGACTAGTCAGCAACAACAACGTATTTGAGTCTTACAAACTTTCAGAATACATGTCCCCACGTGATATTCAAAAGGATGTATAGAATAAAAGTCCCGTTTCATTTACTTTTGCATTGGCTAGTTACAATTATCCATAGATAGCCTTAACAATAGTACCAAATGTAAAGAGTAGTGGTTAAACAAATAGGAGGTAAAAAACGAAATACTCAAAAGTATCCAAATAATAAAAATATAGAATGTTCATTAAAAATAAAAAAATACATACTAAAATGACATAGAACAATAAATACATCTGATATATTTGGAAGCAAAAGCTTCAAATAAAATCAATACTGGACATAATAACTTGAGCAGAATCCACAAACCATAGCTTCCTTTTTTATATAAAGCAATGTGATGGTCTCGAGGTGCTTTTGTGGTGGTTAAGTGTGAGATTTGTACAGGGTAAAATGGATCCTGAAGAAGAAAGGCTACCACTCCACTTTGCAATGCCATGCCATACTGTGTACCGCACTTGATTGGAGCCAATTGCCTTCTACAACAATGACCAAACGCACAGCTCCAAGCTATGCAAAAACTATGTAGGGAAGAAGCAGTCAGCTTGTATTTTGTCGATAGAGACGTGACTAGCACAGTCATCGGATCTCAACCCTATTGAGCTGTTGTAGGAGCAGCTTGACCGTAATGGCTAGTTTACGTTTGGTGCCTATCAAGCCAATCCAACTTCTGGGAGGTGCTTCAGGTAGCACGAGGTGAATCCTGTTCAGATTCCCTGGACAAATTGACAACTAGACAGCCAAAGTAAGATCTGCAAGGCTGTAACTGCTGCAAATGGAGGATTTATTGATGAAAGCACAATGTGAAAGACACGATTATTATTTTAGTTAAAAATCATTAATCAATGACTCCAATTTCTATCCATTTTGCTATATTTCCTTTTCAAACTTATTTAATATATGTTTTATGGAAAATAGGACAGTAGTGTACAAATCTAGAGCGAATTACAATAAGCCATTCCCATTCACAGCTGTCTTTTTAATATAAGATAGTTGTGAATATGCCTTAAATTAAGTAATCTTTCGAAGGGTGTTTCTAATAAGTGGTCCTTCACAATGATTGTGGCTTCCTGATATTTATATAGTGTTGCAGTTTATGAAGGTGCTGCAGAGAAGTTTACATCCCATATATGCTCAATAGTAGCCTTTGAGCTCTGCCTCATACTAAAATACTTTCTGCAGCCTGTTGTTGCCCTTTGCCTTTACAACAGTATGTCATAACCAAGATGGCGCCTCTCTTGTACCTGTGTAATACTAATCAGTATCACATATGCCTAAGCATACAAAGTGGTTTCTCACTCAAAACATGTGTCTACTGCTTAAATATGATTTCATCCTGACAACAGGCTTCAATTAAAGGAGAACTTCTACCACCTAACAGATTGGAAAGTGATTTCACAACTTTTTTGTGAGTGAGGCTTTAAGACTGGAAAATAAGCAAATAATATATTCTATATTTTATTGTTTTATGCCTAAAATGTTGCATAAACTTTGATAAGAAAAAGCTCATATAATTTCCCTCCAACATAAATGTATTTCTGTTTAATGCTTAGTCAAATACTTTTGAAATTGGCATTTCTACTAAATAAGAATGTATATTTTCCTTTGGACATCATTTTCATTATGACCCATACACGAGTACAATATGAAATACAGACAGAAAAATGCCAACAGTAGCTATAGATATTATTGCATTCCTATGTTAAAACTACTACTGGTTTGTATTCGTAGAACTTTAATAGGTATTTATCTGTATTTTTTTCCTAGCTAAGTGCAGTTTTCATTGCTAACACAAAGCTTTCAACTGCAGACTATTATTTTGAAAGCAAAGTCTGAAAACCGAAAGCACGATTGTCGCCTCTGGATCGCTACTGTTGATGAGGTTATTCACAAAACAGTGCAAAACACGAACAGTCAAGAGAACCTGCCGTTATTTGGCTTATGTACTGGTTAAATATATAAATTATTATATTTTTCTGAATAGTGCAAAGGAGCAGTGTCTAGATGTGTGAACTGAGAAAGACCCCAAGTCCAAGTTCAAGTATTAAATTGTGCAAAAGAGCAATATCTATACAGCAGTGGTTTAAAACAGTTAACATACCCAAACAGTTAACACACCACATTAACCCCGCCCCAAGCTAAACATTGTGGCCTGCGCGGTGCATTATGGTAAATGTTTGAACATATATCTGAACAAGTACGGAAAGGATGTCCGCTGCACAGAAACACACAACACCACGCATGCGCGGATATGTCCACGGGTTAAGACACACAACACCACGCATGCGCATAGATGTCCACGGGCTAACAGCTACATCCATGGCTAACAGAGTATCAGTCTAGCTGTTTAGCTACGAGTTTCCGTTACAGTTTAGGGCACAGTTTATACGACAATCATGGAGCCTAAGGTTTTACGAAACAACACCGAACAACCAGGGAGAAGGTTCACCAGGCAAATGGCAAAAGGTTTGTTGGACATAACGTGTTTCTGTCTTGCTAACTTAGTTACAGTTAGCTGGCTAACTGAATGTTAGCTCGATAACTTAGTTGTGTCATTCATTGCTAACCCAGTATTAGCGATAATATTGATATAGTGGTACCCATGTATTAGCGATAATATTGATATCGTGGTACATATTGGTTTGCTTGTTGAAGCTACATTATTTAGGTATGTGACAAAAAAAATCAATACTAGACAATTCATATATAATCATAACCATATGATAGATAATAAAAATACCTTTACAATGTTTTTTAAATGATTAAAATCGGATAATTATGAGGAAAGTTATGGAATTTTTAAAGTCGGAAATTAGGGGTCATTTTTGTACCTAATTAAAACAATAACACAATGAGAAACTGTGACCTCTTCCGCTTTGCCAAGCAATTCAAAATATCATGTCTTCCTCATTTCTTGGTCTATTTGCATAATTCATACACCACAGTGTAGGTAATGAAAAGCCCAACAAGAAAAGTGTGTGTATATATAATATTGTCGATTCTGCTCTTGACAACAACGTCACTAGCAAGTCGTAAAAAAACACATGCGAATGTTACAATCAATCCCAAACTTCACCTAATTCAAGTAAAATGTATATTCTATCAAAAGTATTGGGTTGGAACCAAATAAATACTCATCTTCATAGCTGATTTTAATTCCAAACACGTGAGAAATTCTGCCGTGGGAACAAAGCGCTCGTGCTTATGATCAGTTTGTCACATACCTACATTATTAGTTCTAACATTGTCCCAATCTTGCCTGGGTCAGTCTGCTTTGATGTATTTTTGTATTGTGTGTAGCTAGTTTACGTTTGGTTGACGTTATACTCAGATTAATCTGTAGGAAGATACAAAAGCACAAACATCGGCAATATCGATATTATTATTATTTTGTTATTATTATTTCTATCTTGTGTTTTTGGGCTCTGCTGCCTGGTATGTTGCAATAAATGTGTGATTTAAACGACATTCTTTACGAATCATTGATGTGAAAGTGCGAATATTCAGTATGTAGCAACTAAAGATTTAAGAATTACTATTAAAACTAATTGGACGTATTATCTTTAACTTCACCAGCCGGAGCCGTTACATATGACGGTACATATGATGTTACGTATGAGTTGACAGCCAGAGCGCCTCTGAAGAGGAGCAGGGAACAGATCCAATCAGCTGTTGTCTACGGCTCCAGCGATCTTGAGGAATCATCAGAGAGCGATGGTAAAAGTTTATTGTAGAGCTGTGACTAATGACTATTTGTAATTTAGTATATTGATTATAAAACACGGTTTTAATAACAATTTAGCAGACAATTTTATGATGTAGCTTTTTTGTAACCTTTTTAACATGTACAGAATATTATGTTTGTTTTTCCATACACTTGTTTATGACACTTGTTTACTGAAAAATAAATGAAAAAAGGGGAACCCTTTATTCTTATAATAATTTAGTTTAATTTAGTTTTCTGTTGTGAAAGAATCTTTATAATTACCTAATTTAATATTTGCTTGGAACTAGATAACTTTCTAAACGTATATAGGTTTTTATTATGCTACGCAATTGGCTATCTTAATAAAATATATAAGATTAATGTTATGCAGTTTAATGAACTACCAAAAAGGAAATGTTTATATTTATTTATTTTAATTCGAAAAAATTCTTGAAAGGTTCGACCTAGTTTGACTGTATTTTATCATAGCAATCAAAATATGACTTACACTTTCTCTAATCTCCAATTATTGAACTGGGTAAATCGAGGGAATTGCATTTACCTTTAGTCTTGTTCCTAGTGAACGTGGGTCACAATTCTCTTTTTTAATGTTTATCAGAAACTCACATGTAATGTTTGCATTTTTTCTAATGAGACTCCCAAAACATGGCAATTATCCATAGTTTGCAACATTGACATTTAGGATACGAATACATTTCTTTGTTTAATTGTCTGGTGTGGTTGTCATCTGGTGCATGGATGGGGCACTTCTTAAAGGTCAAAATGTCATGCACCTAAAATCAGGAAATTCCATGCAGTAGATACACAGGAATTATTTTTGCAATCACAATAGCATTGATTTCTTGATTTTTTTGAATAGGTAATGCCAGTAATACTATTGTAACAAGGTTAGAAATAAGATTGTTTTCTAATTAGATTTTGTGTTTTTTGCTTTGGTCAAATATTCCTCAATTTGCAAATAGTACAGCCTTGCAGACCTTTGCCGTTCTACTTGTAAATTTGTTGAGGGAATTTGAAGTGATTTCCCCCTGTGCTTCCTGAAGCACCTCCCACAAGTTGGATTGGCTTATTGGGCATTTACTTGCCATACAGTCAAGCTGCTCCTACAACAGCTTAATTCTGCTGAGATCCAATCTCTGAAATGGCATCTTTAACACTATATTAATCAATGAATGCTTTAATTAGGGGTTCATTTTTTTTGTTAAGTGCAAGATTAGATTTGATTCAATTCTATTGTCATTAGACAGTACAAGTACAGTACAACGAAATGCAGTTGGCATCCAACTAGAAATTCAAAAGAGCAGTGCAAAAACATACGGAGTTGAGTGTTAGTTATGAGGTAAGATACTGAAAGATCTACCTTCAGCTGTTTAAGAAATTTTAGGTACAATTAGAAAGCCAGCATCCTTTGATTTAGGTTACGTGTAGGTATGTATGGCTGGACAAATTCAGCAAGGTAGGTGGGAGCAAGTCCATGTAAAGCTTTATAGGTTAACAGTAGTACTTTAAAGTCAGACCTAGCCTTAACAGGCAGCCAATGTATAGAGGCTAATACAGGGTTAATGTGGTCAAATTTCTTTGTTCTTGTTAAGATTCTAGCAGCCATATTAAGTACTAGTTGGAGTTTATTTATTGATTTTTCAGGGTAACCAGAGAATACAACATTGCAGTAATCTAATCTTTAGCATGGATTTTTTTTCTGCATCAGTTTTTGATAAATAGTTTCAGATCTTTGCAATGTTCCGAAGATGGAAAAATGCCGTCCTTGATATATTTTTTATATGATCGTCAAGCGAGAGTTCCGGGTCCAGGGTCACGGCAAGTTTTCTCACAGTTTATTGTGATATGACTATACATCTGTTTAGGTTCAACGTGAGGTCTGTCAACAATTCTCTTTGTTTCTTAGGTCCTAAAACTATCATTTCAGTTATCTGAATTTAGAAGCAGAAAGCTCTTTCCTTAGCTGTAGGAACTGACGTCATTAATAAATAAATAAAAAAAATTCTATAAATAAATTGATAACTAATATTATTGGAAAAAGTGAATTCCCTGGTATTGAGGTGAGACTCTGTTGGAGGGGTGTGTTTATAAAGACACTTTATATGATAGCAAAAATAATTAATAATGCATTACAGAATATATGAATAAAGTCAACAACACAGGTGTGTTTATAAAGACACTTTATATGCAAAAATAATTAATAATGCAATACAGAATATAAGAATTAAGTCAACAACACAGGTGTGTTTACAAAGACACTTTATATGCAAAAAGAATTAATAATGCATTACAGAATATAAGAATAAAGTCAACAACACAGGTGTGTTTATAAAGACACTTTATATGATAGCAAAAATAATTAATAATGCATTACAGAATATAAGAATAAAGTCAACAACACAGGTGTGTTTATAAAGACACTTTATATGCAAAAATAATTAATAATGCATTACAGAATATATGAATAAAGTCAACAACACAGGTGTGTTTATAAAGACACTTTATATGATAGCAAAAAGAATTAATAATGCAATACAGAATATAAGAATAAAGTCAACAACACAGGTGTGTTTACAAAGACTAACTAAAGTATGAGTAGCGTAACAACATAGTGGTCAATCTGTTTGTCTACAAATGCCTTGCCTGTTGTTAACCTACAATATTACTCCAACTGTGTTTCCTCTATTGCATAATTGTGTGATGGTTTATTACAGAGCTTTTTTGTTTTTCTGTACTTGCTTTATTTTCCCAACTTAGATTCCCCTAACAAGAAGAGTAAGTCTGATACGGAATTAGCAAGGGATTGCAGTGATAATGAAGAGGAGATGGAAGTCCTGGAAGAAGATGAAGATGAACATGACCAAGAGAAGAATGACGACCAAATGATGTGCCCAGAAGAACACCCTGCAATACAGCAGAAATGTGAGTTTGAGTTTGGGCTCATGTAAAAATGTATTTGTTTTCCATGAAAACATACATGAATAAAATTAGTTTGAATAATAAATACTGTTAATACATTCAAGTTGTCAATTTGTTGAGGTATCGTTTAAGGGATTTCACACCATGCTTCCTTAGGCACCTCCCACATGTTGGTTAGGCTTGATGGACACCTATTACTTACTGTAAGGTCAAGCTGCTCCTACAATAGGATTCAGATCCAGTGACTGTACTGACCACTCCATTATACAAAATATTTGTTGCATAGTTTTGAGCTGTGCTTTGGGTCATTGTCCTTTCATAGGATGAAATTACCACAAATTAGGAAATATAGCAAAAAATTAAGGATATACTGATTTTCAATCTAGATAATAGATTTGTACTTCAGATTTGCACCCCCAGACCATCACATTGCCTCCACCATGCTTGATAGATGGTTCTAAGCACTCCTCTTAGTATCTTATCGTAGCATCTTAGTATTTTGTCTGCATCTCACAAATTTATTGTGATAACCCCTCAAACATTGATTTGTCTGTCCATGACACTTTTCTTTTGTCTGTCCATGACACTATTTAAGAAGATTAAACGTATATCCAGAAAACAATCAAGCTATGCGTGGGTTTGATTCCAGCCTGCGCCCTGAAGCAGCACATTCTCCATCTTCCCCAATGTCAATGTCTCTTAATTAATGCATAAAAATACCCCCAACAAATATAATTAACATATTCATGTTGATATTAATTTTTAAACAACACATTACTAGGGTTTTAACTTAGGAGGCATTCAGATATCAATATTTGATGGATTTCCCTGACACATACTGTTTTACTTATCTTTACATGGCATTTTGCAGTGCCATACAATACCCTCTGGAGTATGGCAAGTAGGTAAGGAGTTTATCCTACAACAAGATAATGACCCAAAACATCCTGGCTAAAAACTAGGCTGGCTAAGAACTAGGTTTTAATGAGAAGATCTAGAAATATGTGGTCAGTACAATCTTCATACTTAACCCCCATTGAGCAGGGTTGAGATTTACTAGCCAGGAGAGGAAAAGCAAAGACGCTAAACATGCAACACATTTGTGGGAACATCTGAAACAGTGTTGGGAGGAGCAAGCTCTAATTTGTACCAGTTGTGTATGTGTCACACGGTCATTTGATTGTGTATGTTGTGTATGTGTCACATGGTCATTTGTACCAGTTGTGTATGTGTCACATGGTCATTTGTACCAGTTGTGTATGTGTCACATGGTCATTTGTACCAGTTGTGTATGTGTCACATGGTCATTTGTACCAGTTGTGTATGTGTCACATGGTCATTTGTACCAGTTGTGTATGTGTCACATGGTCATTTGATTGTGTATGTTGTGTATGTGTCACATGGTCATTTGTACCAGTTGTGTATGTGTCACATGGTCATTTGATTGTGTATGTTGTGTATGTGTCACATGGTCATTTGTACCAGTTGTGTATGTGTCACATGGTCATTTGATTGTGTATGTTGTGTATGTTTCACATGGTCATTTGTACCAGTTGTGTATGTTTCACATGGTAAGTTGTACCAGTTGTGCATGTGTCAGATGGTCAGTTGTACCAGTTGTGTATGTGTCACACGGTAATTTGTACCAGTTGTTTATGTGTCACACGGTCATTTGATTGTGTATGTTGTGTATGTGTCACAAGGTCATTTGTACCAGTTGTGTATGTGTCACAAGGTCATTTGTACCAGTTGTGTATGTGTCACACGGTCATTTGTACCAGTTGTGTATGTGTCACACGGTCATTTGTACCAGTTGTGCATGCGTCACACTGTCATTTGTACCAGTTGTGCATGCGTCACACGGTCATTTGTACCAGTTGTGCATGCGTCACACGGTCATTTGTACCAGTTGTGCATGCGTCACACGGTCATTTGTACCAGTTGTGCATGCGTCACACGGTCATTTGTACCAGTTGTGCATGCGTCACACGGTCATTTGTACCAGTTGTGCATGCGTCACACGGTCATTTGTACCAGCTGTGCATGCGTCACACGGTCATTTGTACCAGCTGTGCATGCGTCACACGGTCATTTGTACCAGCTGTGCATGCGTCACACGGTCATTTGTACCAGCTGTGCATGCGTCACACGGTCATTTGTACCAGCTGTGCATGCGTCACACGGTCATTTGTACCAGCTGTGCATGCGTCACACGGTCATTTGTACCAGCTGTGCATGCGTCACACGGTCATTTGTACCAGCTGTGCATGCGTCACACGGTCATTTGTACCAGCTGTGCATGCGTCACACGGTCATTTGTACCAGCTGTGCATGCGTCACACGGTCATTTGTACCAGCTGTGCATGCGTCACACGGTCATTTGTACCAGCTGTGCATGCGTCACACGGTCATTTGTACCAGCTGTGCATGCGTCACACGGTCATTTGTACCAGCTGTGCATGCGTCACACGGTCATTTGTACCAGCTGTGCATGCGTCACACGGTCATTTGTACCAGCTGTGCATGCGTCACACGGTCATTTGTACCAGCTGTGCATGCGTCACACGGTCATTTTTACCAGCTGTGCATGCGTCACACGGTCATTTGTACCAGCTGTGCATGCGTCACACGGTCATTTGTACCAGCTGTGCATGCGTCACACGGTCATTTGTACCAGCTGTGCATGCGTCACACGGTCATTTGTACCAGCTGTGCATGCGTCACACGGTCATTTGTACCAGCTGTGCATGCGTCACACGGTCATTTGTACCAGCTGTGCATGCGTCACACGGTCATTTGTACCAGCTGTGCATGCGTCACACGGTCATTTGTACCAGCTGTGCATGCGTCACACGGTCATTTGTACCAGCTGTGCATGCGTCTCACGGTCATTTGTACCAGTTGTGCATGCGTCACACGGTCATTTGTACCAGTTGTGCATGCGTCACACGGTCATTTGTACCAGTTGTGCATGCGTCACACAGATTGTATTACCGTATTATGTAGTCATTACAAGAAACACTGATGCAGCATTAAAACAAACACTTACATGAATACATGGTGTTCCTTGCTTCTATGTCAGCTGCCGGTCTATTGATGTCATGGTCTTGTATTTTGAAATGTGTTTATTTCCTTTTTTTATAAAGGTCATAGATCGCACTTGGATATTAGTAAGTCCTTTTACACAGCAAAGGAGCTGAACATAGATTGCACCGATTCCAAGAGAGGTAGGATCTTCAATGAACTGTAAAATAAAATATAAAAAAATACCTATAATTAATGTATGTTTTATACTGTGTCTTTGAGCCATATTATTGTTTTCAGTGGAAAATTCTGAAGGTCAGAACCAACGGGACTTTCTGATAAACAAGACTAATCACATGGTCGAGTACATTGACAAGATGCCAAGGGAACCCAAAAGCATGGGTAAGATGCTGGCGCTAACGTTTTATTTATTTAGGTACTTTTGATACAAACATTATGATTATGCCAACTACATCAAGCCTCCTCCAAACTGTTGTCCAGTCAAACTTAATTGTTTGTTTTGAGCTATTTTTGCCTTGTTTAGCAAATTAAATGTTTAATTGGATTTATATTTGGAAATTGACTTAGTCAGTCAATAATGTATTGTCCCTGAAAAGTGAATTAGTTGGTATAACAGTATGTTGTTGAAATATTTTTTATTGTACTTTAGCCTGTCCACCAAATTACACAGAAGTGGTATGCTGTTGATCTGGGACACCTTGTTATTTCCATACTTTACTACGGGCGATCAAACTGTAAACAGGCTATTCTGTTTTTCAATTTTATTAGTGGTTTGCATCTTGCAGTGTAATTTTTTCCACTTGAATATTTTCTGGTTTATTTAGTAGAGGAGCCGAACACAGATTACATTTATAAATTTAGGACCTAATCCTATATGTTTGTTTCAGTGGAAACTTCAAGAAGACATCATTTGAGTACTAAATCTGCACCCCAACACCAACATCTGCAGAACCGTCAAGAATTTCTTGCATACAAGCCCAGCAGCATGGCAGACTACAGGGAGAAGCTGGTGACAACATACAAAAGCACAGGTAAGATGCCTAATGTTGTAGCCTTGTCGTCCTATTTGTTCACTATGAATTGTTTGGCATTCTAACACTTGTTTGACCCCTTGTGATATTGCCTATAGCTAACCACCAGAGTATGAAAGTGTTCCCAACTTCTGAAAGATCCTACTTATCAAAACATCCCGTGAACAATATTAGCAGTCGGAAAATAAATTTCCAACCCCAAAGACAAGGTATCGTAATATTTCATATTGCATTTATTGTGCATTTTATTGTTTGATTGAGTGTTTTAGATCATTTTAGTTTAACTGGTTTCATCTGGAGTATTTTTCTTTAAAGATATGTGGTAGAATTTCAGGTTGTTTACATTTTATATTTCTTAATCTGTGTTATATTATTATTCTGTTTACCTTATTTGTGTTCTATAGCATTAATTGTTTACATTTTGTTTACATTTTATCTTTTCTGTTTAACTTTACATTTATTAGTATACTGTTTCTAGTCCGTGTGTTAGTAGTTACTGTACTTTAGTCATCCGACCATTAGGGGCGGTAATGAGTAGTTCACGCTTGTAATAGGAGAAGTATTTGGGAGGCGCTTCTGAAAAAGCTAGGAGGAGCTTCCTAGAGGCTATAAAAGAAGCCGCAGCCCACTAAAAACGCTCTCTGGTGTCAACTCGCGCGAGTATAACTTAGGACAGGGCAAAGAGTTTTGTTGTGTTAAATTCTTTTAATAAACCATCTGAAAAGGTAATCCGTTCGGCTCGTAGCTTCGCCTGGAAATACACAGAATCTGCCGGCATCAGCTAAGGTGAAGGTTTACTTCGCCATAGTTAGAGATTTCTGTGTGCTTCAGGGCTGATAGCAGCACGGCTGGACGCCAGGCGAGGTAAACTACACAACTATATTTGAAAATAATGCTCTGACTCACTAACAATCGGATTTGCAGGTAGAGAAAAGGAGTTATACCTTCAGACTCCGGTTAAGGTTAACGGCGCCATTTTGTTTGTTAAGTCTATATATTGTGCCTAAGTCAGTTAGCTAACTGTGTAGGCATACTGTTAGGTCTGCTTGGATGCTAATCGTCAGCAGGCCTGTATGCTATTGTATTCATATAATCATTTCGTGTTAGTTAAATACTGCATTAACCGTGTGTTGCTTGTTATCTGTTGTGTATGCTAAAACGCATGGTCTGTTACTGTATTTGATTTATATTGATTATGGTAATAGTGTGACTAGGTATAACAGTGGTTCATACGTGGAATTGTAAGAAATTTAGCAAGTTGTGAGTTGTGGAGACGCTTTTGTTGTGGTTTTGTTGTGTTACGGTTAAAGTTGTAAAATTGTGTATTTAATAGGGCCGTCAATTTATTTTAAAAAATTAACTAATTAATCGCACAATCCTGTGATTAATCGCGATTAATCGCATTTTCCCCAAGTT
Organism: Dallia pectoralis; assembly: GCA_029465975.1. Classification (NCBI taxonomy): domain Eukaryota; kingdom Metazoa; phylum Chordata; class Actinopteri; order Esociformes; family Umbridae; genus Dallia; species Dallia pectoralis. The sequence continues at coordinate 9,567,814 of CM055761.1, read as the reverse complement.
GTTTGAAACAATGAAATAAATCAATTAACACAATGAAGTATATTTTAAATACATTATTTTATGATAGTCTCTCCTGTGAACAATACAGAATAGTCATTCTTATCAAATATAGCAACTTTATAAACAAAGTGTTGAAGTGCAAGTTATATATTTAAACCCTGAAGGTTATCAAAAATACTGGATCATCTTGGCAATAGTCCAAATGAAATAAAACATTTTTAAAAACAAAATGACAAAGTGTAAGGTGAAACCATCAATGTCAAAGATAGATTATTTTAGAACTTAAGCCTATAGGACAAAATAATTGCACTATATGTAAAGATGCCAGATAAATTTTAAAGAAGTCTATAACAGCCTTTGTAATATGAATGACAAACAGAATGAAGTGAAATTAAGTTTGGTGATGTCGGGTTGGTTAGGGTCTCCATGAGAGTGACGTTCTCTGCTTTCTCCAGCAGGTTATGTCTCCAAACAATCGTTTTAGAGGGTAGATTGTATGATGGGGATCCCAATGCAATTGGAATGATTTATTTCAGTCCCTCGTCTTCTACTGTGTTTATTGGGCGGCAGTTTCTATCTATTTATCTAAAACATCGGTTAACAGTTACTTGTTTGGTCAAAAGCCCGATTAGGCGCACCGTACTGCAGTAACGCGGATTGGCGGATTGCAACATCAATAATGATCGGGTGTTTCTGTCCTATAGACTCTCTAGTAACGTAAATAATGACCCTGTGTTTTGCTTTTATATGATAAACTAAAGACGAGCTGCTTCTATGGTATTTGAATTCGGCTTTGCAAACCGAAACCGAAACTTAATAAAGTGGTGCGTTAATTGCGTAAAATTATTTTAACGCGTTAAACATGTGAAATTAACGCATCAGATTAACGCGTTAAATATCACAGCCCTAGTATTTAATTTAGGCCTCTAGCCACTTGGTAGAGAGTGATTCGGAAAACATATCAACTGCCACAGTCATGTTATCTTGATCCAAACATTTTGCCTAAAGTAAGATTTCATGCCATGTGCTTCTAGGCATCCATTTTGTTTCTAGGCATCTAGGCGTCCATCTTGTATCTAGTTTGTATCACTCACTAGCTCTCTCCATTTGGAGTATTCGGGGAGTGTTCTGTTGCTGGACAGAACTTGGTGGGGTTACTCTTGAAATACACAATTTATGTATCTGTTGTGGTATTAAGTTTTTAGTGTTGTAAGTGACCTTCATACACTCAGACACACACACACACACACACTCTCAGACCACACACTCACTCTCTCACACACACACACTCTCACACACACACACACACTTAGTCACACGCACACACGCGCACTTAGTCACGCACTTATTCACACGCACGCACGCACGCGCACTCAGTCGCTCGCACGCACGCACGCGCACTCAGTCGCTCGCATGCGCGCACTCAGTCGCTCGCACGCACGCACGCGCACTCAGTCGCGTCACTCATACACTTAGTTAATTGCATACACACTTAGTCACTCACTTTACAACAGGCAGGCTAATACAGAAACTCAGTTGGACAACATGGTTAGTGTTCCCCTGTTGGCTTGGATCACAAGCCTTAAAGGAATAGTTCTTTTTTAAATAAAGTTTTGATATGTTCTAGCTTACCTCAAGGGCATCCAAGATGTAGGTGTCTTTGTTTCCGCAGTAGTTTCAATTTTGATATTTTTAGGTAAAACTGTTCTAGTCTGCCAGTCATATAATGCAGGTTTATGGTCATTTTGTCCCCACCTCAAAGAGCATTCACAGAGAAGTCAAAATTAAACATGATTTAATTACTCATAAATCTAGGTACACATTGATGGCCTAAGACACGAAACGAGTGGTTTGTGTGAGAAAACGAACAGCATTTATATCGTTTTTACCTCTTGTAACCACATCCGTGTCCAAGTCATTTGAGGGCGCAATGCTTCGGTTGCGCCGGAAGTGATCTCTCGCGCGTGTACGTCACTCATTGTTCACACAGATTTCGGAAGTGTTACCTTTCACTGTAAAGATCTTTTAGACGGTTTAAACATCCCGGATAAGCTCAAATTAGTACCATTTTAATTAGCCGTATTACCTACAATCTCTTACTTATGCGCGAGAGATCACTTCCGGAGCATTCCGGCGCTTGCGCAGACCCAAGCGATGCGCCCTAAAAAATCACTTGGACACGGATGTGGTTACAAGAGGTAAAAACGATATAAATACTTGAATGCCCTTGTGGTAAGCTAAAACATATCAAAACTTTATTTCAAAGAGAACTATTCCTTTTACAAACAGGAATTTTACAAACGGCAAACTATTGACAGTGTTGAGTAGGGAACAGTGGAATAAACTTATTAAAGTACAGACAGCAGTAGATTAATTCACTCAGACAGTGACCAATTTGCAACCTATGGAAGCTGCCAGCAGTGATCAAACTGAACCAGATTTCAGGACAGTAGATGGACCTTACTCAGGCCCTGACCCATTTGCAAACTACGGTGGTTGACAGCAATACCACGTCATTAATGGGAGAGGAGATGGTGGACGCGTTGACGGACAGTGGTGTGGCTGAAGGCACTCAGCTGTTTTATGGTCAGGACGATCGATATCGCAATCCCCTGTGGAGGTCTCTGAGACCAACCCGAGCCTCCACCCTAACAGAACACTGTGAGACCCGGCTCCATGAACAGACCCAGCAATGGCTGGACATTACTACTGAATCAGTGACAACTGATCCAAAGACGATGCAGACTCAGCTCTTCCGAGGGGCAGTGGTGGATACCCTTCCTGAAGGCGTACAAAGCAAACTGGCCAACGTTCCAGGCTTGGACATGATGTCCATGGGCAGAAACACTAAAGCCCACCAAGAGACCAAGAAGGCCCTGGATAAACAAGGAACTGAAGTCACCAGAGAACTGGCCCAAACCAGCCTTGAGCAGACCAAGAAACAAAAAGGGATGCATGTTGTGAAGTCCAGTCCTGAAGACGGTTGTTACGTTTCCACCTCAGTTGGAGCTCGTTGGAGGTGGGGGAACGCAACGCCTGTGCTTGTTCACCCAAATGTATACCGATATGGACGGTGAAGAAGTGTGGGGTGCACTGACAAAAAATAATAAGAGACGACAACCAGAACTCAAATTTTGTCCTTCTGGGACGTTTAGTAGTGCAAAAGGATATCACTCACAACACAAGTACATACAGACAACCACTGGGAATCCATAACCACAATTAAGGAAGGGAGGAGAAGAGAATTTTGGGACCGGGGTCAAAGTAATGAAATTAAAAAAAGGTCCCTTCTCTACTACACCTCTCCCTACCTAACACACGCCATACCCTAACAGGCTTACCTCTCTGTTAACAAAACTACAGGGGTGACACCCGCCCAGCTAACATAGGGTATATAACAGAGATTACCTACGTGATGCATATGTACACCCATGGGCAGAACTACCTACCCCGACTTAGAAGGACACGTCCGTAGGAACTGCCCAACTAACCCGTGGTACGATACCGAAGATCATACTAGGGCTTTTGGAGAGTCCGGCTTAGGGTCAGTGTGCAGTGTCGGCAGTGAGGAAGAATCGTTAATAGATTGTAAGGTAAATAACAAACAGTTGAGATGCTTGATTTAGGAGAAGTATTTCACCTGAGTTTGGAGGCGCTTCTGAACAAGCTGGGAGGAGATTTTAAAAGAAGTCGCAGCCCACTAAAAACGCTCTCTGGCTTCAATTCGCGGGAGTAGAACTTAGGACAGGGCAAAGAGTTTATTGTTGTGTTAAATTCTTTTAATAAACCATCTGAAAAGATAATCCGTTCGGCTCGTATATATTTTCACACTTATTTCTCTACCATAGATATTATGAAGTCTGCTCTTACCAAGGCAAATCCTGGGAAATCTTCTGGAGGTGAATGCTTTTTTAATCTCAATAGAAAGCATTTGATTTTTGCATGTGTTTTTGTGTTTCTACATGTTTCTACTCTTATCCTTACAGGGTGCACATGTTGGGTTCTTCTGGTCCTAGCTGTGTCTGTAGTTGTGGGTCTGCTGGCCTTCTCACGGCCCCACACGCCTTCAGGTAGTGGAGACCATCCAGACTGGCCTGTAAGAGAAGGTGAGTTTGTGGCTAGGTTATCTACCTTAGAGGCCATGTTCCCAGGCCAACGTTCTGAGTTATGGAGGAGGACCAGGATCCACCTGGTGAAGCACCTCCAGATGGGTCACCCCACAGAACCAGTCAGTCTGATGCTTACAGCTGGACATAGGGGGAGAAGACAATGCACTGTCTGGCCAATCATCTGGCCTTCGCCTTTGCCGCTGCCCGCAATGCTTCCGTCCTCCAAATTGACGGGACCACCAAGGCTGGCCAGGATAGTGACCTGGTCAAGTTGGACATGGACAGCCAGCTGCAGAAAGCATTTGAGGGTGACAAGTCTGTGGCGGTCATACACCGCTTTGAGGAGCTGCCACCAGGCTCCACCCTTATTTTCTATCGCTACTGTGATCATGAGAAGGCAGCCTTCAAGCGGGTATTCCTGGCGTTCACTGTGCTGCTGCCTGAGGAGGAGCTGGAGGAGCAGCTCACTCTGAATGCCGTGGAGGAGATGGTGCAGGATTTTATAAAGGACAAGTTTGTGGAAAGTAAACGCTTAGAAAACCCAGTTTCCTTTAACAATATGGACCTGGACAAGCTGAGTGGATTGTGGAGCCGCATATCTCACCTTGTCCTGCCGGTGGCAGCAGAGGAAAGCATAGAACATGGAGGATGTACAAACTGAACTGTGGAGCAATAGAGCCATTTATCCTGACAGGAGCATGTCTGCTGTGTTTGACTATTCCATCTACCTCTATGGGGCAGTGAATAGCTTGGGTTGTGTAGTTGAGAGCTATTGACGCAAAGACATAGCAAGGTATTCTGTCGGGTTTGGGACTTCTTGTTATAATCTTTTTATTGAGATTTCAAAACGGATGGATTTAATGTGTTATAATCCAGCCCAACTGCACTGTAAGGTTTCAACTGACCGTTGCTTAATTCTGGGGAAATGTTGAGAACTTCTGTTATAGAAGAAATGGACTGTCAAGTTTTTATTTTTATAAATCAGCTTTGTATAAATAAAAGGCTATTCATTTGAAATCAATTTAAAGTAATTATTTCTGCATAGGCTGTTTTACTGACTAAATCCTTTCTCTTTGCAATAAATTTAAGGTGTCGTGTTAAAACAAAATGTGTTTTGTTACATTAATTAGAAGTGTTATTAATATTAAATGACTGTACATAGGGGATATATTTGAAATTATTTTCTGTGGTAAAGCTATATTTTCTTAAAAACAGCTGATCATTTTTTTTTATTCTTCCTGCTATTACACAGCAATTCCTCTCAAATATGCATATTTTATGTTTTTTTGTATTTTTCGAAAATATAGAGTGAATGTAAAATGTCCATACACCCTTATTGAAAAGGCAGCTTTTGTTAATCTAAAGGCAGTGATCTGGACAAAGCGTGTCAGTCCTTTTTTAGGTAGGATTTTATAACCAACATTTTTGAAGTAAAAAAATAAATGGAAAATCTCTTCAGGTTAAATGCAGTAAGAGTTTTGGTTTTTAATTAAATCTCACTTTTTTCATTAGAATCTAAACTTAATTAAGTTTTGTGAATCTCTTTTGCAGAGACACCATTAAGAATTATGTCTGGTCTCTGAGGCCAGGCCACTGGTCTTCTGTTTTGCAAGCCATTGATACCAATGATACCAATGATATCAATGGCTTGTGCTAAAAGTTTTTCATAATATGTCTTTATTTTCAGAATTTTTTTCAAACATATTTTGTTAATGAAGATTTCCTTTGTATTGATTTTACTGAAAAAGTCATGACCTTTCTTGGCATTGTTTAAAAAAATATATATTAAAAAACATTGTTAACTTTATTGATCTACAAACTTGAATTTTCTTGCCTAAACAAAAGTTCCGGGAAAAAATGTTTTGCTAGTCAAACAATGGCTTACAGTTTTGATTTAGATTTATTGGGTTTTTAGGTATTTTGTTGGACTAAAAAAATTATTGTGCCAGTTCAGGATGTCATTTTACAAATATGAATTGTGGTAATTGACACACTGATGCACCCAATGTCAACCCTGTTTCCTAACATTGAAGGAATAATTAAATGTATAAATTAAAGATTTATTTATGATTTATTTCACTATGAATAATATGCATTTATGCCTTTAGGCTCTTCTGAAATATTGAACACTGAATAAAAACATGACTCGTTTTCCTATCCACCCTCTCATGGATATTTGTCTCACACTCTGCACACTCGTCTCTTTCTTGGATGAGATGGTTCCCTATTTTCCTTCTGATAAAGAGTTAAAATTTTGCACCGTTTGTCTCAAACCGTTTGGCACTTGTCCAGTCGTCGGTCCCAATGCAAAGCCTCAGCCGGCCCCTTCTGGTTCTGGCATTTGGAATTTGGCTGGTCTGGTTGTTCATGGAGCTCTTTCCGTATGGCTCTGTGGGCTTCATTAATGCTCTGGGGTAGTGTCATGTTTTGTCACGGCAGTCAGCCATCACCGTTTTGTGGCAGAGATCGAAGAGTAACCGTGGGATGCAGAAGACTGTAACGGACGGGTTTCAACAGGCAGGCGTGAAAGGAGATGATCCGGTAGTGACTATGGCATTGGAGACGGTAAGTGACAGGGTTTAGTCTCCTATAAACTTGAAATGGGCCGACATACTTTTGACCATTTCTGCGCATACTCTGCCCAGGATAGGTATTGACTCCAATCTGTGGGATTCCATGCACATTCTTGCCTCAGGTGACGTACAAGTTCCTGATTTAGACGTTCTGACCATTGGTCTGCAAGTGATAACCAGAGGACAGACAGAGTTATTCCCAGGCGATCGCAGAACACCTTCCATATTCCACCGTACAGGCGGAACACCTGCAGAAAGCACTCCGCCATATCCATTGTGTTAGGGAGCTACGGCATGGGAATCAAACGGCACATCTTTGACTAACGATAAATAGCTCCAGCGGTAGTGGTAAACCCGGATGGGATGAGCAGGTCGGTGAGGAAATCTAGTGCCATGTGGGACCATGAATAGGCAGTTTGCGTAGGCTTTTAGACAGGGCAGAAATTGGACAAGATAACACGTAAACTTGCACATCATCTGCCATGGATGCACACCAATATATATTTTCTTGTTAGCTCACACGTTTCGATGAAACCTGGGTGGCCCTAACGGAGGGATGTATGACACCACTGGAGAAGCTGGGATGAAACGGTGGCTGGAGCGTAGATTTTTCCCAAATGTGTGCCAGGCGGTGCTGGATCGGTTTGGAGTGCTTCTTTGATCACAGACTGTATTTTCCACAAAATGGGAGTGACGATACAGGAGGGAGGTAAAATGGTATAACCGTTTTGGAGGGCAGATCAAATTGCCTGGAGATGGAATCATCAAAAATTCTCTACATACGCCCCTTGATACGTGTATATAAATTCAAGCTGATTGAAGAGTAACAACCAACAGTCTGACAGGAGTTGAGTTGTTTAGCTTGTTTGAGATATTCCCGGTTACAGTGAGCACTAGAAGGGGATGCATGCCCTCCAACCAGTGTCTCCACTCCTCTATGGCTAGTTTGTTGGCCAATAATTCCCAGTTCTCACATCGTAACTTCTTTTTTCTAATTCTCTTAGATCAGGGGTGTCCAAAGTTTTTTTAGTGAGGGCCAAATACAGAAAAATAAACAAAGGGCCGGGCCGCACACTAGAGGTGACATTAACACATGAATACTGTGTGTATTTCTAACTCACCTATAATGTGAAGAACTATGCTGTCCTCTAGCTCGAATTATGTTGACAGGTTTTACGCCCGTCATGGCCGGAGCTCCATCCGTTGTTTCTCCACAGAGTTTGTCTCATTTAAGTCCCATCTTTCCAACTGCCTCCGACACAGCTTCAAAAATATCTCTGCCCGTCGTTGTGCCTTTTAGGCTCCTCATATCATGCAGCTCCTCCGTACAGCAAAAATAACCATCTACTCCCCGCAAAACATTAACAGCTGCGCGGTGTCTGTGGCATCTGTGCTCTTATCGCTAACCCTATCTATCCATAACCAATCGCATGCTATCGAGTACAAATCAAAAGCACTAGCTTTGTCTCTCAGCTGAAGTTTCCAGTTAGCTGACAACAAGTCCTCGATTCTCCGCACCACTGTATTTCTGGATAAGCTCACGTTGTTGAAATCCGGAACTTTTTCCGGGCACATTATTGCCGTGACTTTGAGGCACTGCTTTATGAAATCACCGTCTGAGAACGGGTTGCCGTGCTGGGCCATACGTTTAGCGACCTTATAGCTTGCTGTTGTGGCGTTTTCCTTTATTTTGTTAGCACGAAAAACACCTGTTGTTGAGCTTGCATGCTAGCTGCCATTTGCTTGACTTTCTGCGTTCGTTCGGCACTGGTGTACTGATGTGTAGCTCTGATGTTTGGTCTCATAGTGCTGACGGACATTATACTCTTTCAGCACAGCAACATCTTCATTGCAAATCAAACAGATACACTTTACGTTGATTTCTTTGAAGAAATATTCATTTTCCCACTGTGTTTGAAATCTTCTACACTCACTTGCTATTTTGCGTTTCTTTGGTGCTGCCATTTCTGGTGACTCGCAGTAAAAGTTTTTGTTTGCTTAATTTTGTTTAGTGGAGAAGCACCGTTTCCATGGTTGGCTCGAACTAGTGTTGAAACTGAGAAGTGCAACAGAGTTGAGCTCAATCTTCTTGTGCGGGCCATATTCAATTATATTTTCAGAATTTGCTGCGGGCCAATAAAAACTGGGCCGCGGGCCGCAGTTGGCCCGCGGGCCGGACTTTGGACACCCCTGTCTTAGATATCTTTGTGTTAAACTGGATTTAGAGGACTTTCCGAAATCATGAACAGAAACACAGTTACACGTTGAGTAAAGTATGTTTTCACAGGTAGTGTGGCCAAGCAGTCAATGGTGCTGACTTAACGTCTCTGTAGGAATGGAATCAAATCCCACTTTAGCTCGTTGTTGTTTCTGCATCACAAACTAATCACAAACTGGTCCAGGATATTCTGGAAAATATTGTTCATGAATGCTTGAAGGATGGCATGGGCGTTGGTGATGACCTCTATCTGTGATGAAAGCAGTTCCATATCAGGGAACTTCGAGCTGCGTGAAAACGCTATGGGAACGCTCTGCGTGAGTGCGTCATGAAGCACATGTGTAATCAGTCCAATGGCGTGACGGAACATCACAGACGGGTGACGTCGCGACCAGGAAGTCATAAAAGCACCCCTAATTACCGGCACCTTCAGTTTTTTGTTGCTTCAGCAAGTGCATGTTGTGACAGTCCTCACGGGTTTCTGCTATTACGTTGTTAATTCAGAAATTTTCTTTGCATTTATGTACAAGAGCTCACCGCGATTACAGGCAACCGAGCGGCGTTTTAGACAGTGTGCTTCTCCCTGCAACCGCTTTCTCACGGGCCGGGACACACATGTTCTGTGCGTAGTTTGTTTGGGAGAGGAGCATGCTCAGTTAGCCTTGGAAGAGGCTAGCTGTAAGCATTGCGACCGTCTCGCCATCCGTACACTTCGCTCTCGCCTGACGCTTTTTCAGGAAAGCAGCTCGGTTCGCGTTCCCCGCGGCTCAGGTCCCGCCGCTGCCGAGGCACGGCGCCGACTGGCGTCGTGGGGTTCGCAAGCGGATCTAGCATGCGGTTCCGAGACGGCTTCTGCAATTTCTCGGTCCTCGTCTACTAGAGCCAGTGCCTCAGCTCGGGGTTCGGAAGCACCCGCGCGGGTTTCTTCCGCCCTGGATGAGGCCCCCTTTTCTCAGCAGTCCAGTTCTGAGGATATGGAGGTTGAAAACCTCGAGGCGGAGGCTGAATTGTTGGTTCAGTCACCTGCGAACGAGGAGCTGCTGGAGGTACTCACCCGAAATGTGGGAAAGCTCAAGATCGAGTGGCCGGCTGACAGGCAGGAGTCTGCTTCAAGCAGTAAGTTGAATGAACGATTCTTGCCTTCCCGTGCTTTACCTCCTCGCCGGTGTTTGCCTTTCTTCCCGGACCTCCACGCTGAGGTGTCGAGGTCCTGGAAAAAGCCGGTGTCGTCCCGGGTGTTAAATCCGCGGACTAATATGTACTCTAATGTTGCCGAGGCTAATGTTCATGGGTACGGACCGATGTCGGTCACGGAGGAGATACTGGCTTGCCATTTATCTCCCGCGGCATCGTCTCTGAGGACACCGGCATTGCCCTCCAAGGCGTTGAAGACTACTTCAGCGCTGGTGGGCAAAGCTTATTCGGCGGCGGGTCAGGCAGCTTCCTGCCTGCATACTATGTCTATTCTACAGGCATATCAGGCAGAGCTGCTTAGCGACGGGGCTCAGGGGGAGACTGTAAGTCCTGACGATGTTCGAGAACTTCGTCAGGCGGCAGATTTGTCACTTCCTGCCACTAAGGAGACGGCCAAATCAGTGGGCCGTGCTATGGTCATCATGTTCTTGTCCGGTCGGACAACACATCGGTGGTTTTTTACATCAACCACCAGGGGGGTCTGCGCTCACGCCAACTTTACAATCTGGCCCGCCAGGTCCTTCTGTGGTCCCACGGGAAGCTCCTTTCTTTATGGGCCATTTTTATCCCGGGGTACCTAAATCAGGGGGCAGACACCCTGTCGAGGCAGGGGCCGAGGCCCGGGGAGTGGAGACTCCATCCCGAGGTGGTGGAGCTCCTTTGGTCGCACTTCGGTCGGGCCGAAGTGGACCTGTTTGCGTCCAGAGAGACGTCACACTGTCCTCTGTGGTTTTCGCTGACTCATCCAGCCCCAGCGGGGCTGGATGCCATGGTGCAGGCGTGGCCGAGGTCACGCCTGTACGCTTTCCCCCCGGTTGCTCTGATCCCAGGAGTTCTGGAGAGGGTCCGTCAGGAGCACCGTACTGGCCGGCCCGAGTATGGTTTGCGGACCTAATATCTCTCCTCGTCGGCTCTCCTCTGGAGATTCCGATCAGGAGGGACCTGCTTTCCCAGGCGCATGGGGTCATCCTTCACCCCCGCCCGGAGCTGTGGAAACTATGGGCCTGGCCCCTGAGGGGGCCCGCCTCTTAGATTCAGGTCTCTCGACTGAGGTCGTCGGTTACGTATGTAACCTTAGTTCCCTGAGGGGAACGAGACGCTGCGTGTCTGTGCCATACTACCAGCATGCCCTTGGCACTTGCTTCAGCCCATCAGAAACTGAAGGTGCCGGTAATTAGGGGTGCTTTTATGACTTCCTGGTCGCGACGTTCCGTCACGCCATTGGACTGATTACACATGTGCTTCATGACGCACTCACGCAGAGCGTTCCCATAGCGTTTTCACGCAGCGTCTCGTTCCCCTCAGGGAACTAAGGATACATACGTAACCGGAGACGTTTTTTACAATTCCTCACGGATTCCAATTAGATTAGATTCAATGTTCTGCCCTCACACCCACACAAACAATTTGAGGAAGCTTCGGGGGTGCCCTCTTGCCTTCATCATGGAAGGACCACGGACTTGGTTTTATTGGTGGTTCATATCCCACTGAGGTGCCTGTACTCTTCTTGTGGCATCTTTGTGTAAAGCCAGTCCCACTGCACCGTCAGGCTCCGATGGCTATTTTTTTCGTTTGGTTTGTTATTTTGTTATGATCCAGCAGGTGTAGTGTAGGGAATCCATGTGCAGAGCCAGGTATCTCTGTACAACACATGTTTATTTCAGGCAACACAAAACAAACTGAGAACAGCGAAAACAGTCACTTGTTTGAAATGATACTGCGCTAAATAGTAGCTTATAAAAAACATTAAAACTACAGCAACACTTCTTAAATAATTGTAAACTGGAAATAATAACCAACCAATGTGCACACCCAATACAATGACTTTTAAACACACATAATCACCAAATCCCCAACAGCTGTGATACTTTAATAAACCCCAATGTAAACCAGATTAACCTAAAATAACTAACATGCTCTAACACACTCCTAGCCCACTAGATGTCCCTGGTGGACTAGCAGGTTGGACTTTTAGTTATTGAAATATGTTCTCAGAGCAGCATCGCATCTGATTGGTTCTCTCAGTCGCCAAATCGGCGGCAGCAGAAGGCGGGACATGGCAGCAGAGGGCTGGACATGGTTTGGTTTGAAGCGCGCAGCATCTCGAAAGTCGTTGCAGTCAAGGTAATGGTATGTTTGGTATGTTTTATGTTGAAGCATTAGAAAATGTAAAGATATTAAAGTAAAGTTCTGTTTGGTATGTTTTATGTTAAAGCATATTAGAAAATGTAACGATATTAAAGTAAATGTTGTTTTTCTATCGAGCTGTTATTTAACTAGCTAGCTTAACTAATGTAAGTAAGCTAACTCGCAACATTAGATAGCTTATCTTCTATTAATTACCTTGGCTTAGCCTGATGAAATGTGTAACTTTTACGTGCAGCCAAAATCATGTCTATTTTTAGTGCATTTTTGCTGCATAAATTCTAATACTGCTCTTAAAACACTGTGTCGTATTTAAGTGCATTGGCTGCTCTGAGGGCATTTTGGCTACACTACACACATTCTGATGCTGCTTAAGAGCACCTTATGAAATTAGGTCTACAATATGCTGCTCTAAGGGCACATTATGACATTAGGTCTACAATATGCTGCTCTAAGGGCACATTATGACATTAGGTCTACAATATGCTGCTCTAACAGCACATTATGACATTAGATCTACAATATGCTGCTCTAAGAGCACATTATAACATTAGGTCTACAATATGCTGCTCTTAGAGCACCTTATGACATTAGGTCTACAATATGCTACTCTTAGAGCACCTTATGACATAAGGTCTACAATATGCTGCTCTAACAGCACATTATGACATTAGGTCTACAATATGCTGCTCTAAGGGCACATTATGACATTAGGTCTACAATATGCTGTTCTTAGAGCACCTTATAACATTAGGTCTACAATATGCTGCTCTTAGAGCACCTTATGACATTAGGTCTACAATATGCTGCTCTTAGAGCACCTTATGACATTAGGTCTACAATATGATGCTCTAAGAGCACATTATAACATTAGGTCTACAATATGCTACTCTTAGAGCACCTTATGACATTAGGTCTACAATATGCTGCTCTTAGAGCACCTTATGACATTAGGTCTACAATATGCTGCTCTTAGAGCACCTTATGACATTAGGTTTACAAGATGCTGCTCTTAGAGCACATTATGACATTAGGTCTACAATATGCTGCTCTTAGAGCACCTTATGACATTAGGTCTATAATATGATGTCCTTTGATTTATAATCTTAAATTATGTTTTATTAACAAGGTTCGGGAGGAGCACGTTCTAATGATCAACAATCAAATCATTCCAACCAGCTGTCAGCAATCAGTAATCAACAGGTCCACTCAATCAGCAGAGTGCAGCCTATAAAAATACACTAAAATACGTAAATACGTGCCGGAGCAAACATCTAGTTAGAGTTCAGAGGGAATGTGAATGTGGTAAGCAGGCTAAAGCCAGTTTGGTTCCCGCGGTATGTTCCTGAGACCTACTGCTGAAGGAAATACATCGTTTTTGCGGTGACAGGTTTTGGTTATAATAGACCTCAGCTTTCTGTCAGAGGGGAGAGTTCTGAACAGTCTCCATTTTTCCAGGGGTGGGAGGAATCTGCCTCAATCTCTGCTACCCGTCCCAATCAGTTCAACCACACTCATTTGTGCTACAGTGAAGGAAGACATTATTTTATTCCCCTGGTGATTTTGTACGTTTGCCCACTGACATGAACAGTCTATAATTTTAATGGTAGGTTTATTTGAACACTAGAGAGACAGAATAACACATTTCAAATAAGTTATCAATTGATTTGCATTATACTCTGTAAAATAACTCAGTATTTGACCTGTATGTTTCTTGTAGTTGGCCACATGGTTTGCATACATCTCCGGTGGGATTTTGTCCCACTTTGCAGATCCTCTCCAAGTCATTAATGTTTCGTGGCTGAAGTTTGGCGTTATTACCTACAGTAAGCACCTTAGGGTACAGCTTTACAGTAGGCGGAGGATTATAAATCACTGGACAGGCGAGCAAAAGCGGCAGATCAACAAGGTGTGATTCAGGCCCAAGCCACGTTGCCATGGCAACTGGAACAAACATTAACACCAAGGACACCACACATGGCACGGACAAAACGACAACATAAACACTTGGGGTGCGCAAAAAAATCGATTCACATTCGAATCGTGATTCAAGCTTTGCCGATTCAAAATCGATTCATAGAATTCCAAAAATCGATTCATATTTTTTTATTATATATATATTTTTTATGCCGTCCTGAAATGAGTTAAAGCTCTGCATTCCCATAGATGCCGCTGCGTCAAATTCACACTGACGCCTGCACACAAAAAGAAGAATTGCAGCAAAAAGACAGTCGGCGGACTCGGCGCATACAATGGCAAACCTCACAGAAAGAGTTATTCAACCTGCTCCATCCTCACTAAAGGCGATAGTTTGGGCACATTTTGGCTTTTATAACCTTGAGGGAAAGATGGAACTTGATAAGACTCATGCTATATGAAGGCTTTGCAAAGCAAAAGTTAAGTATTTTGGAAACACCACAAACGTGAGAAATCACATGGTACGCCATCACCCAGAGATTAACATTAAAGACGCGGACGAACAACAACCTAAAATAACTAATTTGCCCGTCAACCAACGCACTCTTTTTCAATGCTCTAAACTTCCACCGAACTCTGAGCAGGCAAAGAAAATAACGCAATCCATAGCCTATTGCATTGCAAAAGACTTGTGCCCTACAGCATGGTAGACAATGATGGCTTCTGATATATGATGCACATAATTGAGCCTAGGTATACTATACCATCCCGCCGCCTTTTTACCGAAAAAACGATACCTCAACTATATCAAGAGACAAAGGAAAAGGTCACGGGCAGCTTGCAGAAAGCAATACGAGTTGCATTAACCTGCGATGCTTGGACATCAAGAGCAGTTCAATCTTATGTCACATTTACCACTTCACTTTATCACCGATTATTGGCAACTTTTTAGTTGAAAATACATTTAATTTGTTTTGTTTCTTTTCTTTAAAATTGTATGTCTACTACAATCAATCACTTAGGAAAAAGTACATTTACATACTGTGAATCGTTTTTTTGAAGCGAAAATCTTTTTTGAATCGTAAAAATCGATTTCAATCGAATCGTGAGCCTAAAAATCGATATCGAATCGTGACATTTTCTGAATCGTGCACCCCTAATAAACACACAGGGCCAAGTTTCCTATGGCAAAGTGAACTCCATAAAGAACAAGATATTAAGTTGGGAGAAATCGATGATGGTACAACATCAAGGTCATGGCACGACGCACCAATGAAATCCGCTCCAACGGTTTTTGGATTCTAGGATGTGGTAGTGAGGTGTCATCCTTCATTTACAAATGTGTTAAGTGTAGGAAGCTTTCTGAAATAGCTTTTTCAAATGTTGAGACATACCCCAAAATGCATCAGTACACTGGTCAAAGTATATTTTAAGAGCCGCAAGAAATTATTTATTTAAAGGTTTTCGGATGTTCTAATCAAATGCTGCTTAGTGCACTTATCTATTTTTTATTGAAAAGTACATTAATCATAGTTTTTGTTATCTGTTTCTTTTATTTAATATAATATATTATCATTTCTTTTATTAAACGTTTTTGTTGAAAAATTCTATGTCTTTATTCTTAAGTAATTATTAGTGTTACATTTTATCTTGCAAATAGAGGTTAAAAACCAGCACATATCGGCCAAATATCGGCCTAAATAAATCAGCCATAATAATTGGCCTGAGAACCATAATCGGTCGACCTCTAGACGAAACACCAACATAAACAACATTGTCCTGCTTCAAGGCGACTTTGCGCCAAGGAATCAGTGGAAGCTAGCAAAGGTGGTAAAAGTTTTCCCAAGAACGGATGGCAGAGTTGAGTGACACAACACTATATGACATTAGGTCATCTGGAAAGACCAATACAATCTGGAAAGACCAATACTATCTGGAAAGACCAATACTAACTGGAAAGACCAATACTATCTGGAAAGACCAATACTATCTGGAAAGACCAATACTATCTGGAAAGACCAATACTATCTGGAAAGACCAATACTATCTGGAAAGACCAATACTGTCATGAATCCCTCTAGCACAGCACCACTGCCCTCTGGTGGCGGGTTTCAGGGATCGTTGTCGCCGACGTATTAGCGGCCGCCGCCCCCTCATTAGTCACTTTGTCTAGTCCTGTCTATTGCACACCTGGTGTTCATTCCCTCATTAGTCTCCTATAAGCTTCCTCTGTTGGGTCATGTCTCATCATTACACACACCTGGTGTTCATTCCCCCATTAGTCTCCTATAAGCTTCCTCTGTTGGGTCTAGTCCTGTCTATTGCACACCTGGTGTTCATTCCCTCATTAGTCTCCTATATAGGCTTCCTCTGTTGGGTCATGTCTCATCATTACACACACCTGGTGTTCATTCCCCCATTAGTCTCCTATAAGCTTCCTCTGTTGGGTCATGTCCTTGTGTGGTATTGTTTGGTGTATTGTACACGCCACGCAGCGTTATATTACGTTTCTTTAATCGTCTATTGGACATATTGAGCCCTAGTAGTTGGGCATTAACATTTAAGCGCTGTGTCACTACTAGTGAGTATGTGTTAAATTGCGTTGGTAAGAATAGCATACATTAAATATCCTCAACGCTACGGATCCTGTGCCTGCCTCCTTTCATCTTACACACACCTCGCCGGCTATGAGTCTAGGCCGGCGTGACAAATATACAAACAGTGTTGTTACTTTAGCTAATTAAAGGGTTGAGTTGAGAAGATTAATTCAACTGTACTTGCTTAATGTGTACATCTGCTTATTTTCTCAATATTTGAAACTTGAGCCACTTTTGTTTTTGGTTTCATTAAGGATCACAAGTTGTGTGATGGTGGGAGATTTTACTGTTGATGTCTATTTACACTATGTGGCACTTGTGTGCATTCAACATTAATGAACCTCTGAATAAGTTTAATTTTTTACATTTATTGCATAATACATATTTTTATTTATTTATTAAACTGTCATCTATTTGATCACAATTTAATTTATTTATTCCCATCATGCCTACATACATGGCACTTGCAGATTTTCGTCTGAATGAAGAGATCAAGAGAAAGAGTAATAAAAAATGTGTTTATTAAACAGCAACATCATTCCTCGGCACTCTGCTTCTCTTGAACCGCTTTAATTTGCTTGACTTTTGTATGATTAATGTAAAAACAGAACCTCTCTCTGCCATGCCGTCAAAAATCGCTCACAATTTTCAGGAGGAATCTGCCATCGCTGCTTGCAGCTATATTTTCAAGATTCAAAGTTTTATTGTCATGTGTACAGAGTGACTTGCATCAAACTGCACAATGAAATTCTTGTGACATGGCAAGCAACATCTACGTAGTTAGAAGAATAGATATAAAAACAGAATTACAACAATATACAGAATATACATAGCTAGAAACTATACATTATGAGTGAGATTATGGACAGTATGCAAACCTTATACTAAAATACTGTAATAAAAGTGATCTAGTGCCAGTAGTGGGTACCAGTAGTGAATATACAGAATATTAGTTACAAGAAATACATAATGAAGTGAATATGGCCAGTATGCAAACCTTAAATACTTAAATACTGCAATAAAAGTGATCTAGTGCCAGTAGTCGGTACCAGTAGTGAATATACAGAATATTAGTTACAAGAAATACATAATGAAGTGAATATGGCCAGTATGCAAACCTTAAATACTTACCTACTAAATACTGCAATAAAAGTGATCTGGTGCCAGTGGTAGATAAAGGTAAAATCAGTGACTGGTTGAGGAGCCTAATAGTCTGAGGGTAGAAACTGTTTCTTCAGTCTGGAAGCGCTTGTACCAATGCTGCGGTAACGTCGACCAGATGGGAGTAGGGTGAACAGATCATGGCCTGGGTGGCTGTAGTCCTTAATGATATTTCTGGTTTTTCTGAGGCATCGTGATTGGTAGATGCTATGGACTGGTCTTTTGCGATCTGCTTGCTGGCATGTTGGACCTGAAGAAGGAGCTTGAATCTCTCGATAGGCGCAGCCAATGATGCGCTCTGCAGTCTTTACCACCCTCTGTAGGGCCTTGCGGTCAGCAGCGGTGCAGCTCCCGTACCAAGCAGTAATGCAGCCTGACAGGATACTCTCTATGGTGTACCTGTAGAAGTTGGTCAGTGTCTTTTTAGCCATACCGAACTTCTTGAGTCTCCTCAGGAAGTATAGGCGTTTTTGGGCAGTTTTCACTGCCGAGTCGACTTGCCATCATCACTGATGAACACACCGAGGAACTTGAAGACAGGTGCTCTCTCCACTTCAGCTCCATCAATGTGTATGGGGGCGTGTTCCCCCACCTGCCGCTTCCTGAAGTCGATGATCATCTCCTTAGTTTTCCCGACGTTAAGAGAGTGATTGTTGTCCTGGCATCATGTAGCCAGGTTTTTAACCTCTTCTCTGTATTTTGACTCATCGTTGTTGGAGATGAGACCAAGGATGGTGGTGTCGTCAGCAAACTTGAAGATGACGTTGGGGCTGTGTGTGGCCACGCAGTCATACGTAAACAGTGAGTACAGCAGGGGACTGAGTACGCAACCTTGCGGGGCTCCGATGCTCAGGGTCAGGGCAGAGGATGTAAGGTTGCCCATTCTCACCACCTGAGGTCTGCCCGTCAGAATGTCCAGGATCCAGTTGCACAGGGAGGTGTTGAGACCCAGGGTCCTGAGCTTGGGAATGAGCTTGGCGGGCACAATAGTGTTGAATGCTGAGCTGTAGTCTACAAACAGCATCCCCACGTAAGTGTGAGAGGGCGGTGTGTGTGGTCAGGGCGATGGCATCGTCCGTAGATCTGTTGGAGCGGTATGAAAATTGAAGGGGGTCTAAGGTGTCAGGGAGGTAGGAGCAGATGTGGGTTCTGACCAGCCGCTCGAAGCACTTCATGATGATAGAGGTCAGTGCTACAGGACGGTAGTCATTCAGGCAGGTGATGGTAGGTTTCAATTTGTTATTGTTTTTAAAAGGTTTTGTTGTTGTCACGTGATAAACCTTATGGATTATTTTAAAATTATTTTTTTTTACCTTAGGACAAATAGGCTTATATGAACGTGCCCTTGATACCTTGTATATCACCTGTTACACAGAAACTGAGGGAGCTTATATGAATGTGCCCTTGATACCTTGTACACTCACCTAAAGGATTATTAGGAACACCATACTAATACTGTGTTTGACCCCCTTTCGCCTTCAGAACTGCCTTAATTCTACGTGGCATTGATTCAACAACGTGCTGAAAGCATTCTTTAGAAATGTTGGCCCATATTGATAGGATAGAATCTGACAGTTGATGGAGATTTGTGGGATGCACATCCAGGGCACGAAGCTCCCGTTTCACCACTTCCCAAAGATGCTCAATTGGGTTGAGATCTGGTGACTGTGGGGGCCATTTCAGTACAGTGAACTCATTGTCATGTTCAAGAAACCTATTTGAAATGATTCGAGCTTTGTGACATGGTGCATTATCCTGCTGGAAGTAGCCATCCGAGGATGGGTACATGGTGGTCATAAAGGGATGGACATGGTCAGAAACATTGCTCAGGTAGGCCGTGGCATTTAAACGATGCTCAATTGGCACTAAGGGGCCTAAAGGGTGCCAAGAAAACATCCCCCACACCATTACACCACCACCACCAGCCTGCACAGTGGTAACAAGGCATGATGGATCCATGTTCTCATTCTGTTTACGCCAAATTCTGACTCTACCATCTGAATGTCTCAACAGAAATCGAGACTCATCAGACCAGGGAACATTTTTCCAGTCTTCAACTGTCCAATTTTGGTGATCTCGTGCAAATTGTAGCCTCTCTTTCCTATTTGTAGTGGAGATGAGTGGTACCCTGTTGGGTCTTCTGCTGTTGTAGCCCATCCACCTCAATAGCCCATACACCATTCTTTGTAAACCCTAGAAATGGTTGTGCGTGAAAATCCCAGTAACTGAGCAGATTGTGAAATACTCAGACCGGCCCGTCTGGCACCAACAACCATGCTTCACTCAAAATTGCTTAAATCACCTTTCTATCCCATTCTGACATTCAGTTTGGAGTTCAGGAGATTGTCTTGACCAGGACCACACTCCTAAAGGCATTGAAGCAACTGCCATGTGATTGGTTGCTTAGATAATTGCATTAATGAGAAATTAAACAGGTGTTCCTAATAATCCTTTAGATGAGTGTATGTCTACAGAAACCATCACTTATCAATTAACTCTGGCCAGCTGGGCTACCTGTGTATAGTGACGTATGTCTACAGAAACCATCACTTAACTCTGGCCAGCTGGGCTACCTGTGTTTCACGAGTTCGCACTTACATGCCAATTAAGGGATAGGTTTAATGCGTATTTGGCGTGCTGTCCGGAGGGAGGGTTCCGGGCTCGGAATTCGGCCCGAACCCAGAGTACCCCCCCCCCGCATGTAAGTGGTTAGGACTAGAATTTGAGCGGAGAAGGGGTGGTGGGGGGATGCTGCGAGCTGTCAGCGGAGCGAGGTAAGACTGCTGAGTCTATATGTACCCTAGTCGTTGATTGCTGAGAGCTTCCACCTGTAATTAATTAGCTGAAAGTCCTCCTCCCGAACCTTGTTAGTAAACCTAATTTCACGAGTTCGCACTTACATGCCAATTAAGGGATAGGTTTAATGCGTATTTGGCGTGCTGTCCGGAGGGAGGGTTCCGGGCTCGGAATCCGGCCCGGGGCTCCGGGCTCGGAATTCGGCCCGAACCCAGAGTACCCCCCTAACGCTAAGGAGCAGAGGACAGCCGCCGGATTAAAAACACCCCAGAGTGCCGAGCTTGGCTGACTGGCGTCTCGAGGAAGGGTCAGACTTTTTTTTTTTTGTATGCGCGGGGGCCTGTAAGGCGGTTCACGGCCTGGACTGAATGGGCCCTGCTGGCCTGTGGACGTGGGGCGTTTGAACGTTTGTTGTGGGACCGATGCCCGCTTGGTATAGTTTCTATTCCGACCGCTGTGAGACCGATGCTCGCTGGACGTACAGGAAGGTGAGGTTTCCTCACGCGGCATCTGCTGGAGACCGTATGCTCGGTGGATGAAAGAGAAAACGTGGGAGCTTTTGCTGTGGGACCAAGCCCGTTTTGTATGGATTCCTATTCCGACCGCTGTGAGACCGAAGCTCGCTGGACGGAAAGGAGGTATGTTCAGGAAGGTGAGTGCTTGCCCGGGAGGTTTCCTCACGCAGCATCTCACTTGGGCGGGTGTGCTGCGGCACTTGGCTGGGCTGGAGTGCTGCGGCACTTGGGCGGGTGTGCTGCGGCACTTGGCTGGGGCTGGAGTGCTGCGGCACTTGGCTGGGGCTGGAGTGCTGCGGCACTTGGGCGGGTGTGCTGCGGCACTTGGCTGGGCGGGTGTGCTGCGGCACTTGGGCGGGTGTGCTGCGGCACTTGGCTGGTGCTGGAGTGCTGCGGCACTTGGCTGGGGCTGGAGTGCTGCGGCACTTGGGCGGGTGTGCTGCGGCACTTGGGCGGGGGCGTGTGTGCTGCGGCACTTGGCTGGGCTGGAGTGCTGCGGCACTTGGCTGGGGCTGGAGTGCTGCGGCACTTGGGCGGGTGTGCTGCGGCACTTGGGCGGGGGCGTGTGTGCTGCGGCGCTGGGCTGGAGCGCTGCGGCACTTGGCTGGGGCTGGAGTGCTGCGGCACTTGGGCTGGAGTGCTGCGGCACTTGGGCGGGGCGTGTGTGCTGCGGCAATTGGCGGGGCGGGAGTGCTGCGGCACTTGGGCGGGTGTGCTGCGGCACTTGGGCGGGGGCGGGTGTGCTGCGGCACTTGGCTGGGCTGGAGTGCTGCGGCACTTGGGCGGGTGTGCTGCGGCACTTGGGCGGGTGTGCTGCGGCACTTGGGCGGGGCGTGTGTGCTGCGGCACTTGGCTGGGCTGGAGTGCTGCGGCACTTGGGCGGGTGTGCTATGGCACTTGGGCGGGTGTGCTGCGGCACTTGGGCGGGTGTGCTGCGGCACTTGGGCGGGGGCGTGTGTGCTGCGGCACTTGGCTGGGCTGGAGTGCTGCGGCACTTGGCTGGGGCTGGAGTGCTGCGGCACTTGGGCGGGTGTGCTGCGGCACTTGGGCGGGGGCGTGTGTGCTGCGGCGCTGGGCTGGAGCGCTGCGGCACTTGGCTGGGGCTGGAGTGCTGCGGCACTTGGGCTGGAGTGCTGCGGCACTTGGGCGGGGCGTGTGTGCTGCGGCAATTGGCGGGGCGGGAGTGCTGCGGCACTTGGGCGGGTGTGCTGCGGCACTTGGCTGGGCTGGAGTGCTGCGGCACTTGGGCGGGTGTGCTGCGGCACTTGGGCGGGTGTGCTGCGGCACTTGGGCGGGTGTGCTGCGGCACTTGGCTGGGGCGGGTGTGCTGCGGCACCTGGCTGGGGCGTGTGTGCTGCGGCACTTGGGCTGGGGCGTGTGTGCTGCGGCACTTGGGCTGGGGCGTGTGTGCTGCGGCACTGGGCTGGGGCGTGTGTGCTGCGGCACTTGGTCTGGGGCGTGTGTGCTGCGGCACTTGGGCTGGGGCGTGTGTGCTGCGGCACTTGGGCTGGGGCGTGTGTGCTGCGGCACTTGGGCTGGGGCGGGTGTGCTGCGGCACTTGGGCTGGGGCGGGTGTGCTGCGGCACTTGGGCTGGGGCGGGTGTGCTGCGGCACTTGGGCTGGGGCGGGTGTGCTGCGGCACTTGGGCTGGGGCGGGTGTGCTGCGGCACTTGGGTTGCTTATTTCGGGGGAGGGAGCGCCGTGCATCAGGTTTACGGGAATACCAATTATGAATAGCGAGGGACCGGAGTAGGGATATGGTCCGCCTCCGGAGCCAGCGTCCTGAATTTCTGAAACAGAAAGCGAGACAGGGAGTCAGCGATTTGGTTCTCTGACCCGGGAATATGCTTAGCGATGATAATGAATTGGTCGCAAGCTGCGATCCAGGTGAGGCGCCTTAAGAGTGGCATCAGAGCGGGTGAGTGGGAGCGGCCTCTGTTAATGCAGTGCACGGTAGCCTCATTGTCGCAATGCACTAGGATGCTTGTAGAGGCCCATTCCTTTCCCCATAGGAAAGCTGCCACTACGAGGGGGTAGAGCTCGAATAACGCTGAGGATTGCGGTATTTCCTGGAACTGAGGTGGCCACGGAGCCGCGAACCAACGACCTTGGTAGAATCCCCCGAACCCGATTGAGGGGGCGGCGTCTGTGAACAGTTGGATGTCGGTGGGGGTCGCGACGAGGTTTTTGTAGAAAAACGATAGGCCGTTCCACAGTTTCAGAAATGTTACCCACAGCCTGAGTTCGTCGCGGCATGCACGGGTTAAGGAAATGGGGTCCTCTAGCGAGTGGACCGAGGACGCGAGTGAGAGGAGATGCGATATAAAGGGGCGACCCTGCGGGATGATGCGCATTGCGAAGTTTAAATGGCCGAGCAGGGATAAGAGTTCGCGTTTCGAGAGGAAAGATTTCTCGAGGAAGGTAGAGGAGACGAGAATTATTCGGTCGATTTTCTCCTTTGGTAGGGATGCTTGGAATTCCCTAGAATCCAAATTAATCCCTAGAAACTCGATGGACGTCGCAGGGCCCATGGTTTTCTCCTCTGCGAGGGGGATTCCTAGCTCGGAGAAAACGTTTTGGACTGAGAGGAGGTGCGCGGCTGGTATGGCGTTGGGAGGCGAGATTATTAGAAAATCGTCTAGCAGGTGAATGAGATGGGGGATGGCGTAGTTGTTTGACAGGATCCAGCAGACTGCTTCTGATAGCATGTCGAATATCTTAGGGCTGCTTTTGCATCCGAACGTTAGACGTATGGCGAAATAGTATTTCTCGAGCCAGCGGACTCCAAAGAGATGCCATGAGTCGGGATGGATGGGCATGACTTTGAAAGCGGATGTAACGTCAACTTTGGCCAGCCAGGCACCCCGACCCGCGATTTTAATCATGTAGATGCCTGGTCTATGCCGTGGAATTTAAGTGAAGATTCGTCGAGAGGGCTGTTAACACTTGGGAACGGGGAATTGCGTGGGGCTGACAGGTTGATAAAAATGCGTTTTTATCTCGTCCGGGTGGATGGCCGTTCGAAATGCATGCGTGAAAATTTTTATTTATTTATTATTATTTTTTACGGGAGTCGTCGAATAATTTGGATGTTTTATTTGCGGGTTTAGGCTGGACGTACGCCGCCGCAGAACTACAAATATGCATGGAACGGCTGCGTGCTCTATGGCATCCGCCCGCGTTGAAATTATCACCGATCTGCCTGCCTTCGATAAGAGCGGAGACCTGGGTTCAGTGGGTTGCGCTGGTGGTTGCTGTACGAGGTACGTAGCTGGTGGACAAATAGGGTTGCTCGAACCGGAGTGGGGAGGAGGGGAGGGGGAATGGCGGCTGGAAGGATGAAGAGTGAGCTTGCGCAGCGAGCGGGGGCGGGCCCGCGCTGGTTTGGAGCTGTGGGGCTGCGGGCCTGCGGGCCACTGCCGGTGGGCGGGGTTGTGCCGCTGCCAGTGGGCGGGGTTGGCACCTGGAGGGTAGAGAGACTGGAGGCGAGGGTTAGCCTGTACTGCTGGCTGCGAAAGCTTCGCGCTAGTGCCCGGGGCCGGAGCTCGGGGCCGCTGGAAAGGGAGAGGGTTATTAGGGGTATAAGGCTGAGCTGTAAAAGGGGAGCCGCTGGGCTCGTCCGAATGCGGCGCTGCGGCGGCAGAGGCATTGGCGGAGCAAAGCGAGCCGTGTCCTGAGCGGTAGGCCGACGGAGTTGCCTGGGGCGGTATATTTTGAGCCCTGCGGGTTTTGCCCTGCCTGCGGGCCGGTTTGGGAGACATTTGGGCGTACGGCTCCGCTTTGTGCGTCTTCCTTGAGACCTGTGGGTCCGACTTGCCCAGCGCTTGTCTTAGCCCGGCTACGGTCCAGTTCCCGACGGGAGGGATCGTCGGGATGGTTGAGCGGTAGGAGGAGGCCGGGGAAGAAGGTGGTGGTTTTGCTGGGGGCGGCGAAGCCTGGTACCGGCGTCCGGGTGAACGCGCGGATGGTCGGGCCGGAGTGCGGCCGCGAGAAGCCCTGGGCTCAGGAGTGGCGTCCGGCATGACCGAAATGGTCGGGAGACCCGCGACTTGCGGGGGGACATTCCTGGGATTGCTAGTGCCTTCCGCGGAGGAAGCGTTTTAGCGAGACGAGTAGTATCTGGGCGAGAGAAGCTGCTGCGAGCTGTCAGCGGAGCGAGGTAAGACTGCTGAGTCTATATGTACCCTAGTCGTTGATTGCTGAGAGCTTCCACCTGTAATTAATTAGCTGAAAGTCCTCCTCCCGAACCTTGTTAGTAAACCTCATATAGTGACAAATGTCTACAGAAACCATCACTTAACTCTGGCCAGCTGGGCTACCTGTTTATAGTGACGTAGGTCTACAGAAACCATCACTTAACTCTGCTGTGCTGCTCTATAGTACAGAAATGTTACCTGCTCTGCATTGTGTAGTGGGATAGTGTCATGAGCAAAAAAAACTGCTAACTTTTGAATTTTATTTAGAAAAATGTATATACATTGATAACAATGTTAAATTCAGTAATGTACAAGAGTAGTAAAAGTTTACAGTCAGAAAATGTGCCCTCCCTATTGTGGCAAAACTCAAATAATAAAGGAAATCAACATTTCGAAACATAATACTTTTTTCTTTTGAAAAGCATACATACAATTCTTTGTTCTCAACTTGCGCTGCTTCTTCAGCATGCTCTGTCAAACCCCATATTTAGGTTATCAGAGTTTTAAACTAAACAAACTTCCCTAAATCAAGTGCTTACAATTTGCGGGGAATATCTCCCTCTATTTACAGGTTTTAGCGTGTTGAGTCCATTGAATAACAACAATAACATCAATTCTCCCCATATCATGCTATTAACAGCTGCTAATTATACATGATCCCCCGTGCTTTGGGTATTGGGCTCTAATTAACAGAGAGAGATGGTTGAGATATCCCATCAAATTAATCAGCAGGGAATGACTGGACTCATGCACAAATAAAGCCAGAGCTTCGCCCCAGAAGAGACAACAAGAATGTCAATATTCTGCCAAAACCATGAATATCGTTCACATAATTATCCCATAACAATTATATTACGAATCATCCAGGTAAGCACAGATGGGGCTGTGGACTCCCTCCATACCGTGTGGCAGCTACGAGTTCAGAAGACACCTCTGTTCTGGTCACAATGCATAATATGTAAATAATCCAGTATTGTCCTGCTGTGATGAGGTGGTGGGGGGGAATATTCCTCCACTAGTAGCAGAATGGACCACAGCTGACCAGTCCAGGTCACTGAGGGTCTGTATATTCAGGAGGGCGGTCAGTCTGAGCAAGGCACTTAAGGACAGAGCCCTGGCTACGAACTCATGTCCTGCACTTCCACATCCGGCCACCAGAGGGACACCACATATCACAACAAGTCATCAGGCAGATTATCTTGATGAACATCTGTTTGCCCAGGGTTCAGTTGTTTGTTGACAACGTGTAAGCTACATCCCCCCAAAAAGATTGTTTTCTAGGATGCCAAGAGAACTTGCATTTTATTCAGAGACTGGTAGGTAGCTCATTTAACCTCCAAGCTCATGCCTCCCTGAGAAGTTACAATCTAGAGTTGAGTTTTCTGTTAATTATGGCACACAGGATTGTCCTAGTCAAGCTTTCTTAAGGAAAAGTCTTTTGACCAGCGGAGGCATGCATTGTCCAGACAGACCCAATCCATGGCATTGATATCATAAGGTTATTTCTTGATTTTCACAGTAGAAAAAACACAACATTAATGGAAAACAACAACAGAACAAGAGAAATAAAAACACTTTTAGCGGATACATCAAAAGGCCTTTAGGCTAAATGCTGTATTTGATTGACTAAGCAGGGCCCAGGACTCTCAGAGACATACATTTCCCCAAAAGCATGACCAAGGCGTTGCTGAGCTATTGCAGATTTGTGATCAAGATATATATGCATTCATGATTTCAACAACACTTTCACAAAATGTACATAAAAAGGCTAAAATAATGTACAGACAAAAACAGAGCGATCTGGTAGATAGATCTTCTAGGTAGATCTACTTATTAACAGTTAGTAAGTTAACTTTCAGAAGGAACTCGAACCAACCGTAAGCTTGGAAATCTAAGCAGATGGAAATGAGGGGAAGCTAATATATCTTATAAAAAATATTCTATAAAAAACAAAATTGTGATATTAGCATTTTTGCCTAAACAACCTGTAATTTAGAATTAGAGTTTTAGGAAATGTTTGAAAGAACACTGAAGTTGTGCTTTTTGCATCCATTAGCAGAACTGGATGACAAAGGAAGCATCGGCTTTCAGGAAACATTGAAGCCTGAAAATTGGATGCTTCTGGTTCTTGCAGAAGTAACTTCTATTTACGCTACACACTACACGCTACACACTACACACTACTTACACTGGGGGTACACACAGCAGGCAAGACGATTGACTGATGAGTGAGAAAATACGTATCTGGGTACTGGCTGGGTCAAAACATGCTTATTTACTGTGTGTGTTCTGATCGTCTTACAAATAGTATTTTCTTATTTAAATGGTCTGGATAGGAACTAGAGTTTCCATTTTCTGATTGGTTTACAATGTCACAGCATTGATGAGCGGAGTCCTTGTCCTCTAATCGGCCGACACAGAAAACAACTTGACAGAGATGGAGGCTGTCGACTGGAACTGCTTTCTACAAACACAGTGAGGTAGAATGTGGCCAAACACAGACAATACAACTACCAATGTCTAACATTTATAGATCTACTGTTTACAAACTATTCTTTGTACAATGACAACGATCATAATAAAATAAATAAAATATTAAATCTGTATTTTTTAAAGATTACGATGAGGAATTTTAAACTACATAGTATTGTACACCCCACCATGGAGATATGACGGCCATATGTAGAGATTCATGTGTACTTCTCATTGTTGGCATGTATGCACAGTTGAGTGAAGGTTTTCCACAAGAACAAAATATATATATATATATATATATATATACTTTTTTACCAAACACAATGTACCTTTAGTTATCCACAAAGTAAAAAAGTATGAGGTTTTAATTAATTGAAATGTTTTCTTGCATTTTGGGCATTTCATTAACATCAACAATCGAAGTAAATCAAATTTTCCAGGATCAAAAAGGTAACAGTGTTTTAAGTGTGTATTGTGAGCAGACATGCTATTCAAACTGGAGGTACCAAAGTAGTACCTAAAACTAGCCATGCTCTCTCACAAGTTCCCCATAGCAAAAGTTGCAATTGTCATAGTCTTTTGAACAACTCAAAATAACACTTAAACACTAAATAAAATTCACGGTTTGGATTTGACTCAACGTTAACACATAGTGTTTCTCTCTGTCTACCAAAGTACAAATACATAAAGAATATAGTAGCTACAAGCACATGCATGAATCTGTGTGCTAACAAACATGAATCTGTGTGCTAACAAACAAATAGTAACCAGGCTGTATTATGGACATCCATCTCTCTGGTCTCTGAATGCCTGAAAAGGTACGGATGAAGACTGATCTATAACACCGTCTCAGATAAAAACAGACAGTACTTAAAGAGCAATGATAACTGTAAGAGCTATGGTGAATAATGCTAATCCCATTACTCTAAATAGCCACACTGGTTCACACTGCTAAGTGACTGTAGATCAGAATGAGTCTCTTATGAATGTTTCTGACAACAGAGCATTGGTGCTTAGAGTGAGAGGATAATGTGAGAGGATAATGTTAATGGATAATGATGTGAGTGGATAATGATGTGAGTGGATAATGATGTGAGTGGATAATGATGCGAGTGGATAATGATGTGAGTGGATAATGATGTGAGTGGATAATGATGTGAGTGGATAATAATGTGAGTGGATAATGATGTGAGTGGATAATGATGTGAGTGGAAAATGTGAGTGTAAAAGGGAACCATTCATTATCACATTGCTTGTTGTGCTTCAATGAGAATACAATGCATTTTATATTGTCAACGTCAATTTGTAACTTGTGCCAGAGAGAGAGAGAGAGAGAGTATGCGTGTGTTTGGGTAAATGTCTGCATGGAACATTATAATAATAAACAGGAAGTTTACTTCTTTACAACCTTCTGATGTTGGAGCAAAGTTTAACAATCCAAACTGAGAACAGGGGAACCCCGTGATCCAAACTGAGAACAGGGGAACCCCGTGATCCAAACTGAGAACAGGGGAACCCCGTGATCCAAACTGAGAACAGGGGAACCCCGTGATCCAAACTGAGAACAGGGGAACACCCTGATCCAAACTGAGAACTGGGGAACACCCTGATCCAAACTGAGTGTTGTGGGCTGAGTGTTGGGCTGTGGGCTGAGTGTTGGGCTGTGGGCTGAGTGTTGGGCAGATCCAGACTCACACAGAGGGTGGGGGGTGCACAGGGTAGGGGGGCAGAGGGTGGTGGGTTGGGTGCCAAAGGGGGGGGTTGGGGTAAAAACAAACCCAGTTGGATAAGAGGTTGTTATGGAGATCCTGGCTAGCCAATCAGGTGAAGCACTGCAGGATCTCCTGATGTCCTGAAGCTGTGGGAACCACAATGCATCCACCTATTGGGGCTTCTAACGTGGTATCCAGTGGATGAGATACATGGATGGATATCTGACCCAACAATAACCCTAGAAACACCACTACCAAAAGCTCAAGCTAGTACAGTCAAGTGCAATCAAGCAGGGAAAGGCTGTCTGCCCAGACAAACAGACATCTCATTTCTAGCCCCACAATAACAGAAATCAATCAACGGACAGCTAATGATCAACAGGAGACACATTTTAACACAATTATAACAAGTTGAAATAGTAGAAAACAACATGAAGGTCTCTGAGACTTGCTACATCCAACATCCCAACAAAAAACATCACATGGCAAACAAGGCGCCACTCATTCCCCTTTGAGTATTTGGTTGTTGTCGTTTTAGCGAACAGGGCTCCCACCAGCTCCCACCAGCTCCCATCAGCTCCCACCAGCTCCCATTAGCTCCCACCAGCTCCCACTGGCAGGAGGAACACCATTCGTTAAATGCGAGATTAAAAAAAAGCTGAAGAGAACTGGGTTCTCTTAAAGGTTTGATGGAGAACTAACAAGGGAAGGACTAAGACAGAAAAAAAACTTTACATAAACATCAATATTGTTTATATTACATAAATTATTGATTGATGTACCAATACTGTATATCTATATATATATAAATAATATTGGTATATAAAAACTCACACAGTTATCTATATATATTCTAAACCCACTGAAATATATCAAAGCAGCAGCAATTGGTCAGTCTGAGGAACTCTTTCATCCAACTTAACTGTTTAAATATCCTTCAGCCATAATGTATAGACACAATGATGAAAACTGAAAGAGACAAAATAAGAAGCAAATAAATTAAAACTATTCACCAAACACCAAAAGAATCTGTGAAGTTTGGAATTCTGCAGAACCAAAACAAAAGTTCTCCTAGACATTTGCTCTAGAAGAGAGCCCGCGTCATCCCACACTGTTAAGTCATTGTTCAACACAAACGAACACAAGCATTGATAGACGCACCTCTTTGTTTATAGGCCACATAGCAAAAGGCCACTATATGAAAAAAGTAATTTGATTTGAAAACCTAAACAAAACAGAAGAATTAAGAAGTGACAGAGAGAAAAAGAAAACCACCACAGAGGAAGAGAGATGTTTGAGGCAGCCATCTGCTTGTTTCAGCTGGGTTCACAGGTTTGTTTTTAGACCTGGAAACATGGCAATAGTCAAAATAATAAAATAAAGATAGCAGAAAGCTGCTGTAGATGATTCTGAAAAATGTCTTGTAATGTACCAAAACATTTGCTTCATGTGTGCTGCCGTGCTGGGCAGACGTGAGGGAAAAAAGAAAAGTCCTGAGATCATGTTTTAGAAAGGCTTTCTGCGAGAGCTATAAAGCTATAAAGAGTTTGAAGAAGATACCATAACGGGGGGCTGTAAGGCATTAGGGACACTAGGAGGGCATGGCTAATGTTAAGAAGGGCTGGATCTGGGTAACGATAGGATTCCTCCATTTTTCTTGCCCCCGTTCATGTGTGTATAAGGCAGATGTTCCTCATAATTGCCCCGTAGGCCCTGGCTGGGTCCATTGTCCCGGGACAAACTGTCTCTGTCCTCTCTTTGGGAGTAGGACGACGGGTCCAGGGGAATGCTCTCCATGTTCTCCAGGTCCAAGTCATAGTCCTCTGTCTCCGGGATCTTGTTCTCCTCACTGTAGAAAAAGGACACCTCCTGGAAGCTGGGATGAATGTCGTCCTTTAACATCTCAATGATCTCTTGAAATGTGGGACGCATTTTAGGGTTGTACTGCCAGCACATTGACATCAGGTTGTGGCTGAGGGAGGGAGAAAAAGATTGATGAAAGACATAAAACTAGCAGCTCTTTCAAACTTTTAATTGAAAACAGAAAGATGCCACTTTGAGAAGTGAACTTGAAGTGTAGAATATAGTTTGAGACACGTACATTCTCTCTGCACAGTTCTCAGGCCTGTCCAGGTAACCTCCGTCCATGACAAACTTTAGGACCTGTTCATTGGACAGACCCTGGTATGGCTGCTCTGCTAGAGTGGTGATCTCCCACAGGACCACGCCAAAGGACCTGATGAAAAGGATGAGACCAGATTATCACCAGCAATAAAGGAAGCACATTCACTATAACAAATGAGGTTCTTGATTTAATGAAAATTACATCAGAGGAAAAAAAATGTTAATCAAAAATGTCCATCTGCCATTTATAGCATCAAGATGTAAAGTAAAGTTCTCACCAGCAGTCTGTATGTGCAGTCAGGTGTAATGTAAAGTGCTCACCAGCAGTCTGTATGTGCAGTCAGGTGTAATGTAAAGTGCTCACCAGCAGTCTGAATGTGCGGTCAGGTGTAATGTAAAGTGCTCACCAGCAGTCTGTATGTGCGGTCAGGTGTAATGTAAAGTGCTCACCAGCAGTCTGTATGTGCAGTCAGGTGTAATTGAAAGTGCTCACCAGCAGTCTGTATGTGCAGTCAGGTGTAATGTAAAGTGCTCACCAGCAGTCTGAATGTGCGGTGAACACTCCATCCTTTAGAGACTCCGGAGCCATCCACCTGACAGGAAGCAGACCTTTCCCTCCCTTTCTGTAATAGTCGGTCTCATAGATGTCTCTGGTCATGCCAAAGTCTGAGAATAGGAACAGTTAGAACAGAGCCTGCGTTAATTTAGATTATCAACCCCATCCTGATCATGTCACCGTCTCAGTGGAGATACCATACACCAGTACAGATAACCCTAAGCTCATACACACTGTCTCAGTGGAGATACCATACATCAGTACAGATAACCCTAAGCTCATACACACTGTCTCAGTGGAGATACCATACATCAGTACAGATAACCCTAAGCTCATACACACTGTCTCAGTGGAGATACCATACATCAGTACAGATAACCCTAAGCTCATACACACTGTCTTGATAACTGCTACCACAACAAACCACATCTAAGTGTTACACTAATATTCTTCAATAACGTACCTCCAATCTTGACCGTGTTGTCTTCTGCCACCATGCAGTTCCTGGCAGCCAGATCTCTGTGGACAAACTTCTTGGCGTTGAGGTAGGCCATTCCGTCTGCTATTTCTCCTGCCATCTGAATCATCTCTTTCAGCGTGGGAGGAGGCTTCCCTGTGGGGTTATTCTCAGAATCTGGCCGGAGGAATCGCAGGAAGCTCTTCAGATCACCGTGTGTCATCAGCTCCATCACCACCAGAGTAGGCTGGCCTTTAGAAACCACACCCAACAGACGCACCTAGAGAGATAACGGTGAGAGTTGGTACAGACAGTAGGTACAATACAGACAAAGCCAGACCTGTCTACAATACAGACATAAAGACAGACCTGTCTACTATACAGACACCCAGACAGCTGGTACAATACAGACATAAAGACAGACCTGTCTACTATACAGACATAAAGACAGACCTGTCTACTATACAGACATAAAGACAGACCTGTCTACTATACAGACAAAGACAGACCTGTCTACAATATAGACATAAAGACAGACCTGTCTACTATACCGACATAAAGACAGACCTGTCTACAATATAGACATAAAGACAGACCTGTCTACTATACAGACACCCAGACAGCTGGTACAATACAGACATAAAGACAGACCTGTCTACAATACAGACACCCAGACAGACCTGTCTACTATACAGACACCCAGACAGCTGGTACAATACAGACATAAAGACAGACCTGTCTACAATACAGACACCCAGACAGACCTGTCTACTATACAGACACCCAGACAGCTGGTACAATACAGACATAAAGACAGACCTGTCTACAATACAGACACCCAGACAGACCTGTCTACAATACAGACACCCAGACAGACCTGTCTACTATACAGACATAAAGACAGACCTGTCTACAATACAGACATAAAGAAAGACCTGTCTACAATATAGACATAAAGCCAGACCTGTCTACTATACAGACACCCAGACAGCTGGTACAATACAGACATAAAGCCAGACCTGTCTACTATACAGACACCCAGACAGTTGGTACAATACAGACATAAAGACAGACCTGTCTACAATACAGACACCCAGACAGCTGGTACAATACAGACATAAAGCCAGACCTGTCTACTATACAGACACCCAGACAGTTGGTACAATATAGACATAAAGACAGACCTGTCTACAATACAGACATAAAGACAGACCTGTCTACAATACAGACACCCAGACAGTTGGTACAATACAGATATAAAGACAGACATGTCTATAATACAGACACCCAGACAGTTGGTACAATATAGACATAAAGACAGACCTGTCTATAATACAGATATAAAGCCAGACCTGTCTACAATACAGTACACTACTGATTTGCTTCTTTAACCAGGTGACGATCACAGATAGGTAATGATTTGATTCTTTCACCAGGTGACGATCAGAAAGGTAATGATTTGCTTCTTACCACATGATGGCAGCTGAAGGCCTTCATGACAGAAGCTTCGTTCAGGAACTCTATCCTCTCTCTCAAGCTGGCCGACTCATTAACGGTCTTCACCGCCACGCGCGTCTCTGGCTCGCCCTTCACAATGTCTTTGGCGATGCCCTCGTAGACCATACCAAACGAGCCCTGACCCAGCTCCTTCAGTATGTTAATCTTCTCCCTCGCCACTTCCCAGTCATCCGGCACATACACTATGTAACACCAGAGGAGAACATCACACCTCCAGAACACTGTGTTGCATTCTATTAAGCACTAAATCAGCAGGTGGCACAGAAAGGTTTAGTGTGTATATTGAGTTGTCCTTACTGTCGTTGGCACTCAGATACTCGGGGTTGGACGAGGCAATCAGGGGACCAGTGGGGCCCTCAGTTTGTCTGAAAAGCACATATTATTCAGATGGATCCCTGCACATCTGGATATTTCCCTTGTCAGACCATCTCTCTGAATATCAAGCACATATTATTCAGATGGATCCCCGCACATCTGGATATTTCCCTTGTCAGACCATCTCTCTGAATATCAAGCACATATTATTCAGATGGATCCCCGCACATCTGGATATTTCCCTTGTCAGACCATCTCTCTGAATATCAAGCACATATTATTCAGATGGATCCCCGCACATCTGGATATTTCCCTTGTCAGACCATCTCTCTGAATATCAAGCACATATTATTCAGATGGATCCCCGCACATCTGGATATTTCCCTTGTCAGACCATCTCTCTGAATATCAAGCACATATTATTCAGATGGATCCCCGCACATCTGGATATTTCCCTTGTCAGACCATCTCTCTGAATATCAAGCACATATTATTCAGATGGATCCCCGCACATCTGGATATTTCACTTGTCAGACCATCTCTCTGAATATCAATTTGTTTCATTTCTTGGTAACTTAATGGTAAGCTAAATGGATACATAAAGAAATTGCATCAGAAATCGAATTCAAAGTCATACTTCTTTTTCAAGAACACGAAGACAGCACTTCCTACGACCAGCAGCAAGATGAAGCAGATGACTGGGCCAATGATGATCGTCAGTGAACTGCTGTCCTCTGAAACAAAAACCCCAGCAGCCATTGGGGTCAGTTACTCTCATAGCAATAAAACTGTTCAAATGGGATTCAGACCGTTGTCTATATTCCTGCCGGACTCTAAATGTGGGACTTACTGTCAGGTTTATAGAAAAAGATGGGTTTAGTCCAGGAGCCATTTCCTGACAGGGAGGTTGCACGGATCCTTACTGTGTAGTTCCCAGGATGCACCACTCTCAGCTTGCAGCCTCCCAACTGGACATACGTCCTCCTGGACACGCAATAGACTGTTTCCTAGAACACGTAGTATGTGGTAATAGTTGTTATTACAAGGTTTCCTCTTGGTGACAGTAGCTTACCACACTAGAACATACATAATCTACGTTATGTTCTGCAAAAGATGCCACATTTCATCCTCAACAAGCTCCTGGGTGGGAGGACAGCCCTATTTCTTTTTAAATTTCATAGCAATCAAAATTCGAAGAAAATTAAGCTCTAAGCTACGGTTTTGAAATTCTTCATGCTGTCTAGCTTTCACTGGTGAACAGAGCTGGAAAAAGAAGGTCACAATAATTCAGTTTCTTGCATTAGTATTTGTACTAACGCAAGAATTTGTTCCCAAAGTACACAGAGTGCTTTCATCGTCAGCTTGTGCTATGAAACAGATACATTTAGAATTTTTCAGGTGAACGTGACGGGCGATATTATTTTGTCAAAGAAACATTTGAAAATCGTTTACAGAAACATGTCAGAATTATTATTACTGTTGCGCAAAAGCATTCCTTTTAACGGCCTGGGGGAGCTTCTGGCTCTATTTGTCCCCATACAGAGACAGGGGGAGCTTCTGGCTCTATTTGTCCCCATACAGAGACAGGGGGAGCTTCTGGCTCTATTTGTCCCCTGACAGAGACAGTAGGAGCTTCTGGCTCTATTTGTCCCCTGACAGAGACAGGGGGAGCTTCTGGCTATATTTGTCCCCATACAGAGAAAAGGGATTAGGAGTAACTTTGAAAAAAGTATAAAATTGCAATTAATCCCAAGATCCCGATATTAATGACTTCAATCTTTTCTAAGCACTAAGTCATACTAACTTCAACTTCTCCAATCTTCTTGTAGTTGACGTCGTACAGGATGATTAATCCGTTGGGGGCCACGGGCTCCTGCCACTTGACCAGGACCGAGTCAGGGGGGTCCGTCATCATCTCAGTGGTCACCGGGCCCACAATGTTGTCAGCCTTCTCTGTGGGGAGCACAGGAGAACAATCCCAAATGATCACTATGGAAACAGAACATGCTTGACGAAACATGTTTAGACG
Source organism: Dallia pectoralis (assembly GCA_029465975.1). NCBI lineage: Eukaryota > Metazoa > Chordata > Actinopteri > Esociformes > Umbridae > Dallia > Dallia pectoralis. The sequence goes on along the minus strand of CM055761.1, from coordinate 9,531,207 downwards.
TCAATTTACGGACGGATCGGAGTGTCTCGTTAGGTCCTTACTTTCGGGCAAGGTGCGGGCGCTGACATATGTGGCCATACTGCAGCGCTGGGAATCCGTGGGGTCATTGCAGGCGTGGATCTCTATCTGGTAGCTGGTGAAGTGCTGCAGGCCAGAGATTACCGTTGACTCCTTGGCGTAAACCACCAGGCTCACCTTAGAACCCTCCGCCCCTTCCACCTCGCCGTTCGGAGTGGCGGACATGCCCGGGAGGGAGGGGCTTGTGGGCAGGAAGGGCGGCAGGGTAGAGTTGGCCACGCCCAATGAGCGGCGCCGACGAGACCCCGGTCTGAGAGAATCATGGGAACAGACGGAAGTTGCCAGTTAAGATAAAACAAAAGAAACAGGTAAAATGACATAGTTTAACATGATTAATGGGAACAAATGTGACCAACCAACAACAAACAGGTTGTTTCATATATATTCCCTGTGCCTACCAACCATATCTATGTTGAAAGTGAATATTGATTTATCCAACCCAGCAACCCATTGGTACAGACCCAATGTCAAGCGTTACAGGCGTCCCACAAGGAAACGCATCTTTAAATCGGTTACGCTGCTTCTACGCCTATTGGCTGTTCTGTGCTGGAATATTAAGCAGGTCAAACATAAGTCCAGAATTGTTCTCCTGTTTCCTGTTCACTCATGCTGCCAAACATGCCTGGGTGAAGATGCCTATTAAACTAATGTTCATTTATAGAACTGTTACCACATACAACATCCACCATTACACATTAGTCAGCTGGCCACCGGTAAACACTCAACGTTTAACTCAAAGGTACACACTCATTTACAAGCCTTTACCAGGCAAAGTCCCACTGTATCTAAGCTCTCTAGTCACCATAGCTCCACCCACCTGCTGTACCTCTAGTCACCATAGCTCTACCCACCTGCTGTACCTGAGCTCTCTAGTCACCATAGCTCCACCCACCTGCTGTACCTCTAGTCACCATAGCTCTACCCACCTGCTGTACCTGAGCTCTCTAGTCACCATAGCTCTACCCACCTGCTGTACCTAAGCTCTCTAGTCACCATAGCTCCACCCACCTGCTGTACCTGAGCTCTCTAGTCAACATAGCTCCACCCACCTGCTGTACCTGAGCTCTCTAGTCACCATAGCTCTACCCACCTGCTGTACCTGAGCTCTCTAGTCACCATAGCTCTACCCACCTGCTGTACCTGAGCTCTCTAGTCAACATAGCTCCACCCTCCTGCAGTCTAAGCTCAAGCAGGTGCAATGCCTTAGTCACGCCGTAAGTCTGTACCACTTTTGGCCAGCAATACATTCAGCTACTCAGAACCCTTATCTCACCCATTGCCTTTAAACTACTACTGTCTGAACTTTTGTCCGATCACTGTAGGTGCTTACCGACATCTGGTTTTCATGCACACCCTATTTTTTACTGTTGCCACACCCACAAAAACCACAGTGCCACAGTGAATCATTTTCACCTGTACTGCTGTCCTACCTGTAAACATTCTTTGAATTATTCTATTATCACGGTCATACAATTTGTACTGTATGACAGTGATAATAGAATAATTGGTGGAGGTCACTCTGTTATCTCAAACACTTGGTGGAGGTCACTCTGTTATCTCAAACACTTGCTGGAGGTCACTCTGTTATCTCAAACACTTGGTGGAGGTCACTCTGTTATCTCAAACACTTGGTGGAGGTCACTCTGTTATCTCAAACACTTGGTGGAGGTCACTCTGTTATCTCAAACACTTGGTGGAGGTCACTCTGTTATCTCAAACACTTGGTGGAGGTCACTCTGTTATCTCAAACACTTGGTGGAGGTCACTCTGTTATCTCAAACACTTGGTGGAGGTCACTCTGTTATCTCAAACACTTGGTGGAGGTCACTCTGTTATCTCAAACACTTGGTGGAGGTCACTCTGTTATCTCAAACACTTGGTGGAGGTCACTCTGTTATCTCAAACACTTGGTGGAGGTCACTCTGTTATCTCAAACACTTGGTGGAGGTCACTCTGTTATCTCAAACACTTGGTGGAGGTCACTCTGTAATCTCAAACACTTGGTGGAGGTCACTCTGTTATCTCAAACACTTGGTGGAGGTCACTCTGTTATCTCAAACACTTGGTGGAGGTCACTCTGTTATCTCAAACACTTGGTGGAGGTCACTCTGTTATCATCGTACCTGATCTCAAACACTTCGTTATGGATGTAGTTCTCGAAGGCCTTGCGGTACTCAGACTCCTCCGCCTCCTTCTTCAGTTGGATGTCTGTTTTGGGGCAGGCGCAACAGCTACTTCCTGTCCCAGACTCGTCCGTTTGGTTCCACTTTTGCTCCTCTTCATGGTCCGGGTGGGTGGGAGCCCGCAAAGGTAGTTTCATTCCTAAACAAACATACGAAAAGAGACCAAGTTAGGTTAGTCACATCCCATCTGAACACTGATGATCCTGTCCCATTAGAGAGACCAGTACTAGTTAGGTTAGTCACATCCCATCTGAACACTGATGAACCTGTCCCATTAGAGAGACCAGTACTAGTTAGGTTAGTCAACACTGATGAACCTGTCCCATTAGAGAGACCAGTACTAGTTAGGTAGTCAAATCCCATCTGTCCCATTAGAGACCAGTACTAGTTAGGTTAGTCACATCCCATCTGAACACTGATGAACCTGTCCCATTAGAGAGACCAGTACTAGTTAGGTTAGTCACATCCCATCTGAACACTGATGATCCTGTCCCATTAGAGAGACCAGTACTAGTTAGGTTAGTGACATCCCATCTGAACACTGATGAACCTGTCCCATTAGAGAGACCAGTACTAGTTAGGTTAGTCAAATCCCATCTGCTGAACCTGTCTTATTACTCAGCAGCCATCAGAGCAGACAAGTGAACGCCCTGAACTAACTGTTATTTCTGAATCTGCAAAATAACGGACCTTTTTGAAATAATAACAACAGGTTCAATATTAAGCGTCTGCATATCACCTTTCTGACAGTAGTCAAACTTGTAGAGGTCGCTGTCCTCCGGCTGCTTTTGACAATACACCAGATAGTGAGTGATGTTCCCGTTGGGGTCTGACGGGGGCTTCCATTTCAGGCTGATCTGAGACGATGAATTGGAAATAGAGATGGGGTCCAGTGGGACTGACGGCTCTGAAACACAACGGTGCACAACACACTCAGACAGCAGGCAGGTTGGAGGAGCCAGTTTCAACAAGACACATGGTTTTATAGGTGTTGGGTTAGATTTACTCACTGGTGGCATTGGTTCTCAGGTAGATGATCTAAGTGTCTAGTACCGAACTAGATTTACTCACTGGTGACATTGGTTCTCAGGTTAATGATCTAAGTGTCTGGTCCCAAACTAGATTTACTCACTGGTGACATTGGTTCTCAGGTTAATGATCTAAGTGTCTGGTCCCAAACTAGATTTACTCACTGGTGACATTGGTTCTCAGGTTAATGATCTAAGTGTCAGTCACAAACTAGATGTACTCACTGGTGGCATTGGTTCTCAGGTAGATGATCTCGCTCTTGGCACCAAGGGCCTGATGTTCATCTGAGGCAGAGAGCTGGGTCTTGACCATGATGGCGTACTGCGTATAGGGCTTTAATGGATGAATGAGGTATCCAGGTTCTATCTGATCCTTCCCATCCATGGCCCGGGGAGGAGGTTCCACATCAGCTATCACCCAGCTGTTAGAGCCACACGCATCCTGGCCCTCAAACTCGGTCACGTTCTTATAAGGCCTGGAGGAGAGACGCAAAGAAATATTAAGGAGCCACGTATAATTCTGTCACATTCTTGACAGGATCTGGAAGAAATTACGAAATGAGGGCGACCTGATTATGCACATCCAAAAGTACCAGCTGCTATTTATAGACAATACATCTGGTAAGAAACTACCAGCCCCATCTCTAGTAAGAGGAGACACTGTGAATGTCCCACTACCAGCCCCATCTCTAGTGAGGAGACACTGTGAATGTCCCACCACCAGCCCCATCTCTAGTGAGGAGACACTGTGAATGTCCCACTAACAGCCCCATCTCTAGTGAGGAGACACGGTGAATGTCCCACTAACAGCCCCATCTCTAGTGAGGGGACACTGTGTGAATGTCCCACTACCAGCCCCATCTCTAGTGAGGAGACACTGTGAATGTCCCACTAACAGCCCCATCTCTAGTGAGGGGACACTGTGTGAATGTCCCACTACCAGCCCCATCTCTAGTGAGGAGACACTGTGAATGTCCCACTACCAGCCCCATTTCTAGTGAGGGGACACTGTGTGAATGTCCCACTACCAGCCCCATCTCTAGTGAGGAGACACTGTGTGAATGTCCCACTACCAGCCCCATTTCTAGTGAGGGGACACTGTGTGAATGTCCCACTACCAGCCCCATTTCTAGTGAGGGGACACTGTGTGAATGTCCCACTACCAGCCCCATCTCTAGTGAGGAGACACTGTGTGAATATCCCACTACCAGCCCCATCTCTAGTGAGGGGACACTGTGAATGTCCCACCAATGTCTAGAGCAGGTTGTCATCAAGGATGTCTCTGTACATTGCTCAATCCGGACTAGTCTCCTAGTTCCTCCCGCTGAAAAACATCCCCACAGTATGGTGCTGCCACCACTATGCTTCACAGTAGGGATGGCATTGGCTAGGTAATGAGCATTGCCTGGTTTCCTCCAGACATGACGCTTGGCATTTAGGCCTGGGATCTGTCTGGCCACTCTTTCATACTGGCCTGATTGGTGAAGTGCTGCAGATATGTTTGTTTGAAAGAGTTTGTTTGAAAGAGTCTCGCCTTCTCACTGTCAGAGTGATCATCAAGTTCTTGGACACCTCCCTGACTAAGGCCCTTCTCTCCCAAAGGTGGCCAACTCTGATTGCAAACTTCTTCCATGTACGGATAATGGAGGCCACTGTGCTCATTGGGACCTTCAATACTGCCAAAAAATATTGTGTAACCTTTCCCAGATCTGTGCCTCGATACAATCCTGTCTCGGAGGTCTTCAGAGAATTCCTTGGAATTCATGGCTTGGTTTGTGCTCTGACATGCACTGTCAGCTGTGGAACCTTATACAGACAGGTGTGTGCCTTTCCAAATTATGTTCAACTGAATTTACAACAGGTGGACTACAATCAAGTTGTAGAAACATCTGAAGGATGATCAGTGGAAATAGTATGCACCGGAGCTCACTTTAGAATGTCATGGCTAACTGCAAGGCAGCGACTTTACCAGTGTACTATTCAGGAACCCCACTCATGTACCTTTAGTGCAGTCCTCAATGATTTATTGTACTGGTTACTTACGCCTCTTTGTACAGGACCATGAAGCCTAGTAGGTCTCTGAAGTCCGGCGGCCAGAAGGCTTCCCACTTGATCATGATCTTGTCATACTGTGTGCGCATCGTGGTAAATTTCAGTACCTGGGATTCACCTGAACGCCAACAGGAGAGACGAAGAAACATTATTAGCTGAGAAGAATAACCACATTGTCGCATGTATCTTAATCAATGCAAACAGCCACTAAATACAAATCGTTAACACTCACTCTGTGTAAAATTAATTGCTATATGTGCACATTATTAACAAATCGTTAACACTGTGTAAAATATATTGCTATATGTGCACATTATTAACAACGCTGCCTTAAGTTCCACATTTCACGCAGGTCTTACAGGAAGCTTGGTCTCCATTGGTCCTGCCGGTATTTTCATTCTTGATGTCTCGTCCCTTGGTTCCCGTCACCTCCTCCATTTTGCGAATCTCAGAGATGCACAGTTTGGAGTTGTGAAGGATGAACATGCGGCCCTTGAGGATGGTCAGGTTGTGTTTGTTCCAGTCCCACAGCTGACGTAGGTTCTGGTTGTCCAATGCGTAGAATGAGTAGTTCCTGTAAAAATGAATAAACCAAAACATCAAGAGAATTATGGCAATTCTGACATGGCAATGGTCGACGCATCAAGTTCATTTGGACAATGTTTAAACCGCAATTCAAAATGAGTTATATTAATTTAGTGTACTATTAATGAGACCTACCTATCTTGGGTCAGGGTCTCTCCTCGGATGAGGCGCAGCTTGCGGAGGAAAGAGAGGGAGACGAGGGCGTAGGCCCTTTTGATGGTCAGGTAGCCGGTTATCTCCTCCAGCTGACCCAGGTTAGCCTCCAGCTCAGCTGCTATGTTGTCTAATGAAGTTGAGTAACTCAGTGTAAATTGTGACAGCTTTTTCATCATTAAATTTTTACCAGTTTATTATAACCCTGGACAACAGGAAGAGTGAAGTTGGCTAGTGCCTAGTATAAAAAGAAGAGTTAGCTTTTATAGTCTTATTTAATAGAAAAAAGCAATGACTTTGACCAAAATGACCGGCCATGTTTTTCTCTGAAACTACCTCGGTGGGCTACCTCATACAAAATGCAAGTATACTGAAACTAACACAAATAACTGACAAAATAAACACTTATCAGCCAGTGAACCATTAGTTAGAGTTGTCCGATGAAGCGGGAAGAAACAGTCAGGCAATTCACAATAGTAGTGGACTAGGTTACTTCAATTGCTTCCACAGGAAACCATATAAGTAGCAAGTGAAAGGTTCACAGGAAGGAAAAGGCTGAGAGAAAAGTGACTGTACACAGAACATACTGCCTCCGCGGATCTTGATGATCAGGCTGCCATTGAGGACTGTGCAACCTCTCAGGGCTTGGGCTGCTGTGACTGAGTCCACGGTCTTCACCCCCGTACACATCTTAGGACATAGGCCCGCACACTGAGTACAGTTTAACCTGGAAAAAACAAAGACAAAATGCTTATGAAAATGTGTTACAAGTATGGATGATCCGGCAAGATCCAACTGTAAATATTATGTAATAAAAACAAATGATTAAAAAGAGTTTCCGATGGGCTAGGGTCGTCCAGTGGTCAGAGCTTCTGGTGCAGATAAATGGACGCAACATTGGTTTGTTTCCAGCTAATTTAGCACACTCTTAACCAACAACATTGGTTTGTTTCCAGCTAATTTAGCAAACTCTTAATCAACAACATTGGTTTGTTTCCAGCTAATTTAGCACACTCTTAACAAACAACATTGCTTTGTTTCCAGCTAATTTAGCACACTCTTAACCAAAAACATTGGTTTGTTTCCAGCTACTTTAGCACACTCTTAACCAACAACATTGGTTTGTTTCCAGCCAATTTAGCACACTCTTTTTTAAAGATAAATAAATGAAGAAGTGAGATGCAATAATTTGTAGAATTCTTTGAATTCATTACATAATTTATTAAAGGTAGCATTATGATTTCAAGGGTAATTAGATATTCATGTATCCATTCATTAGAGGAGCTGGAATGGGGTGCACATCACTCGCATCCAAATAGTGTCCTAGTAGCCCTCTCACTTGGTTCGGTCTGTTTGTCTCTCTACCTTACGCAGGATGAAAGGAAGTGTTTAAATAAAAAAAGCAGGAAGTTAATTACTGGGGCGGAGAGAATATATATACACTTTCATTTTACCGAAGAGAAATCCAAGTCTCACTGATGTACTACCTTTACTTTATTATACTCATGTAGACAAACATTCACCTCTGAAAAATAGGTTAATTATTTCACTTGTAGAAGAATAAATGATATGCCAGTGCCACATTTTATTTTTAAGTTCAGACTTTAAACGTCAGTCCTTTCGAGTAAAATAAATAAAAATACATTTTCAAATAATTTACGTAATTCACGTAGCACGACATGCACTCGTTCTCTTTCTATTTTCCATTTCCTAAACAAAATATCAAATGCAGTTTCAGTTGCAACTACTGTGTGAGAACCAGAGCACTTCTGTTGTCACACAGCAACTGACAGCTTTTTTAAGGGTAAAGACAAGTCAACGTCTATATCCACTGGGCAGTGAGGCTCAACATGCTAACAGGACTGGTAAAGCTAATGTGACAAGCTAATGTGACAAGCTAATGTGACTAGCTAATGTGACTAGCTAATGTGACTAGCGCCAGCGAGGAGCTTTTCAATGTAACGGTCGACAACACTCTGGAGTTCAGGTAATGCCACATAGTGAAGGCTAATAGCATAACACGGCTAATAGCATAACGCGGCTAATAGCATAGTGCGGCTAATAGCATAACGCGGCTAATAGCATAACGCGGCTAATAGCATAACGCGGCTAATAGCTACATCATTAGCCTGCTGAAGCCAACATCTGAACGGCTGGTTAACATGAGCAATACATTCAATGATTTAGTCGTTAAACTCTATTCCCTTTGGATGCGCGCTGCTGTATTTTATAACTTTGTCACTAAAGTAGAGGCTGCTGATGGGTTTTTGCCGGCGTTTTTCCTTTCCTTACTATTCAAAAAGTCTTGGTGCTGATCAGGATGACGGCTCTTAAGATGTGTAATCAGATTTGTATTGTTGAACGAGTGTTGTTTTACTCCTCCTCTCATCACTTGTGCTTTACAACTACTGCAAATAGCAAGTTTGTTATCTGTTTTACAGATCTCTATATACCTCCACACAGCCGACATGTAGGAAGTTTAAGTTGCCCACGTTCATGTTACGTTCACAGTCGTCACATGCGCATAATAAACCTCCCACACTATCCGCAACAGAGTTGTAAAAAGTACCTGATTATGATACTTGAGTAGAAGTAAAAATACTTGCTAAAAACCTACTTGAGTAAAAGTAAAAAGTCACCTGCTGTATTTCTACTTGAGTAAAAGTACTAAAGTATCTGATTTAAAAAGTACTCAAGTACCAAAAGTAATAAATAATAAATGCTCCTCCACAATCTCCACTCCTCCACAAACAGATCCCAAAGGTAGTCGGTGTCCTACGTTTGAATCACTGTGAGCGTGCTTTAAACATTAGAGAGGAGACTTATGAGACTCGCGACTGGACAATTAGCTGCACGCTGCTATTTCATTGGCGCTGTGCAGATAAAACGATTCCGCAAAATATGTCAACAGTAAAGCCTATTTTGTATTAAAATGCAATTGATTTCATAAATAATTGACTGTTATTCGTTAAAAGTAACAGAGGTTTTTGTGAAATGTAAAAGTAATAAAAGTATAAATTTTCTTTCTTAAATGTAGTAAAATAAAAGTAAAAGTTGGCAAAAAAATGTATACTCAAGTAAAGTACAGATACCCCAAAAAAGTAGATTAGTAAAGTAACGAAGTAAAAATACTTTGTTACTTTACACCTCTGATCGGCAAGGCTCATCGGCAGAAATATTAATATCTGCCGATAATGATCATTTTAAGCTTTTATCGGCCGATACCGATGTCGTGCCGATATCTTCGTGCATCCCTAGGTGGTGTTGTGCGAGTGTTTATACGATGAGTGCCTCAGTAAGAGCCTTCATCTCCGCACACAGATCAGAGCTGCTGAGAACCTTCCAAAAACGTCCACCACAGAGCCAGAGGAACCTAGGGACTCTTGTATTTTGCTTTCATCACCTCAAGAAGAACATGATCCACTGTTTAACTCCACTTTCATGTTTTACTCACCACAGTTTAGACAGCTAAAAGGTCATATGCAGCGGTCGCGACCAGGCACCTCAACCATCATTACCTCACAATCACCCTACTGCCTACTAGAAAATGCCTCTTGTCCGTTAGCTGCACATTTGGAAACAAATGGGGGGGGTCGAAAAATGTGGGCGGAGCTGGGAGGGTGCAAGCCGAAACAGTTAGGGTGAACAGGGCGGAGCTTGGAGGGTGCAAGCCAAAACAGGGTGATGTTATGAACAAACCTTTTGCTCCATCATTCATTAACCCAAGGAGGCCATTTCAAGGTGGGTTCTTCCAGAAAAACAAGTAAATACCATATTGCCTTTTTCTATTGCTGGCAGCAGCAGGAAGAGTCAGTTGTACCCGGTATAATGGAATAATGTATGGCAACACCGTATGGCAACACTGTATGGCAACACCACCACATGGCAACAACACCACATGGCAACAACACCACATGGCAACAACACCACATGGCAAAAACACCGTATGGCAAAAACACCGTATGGCAAAAACACCGTATGGCAACAACACCACATGGCAACAACACCACATGGCAACAACACCACATGGCAACAACACCACATGGCAACAACACCACATGGCAACACCACATGGCAACAACACCATATGACAACAACAACGCATGGCAACACCGTATGGAAACACCATGGACCACGTTCTCTGGCATACGTCATTTTCTGTAGTGTTAATAATCCTTGCCCCCTACATCTTCACCACTTCTTAAATACCAAAGTGAGGCACAGGTGCCACCCAGTATCAGATTATATTAATGAGAGCTCTAAAAACCTCACATTTCTCACGCCTGCCTGTCTCTGTGGATATTAATGAATACCACAGAATTTATGGAAAGCACAGCTACGGTGCGGTTGACTAAAGTAACAGATAGGGGAACAAAGAAACAAAAAAGTATTGCACAGAGATGTCATGGTTATAATTGGACATGGCTAATTTATGGCTTATCTAATAAGATCTAATTATTATCTAATTATTATCTAATTAAAATATGCTTGAACACCATGTGACCCAGACTGAGTGAAGTACTCAAACCCAGCCTGTAGAGACCCAGGCTAGCTCAGTTACAGCCCTAGCCACCAAGCCACATCCAGTCCCGGTCACAGCCCTGTCTGCAAGGGAGATTTATGTCTAGTTATGGACGCTCCCTCACTCTGCCCAACAGCTGAAGACTCAAAACAGTCTATGTCGCAACGACCACAGAATGTAAAATGCTAACTGAGTGACATCCTTGAAGCATAATAGACGGTGCCGTGTATGAACCTCTCTGAGAAAGTACGAGACTATAAGAAATGTCACAACTCAAAGACCTTGTGTGTCTCCTCTAAAAGCAACTCTCTTTAAAACATAAACAGAAGACAGAACAGTAAAATTATAGAAGAACAAACCAGGTGCCTGATGTAACAAACCGTTACTATATGTTGAAACTGTTGAAAATAATAGCAACCAGAAAGCAAACTGTGAGTAAATGACCCCTAACCCTAGTGTACAAACAACCTGTGAGTAAATGACCCCTAACCCTAGTGTACAAACAACCAGTTCGTAAATGACCCCCAACCCTAGTGTACAAACAACATGTGAGTAAATGACCCCTAACCCTAGAGTACAAACAACCTGTTAGTAAATTACCCCTAACCCAGTGTACAAACAACCAGTTAGTAAATGACCCCTAACCCTAGTGTACAAACAACCAGTTAGTAAATGACCCCTAACCCTAGTGTACAAACAACCAGTTAGTAAATGACCCCTAACCCTAGTGTACAAACAACCTGTTAGTAAATGACCCCTAACCCTAGTGTACAAACAACCAGTTAGTAAATTACCCCTAACACTAGTGTACAAACAACCTGTTAGTAAATGACCCCTAACTCCAGTGTGCAAACACACCAAACTGTGTCATATCCCTCATGTAATAAACTGTGACATATCCCTCATGTAATAAACTGTGGCATATCCCTCATGTAATAAACTGTGACATATCCCTCATGTAATAAAATGTGGCATATCCCTCATGTAATAAACTGTGACATCCCTCATGTAATAAACTGTGACATATCTCTCATGTAATAAACTGTGACATATCCCTCATGTAATAAACTGTGGCATATCCCCCATGTAATAAACTGTGGCATATCCCTCATGTAATAAACTGTGACATATCCCTCATGTAATAAACTGTGACATATCCCTCATGTAATAAACTGTGACATATCCCTCATGTAATAAACTGTGACATATCCCTCATGTAATAAACTTTGACATATGCCTCATGTAATAAACTGGGACATATCCCTCATCTAATAAACTGTGACATATCCCTCATGAAATAAACTGTGACATATCCCTCATGTAATAAACTGTGGCATATCCCTCATGTAATAAACTGTGACATATCCCTCATGAAATAAACTGTGACATATCCCTCATGAAATAAACTGTGACATATCCCTCATGTATTAAACGGTGACATATCCCTCGTGTAATACACTGTGACATATCCCTCATGAAATAAACTGTGACATATCCCTCATGAAATAAACTGTGACATATCCCTCATGTAATAAACGGTGACATATCCCTCGTGTAATACACTGTGTCATATCCCTCATGTAATAAACTGTGACATATCCCTCATGTAATAAACTGTGACATATCCCTCATGTAATAAACTGTGACATATCCCTCATGTAATAAACTGTGACATATCCCTCATGTAATAAACTGTGGCATATGCCTCATGTAATAAACTGTGACATATCCCTCATGTAATAAACTGTGGCATATCCCTCATGTAATAAACTGTGACATATCCCTCATGAAATAAACTGTGACATATCCCTCATGTAATAAACTGTGACATATCCCTCATGAAATAAACTGTGACATATCCCTCATGTAATAAACGGTGACATATCCCTCATGTAATACACTGTGTCATATCCCTCATGTAATAAACTGTGACATATCCCTCATGTAATAAACTGTGACATATCCCTCATGTAATAAACTGTGACATATCCCTCATGTAATAAACTGTGACATATCCCTCATGTAATAAACTGTGACATATCCCTCATGTAATAAACTGTGACATATCCCTCATGTAATAAACTGTGACATATCCCTCATGAAATAAACTGTGACATATCCCTCAATAAATAAACTGTGACATATCCCTCATGTAATAAACTGTGACATATCCCTCATGTAATAAACTGTGACATATCCCTCAATAAATAAACTGTGACATATCCCTCATGTAATAAACTGTGACATATCCCTCATGAAATAAACTGTGACATATCCCTCAATAAATAAACTGTGACATATCCCTCATGTAATAAACTGTGACATATCCCTTATGTAATAAACGGTGACATATCCCTCATGTAATAAACTGTGACATATCCCTCATGTAATAAACTGTGACATATCCCTCATGTAATAAACTGTGACATATCCCTCATGTAATAAACTGTGGCATATCCCTCATGTAATAAACTGTGACATATCCCTCATGAAATAAACTGTGACATATCCCTCATGTAATAAACGGTGACATATCCCTCATGTAATACACTGTGTCATATCCCTCATGTAATAAACTGTGACATATCCCTCATGTAATAAACTGTGACATATCCCTCATGTAATAAACTGTGACATATCCCTCATGTAATAAACTGTGACATATCCCTCATGTAATAAACTGTGACATATCCCTCATGTAATAAACTGTGACATATCCCTCATGTAATAAACTGTGACATATCCCTCATGTAATAAACTGTGACATATCCCTCATGAAATAAACTGTGACATATCCCTCAATAAATAAACTGTGACATATCCCTCGTGTAATAAACTGTGACATATCCCTCATGTAATAAACTGTGACATATCCCTCAATAAATAAACTGTGACATATCCCTCATGTAATAAACTGTGACATATCCCTCATGAAATAAACTGTGACATATCCCTCATGTAATAAACTGTGACATATCCCTTATGTAATAAACTGTGACATATCCCTCATGTAATAAACTGTGACATATCCCTCATGTAATAAACTGTGACATATCCCTCATGTAATAAACTGTGACATATCCCCGACAAGTCATTTCAAACGACTAGACCTATTATGATAGAAAATTAAATAAATACTCCCTGGATAACTTATGTCTTCTGTTTCCATGTGTGATGCTCTCCAGATGTGTGCGGGACACGTTAAAAGGGACAAGAATTAAAGCAAAAGCTTTTACACACTCAGATAGGGGACTATTTTGTTAAAGAAAATATTTACACTTCAAGTTGTCTATTTAGTGTGTGTGTGTGTGTGTCTGTCGTATTCACATCCTAAATACTGTACATACATTTCCCCATCTAGGCAAAAGTCAATTCCCCAATGCAAAGACAAAATCCTGCTGCTGGCGACTAACCTAAGGCAAACACTTGAGAATGAGTCACAAATGACACCATCCTCCCCATATAGATCTGTGCACTGCTTTCAATCATAGTCCTACGAGATCTAGTTAAAAGAAGTCGACCCAGTAAGGAATAGGGTTTAATTTGAGACGCCGCCTGGCAAAATGCAGAAGGGCCGTGCCCTTTCTGTTCCAGTGCCAGCTGTTTACTGTCAAAGTGTCAGGTGACACCCAGCGAGAGGTCGGCAGGCAGGGAGAGGTCTGTCAGGAACTGGTGCAGGGTTGGTGTTTGTCATTGTGCTCCAGCTCATTAGCAGGCCTACTGAAGCCTCTGCAGTCAGACCCCCCAGTCAGTGTACCGAGCAGCACAGTGCGTTTGTGTGCTCCACTCCTTTAAACCCAGCTCTACCTAAAGTATGGATGTAAAACTGAAGCAAAACTGCCCCACAGCAGTGTTCTGTAGGGCCTGTGTGTAGGGTTGAATCAAGTTGAAGCCGTGTTCTGTAGGGCCTGTGTGTAGGGTTGAATCAAGTTGAAGCCGTGTTCTGTGGGGCCTGTGTATAGGGTTGAATCAAGTTGAAGCCGTGTTCTGTAGGGCCTGTGTGTAGGATTGAATCAAGTTGAAGCCGTGATCTGTAGGGACTGTGTGTAGGGTTGAACAACACACTGAATGGGTCCAGTAAGCGCTGCCGGGACTGATGACGTTACCGGGTTAAACAGGTGTGAGGGAACTGACACCGCCGAGTGCTGGGCTTCTGAAGCAAATATGACACCACACAGCCTGGACGACTTACTGATCCCCTAACACACAGATCACTCCACCATAACGACCAGTAATCAAGACGGGGCAGTATGTAAACATGTGTGTTTGTTATGGTTCTATGATGGGGCAGTATGTAAACATGTGTGTTTGTTATGGTTCTATGATGGGGCAGTATGTAAACATGTGTGTTTGTTATGGCTCTATGATGGGGCAGTATGTAAACACATGTGTTTGTTATGGCTCTATGATGGGGCAGTATATAAACATGTGTGTTTGTTATGGCTCTATGATGGGGCAGTATGTAAACACATGTGTTTGTTATGGCTCTATGATGGGGCAGTATATAAACATGTGTGTTTGTTATGGCTCTATGATGGGGCAGTATGTAAACACATGTGTTTGTTATGGCTCTATGATGGGGCAGTATGTAAACATGTGTGTTTGTTATGGCTCTATGATGGGGCAGTATGTAAACACATGTGTTTGTTATGGCTCTATGATGGGGCAGTATGTAAACATGTGTGTTTGTTATGGCTCTATGATGGGGCAGTATGTAAACATGTGTGTTTGTTATGGCTCTATGATGGGGCAGTATGTAAACATGTGTGTTTGTTATGGCTCTATGATGGGGCAGTATATAAACATGTGTGTTTGTTATGGTTCTATGATGGGGCAGTATGTAAACATGTGTGTTTGTTATGGTTCTATGATGGGGCAGTATGTAAACATGTGTGTTTGTTATGGCTCTAT
The DNA here is from genome assembly GCA_029465975.1 of Dallia pectoralis. NCBI lineage: Eukaryota > Metazoa > Chordata > Actinopteri > Esociformes > Umbridae > Dallia > Dallia pectoralis. The sequence continues at coordinate 9,515,695 of CM055761.1, read as the reverse complement.
GATGGGGCAGTATATAAACATGTGTGTTTGTTATGGTTCTATGATGGGGCAGTATATAAACATGTGTGTTTGTTATGGTTCTATGATGGGGCAGTATGTAAACATGTGTGTTTGTTATGGCTCTATGATGGGGCAGTATGTAAACATGTGTGTTTGTTATGGCTCTATGATGGGGCAGTATGTAAACATGTGTGTTTGTTATGGTTCTATGATGGGGCAGTATATAAACATGTGTGTTTGTTATGGTTCTATGATGGGGCAGTATGTAAACATGTGTGTTTGTTATGGTTATATGATGGGGCAGTATGTAAACACATGTGTTTGTTATGGCTCTATGATGGGGCAGTATGTAAACATGTGTGTTTGTTATGGTTCTATGATGGGGCAGTATGTAAACATGTGTGTTTGTTATGGCTCTATGATGGGGCAGTATGTAAACATGTGTGTTTGTTATGGTTCTATGATGGGGCAGTATATAAACATGTGTGTTTGTTATGGTTATATGATGGGGCAGTATGTAAACACATGTGTGTTTGTTATGGTTATATGATGGGGCAGTATGTAAACATGTGTGTTTGTTATGGCTCTATGATGGGGCAGTATATAAACATGTGTGTTTGTTATGGCTCTATGATGGGGCAGTATATAAACATGTGTGTTTGTTATGGTTCTATGATGGGGCAGTATATAAACATGTGTGTTTGTTATGGTTATATGATGGGGCAGTATGTAAACACATGTGTGTTTGTTATGGTTCTATGATGGGGCAGTATATAAACATGTGTGTTTGTTATGGTTCTATGATGGGGCAGTATATAAACATGTGTGTTTGTTATGGTTATATGATGGGGCAGTATGTAAACATGTGTGTTTGTTATGGCTCTATGATGGGGCAGTATATAAACATGTGTGTTTGTTATGGTTCTATGATGGGGCAGTATGTAAACATGTGTGTTTGTTATGGTTATATGATGGGGCAGTATGTAAACACATGTGTTTGTTATGGCTCTATGATGGGGCAGTATATAAACATGTGTGTTTGTTATGGCTCTATGATGGGGCAGTATGTAAACATGTGTGTTTGTTATGGCTCTATGATGGGGCAGTATATAAACATGTGTGTTTGTTATGGCTCTATGATGGGGCAGTATGTAAACACATGTGTTTGTTATGGCTCTATGATGGGGCAGTATATAAACACATGTGTTTGTTATGGCTCTATGATGGGGCAGTATGTAAACATGTGTTTGTTATATTCTATGATGGGGCAGTATGTAAACATGTGTGTTTGTTATGGCTCTATGATGGGGCAGTATATAAACATGTGTGTTTGTTATGGCTCTATGATGGGGCAGTATATAAACATGTGTGTTTGTTATGGCTCTATGATGGGGCAGTATGTAAACATGTGTGTTTGTTATGGCTCTATGATGGGGCAGTATGTAAACATGTGTGTTTGTTATGGCTCTATGATGGGGCAGTATGTAAACATGTGTGTTTGTTATGGCTCTTTTATGACACAAAAATCACCAAAATCCATCTGTCGGTTAATATTGGCAAAAATAAATAATATAAATAAATGAATATTAAGCTTAACACAACAGAAAGAAAAAATAATTGACAGTTCTTCTTAAAGGTGGTTAAGAAGGGCACTGTGGAGCCCTGCACTCTAGAGCCCCGCACTCTAGAGCCCCGCACTCTAGAGCCCCGCACTCTAGAGCCCTGCACTGTAGAGCCCTGTACTGCACTACAGATCACATATCCCTGCACACACATCTCACTCTATCATCTCACTCTATCATCTCACTCTATCATCTCACTCTATCATCTCACTCTATCATCTCACTCTATCATCTCACTCTATCATCTCACTCTATCATCTCACTCTATCATCTCACTCTATTTTCAGGTAACAGTATTAAGACAGGACAGGGCTTTGGGTTTAACTGGGAATTCCACACACATAACAGATCTATTTGATCCTTGTTCGTCAATTCAGATAAAGGAAAACAATAGCAGTTAAAGCAGGTAGGGTTTCTGAACGAGTAGCGTTTATTTACTTTATTGGAGTGAAACAAGCCAGCTATCATTAATGTTAGAAGTTGCAGGAATTTGCAGCGTTCCCACGCAAAGACAGTCAAAAGTTATTGTGTTTTTAACTGATGCACAACGTCCAGGTGCTTTATCATTGATGCTGTGTTACATTTCTCTTCCTCCTCATCTTTGGTAAAATGTAGCCCTTAGCACCTTCAGCGATCCTAGAAATGTAGCGAATGATGACGTGAGGCAATTCAATTATTAGTTTATTTTTAAGCTGGTTGGCAGGCACTTTTTTGTTTGTGCACCACTGATTTAAATGACAAGACTCTGGTCTCACGTTATGTTAAAAGACCCCCTAGTCTTGTTTCACAGTGTCGATAAGCTCAGACGTTATTGATTTTGGGGTTTTGAGAAATTTGGAACCGGGTCCAAGTTTACTGTAGTGGTAAACCTGTTGGCTAACTTACGTGGTGGAGTTCATGGTGGTGAATCCCGAGGGGCATTCTGGGATACACGCCTCGTTGTGGATGACGTACTCGTGGCAGTCGATGCCCTTCCCGTTCCTGCACTGGTTGTTTAGGTCCTGGCAGAACGAGTGAGAGACACAACGCCAGCCCTTGAAGGAATAGTACCCATCGGGACACTTCTCCACACAGGTATCGTCGTGCCGGAGGTTCTGGCAGGCCACGCAGCTACTGGCGTTCCCGGTTTCCCAGCAACCTCCCAGGCATTGGTCGTGGCAGCAGTGGCCGTGCGGGGTACAAGCCCGGTGCTTGCAGGTGGAGGGGCACACTGTAGAGAGAAACAAATGGATCTGGTGAAGTAAACAGTGTGACTACCCTCAAATATGCCACCTGGGGCACACTGTAGAGAGAAACAAATGGATCTGGTGAAGTAAACAGTGTAACTACCCTCAAATATGCCACCTGGGGCACACTGTAGAGAGAAACAAATGGATCTGGTGAAGTAAACAGTGTAACTACCCTCAAATATGCCACCTGGGGCACACTGTAGAGAGAAACAAATGGATCTGGTGAAGTAAACAGTGTGACTACCCTCAAAAATGCCACCTGGGGCACACTGTAGAGAGAAACAAATGGAGCTGGTGAAGTAAACAGTGTGACTACCCTCAAATATGCCACCTGGGGCACACTGTAGAGAGAAACAAATGGATCTGGTGAAGTAAACAGTGTGACTACCCTCAAATATGCCACCTGGGGCACACTGTAGAAAGAAACAAATGGAGCTGGTAAAGTAAACAGTGTGACTACCCTCAAATATGCCACCTGGGGCACACTGTAGAGAGAAACAAATGGAGCTGGTGAAGTAAACAGTGTGACTACCCTCAAATATGCCACCTGGGGCACACTGTAGAGAGAAACAAATGGATCTGGTGAAGTAAACAGTGTGACTACCCTCAAATATGCCACCTGGGGCACACTGTAGAGAGAAACAAATGGAGCTGGTGAAGTAAACAGTGTGACTACCCTCAATAATGCCACCTGGGGCACACTGTAGAGAGAAACAAATGGAGCTGGTGAAGTAAACAGTGTGACTACCCTCAAATATGCCACCTGGGGCACACTGTAGAGAGAAACAAATGGATCTGGTGAAGTAAACAGTGTGCGGACTACCCTCAAATATGCCACCTGGGGCACACTGACTGGTGGTAAACAAAAGCAAACAGAAATGTGTCAGGTTCTGATCCTCAAGCCAGAAAGGTCACAATTTCCTTTTTACTGTTATTTTACCAGCCACAATATATTGTCAACGGGAGAAATTATAATAGATTGTTTATGTTGTTGTCATAAAAACTCAATGTAGGAATATTTTAATGAATACGCAGATTCTGTAAACACTAGGACACCCTGTTGTTCTGTCCCAAGTCGAAGAACAGTACAAAAAGTCCTTCTTCAATGAAGCATAAAGGGTTGGAAAAAAGTCCCATAACTGTAAATACTCCTCACCGTCTCCGTGCTGAATAACACAGACAAAACAAAGTAAGGAGATATGAGAAGCTGCTATGTCTGTCCACAGTGAGAGGAGAGCTGGCACAAACGACCAAGGGAGCATAGGCCAAAACCCAAAAATGGATAAAGAGGAAAGAACGAGGGTCTGGGCTGAGGAACGGTAGAGCTTTTAGGTTCTGGGTCCCAGGCTCTTAAATACATGTTAGTCTTTAAATCAGACGGTTGGCCTGTGCCACACCTCACAAAACATTACGAGCAGCAGGAACAAAAAGAGAAACCTCAGGTTCAGTAGGTTTGGCAGATATTAAAAGCACCCTGATTCCCAGCACACCAAGATCTGACCACAGAACAGGTGCCCAGTCACAACCACCAGAAAGGAGTGAGGTGTGAAGGTGAGGCGTGACAAATCTCATTTATGTCACGCCAACATTTTTACAGATGTGCTTGTTGACAACTATTGTGAGGTAGTTTCACAGTGGACGTCAGCAGCCTTGTTGGGACAGATTTGCGACAGCAGAATGTGCTTGAGGAGGCAGGAAAGACGGCACAGTTCAGCCCCCACCAAAACACAACTGTCCAAACAATACGTGGGGCCCCAGCAAGGGCTATCCACACACCACCACCAGCCACACACCACCACCATCCACACACCACCACCATCCACACACCACCACCATCCACACACCACCACCATCCACACACCACCACCATCCACACACCACCACCATCCACACACCACCTCCAGCCACACACCACCTCCAGCCACACACCACCTCCAGCCACAGACCACCTCCAGCCACAGACCACCTCCAGCCACAGACCACCTCCAGCCACAGACCACCTCCAGCCACAGACCACCTCCAGCCACACACCACCTCCAGCCACACACCACCTCCAGCCACACACCACCTCCAGCCACACACCACCTCCAGCCACACACCACCTCCAGCCACACACCACCTCCAGCCACACACCACCTCAAGCCACACGCTGTATTACACCAGTATAAAACGCATTACTCTCTATTACACGCTGTATTACACTCTGTATTACACGCTGTATTACACGCTGTATTACACTCTGTATTACACTCTGTATTACACTCTGTATTACACTCTGTATTACACTCTGTATTACACTCTGTATTACACTCTGTATTACACTCTGTATTACACTCTGTATTACACTCTGTATTACACTCTGTATTACACTCTGTATTACACTCTGTATTACACTCTGTATTCTTAAGGTTGTGCCCTAAATATGAATAGAAATATGACTACATTAAACCCAGATTCATGTGTGGAATACTATGTTTATACATTAAACCCAGATTCATGTGTGGAATACTATGTTTATACATTAAACCCAGATTCATGTGTGGAATACTGTTTATATATTAAACCCAGATTCATGTGTGGAATACTATGTTTATACATTAAACCCGGATTCATGTGTGGAATACTATGTTTATACATTAAACCCGGATTCATGTGTGGAATACTATGTTTATACATTAAACGCAGATTCATGTGTGGAATACTATGTTTATACATTAAATCCAGATTCATGTGTGGAATACTATTTTTATACATTAAACCCAGATTCATGTGTGGAATACTATGTTTATACATTAAACCTGGATTCATGTGTGGAATACTATGTTTATACATTAAACGCAGATTCATGTGTGGAATACTATGTTTATACATTAAACCCAGATTCATGTGTGGAATACTATGTTTATACATTAAACCCAGATTCATGTGTGGAATACTATGTTAATACCTTAAACCCAGATTCATGTGTGGAATACTATGTTTATACATTAAACCCGGATTCATGTGTGGAATACTATGTTTATACATTAAACCCAGATTCATGTGTGGAATACTATGTTTATACATTAAACCCGGATTCATGTGTGGAATACTATGTTTATACATTAAACCCAGATTCATGTGTGGAATACTATGTTTATACATTAAACCCGGATTCATGTGTGGAATACTATGTTTATACATTAAACGCAGATTCATGTGTGGAATACTATGTTTATACATTAAACCCAGATTCATGTGTGGACTACTATGTTTATACATTAAACCCGGATTCATGTGTGGAATACTATGTTTATACATTAAACCCAGATTCATGTGTGGAATACTATGTTTATACATTAAACCCAGATTCATGTGTGGAATACTATGTTTATACATTAAACCCAGATTCATGTGTGGAATACTATTTTTATACATTCATGTGTGGAATACCCATTTTAAAACCCAGATTCATGATACTATGTCATTAAACCCAGATTCATGTGTGGAATACTATGTTTATACATTAAACCCAGATTCATGTGTGGAATACTATGTTTATACATTAAACCCAGATTCATGTGTGGAATACTATGTTTATACATTAAACCCAGATTCATGTGTGGAATACTACGTTTATACATTAAACCCAGATTCATGTGTGGAATACTATGTTTATACATTAAACCCAGATTCATGTGTGGAATACTATGTTTATACATTAAACCCATAATCATGTGTGGAATACTATGTTTATACATTAAACCCGGATTCATGTGTGGAACACTATGTTTATACATTAAACCTGGATTCATGTGTGGAATACTATGTTTATATATTAAACCCATAATCATGTGTGGAATACTATGTTTATATATTAAACCCATAATCATGTGTGGAATACTATGTTTATATATTAAACCCAGATTCATGTGTGGAATACTATGTTTATACATTAAACCCGGATTCATGTGTGGAACACTATGTTTATACATTAAACCCAGATTCATGTGTGGAATACTATGTTTATACATTAAACCCAGATTCATGTGTGGAATACTATGTTTATATATTAAACCCAGATTCATGTGTGGAATACTATGTTTATAAATTGTACCATTTTCCAACTGTCACGCAATCTTCTGAAAAATTTACACTTTGACGTGCAAGAAAATTGTCATTCATTCATCTTTGATCTTATGAAGCTAATCCTGGTCCTTTCCATCTTTGGCACCAGATGTGTTAAGTTGCTGTCCATCTGATAAACCTTTACCTTAAACTGAGGGTGCCAATTAATTTAAAGAGGACTACATGGCTATAAGACCATCCACGTGTATGGATGTAAACTCTCCAACCTGGCAGGATGTGGACAGCTCTAGAGGCAGGCTGCCATTTAGGGAGGTAGTGATAAGCCAATGGGTTAGGTCACAGGTCAAATTAATAGAATATATGAATAAATATCAATTTAACGTAGAAATGGTCAAAGACTTCTCCAATAAATACGCAGTCAGCCCTTGTTTGCACCCATTAATGCTTCAACTTTAGTACCTCAGGAAGGACGAATGACAACAACTGAGGTCGTCATTCCCAGACAGGTAGAGAGAAAAGGATTGGGAAAGGGAAGCAACTGAAAAGATCCGGCCAGCCTTAGAGGGACAGCGGTGTGGTGAGAACATCACGCTAACTGCCAGTAGGACAAGAAGGAACCTCCCAGACAGCAGACAGACCAGGGGTCCCCTCTCTGCCTGTCTGAAATAAGAAGGGGCCATAAAAGCGTGGAGGGCGACGGGAAAGGAGTGTGAGCTCAAAGAGAAGTGGGGAGATATAGGTGGGGGGGTGAAAAACACAAAGGAGATCAAACAGAGAACCAAACAGAGAACTAAAACTGAGACAGAAGTGGGTATCTGTGAGAGGGATACGTTTCTTTGACACTGAGCAGTAAGCATTCATCTCCCCTCCTTCTCTGTGTCTCCTTTCTTTTGTCAGCCTGATCGCTGATCCCACCCTGGGAAAGTCTGTGCCGGAGTTCAGCTCACACCGGAGATCCGCCCTCAGCTTTAACCAATGTGTTTGCTGGCCATGGAAAGCAGCCATTCAATGGCCTCCTCCATGTCAGGGAGGGAAGCTGCCCTAGGTTAACCCCTCAATAGCCAGAACAGACAAGAGCAGAAAGGAGCAGACCGGGAGCAGGCAGGAGCACACCAGGAGCAGGCAGGAGCAGACCAGGAGCAGGCAGGAGCAGACTAGGAGCAGGCAGGAGCAGGCAGGAGCACACCAGGATCAGGCAGGAGCAGGCAGGAGCAGACCAGGAGCAGGCAGGAGCAGACCAGGAGCAGGCAGGAGCAGACCAGGAGCAGACCAGGAGCAGGCAGGAGCAAACCAGGAAAATATAAGGCCACCTCTCTGCTGAGGGAGAGCTCGATCTCTCAATCCTGTATGCATCTATAGGGGCCTTTTGGGCTGGAGGCTACTAGATAGCACAATGCTAACACAGTGGCCAACAGAGTGGCTGCTAACACTGGGGCCAACACTGGGGCCAACACAGGGGCTAACACAGGGGCTAACACAGGGGCTAACACAGGGGCCTACACAATTCCTATTCTGTTCATGCTAACACTAGGTTATGCTAGCTGTACAAAAACAACACGTTCATTCATTTCCCTCCCCAACCTGCTTCAGTATCTCCCTCCTCCCCAACCTGCTTCAGTATCTCCCTCCTCCCCAACCTGCTTCAGTATCTCCCTCCTCCCCAACCTGCTTCAGTATCTTCCTTGTCCTCATCCTGCTTCAGTATCTCCCCCGATGTCATGGATTAACTTCCACCATCTTAATACATTTTATGGGCTTGCATTGCTAGATAAATAAAAGCTTAATTTGGCAAATTCAATCAGTTGTGCTGAAAGAAGGTCCAGTATAAGTGAGGCATTTAGAAGCCACAGACGTGGAATGAATGGGACATCATCTGGTAGCAACAGGAAGTGACCAGGAGCCCAAATACCCAGTGAGCCAAACCAAACCTGTCAGTCCCACTGACCCAGCCTCCGTCCTGAGATGACACACAAGGCGAAAAAAAAAACTGGTTGTCATGGTTTCTCATGCCTCTGCTCTCGTCTAATCTCCTCCTGTTTCATGGGTGCTAGTGTCAGAGTGAAGCTCATAGGCAGGAGAAAGAGAAGACAGGGAGAAATATAAAAGGACAAGTGGAAGATTCAAGACTGAAAGAAAATAATACATTTAAAAAAGACTTAAGATTGTGTGTTTGTCGCAAACAGACGTTCTCGTTGTCTTTGTCTCAGCAATTCAGGTAGAGAGAACACTAAACACCAATGCAGACACAGGCAAAGCCATAAAAATGCAGACAGATGTACACAAATAGCTTGTCCCTGGTGTGACTGGTGGGACTGCTGGCAGGCAGGTCTGTGATGCTGGAGCAGACAGGGATGTATTGGCAGTAATGCAGAGGCTGGCTAGAGAGCCTGTTACATATTCACAGCAGTATAGCATCGTTCACTAGCCTGACACTAGCACTGACACTGGCCTAATAACACAGGCTGACACTAGCCTAATAACACAGGCTGACACATATTAACACAGGCTGACACTAGACTAATAACACAGGCTGACACTAGCCTAATAACACAGGCTGACACATATTAACACAGGCTGACACCTAATAACACAGGCTGACACTAGACTAATAACACAGGCTGACACTAGACTAATAACACAGGCTGACACTAGACTAATAACACAGGCTGACACATATTAACACAGGCTGACACTAGACTAATAACACAGGCTGACACATATTAACACAGGCTGACACTAGACTAATAACACAGGCTGACACTAGACTAATAACACAGGCTGACACTAGACTACTAACACAGGCTGACACTAGACTAATAACACAGGCTGACACATATTAACACAGGCTGACACTAGCCTAATAACACAGGCTGACACATATTAACACAGGCTGACACTAGACTAATAACACAGGCTGACACTAGCCTAATAACACAGGCTGACACATATTAACACAGGCTGACACTAGACTAATAACACAGGCTGACACTAGACTAATAACACAGGCTGACAATAGACTAATAACACAGGCTGACACTAGACTAATAACACAGGCTGACACATATTAACACAGGCTGACACTAGACTATTAACACAGGCTGACACTAGACTATTAACACAGGCTGACACTAGCCTAATAACACAGGCTGACACATATTAACACAGGCTGACACTAGACTATTAACACAGGCTGACACTAGCCTAATAACACAGGCTGACACATATTAACACAGGCTGACACTAGACTAATAACACAGGCTGACAATAGACTAATAACACAGGTAGCCTTTTTATTTGTTGGGGAGTGCAACAGTTAGTTATCGTTATCGCTTAATTAATGTGCAACGTTGAGGTGCTTTATCATTGACATTCTGTTTGCCCCTTTAAAGAAGTTATCTTTGAACTAAATGACATTTTGCTTCCTCCTTATCTTTGGCGTTAATAAAATGTAGCCACTCCTTTGACCACTTAGCACGTTCAGCCAGCTTAAATGTAGCAAATGAGGGCATGAGGCAATTCAATTTAATTCGTTTAATACAATAACTTTAGTGAATTTGATGTTTGTTTGTGCACCAGTGATTTGATTTAAATAACATGACACTTGCCAAGACATAACGTTACATTATAGGACCCACTAGTATTCATAGCAGTATAGAGAAGCTCAGATGTTCTGGTTTTGAGACATTTGGATACGGGTCTTTAATTGAACTGGGTCTTGATCCCCATCTCGAATTATGGCTGTAATAAAATAAAAAACAGATGAGCACTGGATGGCCAGAGAGTGAGCACTGGATGGCCAGAGAGTGAGCACTGGATGAGTAGAGAGTGAGCACTGGATGAGTAGAGAGTGAGCACTGGATGAGTAGAGAGTGAGCACTGGATGAGTAGAGAGTGAGCACTGGACGGCCAGAGAGTGAGAAAGGCTTTTCTGCCAAAAGTGACCAAGTCATTTTAACATGAATCCCTATAATTTGCAGGAGAACATATAGTCTTATTCTCCTTCTAGGCTTTACAGACCACAGTATAATGTGTCCATAACTAATGAGACAAAAGCATGTCATGATAACAGCAACCAGCCCTTTAAACTGACTGCCCTGCTGTGTGTGTGCTTCAAACTACGCACGTCTTCCACAGATTTGCTAGCTTCAGTTCCAGGACAATAGGGTAAAAATACTTTTTCCTCTGGCTCATTTGTAATCATCAGGCCTCATTTCAACCGGTGTTATTGAGTTTAAGGGCAACTGTGACCACAGCTCCTGTAGAGAGCTTCAGAACTAATGCAGTTGTGATGTGATAAAGGGTAAGAGATCTGGTGATCCCAGGACTAGCTGGATCTGGATCTGTGGGTCTGGATCTGGCTGTCATTAGGGATCACCCACTGAGGGGCATCGTCGTCTGTCAAGGCAAATTAGAAATGGGATTATTTTTCTCACTGCAATGAGTAGAAAATAAACGTACGAGTACAACTATTACGAATTAAAAGTAATAGTTTTACATATTGCATTTAACAGATACAAAAAGTCCACCTCACAAACAACACTCAACCTCTAACCAAGGTTTTTTCTCCCCTCAGTAAAGCAAACATGCCAGTCAGTATTCAATGCCAACATGCAAAACACGCAAAGATGCAGCTGACAATATGACCTGAAAAGTGCAGAACACAATGACTGACGAGTGAACACACAAGTGTAAACATGCCTTGAGAAGGCTGAGTTAGTATTTCACTTTCTTCTCCATTCCGTGGATTATCTGAACTCAGATACAGACAAACAGAGAGCTAAAGAGGAATACAGAGAAGTAGTTGCAGAAAGACATAGAAATGCATCAAATCACTGGTGCACAAACATACATCGATTGTCTAATAAAGTCCTCCCACAAACCCAATCAAACTCATCCATGACCACTACAGCTCAAATAAGCCCTCAATACTGCCCTCAACTCCGCCCTCATCCCTGACCCCCACTCAAGACATTTTCCAGCTAGCCTTTCTTTGGAATGTCTCAGTTGAAAGGCATTCCCGGGATAGCTTTACCCACGGAGACAAAAGCACTACAGTCCTGAGACTAATCTAGATATCTAGTGAGAGATCAGGCATGAAGAGGTCATATCCTCAGAGTCCTTACCTCTAAAGGTTCTGGAGGAGGTCCACTACAAGCTAACCATGAAGAGGTCATATCCTCAGAGTCCTTACCTCTAAATGTTCTGAAGGAGGTCCACAACAAGCTAACCATGAAGAGGTCATATCCTCAGAGTCCTTACCTCTAAATGTTCTGGAGGAGGACCACTACAAGCTAACCAAGAAGAGGTCATATGCTCAGAGTCCTTACCTCTAAATGTTCTGGAGGAGGTCCACTACAAGCTAACCATGAAGAGGTCATATCCTCAGAGTCCTTACCTCTAAAGGTTCTGATGGAGGTCCACTACAAGCTAACCATGAAGAGTGGGCTAAACAAATACCTGCTCTCTGGCTAGTTAGCTGATGGTCTGTCCATACTACCTCGAGAACGACACCAACAAAATTGGGACGGGCCCAGACACAGTATGGGGGTGTTCTCCGTACGTCGCTTAATACATCTGAGATCAAATGAGACATCCAAGATGACATTATCTGGCTACTCATCATCCGGCTAATTCGGTTCTCCGAATACACCTGCCATTTACGATGAGTATAGCTGGACTGAGTCAGCTGAGATAAATGCGCGTCCACGCGTTCGTTTAAAAGGCGACATGTATCGATAGTAGAAACCTTGATCAGCGACACTCCTATTGGCTACTCATCATGGCCAAAGATCACGCCCACTTTTTCTCCTCAGCAGAACCAGAGATATTGATGGAAGGTTATGCGGAACTTGAATGTTTAATTAAAACGCAAGGGAACATTGCAAAGTCTGCAAAAGCCAGGAGAGGGCTGGCAAAAAGTAGCAGACAAATTAAATACGTTTGTGGTCACCATATGGTTCTATCAATTGTTACGGTATTGTTTTTTAATAATGTCATAAATTCATTTCATATTTTCTAAATGTCAGAGCCACCACAGGACAGTACATTTCTTCCACAATTCCCACTGCGTAAAATACGATTTCTGCCCACATTTATTCATACAAACTCCAACACACATGTTCCCATGTTCTAGTCGGTCCATGAGTAATCCCCTAATTAAATGGTAGTCTTTACTTATATTGTTCTTAGTCACCTAAGTCTCTTTTAAGACACAGGTAAATGCATGTGTTTGTCTGTTCATATCAGCAATCAAGAATCGGAAATCAGAATTAAAAAAGTGTTTAATCGCCATGAATGTGTTAACAGACAATGAATTTACTTTGGCAGTGCGTACATAAAACATATGAATATAACAATATTAATTATACTAAGGAGCTGAGGGGGTATATGGATAAGTAATATACAAAATACTGTACCAAAATACAGTATTTTGTCATTTGTTGCTGCATTAAATTAAGTACACCTATAATCCAAATGACTGGTACAGTTATTTCAGCTGTTAAACATTGAGTAATGATAAATTGCTTTGACTTGTGAAAGTCAAAACTGTGTAGGAATGTAAAAATATGACCACACTTTTCCCCCACGTTTTTCGCATCTTCAATAATGGAACGAGCCACTCGCAAATAATATTAAGAAAACGGTATAACGGTATATCCAACGAGTCGAACATCTAATGTGTGGATCCAACAAATTAATTATGTATTTGACACCCTAACGGGAAAACCGATACATCTCAATAGAGTTTCGCTCTGCATTAAAGGGTCTTGTCTATCTCACAATACGGAATTATTTAATAAGCTCTGACTGCGAATTGTTCTTCTGTTAACGTACAGGACATGGCTGTGAATGACTTCCCACGTCACATCCGCCTATAAAGCAGCCATCTAATCGTGTTTACATGAAATAAACCTGCTCCGGAGCAGGTTCAAGCTTAAGCACCTGTTGCTATGACAACAAGTACAGGATGAGCTTCGGAGAACCGAACTATCCCGGATTATGCCAAATCAACAACAATCAAATCCGGCTAACTGAGTTAGCGACGTACGGAGAACACCCCCCTGGTTCCCCCGAGCCACTCTGTTTTGTAAGTGACGGAAATGAACGCTTGCTCATGCAGCAGAAACGGCAAGGCACAGAAGAATGTAGATTGTTTGTGGTTTAATCGCCCCCATTTCAGAACCACAGCAGGCGGGCATGCACATAAACACAGCATAAAAAGCAAAAGCAACAAATAAAACAAATACAACTATTGTGCTAAACTCCATGTTTATATTGTCCTCATTGATCCATTTCGCTCAACTGATAACTGACAGGCCCAGGTGGCAAATCTTTTGTGGACAACATGTGAGTCATATGCACCTGAAAAAAAGCCGTTGTGTCAATGAGAAATGTATGGGGAGGTTGTGTAGCAATGAGTCCGAATACAGAACCTGAAATGTATGGGGAGGTTGTGTAGCAATGAGTCCGAATACAGAACCTGAAATGTATGGGGAGGTTGTGTAGCAATGAGTCCGAATACAGAACCTGAAATGTATGGGGAGGTTGTGTAGCAATGAGTCCAAATACAGAACCTGAAATGTATGGGGAGGTTGTGTAGCAATGAGTCCAAATACAGAACCTAATGCAAGTAGATTGGAAGAGCTAAACTGATGGGACTGCTTACATAAAGGGCCTTTATTTTGCCACCACAATGCTATCATGAAAACACTTACTGTGGGGTTAGGAGGGCACAATACCAGCACAGACCAAATATGCAAACATTAGCAGGGCTATTAACCCTAATGTCATTCTGGCTGGAGACCTACAGTAGTTATACAGGACGTCACACTGATGGAGACCTACAGTAGGTTATACAGGACGTCATACTAGCTGGAGACCTACAGTAGGTTATACAGGACGTCACACTGATGGAGACCTACAGTAGGTTATACAGGACGTCACACTGATGGAGACCTACAGTAGGTTATACAGGACGTCATACTGATGGAGACCTACAGTAGGTTATACAGGACGTCATACTGATGGAGACCTACAGTAGGTTATACAGGACGTCATACTGATGGAGACCTACAGTAGATTATACAGGACGTCATACTGATGGAGACCTACAGTAGGTTATACAGGACGTCACACTGATGGAGAACTACAGTAGGTTATACAGGACGTCACACTGATGGAGACCTACAGTAGGTTATACAGGACGTCATACTGGCTGGAGACCTACAGTAGGTTATACAGGACGTCATACTGGCTGGAGACCTACAGTAGGTTATACGGGACGTCATACTGGCTGGAGACCTACAGTAGGTTATACAGGACGTCACACTGATGGAGACCTACAGTAGGTTATACAGGACGTCATACTGATGGAGACCTACAGTAGGTTATACAGGACGTCATACTGGCTGGAGACCTACAGTAGGTTATACAGGACGTCACACTGATGGAGACCTACAGTAGGTTATACAGGACGTCATACTGGCTGGAGACCTACAGTAGGTTATACAGGACGTCACACTGATGGAGACCTACAGTAGGTTATACAGGACGTCACACTGATGGAGACCTACAGTAGGTTATACAGGACGTCACACTGATGGAGACCTACAGTAGGTTATACAGGACGTCATACTGGCTGGAGACCTACAGTAGGTTATACAGGACGTCACACTGATGGAGACCTACAGTAGGTTATACAGGACGTCCCACTGATGGAGACCTACAGTAGGTTATACAGGACGTCACACTGATGGAGACCTACAGTAGGTTATACAGGACGTCACACTGATGGAGACCTACAGTAGGTTATACAGGACGTCATACTGGCTGGAGACCTACAGTAGGTTATACAGGACGTCATACTGATGGAGACCTACAGTAGGTTATACAGGACGTCACACTGATGGAGACCTACAGTAGGTTATACAGGACGTCATACTGGCTGGAGACCTACAGTAGGTTATACAAGACGTCACACTGATGGAGAACTACAGTAGGTTATACAGGACGTCACACTGATGGAGACCTACAGTAGGTTATACAGGACGTCATACTGATGGAGACCTACAGTAGGTTATACAGGACGTCACACTGATGGAGACCTACAGTAGGTTATACAGGACGTCATACTGGCTGGAGACCTACAGTAGGTTATACAAGACGTCACACTGATGGAGACCTACAGTAGGTTATACAGGACGTCACACTGATGGAGACCTACAGTAGGTTATACAGGACGTCATACTGGCTGGAGACCTACAGTAGGTTATACAAGACGTCACACTGATGGAGAACTACAGTAGGTTATACAGGACGTCACACTGATGGAGACCTACAGTAGGTTATACAGGACGTCATACTGATGGAGACCTACAGTAGGTTATACAGGACGTCACACTGATGGAGACCTACAGTAGGTTATACAGGACGTCATACTGATGGAGACCTACAGTAGGTTATACAGGACGTCATACTGGCTGGAGACCTACAGTAGGTTATACAGGACGTCACACTGATGGAGACCTACAGTAGGTTATACAGGACGTAGGACGTCACAGGACAGCTCCACCCAGACAGACAGATGTCCACACCGCCTTTGAATACCTCAGCAACTGGGTAATTTGTTTGTCATGTCTGGCCACATCTCCCACTCAAGCCCTGGCTGGGTCCTTAACTAGAAAAAAACATTCACTCTTTGACACTGAAAACAACTTCAAGTACTTTTAAGGTCTCTAGCATTTCAAAATGTTCTAATGCGGATTTCCACATGCTTTTGGAGCTACATATGAATTAAACTGGATTAGTTTCATATTTAGCATCAAGGGTTACCATATTGGCCTGTGTATATAATCATCTATATGAGTCACATTGGCACAGCTTGATAATGTTACACTGAGGCATTTCTTTGCCTCCGTCAAGATCACATAAGACTTACAGATACCAGGCGGAATATGTGCGGAGCGCTGGTTAGCAATTAAAATACCAAGATCATGACAAGGAATTCCTTAGTCGTTGATAAATAACTGATTAGTCCCAGAAGAGAAGAGTGGGAAAAGAGAGGGGGAGTAAGAGAGAGAGAGAGAGAGAGAGAGAGAGAGAGAGTAAAGTAGGGAGAGAGTAAGAGAGAGGGAGAGAGAGAGAGAGAGAGAGAGAGAGAGAGAGTAAAGTAGGGAGAGAGTAAGAGAGAGGGAGAGAGAGTGGGAGAGAGAGAGAGAGAAAGTAAGAGAGAGAGAGTGTGTACAGGGGCTTTTTATGCTTTCTTTTCAGCCTTAAAACTACATGTATTTTTTACACACAATACTCCATAAAATCCCTGTGTCACTCAAAATCAGGCTCAGTTACCACATGTATCCATTGGTCATCCTTTCTACATTGTAATGTTTGGACATGATTTGAAATAGCAAACACTTGCCAAAAGTAAAACCAAGCCATGAGGCTTAAGGAATTATATGTAAAGCTTTGAAACAGGATTGTGTCAAGGCCCAGATCTGGGAAAGGCAAATAATATGTGCAGCAGTTCCACAGTGGCCCTCATCATATTTAAACAGAAGTTTGAACCCACCAACACTCTACTTGAGTTGGGAGGAGGGTAACCAAGAGCACATTGGTCACTCAGACAGAGCTCTAGAGTGTCTGTATGGAGAACGGAGAACCTTCCAGAACCTAAAGGACAGCAGAGTTCCCAGATGGATGTCACTCCTCAGTAAAAGTTTCAGAGAAAAGCTTGAGAGGTCAAAAAAAGCACATAATGGACACCACGAAAAAGCCTGAGTACTTTCTGAATACACTCATATAAGCAGGACCTACAAAGAAACCCAAGGCTTTATTAGATCAGATAGTCCGCCGCTTGTAATGTTTAGAGAAGACACACCCCTCAATCACTAAGGCAACAACACGTATCAACCTGCATCACCTGGCAGCAAGGAAAAAAACAACACAAAAACATAAAAAAGAATCACTCACAAACAAAAAATATTTAAACACCACTAACACACAAAAAACTCACACAGACAATAACACACGGCACATTTAAAGCAACACACTGTCCCACCAATCACAGAACGAACCACGTAACCCCACCGACACAAACACACACACACACACTCTAACGTAACGCGTTGGACATCTTTGCAGTAACTCAAGCCAGGGCTGACAAGTTTGGTCTATCGTTTTAGGAGCAGAAGTTTCCACTACGTCTGCAAACCACAGCAGTACAAGTGCTCAAAGCAAGGAAAAAGGCAAAAAACAGAGACCAAGAGACAGCAGTGGTAGAAACTCACAGGATAAAAACAACGGCAAAAAAACTGGATAGATGGAGGTGGCAGAACTAAAGCCTTTTTCCATCCTACAGGGGATTAGGGTTGTGTCCCGTTCACATCTGAACCAATAACAGTAGGGTACCTATTCTTCATCCTACAGGGGATTAGGGTTGTGTCCCGTTCACATCTGAACCAATAACAGTACGGTACCTATTCTTCATCCTACAGGGGATTAGGGTTGTGTACCGTTCACATCTGAACCAATAACAGTACGGTACCTATTCTTCATCCTACAGGGGATTAGGGTTGTGTCCCGTTCACATCTGAACCAATAACAGTACGGTACCTATTCTTCATCCTACAGGGGATTAGGGTTGTGTCCCGTTCACATCTGAACCAATAACAGTACGGTACCTATTCTTCATCCTACAGGGGATTAGGGTTGTGTCCCGTTCACATCTGAACCAATAACAGTACGGTACCTATTCTTCATCCTACAGGGGATTAGGGTTGTGTCCCGTTCACATCTGAACCAATAACAGTACGGTACCTATTCTTCATCCTACAGGGGATTAGGGTTGTGTACCGTTCACATTTGAACCAATAACAGTACGGTACCTATTCTTCATCCTACAGGGGATTAGGGTTGTGTCGCGTTCACATCTGAACCAATAACAGTACGGTACCTATTCTCCATCCTACAGGGGATTAGGGTTGTGTCCCGTTCACATCTGAACCAATAACAGTACGGTACCTATTCTCCATCCTACAGGGGATTAGGGTTGTGTCCCGTTCACATCTGAACCAATAACAGTACGGTACCTATTCTCCATCCTACAGGGGATTAGGGTTGTGTCCCGTTCACATCTGAACCAATAACAGTACGCTACCTATTCTCCATCCTACAGGGGATTAGGGTTGTGTCCCGTTCACATCTGAACCAATAACAGTACGCTACCTATTCTCCATTCAACAGGGGATTAGGGTTGTGTCCCGTTCAAATCTTAACCAATAACAGTACGGTACCTATTCTCCATTCTACAGGGGATTAGGGTTGTGTCCCGTTCACATTTGAACCAATAACAGTAGGGTAGCGCTACCCTTTCTCCAGAGCTTTGAAATACAAAATCTTAATAACTGCTGTTTGCCGGTCCAGTGGACCTAACCCTTATTCAAAACACACAACAGGTCTGTAGTAATTATGGAGTTATTGTCTCATGGTGTTATTATTGAGTTATTGTCTCATGGTGTCCTGTGTTTTGTCAACATGCTCCCCCATCAGGCTGTAGCTTACTAGGACTCTGCTTTCTGTTGGCACCACAAACAACGTAGTACGTTGGACTTACAACCAGATAATAACCTGGTTGCATAAGTGTGCACAACCTGTTATAACTGGGGATGTGGCTGTGTTCAGAATTAACCAATCACATTTAAACGTATGTTAAATAGAACTCAATCAATCAATCATTAGAAACGGCCCCATAGTGTGTTATAACTATCCAGATAAAAGTAGCAGCACTAACTGTTTATTCTGGATTTCTTCCTCTGGTTGATACTCAGCAAAGCATCTAAGACTTATTCTTCCCTGTCCAATTAAAAATCATTTTATCTATCAACAACAGGCGGTACCTAAAGGATTTATCTTTTTTAAACTGTGTCTGCCTTTTCTGTGGGTAATTAAAGGAGCCTACATCACCATGTTTATCAGTTCATTGGTCCAAAACTATCTGTTGTCGTAGAGAACTCGAGGCACTGTTTTTCTGGGTTTTTAAAAATGTCCAGGACATGTCCGGATTCTTTGGAAAATAACAATTTCTGCATAACAATTAAACATGTTTAAACAATACAGCAAGTTACAGGATCGAAAGTATTCAAAGTACTAAAATCAAACCGTTTCTATCAGGCAACCGCACAACCACACATGTGCTTCACTGCCTACTCTAGTTGCCTTTTAGGTTAATAATAAGAAGCACATACCCTCTAATAAATAGATCTCTAAAGCAAAGGTTGTTGTTCTATTTCCTTAAAGACACAAAACAGTTATCTAGAATCTCTTCCTATTAGCTTATCATGAGTGGCGAGACAGAAGAAAGACATGGCATGAAGCCAGAGAGCGAGTGAGTAGAAACAGTACATCTCCTGTTTAGATAGAGGTATCTGTTCTCTGGCACACAGTGTTCTGTTATTGGAAATGTTGTTAGGCAGTCTTCTCTTGCGTAACCAAGTAAGCTTTCCAGGTCAAAGTTCGTAGGTTATGACGGGCCATGCTCCTTTATGCCTCCGACAGATTTTCAGTCACATCACCTCTCCAGTGCTCAAAGCACCACTGTCCCCCCCAGGGGTTCTGGATGTAGTCTAGTGCTGAGAGACTGCTTCAGATTTACCCCACACTGCCCTCTCTGTCCCGCTAAAACTCACACATCAGCACCTCTTTATCATTCTTTCAAGTGTTGGCCTGCAAATTCACCACGGGACATATCCACGTTATTTACACTGATGAATCCTGTTTCCTTGAGCGGCTGCCATCTCACTCTCAACTGCTGAAATTTGTAGCCCAGTGTGGTTTGCTTTCTTTTTTTCGGGGGGTTGCATTTTTCCAGTCAAGGGTAAAAAAAGAAGAAGGAAAGAAAGAGGTAAGAGTCTGGGATGAGATGGGGGGGGTAAGAGTCTGGGATGAGATGGGGGGAAGAGTCTGGGATGAGATGGGGGGGGTAAGAGTCTGGGATGAGATGGGGGTAAGAGTCTGGGATGAGATGGGGGGTAAGAGTCTGGGATGAGATGGGGGAGGGTAAGAGTCTGGGATGAGATGGGGGGGGTAAGAGTCTGGGATGAGATGGGGGGTAAGAGTCTGGGATGAGATGGGGGGTAAGAGTCTGGGATGAGATGGGGGGGGTAAGAGTCTGGGATGAGATGGGGGGGGTAAGAGTCTGGGATGAGATGAAGGGGGGTAAGGGTCTGGGATGAGATGGGGGGGGGGCAAAACAAAGCAAATGTGTGTGGCTCCCAGGTACACACACTATCACACACCATTCATGTCCGCGCCTGCTGGGCAGCCAAGCCAACTTGTGGAATTCATGCTGTATACAGTTAGAATAGGCTACAGGAGGGAATACAGGAAGGATAGGCTACAGGAGGGAATACAGGAAGGATAGGCTACAGGAGGGAATACAGGAAGGATAGGCTACAGGAGGGAATACAGGAATAGGCTACAGGGACCAGAAGGGAATACAGGAAGAATAGGCTACAGGAGGGAATACAGGAAGGATAGGCTACAGGGACCAGAAGGGAATACAGGAAGAATAGGCTACAGGAGGGAATACAGGAATAGGCTACAGGGACCAGAAGGGAATACAGGAAGAATAGGCTACAGGAGGGAATACAGGAAGGATAGGCTACAGGGACCAGAAGGGAATACAGGAAGAATAGGCTACAGGAGGAATTCCATTTTGAATGTCTCTCAGGTATTTATTCTCTACAGGGTCCTTTACTCTCAATGAGACATTTTTGCATCAAAGACATATCGGTCTTATAAATGATCATACACTAGTCTAGGTTACAGGAATGCATACAGCAGAAATTAGCAAAGTCAGTTGTCCAACTATTAATTTTGCTAATGTTTTGCGTGATCATAAACTATTCCAAGATGGCGTAACTGTGCAGACGTGTTTTGTCTCTGTCCCCTGTATATAGTTCTCGTTTGTCCTATGTTTCTGCAAGTTACGAGCTAAGAAATTGTTTCGCAAACATTTCTTTCCTCTATTTTTTTTCCTGCTATTTTTGTTTTTTCAACTTTCTCCTGCGTGCAACGCAAACTTTGTTAATCACGCCGAACCGACGCCGCTTGACGCGGTCTACACAGATTGTCTGAGCCAGCCGGATAGCTTCTCCGCCGCAGCACACCACCAGCCCGGCGGCCTCAATTCTTTCCACTGCTCTCTCGGACCATACAATACAACCGGACCTCTTCACCGTACCACCGGATCTCTCTCACTGGACACTGGATACCGCGCACCGCCGGTTCATCACAGACACAGCCAGCTACCTGGAACGGATCCGGCTAACGAGCCTCCGAGCTAACGAGCTACGGCTAGCTAGCGCCGGCTTTGTTCCGGACCCGGACTATAGTCTCTCCTCCTGCTATCGTTGGCTCCGCACCATCAGCACAGCGATTGCAGGACTCTCTTCTACTGCTCTACTGAACTTTCGGACACACTGAACTTTCTCTGGACCTTTGTACTGCATTCATCACCGGACTTCCAGCTAGCCTGCTAGTCAGCTGCTACTAGGTAATACTGCTGCGCCGCTGGGGGTTCAGCACTCACCGGCTAGCCTGAAGACAAAAACAACACCATCCAGCACGGTACTGTGTATTGACTGTTAGCTAGGCTAGCCTAGCTAACAGTAGCTAGCCTACCTAGCTGCGTTCTATCTGCTTCACCTTATATTGAAATATGTTGTGTTACTTGTTGTTTTTGCTCACCATCACCGCCCTACTTCCATGTAGATTCCCCAACCCCCGCCTCTACATTTCTGATAACTCCTTCTCCTCACTGCCTACTGAGTCAGGCACCTCTGGCATATCTTATCTGTCCAGAGATGCAACCTCCTTTATTACTTCATATTTAGATCTACCTCCGCCTAAAACAAATACTGTGATTTCCCTAGCTGCCCATACAGCACTGCATTTAATGTACCATGACCAGATGCCCATTCCCTTATTCAATACTACTCACCGCTCCAAACGACCTGTTCTTAAAGCCATGTGTTACACACTTATCTTACTCCTCTGCTCATCTGGAGATGTAGAGCTCAACCCTGGCCCTGTAACCTCTAGTGCCATCCCCAAGCCTCAGGTGATCACTTTCACTGACTTTTGCATTCGTAAAAAAAATCTTGGGTTCATGCATATTAACATCCAAAGTCTACTCCCTAAACTAGACTTACTTACAGCTCTGGCACACTCAGCCAACCCTGACATCTTAGCTGTGTCAGAATCCTGGCTTAGGAAGTCTGTAAATAACTCAGAAATAACTATTCCCAACTATAACATCTTCCGCCAAGACCGCACAACTAAGGGCGGTGGAGTAGCAATCTACTGCTGTGACAAACTACAGATCTCAGTCATCCTGTCTAGGTCTGTCCCCAAACAGTTTGAGCTTCTAGTCCTAAAAATTAATCTATCCAGAAACAAGGCTATTACTGTTGCTGCCTGTTACAGACCCCCCTCAGCCCCGTGCTGTGCCCTTGACTCCATTTGTGAACTGATTTCCCCCCATCTTTCCTCTGAGTTCATACTACTTGGTGACTTAAACTGGGATATGCTTAACCCCCCAGTCACCTTAATCTCTAAGTTTGATGCACTCAACCTCTCACAAATTATAAATGAACCTACCAGGTTTAATCTTAAATCAGAAACCAAGGGAACCCTCATAGACGTTGACCTGACTAACCTGCCCTGTACATATACCTGTTTATAACCAGGATCTCAGTGATCACTGCCTTATTGCCTGTGTCCGTAATTCTAAACAAGCATGCCCCATTTAAAAAGTTCAGAACAAAAGACCGATACAGACCCTGGTTCACCACTGAACTGACCTCACTTAACCAACAGAAAAACACATTGTGGCGTGTCGCACTAGCATCAAACAAGCCTCGTGATATGCAACTCTTCAAAGAAGCCAGAAACCGGTACACCCAGGTTGTTAGGGAAGCTAAGGCCTGCTACTTCAAACAAAAATTTGCATCCTGTCAGACCAATTCCAAAAAGTTTTGGGACACTGTTAAGTCACTGGAGAACAAGATCACCTCCTCTCAGCTTCCTACGGCCCTAAAATCAGGTACTACTGTAACCACTGATAAGACCAAGATTTTAGAGAACCTTAATAAGCACTTTGCTGAAGCCGGCCATGCTTTTCAACTAAATATACTCACCCAAGCTAACTGCTCTACACCAACACCAGCCACATACCCACGCCTCTCCCCACTCTTCTCCTTCACCCTTATCCAGACAGCCGATGTGCTTAAAGAGTTGCAAAAGCTGGACCCATATAAATCAGCTGGGCTTGATAATCTGGACCCTTCCTTTCTAAAATTATCTGCCAACATTATGGCTGCACCCATCACCAGTCTGTTAAACCTTTCTCTCTCATCTTCGGAAATCCCGAGAGATTGGAAATCTGCTGCAGTCATTCCCCTGTTCAAAGGGGGAGACTCCCTTGACCCAAATTGTTACAGACCTATATCTATCCTACCCAGTCTTTCCAAAGTCTTTGAAAAGCTGGTTAATAAGCAGATTGTCAACCATCTTGAATCCCATCATGTCCTTTCCGCTTTGCAATCTGGTTTTCGTGCTTGTCATGGCTGCACTACGGCTACCGTAAAGGTCCTGAATGACATCATAGCCGCCATTGACAAAAAGCATTACTGTGCAGCGGTCTACATCGACCTGTCCAAGGCATTTGACTCAGTTAACCATCGTGTTCTCATCAGCCGACTCAATAGCCTGGGTTTCTCTCGCGACTGCCTTGCCTGGTTCTCTAACTATCTCTCAGACCGAGTCCAGCGTGTTAAGTCAGAGGGCCTACTGTCGGAACCCAGGGCTGTTGCCACAGGGGTGCCGCAGGGCTCGATTCTCGGGCCGACTCTTTTCTCACTCTACATCAACGATGTGGCTCTCGCTGCTGGAGACTCCCAGATTCATCTCTATGCAGACGATACAATCCTGTACACAGCAGGCCCTTCGTTAGACACAGTGCTCTCAAACCTACAAGAGAGTTTTAATGCCATTCAGTACTCCTTCCGTAGCCTAAAGTTATTATTAAACTCCAGTAAAACTAAGTGTATGCTGTTCAACCGATCTCTGCCCACACCCGCCCGCCTACCGAACATCACCACGCTGGATGGGTCTGAACTTGAATATGTTGATACATATAAATATCTAGGTGTGTTGCTAGACAGCTCTCTCTCCTTCCAACCGCACATTAATAAACTGAAATCTAAAATTAAATCCAGAATCGGCTTCCTCTTCCGCAACAGGACTTCCTTCACTCAGGCTGCCAAACTTGCCTTGGCGAAAATGACTATCATCCCAATGTTCGACATTGGCGATGTCATCTATAGAACAGCCTCAAACTCTCTGCTGAAAAAACTGGACGTGATCTAGCATAGCGTCATACGTTTTGTTACAAATGCCCCTTACAACACCCACCACTGCAAGCTTTATGCATTAGTCGGCTGGCCGTCACTAACTACTCGGCGTTTAACGCATTGGTACCAACTTATTTACAAGTCTCTGCTTGGCAAAGTCCCACTGTACTTAAGTTGTCTAGTTACCATTGCGCTACCCACCCGCAGTCTACGCTCAAGTAGGTATATTGCTTTAGTGACCCCGAAAGCCTGCACAACATTCGGCCGCCAATCCTTCCAGTTTGCAGCCGCCAATGACTGGAACGATTTACAAAAATCCCTAAAACTCAAAACCCTTATCTCACCAGCTGCCTTCAAACGGCTCCTGTCTGAGCACCTGTCAGATCTCTGTACCTGCTAACGGCCCACAACCCCCTTCTCACTTTGCCATGCCATATTTGCATCTGTACTGCTGTCATACCTGTGTACACTGTTGAACCACTCTTTGTGCTCAGATAATGCCCAATTGATCTTTCCCATAACCTCATTTCCTTTACTCCCGTATTTTTTTATTTTTTATTTTTTTTATATGTATATATTTATTTATCACAGTATCTATGCTGCTCAACTGTACTTCATATACCTCATCCTGTTTAATCTTGAAGCTGTATTCCTTACTGTGTCCCACTGCTATTTGCACTCCCGTGTTTGTGTATTCTGTGTAACTATATGTTGTCCTGCACATTTTTTCGCCTTATCTTGGCCAGGTCGCCGTTGTAAATGAGAATTTGTTCTCAATCGGCCTACCTGGTTAAAGAAAGGTTAAATATTTTTTTTTTTTTTTTTTTAAAGCGCTCAAAGGAAAGTACTGTCGATTTGGAAATGAAATGACTTTGTAAACATGGGTGATCATTAATGTAGCTTTCAAGAAATTGATGACAGGTTACTGTTTAAACTGCTAAGCAAACTGCAGGAAAATTAACTCTGATTGCTCCTGTAAATACCATAGGACAAATAAGGCAGCTAAATGAATAAAATGTTGGTTGTACGTTTTTACTGTCCTTCTGACATGCCAGACCAACACCAGAAGTAAGACTCTTCAGAAGAAAATGGAAATGTTATTATAGTACCAGAACGAAAAATCTTCCTGACCGTCTATCTGATACTGTTCTACACATTAATAATGGTGCAACCTGTTACTGTTCTTCACATTAATAATGGTGAAGGCTGAACAAGCCGAATTAAATAATTTGTTAAAATACAGGGTTAAATATCTAATGCACGCAACTAAACACAAATACTATGCAGAAGGGAGCAGACCAAGCCGCCTCCTTGCTCTTACTCTTAAACACCAGGAGAGCAAGCTATCTATCTCTTCAATAAGATGTCCGGAGAAAGGTCTGGTCTCAACCACCCCAGAGATTAACAAAGCGGTTAAACAGTTTTTTGCTCAGCTTTACTCTTCAGAGGCGCAACCGTCCCAGGAACAGTATGACGATTTCTTCACGGGCCTAGATCTTCCTACTTTGTCATCAGAGGACTCCAAGAAACTAGACATGCCAATCTCTTTGGAGGAACTACTCCTGGCCCTAAAATCTACCAATACAGGCCGCTCCCCAGGTATTGATTGCATACCAGCTGAGTTATATCTAGCGCTCTGGGACATTCTGGGCCCAATATGGCTCACTACACTAAATTCAGCTATCGAAAAGGGTCAGTTCAATAGGGATTTGAATAGAGCGCTCATTACAGTGATACCGAAGCCCGGTAAGGACCCGCTAGAATGCTCTAGCCATAGACCAATCTCTTTGATCAATGCGGATTTAAAAATATATGCAAAGGTCCTATCCCTCCGGTTAGAAAAAGTCGTGGGAGGTCTGATAAGTCCGGACCAAACAGGGTTTATGAAGGGGCGGTTAGCCTCTGATAATGTCCGACGCCTGCTGCACATCATTGGAGAAACAGGAAAGAATGACACACCCAGTGGACTCATGTTTGTTGACGCAGAGAAGGCCTTTGATAGGTTGGAATGGCAGTATCTCTGGAGGAATCTCAAGGAGTTTAACTTTGGCTCAGCTTTTATCAAGATGGTCCAAGTTATGTACTCCAACCCTTCGGCCCGGGTCTGCACAGGAGGGGCTTTCTCAGAGTTGTTTGGAATATCCCGCGGCTCGAGACAGGGCTGCCCGGCATCGCCTCTACTTTTCAATCTTTCTTTGGAACCACTTGCCCAACTCATTCGTAGAGGCACAGCAATTGCCCCAATTAAAATAGGTGGCTCTACCCATTCGATATCGCTATATGCGGATGACATGCTCCTGTTTATGTCCGAATTACAGACCTCTCTTCCAAATGCAGTTAAAATATTGGGGGATTTTGGGGTGCTATCAGGTTTTAAACTTAACCTTTCTAAATCGGCGCTGATGCTGCTCAATACGGAGCAAGATAGGAGTGTACTTCCGCCAGGAATTACAATTGCCCAGCAAGTAACCTATTTAGGAGTTCAGATAGGCAAATCGGTTTCGTCCATGGCGAAGTCCAACTATTCTAGCATACTCAAGAAGGTAGAGAGCGACATTAATAGATGGATGCACCTACCGGCATCAGTCCCCTCGCGTATTTCTGTGGTGAAAATGAATATTCTGCCAAGAATTAATTTCATTAGCTCCATGCTGCCCTTAGCACCGCCAGCCAATTACTGGTCGAGGCTAGATTCTCTGCTTAGGAAATTCGTTTGGAACAGTAGGCGGCCACGCATTAAATGGTCTACTCTACAGTTAGACAAACCACAAGGTGGCTGGGCTTGCCCTAACTTCAAGCTGTATCATTGGTCCTTCACACTGCGCAGCCTTACTCATTGGCTGGACCCTGAAACCAGTAATCCGTGGAAAGATATTGAAAAAGAATTGATAGCGCCAATAAGGTTACAAGACTTTCTGTTTTCTGGTATTACACATAAGGCATGTATTCTACGCTTTGGTCCTGTCGTAGCATATGCGTTGCAAACCTTTAAAACAGTTGAGAGGTTTTTGGGAGTGAAGGAAAAATGGCACAGAACTTCCCCCATTTGGCGAAATCTTAATTTATTGACAGGTGGTGGACCTTTCATTCAGGACACTTGGGCTCAAAAGGGTATACAAGTGCTGCAAGATTTGAATGGAGAGAGCGCTCTACTTAGTTTTCAGGACCTTGTCTCCCAATACAATATTCCTGGGAATGCTCTGTTTTACTATTTCAGACTAAGATCTGCCCTGCGAACATACCGCGTTCCATGGGGTCCTGAGTTAAAGATTCACCCAATTGTAGACCTGGTTTTAGGTGCACCTAGAAAAACTGTATCGTACATTTATGCAAACCTGATAACACATCCTAGAGTCTCTATTTCTGGCATGAGAGAGTGGGAAAAGGACATGAGCCATACGGGAAGAGTGGTGAACTGGAATACTGTGTGGGAGAATGTTGCAGATTCCTCAAAAACCCCAATCACCAATTTATTCATTTTAAAATATGTCATAGGACTTATATGACCCCTAGGAAAAGGCACTTGATGGGTTTAGCACCCGATCCATACTGCACATATTGCCAACATGGAACTCTAGGTACGCTCATGCACACTCTGTGGGACTGCCCTGACGTATATATCTTCTGGACCAAAATACTAGACAATATATCCACATTGACCGGTACAGACCTTCCTATCGACCCTGCTCTCCATCTTCTAAACGATGACTCTATGATCCAAATCACTGAGAGGACACGCAAACTCTGGCTGGCCGGCATAACTGCAGCCAAAAAGATAATTGTCCAGTGCTGGATTCCACCTCACACTCTTTCAGTTAAACACTGGCTGTCCTACTATCTCGACATTCTGTTTCTCGAACTTTCATCTGCCAGAATTAACAGGGCTCGACCTGGTACCTTACAGATGTGGAGGTGTGCAATCTCCGTAGTAAAAGAAATGTTGCTATGCTGAGTGCACAACACTCTCATTGCTCTTGTCACGGTCACTTTTATTTCTTATTGTTTCTCCTGACTCATGCACTGCTTATTGGTCTGTATCTGTCTTCTTTTTTATTTTTTTTTTTTTTTTTTTTATTAATTTTATTATTTTTTTGTTTATGAAACTGTAGTGGTTTTGCTACCCATGTAACTATCCCATGTGCGGGGGTTGGGGGGCGGGGTGTTTTTTGTTTCTGTCTGTTCTTATGAAACAATAAAAACATTTAATTACAAAAAAAATTATAATGGTGCAACTTGTTACTGTTCTTCACATTAATAATGGTGCAACCTGTTACTGTTCTTCACATTAATAACGGTGCAACCTGTTACTGTTCTTCACATTAATAATGGTGCAACCTGTTACTGTTCTTCACATTAATAATGGTGCAACCTGTTACTGTTCTTCACATTAATAATGGTGCAACCTGTTACTGTTCTTCACATTAATAATGGTGCAACCTGTTACTGTTCTTCACATTAATAATAATGGTGCAACCTGTTACTGTTCTTCACATTAATAATGGTGCAACCTGTTACTGTTCCATGAACAGTTAAGCCCACATGGTCTGAACCCATGAACATTTAAGCCCACATGGTCTGAACCCATAAACAGTTAAGCCTGCATCAACCCATGAACAGTTAAGCCCACATGGTCTGAACCCATGAACAGTTAAGCCCACATGGTTTGAACCCATGAACAGTTAAGCCCTGCCCTCCATGCATGTAGGGTGTGGAAACACTGTAGAGAACCTTCCAGACAGACCAAATCCTGCCAGCAAACTAAATAAAGTAAATGCATACCCTTTCTCTGCATAGGCCTACCAAAAAATATATAACTATGGCCAAATTGCATTGTAAATAGATACACTAAGATGTCATAAATGTCATGAAATTGATCCATTCATGCTGTCAACAGAACATGCTATTGTGTGGGCTACCACAGATTGAGAAATGCACATTTCCAGACATGAAAATGTACAAACTGACTTGTGTGTATTTTAGCATTCTGTAATCTGTAAAATTAATAAAATGCTGTACTTACTTCTTTGGCAGTGGTTGTGATTCCAACAGCGCTCTCCAAAATGTCCATTGATGGTGGTCTGAGGGCAGATTATTTTCCCCTGGGCTGTGCCCGGACATATGTCCCCACACTCAAGGTCATTCTTATTGGCCAAAATGTAGTTGTCCTCCACCGTGTCCAGGATCTTGGACCAGTCCAGGGTGGTGAGGTAGCAGAGGTCTGGGTTCTTCTCCAACCTCACAGCTCCCCTGGTGATGTTCATGAGGCTGTGAAGCCCCAGCTCTTTCAGGTCCACCATCTCAAACAGAACCAAAGCGTAGTTGAAGAACAGGTTGTTTCCTCGGATCACTGTCAGGTTGGGGAACAGCTCGCTGAGGGATTCTAGTCCGTAGACCCGGAACAGGAGTAGGAAGTCTGTGATCACGGTGAGCTTGGGGAAGCTGAGGCCCCTGAAGTCCTCAGGTTTGGCCTTAAACATTAGGAGGATCTTCAAATTGCCCTCGATTACTGTGCAGTTCTCTAACTGCTGGAGGTTGGTCACGTTGTTACGGATGTCTTTACTTGAACAGACTGGAGATCAGAGAGAAGAGATCAGAGAGAAGAGATTGGTCAGAATCCATCACAATGACTAGTAGCGTTAATATTGCCAGAAAACATTACAATGTGCATTTAAATATAATAAAAAATAGTGTGTCAAGCTACAAAACTACTAAATGCAGGTGCACTACTAAATGCAAGGTAATTATTCAATATTTCTGGAAAAATGGCATCCCTGTGCTCCGCCATAAACACCAGCTTATGATTTCACCAAAAGCTGAGGAATATAATTTTAGGAATATCATTTTAATACAGTTTAGTTTGGTGTTGAATGCAAGCATAATGCTAAGCATATGTACTCACAAATCAAAGTGTTGAATGTTACGTTGTGTCAACTTGTGTGTGTTATTTATCTGATATCAATGAAGCCTAGATTCTCATGCCGTATGTCATCTGTAGTGATAAGGCACACTGCAACAAGCGATAGGTGGAAAGTAACTGATTCATTTGACAAATTATCACAATAAGGTTTATTTGCGAAGTCTGTTTACACACACAAGGAATTTGTTCAGACCACTTGCTGCAGCATTTAGAACACACTTTTTTAAACGAACATGAACAGTGCAAACAGAGCAAAACACACACCACGAACAGTTCGACAGGAGACGTAGTCTAGTGGCATAAGTAATAGATACATATAGGATGTGTCATATATATCGGAGTCGTGCAAAGTAGCAAAGTCTAAATGTGAGAGCGGATTTAAAAATGTGCCTAGAGCAGTATGTAGAGCAGTGCAGTATGTAATTATATATACATTTGTTCAACTAAGTTCACCAATGTCTATTGTATCAGAGCTGATAGTGTCCAGGGTAGGTAATAATGGGGTCCAGACTAGTGCGAGAGGAGGGTAGATGCAATTCACGTTGGTTATTATTATTATTCTGTTTTATTCAGAATATTGATTCCTGTATATTGTTGTCATGTATGCTCGACTCAGGACATCATTTAAAGTTTATGTTTGATATTAACGTAATAATTTGTAAAACATTGTAGCCTACTCCCTTCACTGATTAAAACACTGGTTGGGTCCGGCTACTCAGAAGAAAACAGTGTGTGAATGTTATTACTACAAAACAATCAAATGATTAACCCTTTCAACGGTAAGATTATTAGGAATTAAAATGCATACAGAAATCACTTCAATGGCGCTGTAAAATATCTTTAAACTTTTTGCTGAATTTCTTATAGGGGTAGTCCCACAGTTTTAAAGTAAGGGAAAATCCAAGAACTGCCATTTTTTAGAGTGCACCAGAAAGTCTTCCAATACATTCACAAAATTGCTGAGCGCAGTAGTAAATACACAGTGTGTAAAACCACTACACTATAGTAGTAAATATAGAGAGTGTAAGCCCACTACATTATAGTAGTAAATACACAGTGTGTAAACCCACGACTACACTATAGTAGTAAATACCCAGTGTGTAAGCCCACTACATTATAGTAGTGAATACACAGTGTGTAAACCCACGACTACACTATAGTAGTAAATATAAAGTGTGTAAGCCCGCTACACTATAGTAGTAAATACCCAGTGTGTAAGCCCACTACATTATAGTAGTGAATACACAGTGTGTAAGCCCGCTACACTATAGTAGTAAATACCCAGTGTGTAAGCCCACTACACTATAGTAGTGAATACACAGTGTGTAAGCCCGCTACACTATGGTAGTAAATACACAGTGTGTAAGCCCACTACAATATAGTATTAAATACACAGTGTGTAAGCCCACTACACTATAGTAGTAAATACACAGTGTGTAAGCCCGCTACACTATGGTAGTAAATACACAGTGTGTAAGCCCACTACAATATAGTATTAAATACACAGTGTGTAAGCCCTCTACACTATGGTAGTAAATACACAGTGTGTAAGCCCGCTACACTATAGTAGTAAATACTAGGGATGCACCGAAATGAAAATTCTTGGCCGAAACCGAAAAAGAGGAAACCAAGACCGAAAACCGAAAACCGAAACACCGAAATAAATTATGCCAATTATTAGTACCATTGCATTTATGGATATGAGGCACCAAGGGCGTAGGTTTGGTCTCAGCTTCGGTGGGGACATCTCTCCCCCCTCATCCGGCAAGTGAACTTTTACTGAGAATAATGTGATTATTTTTGCGTTTAGTTGAGACAATAGCCTGTTGCTTTTAGATGGTAATGCTGTTTGTCAGATTCAATATATTGTAGCGACCCTGGTGGTGCCACTACTCCGCCCCTACTAATGGGATATCCCAAATAGGCCACATTACATAAGCAAAATATACACAGGAAACATTTCCACTGTTTATTGTGACTGCAAGATTCTAACATATGGGGTATGTATTAACAGAAAGCACTGGTAACTTTACTGTTGTCTTCAGTCACTCTCCTGTGTACTTATAGCGTGTCAGATAACTCCCCTCCCCTAGGTTTTTTTGCCAATCAAATTACGGCGTTTCTAGTACCGTCCTCCTGGCGCTGCGGTCGGAATTGACCCAAATCGCTTCACAAACCCATAACTAGTTCGCTAAAATATTAGTGGGGACAATTTAGTCATGTTAAAATGTTGTTGGGGACATGTCCCCAGCGTCCCCCCTAAATCTACGCCCATGTGAAGCACTTTCTTGCAGGATTTCACTGAACATATCAGACAACGAGGGTACATGCCCCTCATCTAGTGCAGAGAGACGAGTCTTTTTTCTGCGCTCTGATCTCGGTGCGCTGCTGCTCCGTGCGCTGCTGCTCCGTGCCCTACTGCTCCGTGCGCTGCTGCTCCGTGCCCTACTGCTCCGTGCGCTGCTGCTCCGTGCCCTACTGCTCCGTGCGCTGCTGCTCCGTGCCCTACTGCTCGGTGCGCTATTTCTCCGTCTCCACGCGGGTTCTCCGCATCCATCGCCGCCTGGATCATTTCTCGTGCGCGCTGCTTTATTTCTGCATCCAAGTAATGGTCTTTATAACGCGGATCAAGTACAGTCGCGATGAAGTGCAGAGGATCCGAATAGATCACAACATATTTCGGCCGTATTGTTTCGGTGATAAAAGTGTTTCGGCCGAAAACCGAAAATGCCCTTTTGGGCCATTTTCGGCCGAAAATTTTCGGTGGCCGAATATTCGGTGCATCCCTAGTAAATACACAGTGTGTAAGCCCACTACACTATAGTAGTAAATATACAGTGTGTAAGCCCACTACATTATAGTAGTAAATACACAGTGTGTAAACCCACGACTACACTATAGTAGTAAATATACAGTGTGTAAGCCCACTACATTATAGTAGTAAATACACAGTGTGTAAACCCACGACTACACTATAGTAGTAAATATACAGTGTGTAAGCCCGCTACACTATAGTAGTAAATACCCAGTGTGTAAGCCCACTACATTATAGTAGTAAATACACAGTGTGTAAGCCTGCTACACTATAGTAGTAAATACACAGTGTGTAAACCCTCTTCACTATAGTAGTAAATTACACATTGTGTAAGCCCACTACACTATAGTAGTAAATACACAGTGTGTAAGCCCACTACACTATAGTAGTAAATACACAGTGTGTAAGCCCTCTACACTATGGTAGTAAATACACAGTGTGTAAGCCCGCTACACTATAGTAGTAAATACACAGTGTGTAAGCCCACTACACTATAGTAGTAAATATACAGTGTGTAAGCCCACTACATTATAGTAGTAAATACACAGTGTGTAAACCCACGACTACACTATAGTAGTAAATATACAGTGTGTAAGCCGCTACACTATAGTAATAAATACCCAGTGTGTAAGCCCACTACATTATAGTAGTAAATACACAGTGTGTAAGCCTGCTACACTATAGTAGTAAATACACAGTGTGTAAACCCTCTTCACTATAGTAGTAAATTACACATTGTGTAAGCCCACTACACTATCGTAGTAAATACACAGTGTGTAAGCCCGCTACACTATAGTAGTAAATACACAGTGTGTAAGCCCACTACACTATAGTAGTAAATACACAGTGTGTAAGCCCCTTACACTATGGTAGTAAATACACAGTGTGTAAGCCCACTACAATATAGTATTAAATACACAGTGTGTAAGCCCGCTACACTATGGTAGTAAATTACACATTGTGTAAGCCCACTACACTATAGTAGTAAATACACAGTGTGTAAGCCCACTACACTATAGTAGTAAATACACAGTGTGTAAGCCCACTACACTATAGTAGTAAATACACAGTGTGTAAGCCCACTACACTATAGTAGTAAATACACAGTGTGTAAGCCCACTACACTATGGTAGTAAATACACAGTGTGTAAGCCCACTACACTATGGTAGTAAATACACAGTGTGTAAGCCCACTACACTATAGTAGTAAATACACAGTGTGTAAGCCCACTACACTATGGTAGTAAATACACAGTGTGTAAGCCCACTACACTATGGTAGTAAATACACAGTGTGTAAGCTTGCTACACTATGGTAGTAAATACACAGTGTGTAAGCCCACTACACTATAGTAGTAAATACACAGTGTGTAAGCCCACTACACTATGGTAGTAAATACACAGTGTGTAAGCCCACTACACTATGGTAGTAAATACACAGTGTGTAAGCTTGCTACACTATGGTAGTAAATACACAGTGTGTAAGCCTGCTACACTATGTTAGTAAATACACAGTGTGTAAGCCCACTACACTATAGTAGTAAATACACAGTGTGTAAGCCCACTACACATTACCGAACGCAACTCAATCAACACCACCCCTCCCCTCCCCCACAGAATTTACTCACTCACCAATAAACTCACTAATAAACTGCCTGGGTTAATATAACAAACACAAATTATATGGCATTATCTGTTGCCATAATCTACATGTGAACATGTACATCTATAACACGGTTTCCCGTTTGTTTATGTCATTATAGAAAAATAAAAGCTTAGGTCAAAGTGCAGCAGGATTTTTTTAAATGGCATAACTTAGTATGAGATACAGACACTGGGTGTTCTGATTTGGCACGCTACACCATCTTTTAAAGGCAACTTGGGGGCCACTTTGACACATGCTATTAGTCTTTATTGGTTTTGGCCTATCAATAGAAATGAACAGACCAACAATCAATAGTCTTCCATTACAGAAGATATGAGTTCAGGCAACATAGCCGGTGTTTGATGCACTAATACCAAAGTAAACTGAGGCTTAATCAACATTTTCACAAATGTCCTTTACTTTGATTGCAATAAATTATGTTAACTTTAATCAGATTTAATGTCACAGGTATCTCTTAAAAAATCTCAAAGTAACCACATATACAGAACAATTGTAAAATTGAACAATCTACATTGTAACGTGTGGATCTGTGGTCCAATGGAAACACTCACAAATCACCAGTCTCCAACATTACGCCAAAGTGGCAACAGCTGTTGAAAAATACATTTCAATCTGCTGCAGAAATGCACAACTGCACACAATACACATCAACATTAAAGTTAACAACAGCTGTAGTTTATCATTAAAAATTCAGAGGAATGTTGTCTTGTATGTTAATAGATACAGACATTTTTAAAGCAAAAGCATTTGAGGAAATTAATATTCTTAAATACAAATGAAACTGTATCGGACATTTTGGGGAAAAGCCAGTTCTGCACTCCATGACACGGCTTGAAAGTAAAAGTCATGGTTGTTGGTTTAATTATGTAATAATTACTCTTTGTCCAAAAGCACTACTAAAAGCATGTTCACAATGCATATAGTGGAGGCCTAATACAGGCCAATGGTAAAAACAATGTAGCATAAAAATGCCTCAAGTAAACTGCAATTTGTATTCAGTGTGGTTGGTATGAAATGGTCACAACGCAGCCTAGCCAAGCTAATATGCAACCAACATAGTGTTTCTATTTCTAAAAGAAAATGACTTAAGCTTTTTTCCTCAGCCCCCTGACATCATGTGGATTAGGAAAATGATACGTGGTAAATAAGTTACATGCCAAGGGGCCTGTGCCTTCAGTGAAAACAAAACATTTAATATATGTTCATGACAAATCAAGCCGATCGGGTTGGAGATAATAGTCAATTCCTGCGGGCAATGGGGAGAGCTCTACCATAGATTTGTTCTCACACATGCTTAGCATGTACTTAGCATAGCATACTCTACCATGGATTTGTTCTCACACATGCTTAGCATGTACTTAGCTTAGCATACTCTACCATGGATTTTTTTCTCACATATGCTTAGCATGTACCTAGCTTAGCATACTCTACCATGGATGTGTCCTCACACATGCTTAGCATGTGCTTAGCTTAGCATACTTCCCCTTGTCCCCAGCACCAATCTACTACTTCTGACTGATGAAAGGAGCAGTTGGTGCCGGGTTCAACAGACGGTTGTAAAGAGTAAACCAATCATTTCCCTTCCCTGAAGATTTACCATTATTTTACGGAAGAAATAGAAAAAGCATATGTATTCCTATTCCATATTAGAAATTCAAGGGGAACAGTTTAGAGATGAGGAAATAATGTGACCAAACATAAGGAGCTGCCTACGACTGTTCTCCAACAGACGCTGTACCCTCTCA
Source organism: Dallia pectoralis (assembly GCA_029465975.1). Lineage (NCBI taxonomy): Eukaryota > Metazoa > Chordata > Actinopteri > Esociformes > Umbridae > Dallia > Dallia pectoralis. The sequence goes on along the minus strand of CM055761.1, from coordinate 9,478,227 downwards.
CTTAACTAAAAAAAACATCATTCTGAAAATGACCAAAAATTATACAATATTGTTCTATTTCCTCTCAATAAAAACCACAACAAACTTACCGACATACCACTTAGGTATAGTATATAAGATGTACCCTTTTCTATAGCGAAAAACACAATAAATACAATTTAGCATATATATAGCATATATATAGTACACTGGTAAAGTGTACTCCAAAGTGCTGGAAAGGAGGGTTCGGCCAATAGTCGAACCTCAGATTGAAGAGGAACAATGCGGTTTTCGTCCTGGCCGGGGAACCACGGACCAGCTCTTTACTCTCGCAAGGATCCTGGAGGGGGCCTGGGAGTATGCCCATCCAGTCTACATGTGTTTTGTGGATCTGGAGAAGGCATATGACCGGGTACCCCGGGATCTTTTGTGGGAGGTGCTGCGGGAGTATGGGGTGAGGGGGTCTCTTCTCAGGGCCATCCAATCTCTTTACGCTCAAAGCATGAGCTGTGTCCGTGTCCTCGGCAGTAAGTCGGATTCGTTCCAGGTGGGGGTTGGCCTCCGCCAGGGCTGCGCTTTGTCACCAATCCTATTTGTAATATTCATGGACAGGATATCAAGGCGTAGTCATGGGGGGGAGGGGTTCCCGTTCGGTGGGCTGATGGTCACATCACTGCTTTTTGCGGATGATGTGGTCCTGATGGCCTCATCGGTTGGTGACCTTCAGCACTCACTGGATCGGTTCGCAGCAGAGTGTGAAGCGGCTGGGATGAGGGTTAGCACCTATAAATCTGAGGCCATGACTCTCAGCAGGAAACCGGTGGAGTGCCTACTCCGGGTAGGGAATGAGTCCTTACTCCAAGTGAAGGAGTTCAAGTACCTCGGGGTCTTGTTCGCGAGTGAGGGAACAATGGAGCGGGAGATTGGTCGGAGGATCGGAGCAGCGGGGGCGGTGTTGCATTCGCTTCACCGCACCGTTGTGACGAAAAGAGAGCTGAGCCGAAAGGCAAAGCTCTCGATCTACCGGTCAATCTTTGTTCCTACCCTCACCTATGGTCATGAAAGCTGGGTGATGACCGAAAGAACGAGATCGCGGGTACAAGCGGCCGAAATGGGTTTTCTCAGAAAGGTGGCTGGCCTCTCCCTTAGGGATAGGGTGAGAAGCTCAGTCATCCGAGAGGAACTCGGAGTAGAGCCGCTGCTCCTTTGCATAGAAAGGAGCCAGTTGAGGTGGTTCGGGCATCTTGTACGAATGCCACCTGGGCGCCTCCCTAGAGAGGTGTTCCAGGCACGTCCAGCTGGGAGGAGACCTCGGGGAAGACCCAGGACTAGGTGGAGAGATTATATCTCCACACTGGCCTGGGAACGCCTCGGGATTCCCCAGTCAGAGCTGGCTAATGTTGCCCGGGAAAGGGAAGTTTGGGGTCCCCTGCTAGAACTGCTACCCCCGCGACCCGACCCCGGATAAGCGGTTGAAGATGAGATGAGAGATGAGTTGTCAAACAATTACGTCAAACAATTGACCTAATGCCATCAGCGTGACACTTGCATTGTGTTTACAGAGAGAAACAGGGGAAATAACGATTTACATGTTATGTACGATGTTAGAAAGAGACAAAGTGCAAAAGGGAGGTTCAATGTGGGCCTGGGGTTACTTTCCAGGGCTCTAGAGCAATGTAAAAATGTAAAATCCTGATTCATTGTAAAATCCTGATTCATTGTAACATCCTGATTCATGGTAACATCCTGATTCATGGTAACATCCAGACTCATTGTAACATCCAGACTCATTGTAACATCCAGATTCATTGTAACATCCAGATTCATTGTAACATCCAGATTCATTGTAACATCCTGAGTCATTGTAACATCCTGATTCATTGTAACATCCTGATTCATTGTAACATCCTGAATCATTGTAAAATCCAGATTCATTGTAACATCCTGAGTCATTGTAACATCCTGATTCATTGTAACATCCTGATTCATTGTAACATCCTGATTCATTGTAACATCCAGATTCATTGTAACATCCAGATTCATTGTAACATCCTGATTCATTGTAAAATCCTGATTCATTGTAACATCCTGATTCATTGTAACATCCTGATTCATTGTAAAATCCTGATTCATTGTAAAATCCAGAAGGAAAGGAGAGAGCAGGAGGGTTTAAATATTTAGCAATTGATTGCTCAGTACTTTTAAGACAATGACTCTGTCCAGCCAACGGGTGTGAGTTTGCTGAAGAGTTTGGAAAATAACGAAATAGCAATTTATTTGACCAATATTGTGATATTGCGATTTAACCTTAATATGCAATAACTTTTTAAGTTCTTCATCTTCTTTAACAAAGACAAGCACTAAAAGATTGTAATAAATAAATTATAGCTCACATTGAGCTTACAATAAATAATTACTCACGATATTTAATAAATTAAGATGGTTCAGGTTGGTTGGATTATGCGTCAATACCGCCATGTTCAAATAAAGGCTACAGGTTCTCAATGGGATAAAGATTAAAAGATGGAAAATACTCATATGGAAAAATGAGCATGCAAACATTTTCAGTGTCTATTTCTCAAATCACAAAGGGAGGAAGACTGTTAATACTACCCAGGAAATTAAAGGGTGGTATGTGTAATGAATCCCAGAATATTCTGCCCAAATTTAAAGGTTTTGTATTTCACTTCAGCATGGAGCTGATTTACAAGAAAGGGCATTCCGTTCTGGGGTTCTTGAGCCACACCAATGCTGCTTTGGCTTTGTACTCTATTATTGTCCTCTTAAAGCTGAAATTCCTAATTCCTTCCCAAGTTTCTGTTTTGTAGCTGTCAGAGGCAAGTTCTCCTGTAGTATTTTGTTCCATCTATTTTTCAATTTGATGGCCAGTCCCTGTTTATTCTGCCAGCACCATAAACTATAGGGATGGTGTGCCATGGGCCACAGGTAGATGATACGTATGCACTCATGTCACAACACTATATAGCTGTCCCTTTACTGACATGCTAGATTATTGTGGAATAACACAATATGCAACTAGGTCACAAAAAAAACAAAAAAGACATGAATGTCCAAACATATGCAACATATTATATTTCACCTGCGGGTCCTTATCTTAGTCTATGTCGTGCCTGCAAAGGGAAATGGCAGATAAGGAAATAACTGCCTAGTCATATTACAGAAGCTCACTTCCATTCACAACTTAGATGCGCTACGATTACACAGACCACAGTACCACTAATGATGATATCACAACATAATCTAACATAACAGCCACATTCTATTTCCTCATGTTTTGGCAGCGATAATGGCAAGTCAAACCTGTTTAAAACACGGGTTGTCCTACAGACGTGGCACAATTGGATTTGTCCAGTTCATCCACATTTGTACAAACAATTACTGTATGCTAAGTTAGAGGCTTTGTGAGACAAGGGATATTTCCAGAAGGTCCAAAAGTTGCAATCAAATCAAAAACAAAAAAATGTAAAGTAATCTATAACACGCTGAGACTAAAACAAAAACGTACATAGTTTTGTACTTTGCTCATAAACACAAAATTTCCTAGGATGATCAACCCTAGATTTAACCCAAAAATGTTAACCAATGAAATGGTCAATACAGTTCCGTAGTTTCTTTAACTAGGTATAACTCAAAATAGAATTATTTCCTTTCTGGAAAATCAAAAGATAACTTGTGTGCTTTGTAAATGTTTTTGTAAAGCTTGACAAATAAATAGTGAGCACCTCATAAAAATAAACATGTGTATTTACAATTACTTTATGTCAAGAAAAACGAGAAACAGATGTATGATTAGTGACAGCATATTTATATTCTGTTTGCCTCATGGTCAGTTCATTAATGTGTGGGCTGACAGGTAAATTATAGAAAACATTTAAAGGACAGTTCATAATCTTTGTCCTTGTCTGTCACACACTCCTAACAGAGCATATGTACCTCAACTATACGACTCAGAAGGGAGAGTTTCAGAAGAGTTGCATTATGTTGTGTAACTATCTGCCCCTCAATACTTTACTGACTGAATTACATATTAATTGATTAAATCCAACATGAAAAAAGTTCTGCTAAAACGAATGAGAACGTTGGTCGAAAAGCAAAATGCCTGTATCGCAAAAATCTAAAATGTTGTACCGAGTTACAAATACAGCATCTTAATGTCTCTTCTCTGTCTGAACCCTCAACATCATTTCACTAACTGTAACCACACCCGTGAAGTGTATTGTGTTTCAAATCATCATTTAAGGCAGCAATGTTTGTTCAGTAATATGGAAGAAGTTGAGGTTTAAGAGGTCTGATATTCAGCTAACTAATGTCCTGTGCCAAGTTGGTCAAAGGACAATAATTAAGAAAAGCAGCAGCACAACCAAAAACACTGATAATCTGAATGAGAAACATGTAGAGGAATGAGAGGAAAATTACTAAATATCTGCCCCCAGATGTCTTACTTCCCAGATCAGAACACAGATCAAATAATAGCCCAGGTTCTCAAATAATTACTGGCATTGTGGAAGATGTGCAGAGACCTACAGGAAGGAATGACAACGAGCAGCGAGAATTTTTTTTAATAAAACCATTACACTTCAACTAGGGATGCAAATGATCGATTAATTCATTAATCATTAGTTGATTGACTTTATCGATCGATTAACGATTAACTGATAAGCGACTTTTTTCCGGAGAATGTCAATTTCTCACAGTATCAATAGTGTCTTTAACATAGGGCTGGACAATATCGCCACATTTTATATCACGATATATTTCTTAATTTCGGTCGATACGATATAATTCCGATATCGATATGAACAATAAAAAATGCTAAGAAAACCCACAACAGATGTCTGTACCTACAATCATCTGAGAAATGAATTTGCCAAGTCTATGAAACCTCCTCCTATAAAACTACATAATATTTTAGAAATGAAACGGTACAAATACATTAACGTTCACTTTTTATTTGAATTTAACCTTTATACAAACAAGAAAAGACAAATAAACATAAGAATCTCAGACTGACCTTATTAATATATTTAACTTTAAACGTAACTTTAGGCGCTCTGCATGCATCTTGCGGAAGAACATTGTAGCCGGAACTTCTTCTCTCCGTTAATGTCTATGACGAATCACGCAGGTACTGGGCTACGCCGCAGCGGAGCCGAAGTAGTTTAAAATAGTCCGAATATATACACTTATTATAAGTGTACCATAGTGATTCAAGATAAAACAAAAACACGGTTTGGATATTGGATTCATTATGTACTGGCTCATTATATACATTTAGCAAATTTTTTACTAAAAAAGTAATGCAGAATTAAAATAGTCGGCTCCACTCTCCCGCATGCTTGGTTTCTTTTTTGACGCCTCAAGTTAGTGTCGGGTCTCTCACCGCTAGGGGTGGGGAAAAATTAAACGATACAGCATAAAATCGCGATATTTCCCGTGGCAATACTTTATCGATACACAGACGCCAAGTATCGATCTTTTACTATTTAAATTGAACATATTCAGTCCCCGAGTGACGTGACGGTCAGCATGCATGAGGATGCAGATACAGGAATCCACTGACGATACGGCTGTATCCGTGAAAAAATGGCGTTGTCAAAAAATATATTCGCCAGCTTTTCTAATACTCTTTCACTCGTATCAGTGTATATTTGCGGTAGGGCTTTTACTGTGAAATACTTGCGACTCGGCAGCTGATATTTATGGTCAACTGCACCTTTTTAAAGCCGGTCTTTTTCTACTTAAGATTGGCAGCATATCCTTCACAATGTAATATGTCAATGCATCGCGTTATCTCCTTCCAACTCAAACTTTTCTTGTCATAAGTGATGACGTTTGTAAAGGATACGTCTATGGTTATGTGTCGGGACACAATCAGCGTCTCATAGTTTCACGCATTCATCCACCGCGTGTTTCGGTTTTAGGTGATGGTAGAGATCGATTGTACTGCTGTATTTAGTAGGAATGGCCTTTCGACAAATTTTACACAACGTTACATTTTACACACCGACTTTTTAAAGCCGAACAACTTCCAAATTAGAAGTCAGAATCAGAAACATCGCTTCGCTTCCTCTGGGTGATTTCTTCCTCACTAGAAGAGGAGGTGCTCCGTGCTCGCTCTTACAGCTGATACACTTCAACTGAACCCGCCCCGTTATAATGGAGACCGGCTTTCAATGTTTGTGATTGGTAGATAACAGCTGTTCTGTGATTGGTGTTATAACCGCTGTGCTGTCACGCAATTGGTCCATTATTTTGGTTAGGGTTATTTTTCCTTCGGGGACATAATAATGAAGTTGGAAAAAGGTAATAAATTGCAATATATCGCAGAATATGGCTATATGTTTAAAATCGCAATAATATTGTATCGTGACCCAAGTATCGTGATAATATCGTAATGTGGTGCCTCTGGTGATTCCCACCCCTACTCGCCGCCCGCGAGAATCTCGTGTCACGTTCAATTAAGCCTACGTCCTGTGGAAAACGGTCTTTGATGGCAATGTTCAATTAACCGACAATTCATTTATTTAATTGAGTAAATTCTTATCGACATTAATCGATAGTCGATTAACCGTTTACGTCCCTAACTCCAACACATGGAGGGTTTGGGCAAAGGAAATGGACATGTTTGAGTCAGTCAACAAAGCCATAAGCTTTAGGGAGGACTGTTAGCATGCCCTACCTTCACCCGGGGCTGCTCAATTATGGCAAAAAAAATCTATCGTCAATATTGAGATTATTACACACGATTACTCACTGACTTTAGAAACACCATGCATTTATTCACTCATAAAGACAATTTATTGTATTTTAACAGTGGATTTTCCTGAGTATAATCTAACAAAAAATGTAAAAATAAAAATTGTATATAACAAAATAAAATAAAAGAATTGATCCAAATAAATAATCCCAAATCATAAAGTGCAGTTCCACAAACAACTGAAAACCACTGAACATTTATTCTATGTGTAGAAATTATAAATACATTAAATAAAATATCCCAAAAAGAATAGATATCAAAAAAGATATCAAGTATGTGGTAGTGCACTGCCACGGCCTACTGAAAACTGCTTTATATTGAACATTTAGCTAAACTATGCCTATATTTAACATATACCAGTCAGTAACTCCGTTTGGAGACACTAGAGGCCATTACAAAGCAGGAACAAAACAAATAAGCAAAACAAAAAGCATTTCAAAATAATTTGAATTGTCAATTGTACCTTTTAGCTGTGTTGCAAATGTTTGTGCTTGACCAATCAAAGATGTACATTGACCTACATAGGTTACCCATTATTATACAAATCAGAAGCCAGCAAGGTAAATACACTAGCATGGCGCCTAGCAGTTTGTCTCAGGTAAAATATAATCGTCCTTAAATCGGCAACTCAGTAGCAAAGGAAAATGCATATTAGGGCATGTTTACAGGTATGGTTAAAAAGGTAATCCAAAAGAAGTTAAACTCAGCGCTGTTCTTTAGAGTAACTTAATTGTTTATTCGCTTTGCTCCTGATATGTATTGGCCAAATAGTCTTCATATTGAAATCGGTGTTGGTGTAGTGAATTGTAAGACTGATGTACAGCTCCATGAGGCGACACGACCACATGTCCGTTGTAGTGGCAAAGTATTCGGCTGTAGACAATTTGCAACTTTCTCACCAGACTTATTATACAGGGCAGCCAATGCTTTGGGCAAAAAGAAAGCTATAAAAAGCAACAAAAAAAAAGCTAAAGACGACAGATTCAAGAAACTGGTAAACACTTTGGACAACCGTTACGTGATGCCATCACGACACTCTTTCACCAGCGTTGCAGTGCCTGCCTGGTATAATTAGTGCCGTGAGGAAGTTGCCAATTATGTATTTAGCCGAATACTACAACGGACATGTGGTCAAGCCGCACCATGGAGACGTATATAAGTCTTACATTCATTGCATCAACGCTAAGGTTGTCCTAAAATAAGGGTCTTTGTAAACACACGGTCAGAGGTGAACTTCAACTCAGAATGAAGTGAGCCTCTATTATCTGTTCAAACAACTTCCAAACAGAGAAATGACCAGAGAAACACAGGAACCACTTTTTCCCCAAATCAACCACAGAGCAGCTGTAGTTCCCCTTAGGCCCCAGACACACAACCACCCCACAAACCAGAGGTATTCTGCTGGTTAGCACAGTCAAAAAAAGAATTGGTGTCATTGCTGAGGGGTGTGAATACTTTCCTATTGCACTGGAATAATTCCTGCATAGATACCTAACCACTGACCTGGGTACAGCCCAAACTCCACTCCAGTGAGGTTGTCCATGTAACATTGGTCGTGAAACAGTGTGACAACTGAATGGTGATGATTTAAAGTCTTTACTTGTGCAACAGCTGAACTTCACTTCCTTTTCACATCCAGCTCATAGGCTGCTTAAACACTTAGTGCCCTTATCATCACTGTCAAATCTAATGGTTTTCACAACTCTCATTTCCTCCCAGTACAATCAGAGACATAAACAAGGGAAAATCATGGGCAGACTTCTTTTTTCCTAATAATGCACATTCCTTTATCAATAGCTGATATTCTGTTATTCATTAACATGGTAGAGTGGATTAGATCAAGACTGGCCACCCAAAGGGCAGAAAAGGCGCAACTCCCTAGCAAATACATGCTGTTCCTGTGTCAAATCGTCAACGTAGAAACCCACGGCTCAGAGGAGGTCAGCAGAGAGCCAAGCTGAAGACAGCAGGCTGTGATCAACCCCCATCCAATTCTCCAGCACCTACAGGGTGGGCCACTTCAAACACATTCCACACACAGACATTGTGGGAAAATGTAAAAGCACGCTTCAGTGCAGAATCTGAGGTCTCCAAACAGAGGACATAGAGAGAGACAGAGCACAAAAACAACCAAACCTTCAGTGCAGAATCTGAGGTCTCCAAACAGAGGACATAGAGAGAGACAGAGCACAAAAACAACCTAACCTTCAGTGCAGAATCTGAGGTTTCCAAACAGAGGACATAGAGAGAGACAGAGCACAAAAACAACCAAACCTTCAGTGCAGAATCTGAGGTTTCCAAACAGAGGACATAGAGAGAGACAGAGCACAAAAACAACCAAACCTTCAGTGCAGAATCTGAGGTTTCCAAACAGAGAACATAGAGAGAGACAGAGCACAAAAACAACCTAACCGTGGCATTCTTAGTGATTCAATTGCCCGGGGTTTCCTTTATGTCCCGCCACTGTGCATTCAAGTCAAATCAGACAGGATTTTAAGGTGGAATTTCACATTGGAGAAGATAAGTTGATTCACAAAAAAAAATGTAATAGACAATTTTTCGGATTTAAAGAAAAAAAATGCTATGAAAAACAATATGGTTTCCTACACTGTCCCCCTCCACCTCAATTCAAACAGAATGTGTACAGTGAAGAATTTCTGCAATTAGGAAAAGATTGATTGAGGCAATGTTCTATTGGTCGTTTGTCGGGAGATAATTGTGTGTAGTAGTGATGGCAAAAAATAAGAGGAAGTAAAGTATGCCACTACCATTTACCAACAGAAAGCAATTGAAATTCATTTTTGAATGCACATTATAACCAATATGATTAGTAATGTTAATGTCATTCCACTACCATAAATTATGGATATGTTAATATATTTGCAATAATTCTACAAAAAGCTCTTATAAAAGATGGGTTCTCCAGAACTGTAGCCTACTGTGTAATACAGATGCAATGTGTCCCATATCATGAAAACCACTCACTTTACAACTTGAAATCTGTTGGGTAACTGAGTAATGGCAGTAATGACAATTCTACTTGTGCACATAAACATAGTATACATCCAGGAAAATATTGGAGATTTTATCATTTATTTTGATTCAAAGTAACACAAAGTTTATTAGTGATTATTTAAACTCATTCCCACAACAGGCTTGATTGGCACGCATAATATTCTACAGAAGAGACCTGCCCACTTAAAAAGAGAAACATAACATAGCCACATAAATGTATATCAGATAAAACAATGTTTTAACTTGTGTTTGCACATGTGTATGAAAAAAGTGAGTCAGACAGTGTGCTGTATGCTTAAAAGTTATAGAGTGGTTGTTGTGCGACAATGTGTAAGAGAGGAGAGAGGGGAAGGGAGAGTATGTGTAAAGTGATAGAAATACTAAATGCATTTACTGACGCAAACATATGCAGACTGTTATGGTTTGATTTCTGCCAAATCACAGGTTGAGCTTTGTAAATAAACAATAATATTACAGACTAACTATCAGCACAGTCCCTCGCAACTTCGTACTACTGATCACCGTTTTACAAAAGGATTAATAGTTTGGAGTGAAGCATACGTACAATTGGTAAGTAATAAGGTTTATGTTGTTCCGGAAGAATGTTTTCCCTATGGGACAATGTTGATGTGTTAATGTGCCAATCAACCTCATTTTGTAATGTTCAATTCTTAACAGTCAAACATTAGCAGTCAGACATTAAGGGGTACCAAAATTAATAGTGGGGCCAAAGAAATGAACAACACAAACAAATTGCCCAAACATGGTAAACTGTCCTGCTTCCCGATTGTATTTATGGAGGACAACTAGAAAAGCCAAGGCGGGTTTGAACAAAAAAGTAATTTGCTGCAAGAGATGCAAAACAAAAAAGTTTTGAGATGTTAAAAAAGAAAACCACCTATTCTCGGCTGCCTACCGCATTGGCTCCAAAGCCCTTTTATGTCTAATAAAGGTGTAATGAGAGAGCTTCAGTAACCAGTTCGCGTAGGCTGTTCATCCATAAAAACATACTATGGCTTATCCCACTGCCAGTACAGATGTAACCTAGTCCATGTGGAGCTTCCCCATGAACTCTCCTGCTTCTTCTTTCATCCAGTTCCTGTTAAATAGGTTCAGAAGGAGCTCCAACATTTTGATACTTAGAAATATGCTGGACTGGATGAACTAGAAGTTCCTTAGGTGGGTCATTTGACCTAGAGACACTTTAAAAACAAAGGTTTTCCTGCACTCTATTAACCTCTTCTTGACAGGGCCCCTGACCTCAATTTCCGCCTAAAATGACCCACCCCAATATAAATGGATAATGATCTGGAACAGAACCATGTAGGAAAAAGAAAACAGTCTGAATTTTGTGGAAATGTTTAATTAATTAAGGATAATGTAACACACAATATCTAGCTTGAGCTAAAAATAAAAAAAACATACTTTTTTATGTTTCAGTGATTTTGAACATGTATATCACACTCTGAATGTCTGGTCAACCACTTCCTGTTCCACTAGGTCTCAGCATTATGCCAGGCTGTTTGAAGTCTCTAGCTCGTTCAATGACCGAGATACAGCTATTTTACTGAGAGCTGGTCTTTTTTCCCTTCAGTCTAGTGAGTGATTCAATCAGCTCCAACACATACAGATTACTATGTAGACCAGGGGGATTCAATTAAATCGTTTAGGGGTCCAGTTAGACCAAATTACCTAATGTAAAGGTCCGGAACATGATGTCTAAGTTTCATTATGATTCAGTGCCATGCATATTGAAGTAGTATAGGATTTTTATAAATGTATCAACAACTGACTCTCAAATGAAATAATCAACATACAATTATTATTTTTTATTAAACAATATTTCAACCATATTTTTGTCAGTTTTCATATTGAACAAGAAAAATAAATTGTAAGTACTCTAATAATACATTTCATTTTGTAAAACAAGTAATATATAGGGTGCATTTAAAAATATGCTCTCAGCTCAGACTGTTGTGGGTATTTCTCCTCAATAGATGTGTGCTTTGACTCGTAGTGGCGCTTCACATTACCGCTTTTAATTATTGCTCTCGGAACATATTAGATATATGTCGGTTTTGAACTACCCGTCAGAAGAATAAACATCTGTCCAATCTTGATTAAAAACTCTGTTTTCACTGTCCACTTATCTCCTTTTAGAGCACATCTGAAATACCTTTTCTGACTGAGTTCTATATTTCTCAAGCTACGTCGCGAGTCGCGACTCAACTCTCTTCGTCTTTCTGTGTGATTCACTCATTCGTTTGCAACTTATCAGAATGATTTGCTGAGGTGGTTTAAAACCCATGTAATTGGTATACAATTCTTAGGTACCGTGAACACTAGAAAAATTCTGCGTATTAAAATGGAAACGTTCCATAATCCAATTTTATATTGGTTATAGGTCCTGGTCCGGATAGGACGCCGAATGGTCCGGATCCGGACCGCGGTCCGCCAAACCCTGATGTAGACGAATGGGAGCAAAGCCCTATAGGAAATGAAGTCTTTACCGTCAATAAGGAAGTGAGTTCTTCATGGAAGCTGCCTTTTTGAGTGAAACAGATCATGTTAAAATTTGTAAACGTTTTGCCTGCCCGAATATGGACTATTATGGATTACTTTGGGTCATAAACGATGCTCATAATATCCCTGAGAATATAGGAAAAGAAAAACGATCAACTTCGGCTGATGTAAGTACAATATTATCATATATTATTGGTATGGTTTAAAAATGTTTCCAACAATGATGACGTCATCTTCGCCATTAGCAGTCTTTATAATTGCTAATAAAACTGTGTTTTCTGTGTTTTGGCTATTTAAAAATTTGCCTCAAACTTCATGTCAAACCATTTCTTTTTTGTCATTTTTATGTGGTTCGCCCTTCCCCTGACACAGCGTTCACAGAAAGAATGATTAAATCCCATGCATCCTTTTTGTATTTGATTTTGCAACCACTACTGACGCTGCTAAATATTACATTTTTTTGCCTGTTCACTTATTGCAGAAGTATTTCCACTTCTGAACTACAGAAGTAATTTGTTCTTTTGGCGTCTGATCCTCTATACTGTCTATACATGTTGGTTTAGGCATTTTTGCATTCTCCAAGTTTTTACGATGAGTTTCCACTCTGCCCTGCAGTTTAATGCCCTTTTAGGGGAAATACCGGGGCGTTTACCTATGCTAATTAGGAACAACGGACACACGCTTTGAATTTGCGAAGACGTGGTATTCATCATTATAGGAACGTCATCTCATCTCATCTTCAACCGCTTATCCGGGGTCGGGTCGCGGGGGTAGCAGCTCTAGCAGGGGACCCCAAACTTCCCTTTCCCGGGCAACATTAGCCAGCTCTGACTGGGGAATCCCGAGGCGTTCCCAGGCCAGTGTGGAGATATAATCTCTCCACCTAGTCCTGGGTCTTCCCGAGGTCTCCTCCCAGCTGGACGTGCCTGGAACACCTCTCTAGGGAGGCGCCCAGGTGGCATTCGTACAAGATGCCCGAACCACCTCAACTGGCTCCTTTCTACGCAAAGGAGCAGCGGCTCTACTCCGAGTTCCTCTCGGATGACTGAGCTTCTCACCCTATCCCTAAGGGAGAGGCCAGCCACCTTTCTCAGAAAACCCATTTCGGCCACTTGTACCCGCGATCTCGTTCTTTTGGTCATGACCCAGCTTTCATGACCATAGGTGAGGGTAGGAACAAAGATTGACCGGTAGATCGAGAGCTTTGCCTTCCGGCTCAGCTCTCTTTTCGTCACAACGATGCGGTGAAGCAAATGCAACACCGCCCCCGCTGCTCCGAACCTCCGACCAATCTCCCGCTCCATTGTTCCCTCACTCGCGAACAAGACCCCGAGGTACTTGAACTCCTTCACTCTGAGTAAGGACTCATTCCCTACCCGGAGTAGGCACTCCACCGGTTTCCTGCTGAGAGTCATGGCCTCAGATTTAGAGGTGCTAACCCTCATCCCAGCCGCTTTACACTCAGCTGCGAACCGATCCAGTGAGTGCTAAAGGTCACCGACCGATGAGGCCATCAGGACCACATCATCCGCAAAAAGCAGTGAGGTGACAATCAGCCCACCATACGGGAACCCCTCCCCCCCATGACTACGCCTTGATATCCTGCCCATGAATATTACAAACAGGATTGGTGACAAAGCGCAGCACTGGCGGAGGCCAACCCCCAATGGGAACGAATCCGACTTACTGCCGAGAACACGGACACAGCTAATGCTTTGAGCGTACAGAGATTGGATGGCCCTGAGAAGGTCATACGCCTTCTCCAGATCCACAAAACACATGTAGACTGGATGGGCATACTCCCAGGCCCCCTCCAGGATCCTTGCGAGAGTAAAGAGCTGGTCCGTGGTTCCCTGGCCAGGACGAAAACCGCATTGTTCCTCTTCAATCTGAGGTTCGACTATTGGCCGAACCCTCCTTTCCAGCACTTTGGAGTACACTTTACCAGGGAGGCTGAGGAGTGTGATACCTCTGTAATTGGCACACACTCTCTGGTCCCCCTTTTTGAAGAGGGGAACCACCACCCCGGTCTGCCACTCCTCTGGCACTGTCCCAGACTTCCATGCAATGTTGAAGAGGCGTGTCAACCAAGACAGCCCTTCCCCACCCAAAGCTTTTAGCATTTCTGGACGAATCTCATCAGTCCCTGGGGCTTTGCCACTGTGGAGTTGTTTGACTACCTCAGTGACTTCCCCCAGGGAAACTGACGATGACCCTCCATCAGCCTCCAGCTCTGCCTCTATACTAAATTATAGGAACGTAGGTACGAACAATTACGCCATTTAAGAACACGTTTGTGAATTTGAGTAAGACTTTTCTTAGGACCTTTCTTAGGAACAAATATAAGAAATAAATTAGGAAAACATTGAAGAATATGGCTCAATGTTCTACTATATACAAAATGTTGTTATTATAGTTTTTCCTTGATTCTTTGGTTGTGCATTTACTGTCGTTTTAACTTTAACATTTTGGTTTCATTCATTTGCCACCGTGTTTTTACAACAGCCCGGTCCTTCTGGCGCAAAGATGAACAAGATGCGCCATCTGCTGGTCATTGTGTGTCAGCAACATTCTCCCATTCAAAACATGCATGGGTCAAATGACCAATAACCACAAAGAGGTGGGTGTCAGTGCCTCTGCTTTTCTAGTGCTAAAAGCCACCCGCCTGTATCATTCTGTTCCCATGTACTGCCAACTCAACCACTCACTACAATTGTCTGAAAAGCCATTACAGCCATTTCCTGCTTCAAAAAGGCTAACAAGCTGGACTCAAACACTTAAGGTCCTAAATAATATCATATCTGTTACATATCTGTTGGTTTCATTTGCCGTGGCTACGTTTTTGAATGTCGATTCCCTTATCCTTATATATAAACATATTGAACTTGGTTTCTCATAGAAGCTCATTCTAGCTTAAAAACAACATCTCAAACTGGGTGCAATGTGTGAAATCTGAAGGCCAGCTGTCTAAACAAACTGCTGTTACATCAGAGTTTTGATTCCTGTGGCAACCTTATTTTATGAGTACATAAATAATGACACACTTGCGGCCGAGTAAGTCTTATCCACCTCTTTGCTGA
This sequence comes from Dallia pectoralis, assembly GCA_029465975.1. Taxonomy (NCBI): domain Eukaryota; kingdom Metazoa; phylum Chordata; class Actinopteri; order Esociformes; family Umbridae; genus Dallia; species Dallia pectoralis. Next base: position 9,462,852 of record CM055761.1, on the reverse strand, counting down.
CAATTTTGTACAAATCTGAAGACCCCACAATGAACTAACCTCAATTCAAATTAGCATTAGTAACGCAAAATGTTATTCTTGATTTCCAACTCAACTCCAATAAAACATGCTCTGACTAGAAGCTTCTCCTACCCACTAGCACACAAACATACTGACTTTAGATGGAGTTAAGTTTACATGTTTTACATTCAGAAAAACATGAGCCATCTCCAGACTAAAAGTTAAATCCAGAATCGGTTCCCAATTAGGCATCCTAAACACATGATACAATTGTTAAAATGATAGTCTGCCAGTCCCAAATTTTGGTAATATATTGACTCCACACATTCATATTAATAATTGTGATGAAGTTTATGTCCTAATAGTTTATGTACAAAAAGTTGTTAGAAAGTTGCCTAATGATTTAATAATATGCTGAAAACCATTGATGTTAAAAAACTATCAATCAATGCAGTAGCTAGACTGATATGTGTCCATCTCTCAGACATTGACAGATAAAATATATATAATAGAGATTGGAGCTATAGGATATAATGTGTAACACATCCCTTATGTGCCCAATTATAGAAACAAACGGCTAAGGATAAGACAAGACCGGGAATAAAATGTGTAACAATGAAAACCCAAGATTACGTTGGGGTAAACACAGCAATAGTAATGTCTGATATACGGTGGAATGTAAACATTAAGGTGAAGTTTATTTGAGGAACTTGTTTACATGTTCACATACATGATGTGTAGCCAGGCTATGTAGAGGGCACACTTGCTTACATGTTAACTAACATGATGTGTAGCTACTAGCCAGGCTATGTAGAGGCCACACTTGTTTACATGTTCACTAACATGATGTGTAGCCAGGCTATGTAGAGGCCACACTTGTTTACATGATGTGTAACCTGGCTATATGTAGAGGCCACACTTGTTTACATGTTCACTAACATGATGTGTAGCCAGGCTATATATATATATATATATATATATATATATATATATATATATATATATAGATAGGCCACACTTGTTTACATGATGTGTAGCCAGGCTTTGTAGAGGCCACACTTGTTTTCATGTTCACTAACATGATGTGTAGCCAGGCTATATAGAGGCCACACTTGTTTACATGATGTGTAGCCAGGCTATGTAGAGGCCTCACTTGTTTACATGTTCACTAACATTATGTGTAGCCAAGCTATATGTCAGACTATATGTAGAGGCCACACTTGTTTACATGATGTGTAGCCAGGCTGTATGTCAGGCAATATAGAGGCCAAACATGTTCAACTACATGATGTGTAGCCAGGCTATATAGAGGCCACACTTGTTTACATGATGTGTAGCCAGGCTATGTAGATGCTCCACTTGTTTACATGTTCACTAACATTATGTGTAGCCAGCCAGGCTATATGTCAGGCTATATGTAGAGGCCACACTTGTTTACATGATGTGTAGCCAGGCTATATTTCAGGCTATATAGAGGCCAAACATGTTCAACTACATGACGTGTAGCCAGGCTATATAGAGGCCACACTTGTTTACATGTTCACTAACATTATGTGTAGCCAGGCTATATGGCAGGCTATATGTAGAGGCCACACTTGTTTACATGATGTGTAGCCAGGCTATATGTCAGGCTATATAGAGGCCAAACATGATCAACTACATGATGTGTAGCCAGGCTATTTGTCAGGCTATATAGAGGCCTGTGCGTCCAGGCTTATCCTGCACCTTCCAGTTTAGACTCGCTGTAACAGACCACCCGAGTCCAGTAACAGGAGCTAATCTGGGCTTCAGGCTGATGCATCCAAACCAGGCCTCAATAATAATATGTTTTATGAAGGGGCGGGGCGGTGGCTATTCAAACTCGCTAACACATATTTGTATAACAGATAAAGGCATTTGCCAGCATTAAGGTGAAGCCATATCTTTGCAAAACAACCAGCCTATTCCAGTGATCACTGCAAATAATGCTTCAGAATGGAGAGTAATAAAGAGTGTGGAGCAACTAATATAATCAAGTTGTGTGTAGAGAATGCCATATAAATCAAAAGACACATAAAAGTGCATGTAAATGGACATCGTTACTTACTTTCTCCATGTATCCCAGTCTGGCATATAATGTAGATAAAAGTAACCAGAACAGCCACCACTGGGGTCCCACGCTGCATGGTGGCTTCGGTTGGGTTTTAATCCAAACTGTGGTTGTTGTTCAGGAGGTATCCAAAGTTAGTTTGAACGTGTTTAAGAAACGAACTATACACTTAAAGCATCCAAAAAGTCCAGAACCAAACCAAAGATCCAACACTAAACAGGGACCTGGGGTCCAACGTGCTTGGATCCGAATAGAAATGGAGCAGTCTGCTCTGATTACTAACAGGAATACTATTAAAATAACAACTAATTAATGGGATCTTTGGTTCTGGAGACACGAGTACAAATGCTGATCTTCATTTTCCACAAATGTGCTCGACAGTTTAGTTTCATCTGATTGATAGAAGTAATCCACAGGTCGTTGGGTCCAGTACTTCATGCACTTTATAATATCCAGCTATATGAAGTAATCCACAGATCGTTGGGTCCAGTATTTAATCCACAGGTCGTTGAGACCAGTATTTATGCAGATATTCACCGTATTCTCCGTATCACAGAAACAACACATTAAAAACACGAACACATCCCAATAACTCCTTCTGGATACGAGCAGGAAAACGTGGAAGATTCAACGACCTTCCTTTGAACTCCTTTAGTAAAGACTTTAGTCGCCACAGACACAAAAACATGAAAACACCCAGAACAATTGTGTCTGGGCGAACATTACTGTTTACAAATAAACACACAGAACAAATGGAGTCTAGTGAGCATTACTGTTTACAAATAAACACCCAGAACAAATGGAGTCCAGTGAGCATCAGTGTATACAAATAAACACCCAGAACAAATGGAGTCCAGTGAGCATCAGTGTATACAAATAAACACCCAGAACAAATGGAGTCCAGTGAGCATTAATGTATACAAATAAACACCCAGAACAAATGGAGTCCAGTGAGCATTAATGTTTCCAAATAAACACCCAAAACAAATGGAGTCCAGTGAGCATTAATGTTTCCAAATAAACACCCAGAACAAATGGAGTCCAGTGAGCATTAGTGTATACAAATAAACACCCAGAACAAATGGAGTCCAGTGAGCATTAATGTTTCCAAATAAACACAGGCTGAAGCAGCCGTAGATTCAAACACAATAATAAAGTGTGAGGAAAACTCCCCCGATGTGTCTTCAGATTATCCTAGTTATAAAACCAGCCAATAGAAAAACAAACGACGTCTCAGATTGTGCAATTAAATGAGGTACACGACGTCTGTAAAAATGAAAAAAAAACGGTTTCACATAAACGTAATGTCGTGATGAACGGTGGAACAACTTGGATCCCCTTGTACGTCAGCTCCTCCAGGTTCTTCCGTCTGTTTCTGTGGCTGTGTATGTTTCTGTGTCTGTGTCTATCCACCAGTAAACAAGTATCTGCCAGTCAGATGCTGGAGCATTATGGAAAACACGGACCGACCTACCCGGACCGACCTACCCGGACCATTTATTAAATGATTTATTATGGCTGGATGCCATGCAAAAACAAAGCCTCACTCCAAGTCTATCTCTGTGTGTAAAAATACTGAATTAATATCCCTCATTTACAAATTCTACAATTGCTGTTGTTGTTTTTTAGGTTGATTTTATTAAGGTTTGTACCCTTCAGCACGCTACACAACAACACATTTACTTGCATAACAAAACAGTTTTCATAACAGCAAAAACAATTTGGTCACTTTTTAATTAATAAGCATTGGAGTTTTTTGATTTACATGGTGGTTGAACGCATGGAGTAGGTCTTATTATGTGTGCTTGACAATGGTCAAGCTCACATATTGTAATCTCATATATATATATATATTATTATTATATCACTTTTTGACCACCCTATCTCCTCCCACATGTTTTTTTTACCAATACATTGGTAGAATGTTCAAAAATGTAATGTTGAAAACATTTAGATATTGCTGCTGCTAGAGTTTCAAGTATATACACACAAATGGCATACCAAAACATTCAGCTATTTGTGCTGTCCCTCACAATGTCACATATTAGCTGTAACATGAATAGTTATTAAGTTATGCCGTTTGTTTGTAAATTGTGATAGTGCCTACATTTCTGAAGTTGCGGATACATATTATACATTAAAATGTCTTCCTGGTTTTAGGATTCTTATGATGTAATTATTTAAACTGTGATACTTACTGTGAGGATAGTATAACTGGAAATATACGACCATGCCTGAATCTTTTTAACTGACACAGATAGACAGTGTTGTCACCAGCTGCGTTTGCTTGTTGCTGATTGGCCAAATGGATGGAACATTCTGGAAGGGCACATGTGGAAGCAGCGCGCTCTGAAAATGATGAGAACTGAATGGCTGCTGCTACTACAGCATTAAGTGCGCACACACAAGTGTCATATCGAAATGTTCATCTATTCAGCTGCTGTATTGGAATATTTCACCAATGACTTTTGGCTTAATGTCATAAAAGTTGGTATGAAATGGTAAGTCATTTAAAATGTTTAAGCCCTTTAAGTGTGAAAAAATACCTGACCGGAATTACTTGATTTACACTAGCTAGCATTGTGAAAATGCCAAAATGCATGTTGCTGATTGATTATCTCGTAGAAACTGTCACATCAGACGCATCAATTTCCTGTTTTAAAGTTTATTCTAGCTCTATGTATGCACTCTATTTTTCATATATTCATAGAACTTTGGTTAGTCATGTTAAATGTAAGCTACTTTATAGCTTGAAACAATACCTGAGAGGAATTAACTGGCCAACAACTAGCTATCATTGGAATAACAGTGCTAACTGATTCAAACTAGTGTTAGTGATTCATTAAAGTTGGCTTTATATATATATATATATATATGGTCATATATATTCATAGGTCCTTAACATATTAAAGATAATATGAACGGTATGTTTGACCAGTGAATGTCAAGTTACATGTTTTGTCCCTCCGTTATTAGAAACAGCAGCATATGAGGCAGTAGTGTATTGCAAGTTACATTCATTAGTTTACAAGTTACAATGTTTATTGAAGGTATGTGCATACTCTATAGTTCTGTGTTTTATACATTTGGCCAATTCTCTTGTGATATTATTTGATGATGTAGTGATTTATTGATCTAGCTGCTTGCAGCATTTTTTTTTATCACATTGCTTGCTACACTAGTTAGCCTAGTCACTGTTGACATTCAAATCTGTCTGCTATGTGGCACTTTATCAACCTATGAGGCTAAAATAAACATTATATGCTGTCACCAAAAACTAGTTAAAGCACTTAGCACAGCACAGAACAATTAACAAATGATTAAGGACTAGGGGTTGTTTTTTGGGACATTTGGTGTCTTAAAGTCAGTCACATAAGTCACAATGTAAGCATACAGCCCTGCTGCTTCAGTGATATTCTTATGAACCAAAATCTTTGTGATTTTATATACTGTGTACTCAGTCATACATTGCTTTCCATTGACACTTTCTGGTCTGTGTAAATTCTGCCTGGCTTGGCCCTGCTACATACTGATATACATGTGAAGGTAATTCTTTGTGATTTCTCATATTTGTACTGTATACTTAGTCATACCAAATAGTATAGAAGTAACAAGAGGCGAAAGTCTGTTGCAGTTTTGACAACAATCGCTAGATGGCGCTGCTGTAGCGAATATGCCTTTTTGGACTGAATAGAGACGGTGCCCAGCACTGAACTGGTTGATTTTCTTATAGTCCTGGAGTCGAACTTTAGGAGAAAAATCAGGTCAGTCATCCACACAGTTGGTCTGGAAGGAAGCTTTTAAATAGCGGCATGGAGGTGTACCACAGTGAGTGCAGGGAAGTTGTGTGTCACAAGGAAAGGTGCAAAAACACTTTATATATATATATGGTGAAATTATTTAAGAGTCAGAATCCATCATATATTACGGACCCAAAATCGACAACTCTCACAGCCCAAACAGAAGCGCAACAGAATTTTTTAAAGCTATGTCATCTGTAAATATGTGCATTAACTCTTTATTAGTACCAAATGTAATATGTGTTATACACAGTTCATATCAGTTTAGATTAATTAAACTATAATTAAACTAAAGACTAAAATATATAGAACAGATAAAATACTTACCAATGCTATTACTGTTAATTTTGGGATGATCTTTTATTTGTAGCAAATGTAACATGTGTTATACTAAGTTCCTATCAGTTTAGATGAATTAAATTAGAAATAAACTAAACATAGAACAGCTAAAATACTTACCAATTGTATTAGTGATAATTTCGTGATGATCTTTTATTACTATTAAATATTTTCGCTTGACTAATGTGTTGTCCCTTTCATCTACTCGATGTTCATTCATTGTGCTTTGGCTTTTTCAATAATTTTATGAGAAACATGGGTTGTTGTTATTTAATTTTAAATGGATACATAATCATTATTTTGTTGTGCATTATTCAAAATATTTTAGTTTAGGCTATAGAGATATTAAAAACTATAAACTTGTTTTCCTTGACCGCTTTTGAATTGGAACCGGAATCGTTCAATTCTATGACATTTGTGTTGCGTTCAGTCCAAGATGGCGGAGCTGCAGCTCTGGCATGGGTGCGTTTGTTGCAATGGAACGTTCTATTGAGTTACGCCTCTTGTTACTTCTATACTCTTTGGTCATACATTACTTTCCACTCACAGTTCCTGGTCTGTATGTGAATTTCGTTTCTATTTGTAACCAGGTTGAAATGTGTTCATTACTATAGGATATATGTTGAATAAATAGTTTAATGGTTTAGTGGATACAATGCAAGGGTTAAAAGTTAAGATTCATTCAACAGCAACTAAGTTATGGTTTGCTCAATTTGAGTTGGGTAATGTTCCTGTTTTACTGTATATAGCATTTAAAGTGTTAATTATCTGTTGTGAAATAATATATGTAAAAATATGTTGAAAATGCCTGTAAGTTTATTGAAGCGAGAGTTGATATAATTTATATGTGAATATGTTTGTTTTGTAAGGTTTGTGAATTGGCCAATCACGGTGATAGGTGAAAGGTAACTGTAGGAGGAACGAGTGGGGGGAGAAACGTGTTGGATGGCGAATGATATCGATTACATGCTACAATTATTGTAATTCACCAGTTTAGGGAGAGTCTTAAACCACGACTCTTATAGGAAACAGTAATGGTGATATGTCTATTTGGTTGGACTACTCAGACAAGACTACAATACGAAGTAGTGTAATATAGCTGCTGACTAAGTGGCTAGGGATTTCACATAGACTTTGCTAGCGGCTAGCGGCTTGGAGTGTGAAGCCTGTGTGGAACTGCGAGACGGTCGAAAGAGAAGACCCGGACGGCGCCGGATAGCGTGGCTGAGTGGGGACTTTTCCGAGAGTATCTGCAGCGAGTTTCCTGTCAGCCCGGTGTGTCTTCCTTACCTTATATCTCCCGCTGCTGTTGCCTTTGATCCTGCACGTGTGAGGCTACATTCCCATTGGGGAATACAGGTACTATTTTTGTTTCGTCCTGGGTGCTGGAGTCGCCATTTTTGTCAACAGGATACAACGTACCCGAGCTACATGCAGGACGTCCCCATTTGGACATTTGAATGATTAGGCAAATTAGAAAGGTTATTGCCGGCTATTTTCTTTTCTTGGGCCTTTATGTTTTGAATGTTTAAGTTTGAGTGCATTTGTGATTTTACAAGTGGTTTGGACAAAACACATTTTGATGCTTAAATAGTACTTTAAATGGAAAGAGTATTTTATATACTAAGTTAATAACGTCTCACACACGAGCTAAACACTGGCAAGTTTATAGGAGAAATCCCACTTATATGATTAATTTGATAGAGGGTTTTAAGAACTCAGGTTAGCCACCTCTCACTATAGCCCAGCACGCTAGAGAGGCGCTACATAGAATGGAGGCACTGCTGAGATCATAGTGTGGATTTCTGTTTTTTGTTTATTCAGACCTGCCAACATGTACGCATTTTGCGTACTCGGCACGCATTTAGACCCTTAAGTACGCTTGTACGATTCGCTTCTCTCTATGTACACATTTTGTTTATGCATGACGTTGATTCTGCCGCTGAGCCACAGCGTGTAAAGTGGAGATTGAAAAGCTTTTCGGCCAATCAGAGCGCTGCATTTCCACCCTCCGCTCACCTGCCACCTCCTATCCAAATGCTTTGCGTTCAATTCAGTTCGTCAAGCAAGTCAGGCTGGGCCGAGTGTACGGCTGGCCGGATAGCTGTAGGATTACATCGGTCTCTATACATCCGTCTCTATACATCCATGGCTTGAATGCCATGGCTGAACCGCCTAAAAAAAGGTTCGGAAACCACAACATTTTTAGGACAGCTATTGGGAGAGATGGCCTCACATACACATGTTAAGGCTACCTCAGCATGCCTTCTGTTCTGTACCGTGTGCAAATCGGACATCAGTCACCAACAAGCAACAGGTAACGAACACAGTCCCACACACAAATACGCCCCCACCCCCGAAACATTATGGTATTAAAAATAAAAGGATGATAAGAATAAAACGTTCATAGTGTCAGTAGGCTAGCTTATCACACCCGCAATCCTTCTCATTAGTTGGGGGCAGTTAGAAAAGTGGTGGAATGGCTAGAAAACTAATGTTTTAGACAGACTAGGTACTGATTAGTCGGCTCAGCTACGAGCCAGAAAGATAACGTTATGCTAAAAAGAAGTCAATAGCATTCTGTACAGTTGGCAATCAGTATAAATTATTTAGCTAAAAGTATGTTGAAGAACAACACATGCTAGCTATACAGCCATGTCATTTCCCCCAAACAATATAACAACTTCTACGAACAATTGCATCCGCCATGTGTAATGTTTCTTTCGGCCGCAGCCTGAAGTAGCGACCTGAACAGTGAACGGGATGTGATGTGAGATAACCGCTTTAACGTTATTCGCTGTGAAACTGTCAGTTCAGAGGGGCACTCAAACTTAGTTATGGCAGCTTGTGTGTTGGCCAGAGGCAGTGTTGGAAATTTTACTAACTATGGAAATAACAACAGATTCACATTTATTTTTTGTTTTAATGTAATGTATTCATTTAGAACAGTAAACAGTCAGTTTCACCGGAACTCCTTTAGTAGCTCTCAACCTTTTTAAAAGCCTATCTGAAAATATCTGACCCATGTTATTTATTAACCTATAATATTGTCTCTGCCAGGTTTCAATCTTGTGCTTTTTTAGTAGTTGCTTTAGGAATAAACAGGGCTCCAGACTAACTTTTTGCCTTGGTTGCACTGGTGCGCCTAACTTTTTTATTTAGGTGCACCAGCACAAAATTTAAGTGCACCCAAATTTTTCCTCGGTTTGCGTCGCCTTTAACGCCACAATTTCAAGGTCACCTTTTTATCACGCTCCATATACATTCATATATTATCGAAATGATTTTAAACAAGAATAAGGTGTAAGTAAATACTTTTTTATTTGAACCACAATTATGCTGTATATAAACTTCCAAACTAAAAACAATTAAGCAAAATAAAACATTTCAACACTTCCCTGAACTGAGACCTAACATTTCATGGCTCAAAGTCATAGCGGGTCCCCCCTTGCTGTCGCATGCCCCTCAGATGGCCAACACCTGTTTGGTTTTTCGGAGGACCTGATAGCTGCTGCCTGTCGCTGAAATGCAGCCGGGAGAGGAGCCACTTTAGTCACACACTTATCGTGGCATGAAGTGTGTTTTTTTTAAATATTGTGCTTTTTCAGCGTTTCGATTCGAAACGTTGTTGATCCGCTTACAAATGCACTGTTCCCTGCCATGCTCTGGCCACATTCTTTACAATAAATGCAGTGCATTATGTTCTCTTTCTTATTAAACCTCTAACCAGTCTTTATGAAATGTATATGTTTTTCCCTTTTTATTTTGAGTCTCTATCTCGGGCCCGGTAACGTTAGGCTCTACCTCCATCTGAGTCGTATGCCATCACTGACGAAGGACCAGGACTTGGCATCTTACCAGGGACTGGGGAGACTGGCTGAAGTAGCTCCGTGTCTGGGCTGTTGTCGGAGCATTGACCGGGTAGAGTGTAGGGGGAACAAGCCTACTTTTCTTACAGAAAAAACTCTCTATGGGTCTATTTCTTTTCTTTATTCGACTTCTGCAGGGTTTTTTTTTTGCTGATGCTGATTGCCGTAACTGATTCTCTTTTGCTCCGGTCGCAATTTCAATCACACACCACGGAGCCTACATGAATATCTGGACCACAGCCAATCAGAGGCAAAGACCCGCCCCATCTCTGGATCATATTGTGGTCTAAACCAATCAGAGACAACCACAAGTGAGTTCTTTAACACAGAAGTATTTAGGTCTATTTATTAGCGCACCCCGCCTCCTATTGGTTAGACTAACAAAAATATATGGACACAAAATATTGGACAGGATAAAAGAAAACATTTCTTGTGTAGTTTCACTACATGCATGTGCAGCCATTCATACAGTCCACTCCTCTACACAGTAATAATAATGTAAAGGAACTGCAGTGTTTCCTGGGGTTCGCGAACTTCTATCGCCGGTTCATCTGAAACTTCAGTGCCACAGCAGCCCCCTTATCCGCTATGACCAGCCAGAAGACGCGGACCCTCGTATGGTCGGCAGCGGCGTTGCAGGCGTTTGGGGATCTGAAGACACGGTTAACTTCGGTTCCCATTCTGTGCCAAAAAATTAATATTGTTCAAAAGTTTGAACAATATTTATTTTTTTGTCATAAAATAATTTTGGTGATCATGTACTGGTTTCTACGGAGCCCCGGAGGTGACATGAAGAAGAAAAAAAACTAACACTAAACTCGAGAACTTTACGTTCATTCTCGAGAACTTTACGTTCATTCTCGAGAACTTTTATTTAATTCTCGAGAACTTTTATTTAATTCCCGAGAACTTTTATTTAATTCTCGAGAACTTTGCCTCGCTGCTGGCCGGTCCCTGCTGATCCAGATGGGACCGGCCAAAGACACAGTGGTGATCGGGAGGATCTTCCATGTATTCAAAGCGTTTTGTCTATTCAACTCTAATATATGTCTGTTGATGATCTCAAAGCCTTCATTGCGCTTTTGTATGTCTGAGGCGCATACGGCAGGAAGAGCATGAAACTGGACTGGTTTTGGTCCGATCTATATGAACACTGTGCGCAGTTCAACCGGTGTAGTTTGCGTGTCCTGCTCAGGACACAAACAAAAACTACTGAAGCTGTGTGCCGATGTGGACCCGAGAGATACATATAAATAGATTTGTTTATCGGCCAATCATGGGCAAATCATTTGATTGTGCATGTCGCTTGTGATCTAAAATGTTTTAGCACTACATCAATATAGGACATACAGTTTGATGGATTTTCATTTATTCGATTTTTGTATGTTTTTTTATGGTTACAAGACAATAAATAGGCCTACATACTATTTTAGTAAAATGTTTTATTTCATAATTCATCGTAATGCATTTAATTCAGGATAATAACACAGAATGCTTAATATCTGGTTAGTTTGCATTGGTGACGCCAAATGTAAATGATATGCGGCCCGTGAAACTTGAACTTAGACTTAGTGTGGCCCACTGAAAAAAAGGTTGAGAACCACTGCTTTAGAGGAATGGAGACATTGGCTAGAGGGTCCTGATCATCCCTTTGTAGTGCTAACGGACCATCGGAATCTAGAATGCCTACAACAGGCCAAGAGATTGAACTCCCGGCAGGCCCGATGGTCACTCTTCTTTAATCGATTCCGCTTTACGGTATCATATATACCCGGTCCAAAGAACGTCAAAGCTGACTCTCTGTCCCGGCAGTTCGACCGTCCGGTAGAACTGGTCGCTCCTGACACCATCCTTACCGCAAAGTGTCGAATCGGACCAGTACGATGGGCCATAGAGGACACCATACAGGAGGGGTTACAGTCGAAACCTCCCCGCCTGAAACACCAGAAGGAAGGGTGTTTGTTCCCGCATCCGTTCGACCCCAGCTTCTGGAATGGTGCCACACCTCTTTAGATTTTGGACATCCGGGAATCACATGTTCCGTCCTGTCCTGTCTGCGCCCAGTCAAGGAGTCCTCGACAGCTTCCAGAGGGTAAGCTAATGCCTCTTCCCACAATTGCTCGACCATGGTCTCACATAGCTATGGACTTTGTTACATACCTACCCGAATCAGAGGGGTATACAGTGATCTTAGTGGTGGTAGACCGGTTTTCTAAGATGTGTCGACTTATACCTTTACACCAGCTACCTAACACCACACAGCTGGCAGAGATTGTATTCCTCCATGTGTTTAGACAGTTCGGACTACCTGAGGATATCGTGGCCGATCGGGGTCCGCAATTCATATCCCGAGTGTGGAAAGCCTTCTGCGCTCGACTGGGGATCGCCGTGAGCCTATCATCGGGATATCACCCACAGTCGAATGGTCAGACGGAGAGGATGAATCAAGAGGTCGGGAGGTATTTAAGACAACAGTGCGCACGGCAACCGCATGAGTGGAGCCGGTATTTACCCTGGGTTGAGTACGCACAGAATTCTCTCTTCCACTCTTCTCTCCAAGTAACCCCTTTCCAGTGTGTACTCGGGTATCAACACGGGACTTGAGACTTCGTCAAATTTGCAAAAAGCTCACACCTTAGGTACATCGGTCCTTTTAAAATCATCCGCAGAGTAAACCCTGTCACCTATCGTTTGCAGCTGCGCCGCCAGTACCGAATCAAACCTACATTCCATGTCTCCCGGCTCAAGCAGGTACACTACAGCCCTATGCACCCACCCGTTGAACACCAACCAGCACCACCTCCACTAGAGACCGAGGGAGGTCCAGTATACCGGGTGCGGGAGATTCTGGATTCTCGGCGACGGAGAGGAGGAATACAGTTTCTCGTGGATTGGGAAGGTTTCGGACCTGAGGAGAGGGCATGGGTACCAACACGTGACGTCCTCGATCCTGCCCTGAAGGAGGCGTTCCATGCGGATCGTCCAGATCGTCGCCCGCTCCTCGACCGCGGGGGAGACCGCCTGCACGACAGTCGGTGGCGTCAAGAGCCGCCCGTGAAGAGGGGGATACTGTAACAACCAGAGATCTGTCCCTCTCTGCCTGAGCTGGCTCCCCCTCTGACAGCGGAGAGAAGGAGTAATCAGACTCGATCTGATTCACCTGAATTCTGAGCACACCTGTCAGTGATTAAGTGCTGGTTAAATAGTTGCCGGTACCCTGAGTCTGGTGCGAGGTATTGTTCTATCATGACGTGCTGAGCGCTTTTGAATCATTGATTGCCTGAATAGTTATTACCCGAGTCTGCCTAACCCTGTGCTCTTGTCTGCCAGTGAATCCTGTTCTTGACCACCAGCCTGAATATCGACTAGTCTCCGCCTATCCCCCTGTACTTTGTTCTGCCTCGGATTTCCTGTCATAGAACCAAGCCTGCCTGACCATTCTCTTGATGACTGTCCTCAATAAATCTACATCGCGCTGTCGCGACTGGAATCGACTATACTTGTCTGTGGGCGTTCGTTACAGTACTCTTAATACATATATGTAACATTTATGACAACATTCATAATATGTTTGCAAACTCTTCAAAAGGATACAGTGAATATTATGCCACAATTAGGGGTCTTTAGAAAAAAGTTTTATTAAAACGGATTTCACAGATCTGGACTGTAATAAACTAAAAATATGACTTATGAAACACATTAGCTGAACCACTTAAATGTGTGAACTCTTATGCAATTAAGAATGTTCATGTTTTTTATCATTTGAGTTGTCAAACATTATGTAATAGGAGTCGGTGGCAAAAAACTATGATCACCATAAAGTTTAGTACATGTGCTAGAGTCCATGCAGGTTGTTTACTTAAAAGCAACAGTCTATACATCAGGTAAAGAAACTGGGAGTTTTTTTATGTTTCATTCCATATGGGAATCAGTTAATGTCTGTCGCAGCATCGATAAAGTATATTGTTTTCCGGATTGTTGGGCCTGGCTGGGATTTACTGTCTTATGAGGTGCATTATGGATGGTGCCACAAACAGGAATTGTTTCTATGGGTTTTTTATTTCCTCAGCCACTACTCTGCACAGTGTAGACAAAAAGTACCACAGGTACTAATCACTTGGAAAAAACAAGAAATGACGCAGCGCAATAAATTACTCTCCGTAAGAGGATATATTTGCAGCCTCAACTAAACACGACGTGTGACAAAAACATGACCAAACCCAGAGAGCCTATACATGAGTACCAATGAGGGAATATGCACCAGGTGTGTGTACATGACAATGTGATGATGAGGGGGCGGTCGCACTAGAAAGCCGGTGACAACGAATGCTGAAGCCTGCCCGTAGATGGCGGTAGAATGGCTTCGAGTTAGTTTTATCAAACACTCTCCTCCATCTTAATTGTGACTTGGAAATCAAAACCAACCTCATGTACCAAGATCCAGACGTAAATACACAAAATTACCAAATCCCATACAGTCGTGACACTTTAATTAAACCAAATGCTAAACAGGTGCTACATTCCCTGTGCTCAGAGTAAAACAGAAGTGCTCCAACACCCTCCTAGCACACTAGATGTCCCAAGTGGACTAGAAATTTTGACAATTGCTGTGCTGATCAATGTAAATAGATTGTCAACACAGAAATGTGCAAATTATGGTATAATTTCTCAGTTGCAGTATTGATATGAAATACATTTCTGCTGGGCTTTTTTTTCATACATACAGGGCCAATAGAAAATTCTATTGGGCCCTACTGTTTGCCCGTTTCCAATTCACCCTGACCTATTGAACAGGGTCCAAAAACACCAAACCCGACGCTCTCTCCCGGGTGTTCAGTTCAGCCAATTACCGGACTGAGATGGAGACCTTTCTCCCAGGTTCCTGCATGGCCACGACCCTGGGTTGGGATGTGGAGCCCACGGTGCGTCAAGCCCAGAGCACACAACCGGATCCCGGGGGAGGATGGCCTTCTGTTTGTTCCTGACCAGGCTCGCACCACAGTACTGGAGTGGGGTCAATCCTCGAAACTTGCCTGCCATCTGGGAACATGCCGGACTCTGCCATTTATCCGTCAACGCTTCTATTGGCCATCTCTGTTAAGGGACGTTCCAGAGTTCATTGCAGTCTGCATCGTCTGCGCCCAGAGTCAGACTCCACAACAAGCACCATCCGACCTCTTGAAACTCTTCCCAGTTCCATGGACTTCATTTCCGGACTGCCTACATCTGAGGGAAACACCACCATCATGACTTCTCCAAAGCGGTCAGAGACATTTCCTTGCCAAAGCTTCCGTCAGCCATATTGATGTTGAACAATGGGCCATATTCTTCAATGTTTTCCTAAGTTATTTCTTAAATTCGTTCCTAAGAAAGGTCCTAAGAAAAGTCTTACTCAAATTCACGAACGTGTTCTTAAGTGGCGTAATTGTTCTTACCTACGTTCCTATAATGATGAATACCACGTCTTCATAAATTCAAAGCGCGTGTCCGTTGTTCCTAATTAGCACAGGTAAACGCCCCGGTATTTCCCATAAAAGGGCATTAAACTGCAGGGCGGAGTGGAAACTCATCGTAAAAACGCGGAGAATGCAAAAATGCCTAAACCAACATGTATAGACAGTATAGAGGATCAGACGCCAAAAGAACAAATTACTTCTGCAGTTCAGAAGTGGAAATACTTCTGCAATAAGTGAACAGGCAAAAATATGTAATATTTAGCAGCGTCAGTAGTGGTTGCAAAATCAAATACAAAAAGGATGCATGGGATTTAATCATTCTTTCTGTGAACGCTGTGTCAGGGGAAGGGCGAACCACATAAAAAAGAAATGGTTTGACATGTATTGCCAATTAAAAACGAGAGATGCTGACCACAGGAGGGGGAAAGGCTTGCACTGTCCTTACTAAGCTGGACCAGCGCATCGGGGGCATAATCGGAATTAGAGATGCAGATCTTTGCCCGGACCCGGGTCGGGTTCGGGCACGGTCTCTTACGCTCCAGATTTCGCGGTGAATGAGTGAGTGATGCGTTTCATTTAGCGATTGGATGCTGAGGAGGTGAAACGCAAGCAGGACTGTGGCCCATACATTTGGTTGCACCGGCCAAATGGTTGCACCGGCCATTAAAAATGTCACTTTAATGAAAAAAACGAGCCGGTTATACCGAATGCAAAAAATTGACAGTCTCTTAAAACATGATAGCAGAATGACCGGGTTCGGGCTTTTAAAAACTGTCCGGCTCAGGTCGGGCTCGGGCCAAATTCTGTCTCACTTATCCCCGATTACAGCTCTAATCGGAATGACCGCAATCTCGGGGGTGCCATCCACAGAAAAGCGTTAAATATATGCAAATATTTGAAATAATAGATTGTTATTTATAATGTTATTCTTCATAATATTTAAAGCACTGTATAATTGATGAAAACGCAGAGACTAATGATTTGTCACGAAAATGTCAGCGCGCAAATCTGCGTAAGAGTGCTTTTCACTGTGCGTAGATCCTGTTGAGAGTTCCAGGTAAGTAAACATTGGTGAATGTCAGAATCTTCGTGGAAACTGCGTAAGTGGGTTTTAAGAACAAATTTTTTCTTAAGAACGGTTGAAGAATATGGCCCAATGTTTTCGGCACCCATGGTCTTCCCACGGACATAGTGTCCGCCTGAGGGCCCCAGTTCACTTCAGGCTTCTGAAAAGCTTTTTGCTCCCTGATTGGGGCTACAGTCAGCCTTTCATCCAAAGTCCACACTCCTCTCTTCTTCAGACCTCAGCTCGCTATCAGCAACAGGCAGATTGTCGGCGGAATCTGGCTCCCCATCACTGGGCCAGGCGGATGGTATGGCAATCCACTTGAGACCTTCAACTTAAGGTGGAGTCCCGTAAGCTGGCCCATCTATACATTGGGCCGTTCCAGATCGCCCATGTGGTTACCTACCCTAATCCCTCCGTGTCTACCCTACCTTTCATGTGTCGCGTGTTATAGTTATTGCTAACTCTCCTTTGTCTTCTGTTCCCAGGGCCCCTCCGCGTCCATAGATGATTCACTGTGCACCGACTTCTGAAGCATTTCCGTTGGCAATATCACAGTCTGCCAGGTATGGAACCTGGGTCGACCGCCAGGTGGTGGTCCTGTCACAACATGATTTTTTACCTGGCTTGTCGTTGTCTCCACCCCTTTCCACCAGGTGTTCCCTATGTGTTGATTATTTCCCTGGGCTTTATATGTCAATGCTTCCGTTTACCTGTTGCCAGATCATTTGAACATTCACTCGTTTCCTGCGTTACCCGGTTCTGTGCTACTTGTCTCTGATCTGTTTCCAGTGTTTGAACGTTTCTGTTGCTGACCCGAGCCTGCCTGACCCCTTGTACCACCTACTACAAAACAGCCTTGACCATTGCCTGCCTACGGACCACAAGCCCGTCTACCCCTTTGTTCCTTCCAGCCATCTGACCACTGTGTACCGAACCCTGCCTGTCCCCCACCACAAACCAGCCTACGCCTCTGTACCTCCAGACATCTGACCACTGTGTACCGAACCCCTTCCTGTCTCCGATCACGAACCAGCCTACGCCTCTGTACCTCCAGCCATCTGACCACTGTGTACCGAACCCTGCCTGTCCCCGACCACAAACCAGCCTATGCCTCTGTACCTTCAGCCTTCTGATCTACGTGTACCGACTTCTTGCCTGTCTTAAACTGCGAGTTTTGATTTACCCCTTTAATAAATACTGGTTTGGCGTTACCTGGTCTCCACTTCTGTGTCTGCGCTTAGGTCCATTGTTCTGGTCGTGATAATAGATTAATTCAAACTTTTTCCAGGTGTATTTACAAGACTAAAGTAAAAAAAACATTCAAAAACATTCTGAACAATTATTAAAATTAGTACGTAAAACGCATGGCTTGGATAAACCATTATAAATGTGTTTAGGTACAATCAGTCACATCCCAGATCACACAAAATGCTAATCCCCCCACATGACTTCAATTGTAGTGGTTTTGATTACTTCATAAAAAAACTGTCTGTTCCATGAGGAGTCCATTACTAGTAGTGCATTGTAATGCAAAGAATACCTTTAGTTGGAATGGTGCTTTCAAAAGGACTCTGGGACACAGTTCTGGAAAGGCACATGTTAGGAGAAGGATACAAAAGATTTCAAAGGCTTTAACTGTCCCTCTGAATACCGTTCAGAGCATTATTAGGAGCATTATTTAGATCGGGCCATCCCTCCAAACTGGATGACCGAGCCAGAAGGATATTAATCAGGGAAACTACCAAAAGGCTAATTGGTCGGTTTGGGCATGTGACAACAATCTCACAAGCGTCACACAAATCTGGCCTGTATGGTAGTGTGGCAAGAAAGAAACCTCTTATGAAAAAGGGCCTCATGGAGACTTGTTTGCGCTTTGCAAAACAAAACAGATTATAATCCCACGTGGCAAAAACTTTTACGGTCCGATAAGACCAAGATTTAGCTTTTTGGACTGAACCTGTGGCCCTCTGCTAGAATGCTGAAGATGGGCAGGTGGTTCAACTTCCAGTACTAAAATGACCCTAAACACAGCTAGCAAAAAAAACTACGCAAAGACTAGTATAAGTATAAAATGTAAAGGGCATTTAAAATGTAATCTCCAGCACAAGGTCCCTACTCTTGTACCCACATGAGGACTTCTCAGACCGGGACAACACATCTGCCAGGATTACCAACTGCGACGCGCCCGTATCCCTGAGAATCTGCAACGGCACCACCTCCACCATCCTCTGTCCACAAAACCGCCACTGTAAAAATGAAGGGCTCATATGATGGATATCTGGACCCCTCAGCTATCGAACTAGCCGGCAAGGTTTGTATCAACCCCACTGGATTAGATGACCTATGTGACGTGGATGCTACTGCCTGGCTCTGTAATTTAGTACAATCAGCATTCACATGTCCGTTTATATGGCAGTAATAACAAACTCTGAATAGTTTGGAGACGCCTGCTCTGCACGTTGGATACAGAGTCTCCTCTCTGGAGGTCGGTGCGTGGCGAATACAACGTTTTTTTTGCCATGACCGCTGACAGCATTTGTTCATTTATATGAACTACCAGGCGGTCCGGCAGGCTATTTTTCAAATCCTCCAACTCGCACAATGAAACAAAATCAGTAATGTTACTAGCCAAACAACATTGTTCAAATTGTGTACGCATTGCATGGGCAAATTCTACAAATGTGACACTCAAATCTTTTCTAGGCGCGTCTCTTGAAACCACGTCTTTAACGCCCGAGCTAGCTTGATCCCAGACAGTGGCAGCAAAATGGCAACCGTCATTGCTAACCTAAAGAATTTAGCTAAATGTGATTTTGGAGCAAAACAGGAAATAATTCACAATGGAAGACCAACGCCTGAGCTCAAAAACCTTATTCAAACCAAAGGACAAAAAATGACAAGTTTGTTCTCTGCGTTGAAACGACTCAAAACATACAGGCGGAATCGGACTGATCAAGCCCGACTTTCCTCCCTGGCAATCATCTCTATTGAGTCCGAGAGACTTCTAAAATTGAAAGAAAATAAACAAGACTTCTACAACAAAGTGACCAATATATTTGTTCCGAAGGATAGGCGAATGGACTTCCTTTTCAAGTAAATGTAAGACCAAGCTACAAGTATTTGTATTTCAGTTAAATTCGAATAAATAGTGAAAATGCATTCGGGTGTAATCTTTGATCGAATATGTCTGTTTTAAAGGATGCTGCTGATTTAAAATATAAAACAAACCCTTGCCTAACCGATAAATCTGCAACCCGACAATGAAAAAGTGAAATTAAGCTGAGGTATGTTTTAGCATACCAACAAGCGATGAGCGAGCGACTTGATATTTACAGCGCTGTCGTTTCAGGGTGCAGGCTATAGTTCTAATTGCCTAACAATATGTTGTTGTATTGCTTTATTGGGCTGCGGCCTGCCTGTCATGTACTACAGTAGCGGTTTATATCTGAGTAAATCTGGCTCTCATACTAGCCAGTGCCTCCCCAGCCACGTATACCCAACTATTTTTCTCATTCCCACAGTCTGACACCCAGGTAGCATCCCGTATCTCTGCATGTCTGACTGACATCTCAGCCTGGATGTCTGCACACCATCTTTCCCAATGTGGGAAAAACCTTGGCGTGACCCTTGACAACTCTTATTTTCTGCACACATCAAGGCGGTGTCCGAGTCTTGCAGGTACATGCTCTATAACATTCGGAAAGTAAGGCCGTATCTTACGCAGGAAGCCGCACAAGTGCTGATCCAGGCACTTATCATCTCCCGTCTCGACTACTGCAACTCCCTTCTGACTGGCCTCCCAGTGTGCGCCACCAAACCCCTGCAACTCATTCAAAATGCAGCAGCCCGCCTGATCTTCAATCTACCAAAGTTCTCCCACGTCACTCAGCTGTTCCGCACACTACACTGGCTCCCAGTCGAAGCACTCATCCACTACAAAACCATGGTGCTAGCCTATGGGGCAGTAAGAGGAACCGTCCCCTCCTACATCCAGTCACTAATCATGCCGTACACACCCACGCAAGCACTTCGTTCTGCCACCTCAGGCCTCTTGGTAGTGCCATCCCTACGGGAGGGCAACTCCCGATCTGCTCAGTCTAAATTGTTCTCCGTGCTTGCCCCGCAATGGTGGAACAACTCCACTCTGGAGATCAGATCATCGGACTCTCTACCAATCTTCAAAAAACGTCTAAAAACGTTCCTCTTCAAACTGTACCTCCAGTAGTCCATGAATGGAGCTCCACAACTCTTGCCTGTTCGAAACTCCATTACGGAATCATTCCTCTATGATTATCACCCATTCCTCCTCTCCTAGCACCCCTTCTATCTCTAGCACTTCCTCCTGCACCCACCCAGGAACAACGTAGTTATTGCCTTTGTGATGTGTGTTTTAGCTATATGTGAAATGCCTGCACTTATTGTAAGTCGCTCTGGATAAGAGCATCTGCTAAATGCGCAAAAGGTAAATGAGGTAAGGCACACGGGGGTTTAACTTTCCTCTCTACGTCATCCTTTGGACATGCGGGAGAATAATTATCTTGCCCACCACCCGGTGAACCAGCCAAACCTTGAGCATGGGGTGGAGTCACCGGCAGGGGGGGTAAAACCTTTAACTCAATGAATTCTCCCCTCACAGCTTCTGCTTGGTCTGACTCTTAGACACAGCAAGGCAATTGTGATAATAATCTGTGTAAAGTCTATCTTTCTGCATTGGGCCAAGAAGACCTCAGACGGGTACGCAATAAAATGTTGTACTACCGATGTTATTTTTGTATATACACCCAACCAGCTCCCAAACACCTATCCATAACCGTCCCTACACACACCTACAGCACTAACCACCCTGGCACAACTCAGGCAACTTGTTAAAAAATCCCGGACGAGCCCCCACTTGTTACACTCCCACCTCAAAGATGGTAACGAGAGCTCGTTGGAGGTGGGGGAGACTCAAAAACCCAAGCCAACGGGCAAGAGTGGAGTCTGGGTGCGTCTGTGTTAGTACCAATACAACAAATGATGGTAGTTTTTATTTAGAAGGCTTAGTCAATAATAAGGATATAACATAATACAAACAAATAACACAAACAGGAGGGGGGGGGGGGTGAAGGGTCGGGCGAGCAGGGACAAATCGAAGAAATTAAACCAAAGGAGCCCTACTCTTCCCTGCCTAACACCCTAACCTACCAAACTCTGCCTGCTAAAGAAAAATCTACAGGCGTATGTAAACCTTGAGGTAGCTCACCTGATCCTTCTCCAATGAGAGAATATTACAAATGAAATGGCAGAACGAACACCAGTAAAAAACAAAACAACATGAGTCTCAACATTTCTCTTAATAAGTCTCCGTCTGCATCTCAGCTTTCTACTCTCACCCGCCGCCCCAAACGAACTGCACTTAATAGGCGCCGTCATCCCCTGCAGGTGCGGCCACTTCAAAGGGCGGGTAGCCACGCCCCTGTTCTCCTCAGCACTTATTCCTGTCACCTGTTAAACAAACACACATGCACACACACTCTCCACTACCCACAGACAATACGTGGAACGTAACAAGTCCTTTCCCCTTAAGGACAGCAGGAGAATAAAAAACCTCCAGAATACCCTAAATACTCACAATGCAAGTACTCACGTACTTCACCTTAAAAATGTATTAAAAAGATTTAGGGTTCGGAAGGCAGTTAAAAATGTTAAGTACTCTCAAAGAATGAGTTCAACTGTTAAAAGATCAATCATATTACCAGGAATGATCACCACAAATAACTGTAACAGCAGCAGAAGGAGAGACTTGCCAAACAGAAAGGAGGAAACAGGTGAAACCAATGAGGGTATTCTAACAAAGTAATTTATTAAAATTAAATTATTTAAGAAACATTTCGCAGTCAAACACTAAGATCTCTCCAATCCTGCGACTTAAATCAGTTTGTATACTAAATAGGAAATCACAGGAGAGTACAAGTAGGCAAAGATTGAAAATGTTATGTATAAGTAGCATAGGAAGCAGAGCTGTGCTCGAGACCACCTAAAGCGAGACCGAGACGAGACCGAGACCGAAGGGGGCCGAGACCGAGACGAGACCAAGACCGAAGGGGGCCGAGACCGAGACGAGACCGAGACCGAAGGTGGCCGAGACCGAGACGAGACCGATACCAAAGGGGGCCGAGACCGAGACCAGTCATATCAACACTAAATAATATGACATGTTTTTGGTCCAATGACCAATGTAAAAAAACACTTGACCAACAGCATCAGATCATCTACTGTGTTGTCATCCTGAATTAAATGAATTTTATTAAAAGAGTATCTAGGCCTATTTATTGTCTTATGTAAACATAAAATACGAAAATAAAACCATGATTTTAAAATGCACAGGCTATGATATTAAAATTTCTAAAAATCGAATAAATGAAAATCCATCAAACTGTATGTCCTATGTTGATGTAGTAAATGCTAACACATTTTAGATCACAAGCGACTTGCAATCAAATGATTTGCGCATGATTGGCCGATAAACAAATCTATTTATAATTATTTATCCGTCCACAGGCACGCAGCTTCAGTTGTTTGTCTGCTTGAGCAGGACACGCAAACGAACCGGTTGCACTACGCACAGTGTTCATTATTGTTACGAGTGCACATGAGACAGCAGCAAACTAACCCGGTTGAACTGCGCACAGTGTTCATATAGATCAGACCAAAACCCTTCCAGTTTAATAAAGATCGGACCAAAACGGGTTCAGTTTCATATAGATCGGACCATAACCGTTCCAGTTTTATGCTCTTTCTGCCGTATGCCCCCCGGACTTCTGTGTGCATGAGTAATTTCATTTATCGCCCATTTGTAGTTGGCCTATTAATATTTATTGTTTATATTCGTTTAATTTCGATACAAAACAATATTTTGTTGAAGTCTCTTGTAGGCTATATGAATACACTGTGGTTCATTCGTTATTAATTATTGAGTGCAATAGGCGCATGACACATGAATGGGGCTGTATGTATTTGGCGGAATTCGTTCTGTTTATTTAGTGAAACATATTTCTTTATAAACGTACCTCTTTTTTGTAGTTCAACCAAGCCAATCAGACTATTGTCTATATGTGTTCTCGTAGTATTTGTCTGTGTATCGCCCATTCAACCATATAGGCTCAGTGAAGTGTGATCGGTGTCTGGGTACCGCAATGGGTACCGCAATTAGGGTACCAACGCCCAGCGGCGTGGGATTTTGGCGACAGGAAGGCAGTTTAGGTATCAAAAAACATGTAAATAGTAGTTTTATATATTGTTCGGTTTGTGATTTTGCAATTCTGAAAACGGGACAAGGTAAAATGCACGTATTTAGGAAAAGTCATGGAAGGACGTCGGCTGTAGCTTTTCAACATTATGTATGTATTTTAATTACTAACCGCTGTGTGTTTTCGGACAAATTATTTATTTGTGCTCAATGTACTGAATATAGGCAAAACGAATATATTGGCTGATTGTGCAGACATGATCGAGCATATGTTTAAGATTGAAGTATTTACGTGAATGGGTGCACCCTCTAGCGACGCTGGGGGTGGGCTTTTCTTCAAAAGTAGATAGCCATTGGCGGGATAAGCCACATGAGAAAAAAACAGTCTGACTCTGGACGAAATACAGCCAATGGAAATACAGCCTCTACATGTCATACTTAAATATTTTTCTAGAAAAAATTGTGGGCGATAATTTCTACGCTGGTCTCGGAAGAATTTACGAGTCCTTACTGTCCGAGACCGAGTCGAGACCGAGTCCAAATGTAACCGAGACGAGACCGAGACCTTAAAAAAGTGGTCTCGAGACCGGTCTCGAGACCGAGACCGGTCTCGAGTACTACAGCTCTGATAGGAAGTAACCGGTCATTCAAGACAATTTTATTGATACACTTACTATGCGTGATTAACGCGTGTCCTCATCCCCCGGAGGAAGAGAGAACATGCCTAACAGGCAACTAATTAAGTAGGCATCAAATTAAAAGGACATGTTACAATTGAATGTTCACTGAATGTCTGTCATACGATGGTCTTAGTGTTAAAGTGTGACACAGCCATGACATCAGGTGCTCTACTCTCTGGGTCCTTCATTTTGACACACATGTTGTCATGGCACTACATAGCCATACTTCCGCAAATCAAATACCCCTAGCTTGTCTCAGAATATTACAAACTCATGGCCAGGCAAAGACAACAAGCCTGCCCCACATCGGGGCTTTGAGAGCGGACACTGTCAGAGAATGTACTTGACCTAAATCATTGTCATTCCTCCACTGGTGCAGTATGTCAACCAGGTGGTAACATCTGTATACTTGTATGCATTATTCTTGGATGAAATTCATTTATATAATTTAGTTGCACCCCGATTTTAGATAGATGTTTGTGTAGGCAACTGTAGCTTTTTATTCTAAGGTCATTGAAAAAGGTCTAGTGCAGAGTTACGTATAATTCAACATGATGGCAAAACTGGTAACCAAAATGCAGGAGTAATGGGCATCTGTCACACTCCAGTATCGCCCCACCATGAGCTCTGGGTATTTGTAGGAGTAATGGGCATCTGTTCCACTCTAGTATCGCCCCACCATGAGCTCTGGGTATTTGTAGGAGTAATGGGCATCTGTCACTCTCCAGTATCGCCCTACCATGAGCTCTGGGTATTTGTAGGAGTAATGGGCATCTGTCACTCTCCAGTATCGCCCCACCATGAGCTCTGGGTATTTGTTGGAGTAATGGGCATCTGTCACACTCCAGTGTCGCCCCACCATGAGCTCTGGGTATTTGTTGGAGTAATGGGCATCTGTCACACTCCAGTGTCGCCCCACCATGAGCTCTGGGTATTTGTTGGAGTAATGGGCATCTGTCACACTCCAGTATCGTCCCACCATGAGCTCTGGGTATTTGCAATATCTTAAGTGCTTGCTTGCCAACGTGATGTAAAAACAGATATTGGATTAATTATGGTTTTAAACAAAACAAATTGGCCAGCAAATTTTCCTGAGCGCAGGGCAGGTTTTAAGGACAGCTATAATAAAGATTCCCAACTGCTTAGCCTACTCTAGTCTACTGAATACAACAGTACTGAAATCCCTGCATTTGTGAGTGACTACTAAGGTTTAAGAAGGCACATGTTCCTCAAAATTAATGTCCTACTAACTAATAATTATTTTCTACAGCTAGTAGTAGTTCATAGGTAAAGACTGACATCTCATGGACTGATTACTTCTTTGCTCACAAAGTAAAAGGGTGCTAAATAATCTAGTGTAAAATAAAAAAATATATACAAATCCGTTCAAAAGTTATTCGTTAATTACAATAATATCACAGGTACTCAACTGGCAGCTTTATGAAATTGTACCCTCAGAAAACCATTCTTAATATCAACAGTAAAAAATAAAAAAGTAGGGAGAGGGAAAAGAACACAGACACTGGACAGAAAAAGATTGAAAAACATGTTATGTACAGAGAAATGTATGTTTGAGGTTTTCAGATTACAAAGAGAGAAAATGCAGAACAAATTAAAAGACAATGGAGAAGGGCTTGATTCAAGTATGATTGGAGCCAAATTACTCAAACAACAGGACAATAACACAAAACACAGCATAAAACTAGGCAATAACTATTAAGGCAAAAAGAAGTGACAGCCATCAGATCTGAACTCTATAGAGCTGCTGTGGGAGCAGTTTACCCAGATAGTAAGAAGTGACTGCCATCAGATCTGAACCCTATAGAGCTGCTGTGGGAGCTGTTTACCCAGATAGTAAGAAGTGACTGCCCATCCAACTTGTGCTCCAGGAAGCTTGGGGGGGACATCTCTTCAGATTACCCCAACAAATTTAGAACAATGCCAAAGCTCATAAGGCTGTAGTAACTGCAAATGAAGGACTCTTCGATGAAAGCAAAGTTTGAAGGAGCCTATTATTATCCATTAATAATTTATTATTTCTAACTATGTCAATGTCTATATTTCCTATTCATTTTGATACATTTCTTATTCAAACTATTTTCATGTATGCTTTCATGGAAAACTAGGTACTTTCTAAGCGACCACAATCTTGTGAACTGTAGTGTAGATTATTCACAGTAAAACAGCCAGACAGATGGTGAAAATTTAGTTATGGGGAAAAAACAGTGGAAAGGAATATTCACAATTGGCTCACCATACTGAACTAATTATGTAAGTCACCAGATGTGTTAATGGTCAATGTACAATACCAACAAAAACATCTCTCTCACACACACACACACAAACACACACACACACAAATAAGCTATTAGGATGAAATTGTAGATTCTATGCATCCTGCCTAACAATGATATTTCTGATATTGTTTTTTAAGTCCATCAACAATACCTAAACCCATGGGGTTGACTGACAGCCACATCCTACTGTGTGCTAATGTGTGCTAATGTATACTAATGTGTGCTAATGTGCGCTAATGTGCGTTAATTTGCGCTGTGTGCGAATGTGTGCTAATGTGCCTTAATTTGCGCTAATGTATGCTAATGTGCGCTAATGTGCGTTAATTTGCGCTAATGTGTGTGAATGTGCGCTAATGTGTGCTAATGTGTGCTGCTTCTGGACAAGTGTGGATACAGTTTAAGGCTCTGTGTCAGCTCCATTCTCTAGACTAAAAGAGACTCACTGACACCGATCTAAAGCCTTTCCGCGTACTTCGCATTTCTTCGTTCCAACAGGATAAAGAGGTGAGCTGATCCGAAGTGTTGATCTAGGTTTATCCAGGTGGTACGGATCATCACCATCATTATCTTAGTTTGGGGAAAATCCTGATGAAGAGGATCATACTGATGAACATGAAGGAGACGAGGATAAGCATTAGCCACAGGAACCAGTTGACAGACTTCTTGGTGTGCTGCTCCAGACGCTCCGACTCCACCTTCAGTTTCTCAAAGTTGGTGTCTGCCTGCCGCATAGACTGGGACAGGGTCTGACAGGGAGGAAGAGGAACAAATAACATCACTATCCTGATATGAGCTGCTGTATAGACTGGGACAGGGTCTGACAGGTAGGAAGAGGAACAAATAACATCACTATCCTGATATGAGCTGCTGTATAGACTGGGACAGGGTCTGACAGGGTGAAAGAGGAACAAATAACATCACTATCCTGATATGAGCTGCTGCTGCTTAGAGAAAGACAAATGAGAATGTGAACTTTCAAATATCAGAGCTGTGCTGTCTATAGACCATCTGACCGGCTGTGTGTCTATAGACCATCTGACCGGCGGTGTGTCTATAGACCATCTGACTGGCGGTGTGTCTATAGACCATCTGACCGGCTGTGTGTCTATAGACCATCTGACCGGCTGTGTGTCTATAGACCATCTGACTGGCGGTGTGTCTATAGACCATCTGACCGGTTATGTGTCTATAGAACATCTGACCGGTTATGTGTCTATAGACCTGCTATGTCTGACAGATATAAGACAGAATACAGACTAAATGCAAAAAATACATCAGCTGGTGCTGATGCGCAAACTGGTTCAGGGTCAACGTGGACTAAATGTATTGCAATAAATCCGTTCACATCCCGACCAGAGACTGACGGGATACTGGGCTTATGATGTGCTACTTATGCTATACGTGTGCTTTAGTTTCTAATATGTTTTGCACATTACATTTTCCAGAAGAGTGCTTGAACGTTGCTTTCTTCTGGAAAACTAGTGTCAAACATAAGTGAATATGAAGCGCATTGTGTTGGCTCTTCGTATGAAATGTGCTATACAATGACATTTGATTTGATCCTCCAAGTAGAAACTGTTAACAATGATTTATTAATATGCAAACAGCACCAAGAAAATCAGTTTGACAATTTTGTTTGGAATGTTACTTATCTAATACTGCCACCTTCTGGACGGTCACCAAAACAGAAAACAAGACAAATGATCCTTGGTCACTTATACAAATACAGTGCCTTCACCTTCAGACCACTGAACTTTATACGCACGTTGTAGCATTCTATATTATCAAGCATATTAATACAGCTGGTGCATAATATGACCTAGCAAAACTAAACTCTTTGTGCATATTTAGGTTAAAGATCTAAAATGTGATGAATTTCTTCCTTCATGCTCCCATCACATACAGTTCTTCATGTGGTTTAATGGTGCAGCATTGGTTCATCATTTACTAGGTTCCTGATCCACCGGTTGCATTGGATTTACTACTTTAACTTGTATAATCCTCTTTAGTTGTAATATTCATTCAGATTAACAGCCTGACCAATACTTTTTTTTTACTTTTTTATCCAGCAAATGAAAGAGAAATGGAGATGGTTCACATACTGAAGCCATTGGTCAGATCTGTGTCCACATTAGGGCCAATTCTTTCATATTTGTAAACTGGAAGCGTTTAAAGGACAAGGATTGTATGCTTGTGCAAGCAACACATTTCAGTTTTTATACTAGAAAAAAAGTCTTAAGCAAACAAAAGCCATAATGAGGCTGTAAGCAAACCCACCATTTCTGATGACCTAGATACTCAACTAGTCTTCAGAAGGACTTCTAATCAGCCCAACAGATTTCAGCTTTGTAAATGGAATAGCAATTGAGTTTTCGAATAACCAATTAGTCTAATAAAATTATAAACTTGGATTAGCAAACACAACAACGTGCCATTTAAACACTGAACAAATGGTTGCTGGTAATGGGCCTCTATAAGCCAATGTAAAAATTCTATTAAAAAACAGCCGCTTACAGTTACAATTGTCATTTTCATTAAATGAGATGTTAGATGTATTAGCTTTAATTTCTTATTTTATTGGAAAACAATCAGATATGGTATCCACTTGTTAAGCGTGGTACTAAACAGATAAGCATATTGTCCAAGCTGCAGTGTGGTAAGGGTTAATCAGGTGCATAATTACTTGTGCTTCTACAAGTCAATTCCAAGTGACTATATAGACTGAAATTAAGCATAAAGTTGTTATCTAATTTCTCTGTCCATTTGGTTTCCTACGGCAAGGGAGAGATTATTTGTATTTACTCTTGTATATTTTTAGACATTTTTAAAAGTTGGATACCACTTTATTCAGGAAAACCGACCCTTTGAAATAAAATGACAGTTTAGCAGGCTTCCATATCAGCACACACCATTTAAGAAAACATGTTTGTCTTTTGAACTCTGCCCATTAATTTCCTATAGAGACCTTGGTGATCTTAGCTGTAATTCCGTTCACCAATGGGAATAAGGCGACAGCTTGACAAACATTAAATGACAGATTAGCACATTAGCTTAAAGACATGGGAATACAGACATTAATAAATGAGGGAAAAATAATAATGTAAATAAATACAGAAATATGATCAAGGAAATAAATAAATAGATAATGAATATTGATTAATGCATTTACATTGAACCTTTCAAAAATATTTCTATGTACAAATATTATTATTGATTCAATTCTATATTTATTTCTAAACATGGCAGATTTGGTACTCCATGTGCTATTCTGCTGTTGTAAACAATTAATTATAAAGAATAATATATTCCTATTTGTCAGAGTGTATACGTTTCGCTGATCGATAGACAATCTGAAATGATGATTACTTACACTCCATAGAAATACACACACACTCCAAGTGTACAGTCATAAACAAATAAAAACCGCCCCCAACCAGAAGCCTTGGACAAACAGAGAGGTCAGACTACTGCTGAAGGCATGTGATGCTGCTTTCAGATCCTGTGACAAGGAGGCTTACAGCTCATCCAGGGCCAACCTGATAAGGGGCATCAAGATGGCCAAACACGTCCACAAACTGAGGATCCAGGAGCATTTCCACAACAACTGTGACGCATGTGGCAGAGCCTTCAAGCCATTACTGACTGCCAACCCATAGCACCCTACCCCATCAGCCACTGATGTCTCCATTATATAATATAAGCACCCTACCCCCTCATTATATAATATAAGCACCCTACCCCCTCATTATATAATATAAGGACCCTACCCCCTCATTATATAATATAACCACCCTACCCCCTCATTATATAATATAAGCACCCTACCCCCTCATTATATAATATAAGCACCCTACCCCCTCAGCCACTGATGTCTCCATTATATAATATAAGCACCCTACCCCCTCATTATATAATATAAGCACCCTACCCCCTCATTATATAATATAAGCACCCTACCCCCCCATTATAAAATATAAGCACCCTACCCCCTCATTATATAATATAAGCTGTGTTGAACTGAATACCTGCACATTTATTTATCCATGTCAATTGCACAACCTCACACTGTACTCCATATCAATCTGCACTGCTCTTTTGCACTTCTTATTGGATGCAACTGCATTTTGTTGTACTGTACTTGTACTGTCCAATGGCAATAATGTTGAATATAGCACTAGACTGACCCCAGCATACACTGACATGTATCAAGCTAATATACAAATGCTTTTATTCTAACTTTGTGTCCATACTTGTTGTCTAACACTAGTAGCACGTTCACCTTATATTTTGGGTGAGTTATACCAACCTGGTTGTCTTGTTTGATGATATTCTGGGCCACCAGAGTGTTGTTCTTTAGGTTGCGGGCCAGGTTTAGCATATCTTCAGCCAGCTTCTCCTGCAGATTGTGATGATGTTGTAACACAGCATCCAGTTCTGCTGTGGACTGCCTTTCATCAAGCGCCAAACCCCTGGAGTGGGAGAGACACGTCTGATTGATTCAATAGAGTGGGAGAGACAAGTCTGATTGATTCAGGGAACCGTTCAACATTGACTTAATGGTTCAATTCAAGTCATTCAAACCCCTGGAGTGGGAGAGACACGTCTGATGGATTCAATGGCTCAAGTCAAGTCATACATTTGGGAAGCACGGCTTCACACTGGAGAACTAAGAAAGGAATACGACACAACAATACCTTCTGTTTCGCAGGTCTGTTTCCAAATTCCCTGTTTCACAGAGCAAATAATGAATAATTCAACAGTGTACTGTGTCAATAAAATTGTTCATTTGTATATTTGAGAAGACAATTAAATGTGTACCTTTGTTTGGCAGACCCTGTAAAAAGGGTAACAGAAACAACACTTCATAACCAGGAAATGACAGAATCATGGAAATGACAAATAATCAGATGTAAAATGAAATGATCTTACAGTGCCCATCAATTCATTTCTCATCTCCCCAGTGCACCGAGCTTTAGTCTGCATGTGAACGGTCTTAGTGGCTGGCATCCTCTCATTGGCTATAGTGGGAGTTCGTCCAGGAGCTAGGAACTGATTGGCTAGGGCTTTCTCTGTCCCAGA
Organism: Dallia pectoralis; assembly: GCA_029465975.1. Taxonomy (NCBI): domain Eukaryota; kingdom Metazoa; phylum Chordata; class Actinopteri; order Esociformes; family Umbridae; genus Dallia; species Dallia pectoralis. The sequence continues at coordinate 9,430,946 of CM055761.1, read as the reverse complement.
CTATAAACAACAACACAGGTGAATTAGCAAATTACATAAACCCTAGGAAACATAAAACAAAATTGTGTTGGAAGTTTATAAAACCGTAATGTGAATACATTTAAATACAATTTATCCAGTTATTGTTGATACAGATCACAGTGACAATCTTGTGCACACTAACCAGTTTCTCTGCTTCTAGAAGTCCTTTCAAAAAATCTACTTTCCGTTTGTATTCTGTCATGACTTCTCCTGTAGGTGGGATGACTTCTCCTGCAGGTGGGCTGATGGGAAAAAAAGAAAGAACTAATTAATCAGAGCCCAGTTTAAAAATGATTGGCACCCATAGCAACTGTGCTAGCCTGTCATCACGACAAACGATGGCTACAATATGAAGTTTAAATGACGTGTCATAATAAAATAATTTTGGATAATACATGATTCCATTAGTTGATTCATATTTTAAGTCATTTCAGCTTGATGTCTATTATTCTACATTGTGGAAATTAGTTAAATTAAGAATTTCCCCTGAATGAGGAGGCATGTCCAAATATTTGGGCTGTGTAGCTGCAGACTGGTAATAGTGACACAGTGTATTACACCCTGCTGTATATGGGGCTGTGTAGCTACAGACTGGTAATAGTGACACAGTGTATTACACCCTGCTGTATATGGGGTTGTGTAGCTACAGACTGGTAATAGTGACACAGTGTATTACACCCTACTGTATATGGGGCTGTGTAGTTACACACTGGTAATAGTGACACAGTGTATTACACCCTGCTGTATATGGGGCTGTGTAGTTACAGACTGGTAATAGTGACACAGTGTATTACACCCTGCTGTATATGGGGCTGTGTAGCTACAGACTGGTAATAGTGAAACAGTGTATTACACCCTACTGTATATGGGGCTGTGTAGCTACAGACTGGTAATAGTGACACAGTGTATTACACCCTGCTGTATATGGGGCTGTGTAGCTACAGACTGGTATTAGTGACACAGTGTATTACACCCTGCTGTATATGGGGCTGTGTAGTTACAGACTGGTAATAGTGACACAGTGTATTACACCCTGCTGTATATGGGGCTGTGTAGCTACAGACTGGTAATAGTGACACAGTGTATTACACCCTACTGTATATGGGGCTGTGTAGCTACAGACTGGTAATAGTGACACAGTGTATTACACCCTGCTGTATATGGGGTTGTGTAGTTACAGACTGGTAATAGTGACACAGTGTATTACACCCTGCTGTATATGGGGCTGTGTAGTTACAGACTGGTATTAGTGACACAGTGTATTACACCCTGCTGTATATGGGGCTGTGTAGCTACAGACTGGTAATAGTGACACAGTGTATTACACCCTGCTGTATATGGGGCTGTGTAGCTAAAGACTGGTAATAGTGACACAGTGTATTACACCCTGCTGTATATGTGGCTGTGTAGCTACAGACTGGTAATAGTGACACAGTGTATTACACCCTGCTGTATATGGGGTTGTGTAGCTACAGACTGGTAATAGTGACAGTGTAATACACCCTGCTGTATATGGGGCTGTGTAGTTACAGACTGGTAATAGTGACACAGTGTATTACACCCTGCTGTATATGGGGCTGTGTAGCTACAGACTGGTAATAGTGACACAGTGTATTACACCCCTGTGTATATGGGGCTAGCTACAGACTGGTAATAGTGACACAGTGTATTACACCTACTGTATATGGGGCTGTGTAGCTACAGACTGGTAATAGTGACACAGTGTATTACACCCTGCTGTATATGGGGTTGTGTAGTTACAGACTGGTAATAGTGACACAGTGTATTACACCCTGCTGTATATGGGGCTGTGTAGTTACAGACTGGTATTAGTGACTGGTATTAGTGACAGTGTATTACACCCTGCTGTATATGGGGCTGTGTAGCTACAGACTGGTAATAGTGCTGTATATGGGGCTGTGTAGCTACAGACTGGTAATAGTGACACAGTGTATTACACCCTGCTGTATATGGGGCTGTGTAGCTACAGACTGGTAATAGTGACACAGTGTATTACACCCTGCTGTATATGGGGCTGTGTAGCTACAGACTGGTAATAGTGACACAGTGTATTACACCCTGCTGTATATGGGGTTGTGTAGCTACAGACTGGTATTAGTGACACAGTGTATTACACCCTGCTGTATATGTGGCTGTGTAGCTACAGACTGGTAATAGTGACACAGTGTATTACACCCTGCTGTATATGGGGCTGTGTAGTTACAGACTGGTAATAGTGACACAGTGTATTATACCCTGCTGTATATGGGGCTGTGTAGCTACAGACTGGTAATAGTGACACAGTGTATTACACCCTGCTGTATATGGGGCTGTGTAGCTACAGACTGGTAATAGTGACACAGTGTATTACACCCTGCTGTATATGGGGCTGTGTAGCTACAGACTGGTAATAGTGACACAGTGTATTACACCCTGCTGTATATGGGGTTGTGTAGCTACAGACTGGTAATAGTGACACAGTGTATTACACCCTGCTGTATATGGGGCTGTGTAGCTACAGACTGGTAATAGTGACACAGTGTATTACACCCTGCTGTATATGGGGCTGTGTAGCTACAGACTGGTAATAGTGACACAGTGTATTACACCCTGCTGTATATGGGGCTGTATAGCTACAGACTGGTAATAGTGACACAGTGTATTACACCCTGCTGTATATGGGGTTGTGTAGCTACAGACTGGTAATAGTGACACAGTGTATTACACCCTGCTGTATATGGGGCCGTGTAGTTACAGACTGGTAATAGTGACACAGTGTATTACACCCTGCTGTATATGGGGCTGTGTAGCTACAGACTGGTAATGGTGACACAGTGTATTACACCCTGCTGTATATGGGGCTGTATAGCTACAGACTGGTAATAGTGACACAGCGTATTACACCCTGCTGTATATGGGGCTGTGTAGCTACAGACTGGTAATAGTGACACAGTGTATTACACCCTGCTGTATATGGGGCTGTATAGCTACAGACTGGTAATAGTGACACAGTGTATTACACCCTGCTGTATATGGGGCTGTGTAGCTACAGACTGGGTGGAGTGATCATGATGACCCCTGTCCACCACTGTAAGACGTTCACATTGGGTCAATGAGTCCCGTTTCCTTTAAATCTCCTGAAGGTTTTGTACGTATGCACTGTTACCCTGGGGAGGTGATTGCACTGTCAAAAAAAGACAAGCCAGTAGAGGGAGTGTGATGCTCTGGGCAATGTTCTGCTGGGTAACCCTGGGTCTGGGAATTCATGTGAACATCCATTTGACACGTGCTGTTGGCCTAAACATTGTCGCAAACCATGTACATCGTTTCATGGCAATGGAATTCCCTGAGAGTAGCGGCCTCTTTCAGCAGTAGTCGGCCCTGCAACACTGCACACATTGTTCAGGAAAACATGTAACATGATGACAAGTTTAAGTTGTGACCCTGGCCTACAAATTCCCCTGATCTCAGTCTGTGGGATGTGCTGGACCAACAAGTCCAATGCATGGCAGCTCCATCCCAGAACATACAGGACAGCTGCTACGGTCTTGGTGCCAGATACCACAGCACACATTTGGGGGTCTTGTAGAGTTGAACCATTAGCAGGTTGGTGCTGAGGACCAACAGCATATTTGGTCATAATGTTCTGGAGTGTCTCTAGGAATTTGTCCCCATTCTGTCAAATCTTTACACCACTCCAAGCCAACACTTTACATTGTGCGTGTTAATGTGAAGCCTGTATACAAATGCATTGAAACCCATTCAGTGACGTTCCTGATGCACAATACTTGTGCTTCCAGAGGCCGTTTATAGCTCTGTGGTGACTGATGCAACAGCCCTCTGTGTCCCTGTGTGTTTGTATGGTCTACCAATTAGTGGCTAGGCTGTGTTGGTGCCTCTAAACACTTCACAATTATAGCAGTTATAGTTGAATAGGATACAAATTGACTTTGGCAACAACGACAGACCATCCCATGGTTAGGTTTGGTTTCAACGATAGCAATATGTCAACTTAGGTAGCTGCAAGATACAGTATGTACTCATGGATGGAGATTAATACCCTGTTATATTATTAAACATGCTACAGTATGTACTCAGCCTTAACTAGGGATTAATACCGTGTTATATTATTATACATGTTACAGTATGTACTCATGGATGGAGATTAATACCCTGTTATATTATTAAACATGCTACAGTATGTACTCATGGATGGAGATTAATACCCTGTTATATTATTAAACATGCTACAGTATGTACTCAGCCTTAACTAGGGATTAATACCGTGTTATATTATTATACATGTTACAGTATGTACTCATGGATGGAGATTAATACCCTGTTATATTATTAAACATGCTACAGTATGTACTCATGGATGGAGATTAATACCCTGTTATATTATTAAACATGCTACAGTATGTACTCAGCCTTGACTAGGGATTCATACCTTGTTATATTAATTATACATTTTTTCAAGCAGGGAAACAACACCGATAAAGCTACCCATAAAATGGTTATCCATTATTATGTTAAATATAATATAACGGTGACCATGGTGACACACCCTAAAACATACCCAGGACAATCATCCTCTACCACCCCAGGTAACCGTGGTGACCACACCCTAACTTTATAACTAGTCTCTATAGTTGACAATAATAAGACAATCCAGGGCTTTTACAGTCCCCTATAGTGCAGCCTGCTGTTACCAGTGTTAAGCTACAGTCCCCTATAGTGCAGCCTGCTGTTACCAGTGTTAAGCTACAGTCCCCTATAGTGCAGCCTGCTGTTAACAGTGTTAAGCTACAGTCCCCTATAGTGCAGCCTGCTGTTACCGGTGTTAAGCTACAGTCCCCTATAGTGCAGCCTGCTGTTACCAGTGTTAAGCTACAGTCCCCTATAGTGCAGCCTGCTGTTACCAGTGTTAAGCTACAGTCCCCTATAGTGCAGCCTTCTGTTACCAGTGTTAAGCTACAGTCCCCTATAGTGCAGCCTGCTGTTACCAGTGTTAAGCTACAGTCCCCTATAGTGCAGCCTGCTGTTACCAGTGTTAAGCTACAGTCCCCTATAGTGCAGCCCGCTGTTACCAGTGTTAAGCTACAGTCCCCTATAGTGCAGCCCGCTGTTACCAGTGTTAAGCTACAGTCCCCTATAGTGCAGCCTGCTGTTACCAGTGTTAAGCTACAGTCCCCTATAGTGCAGCCTGCTGTTACCAGTGTTAAGCTACAGTCCCCTATAGTGCAGCCCGCTGTTACCGGTGTTAAGCTACAGTCCCCTATAGTGCAGACTAGGGATGCACCGAATATTCGGCCACCAAAAATTTGCGGCCGAAAATGGCCCAAAAGGGCATTTTCGGTTTTCGGCCGAAATACTTTTCTCACCGAAACAATACGGCCGAAATATGTTGTGATCTATTCGGATCCTCTGCACTTCATCGCGACTGTACTTGATCTGCGTTATAAAGACCATTACTTGGATGCAGAAATAAAGCAGCGCGCACGAGAAATGATCCAGGCGGCGATGGATGCGGAGAACCCGCGTGGAGACGGAGACGGAGCAATAGCGCACGGAGCATCAGCGCACGGAGATCAGAGCGCAGAAAAAAAGACTCGTCTCTCTGCACTAGATGAGGGGCATGAACCCTCGTTGTCTGATATGTTCAGTGAAATCCTGCAAGAAAGTGCCTCACATGGGCGTAGGTTTAGGGGGGGACGCTGGGGACATGTCCCCAACAACATTTTAACATGACTAAATTGTCCCCACAAATATTTTAGCGAACTCCGTTATGAGTTTGTGAAGCGATTTGGGTCAATTCCGACCGCAGAGCCAGGGGGACGGTACTAGAAACGCCGTAATTTGATTGGCTAAAAAACCTAGGGGAGGGGAGTTATCTGACACGCTATAAGTACACAGGAGAGTGACTGAAGACAACAGTAAAGTTACCAGTGCTTTCTGTTAATACATACCCCATATGTTAGAATCTTACAGTCACAATAAACAGTGGAAATGTTTCCTGTGTATATTTTGCTTATGTAATGTGGCCTATTTGGGATATCCCATTAGTAGGGGCGGAGTAGTGGCACCACCAGTGTCGCTACAATATATTGAATCTGACAAACAGCATTACCATCTAAAAGTTGATTACTACATAATGATTTTTGTCTGCACATGGATAGGCCTATGCTAGTTAAACTTTAGAGTAGTATAAAAGCAACAGGCTATTGTTTTAACTAAACGCAAAAATAATCACATTATTCTCAGTAAAAGCTCACTTGCCGGAGGGGGAGATGTCCCCACCGAAGCTGAGACCAAACCTACGCCCTTGGTGCCTCATATCCATAAATGCAATGGTACTAATAATTGGCATAATTAATTTCGGTGTTTCGGTTTTCGGTCTTGGTTTCCTCTTTTTCGGTTTTCGGTTTCGGCCAAGAATCTTCATTTCGGTGCATCCCTAGTGCAGACTGCTGTTAACAGTGTTAAGCTACAGTCCCCTATAGTGCAGCCTGCTGTTACCAGTGTTAAGCTACAGTCCCCTATAGTGCAGCCTGCTGTTACCAGTGTTAAGCTACAGTCCCCTATAGTGCAGCCTGCTGTTACCGGTGTTAAGCTACAGTCCCCTATAGTGCAGCCCGCTGTTACCAGTGTTAAGCTACAGTCCCCTATAGTGCAGCCCGCTGTTACCAGTGTTAAGCTACAGTCCCCTATAGTGCAGCCTGCTGTTACCAGTGTTAAGCTACAGTCCCCTATAGTGCAGCCTGCTGTTACCAGTGTTAAGCTACAGTCCCCTATAGTGCAGCCCGCTGTTACCAGTGTTAAGCTACAGTCCCCTATAGTGCAGCCTGCTGTTACCAGTGTTAAGCTACAGTCCCCTATAGTGCAGCCTGCTGTTACCAGTGTTAAGCTACAGTCCCCTATAGTGCAGCCCGCTGTTACCAGTGTTAAGCTACAGTCCCCTATAGTGCAGCCTGCTGTTACCAGTGTTAAGCTACAGTCCCCTATAGTGCAGCCTGCTGTTACCAGTGTTAAGCTACAGTCCCCTATAGTGCAGCCTGCTGTTACCAGTGTTAAGCTACAGTCCCCTATAGTGCAGCCCGCTGTTACCAGTGTTAAGCTACAGTCCCCTATAGTGCAGCCTGCTGTTACCAGTGTTAAGCTCCACATTCAACCTCCAATCCTTACAGTTTTCAGCCGCCAATGACTGGAACGAATGACAAAAAACCCTAGAACTTGAAACCCTTATCTCACCAGCTGCTTTTAAACTACTGCTGTCTGAACACTTGTCCAATCTCTGTACCTTATGAGGCAACAGGTAGACTGTATTTAAATAAATGAATCAAAATAATTACAGTTTGGGTGGAAATTACAACATCCATTACAACAGTATATAATGTGAAAAACTAAAATGGTCATGTTTGTGGGAGCAGGTTGTGAATTACGATGCCCGCCCAACACTGTGATGGCTGTCAGCCACCGGCAATTGATAATAGCATCTTCTATCTACCCAACCCAATTTGTGCATACTTTTATCCAACACACTAAACAGAGTCATTTAATCTGAAAAAAGTAGATTAAAAAAATATTGCAAGAATACTCAATACCCAGAAAAGCCCTAACCCAAACTACAAGTAAGATAAAGCTTCTTGTTCAAATGAGTACCAGCCACATATCCTCAACTTGCTTTATTTCCATTCTATAAAGAGGATATCAAGCCTTTTTAGTTTAATGACTGACCATTGCCTGTATAGCTTTCAATCGCTTAATGTAATCTCCAATCGCTTAATGTAGTACAGGCTAAGTTTATTAGATTTTATAATCAAAAAGTAGACTTTGTTTTTTACTCTGTATTTTACTTTAACTCCACAAATGCCATTTCAAAGCATATTAGTAATATGTGTTTTCTTCAATTGTTATTAAAACTTTGACACCAAAAATACATTGAGAATCATTCATAAAAGTTGTTTTAATATAGGTATATAGCCTACCATTTCTTTAGAGCCACCAACATCTCTTCCAGAGCACCAACATACTAGAAGACATAAATAAAATTAAAGTTTGTATGGTATTATCAGTCATAAATTATTTAAGATCTAACAGGATTTCTATTTAACAAACGTTTGTCAAGTTGAAATACTATGCAAAAAAACAACTAGCAAATAATTACAAAGGCCATGACAAATATGCACAGTAGTGTTTTCTTAGTGGCATATAAAGGTGATATCATAAAGGCTATGATTTTAAATTAATGATTGTAACTAGCTGTAAGACATTTATACTTTAAAAAATGTCGTTAAAAGGTAGTTAAAGAGGAGCACATATGGTATAGCAACCAATGATTATGCAGTAGTTAACCTAGAAAGCAAGCATTTCATAATTATCGATTAGCTGCAATAATATACACAACAATCAATGGGTATCGTTACAGGCAAGATCATGTGTTCGTTTATATCACTGTCTCTAACTTACTGGCGACGTGGCTATTTATCCTGCTACAGTACTGACAGTACTACTGTACAGTCCACTAGAGAAGCTAAAGCTAGTAAGAAACAATATGTCACACTATTTTATATTGCCTGCCTCCCAAGAAGAGTCTCATTCCTTGGTAAAAACTAAAACCTTATAAACGTTTTACCTTTTCCAACCTCCATTCAGTTTCCCCTCGCTTCTCCAACGCTATACTTTCGCAACGAGACAATAATCTGACAAAATTAATTTCTAACCGAGTCGGAGCCATGTTGACACCATGTCGCACGGATTATACGTCACTAATGGTGGCGGAAGGACTGACTGGGCATTTTATGGAAAGCAGAGCGGTGGATACATTGACATGTCTATGGGTGGATATAACAGTGTCGCAACTCTTTCTCTCTATGGCTCTGATGGAAAGATATCGGTGCAACTATCGTGTTGATAAAATATGTTAACATGACCAAAAAATACATGTGAACATGACCAAAAAAATACACGTGAACATGACCAAAAATACATGTTAACGTGACCAAAAATACATGTTAACATGACCAAAAAATACATGTTAACATGACCAAAAATACGTTAACATGACCAAAAAATTACTGTTAACATGACCAAAAAATACATGTGAACATGACCAAAAAATGCATGTTAACATGACCAAAAAATACACATTAACATTTCGGATGCGTTAACGTAACAAAAAATACATTGGTATGGAAAGCCATTACCCAGATAGCATACATAACGGGCCTTATCTGGGCCAACTATGGCACATGTGGCTCAGTTCTAGCAGCAGCAAAGGTTATATGGGCCGTATCTGGTCCACACACATCAAGCCGGTTTTAGTCTGAGTCGTGCATGCCGTGTGTGGGCCAGATCTGGCCCGTGTGCAACAAACTGGCTTTAGTGTGAGTCTTGGCATGCTGTGTGTGGGTTATTAAGTTTTAAAAAGTAAAGGAAAAAGGCTGACTTTTGTGAGAATGTCTGTGAGTTAATATGAGAGATTGTTGTTTACCCCGCCCCCTCCTCCTCAGACTTGACCCTCAAGCAGGTTGCCAGTTTAGGTCACGCAACAGGAACGAGCCGAGGAGACTTACTCATAAGTTGATTTATTGTTTATACCCAGCTAACAATGACCTGGGGGTCCACCAGCGTTTTTTGGGGAGCACAAAGTCAGCGGGCCGATATGGTTGGACCTAAACCAGGAACTACCGCCAATAGCTCTATGAATTATGAAAAGGTTGCTCCAGTGCGAAAGCCCATAATGGTGTTTGTATAAAGGCAGCAATGTACTAATCTGTGCGTAATGTGCAAAAAAAGAACAGAAGAAGAAGAAATAACAACCTTTAAAAGTCAGAGCATCGACCCAGACTTTGCCTAAGTGCATTTTTACATTTCCCTTACAATAAAGGTAAACTATCAGGCAAGCAATATGGTTGCATGTTAAAAATTTACAACATGGAAATTCCAAGTTAGAATTAGTGTAATCTTGTGCAGTGTTTCCTCTGTCTATAATATAACTAAACAAAATGACATTATATTACATTATAGTTCAAGTTCTTTTTCAATTTGCAATTGTAGTGCCAAATATATATTTTAATTGTAGTCATTACATGATTACCACAGCCGGATTAACAATTTTTTATGCCTAGGGCAACAAGACTCAAGGGCCCCCCAACCCCGCCCCAAAGCAAACATCACAAAGTCCCTATCATCAAGAGCATGTCCCTAAACTTACGAATCGTTAATGCCCTACTACTATATATTCATAAAGTCCCTACCATCAAGAGCACGCCCCTAAACTTACGATCACGTTAATGCCCTACTACTATATATTCATAAAGTCCCTATCATCAAGAGCATGTCCCTAAACTTAAGATCACGTTAATGCCCTACTACTATATATTCATAAAGTCCCTATCATCAAGAGCATGTCCCTAAACTTAAAGAATATTACAGTACAATTTTGTTTTAACAATTTGGCCTTAGAACTGGCCTCTTTAAAACTGAACTCATAAACACACAAATATTTTATTATTAGGCCTAATTGGCCTATCTTTGCTTTAAAGGGTAACAACACAACACTATAGAGGAAAAACTCATAGTCTACACAACATTTCAAATTAGGCTTATACACGTCTACAGGTGACCCTTACACACTGGACTCCTTGACTTAAATTGTGTAAACTCAAAACATTTAATGCTATCAAAGATTCATTGTTTTAAAGTAATTAATTATAGCAGATTACTAAGTGGCCTTGCTTCTAGACTTCAAATATGCAAACTGGTGCACAACATCATCAAAATACATTTCAACAACTTCATGTTCTATGGCCAGCAAAGAAAGTGCAGTAAGTCTTCTCTGTGACATTGTGGTTCTTGAAACATTGTTTACTCGTTTAAGACCTCTCATCCTCACAAAGTGAGTGAACTGAATGAGTTTGTCTGCTAGGGAAGCATCTAGGTCAGTCGGATAAGTGGAACTTAGCCTCGGAGCTCGTTCATGCACATCTGGGGTGGAATCGACGATAACAGAGGTTAATAGGTCACTGCACAAAAAAACCTATTGAGATTTCCAGTATTTTAATGCATTTTAAAAACTTAAAATGTTTTATTTTGAAAAATCAAATTCTGTGCAACATGTGAAAGACCTTTGTAGACAATACGAAAGTAAATTGAGGTTTCCAAGTGATTTCACCAAAAAATATTTGTAAATGTTTATTAAACGTCTCTTACACCATTTCCTTAAAAAACAAAGCTGTGCAAAATGTGGGTGTCCTCTATAAAACAATCTGAGAGGGGTTTGAATTAATAACGTTGAGACTTGTACTTTAGAGACGGTCCCTAACTATAAGCACACGGAGGTTATATGTCGTGGAGCTCCGCCCCCTAGAGGGGCTTCGCTCCTAGTGGTTTAACCCCGCCGCGCCCCGCGGCCATACTGACAAATTAAAATGCACTACCGCTCAGCCAATCAGAGCGCACCTGTGCCCTATATAACTGAGCGTCACCCCACACTCAGCCTCCCTTTTTCTTCAGCTCGACTGAACATACTACTTTATTTTGCATTACCAGACGACTTACCTTGCCATTGTTCTTGAGGATGGCTGCGTCTTTGGATATCGTTATCTCGGCGGAGTACCGGTGTGCAGACCTCGCGGCGGATGCGGACCCCCACGACCGGTGTGTCTCGTGTCTCGGACCTGACCACGCCCGAGAAGGACTGCTGGACCCACCGGAGTGCCCTAGCTGCGCCCTCCTCACGATGCCTAGGCGGAGGGAGAGGCGCGGGTTCTTCGAGGAGGTCATACCTCTGCAGACGGTGCTTTCTTCGGACTCGGGGGAAGAGGAAGAGAGCTCGTCTGAGGAGGAGCGGGCGGCAGGCAGTGTGAGGCCCATGGCCCCTCGCCAGCCCCCGCCTGCTGTCTCCTGTGTCCCACGGGACCGGAGAAGCATGGGGGAGGAGGATGTGGATATGTCACCCATAGACACCCCCCCCACCCCCGTCCCCCGGCCATCTCTCCGGTCCGAGTTTGTCGGACTCGTTGAGGGAGCGGCCCTGAGGATGGGCATCCCCCTCGCACCCCTCCCACCTGCGGAGGAGTTTGACTCCATGACCGGAGGGCCATGGTCAGAGCGAGTGAGGGAGCCAGAGCCTGAGGCACCGTGCCTGCCCGCTCTGGCAAAGTACGCAGAGGCTGCGTGGAGAGAGCCCCTAATGGCTAGAGCCCCAGCCCGAGCTTACATGCCGTTCACTAGGGTGGCGGGAAGAGGTGAGGCCATTACATCGGCTACTCCTAGACTGGAGAGAGCCATGTCGGCCCTTTTCCTCCCAGCGGAGAGCCAGTGGCTGGACAGGAAGCCCTCTCTACCGGCCCCGAAGGATCGGTTTACCGCCCAGCTGGCGGACAAATGCTTCCAGTTCGGGGCGCAGTCGGTGGCGGCTGCTAACAACCTGGCGTTGATGGCGGGGGCCATTTCCCGTATTACCACGGGGGCCACGAGCATCTCCGCCAAGGAGTTGGCGGACATATCGCGACTGTCGGGGGCCATCCTGCATTTGAACCAGGCACACGCGGTTTGTGCAGGGGGCACGATGGCGACGGCGGTGGTGACCCAGAGGCATCTGTGGTTGTCTCTTTCGTCTCTGAAAGAGTGCCAGAAAGCCCCCCTCCTCAACGCGCCCGTGTCGACGACTGGGCTATTCGGAGAGGCTGTGGAGACGGCCACTCTAGCCTTTAAGAAGGTGGAGGAGGACAGGATGTTGCTCTCCCGACACCTCCCACTGGCCAGACCTTCACGCCCGGACACGTCACGCAAAGCGGCGAGGCCGGGGGCGTCTGCCAAGCGCAGGGTGAGAAGGCAGAAGCTGGAGGCTACGGCGGAGTCGGCAGCCCCGGCGCCCAGAGCGGAGTCTTTTAGACCGCCGATAAGAGGGCACAGCAAGAGACCAGCGGCTCCTAAGAGACCCGGTCCGAGTGCTCCGCGGAAGCAGAGGAAACGGACCTGACTAGGCGTGCCCGAGACGGCAGCCCTGTGTGTGTTGGGTGATGTTGTGTCTAATAAAGAAAGTGATTTTTACTTTTTCAATAAAAGACACATTTCCATTGCTGAAACCGGGGCTATGGCTACGCCCAGCTGTAAGCAGGCTGCGGCGTCCCGTCCTCTGAGTTACATAAGCGGTGGCATGTATAAAGGGTCTACCGTCCTTTATACACGCCCCGTATTGACAGAATCCGCAGTAAGGGTTGTCCCCTTTTACCCGCAGCCCGGGATGGCAGTTACGCCGGGTAGCGTGTCTACACCGGCGTCCTGTCCCCCGAGGCGAATTAGTGACGGCGTGTGTCTGGGAACTACCTTTTCCGATACACACGCTGTATCAGCGGGAACCGCCGGCAGTACTTTTCTCTCCTCCCCTTTTCCCGATGAGGATCGTGTGGAGGAGAGAATCGATAGCCGTGTTGTCAGACAGAGACAACATTCTCTAAAGGCAGAGGGAGGAGGGGCTCTTAAGTTTCCCTCACCTCTCGCTACCAGGAAAGCGGAGGAAAGCGGTCAGAGTGGTTTAATGCAATCTTTGCGTCTGCATGGTCAGTCTGCCCTTTCCGAGATCACACGACCCGTGTCAGGGGTAGACAGGGTCATAACCGGTTCTACTCCTATCGCGGGGGTCCCCCATTTGTCTATGGGAGATAGCTCGTCGGCTCACCACACGACCAGCTCGGGGTTTTCCCGAGCGGAGTCGGCTGGTGGCAGCAGTGACGTCACGGCTGGGCTGGGGTTTCACCGCCCGCCCTCGTTGCTTAGCGAAGTGTCTCCCTCTTTCTCCAGTAGTACCGTAGAGAAGAGTGTAATCGCGAATCCCTTTCGAGGGTCGCTCCCCATGGGCTGTACCTCCGCTACCGACGGACAGGTCAGCGGCGGAGAGAGCGAGAACAGATTACAATACTTTTCTAGCAAACTCTCCCCAACTTCGCGCACTCCCGCTCTCAGAGCATTACTCGGAGTGGCGTCGGAATTGTTCCCTGTCTACGTGGCTAGATCGAACAATAAGGAGAAGTTATACGGTACAGTTTCTCTGCGCTCCACATCCCTTCTCGGGAGTGGTGGAGACGGTGATAAGATCAGAGGAGAAAGTGACAGCCCTGCTGTCGGAAATAGCGAATCTCAGAGAGAAGGGCGCTATAGACATTGTCCCACAGGACCAGAGAGAGAGGGGGTTGGAACTGGAAACCTGTTGGAACTGGAAACGGTTCAGTTGGTTCTGACCCATTTTGCCCCGAGACTACGGGGCCGGGATGTACTGATTCGGTCAGACAACCGGGCTACAGTAGCATACATAAATCGCCAGGGCGGAGTCAGGTCTCCTGTACTCCACGAAGCGGCGACGAGACTGTGGTTGTGGGCACACAGACACTTGCGTTCTCTGTCAGCGGTACACGTACCCGGCAGACAGAATGTGGGGGCAGACTTGATGTCGCGAGGGGGTCCTCGAGACGACGATTGGCGTCTGAACCCGGAGATCGTCTCCCTCATTTGGGAGAGATTTGGGGAGGCCCGAGCGGATCTGTTTGCGGCAAGAGAAAACGTGCAGTGTCGCCTGTGGTTTTCTCTGCGGGCGCTGGACGGTCCTCCCCTGGGGACGGACGCGTTTGCGCATCACAGTTGGCCCAAGGGTCTCCTTTACGCTTTTCCCCGTCAGCCGACGTCATTCGTACTATTCAGAGTGCGAGGGCGAGTTCAACTTCTACGTTGTACTCTTACAGGTGGTCGATGTTCGTGCGTTGGTGCGAGACGAACACGATGGACCCGGTTTGTTGCCCGGTGGAACAGATACTGTCGTTTCTGCAGTATTTGTTTGATAAGCGGAGATCGGCGTCTACCATAAAGGGTTACGCAGCAGCGATCTCCGCGTGTCACGAGGGTTTCGGGAATAAGACTGTGTTCAGTCATTCCCTAGTTAAGCGTTTCCTCACGGGAACGCGGAGACTGCGACCCGTGGCTAGGGCCAGCGTGCCTCAGTGGGATCTGTCCACGGTTCTGAATGCGCTGTGTGAGCCGCCATTTGAACCTCTGTCACAGATCTCATTAAGACTCCTGTCTCTTAAGACAGCTTTGTTGTTGGCGCTTTGCTCCACAAAACGTGTGAGTGATTTGTGTGCGTTTTCAACACGTTCCGATTGCTTATTCATCAATGGTGATTTAAGCAGGGCGATGTTACGGCCGAACCCGGCGTTTGTGCCTAAGATCATCACGACATCGTATAGATCTCGTGTTTTGGAGTTAGACGCTTTTTACCCTCCTCCGCACAGAGATGGAGCAGAGGAGAGGTGGCATTGTTTGTGCCCGGTGCGTGCGGTTGCATGCTACGTGGAACACACAAGGACACTTAGAACATCGGATCAGATGTTCGTGTGTTTTGGAACCGCGACGCGGGGGCGTGCGTTGTCTAAGCAACGTTTGGCTCACTGGCTTTGCGAGTGTATTGCAGTAGCCTATGAGTCTACGGGGTTGCCGGCGCCGGTTGGCGTCAGAGCCCACTCTACCCGCGGTATAGCGGCATCCCATGCTCTCTTTAGGGGAGTTAGAGTTGAGGACATTTGTAGTGTGGCGTCCTGGTCGACGCCCTCCCCATTTGTCCGGTTCTACTTGAAGGACGTCTCGTCCACATCCCTCGTTCATTCTGTTCTCGGCACGGTGGCCGGGGAACGGTAGACGGGGATGTTGTGCGCGTCTGTTGGACTACACTAGGACAAGGGATTGTTTTCTTTCCCTGTCGGGTTCCGGAAGGTAAGGACGTGTTTCACGTCACTTCTTCTTGAACAGAGTGGGGTTTTTCTATCTCGATATTTTTTCTACGAGGTAGCTTATGTCTTGCCAGGTTCACTTGAGTTATTTTACTCTAGAGTGTTGACATGGGAAGTGGCCTATGGCCCTTCCTGTGTTATTCATATATATTAGAGTGGCCTTGGGGCCCCGTGTTAATATTATGGATTGGTGAGTACTATTATCACTTCACGGTGGCTTAGCGGTTACGCTCCGGCGTTCCTAATGCACCTAATGACTTTTCCTTTTTTTCTTAAGTCATAGGAGTGGATATGTGGCTTTCGGGCTCCATCGTGTGGCCTACGGCACACATTACAGTTGTATATATATTTTCCTGTGGATTATATATTGTAACTGTGAGTTTATTCACCTCAGACCACGTTGGTGGTGATTTGATGAGTGAATGGACATGAGGGGTCCTAGACAACACAACCGGGTTTTTCCCTGTGCAGTGTTGTTGTTATGGATGATGCTTTCTGGGACTAGTTGTTGTAACTGGGACCGGCAGGGAGTACATCTCGGCATCGCATCGCTCCGCCTGTGTAAACCACTAGGAGCGAAGCCCCTCTAGGGGGCGGAGCTCCACGACATATAACGATAGTCATTCTGGTATAACTCCAGTTATATGAGTGGAGCGAAGCCCCCTAGACTATTTACCCTGCCCGGCCCCCGTAGTATTTTCTCGCTGAAGAAGATATCGGGAGGCTGAGTGTGGGGTGACGCTCAGTTATATAGGGCACAGGTGCGCCCTGATTGGCTGAGCGGTAGTGCATTTTAATTTGTCAGTATGGCCGCGGGGCGCGGCGGGGTTAAACCACTAGGAGCGAAGCCCCTCTAGGGGGCTTCGCTCCACTCATATAACTGGAGTTATACCAGAATAACTATCGTTTCTCTCGGTCGATCACCGCGGTGTAGTGAGGCTGCTTGCGGGAAAACCGGACCTGATCTCGGCCTCCGACTATCCGTTGAATATCCAATATCGAACATCCAACCAACTTTACCTCGGTCTGAGATGAAGCAAATACATTTGTGCGGGAATTTCTCGAACTATAAAAACTAACCTTGCGAGAATGGTTTAAATTATGAGCAATCCCCGCAATCCCGCACCAAAATGCAAGACCTGTTTCACAGAGCCCAGTGCCCCTTAGATGTAATGTGCCCCTGGGCAAGTGCCAATTTGCCCTAATGGTTAATCCGGCCCTGGACGGGGGGACCTGTATGAGTGGGGCGCTGCGGTTGTTTTACCTCAGAAACAATCTGGGAACCAACAACTGTGGCTGTAACTTATTGTTTCTCCTTTCCACCTGTTCACACAACAGGTTAGTAAAGTATAAAAAACGTGTTCTATGAATTTTGTCTAGCTTTTTAATATTTATTCAATGTGATCTGTTAAAGTTAGGATTTGATTGTAATGAATTTCGACAATGTATAACTATAAAAGTTAAAATGTGTTAGCGAAGTTCTCTTAGCAAGGGCTACAGCTGTACCGATGGGCTCGCAAACACTGAATGCCACGATAGTTTGGGAGCTAGCTTAGAGAGTAAATAAGCCCCATTAGACAGAGTGAATGAAAGTTAAATATTCATGTTATTAAAAAAGAGATCAATCTTTATAACTAAATTGTAAACTGCTATGTTTAATGTATTTTCGGTGGTTTTGACCTATGACAGACAGAAACCATAGGTCTGAGGTAAAAGAATTCCCGCCGTGAAGGCTAGTGGCGGTCAAGTAATGACTCCCGCACCCTTTTAACACTGAATGTTGCGGTGGCTCAGTGAATGACAGGGTGGTTTGTATTGTAAGACAGGAGAGTTGGCTGGTTACTGCAGTGGGTGAGTGCATGTAAAACAGAGGGGAGGTGTTGATCATTGTTTGACTGACCAAAATACAGTGTTTGTCATTTATTAACTGAATTATTTATTGATTAACTGAATTAGATAATAGTTATGTATTTAAGAATGTATGTAACTATGAACTGAATTAGATAATAGTTATGTATTTAAGAATGTATGTATTGATGAACTGAATTAGATAATAGTTTTGTATTTAAGAATGTATTTATTGATTAACTGATTTAGATAATAGTTTTGTATTTAAGAATGTATTTATTTATTAACTGAATTATTTATTGATTAACTGAGTTAGATAATAGTTATGTATTTAAGAATGTATTTATTGATTAACTGAATTAGATAATAGTTATGTATTTAAAAATGTATGTATTGATGAACTGAATTAGATAATAGTTATGTATTTAAGAATGTATTTATTTATTAACTAAATTATTTATTGATTAACTGAATTAGATAGTAGTTTTGGACATCACAAGATGGCGCCGCGGATGGCAGCCTCGGTACTGCGCTCTCTAGTACTTTGTTTGTTTTTGTGCGTCTATTATGTTTTTTGCAGTCCTTTACGAGAGAGGAGCTCTTAAACATCAGGCTATCCTCTACAGGAACTTTTTCTCAGTTTTTCACAAACCCAACCAGTTATATCAAAATCGTAGTTGGAGGCGCCGCTGCTCTACATTGTATTTGCCGAAGACGCAGACATGGGAAACGAGCAGGAGCGCTGGTGAAACTAAGGAAGAGGGGACTACGCACCTCGCTTCCAGCCATTCACCTGGCAAATGTCCGGTCCCTGGCAAACAAGATGGACGAGCTGCTGCTTCTCAACCAAACTAACTCGGACTTTAACAGATCCGCCACACTGTGTTTCACGGAATCCTGGCTCTGTGAACGCATCCCGAGCAGCGCACTTCAGCTGCCTGGTTTTCAACTCATCCGGGCGGACCACAACACGGAGCTCTCGGGGAAAACTAAGGGCGGTGGAATCTGCTTATACTTAAATGAAGGTTGGTGTACAGATGCTACAGTTTTGGAAAAGACCTGCAGCCCTCACTTAGAGGCTCTCTTTATAAACTGTAAGCCGTTCTATTCTCCGCGGCAGTTCTCCTCGTTTGTTATGGTCGTTGTTTACATTCCACCACAAGCATGTGTAGCTGACGCGTTACAACAGCTAGCCGACCGGATAACAGACATAGAGAAAAAACACCCGGACTCTCTTGCCATTATTGTTGGGGATTTTAACAGCGCCAAACTCAACCAGGAACTCCCTAAATACAGACAGCATATCAAGATTCCCACCAGGGATAAAAACACACTGGACCACTGTTATACAGTTTTAAAAGATGGCTATCGTGCTGTTTCCCGGGCAGCTCTTGGTCTCTCTGACCACTGCCTGGTTCATCTCATTCCAACCTACAAGCAAAAATTAAAATCTTCTAAACCTGTGACAAAGTCTGTAAAGAAATGGACAATGGAATCAAACCTGGAGCTGCAGGCTTGCTTTGACTGCACCAACTGGTGCGTTTTTGAAGCTGCAGCTACAGACCTAAATGACCTCACTGACACTGTAACATCCTACATCAGTTTCTGCGAGGATATCTGTGTGCAAACCAAGACCTTCTGCACATACAACAACAGCAAACCTTGGTTCACCCCAAATCTTAAGAAGCTGCGTCAAGCCAAAGAGGAGGCCTACAGTAGGGGGGACCGGGATCTATATAAGCAGGCCAGGAACAAGCTGACAAAGGAGATCAAGATAGCCAAAAGAAGCTACGGCGAGAAACTAAGGAATAGACTCTCAGCCAATGACCCTGCATCAGTTTGGAAAGGCCTGCAACAGATCACAGATTACAAGAGACCATCCCCCGCCCTGCAGAAAATCTCAGACTGGCTGATGACCTGAACGACTTTTACTGCAGGTTTGAAAAGCACCCATTTTCACACCCCTCATGCTCAAAAGGTTTTCCCTCTACACTCAACCCCCTCCCCCCACCTGCGCTAACAGTATGCGAGAAAGATGTGTGCCGGCTCTTTCAGAAACAAAAGATCAAGAAGGCTCCAGGACCTGATGTTGTGTCCCCCTCCTGTCTGCGAGTCTGTGCTGAACAGCTGGCACCAATCTTCACTCAGATCTTCAACCGGTCCCTGGAGCTGTGTGAAGTGCCTTCTTGCTTCAAATGCTCCTCCATCATCCCAGTCCCCAAAAAACCCACAATCAAGGAATTAAATGACTACAGGCCTGTCGCTCTGACATCAGTGGTCATGAAATCCTTCGAAAGACTGGTTCTGAGCCATCTGAAGGACATAACAGGACCCCTGCTGGACTCCCTACAGTTTGCCTACAGGGCAAACAGGTCGGCGGATGATGCAGTCAACATGGGACTGCAATATATCCTGCACCACCTCGACTCCCCAGGGACGTATGCCAGAATCCTGTTTGTGGACTTCAGCTCGGCGTTCAACACCATCATCCCTGAACTCCTACATCAGAAGCTCACTCAGCTCTCCGTACCTGCCACCACCTGTCAGTGGATCATCAGTTTCCTGATTGACAGGCAGCAGAACGTCAGACTAGGGAGCATCTCATCCAAAACCCGGTCCATCAGCACTGGTGCCCCATAGGGGTGTGTCCTCTCTTTCCGCTGCTCTTCTCCCTCTACACAAATGACTGCACATCAAAGAATTCAACTGTAGAACTCCTGAAGTTTGCAGATGACACCACCGTCATTGGTTTGATCCAGGATGGCGATGAGTCTGCTTACAGACAGGAAGTGGAACAGCTGATCAAATGGTGCAGCCAGAACAACCTGGAGTTAAACCCCGGAAAGACTGTGGAGATGACAGTGGACTTCAGGAGAAGTCCCCCCCCCCATAATCCAGAACAACACAGTGTCCACCGTGGATTCCTTTAGGTTCCTGGGATCCACCATCTCACAGGACCTAAAATGGTCTATCCACATTGACTCTGTCCGGAAAAACGCCCAGCAGAGGTTATACTTCCTGCAACAGCTAAGGAAGTTTAACCTGCCCAAGGAGCTGATGATCACCTTTTACTCAGCCATCGTTCAGTCTGTCATTTGCACCTCCATCACTGTCTGGTTTGGGTCAGCCACCAAGCAGGACAGGGCCAGACTGCAATGAACAATTAGAGCTGCGGAGAGGATCCTCGGAGCTGACCTCCCATCCATTCAGGACCTGTACCGGTCCAGGGTCGGAAAAAGGGCAGCAAAGATCTCTGCAGACCCCTCACATCCTGGCCACAAACACTTCAACCTCTTTCCCTCTGGTAGGCGATACAGGGCACTGTTTGCCAAAACCAGCAGACACAAGGACAGCTTCTTCCCCCAAGCGGTCACTCTGTTAAATGCTCAATAACAGTCCCCTCCCTACACTGTCAAATTCCGGCACCGGTGGGCAGATTATATTCACCTGTTGTGTGAACAGGTGGAAAGGTGAAAAAATAAGTTACAGGCACAGTTGTTGGTTCCCAGACTGTTTCTGAGGTAAAACAACATTGTTTAATTTCTGCATAAAACATTTCAGTACAATCATGTCACTATCAACACCAACAATGCTGTTCTTAATACCTCACATCTCACAGCAAATAACTGAATGTAACTTTTTCTCCCAGAAATATAGAATTCAGTTAATCAATAAATACATTCTTAATGACACAACTAATATCTAATTCAGTTCATCAATAAATAATTTGTTTAATAAATAAATTCTAAAATACATAACTATTATCTAATTCAGTTCATAGTTACATACATTCTTAAATACATTACTAATATAGAATTCAGTTCATCAATAAATAATTCAGTTAATAAATAAATGACAAACACTGTATTTTGGTCAGTAAAACAATGATCAACACCTCCCCTCTGTTTTACATGCACTCACCCACCGCAGTAACCAGACAACTCTCCTGTCTTACAATACAAACCACCCTGTCATTCACTGAGCCACCGCAACATTCAGTGTTAAAAGGGTGCGGGAGTCATTACTTGACCGCCACTAGCCTTCACGGCGGGAAAACCTCAGACCTATGGTTTCTGTCTGTCATAGGTCAAAACCACCGAAAATACATTAAACATAGCAGTTTACAATTTAGTTATAAAGATCGACCTCTTTTTAAAAACATGAATATTTAACCTTCATTCACTCTGTCTAATGGGGCTTATTTACTCTCTATGCTAGCTCCCAAACTATCATGGCATTCAGTGTTTGCGAGCCCATCGGTACAACTGTTGCCCTTGCTAAGAGAACTTCGCTAACACATTTTAACTTTTATAGTTGTACATTTTCGAAATTCATTACCAATCAAATCCTAACTTTAACAGATCACATTTAATAAATATTAAAAAGCTAGACAAAATCCATAAAACATGTTTTTTATACTTAACTAACCTGTTTTGTGAACAGGTGGAGAGGAGAAACAATAAGTTACAGCCACAGTTGTTTGTTCCCAGATTGTTTCTGAGGTAAAACTACAGCAGCGCGCCACTCATACTGGTCCCCCCGCCACAACCAACGTGACACAAAGGTTCCGCTTTGCCACTACTTCGGTTATGCGACTTCAACAATAAAGGCAAAAAAAATATACAGTAGGTGATTCTGCATTAAAACGTTGCTGGTAGTGCATTAAAATAAAAAATAAAACAACATCATCCACAAACGTGGGTGTCACATTAGCACTAACACTAGTTTATCAGGTGACCACGAATCCGTGCCCGTATTTAGTGTAGAAAAAAGTGCCGGCCCAGATTCGGCCCAAAACTGGTACACACTTGGCCCAGATGTGGGCCGGATCTAACAGTATCTGGTCCGGAGCCGGCCCAATGCTGGTCCGGATGATTAAAGCGGATCCGTGCCGGTATTGGCCCGTTGTGCCAAAAGACACCGGCCCAGGTCCGTTGCGCGGATCTGACCCAGAACTTACGAATGGTCTGGGCCAGATGATTTTTGCTATCTGGGTAGTGACAGCTAGGCATAGCATAACGCGGCTAATAGCATAACGCGGCTAATAGCATAACGCAGCTAATAGCATCACGCGGCTAATAGCATAACGCGGCTAATAGCATAACGCGGCTAATAGCATAACACGGCTAATAGCATAACGCGGCTAATAGCATAACGCGTCTAATAGCATAACGCGGCTAATAGCATAACGCGGCTAATAGCATAACACGGCTAATAGCATAACGCGGCTAATAGCATAACGCGTCTAATAGCATAACACGGCTAATAGCATAACGCGGCTAATAGCATCACGCGGCTAATAGCATAACGCGGCTAATAGCATAACGCGGCTAATAGCATAACACGGCTAATAGCATAACGCGGCTAATAGCATAACACGGCTAATAGCATAACGCGGCTAATAGCATAGTGCGGCTAATAGCATAACGCGGCTAATAGCATAACGCGTCTAATAGCATAACGCGGCTAATAGCATAGTGCGGCTAATAGCATAACATGGCTAATAGCATAACGCGGCTCTAGCTACATCATTAGCCTGCTGAAGCCAACATCTGAACGGCTGGTTAACATGAGCAATACATTCAATGATTTAGTTGTTAAACTCTATTCCCTTTGGATGCGCGCTGCTGTATTTTATAACTTTGTCACTAAAGTAGAGGCTGCTGATGGGTTTTTGCCAGCGTTTTTTCCTTCTAACTTTTCAGAAAATCTTGGTGCTGATCAGGATGACGGCTCTTAAGATGCGTAATCAGATTTGTAGTGTTGAACGAGTGTTGTTTTACGCCTCCTCTCATCACTTGTGCTTTACAACTACTGCAAATAGCAAGTTTCTTATCTGTTTTACAGATCTCTATATACCTCCACACAGCCGACATGTAGTTTAAGTTGCTGGCGTTCATGTTACATTCACGGTCGTCACGCGCGCATAATAAACCCGCCACACTAATATCTGCCGATAATGATAATTTTAAGCTTTTATCGGCCGATACCGATGTCGTGCCAATATCATCGTGCATCCCTAGTAAATATGTTTTGAACACTTGCAAAAAAAAATTCTTTAATTACGCATTCACAAATCTTTACATACAACTACGAAATGTAAAACCGTCTGTGGATTGTAATTTACAGGTGTGCGAATACCCACAAGACATTTGTTTTACCCACAAGACATTTGGCAGTGATTTGATTCCATACAGATCTGCATAGTGAGTGTGACTGCTGCGTGAATCTACTGATTCAAAAACGGATCTGGCACAGATGTAAAAGCTGTCTGGGACTTTAAAAGCACAACACAACAATCAGTGGGACCATTCAATTACTAAATACATAACATAGCAATTCATGGCATGATAAATAAAGTAACAACTCCACCACCCAATAAACATCACAACAATGCACGGCACACCATCAGTAAGACAATTCAATGACTAAGTAAATAGCATGGCAATTCAAAGCAAACAATTCCACCGCGTGAGTGGAGGCATACAATTAGAGGAGGGACTGCACCATCGCGTGTCCCTCTACCTGGCAATGTCTCCCGTAAGTAGAACGTTAGAATTATCCGTCGGTCAGCACCCAGATCCTGCCGACCGAGAAAATCCGTAAGGATTACTGGCACCTCGCCTTCAGCTTGCTCCTCTTTTCACCGTAGTTTCATCAGCGTCGCCAGGATACCACCAGCTACTCGCCCAGATCCGCTCGCTCACGTCCCGTTCCAATGAAGGCAGCACAGAGCTGCGCCACAAGAAGCTGAAACAGAAACACTGAAGAGAAGAAGAGTCACGGTACACTGTCTCATCCAGTCGGGGTGGTGTAAACTGGAAGGTTTTAATGTTGCAGACCAGTTTTTCCGGCAGTAGTTGAAACTTTAAACACATATTGTTGCGAATCTTTTGTGTATACTCGCCCTAAAACAAACGCCCCCCAAGTGCCACCCAATGACCTCTGTCACGGTTAGGCTGGTGGATATGTAGGATACAGGTGCCTTTGGGTTAATTTGGACAACCAGCTGTAGGATACAGGTGCCTTTGGGTTGATTTGGACAACCAGACATAGGATACAGGTGCCTTTGGGTTGATTTGGACAACCAGACGTAGGATACAGATGCTTTTGAGATGATTTGGACAACCAGATGTAAGATATAGGCTTTGGGTTGATTTGGACAACCAGACGTAGGATACAGGTGCCTTTGGGTTGATTTGGACAACCAGACCTGGATACAGATGCATTTGAGATGATTTGGACAACCAGACGTAGGATACAGGTGCCTATTGGTTGATGTGGACAACCAGACGTAGGATACAGGTGCCATTGGTTGATTTGGACAACCAGCTGTAGGATACAGGTGCCCATTGGGATGATGTGGACAACCAGACTTAGGATACAGGTGCCTTTGAGATGATTTGGACAACCAGGTGTAGGATACAGATGCCTTTGGGTTGATGTGCGAACTTATATAAGGCTCCCAATTAAAGACAACACGCTGCAACTGTCTCTAATTGGGAGCCACCAAGCCAAACATAGATAATCACAGACAAACCCATACTCTGAAAAGCACCTCTAGGTCACCATAACTTTACCTAGAGGTCTCCTGTCCCCATGGGAGCGGTACCTCCACATGTTGAAAGACTCTGTCCTACAGGATGCCATTTATGGACATCGGAGTCCATCACCATAACTAGGTCCCTATTAGAGAGTACAGTGTCTCAACTCAGTCTTCTGCATAGGATGAATAGGTCATTCGGAGACGATGCATCAACTATATTGTTGCTTAAAGCGAGGAGCTGCAACCATGGCACCCAAATAACCTAAAGGAGGAGTTGGTATCTCAGTGGTAGAGTGCATGCTCTGTATGTATGATGTCCTGGGTTCCTATTGGAGGAGTTGGTATTTCAGTGGTAGAGTCCCTGCTCTGTATGTATGATGTCCTGGGTTCCTATTGGAGGAGTTGGTATCTCAGTGGTAGAGTGCATGCTCTGTATGTATGATGTCCTGGGTTCCTATTGGAGGAGTTGGTATCTCAGTGGTAGAGTGCATGCTCTGTATGTATGATGTCCTGCGTTCCTATTAGAGGAGTTGGTATCTCAGTGGTAGAGTGCATGCTCTGTAGGTATGATGTCCTGGGTTCCTATTGGAGGAGTTGGTATCTCAGTGGTAGAGTGCATGCTCTGTATGTATGATGTCCTGGGTTCCCTTGGAGGAGTTGGTATCTCGGTGGTAGAGTACATGTTCTGTATGTATGATGTCCTGGGTTCCTATAGACCAATTATCACCCTACGTCACATCGACGTCACGCATGTTCAACCGCGCATGTCGGTTGCAAAAGACGACCAGAAACATTCAAAACGCTATTTAAAGAATCAACTTTATTGGAAATGTCGATCCTTATGAAGTCCCAAAAGACCAGTGGATCCTCGACCCTGACGCCTTACCTCCCATCCCATTTCCTGATATATTTTCTTATTTTGTTTGTGCTGTCAGTATGTAACGCAATTTGCGTCAATATTAAATAGATAAATACTGCTATGAAATAATAAATATATCTATGAAATAATTCAATAATTACATAAATATGTGTAAATATAAATGTATAAATCACTTCATATGTAAAGAAATAGGTTTTATTTCAAAATTTCCATAAGACAACATTTATTTATTTCGAGGGACTTGTATTTCACAATTCCCCATGTATTTATTTCAAGGCAGTCCTTTTTCATAGGACATACACTCTAAGCGACTAATAATAATCCACCTTGTTTTAAACAATTGTTTAACCTACTCAAATAAAAAATACTCAAATAAAAAATTCATACAAACAACATGTGTTTCTCTCTAGTTGTATGTCTTGGACATGACCACACAGAACAAAGTTGTACACATCAAGAGATTTGTACGCTTTTAACTTCTCCCGGGTATAAAGGCTTGGAGTGTCAATCAGATAATTATATATTTCTGGCCACTGCTAGGCAATTTGGTTTCGTCGTTTAACCATTTACAGGGCGCTATGGCGTAAGGATCTGTAAGATGTATTCCACTCATTAACGTCAATTTAGTTAAATAACAGTGTTTATCGCTGGGTGACAGGTTGTTATAGTAAGCAGAGTACATTTTGAAAAGATAATTAGCTTTTTACGATTCTTCTTTTGACTTCTTTCAATATAGCTAAATACTCTCTGCCGTGTTTTCTGCAACCGAGATGTGCGCGCAACCCGAATGTATACAAACAAATAATTGGTTCCTATTGGAGGAGTTGGTATCTCAGTGGTAGAGTGCATGCTCTGTATGTGTGATGTCCTTGGTTCCTATTGGAGGATTTGGTATCTCAGTGGTAGAGTGCATGCTCTGTATGTATGATGTCCTGGGTTCCTATTGGAGGACTTGGTATCTCAGTGGTAGAGTGCCTGCTCTGTATGTATGATGTCCTGGGTTCCTATTGGAGGGGTTAGTATCTCAGTGGTAGAGTGCATGCTCTGTATGTATGATGTCCTGGGTTCCTATTGGAGGAGTTGGTATCTCAGTGGTAGAGTGCATGCTCTGTATGTATGATGTCCTGGGTTCCTATTGGAGGGGTTAGTATCTCAGTGGTAGAGTGCCTGCTCTGTATGTATGATGTCCTGGGTTCCTATTGGAGGAGTTGGTATCTCAGTGGTAGAGTGCATGCTCTGTATGTATGATGTCCTGTGTTCAATCCCCAGCTTCTCCCTACGGAGCCGTTGCCAATGACAATATGTTCTCAATCGGCCTACCTGGTTAAATAAAGGTTAAATTGAAAAATAAAAAAGGCCTTGATAAAAGATATTTAGAAAACACACAGGCACATAAAAAGCACCACAAAATGTATTCAAGTAGCTGAGCTACTGGGGTACCAGCCCAATCATTTGACCAAATTGTTTCCCAATAAATGAACATTCATCAGTGCCGTCTGTGTACAAAGGTACAAAACTACACAGATACGCCCGGGTCAATTTGAAGAATTGCGCAAAGCTACACTTGCTCCATACTCAAATGCAGAAAGTTGAGACAGAACGCTGTGGTCATGTCAAAGTTCAGAAGTAGAGTGTCACTGCACATTCTCAACTTCACACTCTTGGTATGGACTGAAGCTGGAGGTGGTATCTGCAAAACTGCAGCCGTTTGGCACCACAGCAGCAAACATCCTATTCTGCTAGTTCCAGTTTCATGACAGTGAAGATGAAGTGAATTTCCTTGCCAATCTTGATTAATGATGGTGGCAGTGTGTACAGCAATGTGAGCGAGAACTGTGGCAATATCTGGAGGAAACTATTGACAAGCTAGCAGCACAGGTTTACAAGTCAATTTAAGTCAAATTTATTTATATAGCACATTTAAAAAATAACCAAGGTTACGCAAAGTGCTGTACAACGATTGAATGCGTCTACCTACATATCATATGTGTTGTGTTCTAATAGGTTACAATGCACTGCCAAAACATATAATAAATTACAAATTAGCAAATACGTATGATATATTTTGAATTTACACAAGCGTATGATGTTACAAATTACATTTCTGGTTACAGTTAACACTGGTATCAAGGCACTAGGGTTAGGTGTCACGAATTTCAATGGTACTGTAAAAATTTGGGCCCTTAAAGTTGCAGTCAGAAATGGCGCAATTCTCCAGTCAAACAATTAGCCGAAATGTTGTGCGCAATATTTGTTTTCAAACTGTAAGGGATTCACCTTTCTGAATCAGAATCGCAGAATCTCGAGGTCTGCATCTATAAAAAGCAATATTAATTTAATGCAGGTGAGAGAGTAGCCTATGCTTAAACCAAAAACAAAAGAAAGGAAGGCTTAATGAAAACGTCTCAACCAATGAACTCACACATACAATAAACAGTATGTGAATGTAACGGTTTTATCTCACCACTGAAACCACTACAGAGTGCACAAGTTCCGCTGTACAGTTTCCACAGTCTGCACAGCTGGCCTCCCTCTAGCTATGTTATGTGTGATGACAGATTCTGAGAAACAGACAAGGTACAATAACATTTGAGTCATTGAGCCTATCCATTACAGTGTTTGCGTTCATCTTAAGACCACATATATCCTTAG
Source organism: Dallia pectoralis (assembly GCA_029465975.1). Classification (NCBI taxonomy): domain Eukaryota; kingdom Metazoa; phylum Chordata; class Actinopteri; order Esociformes; family Umbridae; genus Dallia; species Dallia pectoralis. Next base: position 9,402,214 of record CM055761.1, on the reverse strand, counting down.
TTTTCACACTTTATCAGAGACTAATCTTAGAGAAGAGTTTGCAGAAAATTTATATTTTTAGTGGTTGTGTGAGTTTCTTCATATAAAAGTCTGCTCTGCTGGTTTTGTCACCAGCTTAAATGATATAGAGAAGTAAAGAAAAGAGGAAGTGATGAGATGTTAAAACCTGTGGTTTGCTCTATGTTAGGCTGAACTGAATTTATTTTCACTACGCAGTTAGAGGGCAAACTAGCGAGCACGTAATAAAGGAACAAATGTAGCACAGAACAACCTTTGGATATAGGAATCCTTATTCTCCGCAGTCCGTTTTTTAAGAAATGTCTAGGTGTGGTGTCTGGATACGGTTTCAATATTGAAAGTAAGTAAATGATTATTATGTCTATAGTTATCATGTCCTATCATTTATCTGATATTAATATATCCACAAACTATTGGCAATCTAGTAGTTTAAGATTATGCTTCTCTTGGGTCCCAGAGTGTCTAATCGTAACTCACTGAGAGCTGGGTCAGGACCATATTGGGACCTAGAACATGGTTATGACTTTATGGTCAATTAAAGCATAAATTAGTTTGAGCCCATGACCAAGGACTACATACCAATGTTTTTAAATATGTGTTTACCCTGGCTATGTACTAAAATGTAGTAAATAAGCAGCTTCACCAAACTGCCATTTGCAATTCAGTCCTTACTCCAAGTGAAGGAGTGAAGGAGTTCAAGTACCTCGGGGTCTTGTTCGCGAGTGAGGGAACAATGGAGCGGGAGATTGGTCGGAGGATTGGAGCAGCGGGGGCGGTGTTGCATTCGCTTCACCGCACCGTTGTGACAAAAAGAGAGCTGAGCCGAAAGGCAAAGCTCTCGATCTACCGGTCAATCTTTGTTCCTACCCTCACCTATGGTCATGAAAGCTGGGTCATGACCGAAAGAACGAGATCGCGGGTACAAGCGTTCGAAATGGGTTTTCTCAGAAAGGTGGCTGGCCTCTCCCTTAGGGATAGGGTGAGAAGCTCAGTCATCCGAGAGGAACTCGGAGTAGAGCCGCTGCTCCTTTGCATAGAAAGGAGCCAGTTGAGGTGGTTCGGGCATCTTGTACGAATGCCACCTGGGCGCCTCCCTAGAGAGGTGTTCCAGGCACGTCCAGCTGGGAGGAGACCTCGGGGAAGACCCAGGACTAGGTGGAGAGATTATATCTCCACACTGGCCTGGGAACGTCTCGGGATTCCCCAGTCAGAGCTGGCTAATGCCCGACCCCGGATAAGCGGTTGAAGATGAGATGAGATGAGAGATATTTCCCATTTGTAATATTCAATCCCTGTGTTTTTTGTTGCCTAATATAGAATCACTCCCCATTAAAACAATGTGCACAGTTTTAAGTTTATAGAACATTAGCATTTGAAATAATGCATTGCGTTGCCTTCATAATAATACATTAGCATTCAAATTAAGATATGTGATGGAAGAACAACGCTTGTTGTTAGAATATTTTTCCATGTGACCATAGCATTCCTCTCACTATTGTATTTTTGTCTTTTTTACGTTCGTGGTATCATGTTTGTTTAAATGTCTCACAGCACAACTGCTGCACTGCAAGCAGGAGTTTGAATGTGGTTCACAACACCAACGCAATGTCTCATGTGTGACGTTTCAAATTGGCTCAGCTCATTACCGGAATGGTGAGGTTTCAGGAAAAGGACGCCTTGTTGTGCCCTAGCAACGTATTCTGTTAAGACACGCCATGGTGGATTTTAAAAGCATCCCAGAAGTGTCTTTCCGCCCTGTTTTGGTAAAGATAGGCGTCTTGTATATTTTTGCCGGAAGCTGCTTTCAAGCCGCACAGTTTAAATACAGAACGCCATGTTCTTCTCCTGCTCACAGACAATGTTGGAGAAATATAGGTACAAAATAATTGAGGACAGCTACAAATCCTTTATCCACGTTTTTCATAACTGGAGTTTTAAGTACATTAACATTGTAGGCTACAATACAAAAAGGAAAGGGATTATTTTTGGCAGAACCCCCAAAATCAGGGAAAAAATACAAATTGTAAATTGTCAACGTTGAGCAGGCAAATGAGTGTATTGTTGGTTGTTGATCTTGTGATCGAGCCTCACTGCTTCTGAAATGCCCCGGTGGCATCTGACCCGGTGTGGAGGACAGAACCAAACTCTGACCCGGTGTGGAGGACAGAACCAAACTCTGACCCGGTGTGGAGGACAGAACCAAACTCTGACCCGGTGTGGAGGACAGAACCAAACTCTGACCCGGTGTGTAGGACAGAACCGAACTCTGACCCGGTGTGGAGGACAGAACCAAACTCTGACCCGGTGTGTAGGACAGAACCAAACTCTGACCCGGTGTGTAGGACCGAACCAAACTCTGACCCGGTGTGGAGGACAGAACCAAACTCTGACCCGGTGTGGAGGACAGAACCAAAGTCTGACCCGGTGTGGAGGACAGAACCAAACTCTGACCCGGTGTGTAGGACAGAACCAAACTCTGACCCGGTGTGTAGGACCGAACCAAACTCTGACCCGGTGTGGAGGACAGAACCAAACTCTGACCCGGTGTGGAGGACAGAACCAAAGTCTGACCCGGTCTGGAGGACAGAACCAAACTCTGACCCGGTGTGGAGGACAGAACCACACCTAAACTGAGTGTATTCCCGGTAAAGGTCTGTCATGTGCAAGTTTCCTAGATGGATGGAGCCGTTGTTTCATTGGTGGTTTTTCTAGTTCCCAGTTGGCCCGGAGGACGCCCAAATCATTTTCTTAGTTTTGGATGTTGTGTCAAATATGTTTTTGTCACATGGTGGTCCCAGCAGTAAACCATTATAAAGAAATAAATTAAATGGTAATAAGTGAATACTCTCTTTTAGTTATCACCAAGCCTTCATGACCGTAGGTGATGGTGGGAGCGGAGATTGGCCGGTAGTTAGAGAGCTTTGCCTTCCTCACGAGAGTAAAGAGCTGGTCTGTTGTTCCTCTTCAATCTGAGGTTCGACTAGCAGCCAAACCCTGCTTTTCAGCACTTTGGAGTAGACGGTTGGAGGGTTTTTTTTGTAATTCGTTCCAGTCATTGGCGACTGAAAACTGCAAGGATTGGCTGCAAAAAATTGTGCAGACTTAGACTCTCCACTGCATACCTGGCCTCAAAGTATGATGATATGATTTCTACTGGTAAGCTTAGGAAAACATCAAACTCAACACTCCATACTGGTAAGCTTAGGAAACCATCAAACTCAACACTACATACTGGTAAGCTTAGGAAAACATCAAACTCAACACTCTATACTGGTAAGCTTAGGAAACCATCAAACTCAACACTCCATACTGGTAAGCTTAGGAAACCATCAAACTCAACACTACATACTGGTAAGCTTAGGAAACCATCAAACTCAACACTCCATACTGGTAAGCTTAGGAAACCATCAAACTCAACACTACATACTGGTAAGCTTAGGAAACCATCAAACTCAACACTCCATACTGGTAAGCTTAGGAAACCATCAAACTCAACACTCCATACTGGTAAGCTTAGGAAACTATCAAACTCAACACTACATACTGGTAAGCTTAGGAAACCATCAAACTCAACACTCCATACTGGTAGGCTTAGGAAACCATCAAACTCAACACTACATACTGGTAAGCTTAGGAAACCATCAAACTCAACACTCCATACTGGTAAGCTTAGGAAACCATCAAACTCAACACTACATACTGGTAAGCTTAGGAAACCATCAAACTCAACACTACATACTGGTAAGCTTAGGAAACCATCAAGCTCAACACTCTATACTGGTAAGCTTAGGAAACCATCAAACTCAACACTACATACTGGTAAGCTTAGGAAACCATCAAACTCAACACTACATACTGGTAAGCTTAGGAAACCATCAAACTCAACACTCCATACTGGTAAGCTTAGGAAACCATCAAACTCAACACTACATACTGGTAAGCTTAGGAAACCATCAAACTCAACACTCCATACTGGTAGGCTTAGGAAACCATCAAACTCAACACTACATACTGGTAAGCTTAGGAAACCATCAAACTCAACACTCCATACTGGTAGGCTTAGGAAACCATCAAACTCAACACTACATACTGGTAAGCTTAGGAAACCATCAAACTCAACACTACATACTGGTAAGCTTAGGAAACCGTCAAACTCAACACTACATACTGGTAAGCTTAGGAAACCATCAAACTCAACACTCCATACTGGTAGGCTTAGGAAACCATCAAACTCAACACTACATACTGGTAAGCTTAGGAAACCATCAAACTCAACACTCCATACTGGTAAGCTTAGGAAACCATCAAACTCAACACTCCATACTGGTAAGCTTAGGAAACCATCAAACTCAACACTACATACTGGTAAGCTTAGGAAACCATCAAGCTCAACACTCTATACTGGTAAGCTTAGGAAACCATCAAACTCAACACTACATACTGGTAAGCTTAGGAAACCATCAAACTCAACACTACATACTGGTAAGCTTAGGAAACCATCAAACTCAACACTCCATACTGGTAAGCTTAGGAAACTATCAAACTCAACACTACATACTGGTAAGCTTAGGAAACCATCAAACTCAACACTCCATACTGGTAGGCTTAGGAAACCATCAAACTCAACACTACATACTGGTAAGCTTAGGAAACCATCAAACTTAACACTCCATACTGGTAAACCTAGGAAACCATCAAACTCAACACTCCATATTGGTAAGCTTAGGAAACCATCAAACTCAACACTACATATTGGTAAGCGTAGGAAACCATCAAACTCAACACTCCATACTGGTAGGCTTAGGAAACCATCAAACTCAACACTACATACTGGTAAGCTTAGGAAACCATCAAACTCAACACTACATACTGGTAAGCTTAGGAAACCGTCAAACTCAACACTACATACTGGTAAGCTTAGGAAACCATCAAACTCAACACTCCATACTGGTAGGCTTAGGAAACCATCAAACTCAACACTACATACTGGTAAGCTTAGGAAACCATCAAACTCAACACTCCATACTGGTAAGCTTAGGAAACCATCAAACTCAACACTACATACTGGTAAGCTTAGGAAACCATCAAACTCAACACTACATACTGGTAAGCTTAGGAAACCATCAAGCTCAACACTCTATACTGGTAAGCTTAGGAAACCATCAAACTCAACACTACATACTGGTAAGCTTAGGAAACCATCAAACTCAACACTACATACTGGTAAGCTTAGGAAACCATCAAACTCAACACTCCATACTGGTAAGCTTAGGAAACCATCAAACTCAACACTACATACTGGTAAGCTTAGGAAACCATCAAACTCAACACTCCATACTGGTAGGCTTAGGAAACCATCAAACTCAACACTACATACTGGTAAGCTTAGGAAACCATCAAACTTAACACTCCATACTGGTAAACCTAGGAAACCATCAAACTCAACACTCCATATTGGTAAGCTTAGGAAACCATCAAACTCAACACTACATATTGGTAAGCGTAGGAAACCATCAAACTCAACACTCCATACTGTTAAGCTTAGGAAACCATCAAACTCAACACTCCATACTGGTAAGCTTAGGAAACCATCAAACTCAACACTACATATTGGTAAGCGTAGGAAACCATCAAACTCAACACTCCATACTGTTAAGCTTAGGAAACCATCAAACTCAACACTACATACTGGTAAGCGTAGGAAACCATCAAACTCAACACTCCATCCCCTTCCACATTTGCCTTCAAGGTATACTGAGGTGGATTAGCACCAACATCAACTTCCTCAAATTCAACAACAAAATGGTTCCAGATCTGCTCACCTCAAACACCACAACCTCAACATTACCACAGCTATATAGAGTTATATTTAGAGTATATAGAATTATATAGAGAGTGATTTGAAGAGTTTATAGAGTTATATATAGAGTTTATAGAGTTTTATAAAGAGTTTATAGAGTTATATATATAGAGTTAATAGAGTTTTATAAAGAGTTTATAGAGTTATATATATAGTTTATAGAGTAATATATATAGTTCATAGAGTTATATATAAAGTGTATATAGAGTTATATAGAGCATATATAAGGTATATAGAGTTATACTAGTTATATATATATTATTATATATACATTTTTTACCTAAGCAGGCCCTGCTCAATAAAGGGAGCAAAAAAGGGCCTTAGCCCCCTCAGTTGTATTTTCTGCCCCACCAGTTTAATTTTAAAATACCCTATAGTAATGAATACTCTCAAACAGACCAAGGATGTTTCCAATTGCAGAGAGCGCAACATAGATTAATTGAAGGACTGAACAGTTCTCAATATTCAGGCAAGCAGTAGTCGGTAACGGGAGGTCAGACACACAGAGAAGGTACAGAAGATCAGAATCAGAAAAGTGCTTATTCGCCATGAATGTATGAACATACAAGGAATTTACTTTGGCTAGTAGGTGCTTACATACAACATAAGAATAAAGCAATATAAATTATACTAAGAGTGTGAGGGGTATAGGGATAGTAATATGCAAAATACTATACAGAATACAGATAGGGGTTGTAGTGCAATAGTTCAAATATTGTAAATATTGTGGTGCAAAGACAGGCAATGTGCAAATGGAATGGGTAAGAGTTCAATGCTTGTGTGCACCCCTGTCCTTGTTGAGGAGGCCAGTCGCAGGTTTTGGTCATGATAGACCGAAGCCTTCTGCCGGAGGGGAGTGGATTGAACAGAGAGTGTTCAGGGTGAGAGGGGTCAGCCACAATCTTTCTAGCTCGCCTCAGAGCCCTCAAGATGTGCAAGTCCTCGAGGCTAGGCAGATTGCAGCCAATCAACTTTTCAGCTGAGCGGATGATACGCTGCAGTCTGCTCTTGTCCTTAGCTGTAGCAGCAGCAGAGTACCAGGTGGTGATGGATGAGGTAAGGATGGACTCAATTATGGCTGAGTAGAAGTGGACCATCATAGTCTTGGGCAGGTTGAATTTTTTCAGCTGCCGTAGGAAGTACATCCTCTGTTGAGCTTTTTTGGTCAGTGAGCAGATGTTCAAGTTCCACTTGAGGTCCTGAGAGAGGATAGTACCCAGGAAGCGGAAGGACTCTACAGTGTTGATTGGAGAGCCACGCAGGGTGAAGGGGAAGAGTGGGGCTGAGTTCCTCCTGAAGTCCACAACCATCTCCACTATCTTTAGATCATTGAGCTCTAAGTTGTTCTGGCTACACCAGGTCACCAGTTCGTCAGCTTCCAGCCTGTAGTCGGACTCGTCCCCACCGGAGATGAGCCCAATGAGGGTGGTGTCGTCCGCAAACTTCAGGATCTTAACAGATGGGTGACTTGAGGTGCAACTGTTGGTGTACAGGGAGAAGAGCAGAGGAGAAAGGACGCAGCCCTGGGGGGACCCGGTGCTAATGGACCGGGAGTCAGAGACTTGTGACCCCAGCTTGACGCACTGCTTCCTGTCCGACAGGAAGTCTGTGATCCACCTGCAGGTGGAGTCTGGAACGTTGAGCTGGGAGAGCTTGTTGAGTACAAGGGCAGTGATGATGGTGTTGAAGGGAGAACAGGGCCGCCCGGCTGCCTTTTGAATCTGCAGTAAAACTCATTTAGGTCGTTGGCTAGGCGAGAGTGGTTGGTGGTGTAGGGGGCTCTGGGCGTATAATTGGTAATTTGCCTCAGACCTCGCCAGACAGAGGCAGAGTCGTTAGCAGAGAATTGTTGTTTTAATTTCTCTGTCGTTTAGCCATTCTAATCTCCTTGCTTAACCGGTTCTTAGCCTATTTAAAAATGTCTCTGTCCCCGCTCCTAAACGCTTTCTCCTTCTCCAGCCTCAGCTTCCTGAGTTTCGCAGAGAACCAGGGCTTATCATTGTTGAAATTCACACTGGCGCGTGTTGTTATACAGCAGTCCTCGCAGAAGCTGATATATGATGTCACAACATCTGTGAGCTCATCAAGGCTATTAGTAGCAGTCCTGAACATATCCCAGTCTGTAGTGTCAAGGCATGACTGTAGATCCCCCACCGCATCACTGGTCCACTGTTTTGATGTCCTCACAGCAAGTTTGCAGAGTTTTAGTTTCTGCCTGTAAGCAGGAATCAAATGGACCATGGTATGGTCGGAGAGACCCAGTGCAGCCCGAGGGACAGCGTGGTAGGCTTTACTGACCGTGGTGTAACAGAGACCCAGTGCAGCCCGAGGGACAGCGTGGTAGGCTTTACTGACCGTGGTGTAACAATGGTCCAGGGTATTCCCTTCTCTGGTGGGGCATTTGATAAATTGTCTGTATCTGGGGAGTTCGTGACTGAGGTTCCTTTTGTTAAAGTCCCCCAGAACGATAACCAAGGAGTCCGGGTTGGCTCGTTCCACGTTCAGTATCTGGTCAGCTAGTAAGCGCTGGGCTTCTTTAAACACCAACCAAAAACACCAACCAAGATGCTAGTTTAACTCAATGTCCACAGGTACAGAAGATGCTAGGCTAACTCAATGTCCACAGGTACAGAAGATGCTAGGCTAACTCAATGTCCACAGGTACAGAAGATGCTAGGCTAACTCAATGTCCACAGGCAAAGAAGATGTTAAGATAACTTAATGTCCACAGGCACAGAAGATGCTAGGCTAACTCAACGTTCACAGGTACAGAGACAGTAGGCTAACTCAATGTCCACAGGTACAGAGGATGCTAGGCTAACTCAATGTCCACAGGTACAGAAGACAGTAGGCTAACTCAATGTCCACAGGCAAAGAAGATGTTAAGATAACTTAATGTCCACAGGTACAGAAGATGCTAGGCTAAATCAATTTCCACAGGCACAGAAGACGGTAGCCTAACTTAATGTCCACAGGCACAGAAGATGCTAGGCTAATCTCAATGTCCACAGGTACAGAAGACAGTAGGCTAACTCAATGTCCACAGGTACAGAAGATGCTAGGCTAACTCAATGTCCACAGGTACAGAAGACAGTAGGCTAACTCAATGTCCACAAGCGCAGGAGATGTTAAGATAATTTAATGTCCACAGGTACAGATGATGCTAGGCTAAATCAATGTCCACAGGCACAGAAGACGGTAGCCTTACTTAATGTCCACAGGCACAGAAGATGCTAGGCTAATCTCAATGTCCACAGGTACAGAAGACAGTAGGCTAACTCAATGTCCACAGGTACAGAAGATGCTAGGCTAACTCAATGTCCACAGGTACAGAAGACAGTAGGCTAACTCAATGTCCACAAGCGCAGGAGATGTTAAGATAATTTAATGTCCACAGGTACAGATGATGCTAGGCTAACTCAATGTCCACAGGGTAGGCAGGAGGTCAAACTGGAGAACCACTATCAGAGGTGCAGACAAAGATTAGGCGAAAAATACATTTTCAGGCAGTAAAAAACAATACACGATAGTCCAGCTAGAATATTAATCATAGAAGTACGCTCTGCAAGTCAGAAACAACAATACCTCGCACAGGAGTACAGACAGGAATGGTTATTGATAATGACAGGTGTTTCAAAACTCGGTGAATCAGATCAGATCTGGGATAATTGTTCCTCCGCTCTGCTGCTAGAGGCCGCGATGATACAGACAATTCCTGTGACTGATGACTGAACTTAACACCTATAGAAAAAAAGATGACCCCTCTGCATTTTTTTCATTCTTCCTAAGTCACCTGATTCTGGTGCCGGGACTGGGATCAGGTGGGATTTATGTGCTTATACTTTGTCTAAATTAAGCACACTGAGATAAACATTATTTGCAAAGCTCTTGCATTGCCAGTGGTGGTACTCTGTTGATCACTAGTTCTCTGCGTTGTACTTTGGCACCACTGTCATGCAGCCTTCTTCATCATTCAACATTTTGACTCTATGTCCACTCTTATTGCACCCTTGTCCCTTCTTCATCAATATCCTCTCTCTCTCTCTCCGTTACCTTCTTATATCCTCTCTCTCTCTCTCCGTTATCTTCTTATATTCTCTCTCTCCGTTACCGTGTTATATACTCTCTTCTCCTCTGTGTCTCGGACGCTCTCAATCACTATGTTTATTCTTTTCCAGTCTTCCCCTATTCAAGGAACCCTGGGTTTCAAGTGTGACAAATTTTGTAAATAGTGCCCTACTTCAACCAGAGGCTCCTGATAATGTTTAGTACACTACAACTGTGGTAGGATTCCATTTGGGATGCACACTTGGCTCCCTCACTATGCCTACGATACGTGTTCATTCCCCCTCCTCTATATTTCACTTCTTCACTTCCTTCGTTCCTCGTCCACGGTTTCAGTGTTGCTCAGTCCACTGATCAGATCCAGTTTTCTTCTCAATGGCCGATTCTCCCTTAAACAACTCCTGGCCTTCTTTCTCCAAGCTATGGACGAAACGTTGGTCCTTCAAGAAAGGTACAAGCATCACTTGCTTGTTTTATATGTCTTTATTTCTCAGTTGTTTTTTGTTTCATCTGACCTTTATGTCTCATGATATCTTTAAATCAGTCAGCATACAGTGTCTTCATATAACCATATTTTGAGGGTTTAGTTTTGTAGTTTTTGATACGGTTGTCCCTGGATTCCTATGTCACAACATTTATCATAATGTTCACTCTTTCAGTTATGAAAACTTTAAGTTATCCTGAACTCAAACTTTATTTTGTACTTACAGTCACAGGGCGTTGTGCCACAGTCACAGGGCATTTCTCAAAGGAATGAGAAATTATATTTTCCCGTACCACAATTTCATGTTGCATACATTTTTGTTGATGTAACCTTAACAACATAATGGTAAAATGAAAGTAATTATTATTATTGTAATTTAAAGTAATTGCATATATGGAAATATATATTAGTTGTATATACTATTAATACTTCTCAAAGCAATATTGTGACTCATTATTTACAAAAAACAACTAGCAAAGATAATTCAGTTGCTTTATCATACTACATGTGCTAGAGTGCTGCAGTTTTAGGCTCATAGCGTGTTTACAGAAATGGTTTTACTCTTCTTTACAATGATGGTCATGTTGATGACTGTTTTTGGCTTACTTATGACACCATGTTGAATGGCAAATATCAACAGCCATTTTGTCACACCTGAGTGTATTTGTCTTCTTACTTGTCATGGGCATTACATCTACAACATATCATGCTATTCCATGCTGGTGTGATTTTGTAACATCTTAAGTTGTTAACTTTCTTTAAGGGTATTTTTGCTTTCTTAGAAGTTCTCACAGGAGATGCAAAGTCATAGGAAGAATGTATTTACCAATTCCTAGTCCATCCTGTCTTTACAATCTAACTCAAACAAGATGATTTTTGGACAGTCATTGTACAACTAATTTATTTTTCAAATAATACATTTTATAATACATTTAATAATACAGATATCTTTAGTTACCACATACACTTTAATTGTTTTTATTTCTAACCCTGTATTGAGCTGTTTGCTGAACGTAGTGTCCTTGTTATCCTTTTGTAGTTGTTTGAAGTGCACCTTGCTGGCTGTGATTGAGTCAAAACACTTTCAGAACCTGGGAGGCCCTTTGTTTAATCTCCCTCATTGTAGATATGAGAGGCATCCATAAAAGGCCATGCCTGCTGGTGTCATAAGTCTCAGGCTGAAGCACCAAACAAGCAGGTTTACATTAAGCCAGTTGGATATAAATGACACACACGTTCTCTCTCCACTGCTGGGGACATTGTCATTCTTCAGGACTGAGAGGGAGATTTACATATAGAAATACACACCAAAGTAGGATTCAGCCACCGCAATGGTTGTTTAGAGAAGTGTATCTTTGACTGTGGTGTCTGGGAAAGGATAGAAAAAGAAAGGAACTGAGGAATGGAACATGACGACCTGGTTTATAGCAGCAGACAGGACATGTGTGGACTGGGTTTATTCAGAGTGGCCTGGTGGTTGTGTGGACTGGGTTTATTCAGAGGTCTGATGGTTGTGTGGACTGGGTTTATTCTGAGTGGCCTGGTGGTTGTGTGGACTGGGTTTATTCAGAGTGGCCTGGTGGTTGTGTGGACTGGGTTTATTCTGAGTGGCCTGGTGGTTGTGTGGACTGGGTTTATTCAGAGTGGCCTGGTGGTTGTGTGGACTGGGTTTATTCAGAGTGGCCTGGTGGTTGTGTGGACTGGGTTTATTCAGAGTGGCCTGGTGGTTGTGTGGACTGGGTTTATTCTGAGTGGCCTGGTGGTTGTGTGGACTGGGTTTATTCTGAGTGGCCTGGTGGTTGTGTGGACTGGGTTTATTCTGAGTGGCCTGGTGGTTGTGTGGACTGGGTTTATTCTGAGTGGACTGGGTTTTATCTGATGGTTGTGTGGACTGGGTTTTATATTACTATATTTCTATCACAGCTTATTCTACATAAAAGGAAGTCTGTTTATGCAACATTGTGACAGGGTTGTTGAGGTTTGTAATATAATTCAGTGTCAATATTGGTTTACTCAACAGCAGTGTAAAGGATCTTACTTAGAGAGGTGTTGTAATTAGTCGGGTGGTGTGCCAGTACTCTCTGACGGTTCTCCGTGCCACCTGGGTAAGGTAAACTGGGCAGAGAAATTAGTCTGGTTATGTGCCAGTACTCTCTGACGGGTCTCCGTGCCACCTGGGTAAGGTAAACTGGGCAGAGAAATTAGACTGGTTATGTGCCAGTACTCTCAGACGGGTCTCCGTGCCACCTGGGTAAGGTAAACTGGGCAGAGAAATTAGTCTGGTGGTGTGCCAGTACTCTCTGACGGGTCTCTGTGCCACCTGGGTGAGGTAAACTGGGCAGAGAAATTAGTCTGGTGGTGTGCCAGTACTCTCTGACGGGTCTCCGTGCCACCTGGGTAAGGTAAACTGGGCAGAGAAATTAGACTGGTTATGTGCCAGTACTCTCAGACGGGTCTCCGTGCCACCTGGTTAAGGTAAACTGGGCAGAGAAATTAGTCTGGTGGTGTGCCAGTACTCTCTGACGGGTCTCTGTGCCACCTGGGTGATGTAAACTGGGCAGAGAAATTAGTCTGGTGGTGTTGTCTCTACAGTTAGGAGTTGTGGTAACATCATAATACTCTAATACCTAATACTCAATATCAATCTGATAACCATGACCACAGAACATCCAGCTTGTATTCGGTCCTGTCATTATATAACATTTGATATGTTTGATTATTTAACATGTAATTTTCTTGTCACGTGACAGGGTGGGAGGATAGACCATGTACAACCCAGAAGCACTGTGCAAGCTTCTCAGGGGCGTCCTTCTTATCTTCCTCGCTGTCTCCAGCCTCCATCCTTGAAGACGGCTTCTACAACAGTGCTTCTGAGGAGAAGGTAGAACGGAATTCTCCCCTGTAATTTGTTGATGCGTTTCCTTAAAGCAAACCACATCTGTCAACATTGTTTATACTGATTATTACATTCAGTTGCCACCTCTGGGGCACAAGTATGATATCAGTGAGGTATGATATAAGTGAGGTATGATATAAGTGAGGTATGATATAAGTGAGGTATGATATAAGTGAGGTATGATATAAGTGAGGTATGTTGTAAGTGAGGTATGATATCAGTGAGGTATGATATAAGTGAGGTATGATATCAGTGAGGTATGATATAAGTGAGGTATGATATACGTGAGGTATGATATAAGTGAGGTATGATATAAGTGAGGTATGATATCAGTGAGGTATGATATAAGTGAGGTATGATATCAGTGAGGTATGCTATAAGTGAGGTATGATATAAGTGAGGTATGTTATAAGTGAGGTATGTTATAAGTGAGGTATGTTATAAGTGAGGTATGATATAACTGAGGTATGTTATAAGTGAGGTATGTTATAAGTGAGGTATGATACAAGTGAGGTATGATACAAGCGAGGTATGATACAAGTGAGGTATGATATAAGTGAGGTATCTTATAAGTGAGAGAGAGAGAAAGAGAAGAGGAATTAAATGTTTCATCCTCTTGAGAGAATATCCATTACATAATTCACAGTAGAGTTTTCCTTATATAAGTCCATTGTACGTATGAGACTGCTCCTAAATTATGTACCTTCTGACACAAATTAATCTCTCCGTCACCCTCAGGATAATGACAGTTACCATGACTACCGAGCTGGTCTGGGTGTGGATGTAGACGGCAGCACAGAGGATCTGCTGGGTTTAAGCTCCTCTCTCATAGATTCAGAATATTACAAAGACCTTCAAGGTGTATCTCTATCTACCACAGCTGAGATCAGCCCTCAAGCCTCAGGTACTTCAGGACGGGACAGAGTCAGTCCCCAAAACAGCCCCCCTAGCAGAATCCTTCCACATCCTGAATCCTACCAAGAGACTGAAAATAGATCCATAGCCCAACCCACTTTTGTGATAACCCAGTTTGACCCATACCTGTGGCAGTCTAACTGTGCCATGGACAGCCTGTGCCGTGGACCCAGTGAGTCTGGTGACTCTGTGTTAATGGGGAGCAATACAAGGTATCAGAATGGACCAATGGGACCAGACCAGGCTGAAGAAGACTATGACCAGGAGAGCTTCCCCATCCTGTGCAGATCCATGTCCACCTCACGCAGACACAGCCTGGGGATGCCTCTGTCTCCCATTTTCCTGGGGAGGAGGTAAGATCCAGATCTCCACATTAAACCATTATATCAGTCGGTAATCGGACTGTAACAGCTGAAGAACAACATGTATTTCATGGAATGTTAATAGACGTGTTAGTATTCGTTTTGGTCATTTTACAAATGCTGAGTAAATTTAATAACCATATAAATCTGGGCAAATTAATGATAGTATTAAATGTAAGGTAAATAAACCAAATAATGTGCATTTAGCTAGTCTCTGTATCAGAATATCTGAAGTTCTCTAGTGGTTTGGCTTTCTGGAAGCCCAAGATGACAACAGAACACAACACAACAGAAGTGAAAATGAAAATAAACTTTGCAATTCCTTTTTTTAATAATTGGTACTCATTTCTTGTAACCTGACTTATTTTCCAAGAAAATCATTGCATCATTTTGTGACATTATGTCTTTAATATTTCATTTCTGCAGGACAACAACTGTTAATAGTTTAAATAATTATGCACAACCATGTGTGGGGTCAGTATGAAATAAGTGGGGTCACTTTGGATTTCAGTTCACCATGTGTGGGGTCAGTATGAAATAAGTGGGGTCACTTTGGATTTCAGTTCACCATGTGTGGGGTCAGTATGAAATAAGTGGGGTCACTTTGGATTTCAGTTCACCATGTGTGGGGTCAGTATGAAATAAGTGGGGTCACTTTGGATTTCAGTTCACCATGTGTGGGGTCAGTATGAAATAAGTGGGGTCACTTTGGATTTCAGTTCACCATGTGTGGGTTCAGTATGAAATAAGTGGGGTCACTTTGGATTTCAGTTCACCATGTGTGGGGTCAGTATGAAATAAGTGGGGTCACTTTGGATTTCAGTTCACCATGTGTGGGGTCAGTATGAAATAAGTGGGGTCACTTTGGATTTCAGTTCACCATGTGTGGGGTCAGTATGAAATAAGTGGGGTCACTTTGGATTTCAGTTCACCATGTGTGGGGTCAGTATGAAATAAGTGGGGTCACTTTGGATTTCAGTTCACCATGTGTGGGGTCAGTATGAAATAAGTGGGGTCACTTTGGATTTCAGTTCACCATGTGTGGGGTCAGTATGAAATAAGTGGGGTCACTTTGGATTTCAGTTCACCATGTGTGGGGTCAGTATGAAATAAGTGGGGTCACTTTGGATTTCAGTTCACCATGTGTGGGGTCAGTATGAAATAAGTGGGGTCACTTTGGATTTCAGTTCACCATGTGTGGGGTCAGTATGAAATAAGTGGGGTCACTTTGGATTTCAGTTCACCATGTGTGGGGTCAGTATGAAATAAGTGGGGTCACTTTGGATTTCAGTTCACCATGTGTGGGGTCAGTATGAAATAAGTGGGGTCACTTTGGATTTCAGTTCACCATGTGTGGGGTCAGTATGAAATAAGTGGGGTCACTTTGGATTTCAGTTCACCATGTGTGGGGTCAGTATGAAATAAGTGGGGTCACTTTGGATTTCAGTTCACCATGTGTGGGGTCAGTATGAAATAAGTGGGGTCACTTTGGATTTCAGTTCACCATGTGTGGGGTCAGTATGAAATAAGTGGGGTCACTTTGGATTTCAGTTCACCATGTGTGGGGTCAGTATGAAATAAGTGGGGTCACTTTGGATTTCAGTTCACCATGTGTGGGGTCAGTATGAAATAAGTGGGGTCACTTTGGATTTCAGTTCACCATGTGTGGGGTCAGTATGAAATAAGTGGGGTCACTTTGGATTTCAGTTCACCATGTGTGGGGTCAGTATGAAATAAGTGGGGTCACTTTGGATTTCAGTTCACCATGTGTGGGGTCAGTATGAAATAAGTGGGGTCACTTTGGATTTCAGTTCACCATGTGTGGGGTCAGTATGAAATAAGTGGGGTCACTTTGGATTTCAGTTCACCATGTGTGGGGTCAGTATGAAATAAGTGGGGTCACTTTGGATTTCAGTTCACCATGTGTGGGGTCAGTATGAAATAAGTGGGGTCACTTTGGATTTCAGTTCACCATGTGTGGGGTCAGTATGAAATAAGTGGGGTCACTTTGGATTTCAGTTCACCATGTGTGGGGTCAGTATGAAATAAGTGGGGTCACTTTGGATTTCAGTTCACCATGTGTGGGGTCAGTATGAAATAAGTGGGGTCACTTTGGATTTCAGTTCACCATGTGTGGGGTCAGTATGAAATAAGTGGGGTCACTTTGGATTTCAGTTCACCATGTGTGGGGTCAGTATGAAATAAGTGGGGTCACTTTGGATTTCAGTTCACCATGTGTGGGGTCAGTATGAAATAAGTGGGGTCACTTTGGATTTCAGTTCACCATGTGTGGGGTCAGTATGAAATAAGTGGGGTCACTTTGGATTTCAGTTCACCATGTGTGGGGTCAGTATGAAATAAGTGGGGTCACTTTGGATTTCAGTTCACCATGTGTGGGGTCAGTATGAAATAAGTGGGGTCACTTTGGATTTCAGTTCACCATGTGTGGGGTCAGTATGAAATAAGTGGGGTCACTTTGGATTTCAGTTCACCATGTGTGGGGTCAGTATGAAATAAGTGGGGTCACTTTGGATTTCAGTTCACCATGTGTGGGGTCAGTATGAAATAAGTGGGGTCACTTTGGATTTCAGTTCACCATGTGTGGGGTCAGTATGAAATAAGTGGGGTCACTTTGGATTTCAGTTCACCATGTGTGGGGTCAGTATGAAATAAGTGGGGTCACTTTGGATTTCAGTTCACCATGTGTGGGGTCAGTATGAAATAAGTGGGGTCACTTTGGATTTCAGTTCACCATGTGTGGGGTCAGTATGAAATAAGTGGGGTCACTTTGGATTTCAGTTCACCATGTGTGGGGTCAGTATGAAATAAGTGGGGTCACTTTGGATTTCAGTTCACCATGTGTGGGGTCAGTATGAAATAAGTGGGGTCACTTTGGATTTCAGTTCACCATGTGTGGGGTCAGTATGAAATAAGTGGGGTCACTTTGGATTTCAGTTCACCATGTGTGGGGTCAGTATGAAATAAGTGGGGTCACTTTGGATTTCAGTTCACCATGTGTGGGGTCAGTATGAAATAAGTGGGGTCACTTTGGATTTCAGTTCACCATGTGTGGGGTCAGTATGAAATAAGTGGGGTCACTTTGGATTTCAGTTCACCATGTGTGGGGTCAGTATGAAATAAGTGGGGTCACTTTGGATTTCAGTTCACCATGTGTGGGGTCAGTATGAAATAAGTGGGGTCACTTTGGATTTCAGTTCACCATGTGTGGGGTCAGTATGAAATAAGTGGGGTCACTTTGGATTTCAGTTCACCATGTGTGGGGTCAGTATGAAATAAGTGGGGTCACTTTGGATTTCAGTTCACCATGTGTGGGGTCAGTATGAAATAAGTGGGGTCACTTTGGATTTCAGTTCACCATGTGTGGGGTCAGTATGAAATAAGTGGGGTCACTTTGGATTTCAGTTCACCATGTGTGGGGTCAGTATGAAATAAGTGGGGTCACTTTGGATTTCAGTTCACCATGTGTGGGGTCAGTATGAAATAAGTGGGGTCACTTTGGATTTCAGTTCACCATGTGTGGGGTCAGTATGAAATAAGTGGGGTCACTTTGGATTTCAGTTCACCATGTGTGGGGTCAGTATGAAATAAGTGGGGTCACTTTGGATTTCAGTTCACCATGTGTGGGGTCAGTATGAAATAAGTGGGGTCACTTTGGATTTCAGTTCACCATGTGTGGGGTCAGTATGAAATAAGTGGGGTCACTTTGGATTTCAGTTCACCATGTGTGGGGTCAGTATGAAATAAGTGGGGTCACTTTGGATTTCAGTTCACCATGTGTGGGGTCAGTATGAAATAAGTGGGGTCACTTTGGATTTCAGTTCACCATGTGTGGGGTCAGTATGAAATAAGTGGGGTCACTTTGGATTTCAGTTCACCATGTGTGGGGTCAGTATGAAATAAGTGGGGTCACTTTGGATTTCAGTTCACCATGTGTGGGGTCAGTATGAAATAAGTGGGGTCACTTTGGATTTCAGTTCACCATGTGTGGGGTCAGTATGAAATAAGTGGGGTCACTTTGGATTTCAGTTCACCATGTGTGGGGTCAGTATGAAATAAGTGGGGTCACTTTGGATTTCAGTTCACCATGTGTGGGGTCAGTATGAAATAAGTGGGGTCACTTTGGATTTCAGTTCACCATGTGTGGGGTCAGTATGAAATAAGTGGGGTCACTTTGGATTTCAGTTCACCATGTGTGGGTTCAGTATGAATCAAGTTGAAAACTGTTGTGCATCATAACAACAATGTACAAAAATCCTACGGGTCCTTTAGTGGGGTGCACATCTTGTTTCCATTGAGGTTTTTTTTATTGGACACAGCTGTTTTCAGTTGGGTGATTTGCGAGGCTATTTAGGTTAACTGTGGGTATAGGCATATGCGTTATTTAGTGTTTCGTGGTGTTACCGTAGAGGTGAATGTGGTTTCCTGATGTTGTATATGTCACGAATTTGCATGGTGTAGTGCAGAATGAACCAGGCAGAGCCCACATAAAAACGGGACCCAAAAACAAACATCACATACAAAACAGAACTAATTCCAATCCAAATTCAAAAATTGCACAGACCATAAGATGCCCAACATGTGCCCTTGACTCCGTCCACAGCAAATCGCCTGGCTCCGTCCAACCTCAGCAATCACGGAACATGGATGCAGCAATTTAAGAGAAAGGAATGGAGACAGAGTCGACAGGAAGACAGAAGTCAGAACAACAGGAAGGACAAAGTAACCACTGTACAGACAACCAACCAAAAAACTAAACCATGGCATCCAAAGACAAACTACACCGGTGCACGGACAAAAAGCATCAGCGACCACATCACGTATGCCCTTAACATGTCGTACATCCAGATGGATGGATTGAGGAAAGCATAGTGTGCATGAAAGTTAGAGGCAGGAGAAGTTTAGGCAAAACCCCCCGATGTAAATCACTAACATATTGAAGCGTACTTGGGGGAGTCCCTCCCACCTTCCAATGGTCCTGTAATACAACAAGAGGAACATGGTCATTAGGACTAAACCCAGTGCTCTCTTGTGATACTTCCTTAACAAGTTGCAACCAGGGTAACCCCTCTTCCCAGTCACGTTCTAATTCAGTGCAGTAGACATGTAGCAGTGACTTCAAAGATTAATACGTTCAAGAGCAGAGCTGGCCTATAACCGGAATAGGTTGCAGCGGGCCTATAAAAGGAATAGGTTGCAGCGGGGCTGGCCTATAACCGGAATAGGTTGCAGCGGGGCTGGCCTATAACAGGAATAGGTTGCAGCGGGGCTGGCCTATAACAGGAATATGTTCCACAGCGGGGCTGGCCTATAACCGGAATAGGTTGCAGCGGGGCTGGCCTATAACAGGAATAGGTTGCAGCGGGGCTGGCCTATAACAGGAATATGTTCCACAGCGGGGCTGGCCTATAACAGGAATATGTTCCAGAGCGGGGCTGGCCTATAACAGGAATAGGTTGCAGCGGGGCTGGCCTATAACAGGAATAGGTTGCAGCGTGGCTGGCCTATAACCAGAATAGGTTTCAGAGCGGGGCTGGCCTATAACAGGAATACATTCCAGAGCGGGGCTGGCCTATAACAGGAATATGTTCCAGAGCGGGGCTGGCCTATAACAGGAATATGTTCCAGAGCGGGGCTGGCCTATAACAGGAATACGTTCCAGAGCGGGGCTGGCCTATAACAGGAATATTTTCCAGAGCGGGGCTGGCCTATAACAGGAATACGTTCCAGAGCGGGGCTGGCCTATAACAGGAATATGTTCCAGAGCGGGGCTGGCCTATAACAGGAATACGTTCCAGAGCGGGGCTGGCCTATAACAGGAATATGTTCCAGAGCGGGGCTGGCCTATAACCGGAATAGGTTGCAGCGGGGCTGGCCTATAACAGGAATACGTTCCAGAGCGGGGCTGGCCTATAACAGGAATAGGTTGCAGTTTTAACCTTTACATAATCGTTACTATCGGTAGCACTAACAGAGGAATAAGCCTCTTGAGCTTTACCAGTCAAAACACATTGAAGCATTAAAGTGCGGTCTGCATCAGGCCAAGCTAAGAGTCGGCTACATGTTCAAATAACGTGATCAGGATTCTCTGTAAAGGTAACAACTGGAGATTAACAGCAACATCAAAACGCAGAGGATGACCAAGAGAAGAGCGTCCCAGCAGGGAGCCTGGATAGTCATCCTCAGAAGATAAATCACCAGAAAGCTTGTCTTCACAAGTTCTAATGCTGATGTTGTAACCTCAGTTTAGCTTGTTCAATATCCTGCTTCAAATCAAGTTCCTTTTGCTGTTTCAACCTCAAGCAGATGTGTATTTACTTGAGTTTCCCCAAATCCTAATGCTAAACTTCACTCTAGTTAGCGGCTTTGCGGTGGGTATTGATGCACTAAAGCCCACTGGCACAAAGGAGGAACCAGCTCGCTGGTGACCAACCCCGAACCACAGATGTGCTCCCGAGGCAACTGCTCTGCCCGCTAACACCACACAAAAATAACAAACACACACAACCTGTCCACAGTGGGAACAAGCCGCTATACCTGACAGGGGAAAAACAAGTTGTACCCTCAAAATACACTGGAAAGACACCTCACCTCCATAGTCAAATGACCCAACAAGGAACAGAACCTTGTCTCCAGCCAGTACAGGAAGACACTTCACAAACCTTTCTCCACCAATGCACCAAACCAAACATGTTATACATAAACAAGTAACCAAACAATAAAGTAAAAGGTAAACTACAAAAAGTCATTGTGTATCTCCCAATTCACAACAGTGTGTAGAAATGGTCCAATAGCCATACAGACCTCAGGAACAATACCAGAACTAACATACAAATGGTCCAATAGCCATACAGACTTCTGGAACAATACCAGAACTAACATACAAATGGTCCAATAGCCATACAGACCTCTGGAACAATACCAGAACTAACATACAAATGGTCCAATAGCCATACAGACCTCTGGAACAATACCAGAACTAACATACAAATGGTCCAATAGCCATACAGACCTCTGGAACAATACCAGAACTAACATACAAATGGTCCAATAGCCATACAGACCTCTGGAACAATACCAGAACTAACATACAAATGGTCCAATAGCCATACAGACCTCTGGAACAATACCAGAACTAACATACAAATGGTCCAATAGCCATACAGACTTCTGGAACAATACCAGAACTATCATACAAATGGTCCAATAGCCATACAGACCTCTGGAACAATACCAGAACTAACATACAAATGGTCCAATAGCCATACAGACCTCTGGAACAATACCAGAACTAACATACAAATGGTCCAATAGCCATACAGACCTCTGGAACAATACCAGAACTAACATACAAATGGTCCAATAGCCATACAGACCTCTGGAACAATACCAGAACTAACATACAAATGGTCCAATAGCCATACAGACCTCTGGAACAATACCAGAACTAACATACAAATGGTCCAATAGCCATACAGACCTCTGGAACAATACCAGAACTAACATACAAATGGTCCAATAGCCATACAGACCTCTGGAACAATACCAGAACTAACATACAAATGGTCCAATAGCCCTACAGACCTCTGGAACAATACCAGAACTAACATACAAATGGTCCAATAGCCATACAGACCTCTGGAACAATACCAGAACTAACATACAAATGGTCCAATAGCCCTACAGACCTCTGGAACAATACCAGAACTAACATACAAATGGTCCAATAGCCATACAGACCTCTGGAACAACAACCCGGCTCATTGAGACTGACAAACAAGGGAGTCAACATGTTGACTAACAAATGTTTATTGAATAATTAAAAAAATGAGCAAAAAAAGTGAAGCAAACAGAGCCTCGATCAGAAGACGTCAGATGATATGGAGTGATGAAATGAGGCAGGGAGAATGCAAGGTCTGTTGTTACACAGTAGTAATTTATTCATCGTCCAGGTTGAATTTGGTTCAATGCATTGTCTGTGTGCTGCATAAGGGGAGAACAAAGAAATACTACAATTAGTGACAGTGGTCAATAAACACAAATTAAACGATTAAACAAATGAGATGGTAGTTCACTAATCACAACTGAAAGGCTTTAAACAATTCAAACAACAATCTTCCCACATGACTCATGGCATATGTCTGGCAAACAAAATAAATCATGTTAACAGACTGACAGTAACTCATAAAAAGGCATAAAACCAGAACATCTCCTATACATGTTACTTTGGGGCTCAATTGGTTGGGCATAGTGGTCACAGTGGACTGGGCTCTCCATCCAAAAATATATGGTGCATCTCCCCGATGGCATTTCATGTTAAACACCTTCTGCAAATGTTTCTCTATACAGGCTGAGTCTGGACACTGTAGTTACAGACAGTGATGGAGAGAAAGACGAATCTGTCATCCCTCCTTCCCAACTGCAGACGTTCATCTACCCAGAATGTCCCCAACAGGAAGAAGATGAGTCACATTATCTCCCCGGTTCTAAAGCTGAGGAGAGAGAAATGGTAATGATGTAAAATAACTGTCAGAGCTGGGTTGTTTGAAATGGTAATGATGTAAAATAACTGTCAGAGCTGGGTTGTTTGAAATGGTAATGATGTAAAATAACTGTCAGAGCTGGGTTGTTTGAAATGGTAATGATGTAAAATAACTGTCAGAGCTGGGTTGTTTGAAATGGTAATGATGTAAAATAACTGTCAGAGCTGGGTTGTTTGAACGTTGCACTCAATTTGAATGAAAAACAATGTTTCTGAAATAATCCTAGGAGGAATGCGGTCAGTCTGTGAGAACATACACCAGATCAGAGATCCTGGCAACATACGAAAGGGTTGATGTCGCATATGTGTCCCGTGTGCTGGAGGTATCGAAGAGGGCAGCAAGAGGTCAGTGTGCCTGTGTTTATATGTGTGTGTGTTTATATGTGTGTGTGTTTATATGTGTGTGTGTCTACATGTGTGTGTGTTTATATGTGTGTGTTTATATGTGTGTGTCTACATGTGTGTGTGTTTATATGTGTGTGTTTATATGTGTGTGTGTTTATATGTGTGTGTGTTTATATGTGTGTGTGTCTACATGTGTGTGTGTTTATATGTGTGTGTGTTTATATGTGTGTGTCTACATGTGTGTGTGTGTGTTTATATGTGTGTGTTTATATGTGTGTGTGTGTTTATATGTGTGTGTCTACATGTTGAGTGTGTGTGTTTATATGTGTGTGTGTCTACATGTTGAGAGTGTGTGTGTTTATATGTGTGTGTTTCTACATGTTGAGTGTGTGTGTTTATATGTGTGTGTGTCTACATGTTGAGTGTGTGTGTTTATATGTGTGTGTGTGTCTACATGTTGAGTGCATGTGTTTATATGTGTGTGTGTCTACATGTTGAGTGTGTGTGTTTATATGTGTGTGTGTCTACATGTTGAGTGTATGTGTTTATATGTGTGTGTGTCTACATGTTGAGTGTGTGTGTTTATATGTGTGTGTGTCTACATGTTGAGTGTATGTGTTTATATGTGTGTGTGTCTACATGTTGAGTGTGTGTGTGTGTTTATATGTGTGTGTGTGTCTACATGTTGAGTGCATGTGTTTATATGTGTGTGTGTCTACATGTTGAGTGTGTGTGTGTTTATATGTGTGTGTGTCTACATGTTTGTGTGTTTATATGTGTGTGTGTCTACATGTTGAGTGTATGTGTTTATATGTGTGTGTGTCTACATGTTGAGTGTATGTGTTTATATGTGTGTGTGTCTACATGTTGAGTGTATGTGTTTATATGTGTGTGTGTCTACATGTTGAGTGTATGTGTTTATATGTGTGTGTGTCTACATGTTGAGTGTATGTGTTTATATGTGTGTGTGTCTACATGTTGAGTGTGTGTGTGTTTATATGTGTGTGTGTCTACATGTTGAGTGTATGTGTTTATATGTGTGTGTGTCTACATGTTGAGTGTATGTGTTTATATGTGTGTGTGTCTACATGTTGAGTGTATGTGTTTATATGTGTGTGTGTCTACATGTTGAGTGTATGTGTTTATATGTGTGTGTGTGTCTACATGTTTGTGTGTTTATATGTGTGTGTGTCTACATGTTGAGTGTATGTGTTTATATGTGTGTGTGTCTACATGTTGAGTGTGTGTGTGTTTATATGTGTGTGTGTCTACATGGAGTTGAGGGGTTTCATACGGTGTCATAGGGTTTCATAGGGTTAGGTTTTCATATGGTATCATAAGGTTAGGGTTTCATAGGGTTTCATAGGGTTTGTATTACTTCATTATTATGATGTAAACACCAGTCCATCATCACAAACTGGGATTCAAGATCGGATTCCTCACTCTTTGTATGACAGTTTGAAAATGTATTTGTGCTCCTGTTATATTTCAGAGGATCTGGACTTAGAGGAACCCACCTTGCACACTGCAGAAGGACAGACTCATATGTAAGTTACATATGTATGTGTGTGTGTGTGTGTGTGTGTGTGTGTGTGTGTGTGTGTGTGTGTGTGTGTCAGGCCTGCACATGTTTGTGTGATCATCTCTAAATCACATCTCTTACTCCGTGACACCCGGCCCCTAGTCGTCTAATGTTATAAGAACCAGACACATTCTCAGTCTCAGTGTGTTGTTTGTCTCAGGCTGATGGTACAGAAAGTTCTGCAAGAGCTAAAGCAGTACCATGGGTGAGTAGAGAGGTCAGGAAGGCCCGGCTAGTCCAAAGAAAGTGAGTGAATGTGTGAAGGCCAAGTAAATGTTGTGTTATTAGCATGAGCTTGATGTAATGAGCACAAGGAGCCTTCTGGAGTTTATATGTGTGTCTACATGTTGAGAGTGTGTGTTTATATGTGTCTGTGTCTACATGTTGAGTGTAATTAACACAAGGAGCCTTCTGGTGTAATTAACACAAGGAGCCTTCTGGTGTAATTAACACAAGGAGCCTTCTGGTGTAATTAACACAAGGAGCCTTCTGGTGTAATTAACACAAGGAGCCTTTTGATGTAATTAACACAAGGAGCCTTTTGATGTAATTAACACAAGGAGCCTTCTGGTGTAATTAACACAAGGAGCCTTTTGATGTAATTAACACAAGGAGCCTTTTGATGTAATTAACACAAGGAGCCTTCTGGTGTAATTAACACAAGGAGCCTTCTGGTGTAATTAACACAAGGAGCCTTTTGATGTAATTAACACAAGGAGCCTTTTGATGTAATTAACACAAGGAGCCTTTTGATGTAATTAACACAAGGAGCCTTCTGGTGTAATTAACACAAGGAGCCTTCTGGTGTAATTAGCACAAGGACCCTTCTGATGTAATGAGCACAAGGAGCCTTCTGGTGTAATTAGCACAAGGAGCCTTCTGGTGTAATTAACACAAGGAGCCTTTTGATGTAATTAGCACAAGGAGCCTTCTGGTGTAATTAGCACAAGGAGCCTTCTGATGTAATGAGCACAAGGAGCCTTCTGGTGTAATTAACACAAGGAGCCTTCTCACAGTGACACAGTTATTGATAAACAACTGCACATATTCTTTGTTTGAAATTAAACTGCATGAGTACAAGATGTTTCTCTTGCTTGTGTTTGCTCCTAGGAATTACCATCAATGAATCTCAATAATGCATGACCACCTCCTGTAGTTTAATTTCATTCTCTTGACAATAAAGCGTTCTGGTATTGAATCAGACTAACCATACAGTCAATGTCCTGTCCTCACAGAGCCAAGCAGAAAGTCACCAGGCCTGAGGGGAAGAAATCAGGAAGTGATGTCACTTGGTACGAATTCCTCTCCAACAAGTAAGTCACAGACTCACTATTACTGTATTACACTATAGAGACTGAGATGTGTCATTAAAACTGAACTTCATTCATTCTGTCACGGCAAACTGTCCCCAAAAAGACACAGCATAGAGCAGCTGCCTCCAATTGGGGATAACAGAAACTCTGATGCAATGATGGCTAGAGGCTGGCCCTGACTATTGGCACCAGACACCCATAGAGATGCCTAGAGGCCTCTCCAGCTGACTGGCCCTGACTATTGGCACCAGACACCCATAGAGATGCCTAGAGGCCTCTCCGGCAGACTGGCCCTGACTATTGGCACCAGACACCCATAGAGATGCCTAGAGGCCTCTCCAGCTGACTGGCCCTGCCTATTGGCACCAGACACCCATAGAGATGCCTAGAGGCTTCTCCAGCTGATTGGCCCTGACTATTGGCACCAGACACACATAGAGATGCCTAGAGGCCTCTCCAGCTGATTGGCCCTGACTATTGGCACCAGACACCCATAGAGATGCCTAGAGGCCTCTCCAGCTGACTGGCCCTGCCTATTGGCACCAGACACCCATAGAGATGCCTAGAGGCCTCTCCAGCTGACTGGCCCTGACTATTGGCACCAGACACCCATAGAGATGCCTAGAGGCTTCTCCAGCTGATTGGCCCTTACTATTGGCACCAGACACCCATAGAGATACCTAGAGGCCTCTCCTGCTGACTGGCCCTGACTATTGGCACCAGACACCCATAGAGATGCCTAGAGGCCTCTCCAGCTGATTGGCCCTGACTATTGGCACCAGACACCCATAGAGATGCCTAGAGGCCTCTCCAGCTGACTGGCCCTGACTATTGGCACCAGACACCCATAGAGATGCCTAGAGGCCTCTCCAGCTGACTGGCCCTGACTATTGGCACCAGACACCCATAGAGATGCCTAGAGGCTTCTCCAGCTGACTGGCCCTGACTATTGGCACCAGACACACATAGAGATGCCTAGAGGCCTCTCCAGCTGACTGGCCTTGACTATTGGCACCAGACACCCATAGAGATGCCTAGAGACCTCTCCAGCTGACTAGCCCTGACGATTGGCACCAAACACTCATAGAGATGCCTAGAGGTTTCTTCATAGCCAGCTAACACATTCATTATCATTTCACTGATCGTTTGGGCCGCAGCTGCTATCAGATCTTAACTAAACATTTATATATATATTCTCCTCTGCTCAATAGAAATGAAGAAGAAGAGGAGGACAGGTCAGAAAAAGTGAAGGGAACAAAAGTGAAGCGGACCCTGAGCTCACTGAAGAACAGAATGACTGGTTCATTCAAACAAGACAAGGTGAGCGAAACCAACAAAATCTGTACTGAAACCGGATGTGGAAGTGGAAATGTGTTGTTGTGTGAGGAATTTTACCAGTACTGATGTCACAACCTATTAATGTACTGTGTTAAACTGACCAGTACTGCTGTCACAACCCATTAATGTACTGTGTTAAACTGACCAGTACTGCTGTCACAACCCATTCATGTACTGTGTTAAACTGACCAGTACTGCTGTCACAACCCATTCATTTACTGTGTTAAACTGACCAGTACTGCTGTCACAACCCATTCATGTACTGTGTTAAACTGACCAGTACTGCTGTCACAACCCATTAATGTACTGTGTTAAACTGACCAGTACTGCTGTCACAACCCATTCATGTACTGTGTTAAACTGACCAGTACTGCTGTCACAACCCATTCATTTACTGTGTTAAACTGACCAGTACTGCTGTCACAACCCATTCATGTACTGTGTTAAACTGACCATTACTGCTGTCACAACCCATTCATTTACTGTGTTCAACTGACCAGTACTGCTGTCACAACCCATTAATGTACTGTGTTAAACTGACCAGTACTGCTGTCACAACCCATTCATTTACTGTGTTAAACTGACCAGTACTGCTGTCACAACCCATTCATGTACTGTGTTAAACTGACCATTACTGCTGTCACAACCCATTCATTTACTGTGTTAAACTGACCAGTACTGCTGTCACAACCCATTAATGTACTGTGTTAAACTGACCAGTACTGCTGTCACAACCCATTCATGTACTGTGTTAAACTGACCAGTACTGCTGTCACAACCCATTCATGTACTGTGTTAAACTGACCAGTACTGCTGTCACAACCCATTCATTTACTGTGTTAAACTGACCAGTACTGCTGTCACAACCCATTAATGTACTGTGTTAAACTGACCAGTACTGCTGTCACAACCCATTAATGTACTGTGTTAAACTGACCAGTACTGCTGTCACAACCCATTCATGTACTGTGTTAAACTGACCATTACTGCTGTCACAACCCATTCATTTACTGTGTTAAACTGACCAGTACTGCTGTCACAACCCATTAATGTACTGTGTTAAACTGACCAGTACTGCTGTCACAACCCATTAATGTACTGTGTTAAACTGACCAGTACTGCTGTCACAACCCATTAATGTACTGTGTTAAACTGACCAGTACTGCTGTCACAACCCATTCATGTACTGTGTTAAACTGACCAGTACTGCTGTCACAACCCATTCATTTACTGTGTTAAACTGACCAGTACTGCTGTCACAACCCATTCATGTACTGTGTTAAACTGACCATTACTGCTGTCACAACCCATTCATTTACTGTGTTAAACTGACCAGTACTGCTGTCACAACCCATTAATGTACTGTGTTAAACTGACCAGTACTGCTGTCACAACCCATTCATTTACTGTGTTAAACTGACCAGTACTGCTGTCACAACCCATTCATGTACTGTGTTAAACTGACCATTACTGCTGTCACAACCCATTCATTTACTGTGTTAAACTGACCAGTACTGCTGTCACAACCCATTAATGTACTGTGTTAAACTGACCAGTACTGCTGTCACAACCCATTAATGTACTGTGTTAAACTGACCAGTACTGCTGTCACAACCCATTCATGTACTGTGTTAAACTGACCAGTACTGCTGTCACAACCCATTCATGTACTGTGTTAAACTGACCAGTACTGCTGTCACAACCCATTCATTCACTGTGTTGAACTGACCAGTACTGCTGTCACAACCCATTCATTCACTGTTCTCCATAAGTATTGGGGCATAATATGATATAATATCTATACTCCCAAAGTTTGCATTGGAAGTTAAACTATTATCATTTATGGAAGCATATAGTGGACTAAATTCAAATTAAAATGCAATCCTAAATAGCATTTTAATTTTCAAAGACTGCCCCGCTTTTTAATGGTCTTATTTCAAATGAAAAAGGAATTTCAAAATTGCATTTTCATTTTCAAAGAATTCCCTGCCTTTTAGTGGACAATATTTAAATGAAAAGGTCCCTGGTTAGGTTCACTGGTGCTTGTTATTAATATAATGTTACATAGATTAGTTAATCAGTGGGCTATTTAAGGTCCCTGGTTAGGTTCACTGGTGCTTGTTATTAATATAATGTTACATAGGTTAGTTAATCAGTGGACTATTTAAGGTCCCTGGTTAGGTTCACTGGTGCTTGTGATTAATATAATGTTAAGTGTTGTTATGTGGGTGAGTGTTAATGGATATGTGGAAGCTGTGTTCTATGTGGGTTTTGGTATAAGTCGTAATCACGCAGTTTAATTTTATGTATAGTTTTTTCTGTTCGCTGATACTTTTTATTTGTAATTAAAACACCAACTGAACGTGATTCACACTACACTTCAACCTGCACAGCACAGCACATGTCTGTTCACAGTGACCTGATGAATATATCTGATAAATGGAAAACCACATTTATAATAATACATTTGCTGTGATTAGGAGAACCTCAGTTACAAATCTTCACAAATACTTCACAAATCCAGGGTGAAGTACAGGAAAGGAAACCAGATGCAGAGCGTCTCGTTCGTGGGATTTTATTTAATTAACAGAAAAACAAATGGACTGGTTTTCAAATAAAAGTGTGCTTACTCAGTGACATCTAAGTACAAACACACACAACTATATGAGAACTGTAACATCAAACAATCACCAGCACACAGGAAGTGCACCAGACTAAACTCCCTGTGTGGAACAAAACTCACCACAGGTGTAATATTATAAGATAACCATTTTATTAGGTCTTTTCATTTGCACAATCAAAAACATTATTCGTAAACTCTGTATATTCTTAGCTAGGCATGGTCTCTCTTCCTCATATTACATTTGATTTAAACTCTGTATATTCTTAGCTAGGCATGGTCTCTCTTCCTCATATTACATTTGATTTAAACTCTGTATATTCTTAGCTAGGCATGGTCTCTCTTCCTCATATTACATTTGATTTAAACTCTGTATATTCTTAGCTAGGCATGGTCTCTCTTCCTCATATTACATTTGATTTAAACTCTGTATATTCTTAGCTAGGCATGGTCTCTCTTCCTCATATTACATTTAATTTAAACTCTGTATATCCTTAGATAGGCAAGGTTCAAGACAAATTCCTTGTTTGTGAAAACAAACTTGGCGAATACAACATTTTCTGATTCAGATAATCTCATTAATGTTTCCCTGCTATCCAACTTCATGATTATGTCTAAATGTGGTATAAAAAATAAGCAGACATTATTTTTTTCATCCTGTTCATCTTTCTTTTTTTCATTTACCCAGCAGGGTAAGAACCGAGAGAAAGAGCAGCAAAGGGACAAGGGCAAGGAAAAAGAGAGGGAACTCAAAGAGAACCGTAGCAGTGGGCACCAGCTGGTGACATGCTCTTTCTCTAGCTGTGCCACCTGCTCGCTGTGCAGTAAGGCTCTGCAGAAAAAGCATGGTCTGCAGTGTCTGAGTGAGTAGCATACTAACACACATATGGCACTGAGCTCCAAACATATTTAAACAGTGACATGTTTCTGTTGTTACATTATGACAAAAGGGAAAAGTCTGCTGACTGTAAGCAGGATAGTTCATCCATAAGAAATGAGCTGTTTGAAATTTTAGAACATTTTGAAAACAGTGGCAGTACAAAGTATTTCCATTAATAGTGTAAACTGATGAGCAAAAACATTGTGACCACCTGTCTAATATCCTGTTGGTCCTCCGTGTACCGCCCAAACCACAAGGACCCGCCAAGGCATGATTCTACAAGGCACTTGAATGTGTCTTGATATTTGACATCAAGACATTACCAGCAGATCCTGTAAGTTATGAGATATAGCCACTGTGGATCGGACAAGTTGTCCAGCACTTCCCACAGATCAACTGGATTGAGATCAGTAGTTTTTGGACTCCTTGAACGTTTCATTGTGTTCCTCAAAACCATTCCCAAATAATGTGTGCAGTGTGGCAGGGCACATCACCCTGCTGAAAGAGGCCATCACACATCCTCCACTGGTTTGTCCCCTTCCCACAGTGCAGCCATGACTTTCCCAGGTGATTGGCACACATGTACACAGCAATTCCACGTCATTTATAAGAAAACAGGAACTGCCACTGCTGACCAGAAACCCACAAACCTTGTTGTTCCCCAAATGCTGAGATCAGTGTTTTGTGCGTCACCAGTGAGTTGTCCTTATGTTTTGGCTCATTGGTGTATGTTTGAATAAAAGTGGTCAACACTTTATAATTTGTCCCTTATTCCTAGTGCATTATACATTTATAATTTGTCCCCTATTCCTAGTGCATTATACATTTATAATTCGTCCCCTGTCCCTAGTGCATTAACATTTATAATTTGTCCCCTATTCCTAGTGCATTATACATTTATAATGTGTCCCCTGTCCCTAGTGCATTATACATTTATAATTTGTCCCCTATTCCTAGTGCATTATACATTTATAATTTTTCCCCTATTCCTAGTGCATTATACATTTATAATTCGTCCCCTATCCCTAGTGCATTAAACATTTATAATTTGTCCCCTATTCCTAATGAATTATACATTTATAATTCGTCCCCTATTCGTAGTCCATTATATATTTATAATTTGTCCCCTATTCCTAGTGCATTATACATTTATAATTTTTCCCCTATTCCTAGTGCATTATACATTTATAATTTGTCCCCTATTCCTAGTGCATTATACATTTATAACGTGTCCCCTATTCCTAGTGCATTATACATTTATAATTTGTCCCCTATTCCTAGTGAATTATACATTTATAATTTGTCCCCTATTCCTAGTGCATTATACATTTATAATTCGTCCCCTATTTCTAGTGCATTATACATTTATAATTTGTCCCCTATTCCTAGTGCATTATACATTTATAATTTGTCCCCGATTCCTAGTGCATTATACATTTATAATTTGTCCCCGATTCCTAGTGCATTATAAATTTATAATTTGTCCCCTATTCCTAGTGCATTATACATTTGTAATTAATTTTTACTTTGACATTATGGAATTTTCGTGTTGATCTGAGGAAAAACCTCCTAGTTTTATGAACTTGAAATTGTAACATAACAATATGTGTAAACCACGAAGGGTGTGAATACTTTTGACAGCCACTGTACATATTCATTTGGACGTTTTTTTTTACATTTAAATTGTATAATTTTAACATTTTCAAAAATTGCTAGAGTACAGGGTAAAAAACAAAAATGTGTCACTGTCTAAAATCTGTTGGACCACACGATACACCTTCCTTTGTACCGCAAACTTTACACACTCTATAACTGCACTCTTGCACACCCTTTGTCACTCACCAAAACTTTTATCTTGTCTAATACCAGTCTATTTAAGTATATTTGTTAATCAAATTCAATGAGAAACTCTTCAAGGTGCAATATTTGTATTCAGTGTGATATAATGTTCATACTTTTTAATAATTTACACATTTTTTTTGCTAATTCATAACAACAAAAGCTTGTTTATTGATTGAATGTGCTTGTATAAAAGAGAAAAGCATGTATGTTTCACTAACCTTATTACTACATGGTGACATGAATGGTGCAGAATCAGTAAAACAGATAAGTATAAACGTTTTATAATAATTGTTTGATACCAGAGTATGATAAAGTTAAGATTAATTAAAATCACAAAACAAACTTTATTTCGATGTCGACGTGGGCCTCAAGCCATCTGTCACTGGCCTGCTACTGTGTTCATTAAACAACATTTCACTTATATATAAGTGCTGCTGTAATTAGAATACACACAGTGTGGCCCAGTAAATCATTTGCATGAAATAGTCTGGCTTAAAATATGCAAAGACAAACACTGTCTCTCTATTTCATTTAA
This sequence comes from Dallia pectoralis, assembly GCA_029465975.1. NCBI lineage: Eukaryota > Metazoa > Chordata > Actinopteri > Esociformes > Umbridae > Dallia > Dallia pectoralis. The sequence continues at coordinate 9,368,599 of CM055761.1, read as the reverse complement.
ATGTGTTAACTGACCAGTCTCATGTCCAGAGTGACCTTCATAGATACATTTGTGATTGCATGAATTTAGTAGCTATTGTACCAAACAATACATTAGGGTTCCAAGGAGCAAAGCTGTGGAAACCTATTTTAATTTGTTTTTATAATTTTTCTTTATCTGCCATTTTTTCCAAGGCCACCTACTTCTACTGGCTAACATTTAATGCAACTTGGCAGGCTGATAGGAGGCTATCCCAAACTTACACATGTACATTTTAACTTGGCAGGCTGATAGGAGGCTATCCCAAACTTACACATGTACATTTTAACTTGGCAGGCTGATAGGAGGCTATCCCAAACTTACACATGTACATTTTAACTTGGCAGGCTGATAGGAGGCTATCCCAAACTTACACATGTACATTTTAACTTGGCAGGCTGATAGGAGGCTATCCCAAACTTACACATGTACATTTTTGTGTCTGTAGGCCCAATGCTTTAGTGCCTCCAATGGTCAAATTTTTTAAATACTCATAACTTTTGCCCTGATTGGTATCATATCCCTAGAGACATGAAACTGGAAACATGTGAAACAAAAGCAGGTGCTGAACAATGTGTTCATTTTCACCAAACTAGATTTTTTGTCATTCAGAATTTATTTTAAAAGTTTAAAAGGTTTTCACAGGCCACAAATGTTGTCTAATCTTTCCCAAAATTGGCACAGATCTTCAGACCAAACCTTACAAAAGGGATCATATACATTTTTGTACAAAGCCACCAAACAGGAAGTGAGAGTGTATGTCAGCTACAGTTTGTCTGATTGTCATCAAAGATGGTATTTATTTGCTGCAATGAGGAGCAGAAGAAACCTGCAGTGTTCGGCACTAATTGCCCATGTTGGGATGCTATACCAAAGAATCAACCAGTCAGCCCTATATAGTCTGTGCTCTAATGGCATTCTTTTAACTTAGACTTCTTTACTGCTGCTTCCAGCTATATTTTTTGTTATAGCAGGAAGATAAGAAACCATGAAAAAGTCCTTAAAAGCTTGTTTCAAATCTTCCTCCCCAATTTAATCCATTATTTGGTATAATTTGGCAACACATATATCAGAGCAGTTTTGAAAAAAATGATCTTGGGCCCAGATAAACCAGTATTTAACATATGCAAAATAAACCACCTTAATTACCCGCTTGTTGTGCGTGAGAAAACAAGTGAGTGTCCCAAACGAGTGAGTGTTCTTTTAATGTTGAGCCCTAACTAAGGGATTCAGCCTGTGGAATGCGTCATTTGTATATGTCAATGATTGTTCCCACAATTCCTGTTGGGAAAAGACTGTATCCAAGTCAAACTGGACGGAGGAAAAAAGTGATAATACTTGTTTAACCTCGTCGTCTGACGTACTGATTTACTCGACCGAACAATTTCTTGTAAGTTGAACAATCGGTTTTACATTATTCTTTCAAGATAAGCGCTCGAGTCGCTATGGTGCACGCGTCGTTTGTCGTGTGTCGCAGGGATGCATTTGGCTAAATGCTAAAGGTTAGAAGCTAGTTAGCATGCTAGCTGAGGTAGTTACTAAGCTTGATGCATTTGGCTAAATGCTAATGGTTAGAAGCTAGTTAGCATGCAAGCTGAGTTAGTTACCAAGCTTGATGCATTTGGCTAAATGCTAATGGTTAGAAGATAGTTAGCATGCTAGCTGAGTTAGTTACCAAGCTTGTTGTGTTAGCTATTTAATGTTATAGGTTAGCGGTCAAGGTAAGTAATACAAACATAGCCAGAGACAAGTTACAGTGATGCTTAGTAAAGCATTATTATATATGTAAATTATTTGATTTAGTAAATGTTGAGTACCCATCGTTGATTTGGGTAACGTAGCAACGACATACAGCATCTGTAACTGACAAAGCAAGGGTTTCTAAATTATATTTCAGGACCGTAAACAGGCCTGAGTTTGGAAGAGTTGGGATGTAATATTATAATCAAATATTATAATAACAACTCATTAGTTCTTCCGTTGTGTCTTTCTTTGCATATTTGGGGTTGGTGGGGGTCAGTCAGTCTGCCAATGGTATTGTATTAGGGGTTGGTGGGGGTCAGTCAGTCTGCCAATGGTATTGTATTAGGGGTTGGTGGGGGTCAGTCTGCCAATGGTATTGTATTAGGGGTTGGTGGGGGTCAGTCTGCCAATGGTATTGTATTAGGGGTTGGTGGGGGTCAGTCTGCCAATGGTATTGTATTTGCGGTTGGTGTGGGTCTGTCAGTCTGCCAATGGTATTATATTAGGGGTTGGTGGGGGTCAGTCAGTCTGCCAATGGTATTGTATTAGGGGTTGGTGGGGTCAGTCAGTCTGCCAATGGTATTGTATTAGGGGTTGGTGGGGTCAGTCAGTCTGCCAATGGTATTGTATTAGGGGTTGGTGGGGTCAGTCAGTCTGCCAATGGTATTGTATTAGGGGTTGGTGGGGTCAGTCAGTCTGCCAATGGTATTGTATTAGGGGTTGGTGGGGGTCAGTCTGCCAATGGTATTGTATTAGGGGTTTGTGGGGGTCAGTCTGCCAATGGTATTGTATTTGCGGTTGGTGGGGGTCTGTCAGTCTGCCAATGGTATTGTATTAGGGGTTGGTGGGGGTCTGTCAGTCTGCCAATGATATTGTATTTGAGGTTGGTGGGGGTCAGTCAGTCTGCCAATGGTATTGTATTTGGGGTTGGTTGGGGTCAGTCTGCCAGTGGTATTGTATTTGGGGTTGGTGGGGGTCAGTCTGCCAGTGGTATTGTATTTGGGGTTGGTGGGGGTCAGAGTAGAGTACCATTTTGGGCAACATCAAGAGTTTTTACCGCTTTAGATGGTAGCTGTTGGCAGTGTACAGAAGCTTCATCTAGATCAGCTGCATAACCAGGCGGACTTTAAGTTTGAACAGGTGGATTGTGAGCAGTGACCACAAGAATAATCAAGCAACAACTAAATGGACTGACCCAACCCCCCTAACAAATAAACACACCTAGGAAGTAAAGTTTCATCACAGTAGTTATAATGTATACATTAGATTTTCCAGTTACAATGTAAATGTCAATTGGCTTTTTTATTGGCGTGTGTGAGATTAAAATAACAATTAGGGATGCGCAATATTCGATTTTGGGCGATATTCGATATGCCGGTATATATATACCATATATATACCATATATACCATATATATATATACACCATATATACCATATACCATATATATATATATATATATACCACATATATACACCATATATACCATATATATATATATATATATATATACACCATATATACACTTTAATTTTACTAAAGAGAAATTCAAGTATCACTGATGTACTACCTTTACCTTATTATACTCATGTAGACTGACATTCACCCCTGAAAAAGAGGTTCATTATTTCACTTGTAGAAGAATAAATGATATGCCACTGCCACATTTTTATTTTTAAGTTTAGACTTTAAACGTCAGTCCTTACGAGTAAAATAAATAAAAATACATTTTCAAATAATTTATGTAATTCACGTAGCACGACATGCACTCGTTTTCTTTCTATTTTCCATTCCCTAAACATATGATCAAATACGGATGCAATTGCACTCACAGCTTTTTTTTAGGGGTAAAGTCTTCATCGGCTCAACATGCTAACAGTACTGGTAAAGCTAACGTGACTGGTTACAAGACTCTGGAGTTCAGGTAATGCCAAATCAGTAGTGACGGCTAATAGCATCACGCGGCTAATAGCATAACATGGCTAATAGCATAACGCGGCTAATAGCTACATCATTAGCCTGCTGAAGCCAACATCTGAACGGCTGGTTAACATGAGCAATACATTCAATGATTTAGTTGTTAAACTATTACCTTTGGATGCGCGCTGCTGTATATTCTAGCTTTGTCACTGAAGTAGAGGCTGCTGATGGGTTTTTGCTGGCGTTTTTTCCTTACTTAAAAAAAAGTCTTGGTACTGATCAAAATGCGTAATCATATTTGTAGTGTTGAACGAGTTGTTTTACGCCTCTCATCACTTGTGCTTTACAACTATTGCAAATAGCAAGTTTCTTATCTGCTTTACAGATCTCTAAATACCTCCACACAGCCGACATGTAGGAAGTTTAAGTTGCTGGCAGTTCATGTTACGTTCACGGTCGTCAGGTGCGCATAATAAACCTGCCACACTATCGGCAATGCTCATCAGCAGAAATATTAATATCTGCCGATATTGAACATTTAATGCTTTTATTGGCCGATATCGCCGTGCCGATATCGCCGTGTATCCCTAATAACAATTCGACCAGTTTGGCTTTGAGCAGTGACACATGTCATCAGGCTTATTCCTGATCAGCATCGACAGCACGACTTGGACTCATCAACCATCCCACAGAGATGAACTGATCGATAGATAACATCTTAAAGCAATATAACATTTTCCTTTATACCAATTTGTGTTCCAATTCCTCCAACAATGAGGTAATCAATATTAGTGCTGGGTTTCGATTCAAATTTTAAGAATCGATTCCGATTCTCAAGATCTTGAATCGATTATCATTATTCGATCCGATCTTCGAGATTTAGATAAGTGTTTCTAGTGCACTGTTCCAACGAGTCACCACATCAATTTTGAGCTTGTGTGCATTCAGCTGCAGTAGCTTCTGCTTTTCTTTGAGGATACGGGTGGCAGTTGTACTGCGATGAAAGAACTTTGCGATGTGCCTTACTTTCCCAAGAAGTGTGCAAAATTCGGCAGTTTGAGACCGGCTTGCGAGGCCGGTTGATTATGTGCGCGAAGCAGCCGACGTGGGTTAGCCCCGAAAATGTAGGCATATAATTAAATCGATCCTCTGAGTTACGGATCGATCTTTCGAATTTAATATGAAAATCGATTCAGAATCGGTGAATCGATTTTTTCAACACAGCACTAATCAATATTGTCTGAGGCAGCATTAGGGTCAACAAACACAGACCTGCAAGTAACTGACAAATTTCTTAAAATATGGCGGATTGTCCCTCACAGAGAAATGTTTTATACATGGCCTTTAAAATTTTTGAACACTGATAATTTTTATTAGTCAATTTTATTATTAGATTCAAGTATAATACAAGTATGAGCTATATATAATTTTAAACAAACACTTGTATTTTATCATGCTTCATCTGGGAATTATTCTTAAAAGCTTCAGATTTAGGTCCATATCAGGACTAGAGGGTCACATTTCCCACCAACACCTCAGTTCTCTGAGCTCCCTGGGTCACATGATGCTATTGTTCTCAGTAGGTCTGCCAGTGCATAACAGCTCCATCCAGTTGCTCTCAGTCTCCGCCTTTTAGGACTTGCCTAATTGGCCAGTACTTGGCCTGTCAGCCTCTTAACCCTAGGAATGGGTGAGGTGCACTGGAAAGGCAATGTTGCTCTTTTTGTGCCGACCAACCCTGATTTACTTAAGCCCAATTAAGACATTTATCATCTGTAATATTTAATCTGGGATGTTTCTTTAGAACAGTGAAGATCAAATTAGGTATTTATTCTTTTATGACACAATTTATGCTAGTCTCAAAGTTTAGTGTTTACAAATGTTGAATATTATTAAACTAATTCAATGACACATTTATGCTAACATTCAAAATGTCATTATTATTGTCACCTGTCATAAAAATAAATCATATAAACAACACTGAAATTAATTTAAATTTGAGGGCAGTTTTTACTTAAATGATCATTGCTAGTTGTGCATATAACACAGATTTTTTACCTTCAGAAGCTATTTTTTAGAAACTTTCATTGATTGTTGATTTATCCAGATGCTGGTGTACATGCTGTCATACTGGGGTACGGGCTGTCATACTGGGGTACGGGCTGTCATACTGGGGTACGGGCTGTCATACTGGGGTACGGGCTGTCATACTGGGGTACGGGCTGTCATACTGGGGTACGGGCTGTCATACTGGGGTACGGGCTGTCATACTGGGGTACGGGCTGTCATACTGGGGTACGGGCTGTCATACTGGGGTACGGGCTGTCATACTGGGGTACGGGCTGTCATACTGGGGTACGGGCTGTCATACTGGGGTACGTGCTGTCATACTGGGGTACGTGCTGTCATACTGGGGTACGGGCTGTCATCCTGGGGTGCGGGCTGTCATCCTGGGGTGCGGGCTGTCGTGCGGGCCGTCATACTGGGGTGCGGGCCGTCATACTGGGGTGCGGGCCGTCATACTGGCGATTCTTAACTGTAACAATCTCTCTTAAAATGCAGACAATGAGATGATCACACTCCTCCCACGTTTTCCTGTGTCATGGTTTCTCATACATCACAGTCAGTCTCTCATGTGACACAGGTTATATGGGTACACCATATTTTAGTTTCTGATATATTATATTTATTTTTGTTTAAATGAGTTGTTGCACAGCTAACGAACTGATTTTAGCAATCCCATCTAAAAGTTAAACATTGGTTGTGAACTAGTGCTGCAACTAACGATTATTTTTATAATCGATTAATCTGTCGATTATTTTTTCGATGAATCGGATAAAAACTAAAAAGCATTAATATCCTACCCTTTACTGAAAAACAGAACTGACAGTGCATTTCACAGTGCAAAAAAAGTTCAGAAAGTGCACAAACAGGTTGTTCCTTGAACATCCCTGACCTAATGAATAATAAAAAGTGCACAACAATGTTTATTTTTATTAAGGACCTATAAAGAAAAATACAATTCAGAAAACCTAAAATGATTTGTTTGAACCTCAGAACTTATTCTCTACGCTACACTCAGACGCACGCACAAACTCTCCGCATCACGCACACACAAATTCTCCGCATCAAGGACTCCAACGTGTTTCCGTTTAAGGTGCTGTATCATCACCGTGGTGCTCCCGTGCCATTTGTCATGTCGCTTTTGCATATCTTGCAATTAACACACTTTTTCGATGTATTTACTTAGTGTGAAATGCTCCCACACTTTGGAGGACTTCGGTCGAACTGATTTTGCCGACTCATCAAAACAACGTTACAGCTCCGCACCGCACTCAATTGCTTTTATCTCCGCGACTGAGTGACGTGTCGATAATGACATTTTTTGGAAACTTTTTTAATTATCGATTTTTATCGTTTTTATCGATTCGTTGTTGCAGCCCTATTGTGAACGTAATGTTTGTTTAACGGTGTTAGGTAGGCTTTTGGTAAAAAATATGGAACATTAACAGTTGAGAAGTGTATATAGTTTACTTCTGTTTGAAAATTGTGTCAACGGTATTGTGTTAAGTTCTAACCAGCAATGACCTGTTTTGTGTGCCAACAGGATGCTCTGGTCACAGTTACTCACTTACCTTGTTAAAAGGAGGAGGTGTGAGGTAGTGGCTCAAACACGCAGCAAAACAAACACAAGTAGAGGAGGTGTGAGGTAGTGGCTCAAACACGCAGCAAAACAAACACAAGTAGAGGAGGTGTGAGGTAGTGGCTCACACACGCAGCGAAACAAAAACAAGTAGAGTTGTGAGGTAGTGGCTCACAGACGCAACAAAACAAACACAAGTAGACATTTTGATATTTGGATCAAAAGGATCTTTTTAACAAACATTGGCTCTTGAGTAAATGTTTATTTGTATTTTAAGGCCACACTGATTGTCTGGCCGAACAATTATACATTTTAAGCATACTTGAAAAGCCAACTGAAATATGCTTTTATTCTTTTTTTTGTTGCAGTCAGGAGCACTGAGTAAGGACTTTCATTTAAGGAAAAAAGTCAGCCCATATGCATTAGTGCATTACAGAGATTTCTTAGCACCTCCATCTGTGGGTGTTTCCTGTAGTCTAGGGTGGTTTCTCCCTTAAAGATAACACAAGCCCTTGCATTCTTCAGGTCAGGCATATAATGAGCTGTTGCAATCTGTTGGTGGAGGCTGCTGTTTTTAGTGTGTTTCTGTACTTGACATTAAGTCATTGTACATGTGCAGCATGTCTTGTCCGTTTGTTTGTAAGCTGCTCAGTTAGTCAGCGGTGTAGTGGCTAGCTAGCTAGATGGCTGACAGACTGGTTTATGGTCACTATCGGCCCCCTTAAGCCAACATTGTTTAGTCAATGTTTTAATGATCTTCTTTGAAGGCCTTTTCATCTGATGAGTTCAACCAGTCATTTAGCAGTTGTCTGATGCAGAGAGAAAAACTACCGTGACTCCATGTTGAAATGTTCAGATATTCCAAGTAGGGCTGCACAGAATATTATTCTATTATAATCTATTGATGGTTTAATCGATTGGTCGACTACTTTACCAATGATTAATCAGTAGGCTTTGAACGATTATTCAATTTGTTAAAACATTAAGTTCTACTTATTCTAACTAATTAATAAACAGGCCAATCTCTTTTTGTCCAACTCGGGTTCTCCATAGCGGTTTGTCTAGTAATAAGCCTCCTGTACTATAAGTGGACACCCTGCACTATAAGTGGACACCCTGCACTATGAGTGGACACCCTGCACTATGAGTGGACACCCTGCACTATGAGTGGACACCCTGCACTATGAGTGGACACCCTGCACTATGAGTGGACACCCTGCACTATGAGTGGACACCCTGCACTATGAGTGGACACCCTGCACTATGAGTGGACACCCTGCACTATGAGTGGACACCCTGCACTATGAGTGGACACCCTGCACTATGAGTGGACATTGTGCATTTTCTGCACAACTCTATATATAACTAGATATTGCTCTTTTGCACATTGAACACATTGAACCTGGACATTGGGCCATATTCTTCAACCGTTCTTAAGAAGAAATTCGTTCTTAAAACCCACTTACGCAGTTACCACGAAGATTCTGACATTCACCAATGTTTACTTATCTGGAAATTGTTCTTAGGAAAGAACAGAATCTACGCACAGTGAAAAGCACTCTTACGCAGATTTCCGCGCTGACATTTTCGTGACAAATCATTAGTCTCTGCGTTTTCATCAATTGTACATTGCTTTAAATATTATTAAGAATAACATTATAAATAATATTCAATTATTTCAAATATTTGCATATATTTAACGCTTTTCTGTGGATGGCACCCCCGAGATTGCGGTCATTCCGATTAGAGCTGTAATCGGGGAGAAGAAGTGAAACCCGACCCGGCCCGACAGAATTTGGCCCGAGCCCGACCTGAGCCGGACAGTTTTTAAAATCCCGAAGGCCGAACCCGGTCATTTTGCTGTCATGTTTTAAGAGACTGTAAAATGTTTGCATTCCGTATAACCGGCTCGTTTTTTCATTAAAAGTGAATCTTTAGGACGGTGCAACCAAATGTATGGGCCACAGTCCTGCCTGCCTTTCACCTCCTCAGCATCCATTCGCTAAATGAAACGCATCACCTGACCACTCATTCACCGCGTAGCGCAAGAGACCGAGCCCGACCCGAGTGTAATGATAGACATTAAGACAAAGGCAAAGATCTGCAGCTCTAATTCCGATTATGTCCCCGATGCCCGGCCCAGCTTAGTAAGGACAGTGCAAGCCTTTCACCCTCCTGTGGTCAGCATCTCTCGTTTGTGTTTGGCAATACTTTTTTTGCCTCAAACTTCATGTCAAACCATTTCTTTTTTATGTCATTTTTATGTGGTTCGCCCTTCCCCTGACACAGCGTTCACAGAACGAATGATTATTGATGATTTCCTTTTTGTATTTGATTTATAAAAATCAAAAATATTACATATTTTTGCCTGTTCAATTATTGCAGAAGTATTTCCACTTCTGAACTACAGAAGTAATTTGTTCTTTTGAGGAGTTTCCACTCCGCTCTGCAGTTTAATGCCCTTTTATGGGAAATACCGGGGCGTTTACCTATGCTAATTAGGAACAACGGACACGCGCCTTGAATTTGCGAAGACGCGGTATTCACCATTGTAGGAACGTAGGTACGAACAATTATGCCATTTAAGAACACGTTCGTGAATTTGAGTAAGACTTTTCTTAGGAACGAATTTAAGAAATAACTTAGGAAAACATTGAAGAATATGGCCCATTGCTTTTATCTATAACTCATCCAATAATGCTGATTTAATAGCTAATTCTAATTTATCATCCAATATTTTTCTATTTAAGCTGCATTACAGAGCCACGGTAGCGCTTAGGGACAAAATAAACATGGAATTTCTCACATTAGCCCCCTAGAATTGTAACATATGGCCTATATGACTGTGTGGTGGGTGGATGTGCTTGCTGGTAACATAACATATGGCCTATATGACTGTGTGGTGGGTGGATGTGCTTGCTGGTAACATAACATATGGCCTATATGACTGTGTGGTGGGTGGATGTGCTTGCTGGTAACATAACATATGGCCTATATGACTGTGTGGTGGGTGGATGTGCTTGCTGGTAACATAACATATGGCCTATATGACTGTGTGGTGGGTGGATGTGCTTGCTGGTAACATAACATATGGCCTATATGACTGTGTGGTGGGTGGATGTGCTTGCTGGTAACATAACATATGGCCTATATGACTGTGTGGTGGGTGGATGTGCTTGCTGGTAACATAACATATGGCCTATATGACTGTGTGGTGGGTGGATGTGCTTGCTGGTAACATAACATATGGCCTATATGACTGTGTGGTGGGTGGATGTGCTTGCTGGTAACATAACATATGGCCTATATGACTGTGTGGTGGGTGGATGTGCTTGCTGGTAACATAACATATGGCCTATATGACTGTGTGGTGGGTGGATGTGCTTGCTGGTAACATAACATATGGCCTATATGACTGTGTGGTGGGTGGATGTGCTTGCTGGTAACATAACATATGGCCTATATGACTGTGTGGTGGGTGGATGTGCTTGCTGGTAACATAACATATGGCCTATATGACTGTGTGGTGGGTGGATGTGCTTGCTGGTAACATAACATATGGCCTATATGACTGTGTGGTGGGTGGATGTGCTTGCTGGTGCTTCAGCATTGCTTCTTTGAAGCCAGTAATGGCTCAACCATTTTTTTCTGCTAAACGGCAGACCTTTTAGGAGGACTTGATTACTGTGGATTATTAAGTTTTTCATGATGCACCCATATTAGGCCAGAAGTTGGTGTCAGCCTAATATGCAAACATTTAAATCGTTTTACATTTTACTTCATTGATATTTCTTTATGTGTGTAAATATTTACTACATTCATTTACAGTCACTGGATATTCCTATAATTACGCAAATATATACCACATTTGTTTGTTATGACAATAATTATTGTATGATTGAATTTCCATTAGAGAAAAATATTTTTATCATGATCAGAAGCAACATTTGTTTTAATTTTTGCCCGGCTATATTGGTGCAAAAATGACCAAACATCTGTATTGAGTACAGAAGCGATGCATTTACATATGAGTAATTTTACTGATATTGTTTGAAATGGTAAGGTGGTAACAGTTTTCTGACAGAATTGTGTGACACCTGATGAGGGTTGGTTGGCATGTGTTATTTGAGTGGGCTGGGGGAGGGTTAGTTCAACAGGGTCACATAGTTTCTGTTTTCTTTTCCTTCAGCTGAATGAGCTGTTATTGATCTTGTCTCTCCCTCTGTTGTCCTGGGCTGGCTGATATTAACTTGTCACAGGCTGGCTAACTGTGACCTCGCTGCCTACTTTGAACTTTATGCTAGAATATGTAATATAGAATATAATAGGTTTATCTTAAACCTAAGAAACCGATGTAAAGTTGGTTGGATATTCAAAGCCCGAGATCAGGTCCTGTATTCCCGCAAGCAGCCACACTACACCACGGTGATCGACTGACAGAAACCGACATCTTATAGTTAGGAACGGTTAATAAAGTACAAGTCTCAACGTTATTAATTCAATAGCTGTTTAACCATTTGGCCTTGAAACTTCAAATCACTTTCAGATTGTTTTTAGAGGACACCCACATGTTGCACTGCCTCGTTTTTTTTAAGGAAATAGTGAAAACAAATGTTTAATAAACATTTAGAACCTGTAAAACTCAATAGCTTTTTTGGTGCAATGACCTATCAACTTCAAACCACTTTTAGCCAGTCTGCAGGGGCCACACACATGTTGCAAAGCTTTTGGTTTTTCAAAAATAAAAGTTTGCAAACTGGGGCTGAAATATTATCTTCGATCACAACTCTCCACTTATGCGAGTCAGCCTTTTCACGCATGAAAATCATAAAGTCAAAGTAGAGCCCTGCGCGGGACTGTTTTCTTCATCCCGCTCCCGCAGAATTTCTGACCATTACCGACCGCACCCGCAACGTGTGGGTTACACTCCCGCCCGCACCCGCAACTTGTGGGTTACACTCCCGCCCGCACCCGCAACGTGTGGGTTACACTCCCGCCCGCACCCGCAACTTGTGGGTTACACTCCCGCCCGCACCCGCAACGTGTGGGTTACACTCCCGCCCGCACCCGCAACGTGTGGGTTACACTCCCGCCCGCAACTTGTGGGTTACACTCCCGCCCGCACCCGCAACGTGTGGGTTACACTCCCGCCCGCACCCGCAACGTGTGGGTTACACTCCCGCCCGCACCCGCAACTTGTGGGTTACACTCCCGCCCGCACCCGCAACTTGTGGGTTACACTCCCGCCCGCACCCGCAACTTGTGGGTTACACTCCCGCCCGCACCCGCAACGTGTGGGTTACACTCCCGCCCGCACCCGCAACTTGTGGGTTACACTCCCGCCCGCACCCGCAACGTGTGGGTTACACTCCCGCCCGCACCCGCAACGTGTGGGTTACACTCCCGCCCGCACCCGCAACGTGTGGGTTGCACTCCCGCCCGCACCCGCAACGTGTGGGTTACACTCCCGCCCGCACCCGCAACGTGTGGGTTACACTCCCGCCCGCACCCGCAACGTGTGGGTTACACTCCCGCCCGCACCCGCAAAAAAATTCTGCCCACACAATAATAGAGATGCATTGAGTTTGTCTTCTCCCGTCCCGCAAGAGAAAACACGTCATTTTTTTAAATTAATAATAACTTTGTTTTATCAAAAACGGTGCACTGTCACACAGCACATACAAATACACTGCTTTGCAAAAAATACAATGATCAAATGACGCATCGTCTTCCCAGTCAGCAAATCGGTCTGTGCTTTGCTTTTTGTCTGGCGGCTCTTCTGTTGTGGCCGGGACCAGGTCAAACTGCGTGGATAGGATTATAGAAATGTATTATGTATTTATAAATGGCTCATGCTGTTATTCATTTAGCTATATATACTTATAATTTGTATTCATTGTCTTTTATCTCCGTTTCGATTTTATAACTGCATTTACCTTATTTTAAGTTGTAATTGCACTGTGTATTTTCAGTTTTTATGTGCTGGGAGTGGAGTTGTCAGTAAGTCATTAGTAGCATCCTTGATCAACTTAAGGAACACAACTACTGTTTTCTAAGTGCCTGCATTGATCTGCTCAATTCTTTCATACTGGTTATTGCTCAGCAGTAATGTGTCATCATCCTGTTGCAGTATTGAATCCAGTATATCATATCCTGATCCCGCAGTGTATTTTTTAGCCGCCCGTTCCAGCCTGCAACAAAGTTCAAACCGCCCGCTCCCTCGAGATTTGCGTTGGGTCAAATCCCAATGCAGCCCTCTAAGTCAAAGTAACACCATGACTGCTGATCATTTGTTAGTGTGCTTGAGGCTGGCTGTCCGCAGCTACTTTCCGGACTATGTATCCCTGGCTGATTCCATTCAGTCATCAGAGTAAAGTCAGGTAATGACAAACAATTTACATAGTTAATTGTGTTGTGTAATATAGGCTCATGCGGGTAGGCAAGGTACATCAACATACATTGTAAAAATAATTCTTAATATATTTATAGATAAATCTACGTTTTGCATTTTTGTAGTAGGTAGATCATTTTGACTTGGTCATTTTATAAGTAGCTCGCATGCTGAATAAGTGTGAGCACCCCTGGTGAGCACCCCTGGTGAGCACCCCTGGTGAGCACCCCTGGTGAGCACCCCTGGTGTAGATGGATCGGGACTGTTTCTATTCACAGTGTTGTCTTTCTCATCCTAAATTTGAATATCATTTTGCCATTCTCCAAGATGTTATGATATTCTTAATGACCAGAGCTATGTGATTGGTTGTCAGAACATGAAATTAATTGCATCATGCTATTCCTGTGTGTGTCTGTCCACATCATTTACTTAGTGTTTGTGGTTACAGCAGTTCCAATTGAAGGAGTTGCCTAATTTGCCTGAGAATAAATCATGAAAAAAAACATGCAATTGTGTCGGTAATGGCCCCATGCTTTAGTGTGTGTGTGTGTGTGTGTGTGTGTGTGTGTGTGTGTGTGTGTGTGTGTGTGTGTGTGTGTGTGTGTGTGTGTGTGTGTGTGTGTGTGTGTGTGTGTGTGTGTGTGTGTGTGTGTGTGTGTGTGTGTGTGTGTGTGTGTGTGTGTGTGTGTGTGTGTGTGTGTGTGTGTGTGTGTGTGTGTGTGTGTGTGTGTGTGTGTGTGTGTGTGTGTGTGTGTGTGTGTGTGTGTGTGTGTGTGTTATTTGTGAGGACCGAGACCAACCCTAGAGGAAATATTGCCAAAATGAGGGCATGTTTCCTGTCACCCTCACTAGATTAAATCTGACATGCACATGAACTAAATGTAAAAAACTAATTTAAGATTGCAGATTGCATGTCATTACTACACTAACTGTAGAGGTGATAAGATGACATAAATTTTGCCATTATAATTCCAGTCATGCAGAGAAGTCAAAGCATTACTAATGGCTGTATAGGCCTGGGTGTTTACTTTTATTCATGTCCGTCGATCTTTCTGTATTGCTGTTAATTTGCTTCCAGCTTTCCTGTCCACTCTGCAGCCTAGGTGGTTGTGACATGATACGTTTTCTTGCATGCTTTATAATTTAACGTTTTAACCTTTTACGTTTTTTTAAATTGTCAGGTATGTACACGGCTAAATTGAAATGTTTCTTGGTGAAGAAATACAGTTGGGGCGTACCACATAGCTGTGGTAAAAGAAAGTCCCTGTTTCATATAAATCAGGTTATGTGGAGATATTTTACAGATGTTTTGTTTATCAGAAATTACCTAGGACCAAAAAAAATGATATATAATGAAATATATATATATATAAACCATTTTCTGATACATGTCCTGAAGCCTTCTAAATAATTAGGCTAGGGGCATGATCACATCAGTTATTAGATAGTTTGTATATTTGAATTGTGGTAACACGTCCCCATAGGTTTTCAACGGCCATTTAACATTGTTTGAAAAAGAAAAAACGATTGTTCTGCCTTATTTGTCAAGATGGTGAACAGAGATGTATGAGGATGTCACAAACAAAATAATCCCTAAATGTACAGTGAAGTAAGTTCTATATTTATTTGCATTTTACTCAGTGAAATCAGTATTTGACCTCTTCACATGGCCCCATCCATGGTCCCTTTGATGCGGTGAAGTTGTCATGTCCCCTTAGCAGAAAAACACCCCCAAAGCATAATGTTTCCACCTCCATGTTTGACGTGAGGAAGGTGTTCTTATGCAGCGTAATTCCTACTCCAAATATTGTGAGTTGAGTTTATGCCAAACTGCTCGATTTTGTTCTAATCTGACCACAACACTTTCAGCCAGTTCATTGTCAAACTTCAGAAGGGTGCCTGTGCTTTTTTGAGCTTGGGGGACCTTGTGGGCACTGCAGGATTTCAGTCCTTCATGGTGTAGTGTTATCAATCGTTGGTAACTATGTTCCCAGCTGCCCTTGAGATCATTGACTAGATCCTCCGGTGTAGTTCTGGGCTGATTTCTCACTATTCTCATGGTCATTAAAACTCCACAAGGTGAGATCTTGCATGGAGCCCCAGACTGAGGGAGATGGCGTGTGTGAAGCACTGTGAAGTGTGATCACATGATCGATAACTAGAAACTAACTACATGGATTTGTTCTGTCCTTCACATGGTGTCATAATTACCAGGAGCGTGTCTGAGTGTGATCACCGAGATTAGGGCTGCTCGATTTATAGCAATTACCGTTAACGACATTAGGGCTGCTCGGTTATGGCAATTAATGTTAACGAGATTAGGGCTGCTGGATTATGGCAATTAACGTTAACGAGATTAGGGCTGCTGGATTATGGCAATTAACGTTAACGAGATTAGGGCTGCTGGATTATAGCAATTAACGTTAACGAGATTAGGGCAGCTGGATTATAGCAATTAACGTTAACGAGATTAGGGCTGCTGGATTATGGCATGAATCCTAACCAAGGTTATTTTGGTCATAACCCAACTTTCTTTTAGCCAACCCTGTTTTTTTTTCCTTCTCTGTGTTGTAGTTTGAGGTGGTGACCATTGCTCTTTGTGGTTCTAGAATAAGCACTTAGCCATGCCTCTGACATGAAAGTAATATGGTTATTTTTTCCTTAACATCATACTTGACCAGTGTCATTTCCACAGAGACCAGAGGTGCTTTTCTTTCATCTTGATTTTTTTTATTGCAGACTGTGCAGTGAACGTTCACAGAAGTTGTCGAACCCTCCTAGCTGAGTGTAACAGCAGCAAAAATAAGGTAAGTGTTAAATGTTCAGAAACAAGTACTTTCTACTTTATCTCATTTAGTCTTACATATATACTTACCATCAAAGTTGGTATATATATATAGGATATTGTTAAAGCTGCCTGACTGTACAGCTAATATTTGAGTGATTATAAGAATCTGAAATGAATAACAAGTGAACAAATGTAGTTCCAGTATCATTCCTAAGAAGTTATTTCGTTTTAGTAATTTCTATTTAGACTAAGGTTCAGTATAATTACATATTTTGTACCTCTAACACCAGCTTTCAGTAATTGCATTGTTTACTTGTTCAAACTAATTTAATTAAAAAACATCCTTTTGTTAGATCAGTTTCTTTCAATTGGAGCTTATCACATACACTCACCTAAAGGATTATTAGGAACACCATACTAATACTGTGTTTGACCCCCTTTCGCCTTCAGAACTGCCTTAATTCTATGTCGCATTGATTCAACAAGGTGCTGAAAGCATTCTTTAGAAATGTTGGCCCATATTGATAGGATAGAATCTGGCAGTTGATGGAGATTTGTGGGATGCACATCCAGGGCACGAAGCTCCCGTTTCACCACTTCCCAAAGATGCTCTATTGGGTTGAGATCTGGTGACTGTGGGGGCCATTTCAGTACAGTGAACTCATTGTCATGTTCAAGAAACCTATTTGAAATGATTCGAGCTTTGTGACATGGTGCATTATCCTGCTGGAAGTAGCCATCAGAGGATGGGTACATGGTGGTCATAAAGGGATGGACATGGTCAGAAACAATGCTCAGGTAGGCCGTGGCATTTAAACGATGCTCAATTGGCACTAAGGGGCGTAAAGTGTGCCAAGAAAACATCCCCCACACCATTACACCACCACCACCAGCCCGCACAGTGGTAACAAGGCATGATGGATCCATGTTCTCATTCTGTTTACGCCAAATTTTGACTCTACCATCTGAATGTCTCAACAGAAATTGAGAAACATCAGACCAGGCAACATTTTTCCAGTCTTCAACTGTCCAATTCCGGTGATCTCGTGCAAATTGTAGCCTCTCTTTCCTATTTGTAGTGGAGATGAGTGGTACCCGGTGGGGTCTTCTGCTGTTGTAGCCCATCCGCCTCAAGGTTGTGCGTGTTGTGTCTTCACAAATGCTTTGCTGTATACCTCGGTTGTAACGAGTGGTTATTCCAGTCAACGTTGCTCTTCTATCAGCTTGAATCAGTCGGCCCATTCTCCTCCGACCTCTAGCATCAACAAGGCATTTTCGCCCACAGGACTGCCGCATACTGGATGTTTTTCCCTTATCACACCATTCTTTGTAAACCTTAGAAATGGTTGTGCGTGAATTTTGAGCGTGGCACCAACAACCATGCCACGCTCAAAATTGCTTAAATCACCTTTCTTTCCCATTCTGACGTTCAGTTTGGAGTTCAGGAGATTGTCTTGACCAGGACCACACTCCTAAAGTCATTGAAGCAACTGCCATGTGATTGGTTGCTTAGATAATTGCATTAATGAGAAATTGAACAGGTGTTCCTAATAATCCTTTAGGTGAGTGTACTCTGCCTGTTCACGCCCAATGCTGTGATGTTCTTTCACTTCCCCATTTTGGTTTGAGTGAAACAATGTGTCTTATAGACAGACATTTAACTTCACCAATACGATATGTTTCACAGTCACTGAATTGTTTTGGTCTTTCATAATAACCTTCTGATTGCTATATTTATTTTTCCTAATAGAAAAGTTCTCTTCATAGGACCTCTTCAAAGGCATCTCCTAACCTTGGTGAGCAAAACGTCTTGCACATATACATGTACACACACACACACACACATACACACACTGTGAGACACACACACACATCGAACTTGACTGCTCAAACATTGCAATGAATGTGAGAGCATGTTTCTGGCTCTTACTGTCTCTCAGTACTTCTACCTTATTTCAATCCTATTAATGGCCTGTCATTTGGGAAGTCTTTGACCCCCCTCCCATTCCAGGGGTAATCAGATTGTACCCTATGAGGGCAGGAGTCTGCTCATTTTCTTTTCTACTTAATCTTAAATTGCACCCTTGTATTCACGGTTTATTTGTCCCTGCATCTCTACATTGGCATCTTTTGCTTCCATATCTGCCTGTCATCATCTCCTTATTGCTCACTATTTCCTTTCTTCCTTTTCTCTTGGCTGGTGTTTTTGTCTCCTGAACTGTTCTTATTCTGATTTGATTCATCTACTTACCTTATCATGCTGCCATGTAGTTGGTGGGGTGCAAACAGCAATGGATAAGGATTGCACTGGTCCCTGAGAGTCAAATTAAACATGTCCTGCTGCTCCCCATCCGGACTCCGTTGGGAGGTGGATTAGCAAAGAACTACAGTTGTGGTAGTTGCTAAGGGTCATGGAGTTCAGATTACTTAGATACCAAATACAGGTGTCTACATGTTTAGATGCCAAATACAGGTGTCTACGTGTTTAGATGCCAAATACTGGTGTCTACGTGTTTAGATGCCAAATACTGGTGTCTACGTGTTTAGATGCCAAATACTGGTGTCTACGTGTTTAGATGCCAAATACTGGTGTCTACGTGTTTAGATGCCAAATACTGGTGTCTACGTGTTTAGATGCCAAATACTGGTGTCTACGCGTTTAGATGCCAAATACTGGTGTCTACGCGTTTAGATGCCAAATACTGGTGTCTACGTGTTTAGATGCCAAATACTGGTGTCTACGCGTTTAGATGCCAAATACTGGTGTCTACGTGTTTAGATGCCAAATACTGGTGTCTACGCGTTTAGATGCCAAATACTGGTGTCTACGCGTTTAGATGCCAAATACTGGTGTCTACGCGTTTAGATGCCAAATACTGGTGTCTACGCGTTTAGATGCCAAATACTGGTGTCTACGCGTTTAGATGCCAAATACTGGTGTCTACGCGTTTAGATGCCAAATACTGGTGTCTACGCGTTTAGATGCCAAATACTGGTGTCTACGCGTTTAGATGCCAAATACTGGTGTCTACGCGTTTAGATGCCAAATACTGGTGTCTACGCGTTTAGATGCCAAATACTGGTGTCTACGCGTTTAGATGCCAAATACTGGTGTCTACGCGTTTAGATGCCAAATACTGGTGTCTACGCGTTTCGATGCCAAATACTGGTGTCTACGCGTTTCGATGCCAAATACTGGTGTCTACGCGTTTAGATGCCAAATACTGGTGTCTACGCGTTTCGATGCCAAATACTGGTGTTTAGATGACAAATACAGGTGTCTACGTGTTTAGATGAGAAATACAGGTGTTTAGATGACAAATACAGGTGTCTACGTGTTTAGATGCCAAATACTGGTGTCTACATGTTTAGATACCAAATACTGGTGTCTACGTGTTTAGATACCAAATACTGGTGTCTACGTGTTTAGATACCAAATACTGGTGTCTACGTGTTTAGATACCAAATACAGGTGTCTACGTGTTTAGATGCCAAATACTGGTGTCTACGTGTTTAGATGCCAAATACTGGTGTCTACGTGTTTAGATGCCAAATACAGGTGTCTACGTGTTTAGATTCCAAATACTGGTGTTATTGTGCTGTGGATCCGTGCAGACATTGTGGTTCTGGAAGGGACCCGCTAATGAAACAACGGACCCGCTAATGAAACCTCTTTCAGTCATTATTATGGAAGCCCATTAGGGACTATATTCAATTTCTAATGCAATTTACTGTATGAGCCAAGTCCCACCTATGCCAGGACTGTTAATGTGTGTGTACATATTTGAACCTTTCCTTTTAGTCATACATACATGGGTTTATACCAGGTCTGTTGTTTCTAGACTAGTAGGTCAATCTCCAGATACATGTTTTTTCTTTAAAACATTTAAATTGGTGAGGAAGGTTGGGGCTAGGGAACATGGATTTGTGGATCAGGGTTAAGTTGTGCCTGTGTGCGTGCGTGTGCGTGCGTATGTGCGTGCGTATGTGCGCGTGCGTGTGTGACTTCATGAAGCAGCCACATCTCTTGGGAGGAGATAATGAAGTGTATTTGGTCTGCATGGAACCAGGTAGTGTGTACACTAGACTCTTCCAATTATACCTGGAACCTTCTAGTTGCATGTCAGAGAATAAATGTGGTTGTTTGCCTTAATATTGACTGTGTCACATTCACTTAATGCGCTGCATACTTCCTTTGTCCTTTAAGGAATATATATTTTTGTAATTTAATCGTAGTGGAAAATTGTCGGTTCTATTCCCACAAACATGTATGTAATTGTACATTTTTGTGACACGCTTTTACGTGCAATTGCAAATACTACCAGCCTTGGAACTATTGAGAACAGG
This sequence comes from Dallia pectoralis, assembly GCA_029465975.1. Taxonomy (NCBI): domain Eukaryota; kingdom Metazoa; phylum Chordata; class Actinopteri; order Esociformes; family Umbridae; genus Dallia; species Dallia pectoralis. The sequence continues at coordinate 9,347,748 of CM055761.1, read as the reverse complement.
AGCCAGAATCTCCCAGCATGACTTGTTTTTCTTCCTCAGAGACTCTCTACAATGCAGTGTGTGCAGTGTATCCAAGAACTACAGGGTGTCCCAGAACTCACAATTCTGTAATAAAGACCAGGGTTTACAACCAGGGAGTCAAAGACAAATTGGCTCAGATAAACCTCCAGGTCATATTGACCTTTCAGCGTTTAAATCAACTAGCTTTTCGTTTTGGAAAAAATGGTTTCATCACATTTCTGTCAAACAAAACATTCAAAGATATGAAATGAACACAAAAATAACATAAATCCCATCTTAAATATAAGAAGGAAAAGGCATATAATCCACTGAATATTCATGCAGTAAGCTAGTTGGCTGTGTAACCGGATTACAATAACCAATCCCAAGTCTGAGTCAAGTCTGAAGTCATTGTGTGTGCGATTTAAGTTCGACTTGAGTCTCAAACTCGTGTCCCCATCTGTATGGCAAACAACTGGTAGCTGTGTGTCCATTTATGGATAGCTTGTAAAATAAATATATGTGCATGCATTTAAGTCATGTTGTCTGGTCTGTACAAGTAGCACCAAGAGGTAAGTTGATTTTAGAGATCCTCAGCATTCTTGACATCATGCTGCTAGGTACAGGTCCTGTTTGATGTTACTGTGACATCACGCTGCTAGATACAGGTCCTGTTTGAAGTTACTATGACATCACGCTGCTAGATACAGGTCCTGTTTAAAGTTACTATGACATCACGCTGCTAGATACAGGTCCTGTTTGAAGTTACTGTGACATCACACTGCTAGATACAGGTCCTGTTTAAAGTTACTATGACATCACGCTGCTAGATACAGGTCCTGTTTGAAGGTGCTGTGACATCACGCTGCTAGATTCAGGTCCTGTTCACTTTAATAAAGCCACAGGTGGTCCCCAACCGGGTCACGGGTTGTACCCTTTACTATAATAAAGCCACAGGTGGTCCCCAACCGGGTCACAGGTTGTACCTTTTACTATAATAAAGCCACAGGTGGTCCCCAACCGGGTCACAGGTTGTACCCTTTACTATAATAAAGCCACAGGTGGTCCCCAACCGGGTCACAGGTTGTACCCTTTACTATAATAAAGCCACAGGTGGTCCCCAACCGGGTCACAGGTTGTACCCTTTACTATAATAAAGCCACAGGTGGTCCCCAACCGGGTCACAGGTTGTACCCTTTACTATAATAAAGCCACAGGTGGTCCCCAACCGGGTCACAGGTTGTACCCTCTACTATAATAAAGCCACAGGTGGTCCCCTACCGGGTCACAGGTTGTACCCTTTACTATAATAAAACCACAGGTGGTCCCCAACCGGGTCACAGGTTGTACCCTCTACTATAATAAAGCCACAGGTGGTCCCCAACCGGGTCACAGGTTTTACCCTTTACTATAATAAAACCACAGGTGGTCCCCAACCGGGTCACAGGTTGTACCCTTTACTATAATACATTTGTCTGTTTACTTAGATGTGAAAGTGCAATAAAAATATGCTGTCCCTAAAATCAATGAATAATTGTGAACTATGTGGCTCAGGCATGTGTTTGACTTGATTTATTTTGATGAGATTCAATTTAATGCCATTTTGTTCTAAAAATGAATTAATGAATCAAAGGTTCTAGATTGTTCTGTTGCTGTTCATGACTCATAGATTGCAGTACACATCAACCAGTGAATCATGGAACTGAAACCAGCTGACATTTATTGGTACATGTTCAGTGTGGCTAGTCATTTATTATTGATCTGCTAATTGAAGATGGAATTAAATGATAAAAGTAACAATCAGAAACAACAGAAATGAACAGCATACCTGGTATAATCTGACTGGCGCTTGAAGGAGAGAAATAGCCCTTATAAAGGATATTTTTAATTAACGTTGTGAACATAAGCTGCCTTAATTGGCTTTCAGATGGCAGTCAAGACCGCCACCATGTATCCAGAAGTGACCATACCAAGCTGTATGTCAGTTTACCAGGCACTATAGAGTCTCAATGGAATTTCACATCTGTTGTTGTATTTTCTTCATTGATAATTGAATAGATGTATTTCTTCCAGAAACCCACCATGCACGGCATAAATGACAAGGTTCTTACCTGTTCTGTTTTGCATGAACACACCCTACTTGGCTGTATCACCCATCTGGGGAGTCTTTATTAAACATGACTTTCTAGGAAATTAGTCTTCAAATCTTTTCCCATTTGTATCCCATTTACAGTTATTGGCATGAATGTAATTGATTGTCTTCATTGCCCTGTACAAATCCTTATTGTCATCAACCCAAAATAATCCTTGTTGATTTTCTCTGGGATGAGGGCTGCTGTTAAACTGCTCCATCCTCGTTAGCAGGCATCTGCAGAACAGCAGGACACCTGTCTTCATCTCCCCTCCTACGCCTGGTTAATCTATCACCACACTGCGCACAACAGCAGGTGACAGAGAGATGTAGACATGAGATTGGGAGGTGTTGGAGGAAAGAGATGGACACATTTAGAAGGAAGGGTTAATGAGGCTGTGCGAGGTCTCTAGAATGTTCCAGAGCAGCAGTCAGGTGGGGTTATAAAGCTGTGTGTGATTAGAGACAGCAGTAACATCTGCTCATACAAGGCTGACCCACATACAGTATGGAGCTAGCTGTTAACAAGGGGATCGGCCGGGCCAGGTCTACCCGCAGTAGGGGCACTGTACGTGGGCCACTGTGGGGTCTGTCCAGGTCTCTGGGGCTCCGGTTTCTGATTCACAGAGACCAACTCACCTGCCGCTTCCTCCGGGGACCTCTGCCTCGTTCCTGGCTGCAGCGTTACTGGGGACAACAGCGCTCTAGTCACGTCTCATCCTCCTCTCCTTCCCCATCTCGTCTCTTCCCAGCCCTGAAGGAGCGGGACCGGTCCTTTCCATCCCCCGATGGCCCGTTCGGCTCGCCACGTGTCCCAGGCATGACCCTCACCCAGCGGAGATCCAGCGTTCAGCCGTCAGCCTCCTACAACTCTTCATCCAGCCTCAACCACAGCCACAACAGCAGCTCTGGGTTAGTAGTTACAAACAGTTCAATGATTACATGAGCCCAATAAGATTTGTAGTAAAGTGTATTGATCATGGCTATGTAAACTATACACTGTTCTGCCTACGATGTATGTTTCTTTGTCTTTATTGTATTTAAAATTTGAAGACTGCTGTTTGTTGTTATGGGACATGAAAATGTTAGGTATTTAGAGATAATTTCCTCACAGCAAAAAACTGCTTAAGGCTGTAGTTTTCAATACATTGTTATGATGTAATTAAGGAATGACATGCTGTAGCTAACTGTTAATTTGTTAACATGCTGTAGCTAATTGTTAATTTGTTAACATGCTGTAGCTAACTGTTAATTTGTTAACATGCTGTAGCTAACTGTTAATTTGTTAACATGATGTAGCTAATTGTTAATGTGTTAACATGCTGTAGCTAACTGTTAATTTGTTAACATGCTGTAGGTAACTGTTAATTTGTTAACATGCTGTAGCTAACTGTTAATTTGTTAACATGCTGTAGCTATCTGTTAATTTGTTAACATGCTGTAGCTTACTGTAATTTGTTAACATGCTATAGCTAACTGTTAATTTGTTTACCTGCTGTAGCTTACTGTTAATTTGTTTACATGCTGTAGCTAACTGTTAATTTGTTAACCTGCTGTAGGTAACTGTTAATTTGTTAACATGCTGTAGCGAACTGTTCATTTTTTAACATGCTGTAGCTTACTGTTAATTTGTTTACATGCTGTAGCTAACTGTTAATTTGTTAACATGCTGTAGGTAACTGTTATTTTGTTAACATGATGTAGCTAATTGTTAATGTGTTAACATGCTGTAGCTAACTGTTAATTTGTTAACATGCTGTAGGTAACTGTTAATTTGTTAGCATGCTGTAGCTAACTGTTAATTTGTTAACATGATGTAGCTAATTGTTAATGTGTTAACATGCTGTAGCTAACTGTTCATTTTTTAACATGCTGTAGCTTACTGTTAATTTGTTTACATGCTGTAGCTAACTGTTAATTTGTTAACATGCTGTAGCTAACTGTTAATTTGTTAACATGCTATAGCTAATTGTTAATTTGTTAACATGCTGTAGCTAACTGTTAATTTGTTAACATGCTGTAGCTAACTGTTAATTTGTGCAGGATGTTCCGTATGTATGCCAGTTGGGTGTAGATGGGACAGTTTGTTCTGTAAGGATGTTCAGTATATGGCCAGTTGGGTGTAGATGGGCCAGTTTGTTCTGTAAGGATGTTCAGTATGTGACCACACTGGACATGTGGCGCTCCTCTTTCAGATCCTTCCTCGGGGACATGGATGAAACGGACAGTGGGAAGCGCTTTAATGATGATGTGGTGTCCCTGGCCCCTTCCACCAATGACGCCGTTATCCTGGAGGGTGAGTTTTGGATGAAGCTGCTCGTTAGGGCTCACCGTGTCTGGGTTTGAGCCGGGCGGGGCACTACTGGTTGGGCAGGCTTTTGCGCCGACCCTACTGAATGGAACCAGATTTAACTAATTCTATTCCTGGTGAGCAGGCAATTGGTACTGGTGTGCACTAGATTGTGGTAAATGTATTGTAATATTTGTTTTTTTTTGCACATACTGGCAAATCAGGCAATACCACCCCTTTTGAATGCATAAAACATTGTAAGGTTTCCGAGCAAATATTTGTCTTGATGTGTGATGCCTCGTTTGGTGCACACCTAAACTAAAGCAACTGGAGTCCATCCTCACCTCTAGATGAGTACTACTCAGCGGTTCTAGCTGAACTAGATTGTGACGCCCAGGACCTGGAGGTGGAGTCATGGAGCCTGGCTGTGGACCAACAGTATCTGAAGGACCATTCAAAGGAGATGATTAAGAGGCAGGACGTCATTTATGGTCAGTTGGACTGCTATTATTTATAGCTTTCATACTGTTGGTCTAATTTGTCCTGTGTAGCTTTTTTGACATTATATCAAGATGCAAGGGTTATAATTAGTGTAACGTTAACGTTTTGTCCCCAACTACAACCAGTAGTGTAACGTTTTGTCCCCAACTACAACCAGTAGTGTAACGTTTTGTCCCCAACTACAACCAGTAGTGTAACGTTTTGTCCCTAACTACAACCAGTAGTGTAATGTTTTGTCCCCAACTACAACCAGTAGTGTAACGTTTTGTCCCCAACTACAACCAGTAGTGTAACGTTTTGTCCCCAACTACAACCAGTAGTGTAACGTTTTGTCCCTAACTACAACCAGTAGTGTAATGTTTTGTCCCCAACTACAACCAGTAGTGTAACGTTTTGTCCCCAACTACAACCAGTAGTGTAACGTTTTGTCCCCAACTACAACCAGTAGTGTAACGTTTTGTCCCCAACTACAACCAGTAGTGTAACGTTTTGTCCCTAACTACAACCAGTAGTGTAATGTTTTGTCCCCAACTACAACCAGTAGTGTAACGTTTTGTCCCCAACTACAACCAGTAGTGTAACGTTTTGTCCCCAACTACAACCAGTAGTGTAACGTTTTGTTCCTTTTCTCAGAGTTGATGCAGACAGAGATGCATCATGTGAGGACTTTGAAGATCATGCTGCGCGTCTACATGAGGGAACTGAAAGAAAATCTCCAGATGGAAGAGCGGTACCTGGAATGTCTGTTCCCGCGCCTGGAGAGTTTGCTGGAGCTGCACACACACTTCCTGTCCTGCCTCAAAGAGCGCCGCCGAGATTCCATCCAGTCCGGCAGCGAGAGAAACTATAACATACAGAGACTGGCTGACATCCTTATCGCCCAGGTACACACACCATGTTACACACACACACACACACCCTGTCACACATACACACACACACAACCTGTCACACACACCCTGTTACTCACACACACACACCATGTTACACACACACACACACACCCTGTCACACACACACACCATGTTACACACACACACACCATGTTACACACACACACACACACACCCTGTTACTCACACACACACAACCTTTTACACACACACCCTGTTACACACACACACCCTGTTACACACACACACACACACCCTGTTACACACACACACACACAACCTGTTACACACACACACCATGTTACACACACACACACACACCATGTTACACACACATACACACACACCCTGTTACACACACACCCTGTTACACACACACACTCACACACCATGTTACACACACACACACACCAAGTTACACACACATTAGCTAAATATCTTTCCTGCTTTTATCTTATATATTCACAACTGTTCAAAGTTTTGGGGTCATTTTGAAATTAAATTTGATGTTTAATGTACAGGTAATGGCCATTTTTTCTTTTGAACAGAATTATGTTTTTAAGTGAGCTGGTAGTTCAATGGTTGTGAATTTAGAGATACTCACCTTATTGCTTTTAACCTGACTGGCTTGTTGGAGAGACTATTTAACATTACTGAGTTGTTTCCTGGCCTTCAGTTTTCAGGTGAGATCGGGGAGAGAATGAAGGAGAACTATGGTGACTTCTGCAGCCACCATACTGAGTCTGTAAGCTACTATAAAGAACTGCTGCACAACAACAAGAAGTTTCAGAACCTCATACGGGTAATTTATGTGTTTGTTACTGGAACAATTCTTCTACATATCCTAGTAAATAATGCGGAATAACAATGATATTACCCAGAATTAGAAACCCCAATCTATTGTGGCATATACCAGAAATACCAGAAATACCAGAAATACCAGTAATACCAGTAATACCTGAAATAACAATGATATTACCCAGAATTAGAAACCCTAATCTATTGTGGCATATACCAGTAATACTAGAAAAACCAGTAATACCAGAAATAACAATGATATTACCCAGAATTAGAAACCCCAATCTATTGTGGCATATACCAGAATAAACAATATATGTTGTAAGGGTCGATTCTGATATCCCTGAGTGAGGGTCAATTCTGATCTCTCTGAGTGAGGGTCAATTCTGATCTCTCTGAGTGAGGGTCAATTCTGATCTCTCTGAGTGAGGGTCAATTCTGATCTCTCTGAGTGAGGGTCAATTCTGATCTCTCTGAGTGAGGGTCAATTCTGATCTCTCTGAGTGAGGGTCAATTCTGATCTCTCTGAGTGAGGGTCAATTCTGATCTCTCTGAGTGAGGGTCAATTCTGATCTCTCTGAGTGAGGGTCAATTCTGATCTCTCTGAGTGAGGGTCAATTCTGATCTCTCTGAGTGAGGGTCAATTCTGATCTCTCTGAGTGAGGGTCAATTCTGATCTCTCTGAGTGAGGGTCAATTCTGATCTCTCTGAGTGAGGGTCAATTCTGATCTCTCTGAGTGAGGGTCAATTCTGATCTCTCTGAGTGAGGGTCAATTCTGATCTCTCTGAGTGATGGTCAATTCTGATCTCTCTGAGTGAGGGTCAATTCTGATCTCTCTGAGTGAGGGTCAATTTTGATCTCTCTGAGTGAGGGTCAATTCTGATCTCTCTGAGTGAGGGTCAATTCTGATCTCTCTGAGTGAGGGTCAATTCTGATCTCTCTGAGTGAGGGCAATTCTGATCTCTCTGAGTGAGAGTTGTTTGCACAGACAATTCAACAGTTACTTCACGTGATTTATAGCCTCAGTCCCAAATTAATTTTCATTTTTATTCCTCTAACAGAATGGCAGTAATTTAATTTTATTGTTGAACATTGAAATATATTTAGTGTCCTTCATGTTCCTAAATTATTTTAATATTTCTGTCTTCCAGAAAATCAATAATTTGCCGATTGTGAGAAGGTTAGGAGTATCAGAGTGCATACTCCTAGTAACACAGCGTATAACCAAGTACCCAGTGCTAGTGGAACGCATTGTGCAGAACACAGAAGGTAAGGGGAGAACCCAGTGCTAGTGGAACGCATTGTGCAGAACACAGAAGGTAAGGGGTGGACGATGGCCATGTTGGGGTATTTGCCCTTTGCTGTCTCCTGTAAATCTCAGTGTTGCCCGAAGCTGCGGTTGCTTGTTGCTCATTGGCTATTGCTTGTTGCTGGGCAGATTACACATACTAGCTCGCTATTAAATACATTGACGGAAGGTTCTGGAATAGACCAATTATTTGTTTGTATACATTCGGGTTGCGCGCGCAATCCGCGCATCTAGGTTGCAGAAAACGCAGCAGAGAGTATCTAGCTATATTGATATAGCGCAAAAGAATAACTCAAAAGAAGAATTGTTAAGCTAACAATCTTCAAAATGTACTCTGCTTACTACAACAACCTGTCACCCAGCGATAAGCACTGTTATTTAACAAAATTGACGTTAATGTGTGGAATACGTCTTACAGATCCTTATGCCATAGCGCCCTGTAAATGGTTAAACGACGAAACCAAATTGCCTAGCATTCAGTGGCCAGAAATATATAATTATCTGATTGACACTCCAAGCGTTTATACCCGGGAGAAGTTAAAAGCGTACAAATCTTTTGATGCGTACAACTTTGTTCTGTGTGGTCATGTCCAAGACATACAACTAGAGAGAAACACATGTTGTTTGTATGAATTATTTATTTGAGTAGGTTAAAAAATTGTTTAAAACAAGGTGGATTATTAGTCGCTGAGAGTGCATGTCCTATGAAAAAGGACTGCCTTGAAATAAATACATGGGGATTTGTGAAATACAAGTCCTTCAAAATAAATAAATGTTGTCTTATGAAAACATTATTTTGAAATAAAACCTATTTCTTTACATATGAAATGATTTATACATTTATATTTACACGTATTTATGTAATTATTGAATTATTTCATAGATATATTTATTATTTCATAGCTGTATTTATCTATTTAATACTGACGCAAATGGCGTTCCATACTGACACCACAAACAAAATAAGAAAATATATCAGGAAATGAGATGGGAGGTAAGGCGTCAGGGTCGCGGATCCACTGGTCTTTTGGGACTTCATAAGGATCAACATTTCCAATAAAGGTGATTCTTTCAATAGCGTTTTGAATGTTTCTAGTCGTCCTTTGCAACCAACATGCGCGGTTGAACATGTGTGACGTGGATGTGACGTAGGGTGATAATTGTACTAAAGAGTGTGAGAGCTGATCGCTCTGAAAACTTTGAGAAAGTTTGTAAACTGCCTACAGTTTCAAGTCCACACACACAAATGTGACATCAAAATGTTCAGCTATGTGTACTGTCACTACAAAACGTAACTTAAATTGTTTTTACATTATGCCTGTTTTTCTCCAACTCGCCCCTCCCTATAAACAGCCGTTGTAAGCTTTGAATCCAGCGTGGCTAGACAGTTGTTTTTTGCCTGTGATGGCGCCTATAGTTTTGACGTTACAAAGACATATTATACATTAAAAAGTTGGCCTGGTTCTTAGGAGTCCCAAGGTGTAATTATTTAAACTGTCTACCATGCGTGAATCTTATCAACTAACACTGTTTGCTTTGTTACTACAAGCTACTCATGTATGTTGAACGTGTAGCTGTCTCTGGGCAGTTTACACTCAAAACATCTAATGCTAGTGTGCCAGTTAGCACCTGCTGTATGTTTAGACACTTAAACAACTAACGCTAGCATGTTAGCGCGCTAGCTAGCTAGCTACTCCTGTGTGTGTAGGCTGTATCACTTGGTAGATTTTACTCAAATGTCTTATCTTTTTATTACTCTTATCTGTTAGTATCTATATGATTATAAAAAATGGACTGTTCTAGGTAGCTCAGCTACACATCTTTTCATTGTACTTATTACTTGTGTATCCTGTGCATATGACAATAAACTTGAAACTATAACTGGGTAGATTTGGAGAAAGAAATACATTGTGTTGGTAGTAAATAATGTATAATACTCCAATGCTAAATGTGAATGTGAATGAAAGGTACTCAAATTTTCGGCACTCAAATAAGTTACTTGAGTTTTTGCATTCATGTTAGTTTTTCGTGCATATTTTCAATATCCGGTGTAGATCGACATTGTTGTACATGATGGAACATTTTTAATAAAATATGTACATAAATATATAAAATATGTTTAACAAAAAGATGAAAAAGGCTCTGTAGTTGCTGGGAAGATTTACAAAACAGTGATGTCACGTGATGACGTTGGTATTTAAAGCGTTCTTAGATGACCGGGTGATGAGGTCCTGGGCTTGTGTTGTTATTCTTGGTCAAGACAAAATAGAAGGACTCGTTCAAGTAGGCATATTAGTTTATTTGTATATAAAGATTTATTCAGTATTGACATTATATCACTACACTGCTGTCCTTTTACATATAGGCTACATGCTTTACAAACTGTTGTGTTTGTTAATGCAAACATGACTGCACCTAATAGATTTATTTTTTAACATTAAATGCGTTGGGCAAATCGTAAAAGGTAAAACCAACTAAACATTTGTTATTGTAGGTGGCACTGATGTGAACTATCAGTTCTCACCCTTGCTGCCAGACATGCCTGCTTGTCATCATGCCAATTGCATTCTCCCTCATAGAAGTCTTCTGTGTCATTGTGTTTTCTGTAAATAGAGCTGCTATTTCAAGCTGTTTTAAATTATGCTAGATGAGGGAGAACACTTAAGTCTTTAGTTTTTACTTCTAGAATGCAAGTTTTTTTTAAGATTTACAATTAATGGAAGCAGTCATTAACATATTCAGAACAATAGTTATTTCCTACAATGGAGTATCAGCTGATGTTTGCCTTGTTGACTGACATCGGCCTATTGACAAATAAGAAGACATTTGTCGATGGCAGTTGCTAATTTTTTGAATGATTGATTTTAATATGTGATGAAGTGCTGATTAACTTAAAAACAGTTCAGTTATTTTTGATAATGTCTCTTATGGAAGAAAATCTGTCTCACCAGATTCTGAAACTGAATTTCAGATTCTGAAACTGAAAAAAATTCAGTGTCAGAAATTCAGTGCAAAAAAAAATTCTGTGTTAGAAATTCACTGCAAAAAAAATTCAATATATGACATATCCCAGCACATTAAAACACAGCGGCACCTTCACGCAGAAGAGGCACAACACACAGCCAATTGCATCTGTCATAATGAAATGACAGACAGATTTGAAGCAATTAAATATGCTAGTGCACTTTGTTTAAAAAAATATGAATTCCGGTAAAAGTGGCTGGTAAAAATATAAGTGGCAGGTGCAGTGTTTCTCTACACAAATAAAAAATATTGTTGTGGGGACTAGATCCAGCGACCTACGGCTCCACAGGCGAGCGCACAACCCACCACTCCATATAGGGATATGCATTTGGAAGGCGAGTAGCAGCATGACCAGGGTCGCTACAATGTTAACAAATGAAGTTGTGTTATCATTGACATGGCAACGTAAATAACACTTACCCCCCCCCCCATTGATATCGCAATGTAAAAAAACAAATGTTGGCAGGTATGAATTAATTTAATTACAAACACATTAAACAGGATTATGACAAAAAAACAAATATAAAATTACGAACATTTGAACGATTTATTGACGTTTGCATTATTTTGAACATCGATACGGTCAACTACATTAAACTTCCCCAGCCAGAGTTTCTAATGACACGCCCACGTCGCATCTGCAATGTCACCAGTTAACATGATCACCAGTTAAAACGTAAACCCGTGACTTGATAGCTGGATGTTGGTTGGAGTTGAGACAAAATTGATTGCTTTTCCTTGGTATCCCGGATGTTGATTCTGAATTTCTGACACAGAATTTTTTTGCACTGAATTTCTGACACAGAATTTTTTTGCACAGAATTTCTGACACTGAATTTTTTTTGCACTGAATTTCTAACACAATTTTTAGACACTGAATCTTGTATGCAACTAAATTCAGTGCTAGAAATTCAGTTTCAGAATCTGGTGAGACAGATTTTCTTCCATAGTCTCTGACACAGATGGCTGTTTAAACAACAACAAAATAATAATAATCATTTTAAAAACATTGGCATCGGTATCATCCTAGTATTTCACAATCGGTATATCCTTACTGAAAACTCCTGTGTGTTTTTCTATGTGTGAGCTCTGTTAACATGTTCATGTAGCATCTTGGATGCTAATGAAGTAAAAATATATTTGTATATTTATACCAGACATTCTGAAGTTAAAGTTTGTGTTAAATTTCTGCTTCCAGCAGGAACCGAGGAGCATGAGGAACTTACAAGGTCTCTGGGTTTGATCAAAGAGTGCATCATCAAGGTGGATGCCCTTGTGAACATCCATGAGAAAGCCTCGCGGCTTCGAGACATTGCCCAAAAGATAGAGTCAAAGTCCCTGGGCAAGATCAAAGATGATCGTGTGTTTGGCCGAGAGGACCTGGCTCCGGGTAGACGCAAGCTCCTGCACGAAGGGACAGTCAACTGGAAGGCAGCCTCTGGCAGACTCAAAGGTGACATCGCCAATGTCTGACGAACCAGGCTTGAGCTATCAATTCTTTGTCCTAGTGAAGTCTTCTTCCTCATTCGGTCTCAGTTGATCCGACCTCGGTCTAACAATATTACGCTACTTTTTATTCAGATATTCAGGCGGTGCTTCTGTCAGATGTGCTGCTGTTACTGCAAGAGAAAGATCAGAGATACGTCTTCTCCACAGTGGTGAGTGATGAACCGTTAAGCATTTTCTTTCTGTTGTTGATGTCTTTGAACGTGACATGTACCCACCTTTTCCTTCCACCAGGACAACAAGCCATCAGTGATATCCCTGCAGAAGTTAATTGTTAGGGAGGTGGCCCATGAGGAGAAGGCCATGTTTCTAATATGTGCCTCGTCCAAAGAGCCTGAGATGTACGAGATCCACACCTCCTCCAAGGAAGAGCGCAACACCTGGATGTCACATATTCGCCAGGCCGTCGAGAGGTAGATACACCGAAGTTATTAATAAGGCATCAGACCGTATCTAAGGTTAAAGAGTGAAGTTATAAATATGAAGGCATCAGACTGTATCTAAGGTTAAAGTGTGAAGTTATTAATAAGGCATCAGACTGTATCTAAGGTTAAAGAGTGAAGTTATAAATATGAAGGCATCAGACTGTATCTAAGGTTAAAGAGTGAAGTTATAAATATGAAGGCATCATGCACCCGTACATCTGTATACGCGACCCCCACATCTGTATACGCGACCCCCACATCTGTATACGCCACCCCCACATCTGTATACGCGACCCCCACATCTGTATACGCGACCCCCACATCTGTATACGCGACCCCCACATCTGTATACGCGACCCCCACATCTGTTTACGCGACCCCCAACATCTGTATACTCGACCCCCAACATCTGTATACTCGACCCCCAACATCTGTATACTCGACCCACACATCTGTATACTCGACCCCCACATCTGTATACTCGACCCCCACATCTGTATACTCGACCCCCACATCTGTATACTCGACCCACACATCTGTATACTCGACCCCCACATCTGTATACTCGACCCCCACATCTGTATACTCGACCCCCACATCTGTATACTCGACCCCTACATCTGTATAGTAGCTGACACCAGTGGGATGGATCTGTAGGGGACCTGTAACTCAAAAAACATCTAGACTTACAACTCAGGTTTATTGGAGAATCTCTAAACAGCCCTAAATGAATTGGCAAAGTATGGAACTCTAACCTGTCTTTCAGCTCACCTACATTTGGAATATATATTAATTTAATATTTGAGTTATCTTGTCCTCTAACCTGTGCTTCAGCTCACCTACATTTGGGGTTAAATATTTATTTAATATTTAAGTCATCATGTTGGAACAAAGCACAGTAAACTAGAACATCTAAACTAGAACATCTAAACTAGAACATCTAAACTAGAACATCTAAACTAGAACATCTAAACTAGAACATCTAAACTAGAACATCTAAACTAGAACATCTAAACTAGAACATCTAAACTGTTGACGGTAGTTCTGGACTACAAATGTATCTTAATGTATTTTTAATCCTGGTCTAGACTTACCGGTAATCCACCCCTAGGAAACTTAAACGCGTCTGTTAAGACTCCAGAAGAATGTTTTCTAGACATGATTTCCATTTTTAGGTGACGTGAACCTGTTTATGTCTGGTGAAGTAGAAACACAGCTGGGTTATGCAGAGAGTATGTTCATCACTATGTTTGGACTGTTGCCTCTAAATGGAACAAAAATTGTTGATACGGTTGCTGTCTCTCATTCTTGCTTTATTTTCCAATTCCTTTGTTCTTTTTAAGTTGTCCGCACACAGAGAAGCTCTTCAATGAGGAAGAGGAGGCTCGAGCAGCCAGATTCAAAGACTTTCAAGGTATCTTGGGGAGAGACCCTGTGTCTTGTTATAATCCTGTAATGTTGATGTTAGGCCACCAGGGGGTGCTATTGCACTGGTCTGCATCTTTCATCTTGGCTCATTGTGTTTCTTCCTGGTATTCCATATATTTATTAAAATAAATTATTATTTTCCTTCACCCATCTTTTTTCTCAGAGCGTTTACACCAGAAGGATAGTCAGATCATTGCTGGTCTGACAGAGAAGCTACAGCTGTTTGCAGACATGGCAGACTCTGTGGTCGGCCTTGAGGATATGGCCTCTTACTCCTGTCTTCTGCTGCGCGGTGTTCCCTCAGACCTCCACCAGGGGGAGACGTTGCTCAAGGGCGCCATTACTGAAGGTACAAAAACACTTTAACAGAGTGCAAAGACTTTTGATCCAGACCAGGAAAGCATATGAGTAATGTAACTAACAAATCTTTCACACTTGGTTGTCAGTGTCTGCTATGTTCTCTACACACGGTTTTGTCTGAAGAAATTCTTATAATCTTTCAGTGGAGAACCTTCAGAATTTGTTATTGTCTGGTGTGAAAGAGCCAACTACCCGTCTAGAAGTGGGCTCAGGCTTTGGACTTTTGCCCAGAAGAGCAGATACATTTGGGGGCTACGACAGCTCTTCTATCCTAAACAAGAGTGAGTCTGGTTTGCATGTAAACGATCTGTTTGTGTAGTGTTTTCATAAGTGACTAAACTGTCTGTGTGTGTGTGTGTGTGTGTGTGTGTGTGTGTGTGTGTGTGTGTGTGTGTGTGTGTGTGTGTGTGTGTGTGTGTGTGTGTGTGTGTGTGTGTGTGTGTGTGTGTGTGTGTGTGTGTGTGTGTGTGTGTGTGTGTGTGTGTGTGTGTGTGTGTGTGTGTGTGTGTGTGTGTGTGTGTGTGTGTGTGTGTGTGTGTGTGTGTGTGTGTGTGTGTGTGTGTGTGTGTGTGTGAGAAGGTAGTGCGAAGAAAAATAACTACAGTGGAAGGGACAAGGGCAGAGACAGGAGCCAGAGAGCCCACTCTGACCCTCAGCTCAAGGCCCTGAAGCAGAGACTGGTGGGTAACACACCGAGATACATGGATAAGGGACATTCATCTGTTAGCTCACTGGCCATTCTACACCTCCACTGTTAGATCACTGGCTAGTCTACACCTCCACTGTTAGATCACTGGCTAGTCTACACCTCCACTGTTAGCTCACTGGCTAGTCTACACCTCCACTGTTAGCTCACTGGCTAGTCTAAACCTCCACTGTTGGATCACTGGCTAGTCTACACCTCCACTGTTAGCTCACTGGCTAGTCTACACCTCCACTGTTAGCTCACTGGCTAGTCTACACCTCCACTGTTAGCTCACTGGCTAGTCTACACCTCCACTGTTAGATCACTGGCTAGTCTACACCTCCACTGTTAGCTCACTGGCTAGTCTACACCTCCACTGTTAGCTCACTGGCTAGTCTAAACCTCCACTGTTGGATCACTGGCTAGTCTACACCTCCACCGTTAGCTCACTGGCTAGCCTACACCTCCACTGTCAGCTCACTGGCTAGTCTACACCTCCACTGTTAGATCACTGGCTAGTCTACACCTCCACTGTTAGCTCACTGGCTAGTCTACACCTCCACTGTTAGCTCACTGGCTAGTCTACACCTCCACTGTTAGATCACTGGCTAGTCTACACCTCCACTGTTAGATCACTGGCTAGTCTACACCTCCACTGTTAGCTCACTGGCCATTCTACACCTCCACTGTTAGATCACTGGCTAGTCTACACCTCCACTGTTAGCTCACTGGCCATTCTACACCTCCACTGTTAGATCACTGGCTAGTCTACACCTCCACTGTTGGATCACTGGCTAGTCTACACCTCCACTGTTAGCTCACTGGCTAGTCTACACCTCCACTGTTAGCTCACTGGCTAGTCTAAACCTCCACTGTTGGATCACTGGCTAGTCTACACCTCCACCGTTAGCTCACTGGCTAGCCTACACCTCCACTGTCAGCTCACTGGCTAGTCTACACCTCCACTGTTAGATCACTGGCTAGTCTACACCTCCACTGTTAGCTCACTGGCTAGTCTACACCTCCACTGTTAGCTCACTGGCTAGTCTACACCTCCACTGTTAGATCACTGGCTAGTCTACACCTCCACTGTTAGATCACTGGCTAGTCTACACCTCCACTGTTAGCTCACTGGCTAGTCTACACCTCCACTGTTGGATCACTGGCTAGTCTACACCTCCACTGTTAGCTCACTGGCTAGTCTAAACCTCCACTGTTGGATCACTGGCTAGTCTACACCTCCACTGTTAGATCACTGGCTAGTCTACACCTCCACTGTTAGATCACTGGCTAGTCTACACCTCCACTGTTAGCTCACTGGCTAGTCTACACCTCCACTGTTGGATCACTGGCTAGTCTACACCTCCACTGTTGGATCACTGGCTAGTCTACACCTCCACTGTTAGCTCACTGGCTAGTCTACACCTCCACTGTTAGCTCACTGGCTAGTCTACACCTCCACTGTTAGCTCACTGGCTAGTCTACACCTCCACTGTTAGCTCACTGGCTAGTCTACACCTCCACTGTTAGCTCACTGGCTAGTCTACACCTCCACTGTTAGCTCACTGGCTAGTCTACACCTCCACTGTTAGCTCACTGGCTAGTCTACACCTCCACTGTTAGCTCACTGGCTAGTCTAAACCTCCACTGTTGGATCACTGGCTAGTCTACACCTCCACTGTTAGCTCACTGGCTAGTCTACACCTCATCTGTTTTCTGTAATGTGACGCTTGTAGCTGTTATTGTTGTGGATATTGTACAGGCTAATCAGGAAGATGGATATGAGACATCTCCAGCTATTTGGAACCCCATCTGGTCCAACAGCTTTCCAGAGGCTGAGGTAGAAGTACACTTCCCTCATGTTTTATTAGTCTAAAAGGTCCACACCTGGAAAACCAAGAGTTCTTAGATTTTCTGTTTAACTTTTGTTCCTGTCTTTGCCTCTAGTTCTTTGACCGGGTTTTGATGCTGTCTCAGAGACTCTACAGCCTGCAGGTAACCATAACTACAGTACTCACCTGATAGTCAACAACAAGTCTCCACAGCCATTTACTTGCCAGGTTTGATAACTGCATATTGAACAGACTGGAAACTGGTACGAAATGAGTTGGGTGTCTGGGAATAAAACAAATTGCACTATTCAAAAAATATCGGTAAACAAGGGCCTAATGAATGAGATTTATCCTAGTCTGAAATCAAACCATTCATGCTTTTCAGCATTTGACCTGTCTCTCCTCCTATTCTCTGTTATCTCCGCTCCTCATTTAGGCCATCATCGCTCAGCAGGACAGCCACATTGAGCTGCAGCGTGCCTCTCTCACTGAGCGCGCCTCCTTCCCTGGTCGACACCGTGGTAACGTGTTCCTGGAGCAGGAGAAACAGAGGACGCTAGCCCTTCAGAGGGAGGAGCTGGCCAGCTTCCAAAAGCTGCAGTCACAGCACCGACAAGAACAGGTGCAACACAGTCTAAATGGTCCCTGTTGATTTGGTGCCCAGGTTGTCTTATGTTCATTCAGAAATAATGTCCTTCAAATTGATTAAAAACAGGCCAATGGGTTGCTTATTGCAATATGGTTTAGAAATGGTCAAGAAGCTAGAATGTGGTCTGGGGCTAATTGAACATGGCACTTCTAGGATATGGTGTGTGGATAAGAGAACATGGCGCTTCTAGAATGTGGTGTGTGGATAAGATACCATGGCGTTTCTAGAATGTGGTGTGTGGATAAGAGAACATGGCGCTTCTAGAATGTGGCGTGTGGATAAGAGAACATGGCGCTTCTAGAATGTGGTGTGTGGATAAGATACCATGGCGTTTCTAGAATGTGGTGTGGCTAATTGAACATGGCACTTCTAGAATGTGGTGTGGCTAATTGAACATGGCACTTCTAGAATGTGGTGTGTGGCTAATTGAACATGGCACTTCTAGAATGTGGTGTGTGGCTAATTGAACATGGCGCTTTTAGAATGTGGTGTGTGGCTAATTGAACGTGGTACTTCTAGAATATGGTGGGTGGCTAATTGAACATGGCGCTTCTAGAATGTAGTGTGTGGATAAGATAACATGGCGCTTCTAGAATGTGGTGTATGGATAAGAGAACATGGCGCTTCTTGAATGTGGTGTGTGGCTAATTGAACATGACGCTTCTAGAATGTGGTCTGGGGCTAATTGAACATGGCACTTCTAGAATATGGTGTGTGGCTAATAAAACATGACGCTTCTAGAATATGGTGTGTGGCTAATAAAACATGACGCTTCTAGAATGTGGTCTGGGGCTAATTGAACATTCCGCTTCTAGAATGTGGTGTGTGGCTAATTGAACATGGTACTTCTAGAATATGGTGGGTGGCTAATTGAACATGGCGCTTCTAGAATGTGGTGTGTGGATAAGAGAACATGGGACCTCTATAATGTGGTGTGTGGATAAGAGAACATGGCGCTTCTTGAATGTGATGTGTGGCTAATTGAACATGACGCTTCTAGAATGTGGTCTGGGGCTAATTGAACATGACGCTTCTAGAATGTGGTCTGGGGCTAATTGAACATGGCGCTTCTAGAATATGGTGTGTGGCTAATTGAACATGGCGCTTCTAGAATGTTGTGTGTGGCTAATTGAACATGGCGCTTCTAGAATGGTGTGTGGCTAATTGAACATGGCGCTTCTAGAATGTGGTGTGTGGCTAATTGTACATTGCGCTTCTAGAATGTGGTGTGTGGCTAATTGAACATGACGCTTCTAGAATGTGGTCTGGGGCTAATTGAACATGGCGCTTCTAGAATATGGTGTGTGGCTAATTGAACATGGCGCTTCTAGAATGTGGTGTATGGCTAATTGAACATTGCGCTTCTAGAATGTGGTGTTTGGCTAATTGAACATGGCGCTTCTAGAATGTGGTGTGTGGCTAATTGAACATGGCGCTTCTAGAATGTGGTGTGTGGCTAATTGAACATGGCGCTTCTAGAATGTGGTGTGTGGATAAGAGAACATGGCGCTTCTAGAATGTGTTGTGTGGCTAATTGAACATGGCGCTTCTAGAATGTGGTGTGTGGCTAAATGAACATGGCGCTTCTAGAATGTGGTGTGTGGCTAATTGAACATGGCGCTTCTAGAATGTGGTGTGTGGCTAATTGAACATGGCGCTTCTAGAATGCGGTGTGTGGCTAATTAAACATGCTGCTTCTAGAATGTGGTGTGTGGCTAATTGAACATGCTGCTTCTAGAATGTGGTGTGTGGCTAGTTGAACATGCTGCTTCTAGAATGTGGTGTGTGGCTAATTGAACATGGCGCTTCTAGAATGTGGTGTGTGGCTAAGAGAACGTGGCGCTTCTAGAATGTGGTGTGTGGCTAATTGAACATGGCGTTTCTAGAATGTGCTGTGTGGCTAATTGAACATGGCGCTTCTAGAATGTGGTGTGTGGATAAGAGAACATGGCCTTCACCTTGGAAAGGAAATCAATATTCACTGTGAGCTTTGAAAATTTACTGCATAGGTTTTGGCCAAGGGTTTCTGTATAGTGTGATAAAACATGACTCAAACAGTGTCATTTACAAACCACATGCAAACCTAGAGGCACAGAATACACGTGTGGAGCTGCATGGGGAAGGACAGTAGCGGCGGATACTGTTTTTATTATTATTGAAAGAATTCCCAGAGCTGTTAGGGTGGTGGTTCAGACAGTATTAAGTGGACTCACCTGTGTCCATGATGGCAGAGGTGCAGTCAGAGTTAAGTGGCAGCTTGTACTCTGCTGTTTGCTTGTCTAATGTTTAGGTGTGGACAGTTCACCTTCTTATGTAGCTGCTTGCGCTACTGCCCAGTTATTTTCATTATTTACATCAGAGTGCTTGTGTTAGAGGCCTTGAATGTATTGACCCCCAGCCATCAAAGCCTCTAACACAAGCACTCTGATGTTAGAGGCCTTGAATGTAGTGACCCCTGCCATCAAAGCCTCTAACACAAGCACTCTGATGTTAGAGGCCGTGAATGTAGTGACACCCAGCCATCAAAGCCTCTAACACAAGCACTCTGATGTTAGAGGCCTTGAATGTAGTGACCCCCAGCCATCAAAGCCTCTAACACAAGCACTCTGATGTTAGAGGCCGTGAATGTAGTGACACCCAGCCATCAAAGCCTCTAACACAAGCACTCTGATGTTAGAGGCCTTGAATGTAGTGACCCCCAGCCATCAGTCATATATTTCTCTATTCTACTGAATGGCAGGTTGGTACCTGGGCCTTAAGGTGATGCAGCAATCTGTCACACTGCCTCAACTTGGGTGAAATGTTGCGTTTGTCCTCAGGCTCGCTGGGTGAAGGAGCGGGAGCGCAGCCGACTTCAGGCAGAGGCCATGGAGGGCATGCTAAAGCAGAGAGAGGAGGAGTGCCGGAGGCTGGAGGAGAAGCTGGCAGAGGATCGGGAGGAGCTGGAGAGACAGCGGGAGATGTACCAGCAAGACCTGGAGCGACTGAGAGAGTCGACCCGCACTGTAGAGAAAGAGAAGGAACGCCTAGAGCAGCAGAGGAAAGTCAAGAGAAAGACCATAGAGGTGGGTGATGATGTTCTGGTTAACACAGATAATGTGTTAGCTGATGTGTTAGCTTCAACTGGTCCAAAACTCAGCTGCTCGTATCATTACTCGTATCCCTTCTACTCATCACATCACTCCTATTTTACAACAGCTTCATTGGCTTCCTATCATTTACCGTATAAACTACAAAATACTTCTCTTAACTTTTAAAGTCATTCATAATCTAGCTCCTTCATATCTTTTTGATCTCCTCCATATACCCACACACGCTCGTACTCTCAGATCCTCTTCTACTATTCACTTCACTGTTCCTCGCGTCCGTCTTGTTACTACGGGGAGTAGAGCTTTCAGTTCCTCTGCTCCCCAGCCTTGGAATTCCCTACCACCTGACCTCCGTAATATTGACTCTCTTTCACATTTTAAATCCACACTTAAAACTCATTTGTTTAGAATAGCTTACTCCATTTCACCACAACTGTACTCTCTTTCATTGTATTGTATCGGTGTTTTATTTAAGTGTTGTCTGTTGTTTATGATGATGTAAGGTGACCTTGAGTGTCAAGAAAGGCGCCTATAAATAAAATGTATTATTATTATTATTAGCTGATGTGTTAGCCGATGTGTTAGCCGATGTGTTAGCCGATGTGTTAGCCGATGTGTTAGCCGATGTGTTAGCCGATGTGTTAGCCGATGTGTTAGCCGATGTGTTAGCCGATGTGTTAGCCGATGTGTTAGCCGATGTGTTAGCCGAAGTGTTAGCCGAAGTGTTAGCCGAAGTGTTAGCTAGTGTGTTAGCTAGTGTGTTAGCTGATGTGTCTGCTGATGTGTCTGCTGATGTGTCTGCTGATGTGTCTGCTGATGTGTCTGCTGATGAGTCTGCTGATGAGTTAGCTATTCTGTTAGCTATTCTGTTAGCTATTGTGTCAGTACCTGCATCTGTTACACATCACTCACTATGTGTGGTCTTTTACGGCCCCCAACCTTTAAGGGACAGGGGTCCCCGAAATCAGTTTTTGCTTAAGGCGGCCAAATATTTCTGAAATCGCCACTGCACAGTTTTGTCAAAATAATTTTCACCAAGTCTGATCTTAACTGATCACATTTAGACAGTGCATTTACAGTAGTTAGCAATCAGAAAGCCTCTATCTTAACCGATCACATTTAGACAGTGCAATTACAGTAGTTAGCAATCAGAAAGCCTCTATCTTAACCGATCACATTTAGACAGTTACCTGGTAATGTTCTTATTTTTTGTCCTTGGTATGATTGAGTTCTTTCTCAGCTCATGACTTGTAAAAGCCACTAGGTGATGATTGTTGTTCCATAATGAATGTTGTGAGATGAGTGAGTTTTACGCGTTTATAGTGAGAGATCTGAGTACACTCTTCCTTCTGGACAAATCCTTACAGTAATGTTATTATCAATTGGTGGTCAACTTCATGTTGTCCTATCGCCTGCCTTGGGGACGTTGTAAATGGAGACCGGATGAAAACAGCCACATCCATAATTAGACGGCAGGCAGCAACATTTGTTGAAAAAAGCAGCTGAAACAAAGCCAGTAAAAAAACAATATTTACTGTTTATTTACCACGGGCACCTTGGGGGTAAACAAAGGAACGCCTGTGTGTGGGGGTGTGTGTTGAGAGGTGGAGGAGCGAGCGAGTGAGGGAAGGAGGGAGGGAAGGTGATCGGGTATTTCGATATGCCTCCAGGCACCTGAGCCCTGCCGGCGGCATCCTTCCAGGGGTTTTTCTTTCACCTATACACAGATATACACATTACAGGCATACGCTTTACAGGCATACGCTTTACAGGCATACGCTTTACAGGCATGCGCTTTACATGCATGCACTACATACACGTATTGAAGCCTGCCTCCTACTTTCTCTCTCTCACTCCCACTCTCTCCCCATCTCTCTCTCTCCCCCTCCCTCCCACTCTCTCTCTCTCCCACTCTCTCCCCATATCTCTCTCTCTCTCTCTCCCCATATCTCTCTCTCTCTCTCCCCATATCTCTCTCTCTCTGCCCCATCTCTCTCTCTCTCTCCCCCTATCTCTCTGCTTCATCTATCTCTCCTCAACTGTCTCTTTCAGAGAACATAAACGCCTGTTCCAGACTGTCTGCTCAGCAGTAGAGTAGCAGGTGTTTCTGATCTATTCTTTATCCCATAAATACATGGCTCTTTAAAGGATTCTGTTTCTATAATGGCAGAGCTGCTCTGCGTTTCCTTTGTGCCAAGCAACGTGAACGCGCTGGTCTGAACGCGCTGGTCTGAACGCGCTGGTCTGAACGCGCTGGTCTGAACGCGCTGGTCTGAACGCGCTGGTCTGAACGCGCTGGTCTGAACGCGCTGGTCTGAACGCGCTGGTCTGAACGCGCTGGTCTGAACGCGCTGGTCTGAACGCGCTGGTCTGAACGCGCTGGTCTGAACGCGCTGGTCTGAACGCGCTGGTCTGAACGCGCTGGTCTGAACGCGCTGGTCTGAACGCGCTGGTCTGAACGCGCTGGTCTGAACGCGCTGGTCTGCCCCTGAAGAAGCTGGGTTCAAAGAGACCTCACTAGTCATTTAAACTCAGTGCCCGGCTCCCCTCTGCATTCCCAGTGTGATGACAACACGTGTAGATAATCCAAAAGCAGGGGGGAGGATGGAGGGAATGTACATTATTTTATTTTTGCACCCTCAATCTAATATAATGAATTGTCTTGACTTTTTGTGCCAGCAGAAAGTACACAGAGATTAACTGATTTGTAACCACTTACTTGTGACTCAAACAGCTGCCAGTGCTGCCGAAATTAATCTCATGACTGTCTCCTCCTTTCTCCCTTCCTGTCCCAGGTGGTGCCCCTCTCTGGCAGTTTAAATGGGGACCTCCTGCTTGGCGGTGGCGCTGGCAGCACATCTCAGCCGGACCTTCCCCACACCCTCCCACTGCCCCAGAAGGCCCTGGTGCGTTCCAGCCTCTCTGTGGCGCCCGCAGACTATGTGGAACGCCCTGAGGTTCCCCCGCGGGGTCTAAGCACCACTGCTGTGGTTCTGCCGGTGAAGAAGGAGGTGCCGCTCCACTTGTGTAGCACCACTAACCAGCAGCACAAGCAGGTTGGTGTCCAGCAGCAGATCCCCACCAAGCTGGCAGCGCTGAGCTCCAAGAGCACCAGGAGCAGCAAGGGAAAGGCCTCACACCGCAGTGACAGCACGGGTAAGACCTCACACCGCAGTGACAGCACGGGTAAGACCTCACACCGCAGTGACAGCACGCGTAAGACCTCACACCGCAGTGACAGCACGGGTACGACCTCACACCGCAGTGACAGCACGGGTACGACCTCACACCGCAGTGACAGCACGGGTAAGACCTCACACCGCAGTGACAGCACGGGTAAGACCTCACACCGCAGTGACAGCACGGGTAAGACCTCACACCGCAGTGACAGCACGGGTACGACCTCACACCGCAGTGACAGCACGGGTACGACCTCACACCGCAGTGACAGCACGGGTACGACCTCACACCGCAGTGACAGCACGGGTACGACCTCACACCGCAGTGACAGCACGGGTACGACCTCACACCGCAGTGACAGCACGGGTACGACCCGCCCTGATGAGCCCACGACACGCCGGTCACATGAGACACGCCGGTCACATGAGACACGCCGGCCGCTCACATGAAACACAAACAGGAGCCTCAGAAGATTTAATGTTACATTGGACACTTCACTTGGACAAGCCTAAAACAATGAGTGAAGTTACACAGGAAGATCGCTGGGCAATATGGCAAAATTTTATATCACAATATATTTCTTAATTTCGGTCGATACAATATAATTCCGATATCGATATGAACAGTAAAAAATGCCAAGAACACCCACAACAGATGTCTGTACCTACAATCTACTGAAGAAAAAATTTGCCAAGTCTATGAAACCTCCTCCTATAAAAGTACATAATAATCGGTTGTACTGCTGTATTTTGTAAGAATGGCCTTTTGACACAGTTTACACAAAACGTCAATTTGCTCAATATCGGACTTTTTAAAGCCGAACCGCTTCCAAATTACCTCAGAAACATTGCTGCCTTTTCTCTAGATGATTTCTTCCTCACTAGAGGTGCCGGCTCTACCGCTGCTACACTACAACTGCACCCGGTTATAATGTGTGACTGGCTACTGGGTGTCACTGGGTAGCATTGGGTGTCACTGGGTAGCATTGGGTATCACTGGGTAGCATTGGGTATCACTGGGTAGCATTGGGTATCACTGGGTAGCATTGGGTGTCACTGGGTAGCATTGGGTGTCACTGGGTAGCATTGGGTGTCACTGGGTGTCACTGTGTAGCATTGGGTGTCACTGGGTATCACTGGGTAGCATTGGGTGTCACTGGGTAGCGTTGGGTATCACTGGGTAGCGTTGGGTATCACTGGGTAGCGTTGGGTATCACTGGGTAGCATTGGGTATCACTGGGTAGCATTGGGTATCACTGGGTAGCGTTGGGTGTCACTGGGTATCACTGGGTAGCGTTGGGTATCACTGGGTAGCAATGGGTATCACTGGGTAGCAATGGGTATCACTGGGTAGCATTGGGTGTCACTGGGTAGCATTGGGTGTCACTGGGTAGCATTGGGTGTCACTGGGTAGCATTGGGTGTCACTGGGTAGCATTGGGTGTCACTGGGTAGCATTGGGTGTCACTGGGTGTCACTGGGTAGCGTTGGGTGTCACTGGGTATCACTGGGTAGCGTTGGGTGTCACTGGGTAGCGTTGGGTGTCACTGGGTAGCATTGGGTAGCAATGGGTATCACTGGGTAGCATTGGGTATCACTGGGTAGCATTGGGTGTCACTGGGTGTCACTGGGTAGCATTGGGTGTCACTGGGTAGCATTGGGTGTCACTGGGTAGCGTTGGGTGTCACTGGGTATCACTGGGTAGCGTTGGGTGTCACTGGGTAGCATTGGGTGTCACTGGGTAGCATTGGGTGTCACTGGGTAGCATTGGGTGTCACTGGGTAGCATTGGGTGTCACTGGGTAGCATTGGGTATCACTGGGTAGCATTGGGTATCACTGGGTAGCGTTGGGTATCACTGGGTAGCATTGGGTATCACTGGGTAGCATTGGGTAGCAATGGGTATCACTGGGTAGCATTGGGTGTCACTGGGTAGCATTGGGTGTCACTGGGTAGCATTGGGTGTCACTGGGTAGCGTTGGGTGTCACTGGGTAGCGTTGGGTGTCACTGGGTAGCGTTGGGTATCACTGGGTATCACTGGGTAGCGTTGGGTGTCACTGGGTAGCATTGGGTGTCACTGGGTAGCATTGGGTGTCACTGGGTAGCATTGGGTGTCACTGGGTAGCATTGGGTGTCACTGGGTAGCATTGGGTGTCACTGGGTAGCATTGGGTGTCACTGGGTAGCGTTGGGTATCACTGGGTAGCGTTGGGTATCACTGGGTAGCGTTGGGTATCACTGGGTAGCATTGGGTATCACTGGGTAGCATTGGGTGTCACTGGGTAGCATTGGGTGTCACTGGGTAGCATTGGGTGTCACTGGGTAGCGTTGGGTGTCACTGGGTAGCGTTGGGTGTCACTGGGTATCACTGGGTAGCATTGGGTATCACTGGGTAGCATTGGGTGTCACTGGGTATCACTGGGTAGCATTGGGTAGCATTGGGTATCACTGGGTAGCATTGGGTGTCACTGGGTAGCATTGGGTGTCACTGGGTAGCATTGGGTGTCACTGGGTAGCATTGGGTGTCACTGGGTAGCATTGGGTGTCACTGGGTATCACTGGGTAGCGTTGGGTGTCACTGGGTATCACTGGGTATCACTGGGTAGCGTTGGGTATCACTGGGTAGCGTTGGGTATCACTGGGTAGCGTTGGGTATCACTGGGTAGCGTTGGGTATCACTGGGTAGCATTGGGTATCACTGGGTAGCATTGGGTATCACTGGGTAGCGTTGGGTATCACTGGGTAGCGTTGGGTATCACTGGGTAGCGTTGGGTATCACTGGGTAGCATTGGGTATCACTGGGTATCACTGGGTAGCATTGGGTGTCACTGGGTAGCATTGGGTGTCACTGGGTAGCATTGGGTGTCACTGGGTAGCATTGGGTGTCACTGGGTAGCATTGGGTATCACTGGGTAGCGTTGGGTGTCACTGGGTATCACTGGGTAGCGTTGGGTATCACTGGGTAGCGTTGGGTATCACTGGGTAGCGTTGGGTATCACTGGGTAGCATTGGGTATCACTGGTTATCACTGGGTAGCATTGGGTGTCACTGGGTAGCATTGGGTGTCACTGGGTAGCGTTGGGTGTCACTGGGTAGCGTTGGGTGTCACTGGGTAGCGTTGGGTGTCACTGGGTATCACTGGGTAGCATTGGGTAGCATTGGGTGTCACTGGGTATCACTGGGTAGCATTGGGTATCACTGGGTAGCATTGGGTATCACTGGGTAGCATTGGGTGTCACTGGGTAGCATTGGGTGTCACTGGGTAGCATTGGGTGTCACTGGGTAGCGTTGCTGTGGTCTAAGATGAACAGGCGTTAATTCATTTTTTGTGCTCCCTCCCTCTGCTGCTCCCTCTCTCCCTCCCTCTGCTGCTCTCTCCCTCCCTCTGCTGCTCTCTCCCTCCCTCTGCTGCTCTCTCCCTCCCTCTGCTGCTCTCTCCCTCTCTCCCTCCCTCTGCTGCTCCCTCTCTCCCTCTGCTGCTCTCTCCCTCCATCTGCTGCTCTCTCCCTCCCTCTGCTGCTCTCTCCCTCTCTCCCTCCCTCTGCTGCTCTCTCCCTCCCTCTGCTGCTCTCTCCCTCCCTCTGCTGCTCTCTCCCTCCCTCTGCTGCTCTCTCCCTCCCTCTGCTGCTCTCTCCCTCTCTCCCTCCCTCTGCTCCTCCCTCCCTCTGCTCCTCTCTCCCTCTGCTGCTCTCTCCCTCCCTCTGCTGCTCTCTCCCTCCCTCTGCTGCTCTCTCCCTCTCTCCCTCCCTCTGCTGCTCTCTCCCTCCCTCTGCTGCTCTCTCCCTCTCTCCCTCCCTCTGCTCCTCTCTCCCTCCCTCTGCTGCTCTCTCCCTCCCTCTGCTGCTCTCTCCCTCCCTCTGCTGCTCTCTCCCTCCCTCTGCTGCTCTCTCCCTCCCTCTGCTGCTCTCTCCCTCCCTCTGCTGCTCTCTCCCTCCGCTGTATATTTTTTCTGTGTGTCCCTCTTTAAGCCTCTGTGGATATGAAGCAGATGCTGCCTATGAAGTTATCAGTGAGAGAGGACGGCACTCAGAAAGCCAAACGCTCCATCAGTCCTCAACAGCAGCTCCCCCATGCATTAGTCCACTCCCAGTCCCTGCACTTTACAGGTAAGACACACCCACACAGGTGCACACACACACACCACAACCTGTCTATACACACACACACACACACACCACAACCTGTCTATACACACACACACCACAACCTGTCTATACACACAACACACACACCACAACCTGTCTATACACACACACACACACCACAACCTGTCTATACACACACACACACCACAACCTGTCTATACACACACACACACCACAACCTGTCTATACACACACACACACCACAACCTGTCTATACACACACACACACCACAACCTGTCTATACACACACACACCACAACCTGTCTACACACACACACCAAAACCTGTCTACACACACACACACTCAAACCACTAGGGATGCACCGAATATTCGACCACCGAAAATTTTCGGCCGAAACCTGCCCAAAAGGGCATTTTCGGTTTTCGGCCGAAATACTTTTATCACCGAAACAATACGGCCGAAATATGTTGTAATCTATTCGGATCCTCTGCATTTATCGCGACTGTACTTGATCCGCGTTATAAAGACCATTACTTGGATGCAGAAATAAAGCAGCGCGCACGAGAAATGATCCAGGCAGCGATGGATGCGGAGAACCCGCGTGGAGACTGAGAAATAGCGCACGGAGCAGTAGGGCACGGA
Organism: Dallia pectoralis; assembly: GCA_029465975.1. Classification (NCBI taxonomy): domain Eukaryota; kingdom Metazoa; phylum Chordata; class Actinopteri; order Esociformes; family Umbridae; genus Dallia; species Dallia pectoralis. The sequence continues at coordinate 9,318,900 of CM055761.1, read as the reverse complement.
GCAGCAGCGCACGGAGCAGCCTGCGCACGGAGATCAGAGCGCAGAAAAAAAGACTCGTCTCTCTGCACTAGATGAGGGGCATGAACCCTCGTTGTCTGATATGTTCAGTGAAATCCTGCAAGAAAGTGCCTCACATGGGCGTAGGTTTAGGGGGGGACGCTGGGGACATGTCCTCAACAACATTTTAACATGACTATATTGTCCCCACCAATATTTTAGCGAACTCCGTTATGAGTTTGTGAAGCGATTTGGGTCCCGACCGTAGCGCCAGGAAGACGGTACTAGAAACGCCGTAATTTGATTGGCTAAAAAACCTAGGGGAGGGGAGTTATCTGACACGCTATAAGTACACAGGATAGTGACTGAAGACAACGGTAAAGTTACCAGTGCTTTCTGTTAATACATACCCCATAAGTTAGAATCTTGCAGTCACAATAAACAGTGGAAATATTTCCTGTGTATATTTTGCTTATGCTGTGGCCTATTTGGGATATCCCATTAGTAGGGGCGGAGTAGTGGCACCACCAGGGTCGCTACAATATATTGAATCTGACAAACAGCATTACCATCTAAAAGTTGAACGCCAGGTACTACACAATGATTTTTGTCTGCACATGGATAGGCCTATGCTAGTTAAACTTTAGAGTAGTATAAAAGCAACAGGCTATTGTCTCAACTAAATGCAAAAATAATCACATTATTCTCAGTAAAAGTTCACTTGCCGGAGGGGGAGGAGATGTCCCCACCAAAGCTGAGACCAAACCTACGCCCTTGGTGCCTCATATACATAAATGCAATGGTACTAATAATTGGCATAATTTATTTCGGTGTTTCGGTTTTCGGTCTTGGTTTTCTCTTTTTCGGTTTCGGCCAAGAATTTTCATTTCGGTGCATCCCTACAAACCACCACCTGACTATAAACACACACACACCACCACAACCTGTCTATACACACACACACACCACAACCTGTCTATACACACAGACACACACACACACCACAACCTGTCTATATACACACACACACACACCACAACCTTTCTACACACACTCAAACCACAGCCTGTCTACACACTCACACACACACCACAGCCTGTCTACACACACACACCACAACCTGTCTATACACTCAAACCACAACCTGTCTACACACTCACACACACACCACAGCCTGTCTACACACACACACCACAACCTGTCTACACACACACACACACACACACACCACAACCTCTCTATAACCACTTTACTTAATGCTGTTTCTCCTTCTCACCAATTTCAGCGAGCCATCCAGAGAGTTGGCCAGAGAACCAGCCACCCTCCATCCATTTGATTAGCCAACAAAAGTCCACCAGCCAGGCACTAAACCCCTTACAAAACCAGCCCCACACTTCAAGCCCTCTCCACAACCAGCCCCACACTTCAAACTCTCTCCACAAGCAGCCCCACACTTCAAACTCTCTTCATAACCAGCCCCACACTTCAAACCCTCTTCACAACCAGCCCCACACAACAAACCCTCTCCACAACCAGCCCCACACATCAAACCTTAACACCCAAAGCTCCTACGACTCAGCAAACCAACTCTCAGTACAGGGATCCAGTCACAGGACCGAGGACCTGAACAAGGAAGATGTCATATTTTTCTAAGTCCTCCTCCATTCTCAGCTAATGTGGACCATTCTGAGCAGAGACCTTTGATGTCATCACCAGTCATATCAATGTAAACCTTTCGTTGCTCTGTATTGGCTACATGCTTCAGTCTGAGACTGCTTCCATTCTAACCAATCAGAGTATAATTGAGGCATTTTCCTAGCATTGCCTCCACACATCTCATCTGGCCCAACCCATTTTTCTCTTCTGCCCCAACCCATTTGTCTCCTCTGGCCCAACCCATTTGTCTCCTCTGGCCCAACCCATTTGTCTCCTCTGGCCCAACCCATTTGTCTCCTCTGGCCCAACCCATTTTTCTCTTCTGGCCCAACCCATTTTTCTCTTCTGGCCCAACCCATTTGTCTCCTCTGGCCCAACCCATTTGTCTCCTCTGCAGCAATGAAATATTTTACTGGAGAAGTGTGTCTGAAAAGCCAGTTTTAGAGCTTCTCCAATTGATCACTGAACATTTCCTTTTAATGATGTGAAGACAAAAATAGAACTTATTCTATCTATTTTAGAAGAATGTATTTCATCATGGCTCAATGAAATTTGTTAACTGCTTTTAGTTAAGTAGTGTGAAGTTATTTTAAACCTTTGGTTCTGGACCAATCCAAAGGCATTTTGTCAGCATATAGAGCGGTATGAGAAAGTCAACAAAGCAGTGTGTTGTGATATCTGTCTCAGAGACATGACATATACCTTCTGTAAGGGGTGGAGCTACAGAAAACAATGAATTGATGATTTCATTGGTCGCTGGCCTGTTTGTTGACTCAGCCAGATGCTTTTGATTTGCACAGTGTACATACAACTTTTAATAGCCAATTTAACCTATGATCCTGAACTGTGATTGTTGAACCACAAGTGATGTGTTGTCTGTGAAGGGTTAATTTAAAACCGTTTTTTGAAGTGTGTTCTTATGCGATAAAGCTTAGTGCCAGTGTGTAGTTTTCATTGATATTGCAACTTTTGTGATGGTGACAAAAAATCAATAGTTCATCCTCACTAAAAAAAATATAATTTCAAAGAGAATCAGGACTAGATGATATCGCAGGCTTCGCAGCCATTGCCATATGTTTCTCCTCTATAGCACAATTGTATTTCTATGCGTTACAAAGGCTTTTAAATGTGTCTGGTTAGTCGCACCCTCATTTCCTATAACGTATGTAAAACATTAATAATACATTAAAATGGTACTGTTATGATACTGTTATGTAGAGATGATATGAAGTTGAAGCTGTGCGATTATCACTAGAGTGGCTTTTGTTGCATTGGTTTAGAATTCATATTTCTACTAAATCAAACTAGATTATGTTATGTATATTTGCCCCAACTAGCTGCCCTTCATGCTGTAGTCAACAGCAGCCCTCAGGACCATAAGAGTAGATGGTATACTCCAGACACTGCCTGGGTCACTGGGCACTGAAGTAATCCAGATCTTGATTTCACGTAAAGCCTTAAACCATGTCAGTTATGTGTTGTAATGCCTGTGTCTAACAAATGTAAGATGTACCAGTCAGTTTTGATTGGTTGTTTGAAATTGAACATGTTAATTTTAAAGTCAGTCATTAGGTTTGGCGTGATGGATCCGGACATTTCATAAGGAGGTCCTAAATCATTCGATGGTTTTTTAACGTTTAGCATCCAGTCAGACATATATTTATTAGTCTGAGGAATGTAGAGGACCTTGAGCACAAGTGTCTGTTGTTTTTTTCCCTAGTCCTTTGTTGTATATTATTATGTCTGTCTGTATATCATGTGCCTGTATAGATATTCTGACAAACGAATGTCAGTCTGTAATGGGGCAAGTCATTCCCTGTTAGAAGGTGTAGTACGATTATGAGGTTAGTTCCAAATAAGTTGACTACATGATCGCTTTGATCACTAGTTAGTGTGAGCTTTCATCACTGATTCAAGTACATTCTGTCGTCGACCTTATGTTTCTTATGTATATATTGTACGTATATGTGTAACTTATCTTTTTGGTATCATTAGCATTGACGACAGCTAATTTGACACTGGTATGTAGATTGGGAATTTTGAGGCTCTGAGTTAGCGACATGTTGTTAGCGACATGTTGACATCGCTACCATCGGCCAAGATGTCTGCTTTGTTGAGACTGGCAATGTTACATTATTCATGAAGAAAATTATATGACATAACTACATTTCTGGTTTAATTTCTTAAATGTGGTTCTTATTAATGATAAAAGCAAAGTGTGCTCTTATATTAGCCAAAAGGTACAATAATGATGTTCACCATTATTACACGAATATAACGTAGCAGCAGTTGGTGTCTCATTCACCCACACATTTATTTCACCTGATTAACCAAAGAGACATTGGATATGTAACTGAATGCTAAAACTAATAAGGGTTATTGTTTGAGATGATGTGGTGTGGAATCACTGCTTGCTTTGAAGAGTCATAAGTTTGTGCTTAAAGATATCCGATGTCAGTCACTGTTCTCAGAGCCCTTTTACTATTCCTAAAGTCTTAAGTGTTTTCTTGCTGTTTAGGCTGCCTAAATTTGGATGGCTCTGTGATAAAATGTAGCCTCTCATGCTGTGTGTATGTGTGCTGTAGACCATGTTGGTAACTTGTAGGGACATTTCTAGTAGAAGGTGGTTTCGAAGTCTTATTTCCTTGTGTGTTTCTGCAAATACAATGGTCTTTAATGTGTAAATTACCAAGATCATTTTGTGTATATTGCCAATTACACTAGTCACTTTAGGTAGTAGCATACTTGAAGGAGAAATGATTGTCCAAATTAATAATAATAATAATGTGATTCTGTGATTGGTGTTTATTTACCGCTGGCTGTCTAATGAAGGAATTTGTACCAGTACGCAGCAAGGATGATTTTGTACCATTGTATTTTATTCACTGCAAGATGAAACGGCTGCCTTAGAGATCGACATTTAAATAATAAACAATGATTTTAAAAAATGTGTTGGGTTGTTTGTTTATTTACACACCTCACCTCAGCCACCACAGTGTACCTTACATAGCAAACATTCATGCTAACTGTACACACCACACCACAGTGTACCTTACATAGCAAACATTCATGTTAACTGTACACACCACAGTGTACCTTACATAGCAAACATTCATGCTAACTGTACACACCACACCACAGTGTACCTTACATAGCAAACATTAATGCTAACTGTACACACCTCACCACAGTGTACCTTACATAGCAAACATTCATGTTAACTGTACACATCTCACCATGGTGTACCTTACATAGCAAACAATCATGCTAACTGTACACACCACACCACAGTGTACCTTACATAGCAAACATTAATGCTAACTGTACACACCTCACCACAGTGTACCTTACATAGCAAACATTCATGCTAACTGTACACACCTCACCACAGTGTACCTTACATAGCAAACATTCATGCTAACTGTACACACCACAGCCACCACAGTGTACCTTACATAGCAAACATTAATGCTAACTGTACACACCTCACCACAGTGTACCTTACATAGCAAACATTCATGCTAACTGTACACACCTCAGCCACCACAGTGTACCTTACATAGCAAACATTAATGCTAACTGTACACACCTCACCACAGTGTACCTTACATAGCAAACATTCATGCTAACTGTACACACCACAGCCACCACAGTGTATCTTACATAGCAAACATTCATGCTAACTACACATCTCACCATAGTGTACTTTACATAGCAAACATTCATGCTAACTGTACACACCTCTGTTAGGCTTGTTTAAATGCTAGGGGACTGGGCTAGGGGTAGGCTTGTATAAATGCTAGGGGACTGGGCTAGGGGTAGGCTTGTATAAATGCTAGGGGACTGGGCTAGGGGTAGGCTTGTATAAATGCTAGGGGACTGGGCTGGGGGTAGGCTTGTATAAATGCTAGGGGACTGGGCTGGGGGTAGGCTTGTTTAAATGCTAGGGGACTGGGCTGGGGGTAGGCTTGTATAAATGCTAGGGGACTGGGCTGGGGGTAGGCTGGTATAAATGCTAGGGGACTGGGCTAGGGGTAGGCTTGTATAAATGCTAGGGGACTGGGCTGGGGGTAGGCTGGTATAAATGCTAGGGGACTGGGCTGGGGGTAGGCTTGTTTAAATGCTAGGGGACTGGACTGGGGGTAGGCTGGTATAAATGCTAGGGGACTGGGCTGGGGGTAGGCTGGTATAAATGCTAGGGGACTGGGCTAGGGGTAGGCTTGTATAAATGCTAGGGGACTGGGCTAGGGGTAGGCTTGTATAAATGCTAGGGGACTGGGCTAGGGGTAGGCTTGTTTAAATGCTAGGGGACTGGGCTAGGGGTAGGCTTGTATAAATGCTAGGGGACTGGGCTGGGCGTAGGCTTGTTTGAACAGATGAGTACTTATGTGGTGGATGAAGATGTATTGATAACGCCCCGTCTCCAAAGCTCCGAAGCTTGGAACAGGGGGTAATGATATGACCAGCTGTGGGAGAGCAGAGAAACTGAGAGGGTCGGTATGGTGGAGCAGAGAAACTGAGAGGGTCGGTATTGGGGAATGAGGTCCAGGAGGTAGGATGGAGCAGAGAAACTGAGAGGGTTGGTATTGGGGAATGAGGTCCAGGAGGTATGTGCTGATGGACAGGGAGCCGGTGATGTTCCTGTATGATGGGCGTGATATGCTGGGAGGACTTGGTGTGGATTTCCTGTATGATGGGGGTGATATGCTGGGAGGACTTGGTGTGGAGTTCATGTAGGACTGGGGTGATATGCTGGGAGGACTTGGTGTGGAGTTCATGTAGGACTGGGGTGATATGCTGGGAGGACTTGGTGTGGAGTTCCTGTATGATGGGGGTGATATGCTGGGAGGACTTGGTGTGGAGTTCATGTAGGATGGTGGTGATATGCTGGGAGGACTTGGTGTGGAGTTCTAGTAGAGTTCCTGTAGGATGGGGGTGATATGCTGGGAGGACTTGGTGTGGGTAAGAAGTTTGGCTGCTGAGTTTTGGACCATTTGTAGCTTATGGAGAGATGAAGAGTTGATGCCAGAAAGAAGGGAGTTGCAATGGTCAGAGTGAATGAGAGACAATGATGTCATCAGTGGTTAGAGTGAAGGAGAGACCACTGTTAAGTTTGAGGTAGTTTTACTGCATCCATGTATTTATTGTAGACAGGCAGGATTTAATGTGGACCAAAGGTGGGTTGGTGAGAGATTTGCTGCTACGGTATATTTCTGTGTCATCGGCATAACAGTGAAAATCCAGGTTGAATATATTAGATGTGAAATGTAGTAGGGATTTTCTAAAAAGCAAACTTGGCGGGAAAATGTGTCACCTTTAAGGACTCTGACCCATGCGTACGCACAAAAACTGTTGAAATGCGAAATGGCGACATCGTCGGCAGATGGATGAAACATGTGAAACTGTGTGAAAATGCTGACCATTGTGTAAAATAAATTGAAATACTAATAATCACCCAATCATTAATCATATGAAGAATTCACATTGCCATTCTTACAATTAACTGCATACACAAACACCTGTTTGATTGTTCTGCCAAAACTAACAAATTAAAACGAGATACTAAATATTTCTTTAAAAGAACTCCAATAGGTTCTGTAACTTTATTGTCATGTTGTGTAATTCATCCTCATAAAGAATATGGTGAACAGAACAAAATCATGTATCAAATGACTATATGACATGTATAAAATGACTCTGACGATTTATGGAGGTGATATGAAGCCGCAAAAGCTGCGCCTCATTTAGAGATCATTGGGATTCATTAACCGAAAACAGAGGCAGCTATCGTAGGCTCTATCTTGTCTCGTTAGCACAACACATTATACTGCCTTAATGAACAAATACGAACAATTGACCTCAATAAATTACATGATCAAAAAGCAATTTTTGATTACTTTTGTATGCCTCAATCAACAGGGAACATGTGTTGGAATCCTGAAAGTCTTGCACATAACAAAACAATTCCACACAAAGACAAGACCAACCACACGGGAACCTACATACTAATGATGAGATGGACACCAGGTGTAGTGATGATGAGACTGAACATAATGTGATGGAGGAGGAGATGGACACCAGGTGTAGTGATGAGACTGAACATAATGTGATGGAGGAGGAGATGGACACCAGGTGTAGTGATGATGAGACTGAACATAATGTGATGGAGAGGAGATGGACACCAGGTGTAGTGATGAGACTGAACATAATGTGATGGAGGAGGAGATGGACACCAGGTGTAGTGATGAGACTGAACATAATGTGATGGAGAGGAGATGGACACCAGGTGTAGTGATGAGACTGAACATAATGTGATGGAGAGGAGATGGACACCAGGTGTAGTGATGATGAGACTGAACATAATGTGATGGAGAGGAGATGGACACCAGGTGTAGTGATGAGACTGAACATAATGTGATGGAGGAGGAGATGGACACCAGGTGTAGTGATGAGACTGAACATAATGTGATGGAGAGGAGATGGACACCAGGTGTAGTGATGAGACTGAACATAATGTGATGGAGAGGAGATGGACACCAGGTGTAGTGATGAGACTGAACATAATGTGATGGGGAGGAGATGGACACCAGGTGTAGTGATGAGACTGAACATAATGTGATGGGGAGGAGATGGACACCAGGTGTAGTGATGAGACTGAACATAATGTGATGGGGAGGAGATGGACACCAGGTGTAGTGATGAGACTGAACATAATGTGATGGGGAGAAGATGGACACCAGGTGTAGTGATGAGACTGAACATAATGTGATGAAGAGGAGATGGACACCAGGTGTAGTGATGAGACTGAACATAATGTGATGGGGAGGAGATGGACACCAGGTGTAGTGATGATGAGACTGAACATAATGTGATGAAGAGGAGATGGACACCAGGTGTAGTGATGAGACTGAACATAATGTGATGGGGAGGAGATGGACACCAGGTGTAGTGATAATGAGACTGAACATAATGTGATGGAGGAGATGAACACCAGGTGTAGTGATGAGACTGAACATAATGTGATGGAGAGGAGATGGACACCAGGTGTAGTGATGAGACTGAACATAATGTGATGGGGAGGAGATGGACACCAGGTGTAGTGATGAGACTGAACATAATGTGATGGGGAGGAGATGGACACCAGGTGTAGTGATGAGACTGAACATAATGTGATGGAGGAGGAGATGGACACCAGGTGTAGTGATGATGAGACTGAATATAATGTGATGGTGAGGAGATGGACACCAGGTGTAGTGATGAGACTGAACATAATGTGATGGAGAGGAGATGGACACCAGGTGTAGTGATGAGACTGAACATAATGTGATGGAGAGGAGATGGACACCAGGTGTAGTGATGAGACTGAATATAATGTGATGGAGAGGAGATGGACACCAGGTGTAGTGATGATGAGACTGAATATAATGTGATGGGGAGGAGATGGACACCAGGTGTAGTGATGAGACTGAACATAATGTGATGGGGAGGAGATGGACACCAGGTGTAGTGATGAGACTGAATATAATGTGATGGAGAAGAGATGGACACCAGGTGTAGTGATGATGAGACTGAATATAATGTGATGGAGAGGAGATGGACACCAGAATATAATGTGATGGAGAGGAGATGGACACCAGGTGTAGTGATGAGACTGAATATAATGTGATGGAGAGGAGATGGACACCAGGTGTAGTGATGAGACTGAACATAATGTGATGGAGAGGAGATGGACACCAGGTGTAGTGATGAGACTGAACATAATGTGATGGGGAGGAGATGGACACCAGGTGTAGTGATGAGACTGAACATAATGTGATGGAGAGGAGATGGACACCAGGTGTAGTGATGATGAGACTGAACATAATGTGATGGAGAGGAGATGGACACCAGGTGTAGTGATGAGACTGAACATAATGTGATGGAGAGGAGATGGACACCAGGTGTAGTGATGAGACTGAACATAATGTGATGGAGAGGAGATGGACACCAGGTGTAGTGATGAGACTGAACATAATGTGATGGGGAGGAGATGGACACCAGGTGTAGTGATGAGACTGAACATAATGTGATGGGGAGGAGATGGACACCAGGTGTAGTGATGAGACTGAACATAATGTGATGGGGAGGAGATGGACACCAGGTGTAGTGATGAGACTGAACATAATGTGATGGGGAGGAGATGGACACCAGGTGTAGTGATGAGACTGAACATAATGTGATGGGGAGGAGATGGACACCAGGTGTAGTGATGAGACTGAACATAATGTGATGGGGAGGAGATGGACACCAGGTGTAGTGATGAGACTGAACATAATGTGATGGGGAGGAGATGGACACCAGGTGTAGTGATGAGACTGAACATAATGTGATGGAGGAGGAGATGGACACCAGGTGTAGTGATGAGACTGAACATAATGTGATGGGGAGGAGATGGACACCAGGTGTAGTGATGAGACTGAACATAATGTGATGGGGAGGAGATGGACACCAGGTGTAGTGATGAGACTGAACATAATGTGATGGGGAGGAGATGGACACCAGGTGTAGTGATGATGAGACTGAACATAATGTGATGGAGGAGGAGATGGACACCAGGTGTAGTGATGATGAGACTGAACATAATGTGATGGAGGAGGAGATGGACACCAGGTGTAGTGATGAGACTGAACATAATGTGATGGGGAGGAGATGGACACCAGGTGTAGTGATGAGACTGAACATAATGTGATGGAGAGGAGATGGACACCAGGTGTAGTGATGAGACTGAACATAATGTGATGGGGAGGAGATGGACACCAGGTGTAGTGATGATGAGACCGAACATAATGTGATGGGGAGGAGATGGACACCAGGTGTAGTGATGAGACTGAATATAATGTGATGGAGAGGAGATGGACACCAGGTGTAGTGATGAGACTGAACATAATGTGATGGAGGAGGAGATGGACACCAGGTGTAGTGATGAGACTGAACATAATGTGATGGGGAGGAGATGGACACCAGGTGTAGTGATGAGACTGAATATAATGTGATGGGGAGGAGATGGACACCAGGTGTAGTGATGAGACTGTACATAATGTGATGGGGAGGAGATGGACACCAGGTGTAGTGATGAGACTGAATATAATGTGATGGGGAGGAGATGGACACCAGGTGTAGTGATGAGACTGTACATAATGTGATGGGGAGGAGATGGACACCAGGTGTAGTGATGAGACTGAATATAATGTGATGGGGAGGAGATGGACACCAGGTGTAGTGATGAGACTGAACATAATGTGATGGGGAGGAGATGGACACCAGGTGTAGTGATGAGACTGAATATAATGTGATGGGGAGGAGATGGACACCAGGTGTAGTGATGAGACTGAACATAATGTGATGAAGAGGAGATGGACACCAGGTGTAGTGATGAGACTGAACATAATGTGATGGGGAGGAGATGGACACCAGGTGTAGTGATGAGACTGAACATAATGTGATGGTGAGGAGATGGACACCAGGTGTAGTGATGATGAGACTGAACATAATGTGATGGGGAGGAGATGGACACCAGGTGTAGTGATGAGACTGAACATAATGTGATGGGGAGGAGATGGACACCAGGTGTAGTGATGAGACTGAACATAATGTGATGGAGGAGGAGATGGACACCAGGTGTAGTGATGATGAGACTGAATATAATGTGATGGGGAGGAGATGGACACCAGGTGTAGTGATGAGACTGAACATAATGTGATGAAGAGGAGATGGACACCAGGTGTAGTGATGAGACTGAACATAATGTGACGGAGGAGGAGATGGACACCAGGTGTAGTGATGAGACTGAACATAATGTGATGGGGAGGAGATGGACACCAGGTGTAGTGATGAGACTGAACATAATGTGCTGGAGGAGATGAACACCAGGTGTAGTGATGAGACTGAACATAATGTGATGGGGAGGAGATGGACACCAGGTGTAGTGATGAGACTGAACATAATGTGATGGAGAGGAGATGGACACCAGGTGTAGTGATGAGACTGAACATAATGTGACGGAGGAGGAGATGGACACCAGGTGTAGTGATGAGACTGAACATAATGTGATGGGGAGGAGATGGACACCAGGTGTAGTGATGAGACTGAACATAATGTGATGGGGAGGAGATGGACACCAGGTGTAGTGATGAGACTGAACATAATGTGATGGGGAGGAGATGGACACCAGGTGTAGTGATGATGAGACTGAACATAATGTGATGAAGAGGAGATGGACACCAGGTGTAGTGATGAGACTGAACATAATGTGACGGAGGAGGAGATGGACACCAGGTGTAGTGATGAGACTGAACATAATGTGATGGGGAGGAGATGGACACCAGGTGTAGTGATGAGACTGAACATAATGTGCTGGAGGAGATGGACACCAGGTGTAGTGATGAGACTGAACATAATGTGACGGAGGAGGAGATGGACACCAGGTGTAGTGATGAGACTGAACATAATGTGATGGGGAGGAGATGGACACCAGGTGTAGTGATGAGACTGAACATAATGTGATGGGGAGGAGATGGACACCAGGTGTAGTGATGAGACTGAACATAATGTGATGGGGAGGAGATGGACACCAGGTGTAGTGATGAGACTGAACATAATGTGATGGGGAGGAGATGGACACCAGGTGTAGTGATGATGAGACTGAATATAATGTGATGGAGAAGAGATGGACACCAGGTGTAGTGATGAGACTGAACATAATGTGATGGGGAGGAGATGGACACCAGGTGTAGTGATGAGACTGAACATAATGTGATGGAGGAGGAGATGGACACCAGGTGTAGTGATGAGACTGAACATAATGTGATGGGGAGGAGATGGACACCAGGTGTAGTGATGAGACTGAACATAATGTGATGGAGAGGAGATGGACACCAGGTGTAGTGATGAGACTGAACATAATGTGATGGAGGATGAGATGGACACCAGGTGTAGTGATGAGACTGAACATAATGTGATGGAGGAGGAGATGGACACCAGGTGTAGTGATGAGACTGAACATAATGTGATGGGGAGGAGATGGACACCAGGTGTAGTGATGATGAGACTGAACATAATGTGATGGAGGAGGAGATGCGGTAGCAGCTAGAAAACCGGCGAGGACGACCACCTGAACCTGCCTGCGGGTGGCACTATAACAGCATCAGAGGGATCTGTGGCAGGGAGAGGATACTGATAACGAACTGTAATGCTGTTAAGGGCTCGATAATAAATGTTACGGACGCGAATCTCCATCCTTCTTCACAAAGAAAAAACTTTAGGAGGCTGAGGGGATGAAATGTCTCCATCGCCTCTGTATCTGCTTCAGACAGGGGATACACGTGACTATGTGGCGGTACAGCGCCTACCTGTAGCTCAATCCCCCAGGCGATGGGGAGGTCATTTAGTAGCCAATTGTTTAGAGAAGACAGTGAAAGAGAAACGCCGAAACCTGCCCACAGGTGGCGATAGAATGGCCTCAGAGGGAGCTCTGACTCCAAGATACAAATGAGGTGCCGACCTTCAATGTTTATTCAAGAGGTTGAACACAAATATGGTATAAAACATTATGGTATGTTACCCATTTTCACACATCATCCCCTTGTCTTAGGGGCTCAAATGTAATTGGACAAATTACACAATCATATAATGTTCATTTTTAATACTTGACATTTGCAGTCTGGAACACATGGACATCATTAAATCCTGGGTTTCCTCTGTGATGCTTTGCCATGCAGTTTTCTTTAATTGTCTTTTGTACGTGGGTCTTTCTGCTATAAGTACCGTCTTCAGCAAGTGAAATTAATGCTTGATCAGGTTGAGATCTGGTCACTTTAGTAATTAATGATGAAATTACAAAGGAATAGCTTACACCTGTCCATGAAACAGCTTTGGAGTCAGTTGACAAATTGCTTTTGTTCCCTTGAAAAAGAGGTTATGTATTAAAGAGCTGTCATTCCTTAACCCTTCCTTTATTACCAAATATTTTGGTAAACAGCCAAAATAACCAAACTTGCGTCAGTGTCCAATTATTTCTGGGCTTAACTGAACATTTTAAAACATATGCATAAGTATGCATTAAACTAAGGATCCATTTACACACACCTACTCTTACAGCATTGCATTATACAATTCAAAACTAGATTTTTCACATTGCTACCTCTCCTCTGTTTTATCATTAAAACTAAAATATCAAATGTGTTGAGGCCATCAGTGGCACCTGAGAAACTGCAGCATAAAGGGATACTGGCAAAACATTATTTGTACTTCTTAAACATTACACATATAACTGTCACGTAACACAGGTGAAGTGCAGGATGTAAATAACTAAATGCAGAGATGATTCTCATTGAGGTTATTTAATAAAAATAAGCACAACGAACAAAACCGGATTGAATGGAAAATAAAGTGCGCTTGATAGCGCCTACTAAAATACAAATCAGCCAGCCAGTAACATACATTTATCAAACAATGAACTGCACCCAAACCCAGAAACAGAGAGAACTAAGCACAAATACTAATTATATAAACGAGGACCAGGTGAGAACAACAAAGAAACAATCTGAGGTGCATTTACAGGTGCAAAGTCAAATAATGTACAACCAAAATAACGAAAAGAGAACAACTCATCACATTAATCATTCAGAGTCTCTGGGGTTTTATTGTGGAGACAGTCCAGAATTCTGGCCACAGTATAAATGAAAGAGCCCTGTATTTAAATAAAAATGCATTTATTTCACAATTACCATCCACTGTTTCAGTCATACTCTTAACCTCTCCCGTGGTAATTTATTTGACAACCAATCAGATGAGGACTGTTTTCCTTTTCCATTTGTAACCACAGCTCCCAGTGACAACACACGGACACACACAGGGTTGTTAACAATGTTACCAGCGGGCAGCTGAGTCCTGAGTCTCTCCGTTTGATGTCTGCTTCTTCATTAAGCTCTAAGCCCAGCGCTCTGTGAGGATGACACGCTAGCACTGCAGAGGGAGACAGACGCAGACAGAATAAACACACTAGTGCTTCCGTTGGTTTATTCATCAGGGGTGTCTCTTCACATTTGTGTTGGTTCAGAGCACAGCTGGCTGGCTCCTAATTGACTGAATCTGGAGCTGTTCTAGGGACTTTCCCATCGAGGGCTTTTTGAAGGGTCTGCGGCTGTGATGAGTCCTGAGGGCCAGCGCAGTATTCTTGTTTTATTAATGAAACTTACCCAGTAAATGGGTCTCTAAAACAACAGTGTTACTGTGACTTTTTGATGAATGAAAAAAAACAAGTTTATTATAAAATCAAGATGCCCGGCTTGCTGGAAATGTCTGCTGTGTATTATAGTGGGGTTGTTATCAACCACAGTCACCAGTGAATGAGATGAAATCCTTTGTAATCACCATTTTTAATATCATCGATGATAACTTGGGGCTCACTTGTCCCCACGAAGAAAGTGGCTTGTGGACTTCGGATCAATATCTGTCAGTCTCTAAGTCATGTAATGTCTCAGGCATGTCTGGACTACAGCCAATACACCGAGATGTATTATTGTAATGACCTGGGGTCAGATATTATGACAAACCTAGTGTCAGATATTATGACAGACATGGGGTCAGATATTATGACAAACCTAGTGTCAGATATTATGACAGACATGGGGTCAGATATTCTGACAGACCTGGGGGTCACACAGTCAGATATTATGACAGATCTGGGGTCAGATATTATGACAGACCTGGGGTCAGATATTATGACAGACCTGGGGTCAGATATTCTGACAGACCTTGGGGTCACAGTCAGATATTCTGACAGACCTGGGGTCAGTTATTCTGACAGACCTGGGGGTCACACAGTCAGATATTCTGACAGACCTGGGGTCAGTTTTTCTGACAGACCTGGGGTCAGTTATTCTGACAGATCTGGGGTCAGTTATTCTGACAGACCTGGGGTCAGTTATTCTGACAGACCTGGGGTCAGATATTCTGACAGACCTGGGGTCAGATCTGGGGGTCATGCAGAGGACAATGCAGATTGACTCAGCTCCGTCCACAGTTGGTTGGAAGAATGTTAGTGAGGGTTGCTTTGTCTCGTCACGCTCTGTCGACTTTGTAAAGGTGACTTGCTCAATTGGGGATGTTGGCAGGGGAATGCGTCCTCCGCTTTGTTCTGTGTCCAATTGGTTGATGAAAACAATTCCTGGTTGAGCGAGCAGCGCTGTGATTGTTTCATCTGCAGACATTCACTCTAAGGAGGTCTTAATTGAGTTTGCAGAGTTTTAGGGATCATTATCATGAGGAAAGAGTTTTCTTGTCAATTTGTTTTCCCAAAAGTAGAACATGACGACTCAAAATCAGATTGTATTCATTATTCCACAGAGGTTGACTAGATCTGTTACAAAACGTGTTAAAATGCACAGCCAGAGCTTGAAACGGCAGCCTCCTTCCTTTAAAAAAAAACACAGACAGGCATCAATATTTTTCAAAAGAAATCTGGATCTGACAAACTAGAATGTTGAATGTTGATTGGACTTTTGGGGATTTATTCCTGTAAGGGACTGCGTTCTCCTTTTGGGATCTATTCCTGTAAGGGACTGCGTTCTCCTTTTGGGATCTTTTCCTGTAAGGGACTGCGTTCTCCTTTTGGGATCCATTCCTGTAAGGGACTGCGTTCTCCTTTTGGGATCTTTTCCTGTAAGGGACTGCGTTCTCCTTTTGGGATCTATTCCTGTAAGGGACTGCGTTCTCCTTTTGGGATCTTTTCCTGTAAGGGACTGCGTTCTCCTTTTGGGATCTATTCCTGTAAGGGACTGCGTTCTCCTTTTGGGATCTTTTCCTGTAAGGGACTGCGTTCTCCTTTTGGGATTTATTCCTGTAAGGGACTGCGTTCTCCTTTTGGGATCTATTCCTGTAAGGGACTGCGTTCTCCTTTTGGGATTTATTCCTGTAAGGGACTGCGTTCTCCTTTTGGGATTTATTCCTGTAAGGGACTGCATTCTCCTTTTGATCAACTGATGGAAATATCTGATATTTGTGTGTCATAATTCAGTGGACTTGGTCCCATCACCTGAAGTTACCATTGACTTGTTTAACCAAGTCAAACATTATTTGTTAATACTGGAACATAGATCTGGGAGGTGGGTCGGTATGCTGGTCCTTCTGTTTGTACGTAGCTCCTTATTTACCAAAAGCCAGGGTGAATTTGCATGGGAAATATTTCAGCAGCCTTCAGAGGATGAGGTTTCTATTGTGGGCGGGAAGAGGAATGTAAAGCCGGAGGCGAACTGCAGAAATATACAGAGGATGTGTGTTTCCTGGAATGACTGACAGTAATTGTTTTGAGGTGTGGCCGGTGTTTTGAAGCCCAGCCAGTGTGTCACACCCAAACCTGAGCCCATTATAACAGAGACACAGCTTCATCAAAGGCTTCAAACCACACAAAAACTCGCTGTCAGAACGTCTGTCAGCAGGGCTCTGCCGAGCTCAGGCACTTATTTTCTCTCCTTCCTCTTTTCCCCCTCTTTCTTCTTTTTCCTCTGCTACACTCTTTTCTTTCCAGAGTAATTGCTATATTGTGTAAACAGCCATCACTACTGCCCAAAGGTTGGTCCCTAAAAGCCTTCCTGTTCACCCCTACACTTCACCTCCTGCTCCTCATTTCTAAGACAACGTTCTCGCCTGCACACTTTCTAGAAATAGAAACCCTTACATTTTCAGTAGCTGTAATAACTATTCTGGAGAAGTATCAGAAAGACGACAACACATTGTGTGTGGTTCAATGACACAACTCTTCTTCAGTTTGAATAGTGAGAGGAACTGTCACGGTGTAGTGAAGTGTATCAGGAGGAATGATGGAGCCACAGCCCAGGAACCAGTAGCGTTGGTGGTTTTTAATATATAGTCTCTCACCACAGCACAAGTACACACTAGTACTTTAATCAAAATAAGAAAGCTTGCGACACAGCGCATATAGGAATCAAAGAGTTGAAACGGGCCATCCTTAGGCTGCAGAAACAGATCCACCAGAGAGATGGCAGGAACATTACGATCAACAGTTTGGTACATTCTGAGAGAAAATAAAATCGCACTGGTGAGCTCTGCAACACAGAAAAGCCTGGATGTTCACAAAAGACAACATCCAGTCAACTAAAGAACACACTACATGTAGGAGTGTAGCAGTTTCATTGATTAATCCAAGTACATATGCAAATATAAATATACTTGGCCGAATGCCACATAATAATTGTGATGAGGTGGCTATTAGTGTTGTTTTCTAATAACTGTGTGCACCTTTGAATGCTTTTTGGGGTTTGATATTCGCGGGAATAATTAGAGGGTTATTTTGGTGTTAGTTGGAGTTCGACATGGAAAAGAATGGAGCCATACCATTTATAGACAGCTAACTATCTCTCTTTTGTTTTCTATTATGTCGTATTTTCACTTCAATGTTGTTCAGTATTTTGATAAGTTGATACTTTGTGCCAATTATTATTCGTTACGAAGTCAAATTAAAACAACTTGATCGAAGTATCCTGTGGATTCATGGAAAGGAAATAGTGACACTCTTGATTGATTAAACTAAGGCTACAAAACGATGGAAACTCTACACTACAGGAGGTGCAAATCATTCATAAGACTCAAGAATAGAAAGGCCAGATTAAACCTTGCTATAAAATATTTAAAAAATGACAGCCCAGTTCTGAAACAGCATTCTTTAAACAGATGAATCTAAGGTCAACCTGTACCAAAATGATGGGATGAAAAAATTATGTCAAAGGCCTGGAACGACTCATGATCCAAAGCATATCTGTAAAACATGGTGGAGGCAGTGTGATGGCATGGGCATGTATGGTGGAGGCAATGTGATGGCATGTATGGTGGAGGTAGTGTGATGCCATGGGCATGTATGGTGGAGGCAGTGTGATGGCATGGGCATGTATGGTGGAGGCAGTGTGATGGCATGGGCATGTATGGTGGAGGCAGTGTGATGGCATGGGCATGTATGGTGGAGGCAGTGTGATGGCATGGGCATGTATGGTGGAGGCAGTGTGATGGCATGGGCATGTATGGTGGAGGCAGTGTGATGGCATGGGCATGTATGGTGAAGGCAGTGTGATGGCATGGGGACGCTTCACTTTACAGATGGACAAAGACCCAAAATATACTTTGTAAGCAACCCGAGCAACCCGTTTTTATGGCAAAGAAATGGAATTGAGTCAATCACATGATTTCAACCCGATAAAGCATGGATTTCACTTGCTGAAGACAAAACTTAAGGCAGAAAGACCCATGAACAAACAACAACTGAAGACAAAGCATCACAAAGGAAGAAACCCAGCGTTTGTTGAAGTCCATGTATTCCAGACTTCTAGCAGTCATTGCCTGCAAAGGATTCTCTACTAAGTATTAAAAATGAACAATTTATTTATGATTGAGTTAATTTGTCCAATAACATTGTTTGTTTTAATAATAAATACCAAGAACAGAATACCCGCTGACACAGTTAACTGACACAGTTAAATGAAACGGCTAACTGACATGGCTAAATGAAGCGGCTAACTGACAGTTAAATGAAGAGGCTAACTGACACTTAAATGAAATGGCTAACTGACACAGTTAAATGAAACGGCTAACTGACATGGTTAAATGAAGCGGCTAACTGACACGGCTAAATGAAGCGGCTAACTGACACGGCTAAATGAAGCGGCTAACTGACACGGCTAAATGAAGCGGCTAACTGACACTGTTAAATGAAACGGCTTACTGACATGTCGAAATTACATGAATAACTGTGAAGCAATGACTTAAAAAACATTTTGCAAGGTGTTCAAGTTCTCAACTGACAATGAAGGGAATTAAATATTTCCTCTTAAACTGATTTTTTTTTCTCACTGTGCCTGTACCCAGAGCAGTCTGAGGGTAGGAACAAAAAAGGACAGAGGTAGACAAAGATGACACTGGGAGGAAGACAAAATAAAAGGATCAAAGAAGAATTCTTGTACAACCAGAATAGAGTTCATAGAGCCATTTTTGTGTGTATCACACAAGACGCAATCCATACACACAGACACAGACACAGACAGACACAGACACAGACAGACACAGACAGACACAGACACAGACAGACACAGACAGACACAGACAGACACAGACAGACACAGACAGACACAGGCACAAACACAGACAGACACAGACACAGACAAACACCAGACTCACCTAGGAATTCAGTCGCTGTTGTCTGGAAACATGGCTGCCTGTAGACTGAGGAGTTTAAAGTGTCCTACACACAGTGATGTTCTGTCTGTTTGTTCTGCGGCTACACTCACATACAAGCTACGTCTAGCTCTCAAGCCATCTCAGCAGATAAACACTGCCATTAAAATATGGCCCCGTTGACATCAGATTTAGGTCTTTTTGTCTTCTTTTTTGCTTCTGGGTCTAATTCCAAAGCTCAAACAATTTATCATAATGATATTGTAAATCTGAATTTCCTATACTCGCTGTGTACATTTATAGAGATATAGAATTTCACTTGTTGTGTGAAGGTGCTGACATTGCTAGACAACATTGAAACAGAATATATAATAGAGACTAGACAAAATCTGACAGTTTTGCTCATACTTAACCTCGTCTACGAGATGCTTTCAGATCTGTATTAAGTGTGTAGGCTGGGACAAAGGGGTATGAAGTTCAATTAAAGGGTCCATCGTTAGCCTCCCAATGCCAGACACAGGACTGAGAACCCCAGGGGGAAATGAATGGAAGGCTTTTGAACTACTTTGGGGCTTTTGTGGCTGGAAACGAAGCCCAGCTGTGTGTGTGTCTGTGGCCGGCAGACACACGCCAATATGTGGGTGGAGTGGATGAATATCTCAGCATGTCAGTTTCGGCTCACTGCCCCCATTCATAGGAGGGCCACAACAAGCGCTAAACCACCCCACCACCCCACCACCCCGGCCCCCATTTATAGGAGGGCCACAACAAGCACTAAACCACCCCACCACCCCGGCCCCCATTCATAGGAGGGCCACAACAAGCACTAAACCACCCCACAACCCCACCACCCCGGCCCCCATTCATAGGAGGGCCACAACAAGCACTAAACCACCGCACCTCCCCACCACCCCGGCCAAACACGTTTCTATTCTTTATCTCTCTCTCTCCTCTCCCTCCTTTCTCTCCTCCTCTCTGTCCTCTTCCTCCCCTCTCTCCTCTTCCTCCTCTCCTCCCTCCTCTCCCTCCTCTCCCTCCTCTTCCTCCCCTCTCTCCTCTCCCTCCTCTCTCTCCTCTCCCTCCTCTCCCTCCTCTCTCTCCTCTCCCTCCCTCCCTCCTCTCTCTCCTCTCCCTCCCCTCCCTCCTCTCTCTCCTCTCTCTCCTCTCCCTCCTCTCCCTCCTCTCTCTCCTCTCCCTCCTCTCCCTCCTCTCTCTCCCTCTGTCTCCTTTCTTTTTCGGCCTGGATATCTTTTGTCTCGAACTAACATAAATGTATTCATGTTTCGACGCCAGCAGAATCTGACCACTTGACACGTCCTGCTAAACAATGTCAGAGCAACATGTATGTTTGCATTGTGTTGAAATGAAAGGCCTTAGCCCTTGAAAATAATGAATGAAGCTGTTTTAATTGTATTTCAATGTCATTACTTAATACTGTCTGTCAATCTCAATCTTATATTTAGAAATGATTCAGATTGGCACAACACAAGATTTCTCTCATAATATTCTCTTAATTTTCAGATGTACTTGCTGTATGACTTTAGATTTCTCTAATTATTGTTAGAGTCTGTATGAGCTTGCTCTATAATTTAGATTATTTTTATAGCTAGCCAATTTTGAAATGTCCAGACCACCCAAAACACCTATAAAAGTATTTACATGAACTCTAAATTATTATCATGTCACAGTACTTGCGGGTGAAATGCAGGGAAAGCGAAACGTAGGGATCACCATTTTTTTAGAACCAAAGCTCTGGAGCGCTATATGCAGGGGCCGGCTCTGGAACACTATATGCAGGGGCCGGCTCTGGAACACTATATGCAGGGGCCGGCTCTGGAACACTATATGCAGGGGCCGGCTCTGGAACACTATATGCAGGGGCCTGCTCTGGAACACTATATGCAGGGGCCTGCTCTGGAACACTATATGCAGGGGCCGGCTCTGGAACACTATATGCAGGGGGCGGCTCTGGAACACTATATGCAGGGGCCTGCTCTGGAACACTATATGCAGGGGCCGGCTCTGGAACACTATATGCAGGGGCCGACTCTGGAACACTATATGCAGGGGCCGACTCTGGAGCGCTATATACAGGGGCCGGCCCTGGAACACTATATGCAGGGGCCGGCTCTGGAACACTATATACAGGGGCCGGCTCTGTACCGCAATATGCAGGGGCCGGCTCTGGAACACTATATACAGGGGCCGGCTCTGTAACGCTATATGCAGGGGCCAACTCTGGAACGCTATATACAGGGGCCAGCTCTGTAACGCAATATGCAGGGGCCGGCTCTGGAACGCTATATGCAGGGGCCGGCTCTGGAACACTATATTCAGGGGCCGGCTCTGGAACACTATATGCAGGGGCCGGCTCTGGAACACTATATGCAGGGGCCGACTCTGGAACACTATATGCAGGGGCCGACTCTGGAGCGCTATATACAGGGGCCGGCCCTGGAACACTATATGCAGGGGCCGGCTCTGGAACACTATATACAGGGGCCGGCTCTGTACCGCAATATGCAGGGGCCGGCTCTGGAACACTATATACAGGGGCCGGCTCTGTAACGCTATATGCAGGGGCCAACTCTGGAACGCTATATACAGGGGCCAGCTCTGTAACGCAATATGCAGGGGCCGGCTCTGGAACGCTATATGCAGGGGCCGGCTCTGGAACACTATATTCAGGGGCCGGCTCTGGAACGCTATATGCAGGGGCCTGCTCTGGAGCGCTATATGCAGGGGCCGGCTCTGTAGCACTATATGCAGGGGCCAGCTCTGGAACACTATATGCAGGGGCCGGCTCTGGAACGCTGTATCCAGAGGCCGACTCTGGAACACTATATGCAGGGGTCAGCTCTGGAACGCTATATGCAGGGGCCGACTCTGTAACGCTATATGCAGGGGCCGACTCTGTAACGCTATATGAAGGGGCCGGCTCTGGAACGCAATATGCATGGGCCGGCTCTGGAACACTATATACAGGGGCCGGCTCTGTAACGCTATATGCAGGGGCCGACTCTGGAACGCTATATACAGGGGCCGGCTCTGGAACACTATATGCAGGGGCCGGCTCTGGAACACTATATGCAGGGGCCTGCTCTGGAACACTATATACAGGGGCCGGCTCTGTAACGCAATATGCAGGGGCCGGCTCTGGAACACTATATGCAGGGGCCGGCTCTGGAACGCTATATGCAGGGGCCGGCTCTGGAACACTATATGCAGGGGCCGACTCTGGAACGCTATATGCAGGGGCCGGCTCTGGAACGCTATATGCAGGGGCCGGCTCTGGAACGCTATATGCAGGGGCCGACTCTGGAACGCTATATGCAGGGGCCGGCTCTGGAGTGCTATATGCAGGGACTGGCTCTGGAACGCTATATGCTGGGGCCGACTCTGGAACGCTATATGCAGGGGCCGGCTCTGGAACGCTATATGCAGGGGCCGACTCTGGAACGCTATATGCAGGGGCCGGCTCTGGAGTGCTATATGCAGGGGCCGGCTCTGGAGTGCTATATGCAGGGGCTGGCTCTGGAGTGCTATATGCAGGGGCTGGCTCTGGAACGCAGTAGGCGGGGGGCGGCTCTGGTACCTTCAGCCATGCCCTCTATCACTTCCCAGCCACCTCCAGGAGCTGGTCATTTAGTCCCTTTTGAGGGTGGCTGGAATGAGTCTCTCCATCACAGTAGCTGTGGCAGGGCACTAGGTGGCTCTAGTGGTGGTTCCAGGGGCGTGGGTGACGCTGGACCCACAGGTGGTACTGCTCGGCGTCTAGAGAGGTTACCGGGCGTAGATAGTTTTCTGGAGTCACCTGTTGGTGGGTCCAATGTGCCTTTTAGTCCCCCGTGGTCTTCCAAGAACACCCCTTCAGCCCCCCCTAAAAATATTTTGGGGTTGCCTCCGGGGTGCTCCTTTGTCCTTCGGAGGACCGCGGACCAGCTGTATCTGGCCCTGGAAGCCATCCCAGCTGTGTATTATCAAAACAAACTAGGCAACCAAACGGAACAAGCCGCGTACACCCCAGTAACCGAACCCAGAGTGAGAACAAAAGGTTCCCACTCGTGACATATCAGGGGGGAAAGACTTGAATTGGGGAAAAGAAACATACAATTATAATGGATTTAATGAAGAGTTTTTTACACTTATAAAAATAATGCCACAAATTTGAAAAATATTCTAAACTAATTACAATTATAGAACAAAAAATAATTGATTGCATAACTATTATCCCCTCTGATATGAAACTCCAAAATAAGCTGCAGTGTTGAAAATGTATTTATACCTACAAATAATTATCTATTCATTGATATCTGTATTTCATTTATTTATGTTAATAATTTATTTCTGTATTTATTTATTTCTGTATTTCATTGTCCTTAAGCTGATGAGGAGTTTTATTCAATTCTTCAGCTTTTCCAATCAAGCTAATTAGTGGTTCTATCTTCCACGAGATTGGCTTGATTGCTATGGCAGAACGTTTAGGAAATAAAAAATAAATAAATACAGAAATAAATACAAAAATAAAGTTACCAATAAATGTATGGATGCCTACAAATATTTTATAAAATTCATTGTAAATGTCTAAATAAATATTTATTATCTATTAATTTATTTCCATCGTAATTTTTTCTCTATATATTATCCATGTCCTTATACTAATGAGAGGGCGGGACACAAACATTTGACCATAGCAATAAGGACCAGACAGGTAGATAGAGTCTGACAGAATTTGGGGTCTCCTTAGTGGCGACTTCAGCCACAGAGGCCGCTTGAGTTTTATGGCTCTGTTATTGGCCAGCCGTAGCTCACCGGCAGCGAACGGCTTGGGCTCGCCGGCAGGACATAAATAAATAAAAACAAAAATAAATGATGATATATTATATTTGTATGTATAAATATTATGATTGAAACATTTATTTTTTTAAATATTTATTTCTAAATATGGCAGGTTTGGTCCTCCATAGGTTTTTTGTGAAATACACCTGTCTCAGGGATGTCCAACAGTTGGCTGGCGCAATTCTTAAACATTTACATCATGAACACAAAGAAACATTCAAAGAAAATGCAAATCTGAAATTAAAGCATTATGGTGGCTGCATCATGCTATGGGGATTCTTCTCAGCAACAGGGCACGGGAGACTGGTCAGGATTTAGGTACGGATGAATGGAGCAAAATACAGGTGCAAATCAAACCCAGTGTTCAAATGAGTCAAAGACTAGGCCTCAATCCAATATTTGGAAAGGAATGAGAATATTTGGAAAATAATTAACATTTCCATTCACTAAAGGTCCCATATGCAATTTTACAAAGAAAATTGAGCCAGAAATGGTTGTGCACATATATACAAAGCTAGGAGAGATAAATCCAAATAAATTCATGGTTATTCACTGTTAAGGGTTATTAATACAATATTACAGGACTGTATGTGTTAATAAGAGTATAGAGGGTTATTGATACAATATTACAGGACTGTCTGTGTAAATAAGAGTATAGAGGGTTATTGATACAATATTACAGGACTGTATGTGTTAATAAGAGGGTTATTGATACAATATTACAGGACTGTCTGTGTTAATAAGAGTATAGAGGGTTATTGATACTATATTACAGTACTGTATGTGTTAATAAGAGCATAGAGGGTTATTGATACAATATTACAGGACTGTCTGTATTAATAAGAGTATAGAGGGTTATTGATACAATATTACAGGACTGTATGTGTTAATAAGAGGGTTATTGATACAATATTACAGGACTGTCTGTGTTAATAAGAGTATAGAGGGTTATTGATACAATATTACAGTACTGTATGTGTTAATAAGAGCATAGAGGGTTATTGATACAATATTACAGGACTGTCTGTCTTAATAAAAGGGTTATTGATACAATATTACAGGACTGTCTGTGTTAATAAGAGTATAGAGGGTTATTGATACAATATTACAGTACTGTATGTGTTAATAAGAGCATAGAGGGTTATTGATACAATATTACAGGACTGACTGTTTTAATAAGATTATAGAGGGTTATTGATACAATATTACAGGACTGGTTGTGTTAATAAGAGTATAGAGGGTTATTGATACAATATTACAGGACTGACTGTGTTAATAAGAGTATAAAGGGTTATTGATACAATATTACAGGACTGTCTGTGTTAATAAGCGTATAGAGGGTTATTGATACAATAATACAGGCACTTCGGTGTGATATATCAAAAAAGTCTAATGTGTTGCAATATAGAAATTGAGATTGATTTATAGTTCCCAGACAGACTTGTTTTCGAGAAGCTTTTGTTCCTTCAGACAGACTGACTTCCCCTATTGTCCCTGTCTACTCTGCCTGACCATGTAGTTGTCAACCACCAACCACTAACCGCTGGTACAGGCCACCCAGAGCTTCTCTCAGGAGCAGATCCTCACTAGACTGTAACGAATACAAACTCATGTGTCATCCACACTGTTCACCCACCACACCACAGATCTAGAAGTGTAGAGGCTGAAGTCATCAGGAGCAGTGAGAACAGGATATGAATTAGCTGTTATTTCTGACCTGAGTCACATGGTAAACCACTCAACCAATGAATCCTCATCTAAATAGAACCCCACGCCAGAATGGAACTGAGCCTTATCCACCAGGAGTGGGGTTCTCCCATGAGATAGGCTTCCTGTCCAAGCAGGAAGGGGCTGATATTAGATGGTTTAGGGCTGAGGTTTTATTTTTTCATTTTGTGGAGGATGATGTGTTCAGTGTATATTATGAAATGGTGAACTAAAACACGCTTGTGTATTTTGATATGGTTCATTGCTATATCTAAAAATTACATTTAATCCACCAATATATTAAATGTAATAGCAACATTTAGACTTCCATGGCAGTAAGTCACACCAAATACTGGAAGGCATTGCTGGATAGAAGATGATCAGCTTTAAGCAAACACAATTTTTTCATGGATTAAGGTTGAAGTTTAAACTCATCAGACAAACTGTAACATTTACGTATTGATATTGGGGCCGTACATTTGAGACATTCATTTGTAGTAATCAGACATTTCTTAACTTTACTCTCCATCTTCCTGATTCATGTAGACTTGATTCCTGATTCCTCACCTAACTAGTGTATGGAACCTCCATTAAGGGCCAAATTCATTACATACTGATTCCTCACCTAACTAGTGTATGGAACCTCCATTAAGGGCCAAATTCATTACATACTGATTCCTCACCTAACTAGTGTATGGAACCTCCATTAAGGGCCAAATTCATTACATACTGATTCCTCACCTAACTAGTGTATGGAACCTCCATTAAGGGCCAAATTCATTACATACTGATTCCTCACCTAACTAGTGTATGGAACCTCCATTAAGGGCCAAATTCATTACATACTGATTCCTCACCTAACTAGTGTATGGAACCTCCATTAAGGGCCAAATTCATTACATACTGATTCCTCACCTAACTAGTGTATGGAACCTCCATTAAGGGCCAAATTCATTACATACTGATTCCTCACCCAACTAGTGTATGGAACCTCCATTAAGGGCCAAATTCATTACATACTGATTCCTCACCTAACTAGTATATGGAACCTCCATTAAGGGCCAAATTCATTACATACTGATTCCTCACCTAACTAGTGTATGGAACCTCCATTAAGGGCCAAATTCATTACATACTGATTCCTCACCTAACTAGTGTATGGAACCTCCATTAAGGGCCAAATTCATTACATACTGATTCTTCACCTAACTAGTGTATGGAACCTCCATTAAGGGCCAAATTCATTACATACTGATCACTACCATAATACTACCATGCCGTACTACTATACCAGAACTACTACCAGAATACTACAATACTAGAACTACTACAATAATACTACCATGCCATACTACTATACTAGAACTATTACCATAATACTACCATGCCGTACTACTATACTAGAACTACTGCATACTGTACTACTATACTAGCACTACCACAATACTAGACTACTACCGTAATACTACCATACCACTATACTCAAACTACTACCATAAAATTCAAAGGTATGTATTTCAGGAATGTGTGGGCATGGAATGAATTTTGTAATGACAGCATTAACATCGCTTTGGTGGATTTTAATGAATCCCAGCCTAACTCTCAAACTAGAAGTATTTTCAACCCACTGAACTGTTAAAGATGTAGACAGACAGGGAGGGAAACCGGCATTTGTTAAACACAACGTTTGAAAAATAACAGACCCAGAACCTACTTAATTATATGGTTGTATATTGTATGCTGGTCACATTAAAACTTTAACATTTCTCTCATTTGAAGAAAAAATAAACATGGAATTTTTTAAGCAGATTACTTTTATTGAACAGTATCAATCTACAGTCTTAAACGGAATAGTAGAAAATAACTATTCAAACATGGAACATACAGTAACCTCAATTTCATCCACAGGTTTGGCCTTTATGGTCCTAAACATGTTTAGGATTATGTACACAGAATCTTAATTTTTTTATTGAAAAGCTTTGTTGTCCTTCAAAAGGTTCAGAAATTAAGTCACATGCTCGTGTGAGCAAATTCAACAATACAGCAAAATATAAGAAACAAATATTCTTAAAAACAATGTGCAAAAGCAGCCACGGTCTAATGTTTGTATAGAAATATAATTGGATTTCACACATCAGAGAACCTTCAACATCATCATGAGGCTTATTCAAATGCAGAGTTCTTCAACTATTGATTTTCATTTTCTTCTAAACTTGTGAAAATCCCCGTCAGCTTTGCCACTAACATTACATAGCTTAACTGGCCGGATCTCAGCTCGCTATCTTACGTTTTGATAGTAACAAACTTTTTTTTTTAAACGGTTTTTAAACCACATTGTTTGGACTGGATGTGTATTTTTTATATGTGCATACTCTATAAGTAGAATCACTATGATACCTTAATCATGAGATTCCACACTAGGAAGTGAGATGTTTTGATGACATGGGCAACATGCATACGTTTTGCCTTGACAGAACCACGTTTAAAACCAATATCAAAAACAGCGTATTGCATCGATAATGACATGTAAAATGCTAAAATGTATCTATTAAGCAAACTTGATATCAGTTTTGCAAATGTCATTGTTATTTATGTTATTCAAACTGAACTATCATCCCAATAACTCCTGTCAATGGCTGGATGTATTATTGTTGCATTCAAGTTTAAGTCTAAATTAAGTCAGATTTTTTAATTAAGTCAGATTTTTAATCTGTGCTTATATCTTTCCATTCAAAAAGTGTATTTTATTTTGAATTGACAGATTGTTGTACTCACTCGCCAATTTTATCTCTAACAAAAACTAAAAGAATCAATTTGGCACATACCACTAAGCACAGAGTGAAAATAAGGAAGTATAAACATTTGATAAACTTCCCTGTTAAGAGATTAGTCTAACAAAGAACTGAGCATTTTCATAGACACACAGGAGAACACAACATGGGTGATATATACATAATGCATATAAGTGCATAAACCCTGAGGCGTAAACATGAAGCAAAGAAATCACAAAATGTATATTCAGTCATGAGTCTCATTCTTAGCTTAGCGTTTTAAAAATAGAATACAAATTTAAAAAAAGAATACAAATATAGTTGACCAAAATTGAGGGAAGCTTGAGTGCGAGTGATGCAGATTTTTCGTAACAAGTTTGTAACAAAATGTTGTAGACGCCATGTTGATAGAACATATGCCCTTTGCAGAAAAAGCTAACATGTCCTTTTTATCTGTGCCAAACTTGGTGTAGAACCACAGCCACAAGTCTGCGTTGGCACCTTGCTAATGACAAAGTATATCCCTCCCTTTCTGGTTTGGTAGTTGTCTGTATACTGTCGTGCACAGCATTCTGTTGTAGCTCAGGGCCAGCCGAAAGCTACATGGAAAGTTCCAGTTGATCCTGCAGGGCAAACATCAGAGGCTTCTCATCTCCATGAGAACTCTCTTCTTGTCACCTGATCTTGGGTCCTTTGGGCATTCTGCCACATGTGATTCTCTTCTGACTGTGTGCCAGGAGGAGAAAGGACAACATCTACACTCCTCAACCCACTCCCATGCAGCATTCCACAGCCACCGAAGGGAGACACTGCATTCCAGACATCACTGCTGATCTGGAGAGAGAAGACAGAAAAAGAGGACATTTCTGTGAGAACCTGTCACATGACTAGCTGCTCATACACAGGGGCTAAGAATGTAGACACTTTGGTCCAGACAATAGAGAAACGGCTTATCATACCAGCATACCACATTATCAGGCATACCAACACACCACATTATCAGGCATACCAACACACCACATTATCAGGCATACCAACAAACCACATCATCAGGCATACCAACACACCACATTATCAGGCATACCAACACACCACATTATCAGGCATACCAACAAACCACATTATCAGGCATACCAACACACCACATTATCAGGCATACCAACACACCACATTATCAGGCATACCAACATACCACATTATCAGGCATACCAACACACCACATTATCAGGCATACCAACACACCACATTATCAGGGATACCAGCTTCACATTATCAGGCATACCAACATACCACATTGACACATTGAGAATATTATTACTTTAGGAGGTCTGTCCGTTACATAGGTTTGTTTTCCTGACATCTTATTGAGCTAATTACAATAGTGGATAGTACTAATAATAAGGTAGAGCATAAGGACAAGGTTGCATAACCTTAATACAAATCTGCTGCTAAACCTCAAGCTTGGGTTTTCCTCACATATTGCTGTCTTTTTTCTCTATGCCATCATTTGTAGACAATCCATGCAAAAGCCATCCTGTTTCTATTGGCCGATGTGCTCAAGTATCCAGTTTATATTGGCTGATGTGTTCAAGCATCCTGTTTCTATTGGCCGATGTGGTCAAGCATCCTCAAGCATCCACATTTTCTGAGATAGTGATTTGGGGGTTTCATTAGTTGTCAGTAATAATCATCAAAATTAAAAGGAATGAACACTTGAAATATATCAGTCTGTGTGGAATGAATGTATACATTATACAAGTTCACCTTTTTGAATGGAATTACTGAAATAAATCTACTTTTTGATGATATTCTAATAATATGACCAGCACCTGTACAATATCACTGTTTCACAACTATAGTGCCTTTAAAGCTTCTCCGCGGCAACGAGGTCAATGTGATCAGTTCTCACCGCAATTACAGCCATCAGAAACCAAACCCAGAAACTGACAACACGGAACCTTAGTTATCACAGAGAGTCTCAGCCTGTTTCAACCTGCCCAGAAAGCATCAGAATACCACTTGAGTTCCACGTGTTTGCTCTTGGTTGGTCTTCCACCTATTTACACCAGGCAGGACAAACCTGTGAGTCTGGTTAAACAAACTGCAAGCCATTGTATTCTATTGTTTTGCTTTGGGCCTTTGAGTTTAGTTGAGTATGCATGCATTTGTACCAGAAGCAGTCATAAGACCTCATAACACACAGGGCCCATCATAACTCACTGTATTACAAATTCCTCTCTCACATACGGAGAATTGGCAGCCATAACTCAACCTTTGATCATATTCATTTGAGAGGAAGTTACCAGCCCAAGCATGCGTTTGATGATAAGAAATACTTCCTACTCTGAGTCAGGACAAACCGTCCGTCAGGACAAACCGTCAGGACGACAAAACAAAACAGTCAGAACAAACGGTCACACAGCCTTCAAAGGGAATCCAATGACATACGCTGCATCAGTAAACTCAACGCTTGGCTTGGCTTTCAGAAAGTGTGTCGTCCCACGACTGTGCTCATTAGACCGTTCCCTAAGTCTTCCAATTACCCAGAATGCCATACCATCTCTGGAAGCCGCCTCTGCAACAGCATAGCCTAGACAATGTTTACAAAGAACCAGTGGTAGGTATGCTGACATTTAAATCACATAAAGTTGTAACAACCTGGATCATATACATTAGTGTGTTTTCTCTTTATTAGACTTACACAGACAGTATACTAAGACACATTAGCCTAGCATTACATTAGTGTGTTTTCTCTTTATTAAACTTACACAGACAGTATACTAAGACACATTAGCCTAGCATTACATTAGTGTGTTTTCTCTTTATTAAACTTACACAGACAGTGTACTAAAATACATTAGCCTAGCATTACATTAGTGTGTTTTGTATTAGACTTACACAGACAGTATACTAAGATACATAAGCCTAGCATTACATTAGTGTGTTTTCTCTTTATTAAACTTACACAGACAGTATACTAAGATACATAAGCCTAGCATTACATTAGTGTGTTTTCTCTTTATTAAACTTACACAGACAGTGTACTAAAATACATTAGCCTAGCATTACATTAGTGTGTTTTGTATTAGACTTACACAGACAGTATACTAAGATACATAAGCCTAGCATTAGCAGCTATGTAACAATGTATCCGATCATTAGTGGTGATGACTCATCTGGTGTAAAGTATTATTCAAATGAGTCATTTAAAGCACCGGTTTCCTTTCCCGGATATTGTTAAGCACCATGGAAAAAAGGGCAATAAAAAACAGATTAGATTTGTGGAGGTAATGCCATGCCTAGGGCCATAATGTGACAGATTTATCACCCTGGAGAATCACAACAGAGTGGGAGACCCACGTGTCCCAGACTCACTGAGTCTAGAGAAGTAAATATAAATATGTGCTGAACACAGGTGCCATTATAAATATGTGCTGAACACAGTGCCATTATAAATATGTGCTGAACACAGGTGCCATTATAAAATATGTGCTGAACACAGGTGCCATTATAAATATGTGCTGAACACAGGTGCCATTATAAATATGTGCTGAACACAGGTGCCATTATAAAATATGTGCTGAACACAGGTGCCATTATAAATATGTGCTGAACACAGGTGCCATTATAAAATATGTGCTGAACACAGGTGCCATTATAAATATGTGCTGAACACAGGTGCTATTATAAATATGTGCTGAACACAGGTGCCCATATAAATATGTGCTGAACACAGGTGCTATTATAAATATGTGCTGAACACAGGTGCCATTATAAATATGTGCTGAACACAGGTGCCATTATAAATATGTGCTGAACACAGGTGCCATTATAAATATGTGCTGAACACAGGTGCCATTATAAATATGTGCTGATAAATATGTGCTGAATAAATATGTGCTGAACACAGGTGCTATTATAAATATGTGCTGAACACAGGTGCTATTATAAATATGTGCTGAACACAGGTGCCATTATAAATATGTGCTGAACACAGGTGCTATTATAAAATATGTGCTGAACACAGGTGCCATTATAAATATGTGCTGAACACAGGTGCCATTATAAATATGTGCTGAACACAGGTGCCATTATAAAATATGTGCTGAACACAGGTGCCATTATAAATATGTGCTGAACACAGGTGCCATTATAAAATATG
Source organism: Dallia pectoralis (assembly GCA_029465975.1). Classification (NCBI taxonomy): domain Eukaryota; kingdom Metazoa; phylum Chordata; class Actinopteri; order Esociformes; family Umbridae; genus Dallia; species Dallia pectoralis. The sequence continues at coordinate 9,285,549 of CM055761.1, read as the reverse complement.
TGCTGAACACAGGTGCCATTATAAATATGTGCTGAACACAGGTGCTATTATAAATATGTGCTGAACACAGGTGCCCATAAAATATGTGCTGAACACAGGTGCATTATAAATATGTGCTGAACACAGGTGCCATTATAAATATGTGCTGAACACAGGTGCCATTATAAATATGTGCTGAACACAGGTGCCATTATAAATATGGTGCCATTATAAATATGAACACAGGTGCCATTATAAATATGTGCTGAACACAGGTGCCATTATAAATATGTGCTGAACACAGGTGCTATTATAAATATGTGCTGAACACAGGTGCCATTATAAATATGTGCTGAACACAGGTGCTGAACACAGGTGCCATTATAAATATAAACACAGGTGCTATTATAAATATGCTGAACACAGGTGCTATTATAAATATGTGCTGAACACAGGTGCTATTATAAATATGTGCTGAACACAGGTGCTATTATAAAACACAGGTATAAATATGTGCTGAACACAGGTGCCATTATAAATATGTGCTGAACACAGGTGCCATGCCATATAAATATGTGCTGAACACAGGTGCCATTATAAATATGTGCTGAACACAGGTGCCATTATAAATATGTGCTGAACACAGGTGCCATTATAAAATATGTGCTGAACACAGGTGCCATTATAAATATGTGCTGAACACAGGTGCCATTATAAATATGTGCTGAACACAAGTGCCATTATATAAATATGTGCTGAACACAGGTGCCATTATAAATATGTGCTGAACACAGGTGCCATTATAAATATGTGCTGAACACAGGTGCCATTATAAAATATGTGCTGAACACAGGTGCCATTATAAATATGTGCTGAACACAGGTGCCATTATAAATATGTGCTGAACACAGGTGCCATTATAAAATATGTGCTGAACACAGGTGCCATTATAAATATGTGCTGAACACAGGTGCCATTATAAATATGTGCTGAACACAGGTGCCATTATAAAATATGTGCTGAACACAGGTGCCATTATAAATATGTGCTGAACACAGGTGCCATTATAAAATATGTGCTGAACACAGGTGCCATTATAAATATGTGCTGAACACAGGTGCCATTATAAATATGTGCTGAACACAGGTGCCATTATAAATATGTGCTGAAAATATGTGCTGAACACAGGTGCTATTATAAACAGGTGCCATTATAAATATGTGCTGAACACAGGTGCCATTATAAATGTGCTGAACACAGGTGCCATTATAAATATGTGCTGAACACAGGTGCCATTATAAATATGTGCTGAACACAGGTGCCATTATAAAATATGTGCTGAACACAGGTGCCATTATAAATATGTGCTGAACACAGGTGCTATTATAAATATGTGCTGAACACAGGTGCTATTATAAATATGTGCTGAACACAGGTGCCATTATAAATATGTGCTGAACACAGGTGCTATTATAAATATGTGCTGAACACAGGTGCCATTATAAATATGTGCTGAACACAGGTGCCATTATATAAATATGTGCTGAACACAGGTGCCATTATAAATACACTCATTCAGAGTGTTCCTGGTGGCCTTTTTGGAGGCAGCATCCATTAATAAAACATTAGTATTGAACCTAGAGAGTGGGCCCTTCCTCCTCCCCCAGTCCATCTATCCAAACCCGGCCCCTTGCTTTCTCTAACAGCTGCCTGGGGAGACTTTCTGAAGCCTGCTCACTGACCTATGACCCGGTCCAGGTGTGCCCTATCCCGCCCCACCAGGCTTCGGTTGGAACCGTTTAAAGGGTCGTTTTTTCCGAAGATGTTTTTTTAGGGGGGGTGCTGTGGAGGGGAAACCAACAGCAACTGCCAAGCTGTTTGGGTGTCAGAGGAGAACCCGTTGAACTTTGTGCTCAGATCTGCCTGTAGTCCCACCACGCCACACGGGGTCCGTCCCGCCACACCACACCACACGGGGTCCGTCCCGCCACACCACACCACACGGGGTCCGTCCCGCCACACCACAGGGGGTCTGTCCCACCACACCACAGGGGGTCTGCCCCACCACACCACAGGGGGTCTGCCCCACCACACCACAGGGGGTCTGCCCCACCACACCACAGGGGGTCTGCCCCACCACACCACAGGGGGTCTGTCCCACCACACCACACGGGGTCTGTCCCACCACACCACACGGGGTCCGTCCCGCCACACCACAGGGGGTCCGCCCCACCACACCACAGGGGGTCTGCCCCACCACACCACAGGGGGTCTGCCCCACCACACCACAGGGGGTCTGTCCCACCACACCACAGGGGGTCTGTCCCACCACACCACACGGGGTCTGTCCCACCACACCACACGGGGTCTGTCCCACCACACCACACGGGGTCTGTCCCACCACACCACAGGGGGTCTGTCCCAGCACACCACAGGGGGTCTGTCCCACCACACCACAGGGGGTCTGTCCCACCACACCACGGGGTCTGTCCCACCACACCACAGGGGGTCTGCCCCACCACACCACAGGGGGTCTGTCCCACCACACCACAGGGGGTCTGTCCCACCACACCACAGGGGGTCTGTCCCACCACACCACACGGGGTCTGTCCCACCACACCACAGGGGGTCTGTCCCAGCACACCACACGGGGTCTGTCCCACCACACCACAGGGGGTCTGTCCCAGCACACCACACGGGGTCTGTCCCACCACACCACAGGGGGTCTGCCCCACCACACCACCAATGTTAGAACATTGTTTTTTTTATTATATACAGAAAAACAACAAACCCAGCTTTGGCAGATATGCTAAGTGGAACTAGTCTAGAGTACACACACTGCGCTCATTATTGCATGGCATTTTCAAGAAAATGTAACATAGGATTCACGCTGATATATTCACTCGACAAAGTCAAAAAATTACGTCAAATAACTTCTAAACCTGGCTATCTGAATAATGCTTGGTTTTAATCAAATCCTAGCATTTCATTTTTTACCATACATACAAAGCTCTAAATTTATTTATATTATTTTCCTTTTATTTTGCAGTTGTTATTAACAACAACGTTCTATATTTAGATAGTATACACTATTTTTTACAGTGTACATGTAATTCAATTCAGGCCGTTGTTTTGTAGGTGGCAATTTGTCAGAGGTTTATTTAAGGCTTTGTCCTTCAAGTCACAGCTGTTCTCCAATGTTAGATAAAGATGTTAAACAACAAGAACAATACTCAAGTGTTTTGATACTTTTTTGCATTTGACAAATTCTTCTGAAGATAGTCTGGGCTGCCTGGAGAAGTAAAAAATGTGCACCTTATGTTGGACCAACCATCTATAGTTAGCTCTTATCTAGTGTCCAGGTACGCTTATGTCATAATATCAGGGTGTGGCCTGCCATGCAAACTGTACTGTTGTCATGGTACCGGGTACATTGTAACCATCTATAAAACGTACCTGTGATGGTAAATTAGACATCTGAGTTTCTGACAAATAATGCAACACATGTTCAGATAGACCTCGTCTACAATCGCAAAGATGATCAATTTAAAATCCAAAACTGTTGCAATTATATCCTCCACATGACTATATTTATTTCACCTTATAAAGTAGTCAGTATATAATAATAGTTTGTCCAAAGGATTGTTATTATGGTTAGATGTTATTATGGTTAGATGTTATTGTGGTTAGATGTTATTATGGTTAGATGTTATTATGGTTAGATGTTATTATGGTTAGATGTTATTATGGTTAGATGTTATTATGGTTAGATGTTATTGTGGTTAGATGTTATTGTGGTTAGATGTTATTGTGGTTAGATGTTATTATGGTTAGATGTTATTATGGTTAGATGTTATTATGGTTAGATGTTATTGTGGTTAGATGTTATTATGGTTAGATGTTATTATGGTTAGATGTTATTATGGTTAGATGTTATTATGGTTAGATGTTATTATGGTTAGATGTTATTATGGTTAGATGTTATTATGGTTAGATGTTATTATGGTTAGATGTTATTATGGTTAGATGTTATTGTGGTTAGATGTTATTATGGTTAGATGTTATTATGGTTAGATGTTATTATGGTTAGATGTTATTATGGTTAGATGTTATTATGGTTAGATGTTATTGTGGTTAGATGTTATTATGGTTAGATGTTATTATGGTTAGATGTTATTATGGTTAGATGTTATTATGGTTAGATGTTATTATGGTTAGATGTTATTATGGTTAGATGTTATTATGGTTAGATGTTATTGTGGTTAGATGTTATTATGGTTAGATGTTATTATGGTTAGATGTTATTGTGGTTAGATGTTATTATGGTTAGATGTTATTATGGTTAGATGTTATTATGGTTAGATGTTATTATGGTTAGATGTTATTATGGTTAGATGTTATTATGGTTAGATGTTATTATGGTTAGATGTTATTGTGGTTAGATGTTATTATGGTTAGATGTTATTATGGTTAGATGTTATTGTGGTTAGATGTTATTGTGGTTAGATGTTATTATGGTTAGATGTTATTATGGTTAGATGTTATTGTGGTTAGATGTTATTGTGGTTAGATGTCATTGTGGTTAGATGTCATTATGGTTAGATGTTATTGTGGTTAGATGTTATTGTGGTTAGATGTTATTGTGGTTAGATGTTATTGTGGTTAGATGTTATTATGGTTAGATGTTATTATGGTTAGATGTTATTATGGTTAGATGTTATTGTGGTTAGATGTTATTGTGGTTAGATGTTATTGTGGTTAGATGTTATTGTGGTTAGATGTCATTGTGGTTAGATGTCATTATGGTTATTGTGGTTAGATGTTATTGTGGTTAGATGTTATTGTGGTTAGATGTTATTGTGGTTAGATGTTATTGTGGTTAGATGTTATTGTGGTTAGATGTTATTGTGGTTAGATGTTATTATGGTTAGATGTTATTGTGGTTAGATGTTATTGTGGTTAGATGTTATTGTGGTTAGATGTTATTGTGGTTAGATGTTATTATGGTTAGATGTTATTATGGTTAGATGTTATTATGGTTAGATGTTATTATGGTTAGATGTTATTGTGGTTAGATGTTATTGTGGTTAGATGTTATTGTGGTTAGATGTTATTGTGGTTAGATGTTATTGTGGTTAGATGTTATTATGGTTAGATGTTATTATGGTTAGATGTTATTATGGTTAGATGTTATTATGGTTAGATGTTATTGTGGTTAGATGTTATTGTGGTTAGATGTTATTGTGGTTAGATGTTATTGTGGTTAGATGTTATTATGGTTAGATGTTATTATGGTTAGATGTTATTATGGTTAGATGTTATTATGGTTAGATGTTATTATGGTTAGATGTTATTATGGTTAGGGTTAGATGTTATTGAGGTTATGAAAACATGGTATGTTTGTATTGAGTTCAGTAGAAGTAAAAAACAGAGTGGCTTTATCAGCATGTAACCCCGGTTTAGTGAGCACTCTAGCAGCTGACTGGAGTGGTGACTGGCTGCTCGTAAACATGTGGGAGAAAACATTTATTATCTCATTTGTTAATGTGACCCGGATTTAACGTTGACAACCACAGAAATAACATATGATAAAACTAAACCAGCGTCAGCATCCTAACACCTGAGGAATTCAATCTGAGGTCTGAGAACACAGAAGCTCCACACTGCCACATCCTAACACCTGTGGTATACAATGTGAGGTCTGAGCTGATAGCATAATGAAGCTCCACACTGCCACATCCTAACACCTGTGGTATACAATGTGAGGTCTGAGCTGATAGCATAATGAAGCTCCACACTGTTCAACCGGGCCTATTATGTACTGCAAGCACAGGCCTGACCTCTTGCCTCTGACTCAAGCTCTGACAGTGACTGAAGGCTGAAGTGATGTGAAACAGTTCTCTGTAATTACTGCCTGCCTGACATTCCTACAACTACTGTATTCTCTATGTTCCTCCTCCAAAGCAGGCATCTTCCTAGCACACAGCCTAGCACACAGCCTAGCACACAGCCAGATGCCTGCATTTGTAACCACTGGCCACCAGAACAACATAGCCCTAGGACCACTGGTACAGTCAAAGAACTGACAGGAGATAAAACACTAAGTAACTAAACTGACCACCCGACAGTGCTCCAGAATCTGAAGCGTCTGACCCAACAGAGCTGCAGAATCTGAAGAGTCTGACCCGACAGAGCTGCAGAATCTGAAGCGTCTGACCCGACAGAGCTGCAGAATCTGAAGCGTCTGACCCGACAGAGCTGCAGAATCTGAAGAGTCTGACCCGACAGAGGTGCAGAATCTGAAGCGTCTGACCCGACAGAGCTGCAGAATCTGTAGCGTCTGACCAGACAGAGCTGCAGAATCTGAAGTGCTCTATAATTCCAGTCAACCATTACTTTTGTACATGTATGACATGTATGATCACAGTGAGGTGTAACACCCATGAGGTGGTTTGATAGTGTAATGTCTAGTGTTAAACAATGTGACGAAGGGAACATGATCTCTTTCTACACGCCTACACAGCCCCTAGATGTTTTGGTTGATCTCATGTGTAGGCCATTTATTTCCTCTATTTAGTTCCTCTGCTAATGTGCCAAGTAAAAAAACTTTAGTTTTTGTCAGTGATTAATATATTTAATAGCTTGGCAGAGACAGTCTCCTGATTTTCACGTTTCTTTACATATGCTCTCTTCTGACCCTAGTTATTTTACCATCTAACAATATAAAGAAGATATTAAACCTTTGGAAAAGAGACAAAGGGTTAAGGTTGACTGCACAGACACAGCTACTTTCCAAATACTTTGTATTTGTGTCAGTTAACCTGGTTCAGAAAAACATGGGAACTGTTAAAGTCAAAGAAGGTACTCACCAATGGTCTTGAGAAGGCCTGTTCCCATGGTTTCTATGCGGAGAGGTACTTCCAGGTGCTGACAAAAGCAGTAGGGATCAGTGAATAGGGAACACTGGTCACACTATCCCATGAGTCTGTTGAGGGGTCATAACAGTCAAGTGTTTTGCACCTCTGAGCCCCAAAGTATCCTCCAACCACATACAGCCTGTTACCTGACGCAACCGCGTGACAGCTGATCCTTTTGGCCGTTACGTCCCCAAACTTGCACCACTGGAATGTCTCACTGTTAAAGCGGTAGGCGGAACTAGCCGAGAACTCTGTGTCCCCGCCGATCACCACGATGTGATTGCCGACCACGGCCGCTGCAGTGTAGCGCCAGAGCTGTGGGCACAAGGCAGGAACCGTCCACCTGTTCTGGACCGGGTCAAAGCACTGCACCTTGGGGAACTTATCCTGATTGACACTGGTGCCACCGAAGGCAAAGAGTTTGTTTTTTGCCCCTACGACCCCAGCGTTGCTAACCCCTTCCCTGAGAGGAGCTACAAGAGTCCATTTGTTGGTCTGGGGGTCATACTGCTCCACCTGTTTGAGAGAGACTGACGGAGAAGCTGGGAAAGAGCCAGCCTGAGAGGTGTGTCCACCAACTACATACAGGATATGGTCCAGCTCAGCAGTTCCATGTCCAAACCTGGCCACCAGCATGGGCGCTGCCTTCGACCACTCGTCATGTAGGGTGTCGTAGACCCACACATCTTTAGAGGCCCCGTTCTCAGAGCCCCTACCCCCAGTCACGTAGACCTTACAGCCGATGGCACAGGCACTGCACTCCTTACGGGGGCTAGGGATGTCTGTTTTGGGGGTGATCTCCTTGGTCTGGTTGTCAATCATGTACACCTTGTCACACATGAAGGTCTGGCCACCGAGGAGAAGCAGAGCTTGGTTCACCTTTCTTGGCCGGGCACAGAATCCTGTCACGATGCCGTCGTTCTGAAGGATCCTCATCTTGCAGCGCACCGCATCCTCCACGATCTCCCGACTCACTTTGTGCCCCATCACAAGTTCCTCAGAGGCCACGTTATTCAGCAAGTAGGTCTCAGGAAGCAGGGCTAAACGAACGCAGCGCAGCAGCTCTGGCAAGTCGCTGTGCCTTCTCTCCATGTCTGCCTTTACCCAGTCAATCACTGCCTCGTAAACCAGGGTCTCGTCCTCCACCTCCAGCTCCTCACTGAAGACCAACTCCTGGACCTTGTCTTTGGGGAGACTCAAGAAGTCCTCGCTTCTGTTTAGGTTGGCAAAGTTGGCCAGGCACATCCTCCAGGAGAGTTCGTAGAGCCTCTGGCACTGGTGCGCGTCCGACAGCAGCATCATGCCCAGGCAGTTGGATGGTGCCAGGTTCTTCTCCAGAAACTCTGCGCAGGCGTCTCTGATGTCATGGAACTGCAGCATGTCCCCCGCCTCTAGGAGGGACTCGGCGTTCTCCTCATTGATAATAACACGGGCGGAGTAGGCGTAATCCAACAGCAGCTCAAGCACCTCGGGATGCAGCGCATCGTGGAAGTTCACCTCCTTGTCATGGCTCTCCCTCAGGCCTCCGCTGAACATGGCCTCGAAGTAGCGACTGCAGGAGGCCAGCACAGCACGATGGCATGGGAAGAGGCGGTTCCCCGCCCTGAGGACGATGTCAGTGAAGACTCTACGTTTGCGCAGCAGGTTGAGCTGAGTCAGGAGACTGTCCGCATGGGATGTCTTGTGGTACAGTTGGATGTTCATGGAGCCCGAGCTGGAGCGGGACTTCCTGTTTTCGTGGTTGCTCACAGACATCTTGGACCTTGGTGGAAAATCAAAACAGATTGTTATTTACTGATTATTATTCCTTGTTGGGTTCGATTTTTCTATAGTATGCCGGCATTAACATCAGGCTAGCCATTGAACATCTACTACCAACACATCCTTTTAAAAATATTTAGATCTTTTTCCAGATAGGACTTGTTCAGGTGAGTAGGTAACAACATGTCTACAGATTACACAACTACAAGACAACTACAACACTACTACAACATTACTTTAACATGGTGCCTTATTCAAGATAAAACATTTTATGGAATTCATCATAATGTTTCAGGAGGAAGGATGTGACGAGAAACATTCCGCACAGGGACGAGCAGTCAGGATTCATATTTGATGTGGCGTACCTGTACGCAGTTAAGGTGTCTGTATCAAATGGGAATCCTGACTTGATATTAAAACTCTTTCCACTGAGCGACTTCGCCAAATATAGCAGCAAACAGAAGTTACAGTACATATAATTACAACATAAAACATTTAACAGCATTCCTAGTCAGACCGTAAAGCTACAGTATTAAAGGTTCAAAACATTTACAGCACCCATTTCAAAATCTAGCATTGATTACATTTTTACTTCGAGTCACCAGATTCTATTTTGTCTAAATCTTGTGTAGATCATTCCAGGTGAAAGGTGCATAGTACTGAAAAAATAATTCCCTAGTTCAGTACGGGTCGCATGAAAACATCTGCAAAATACAGTTTTGGGAGTGTAAGCAATATTTATCATTAGTCTGCTGGACAATATGAGATAAAAATAAACGTACCATTAGGATAACCTACATAGAGCAAGTTATAGAGCCAGCCCACAGTTGTATAAAGGTCACGGGTAAGACATTTAGAGTTTCTAACAAACCTCAAAGCCCCATGGTGTACAGAGTGAAGTATATGTAATGAGAACATAGTTGTATCCATGTACAGGAAATCACCATGAGGGTAAACAAAATCGTGTGTCCATGATTTTGTTTCAGTGGCCAAAAACTGGCAAAAACGAATAAAAAAAATATCATCAATCTTAAATATACAACTAATTTATTATTTTCTCACCGCATTCTTAATTTGATAAAATTGAAATTAAAATGCATTGTTTCACAGACAACTATGCAGGGTAAGTAAGTATAGCCTAGTTGGGTGTGAACTATTTCCTGGCTTGATGCATTTTATGACTGTGAATCACTGGGTCAATCAAGTAGTCAACCTGCCCTACTTGTTCTCTACCTGTTCTCTACTTGTTCTCTCGTTGGTTCTCACGTTTGGACAGTGCCCTAGGCAAAGCTTTCAGCTGACTTTATTTAAACAGTGTAACTTCCACAATATCCCCTTCAGGACATAAGTTGTCAGAATGGCTCAACACAAATGAAAATCTTACATTTAAATTACTAACAAAAAGAAAAAGAAACTCAAGATCACTAATTATTGTCTCAAGAAAATATATCAAATGCATTAAAATAAACCATGTGTAATAGATGCATGGCTGAAGACCGAACGACAAAATACATTTAATTACATTTCATTTACATGAAGCATCTGAATATGCTGCGATCACATAACAAATAAATGGCTATTCGTCCTTTCCATTAGGATTCAACACAATGCATCATGAAATGCGTTTCATTCAACTACTAAACTCAACTCTATCAGGCGCTCCGAGTGTCTCTGAACTGGGCCACACCGCTACAATTTACAAACTCCCGATATAATAATTAAATGTTATTCGCAGCTTATTGGATTCCAGCAGAACCATACAGTCAAACAAGCCCTAATCTATGTGATCGTAATAACTACTCACCCAATTGATCTTCCGCCACTGGAGCAAACCAGTAATGTCGGATCCAGACACCAGCCACCCTGAACTGGGAGGACAACTCAGACTCTAGTTGACAAAGACCCAATAGCGATCTAGGTCACAAGTCACAAAGTTCAAAAGGTAAAGCTGGTAACTCATCTGTTATATTCCTTTGTTTTAATACAGAAGTATTGTAAGAGTTGCAATAAGTATTTTAAGAGTTCATAAATCATTGATAGGGCTCCAATGCGCCTGTATTGTAGACTCTCAACAGCTGTAACTGAGCACTAACGTTAGGTCCATAAGGCCCGCCTCCTAGTGATGTCACATCCAATCAAAACCACATGCACATTTGAACACACATCATTCACAATGAACAGACAATCTGGATACAATATAATAATTATTATCAATAATACACAACCAACCTGTTTTAACAGATATTGTGCCTGACCCGATATTCTACAGTAAAATTGTTATTTTCAGTAAATATTGTGTGGTTGGTCCTCGCATGGTTTGATGTTTTAATTCAATTCTTGTCATTTCCAGTAGGATTTACGAATCCACAACGCAGATTAGGAGAATATGAAGTCATACTGTTCCAATTAGCACACTTAAAAAATGAATGGATTTATGCTTACAATGTAATAACTCTCCAAGATGTGGAACCACATAACCAGGTAAAAACTGTGGGCACAGAGAGAGATCCTAGAGGCATCATCAAAGTGTTTCATGATGTCCTTCTAACATCAGCAGTTGTCACAAAGTGATTTACACACAGCCAGCCTCAAACCCAAATAAGCAACCTAATGCAGACACAAAAGCATGCTGTTGACCAACAACTCTCTAGGGACATCTGCCTGCCCCAGTCAAACAAAAGAGCATCCTGTGGGGAAGAAAATCAACCTGCTTGCATGTTTGTCTCGTTATCTGCATGTCTGTCAGTCAACCCGCCAACATATCTACTCTCCTCAGTCATCTTCAAAGACACTTGGGTCCTGGTTTGAGTTCCTTAACAAAGGGACATGGGATCTGTTTTCCCTGAACCAGCTGGCTGGGGTCCAAAACTCAGGGCTCACATTTCCCCCAGTGTCCCCCTGTCACTCAACAGCTGCGTTTGAAGATTACAAACTGCTGTCCAGTTTTGTTGATTCAGGGTTTCATTCTGATCTCATCACTTCCTTTGTTGGTTGGAGTTTTAACAATCCTGGAATCCTCTTTAATTTCCTCAAAGGATCCTTTGAGAAAATTCTCAGGGTTGTCTATGCAGGCTGAATCAGGACCTCCAGTCAATTCCATCCAGGGGTTTTGGGTATTAAATCAGTTTTAAGGGGAAGTACAACCAAACGTGCTAGTCCAATTGTCATGTATCTGAATCTGAATATAAAATACATCTTTCACCTACAGTATAATTGTTATTGGATTAGATTAAATTCAACCCTATTTTCATTGGACAGTACAAGTACAGTACAGTACAGTGAAATGCAGTTTGCATCCAACCTGAAGTGCAAAAGAGCAGTGCAAAAAGATATTCAGGGCAGTACAAGGATTGTAATTGTTACGTTATAAATACATGTGCAGGTGTTCAGTTCAACAATGTAGCAAATAGCAAATGTGCAGAGGACACACCAGTGGAGAGAATCTGTGCAAGTGGTAAATGGAGAGTACAAACAGTAAGCATTGTGCAAAAGGCAAATATATTAAATAGTACAATCATAATGTAATTGTTGCCCTTTTCTGGTCCACAAATAATTTATAGTAAAAAAATTCAAAACAGATGTGGCCCTCCGTTTAATTTCCATGTCCTGATGTGGCCCTCCGTTTAATTTCCATGTCCTGATGTGGCCCTCAATTTAATTTCCATGTCCTGATGTGGCCCTACATTTAATTTGCATGTCCTGATGTGGCCCTCTATTTATTTTCCAGGCCTTCCAGGTCTTTGAGAACCTGGCCTGGAAGTCTTCAGAACATCCCGGACTTCTAGAGCTTTCAGGTCTTCAGAACCTGGCCTGGAAGTCACAACAACCTCTAGGTCTTGGAGAACTTTATGTAACTTTATGTATACATTACAGGTTTTCATTTACGCATCAGATTAAAGACAAATGAAAACACCAAATGGTCAATTCAATGAGGGATAGAAAATAAAAATTGCCTTAACAGTGTGATAAGGTTTCAGTGCTCAGTCATACACTTGTGAAAATAAAAAATATTTTGAGTCTATCTTTAAAAATGGATACATTTTGGGCACAAGATCTTCTGGTAATTTATGCAGTCCAGTATCTGGGCTCTACTAGCTGTCCTAAGTTCAATGATCGAAGTGCCTTACTTGGTTTATAATCGTCAGGCATATCAGAAATGTATTCAGGGCCCAGATACTGCCCTGCATAACTTGTGGCAGATAATGAGGTTGTCCTGTCTGCAACCTAATAGACAGGGCTTCCTAAGGTCTCAAGTTTCACCAAAACACAACAAGAGCTAATGAATGGATATTTGCAAAATATTTGCATAATATTTGCATATGCAGCCATCACAGTCTTAGTCATTCTAGTGTGCTTGACAGGACTTGACTGGCTCACGTTTTAGAGACCTGTTGAACAATACTTACTGGTTGGTACAGAGTAAATTATCAAACATACTATGAAGTAAGGACGTTTTTAAAATATTTTTATTGCTGATCAAGATCATCTTTCATATAGCAATCCCAAGTTGTCTTTTAAATTGCTTTAGTAAATGGGCCTACAAAGTATTTACTCAACTCACTTGGCAATATGGATTAGAATAAGTAATTGATTTAAAGGAGCTGTTGTAAGGTTTCTTTTATGTACAATAATCTCTCTTCTAATCTATACGTTGTTCAGGAGTTGTGTTTGCCTGTAAAATGTCATTAGCAAAAACAATATAAACAACACCTCCCTGCATTGTGTTGAATTACAGCACCCTCATGTGGTTAGAAATAAATCATCAGGCAATAAAAACAAAACCTTTCTGCATTGTGTTGAATTACAGCGCCCTCATGTGGTTAGAAATAAAGCATCAGGACAATAAAAACAACACCTCTCTGCATTGTGTTGAATTACAGCGCCCTCATGTGGTTAAAAGAAAAATCAGAAAAAGTGAAGACAAATCAGTAGACAGTATATTGAGCAACCTCCATGAGATGGGTTTGTATTTCATCTATCATATTTATAGGCATGAAACCTAGATAGAGAGATATTTGCACCCATACCAGAATGTATTTGAAACGAATTTACTGTTATGAAATCAAGTTGAATGGTCAATTAAATTAAATGGCCCAGATCGTCAGCGATATGTAGTGGCTTCCATAAGTGGACACTTTGTGGACCATCAGCTACAATGTACTCTGGAGCAAACAAGCTTCTGCCTTTACTCTGGTTCTGTAATCCTCACTGAGGCTGGACTTATGATTTCTGGTATGATGAAGACCATATCTTCTTCATATAGACCTGTTTTTCAACCGTACCTTTGTGTGCTTTGAACAATGCAAACTGAAACAAAGAGCTGTTTTGGCCAGCATGTGAAGGAAGCAGAAAATACCAATTTTAACATTCTATTGAAATGCTTTAAAAGTAAACATTAAGACAAAAAGCATTAAGACAATAAGTATCGGTTTTTATAAAAAATGTGTTTTCCATCTACTAGAACACAAGTGTCAGGTTAGGTGAGAGAGCCAGAAATCTTGCTTGTTTGTAGGTGACCAAATACTTATTTTCCACCATAATTTGCAAATAAATTCATTAAGAATCCTACAATGTGACTTTGTAGATTTTCTCCTCATTTTGTCTCTCATAGTTTAAATGTACCTATGATGAAAATGACAGGCCTCTCGTCTTTTTAGTGGGAGAACTTGCACAATGGGAGGCTGACTAAATACTTTTTTGCCCAACTGTATAGACGTGTAAGACAGGGTGAGGTGATTGAGGAGAGTAAGACAGGTGAGGTGATTGAGGAGAGTAAGACAGGTGAGGTGATTGAGGAGAGTTAGACAGGTGAGGTGATTGAGGAGAGTAAGACAGGTTGAGGTGATTAAGGAGAGTAAGACACGTGAGATGATTGAGGAGAGTAAGACACGTGAGATGATTGAGGAGAGCAAGACACGTGAGATGATTGAGGAGAGTAAGACAGGTGAGGTGATTGAGGAGAGTAAGACAGGTGAGGTGATTGAGGAGAGTAAGACAGGTGAGGTGATTGAGGAGAGTAAGACAGGTGAGGTGATTAAGAAGAGTAAGACAGGTGAGGTGATTAAGGAGAGTAAGACAGCAGATATTACCAAGGAAGAGACACTATGTAATGAATCGAATGTTGTTCCACATTGTGCTTCACAAATGTGCTTTGAACTTTATAACAAAGGTAGGCTTAATTGACAACTTATCTGAAATTGAAAACGTTTTCATTTGTTCTCCTTAATTTTCTTCAACATGTGTTAATTGTATTTTTTTTGGGACATGATCATGTTTTCTTCATTCTAGTGGGTTTGCGTGTAGGGGGTGGAGCTTTCCTAATGACGTAATCAAACACTGTCGGAAGTAGAATGCTGGAGATTCAACATGGCGACCTACATGAGAATGCTGGGTGCCTGCAAGCAGTCATCTATAACCCGGGTTATCCTGTCGAGAACCGACCCCAATATGGTTATAACGGGGGCCTTGCGGACTCTCATTAGCGGGTCATCCAGACCTGGACTGGTGGGGAGCAGGTTATATACGGGTACGGTTAGGAAAACTGGAAACCGCTTTAACTTATTCTCATCAATGACAAGAACTGAGAGCTTTGCCCAAATCAACCGATGGACCCGGGTCACCGGGGTTTCTGCCGGGGAAGTTAGTTTCTTGGGATGCACGGGTTCGGCCATGTGCAACCAGGCTCGGTGTTTCGGCAACAGGGGTAGCGTGTCTGGGGGAGACGGGGAGGACGGGTCGGAGAGTAGCGGGTCTGGGGGAGACGAGTCTGGGGGAGATACAGGAGCACAGTACCACTCAGCACAGATGACAGCTCTCACACCCATGCTGGTGCCGGAAGTGTTCCCCAACGTGCCACTGATCGCTGTCAGCAGGAACCCAGTGTTCCCGAGGTTCATTAAGATTATTGAGGTATGTGAGTTATCATTAGGTTCACACTGGATGATGCAATCAGTCGCAAGTTAGTTCATCAGAGTTTGATAAATGGTGTCAAAAAAAGAGTTTAATAAATGGTGTCTTAATCCCAGCGTCACCTTTATTTTAGTTATTTTTTATTTATTTAACTATTTCAATATCCTTTATTTTCTTTCACTATAAGCTGGGTATTGCTGCTGATTTCATCATCCACTTGGGACTGTTATAGAATGTAATCATTGACTGACTGACTGACTGACCTCCTCAGGGTGAAACAAAAATGTTAAGCCTCTTTGTCCCTTTATATTAATTAACTTTCATAGATGACAACCTTAATGTGTCCTTTGGTATGGGGCTACTGTTGGGAGGGTGGGGCTACTGTTGGGAGGGTGGGGCTACTGTTGGGAGGGTGGGGCTACTGTTGGGAGGGTGGGGCTACTGTTGGGAGGGTGGGGCTACTGTTGGGAGGGTGGGGCTACTGTTGGGAGGGTGGGGCTACTGTTGGGAGGGTGGGGCTACTGTTGGGAGCCTGTACCCGGCCCGAAGCGCGTACCCGAGATGAAGAGGAAGTTCACATTTCAGCACGACATTGACCCAAAGCCCACATCAAAATCCACAAAAGCATGGCTTCATTAGAAGAAGATTAGCATTTTGGAATGGCTTAGCCAGAGCCCAGACTGAATCCAATTGAACATCTGTGGGGTGAATCTGTAGAGGGCTGTGCACAGGAGATGTCCTTGAAATCTGACAGTAGATGTGGATGCGCGGTGCACATTATGATCTGGAATCCCACTGTATCCTTTCTGCTATGCAATCTGGTTTCGTGCTGGTCATGGCTGCACCACAATTACTCAAAAGGTCCTGAATGACATGATAGCTGTTATTAATATAAAGCACTACTGTGCAGCTGTCCACATAAACCTGTCCAAGGCATTAGATTCTGTTAACCATCGTGTTCTCATCAGCCGACTCAATAGCCTGGGTTTCTCTCACGACTGCCTCGACCTGGTTCTCCAACTGTCTCCCGATAGTTAAATTAGAGGCCCTTCTATCTGGGCCCATGTCTGTCTCCATGGGGGTGCCACAGGGCTCGATTCTAGAGCCGACTCTTCTCTCTTTTTATTACCGATGTGGCTCTCGCTGTTGGCGACTCCCAGATTCCTATCTATAAAATTAGGTCTAGAATTGGCTTACTTTTCCGCAACAGGACCTCCTTTACTCTTGCTGCCAAACTTGCCCTGGTGAAAATGACTGTTATTCCAATGTTTGACTTTAGTGATGTCATCTACAGAACTGCCTAAAACTCACTGGATGTAGTTTATCATAGTATTATACTAAACCCTCAACTCAACAGTTGCCTTAAAACTACTCCTGTCTGAACACTTGATCTCTGTACGTGTTACTGTCGTTAATTTCTTCTCACCTTTGCCATGCCTTTTTTGACTCGTCTACCAGTCCCTTGTATCAAGGGAGATTCAAATGCATCCTGTCCGAAAAATACAGGACACTTCAAAACTCCTTACAACAAATCTTTTAATTAAGTATTTTAAAAACTCTGAATTCAAACGCCAAGTTTATCCTTTATATTGATGGTTTTTCTCTTTAGTGTACGTTTGAATGTGATTTATGCAGTTGATATCAAATTCTCCACACCCTTTTTGATACTGCAGTTTTCTCATGATCATTTAACATTGATGTGTTTTCAGGTAAAGAACAAGCCTCTGATGGATCTTTTGAGGAGAAAAGTCCGACTGGCTCAACCATATGCCGGCGTATTCCTGAAGAAAGATGATGCGTAAGGGAAATTGTGGACTTCAAACAACCCTTTATATACAAACACTACAATACATTCTCGTTTGACACCCCTCTTTCTTTCTTCTGCACTCATTTATCAGTAATGAGTCTGATGTGGTTGAAAGTCTGGATGCCATCTACAACACAGGGACTTTTGTACAGATCCATGAGATGCAGGACCTTGGTGACAAGCTGAGGATGATTGTCATGGGGCATCGAAGGTAAGGATATCAAATCAGAGTCTTATATTCATTATCTCTACGTTTCCTTTCGTTAAACACATATGAAATGAAGTTGTCTGCATTTTCATGTAACAGAAGAAATATTCTGTTCCCTGTAGAATCCGTATCAACAAGCAGTTAGAAGTGGCGCCAGATGAGTCTGCTTCTGAAGCCGTCTCAGACATCGAACCAGGGAGCCAGCACAAGGCCTCACGTAGGAAGACCAAGAGGAAAGAGCGGAAAGAGCCGGTCACCATGGCTGAAACCATGGAGGAGAAGGTGCAAGAAGCTGACCTGATCGTGGAGGCGGTTCCTCTGCCCTCCTCTGACATCCTTATGGTGGAGGTGGACAATGTGATTCATGAACAGTTTGAGGTCTCAGAGGAGGTCAAGGTGGGCATTTCTGTCATTTTCCATGGTTATTTTAGTGTCAAATTTCAAATAGACATTAAAACAAAAAGGATTTCATTAACAAAATATCTGACAATTACTTTGTTGTCATTGGTTATGACTCCATAAGGTCAGCTAACTGCTAAGTACCTTAAATTTTGTGAAATTACAGGTAGGTTGAATAATGTACAAAGCCAGTTAAATATAATTTTTTATTTTCCCATTATATAATCAAAATTCACCTTTTTATGGGGTTGAATGTCGACAAAAGATTTGGCCTACAATTAAAATAAAGAAATAATAAATCATGTGTGTGGGATTGCTTGTATGTAAATCTTTTTATATTGAGAAAAACAAATTGATGTATTTTTTATGTTTTAAGGCCTTAACAGCAGAGATTGTGAAGACCATCCGTGACATCATTGCCCTAAATCCACTTTACAGGTATTTTATAGAATTGTAATTCAAAACCCCTGGGAAACTAAGGCCTTCTGATGTTTGATGATGATTTTTGAAGACATACATTTTTTAAATTCAGTGTCCGTCAAATGGCGACAATATAATTGTATGTGTCTCTATGCAGAGAGTCTGTTCTCCAGATGATGCAGGCTGGGCAGAGAGTCGTGGACAACCCGATCTATCTGAGTGATATGGGAGCTGCTCTCACAGGGGCAGAGTCACACGAACTACAGGATGTGCTGGAAGAGACCAATGTAAGTAGACGTTATAGTTATTTATTTTACAAATGTGACTTTTCAAGGATGTACAATATACAGAAATACAACAGCAAGCTTGTTAATACACACAGTGACCATTTAATTAGAATTATTTGGTATTGGGTTTTGAGATGGGGCTTGGATTCAACAAGGTCCTGGAAGTATTCCTTACACTTAGATCATGTGTTTTCTCCGTTTTAATGTTTGTTCAAACATCTTGACCACCTTCTGCACGCTCTTTATATTGCGTTGCAGCTACACAATCGATTGTTATGCTTTTTACAATCAGGTGTACCTAATAAAGTGGCCACTGAGCATATATCAATGTAACATATTTATCATCTAATTTTTATGATATTATTTTCCCTCAGATTCCCAAACGTCTGTACAAGGCTTTATCACTGCTGAAGAAAGAATATGAGCTGAGTAAACTGCAGCAACGCCTCGGCAGGGAGGTTTGTGACTTAGTGTCCCTTTTTTAAATGTACCAGGTGCCTGCCCTCCCCAGAATTAAACACATTTCCATTTTATACTATTTCTGAATGTTGTTATGCTTTGTTTCAAGGTGGAGGAGAAGATCAAGCTGACCCACAGGAAGTACCTCCTGCAGGAGCAGCTGAAAATTATTAAGAAGGAGCTGGGCCTGGAGAAGGAGGACAAGGACGCCATTGAGGAGAAGTTCAGGGAAAGGCTGAAAGAACGCACTGTCCCCGAGCCCATCATGGAGGTCATCAATGAGGAGCTCAACAAACTCAGCCTGCTGGACAACCACTCCTCAGAGTTTAAGTTAGTTTATAAAGCTGCTGTATTCTGACTTCCTGTCATACTGGGATGCATGCTTTAATGGTTGAGGTTAAAGCTTTAGACCTCACACAAGTTAGTTTATAAAGCTGCTGTATTCTGACTTCCTGTCATACTGGGATGCATGATTTAATGGTTGAGGTTCAAAGCATCACAAGCATCTGGAAATTAAGGTTTAAAAACAGTGGAGCTTTTCGACCCTAGTAAAGAGAATATTAATAAGATACATCACGTTACACTTAAGCACTTTTGCTCCCGTTGCACATTTTTATATCTCAGCTGGTCTGGAAACTTTAAAAACATGTTATTGATATTGTTCACAACATCAGTCTAGTTTGAACCCTCAGACTCTACTAAATAGAGCAGTAGTGGGTGTATTTGAACCCTCAGACTCTACAACGTCGAGCAGTAGTGGGTATATTTGAACCCTCAGACTCTACTAAATAGAGCAGTAGTGGGTGTATTTGAACCCTCAGACTCTACTAAATAGAGCAGTAGTGGGTGTATTTGAACCCTCAGACTCTACTAAATAGAGCAGTAGTGGGTGTATTTGAACCCTCAGACTCTACAACGTAGAGCAGTAGTGGATGTATTTGAACCCTCATACTCTACAACATAGAGCAGTAGTGGGTGTATTTGAACCCTCAGACTCTACAACGTAGAGCAGTAGTGGGTGTATTTGAACCCTCAGACTCTACTAAATAGAGCAGTAGTGGGTGTATTTGAACCCTTATACTCTACAACGTAGAGCAGTAGTGGGTGTATTTGAACCGTCAGACTCTACAACGTAGAGCAGTAGTGGGTGTATTTGAACCCTCAGACTCTACTAAATAGAGCAGTAGTGGGTGTATTTGAACCCTCAGACTCTACTAAATAGAGCAGTAGTGGGTGTATTTGAACCCTCAGACTCTACAACGTAGAGCAGTAGTGGGTGTATTTGAACCCTCAGACTCTACAACGTAGAGCAGTAGTGGGTGTATTTGAACCCTCAGACTCTACAACGTAGAGCAGTAGTGGGTGTATTTGAACCTTCATACTCTACAACGTAGAGCAGTAGTGGGTGTATTTGAACCTTCAGACTCTACAACGTGGAGCAGTAGTGGGTGTATTTGAACCCTCAGACTCTACTAAATAGAGCAGTAGTGGGTGTATTTGAACCCTCAGACTCTACAACGTAGAGCAGTAGTGGGTGTATTTGAACCCTCAGACTCTACAACGCAGACCAGTAGTGGGTGTATTTGAACCTTCATACTCTACAACGTAGAGCAGTAGTGGGTGTATTTGAACCTTCAGACTCTACAACGTGGAGCAGTAGTGGGTGTATTTGAACCCTCAGACTCTACTAAATAGAGCAGTAGTGGGTGTATTTGAACCCTCAGACTCTACAACGTAGAGCAGTAGTGGGTGTATTTGAACCCTCAGACTCTACAACGTAGAGCAGTAGTGGGTGTATTTGAACCCTCAGACTCTACAACGCAGACCAGTAGTGGGTGTATTTGCCTTTATGTGGAACCAGAGAATGTCATCCACCTGGGGACAAATATTTTTGAAAATCAGTGAGATCTTGTTTTTATTATAATGAACTTTAATCAAGCATAGACTTCATGTTTTCGAATACTTTTTAGTTGCTAGTATCAAAGCAGCTTTGCAAAGTATGACATTAAATCTTAATTGTAACATAACCACGTTATTTTCGAACTGTGCCGCACTGCTTTTTCTCTCCCAGTTTGATTTTAATTCAAACACTAAACTGCTGGACACTTATTGACCAGATTAGGTTCAACAGTTTTCAGCATTTGCCACTGAAGTGATGGCGCAGCATTTGGTAACTAGGACTTGTACTTGACACTTCTATCTGAAAGATAAACCACAGATGCACGTACAAAACATTTTAAAGTGGAGAACATAAATAATGTGGGATTCAAACTGAATTCATGCTGCCAAAGCTCAAACCTATTCATGTGTCATGACCAGTAAATGGAAAATTAAATGAAACTGTTTTATCTGTGTGTTTAGTGTGACCAGAAACTATCTGGACTGGTTGACCTCCATGCCGTGGGGAACAAATAGTGAGGAGAACCTAGAGCTGAAACGGGCCAAAGAGGTTCTGGAGGAGGATCACTATGGGATGGATGATGTTAAGAAACGCATTCTGGTGAGAGATTTCTGTCACAGCGGCATTAGGCTATCAGTTGTGACAGTGGCACACGAGATGTCAAAATTATAACCTGTTACCAAGGATTTCTTTAATTTAACAACATGAACTGACTTTGTGAGCATAAATGATGATGCTGCAGATTTTGACAAAACTAAACCAATAATTTTTTTCTGGGCAAATGGGAGGTGATATAACAAATTGTTTCCTGTCAACCTGTCCCTTTCTTCCTCTTGCAGGAGTTTATTGCAGTGAGCCAGCTGAGAGGGTCAACCCAGGGAAAGATCTTGTGCTTCTATGGGCCTCCTGGTGTAGGAAAGACCAGTATTGCTCGCTCCATCGCCAGCGCACTCAACCGAAAATATTTCCGCTTTAGTGTTGGTGGCATGACAGATGTTGCTGAAATTAAAGGCCACAGGTGTGTATTCTAGCTTGTAGTTCATTACCCAATTAACTGTATCACCATTCAAATGCAAGTTAAGAGTATTCCATGTACTTGTTGTAATGTTCAGGAGAACATATGTTGGAGCAATGCCTGGAAAAATCATTCAGTGTCTAAAGAAGACTAAGACAGAAAACCCACTGGTGCTTATTGACGAGGTAAATTATTACTTGTTCAAAACTTCCATCCGCTTGTGCTTAATTCTACCTGTATGTAATTAATCTATTTCTGCATTGATGGTTTCACTGTATTTCTGGTGAAGGATAGTATTGACTCAATTGTTCCAGGTGGACAAGATTGGTCGGGGTTACCAAGGTGACCCATCGTCAGCACTACTGGAGCTTCTGGACCCGGAGCAGAACTTCAACTTCCTGGACCACTACCTGGATGTGCCTGTAGACTTGTCCAAGGTAGATTGACCCATACACTTGATTGAATGTTGGAATAAGCCAACAGAGTGACCTAAGAGAACGCAAGCGTGGTTTGATTATCAGATGCCAGAAACACCAGTTTCAGAATTTTAAACACAACAGTGTTCATGGTTTTGCAGTAGAAGGTGATGAAAAAGAAACATCCAGTCAGCTGAATCAGGCGAGCTAGTCCTCTGGCAGACCACAAACGGGTTTATAACGGTACAGTACAACTGTGTTGTGCAGAACGGCATCTACCTACGCACAGCTTGCCAGTCCTTTTCAGGCAAACCTCCTCATGTTCCCCTTTTATTAACTAAAAATAAGAAGACAAAGCTCCAGTGGACACTAGATAACCCACACTGGACAGTTGTAGAGATGAATAACATTTGACTAATCCATGTTTCTGTTGCTTGATGCTGATGGCAGATTAAGGATTTGTCTAATGGAGGAAATTGGTTACAAACCAATACTAATAGGATGTAGAATAAAGGAAACAGACCGCTGTTTGGCCATTCTGCACACTGCTCTGCATAGCATAGAACCCTCTATAGAACTGCACTGCTCTGCATAGCATAGAACCCTCTATAGAACTGCACTGCTCTTTTGCACTTCTGGTTGGATGCAAACTGCATTTCACTGTACTTGTACTGTTCAATGACAATAAAGTTATATCTAATCGGAAGGATTTACTGGTTAAAGCTAGGTAGACCCACAATGCACCGTGGTGAATAGTTGTCTTGTTAGACTTGAGTGTTTCTGAGAAGGCTTTCTCCGCAGCTCAGACAGGAAATAATCTTTAAAACTTTTGTGTCTTTGATCCTCCCAGGTTCTGTTTATCTGCACTGCCAATGTGACTGACACAATTCCAGAGCCCCTGAGAGACCGCATGGAGATGATCAACGTATCTGGATATGTGGCCCAGGAAAAACTAGCCATCGCAGAGGTAATGTGTTAAAAAGATTAAATCAGACAGCTGTCTCAGCACACAACCAATAAAAAGGTTAAAAAAGATACAAAACACACCCATTCTACCTGAAATCCAGCATTGGGTTAGGTTCCATCCAACCATTTATAAAGTAACAGTTGAAAAAACAAAAAAAGTACATAACATGACGATTGATGCTTGGTTGCAAATTGAGAAATACAAATGGTCGTAGCCCTAATCTTATTGTGTCAGCGTTGTATCAGCATGTTGTAAAATTGAGCAACTGCAAACACCAAAAGTGGTAAAAACCAAAATGGGTAAATGTGTAATTATTTAATAATAGAAGCAATTAGGGTTTGAGAATTTAGAGATACTCCTGTGTAATTACAAGCAACATCCTTACAGTCACTTGCCCAGTACTCCAACTTTTAGCCTTTCTGAATGTAAACATCATTCAATAACTAGATGTACTCTCTCGCTGAAATCTGTGTTGTGTTTTTCTCTAACAGAAGTACCTAGTACCCCAGTTACGAACTCAGTGTGGGCTGACCGAGGATACATCCAACATTTCCCCGGATGCTCTAAACCTTCTCATCAGACAGTACTGCAGAGAGAGTGGAGTCAGAAACCTACAGAAACAAGTGGAGAAGGTCAGCTTCTAACATCTGGACTTGGTGCTATTCAAGCATAGAGCACAAATCATCCTGTATGTTTGTGATGCGTATGCTTAAATAGAGCACAAATCATTCTGTATGTACTTGATGCGTATGCCCAAATAGAGTACAAATAATCCTGTATGTACGTGATGCGTATGCTTAAATAGAGCACAAATCATCCTGTATGTATGTGATGCGTATGCTTAAATAGAGCACAAATCATCCTGTATGTACGTGATGCGTATGCTTAAATAGAGCACAAATCATCCTGTATGTATGTGATGCGTATGCTTAAATAGAGCACAAATCATCCTGTATGTACTTGATGCGTATGCTTAAATAGAGCACAAATCATCCTGTATGTTTGTGATGCGTATGCTTAAATAGAGCACAAATCATCCTGTATGTACGTGATGCGTATGCTTAAATAGAGCACAAATCATCCTGTATGTTTGTGATGCGTATGCTTAAATAGAGCACAAATCATCCTGTATGTACGTGATGCGTATGCTTAAATAGAGCACAAATCATCCTGTATGTATGTGATGCGTATGCTTAAATAGAGCACAAATCATCCTGTATGTACTTGATGCGTATGCTTAAATAGAGCACAAATCATCCTGTATGTTTGTGATGCGTATGCTTAAATAGAGCACAAATAATCCTGTATGTACGTGATGCGTATGCTTAAATAGAGCACAAATCATCCTGTATGTATGTGATGCGTATGCTTAAATAGAGCACAAATCATCCTGTATGTACTTGATGCGTATGCTTAAATAGAGCACAAATCATCCTGTATGTTTGTGATGCGTATGCTTAAATAGAGCACAAATCATCCTGTATGTACGTGATGCGTATGCTTAAATAGAGCACAAATCATCCTGTATGTATGTGATGCGTATGCTTAAATAGAGCACAAATCATCCTGTATGTACTTGATGCGTATGCTTAAATAGAGCACAAATCATCCTGTATGTTTGTGATGCGTATGCTTAAATAGAGCACAAATCATCCTGTATGTACGTGATGCGTATGCTTAAATAGAGCACAAATCATCCTGTATGTTTGTGATGCGTATGCTTAAATAGAGCACAAATCATCCTGTATGTACGTGATGCGTATGCTTAAATAGAGCACAAATCATCCTGTATGTATGTGATGCGTATGCTTAAATAGAGCACAAATCATCCTGTATGTACTTGATGCGTATGCTTAAATAGAGCACAAATCATCCTGTATGTTTGTGATGCGTATGCTTAAATAGAGCACAAATCATCCTGTATGTACGTGATGCGTATGCTTAAATAGAGCACAAATCATCCTGTATGTATGTGATGCGTATGCTTAAATAGAGCACAAATCATCCTGTATGTACTTGATGCGTATGCTTAAATAGAGCACAAATCATCCTGTATGTTTGTGATGCGTATGCTTAAATAGAGCACAAATCATCCTGTATGTACGTGATGCGTATGCTTAAATAGAGCACAAATCATCCTGTATGTTTGTGATGCGTATGCTTAAATAGAGCACAAATCATCCTGTATGTATGTGATGCTTACGCTTAAATTGAGCACAAATCATCCTGTATGTGATGCGTATGCTTGAATAGAGCACAAATCATCCTGTATGTATGTGATGCTTACGCTTAAATTGAGCACAAATCATCCTGTATGTATGTGATGCGTATGCTTGAATAGAGCACAAATCATCCTGTATGTATGTGATGCGTATGCTTGAATAGAGCACAAATCATCCTGTATATACTTGATGCGTATGCTTCAATAGAGCACAAATCATCCTGTATGTACGTGATGCGTATGCTTGAATAGAGCACAAATCATCCTGTATATACGTGATGCGTATGCTTAAATAGAGCACAAATCATCCTGTATGTACGTGATGCCATTGCTTAAATAGAGCACAAATCATCCTGTATGTACGTGATGCCATTGCTTAAATAAGAGCACAAATCATCCTGTATGTTTGTGGTGCGTATGCTTGAATAGAGCACAAATCATCCTGTATGTACGTGATGCCATTGCTTAAATAGAGCACAAATCATCCTGTATATATGTGATGCGAATGCTTGAATAGAGCACAAATCATCCTGTATGTACGTGATGCCATTGCTTATATAGAGCACAAATCATCCTGTATGTACGTGATGCGTATGCTTGAATAGAGCACAAATCATCCTGTATGTACGTGATGCGTATGCTTAAATAGAGCACAAATCATCCTGTATGTACGTGATGCGTATGCTTGAATAGAGCACAAATCATCCTGTATGTTTGTGATGCGTATGCTTAAATAGAGCACAAATCATCCTGTATGTATGTGATGCGTATGCTTGAATAGAGCACAAATCATCCTGTATGTACTTGATGCGTATGCTTAAATAGAGCACAAATCATCCTGTATATACGTGATGCGTATGCTTAAATAGAGCACAAATCATCCTGTATGTACTTGATGCGTATGCTTAATTAGAGCACAAATCAACCGGTATGTAACTTTTCAAGCTATTATTAAACACTGTCTGCCTATCAGAACCTTGGAGTGTTTTTTATTAGAAATTATCTTAAAATCTCCCTGTGACCGAGTATAATAGATTTCTGAATGCTTGCGATTTTTCCAGGTTTTCCGTAAAGTGGCGTTCCGTATAGTGAGCGGGGAGGAGACTGCGGTCCAGGTAACCCCTGACAACCTGCAGGACTATGTTGGCAAGCCCATCTTCACAGTGGACAGAATGTATGACTCCACACCACCTGGCGTGGTCATGGGTCTGGCATGGACTGCCATGGGTACGGAAGATGGGATACTTCATTGAGACAAATTCCAAGCGATATGTATTGACAACCGTACAAATAAGTCCCCTCTCTTTGTCCTCTGCAGGTGGAACCACGCTCTTTATCGAGACGTCCCTTAGGCGTCCTCGGGACACTGGGGGTAAAGACAAGCACGGACCCATGGAGGGATCCCTGGAGATCACCGGGCAGCTGGGCGACGTGATGAAGGAAAGCGCTAAGATCGCCTATACCTTCGCCAGGGCATTTCTCATGAAGCAGCAGCCGGACAACGACTTCTTTTCTGGTTCCCATCTTCATCTGCACGTCCCTGAGGTAGGTTTATGTCTGCACGTCCCTGAGGTAGGTTTATGTCTGCACGTCCCTGAGGTAGGTTTATGTCTGCACGTCCCTGAGGTAGGTTTATGTCTGCACGTCCCTGAGGTAGGTTTATGTCTGGACGTCCCTGAGGTAGGTTTATGTCTGCACGTCCCTGAGGTAGGTTTATGTCTGCACGTCCCTGAGGTAGGTTTATGTCTGCACGTCCCTGAGGTAGGTTTATGTCTGCACGTCCCTGAGGTAGGTTTATGTCTGCACGTCCCTGAGGTAGGTTTATGTCTGCACGTCCCTGAGGTAGGTTTATGTCTGGACGTCCCTGAGGTAGGTTTATGTCTGGACGCCCCTGAGGTAGGTTTATGTCTGCACGTCCCTGAGGTAGGTTTATGTCTGCACGTCCCTGAGGTAGGTTTATGTCTGCACGTCCCTGAGGTAGGTTTATGTCTGCACGTCCCTGAGGTAGGTTTATGTCTGCACGTCCCTGAGGTAGGTTTATGTCTGCACGTCCCTGGGGTAGGTTAATGTCTGCACGTCCCTGGGGTAGGTTAATGTCTGCACGTCCCTGGGGTAGGTTAATGTCTGCACGTCCCTGGGGTAGGTTAATGTCTGCACGTCCCTGGGGTAGGTTAATGTCTGCACGTCCCTGAGGTAGGTTTATGTCTGCACGTCCCTGAGGTAGGTTAATGTCTGCACGTCCCTGAGGTAGGTTAATGTCTGCACGTCCCTGAGGTAGGTTTATGTCTGCACGTCCCTGAGGTAGGTTTATGTCTGCACGTCCCTGAGGTAGGTTTATGTCTGCACGTCCCTGAGGTAGGTTTATGTCTGCACGTCCCTGAGGTAGGTTTATGTCTGCACGTCCCTGAGGTAGGTTTATGTCTGCACGTCCCTGAGGTAGGTTTATGTCTGCACGTCCCTGAGGTAGGTTTATGTCTGCACGTCCCTGAGGTAGGTTTATGTCTGCACGTCCCTGAGGTAGGTTTATGTCTGCACGTCCCTGAGGTAGGTTTATGTCTGCACGTCCCTGAGGTAGGTTTATGTCTGCACGTCCCTGAGGTAGGTTTATGTCTGCACGTCCCTGAGGTAGGTTTATGTCTGGACATCTGCACGTCCTTTGCAGACAAAAACAGGATCAGTGCGTACACAGTTGTCTGTACAGTCTCTTCACACAGGCTGTGGTTGTCTTTGATGCACTGTGTCATTTTCGCAATACAAAATTTGAAAGAAAAACATCCACTAGAAAAACTGAAAGGAACTCTGTTCTTTACAGTTTTTTTCTACATGCATCTTCAGAATGTTTCTGTATTCCTACTGACATGTTTTTCACAGGGTGCTACTCCGAAGGACGGGCCCAGTGCGGGCTGCACCATCGTTACGGCCCTGCTGTCTCTGGCCACCAACACGCCTGTGCGGGAGAACGTGGCCATGACGGGTGAGGTGTCTCTGACTGGAAAGATCCTGCCAGTTGGAGGCATCAAGGAAAAGACAATCGCTGTGAGTCAAAGTGCTTGTATTAGTAACGCGTTGTTTATTCACCAGGAAGTTAAGTGGAACTGAGAACTTCAAGTAGCCTGTTATGTTGATATAGATTGTTGTGTATGTGAAGTTACAACCGATATTCCAAAAAATGTTTTGTTTCAATATATTTATTCTGAAAGCCTGTTGATAATAAAACATGAAGGTATTAAAGTATGTATGTAGTCTGAGCATATGATCTAAAAGGTTGTTTTCTCTATACTATACTGCTGGGTCTTTACATTCCTCTCTTCTCACCATTTTTCCCAGGCGAAGCGTGCAGATGTGACCTGCATCATTTTACCAGCAGAGAACAAGAAAGATTTTTCTGACCTTCCAGAGTTCATCACGGAGGGATTGGAGGTTCACTTCGTGGATCATTACACCAAGATATACCCCATTGTTTTTCCACAACAATGAACATTGAATTACATGAATCTATAAGACTGACACTGGTATCTGAGCTGCTACCACTGTTATTAGGAATGTATACAACTGGATAGTTATTGGTCTACATACAGTGACGGATGTTTGGATAAGTGGTTTGTTTTATTGTGTTGTACATTCACGTGCTGTTAAAGTACCCCACCTATGAGTACGACAGCTGTGTCCTCACAGGTTGTAGTTTAAGTACCCCACCTATGAGTACGACAGCTGTTTCCTCACAGGTCGTACAGTTTAAGTACCCGATCTATGAGTATGACAGCTGTGTCCTCACAGGTTAAAGTACCCCACCTACGAGTATGACAGCTGTGTCCTCACAGGTCGTACAGTTTAAGTACCCCACCTACGAGTATGACAGCTGTGTCCTCACAGGTCGTACAGTTTAAGTACCCCACCTACGAGTATGACAGCTGTGTCCTCACAGGTTAAAGTACCCCACCTACGAGTATGACAGCTGTGTCCTCACAGGTTAAAGTACCCCACCTACGAGTATGAAAGCTGTGTCCTCACAGGTTAAAGTACCCCACCTATGAGTATGACCAATCAGTTGGACTACATACGGCAACAGGATGTTCAGGAGGGTGACACATTTGTATCTTTAGATAAATGTATGATTAATATCAGATATTGTCTCCTGCGATGAAACTCTGGGTTACAACAGTTGATTATGAAGATCCTGCAAACCAGTTGGGGTCAAATATTGCTGCTACGCAGCGTAGACTTATTACAACTTTATTTACAAAAAATATGGCGTTTAATCTTACACTTAACACCGTATGTTAGGTTTATCACGTGATCATGAGGCCATTTAACAACGGTCCTCCATTTTGTCCAGTCACTTCGTCTACATTGTTAATTTTTATTTCACACCCCATGTCTAAGCAAAGTTTTAATCTGCCAATTTATTGAAAATAAAACATTTTAAAATAACTCAAACCTCCCACATGTTTGAAGTACTGGACCACTTAAGTCAATTTCAATTTACAGTTGGGGTTTTGAAATTGAGTAGGTATTTTGATGGGGCTTCTTGCTTGATTATTCACCCTTCACATGAAGATCAATCACTCCAAACCCCTTTAACAGAAACAACAAACTCAACTTTTTGTAATACAAATATTTATTTGCACAGAGCAGCTTAATCCTTCTTGGCGGCGGCCTTCCTCATGGCAGCCAGGACGTTACTGAGCTCTTCCCTCTTTCTCTTGGCACGTATGTGAGTTCCGATCTGTAAAGCATTAGACTACATTAGAACGGAAAACAGCGACAACCAAGGAAATGCATATGAACTTGTGATGTAAAAAGTTCAGTAAACAAACAGGTATCTACTCCATAATGTAAAAACATCCAGTGGTTGTTTGGAGGCATGCAATCACTAAATGCAATGACCTAATCATTTGATTTTGACTGCTTGTGCCGTACCATCTAATCCATTTGATAAAAACTTTTCTGACATTCTACATGTTTCTATAAAGGACTTGTGCGACATCAAACCATCCAGTAGTAAAAACAACAAATGCAGGGTGGCAGGTAGTCTAATCCACTTTCTAAAGTTTAAAAATAAAACATGTTTTTATGAAGCTAGTTAATAAAACCAATCCAGTCAACTCAGTAAAGCTTGAATCATTCTTACCCTCTTCTTTATGAACTTGAGGGCACGTTTGTCCTTGGAAACCTTCAGCAACTCCATGGCACGCTTCTCATATGGGGCAAAGCCGCACACCTCGCGGATCATGTCACGCACAAACTTGCTATGCTTGGTCAAGCGCTGAAATAAAAAGTGGAGGCTTGATTAGATACACTAGAAACAGAAACTGACTAACTAAACCCACTGATAAAATAACAAGTCCAACAACTACATCTCAGAAACAGGCATATACCCCCATATTGACCACCACCCTATCCAATAAAACAGCCTTGGAAGTTAATCCATTCAGGTAAACTTACCCCTCGCCTACGACCATGTTTAGGGGCAGTTACGTTCTTGGTTACAGGGTGGCCTTTCTGAAGGCCCACGGCCATTGGATACCTGATAGCCATCTCTGAAAAGAAAGAGTTGAAATTCAGATGCACAGAATATCAACAATTCATCTCACCTGGACAGTTGACAAATAAGCTTTAACATCAACTGCCATCTGGTTTTTAAGCACCATTACCACACCTAATTGGCAGTGGATAATTTTCACCCGTACTGTTGTCATACCTGTTTACATTTATTGTGGTCATATAATTTCTGCACACTAATGAGATGTATACTAAATACACTTACATTCTGTATTTTGTATGTTATTGCCAAATCAAAGCTGCTTAACTGATTACTTATACCTCATCCTGTATTATCTGTATATTGACTCTACTTGATTCTGTATTGCTTTACTGTGTCCCACTGCCATTTCCACTCTTGTATTCTGTGTATTTATGTTGTATTGAATGTTTTTGCTTTATCTCAGCCAGGTCGCCGTGTGAATAGAGAATTTGTTCTTAGTCGACCTACCTGATAAAATAAAACTAAATACCGAGCTAACTATCTATGATAACCAATATCAGACGCTGCTCCTATCTATCATGACCGCAATGGAGCATATAATACATTTAAAATATGAATACTTCTGACCAGCTGAGGAATGTTTATTAACATGGTATCACTTTGAATGCGCATCTTATCTTATAACAACTCTCTGTAACTAACCATGGAAATGCGCTCAGGTTATTTATAACGAACGGTACCTAATATAACATTATTGATGGCAACAATAATATTAATAGGACACGAAAATGTAATATAGTGATCGTAAACAGTGGCTCATTACAAGATACATTCATGCATAAACTAAATGAACATATCTGGGAGATGAGCACGACAAGCACAGCAACTAGCTGGGGACAATAATCCTAAATAAGTAAATGCATCTAGGAAATAATGTCAGCATTACATTTGGTATGACTTAAATCTCATATTGGTTATATTAAAATAAGCAATAAACGAAGGATGACAATGATTTTGTTAGGATTTCAAATCAAATAAATTATTCCTTAAATTCTTACCTGCTTTCTGTAATGGCGGACAAACCGGAAGGAACGTCTAGCAATGGATGCTGGGTAATGAAGGGTTTCTTCACATAAAACATCAAGGACATTACTAGTAGCGCCACCTGCAGCTTTGGAGAACCACATCACTTTTCAATGACAAACCCAATCCTAACTAAAGTCGAGAAACAACGTAAAAAAACAAATATTTACAACAATATGTTGTATAAAATGTATATATATACAAAATCAATTGATTTAGTTTAAAGCACTCATTAGAAACATGTGAACAATACACCAAATGTCCATAATAATATTATTATTAATGAATAGAGTGGATTTAAGGAGAAGCCCAGCTGGTCTTTGTCCCATTGTCCTGGGGGCTCTTCTGTCAACACAGTGGAGTCATTTTGCTTCCTGGGCAACACCATCGCCCAGGATCCAGGACATTGATCTTTTTCTTTTTTGCAATCTGCTCACACATGCAGACATTGCACCTTTGCACTATTCAGATACATATTAAACATTCTATGGATTTGATTAGATTCAACTTTTTTTGTCATTGGATAGTACAACGAAATTCAGTTGGCATCCAACCAGAAGTGAAAAAAAAGTGTGAGGATGTGCAATTGACATGGATAAGTAAATGTGCAGGTATTTCATTCAACAAATTGCAAATGTGCAGAGGGCACTACAAGTGGAGGACATCTGTGCAAGTGGTAAACAGATAGTACAAACGATAAGCATTGTGCAATAGACAAATGATAATAAATAGACTAGGGTCCCCTTGGTTGCTGGTTTGAGGTTGAACCTGTAGGTTCATTTAGAATTTGTGTGAGATTGAGTGCATCAAGCTTAGAAAGTAAAGTGACTGGGGGGTTAAGCATATCCCAGTTTAAGTCTCCAAGTAGTAAAAAAATTAAAGGATAGATGGGGGGCAATCATTTCACATATGCAGTCCAGGGCACTGCACAGGGCTTGAGGGGGGGGTCTGTAACAGTCAGCAACAGTTAAAGCCTTTTTTCTGGAGAGATGGATCTTTTAAATCAGAAGCTCAACCTGTTTGTGTACAGACCTGGACAGGATGACTGAGCTCTGTAGCTTGTCTCAGCAGTAGATTGCTACTCCACCACCCTTAGTAGAGCGATCTTGGTGATAGATATTATAGTTGGGGATTGTTATTTCTGAGTTATCGATAGACTTCCTAAGCCAGGATTTGGACATGGCTAGGATGATAGGGTTGGCGGAATGTGAAAGAGATCACTTGGTGATTGGGAATGGCATTAAGGGTTACAGGGTTGAGCTTTACATCTCCTGAGGCGTAGAGGAGGAGCAGGATAAGTGTTTTAAGAACTGGTCGCTGTAGTGATGAGTCTGACCCCTCAGGCTACACTTTGACGGTCCTAACTGTAGGTTTCACAGATTTGATAATCGGTAGATACTTTGGTAGCATTAGCAGCGGGCGGTGGTCAGACTGACCCATGTGGGGCAGAGGGGTGGTAATCTTATCTACTTTGATAGAGGATATGAAACTTTCTGAAAACCCCTAGTGTAGTGTTGTGGTTTTTATTTTTATTTATTTATTATTTTGTATTTATTTTTATTTCTCTCTTTCTTTTGTCTCTTATGTTAAGTGCTTGTCTGTTATCTGTGAAGACATTTCATTTATTGTACCAGGCCATTTATGGTTGTTAATACTGTTCAATAAACAATTAAAAAAAACAAAATAAAAAAATAAAAACTCTGGACTACAACTAACAGCTGCATCAGCACCTCTGGACTACAACTACCAGCTACCATCAGCAGCTCTCCTTTTGGCGCGGTCCGCATGAACTTCCGCCATCTTGGTTTGGCGAGGTCGAGCTCTTTCAAACTAGTAATTGCAGCATTTACCTGGTCTGGATACAGAGTGCTGGTTTATAGCATTAAACAAACACGTTTAGGCGGCACTTTAAATAAACCGCTTACAAGACTAATAGTGCGACCCGACATAGAGGAAACACGCGTGGTACCAGAGTATAAACGTGTAGTAGAAACGTGTATAATCATGGCGTCTGCTACCCCGTCTACTGGAGCCCGGTCTGCTACCCCGAGCCGCTCGGCGTCTGCCGGAACCCCGCTGTCCCCCACCAGGATCTCGCGCCTCCAGGAGAAACAGGACCTCCAGCACCTGAACGACAGGCTCGCGGTCTACATAGACCGGGTTCGGTCTCTAGAACTTGAGAATGACCGGCTCATGGTTAAGGTCTCTGAGAAGGAGGATGTCACCACACGCGAGGTAATACAACCAGTCATGTGTGTTAGTTGCATGTTCCAGTTACACTCTGTTTAATCATCCTTATAATGCATTAATAACGTGTTCGTATATATTGGTACATCATATACTTCATGGGTATATTATAATGTGTCAGGCCTGGAACTACATATGTATTAGCACCATATACGTTTAATCCAGAACTACCTAACGCACGGTGTTAGCAATGCATGTTATGTTAACTATCTATACACTACCTACACGAAAACAATGCTTTAGTTTAGTTATTTCGTTTAACTATTTAGTTGAACTATTCTGAAATCATTTCGATAATACGGTGTATCGTTACAACTAAAGTCTTGGTGTAGATGAGATCCACATGAGCTGTGTGTTGTGCGCTCGTATTCTGACCACCAGGTATATTTAGTTAAACGTTACATACCGGGGGAATATTTATATTCGTCAAACTGACTAAAGCCTGTATTATTACCCAGAAGTTTTTCACAAACTTGATGTTTAGATTTCCGGATATCCGTATAGTTTAGTGTGTGCTGCATCTGGTACCTAGTTTGGTGCGTGCTGCATCTAGTACCTAGTTTGGTGCGTGCTGCATCTGGTACCTAGTTTGGTGCGTGCTGCATCTGGTACCTAGTTTGGTGCGTGCTGCTGTCTGGTACCTAGTTTGGTGCGTGCTGCTGTCTGGTACCTAGTTTGGTGCGTGCTGCATCTGGTACCTAGTTTGGTGCGTGCTGCATTTGGTACCTAGTTTGGTGCGTGCTGCTGTCTGGTACCTAGTTTGGTGCGTGCTGCTGTCTGGTACCTAGTTTGGTGCGTGCTGCTAGTATCTGTGTCTGGTACCTAGTTTGGTGCGTGCTGCTAGTATCTGTGTCTGGTACCTAGTTTGGTGCGTGCTGTTAGTATCTGTGTCTGGTACCTAGTTTGGTGCGTGCTGCTGTCTGGTACCTAGTTTGGTGCGTGCTGCTGTCTGGTACCTAGTTTGGTGCGTGCTGCTGTCTGGTACCTAGTTTGGTGCGTGCTGCTGTCTGGTACCTAGTTTGGTGCGTGCTGCTGTCTGGCACCTAGTTTGGTGCGTACTGCATCTGGTACCTAGTTTGGTGCGTGCTGCTGTTTGGTACCTAGTTGTGGGTGTTCAAAACTCGCACCACTATTGTTTTGGAACGGAACATGGATATTTGTTTATACTTAAAGTAAAGTATCAAGTTAGATTATTTGTAAAATAAAAATGTCAGGAAGAGTGCACTGTTGAATGGGGTTGGGGAACTTATCCAACTTGGCTCGGCCCAGCGGGTTCTGATTTAGCCCAGATGTTTTTGCACCACCATTTCTCCCTAATGTCTGAATGTGCAATGATATAAATCTACATAATCTATTCCAATCACATGTGTACATTATGTGAAACCGTGGTTTTATTTGTGAAAGAGGGGTGGGTGGCTAGTCTGATTTTGACTCCATTGTTTCAATTTAAGATGTGACTTTACTACACAAGTGGGAGGTATTTCATAATGTTTCATCAAATATAGATAAACTGGGTTCAATTACATTTGGTTCTATTATATTAGTTGCCCCCACAACTTTTCAGTGCTCGAGTTCTGCGCAGTGCTTTATAACCTGCCCTCTTTGTCAGTATGATCTACCAGTACATTCCAAGGCAATTAGATAATTTTATATAGGACATTTTCCCTTGACAGGGCCTTGGCTTGCTTACTCTTTATGGAGCCATGTTTGGATTTAAGCCAGGTTTTATAGCGACACAGCCTATACTACAACAATTGCAGTGGCCAATGTGTGGGAATTGTTAAGATGTGTTTGTGCATAGTCAATGCCAGGTTGTAGTTGTGTAGCATATTTTTTATTATTTTATCCATGCATTTTAATTAAACATGTTCAGGTAAGAGAAATATGTATGTAGAATTCACATGTTATGCTAGAATCAACCTTTCTTACATTGGAACTGATATTTCGGTAAGATACATTTTAAAGATTGCCTATTTCAAACATATAATTTCCTTTGTTCACTTCATAGCTTTACTGCTAATAATTATCACTTTTGTGTATATATGTAGGATGCTATATTAAAAGCAGTAATTTTCCTGTGAGTTTTTATGATTGCATTTTCATAACTTTCATGTTGCTGCTATGCTGTCAGTTCCAAAGGGTTGTAAAAACTGCCCTGTTATCCCGATCTTTCATTTAACACGCAGTTATCAAAATGTAAAGCTGGCCAGTGGCCACGCCCGCTATCCATTCATGTATCAGGAAATGAAGCTGCTGTGGAATGCTGTAAAGGAATGCCCGCCCACTAGACACTGTCCATGTGACTGACTGTGTTATTCCCTCTCTGCACCAGGTGACTGGGATTAAGTCTCTGTATGAGGCAGAGCTATCAGATGCACGCCGGGTCTTGGATGAGACGGCCAGGGAGAGGGCGAGACTACAGATAGACCTGGGGAAGGCCAACTCTGAGCTGGAGGAGGTGACCAAAACGTGAGTTATAGTGATGCATGAGTTGGAGTACACAAGGGTTTTATAACTACAACCCCTGTTTAAACGAATGCTGTATGAACCACTGAGACATTTATTATTTCAGCAGAAACAACTTGTTCATGTATATTAGGGTGTTAATTAGGGCTGACCTGAATACTCTTTTACAGGTTTTGAGTACTTTTAATTCCAAAGTACTGAATGCTAGTTCTCTAAAACGCAATTAAAACCCCTCAACTAATAATGTTTCGTAAGTAAACATAATTTAATACAGCAACGCCGTATTACCTAAAACAATATTTTTATTAATGATCACACCAAACATTTCTGAGTGTGAGTGGTTGCATTTACCAGTTGTCAGTGTTTAAAACTGCACATAATCTAGAATTCAAACCTGAATCAAACTTAAAATCCCCAATAGTTAATAGTATTTGAGGTATTATCGGGTAAATATAAATACTTATCTGTTATGTTATCTATTTTGCCTGCGGTTTACATTTTAGCGAGTTGGCTCACGCTCATAAGAGAAAAAACAATTAATACAAATGGCATGCATCAGTTCAGAAACGGTAACTTTGGGGTAGGCCAAGAACTCTGGTTTTGTGAGACACTGTTGTTTTGTGCAATTCAGTACTAATTCAACTTGATGTTAGTGCAAGCCTGGTTTCCATAATCTTTAAACTGATACTATTTTCCCTGTGTTCATATTCTAGGTGGAGGGATATTATAGCCATGCTGTTCATATAGCTTTTTATGTTTGTGTTAGATGCTTAATGGGGACATAGTTTCCTCAGAACAAGTCTTGTGTTGATCATTGTTTTAATGGTTGCTAATAAACACTTTGGTTGACAGGAAGTAAGATGACGCTTTAGAAACTAAGTTACCGCTCTATCACAACCACTGAGGGGATATGTCTTAGGGGCGGAAGTCTAATGTCTAGCTATACAGTTGACTGTTGCTGTTGACCACAACATTTGATGTAAGTGACATAACTGTTGTTATATAAATACCATGTGCCCGTGGTTGTTTGTTTAGGTTAGGGACATGCCAATTCTTTGTGTCTAATACGTGTATTGGAAGAGATGTCCTTTTAAGTTGTGCATAATCCGCATTGTACTTTCCCATTTATACTTGTGGGAAAAAGTGGACCCACTGGAAAGCTGTATTTTTTGGGGACACGTGGTTTATTGAATTACGGTCTCGCCGCATGAATTTATAATAAAAACAAATAACACAAAAGAACACGACAACTCATGGCTGACGTAAGCCAGGCGTCACCTGGGTGAAGTCCACTGCCTGGCCGCAATGCTGGATGCTGTGTTGAGCCAAAGAAATTCCAGTGATAAACAGAAGAACTTCATATCAAATGTAAAGCATCCTTGTGCCATTCTAGATCACATTCTGGGCTCAAGAGAAAGGATATAGCTCCTTGTAGGAGTGGCCCCAATGATTTGTTCATTTAGTTGGTATTCGAATCTTAATTCAGTATTCGTACGCTTCGTTTTTGTAATTCTTTTGCAACAAAACTTTGCGATAGTAGGCTACGGTAGTTAACTAAAGCCTTTAAATATAGATATTAGATAGAGCTGATATTGTTAGTATTCAAAATGTATAAACAAATACAGTATCTATGGTTTCTGCCCATTAGTTTTATATTGTGTAGGGCTGATCTCAGTCAGGACAGATTTTTCACCAATGTTTTCAACACCTGACCCTAAGCATCTCTTTACACAGGTTAAAAAGACTTTCAGGCAATAACTGTTTCAGACCTGCATACTACATTATTGTTTTTTACAAATAAAAAAGCACTTATCACTATTATTCTTTTCTCTGACTTTCCCTAACTACAACCCAAATTAACGTCTGAACAAATGCAATGTGAAAAATGGTACCACAATGACAACAAAAAGTAGACACTGACAGGACATTTCTTACAGCGCTGTAAGTGAAAATGAATATGTTCTCACTTTCCTCCATCTCATCAGCCTGAAGAAGAAAGATGGCTCTCTGTCTCAGGCCATGGCTCGGGCTAAAGACCTGGAGGCACAGTTCAACAAGAGTGAAGCTGACCTGGCGTCAGCTTTGAGTGAGAATGGAAACCTGGCTGCCGAGGTGGCTGATCTGAAAGCCCAGCTAGCCAAGGTATCTACACCTTTTTCACTCAATGTTCACTCACCAAACGAGTCCTAGGAAGAAACCAGTAGTTTCAAGATAGAGACTAGGCTTCAGTTGCATTACAATCAAAAACACTTCAGTCGACAGGTTTTGCACGTTTACCTAAATGGATAATAAATTCCTCTGTTATTGTTGCCTAGTTTTTAAGATCTTTGTTACATGCCAGTCTCGTGTCACTCAGTGTTTCCTTTAGGAAAACACGCACGCCGCCACCGACGCCACCGTTAGATAGCCTAAGCGTTGTCTTTCCCTTAAACACTGTGTAGGTAATGTGAAATTTGCATACCTGGTCTTCATCAGGGCCGGAGTGGGACTGATTTTCAGCCAGGGACATGTGTAGTCAACCACCCCATTTTTTTGGGGTGGGGAGGGGCTAATGTACTGTTTAAAACGTATGCGGTGTTTATAATCTTTACCACCATTTTATTAGACAAATATCTATAAATACAAATAACAGAAAGCTGTTCAATAAAGTGTTTACTTTCTTAAAGTATGTTTTGCAATGAAAGTCATTTCCTAAGAATATCTGGAAAGCTCAATTTTTTAAATGTGAATATCAATAAATACAAATAACAGCACTTCTTGGCATGTGCTTAACATGTTTTAGTGTGGAGGAACTCCTCTCACATGCCAGCCCATCTAGCAACGCATGCAAAAAAAATACTATCTCAACAATTACGTTCCCTGGGAACTATTGTAGGAACACGCGATTACGTTACTGGTGACAATATGATAGTGATTTGAAGTTTCGAGGCCAAATGGTTAAACAGCTATTGAATTAATAACGTAGAGACTTGTACTTTATAGACGGTCCCTAACTGTAAGCAGACGGAGGTTTGTGTCCGCAGATCACCCGGGTGTAGTGTGTCTGCTTGCGGGAAAACCGGACCTGATTTCAGCTTCAGACTATCCGTTGAATATCCAATATTGAATTTCGAACCAACTTTACCTCGGTCTGAGATGAAACAAATATATTTGTGCGGGAATTTCTCGCACTATAAAATCTAACCTTGCGGGAATGGTTTAAATTATACTCTAAATCCCTCTCCTCAGAGGTGCGTATACGCCGTATACTTGCGTATACGCGCCACTGCGCACTGCCCCACCCACTGCTCTGTCCTGCGCTCTTAGGCCGGGTTTTGATAATATGGGTCTTCATATCGTATCAATTTACAGTGTCAAAACGCCGCAGCGCACTAGGTTTTTGTATTGTTTTAACCACAGCAGATATGTCCAAAAGGTCTACATAAATACCAAGAGTTGCACTAATTGCTCATTGTGGCCAACTCCACATGGAGGCAAGTAAACGATGATACAATTGCGTTCCCTTCCCTCGTCAACGGCCCAACAGCCCCCCGATTGCCACCCAAGTTCCACTCCAGAAAGCTGCGGTCTCTCTTTTTTCCTTTCTCTTTCTTGTCAGCTGTGTGAAGCGCGTGTCTCCGACATGCTGATAGACAGCTTTTTGCTTTTCTACTGTACTGCCCTATTCTGATACCGTGGCAGCAGGAATTTAGCCGTGGCGGACCGCCACTACCAAATCAACATAGAGGAAACACTGGTCACTTATGTTTCACTTTTCCGGTTTATTTATGGGATTGGACAGCAGTAGGTGGTATATGGTATAATTCTTATTGAATGTTGGTGGACATTTTTATTTTTTATATAAGTCAGTCTTTATATCCGGCCGATTAAAGTACATTGGAACGAGCAAGACTTTTTGTTTTGGGAAAGTTAATGTTATTTGCACACTCAGATTAGAAGCTGTCATGACTCCGCACACACACTTTACACACCCTGTTGTCTTGTATCTCCAGGCTGAAGATGCCCACACTGTGGCTAAGAAGCAACTGGAAGAGGAGACTCTGATGAGAGTGGACATGGAGAACCGCTGCCAAAGCTTGTCAGAGGAGCTGCAGTTCAGGAAGAGCATGTTTGAGGAGGTGTGTGTGTGTACCACTGTTGTTGACCTGGGTGTGTGTGTACCACTGTTGTTGACCTGGTTGTGTATGTACCACTGTTGTTGACCTGGCAGTGTGTACATGTATACATTCACTTCCCCAATGGGTCATACAAACAGGCATATCCCATCAGGTAACAACATACAAACAGGCATATCCCATCAGGAAACAACATACAAACAGGCATATCCCATCAGGTAACAACATACAAACAGGCATATCCCATCAGGTAACAACATACAAACAGGCATATCCCATCAGG
The DNA here is from genome assembly GCA_029465975.1 of Dallia pectoralis. NCBI lineage: Eukaryota > Metazoa > Chordata > Actinopteri > Esociformes > Umbridae > Dallia > Dallia pectoralis. The sequence goes on along the minus strand of CM055761.1, from coordinate 9,244,205 downwards.
TAACAACATACAAACAGGCATATCCCATCAGGTAACAACATACAAACAGGCATATCCCATCAGGTAACAACATACGAACAGGCATATCCCATCAGGTAACAACATACAAACAGGCATATCCCATCAGGTAACAACATACAAACAGGCATATCCCATCAGGTAACAACATACAAACAGGCATATCCCATCAGGTAACAACATACGAACAGGCATATCCCATCAGGTAACAACATACAAACAGGCATATCCCATCAGGTAACAACATACAAACAGGCATATCCCATCAGGTAACAACATACGAACAGGCATATCCCATCAGGTAACAACATACAAACAGGCATATCCCATCAGGTAACAACATACGAACAGGCATATCCCATCAGGTAACAACATACGAACAGGCATATCCCATCAGGTAACAACATACAAACAGGCATATCCCATCAGGAAACAACATACAAACAGGCATATCCCATCAGGTAACAACATACAAACAGGCATATCCCATCAGGTAACAACATACAAACAGGCATATCCCATCAGGTAACAACATACAAACAGGCATATCCCATCAGGTAACAACATACAAACAGGCATATCCCATCAGGTAACAACATACAAACAGGCATATCCCATCAGGTAACAACATACAAACAGGCATATCCCATCAGGAAACAACATACAAACAGGCATATCCCATCAGGTAACAACATACAAACAGGCATATCCCATCAGGTAACAACATACGAACAGGCATATCCCATCAGGTAACAACATACAAACAGGCATATCCCATCAGTAAACAACATACGAACAGGCATATCCCATCAGGAAACAACATACGAACAGGCATATCCCATCAGGTAACAACATACAAACAGGCATATCCCATCAGGTAACAACATACGAACAGGCATATCCCATCAGGTAACAACATACAAACAGGCATATCCCATCAGGTAACAACATACGAACAGGCATATCCCATCAGGTAACAACATACAAACAGGCATATCCCATCAGGTAACAACATACAAACAGGCATATCCCATCAGGTAACAACATACAAACAGGCATATCCCATCAGGTAACAACATACAAACAGGCATATCCCATCAGGAAACAACATACAAACAGGCATATCCCATCAGGAAACAACATACAAACAGGCATATCCCATCAGGAAACAACATACAAACAGGCATATCCCATCAGGAAACAACATACGAACAGGCATATCCCATCAGGAAACAACATACGAACAGGCATATCCCATCAGGTAACAACATACAAACAGGCATATCCCATCAGTAAACAACATACAAACAGGCATATCCCATCAGGTAATATGTTGTATTGCTGACACTTGTCTGTTTTGTAGGAGGTGCGGGAGACAAGTCGTCGGCGTGAGCGGCGTACTGTGGAGGTGGACAGTGGGGTGACCCAGGACTACACCTTCCAACTGTCCCAGGCTCTGCAGGATCTGCGCAGACAGCATGAGGAACAAGTGTCCATCTATAAGGAAGAGCTGGGAAACACCTTCAAGGCCAAGGTATGTGTCTGTATCCTAACCCCCCTGCACGGTTAACTTGTATGCTAACCCCCCTGCGCGGTTAACTTGTATGCTTACCCCCCTGCGCGGTTAACTTGTATGCTAACCCCCCTGCGCGGTTAACTTGTATGCTAACCCCCCTGCGCGGTTAACTTGTATGCTAACCCCCCTGCGCGGTTAACTTGTATGCTAACCCCCCTGCGCGGTTAACTTGTATGCTAACCCCCCTGCGAGGTTAACTTGTATGCTAACCCCCCTGCGCGGTTAACTTGTATGCTAACCCCCCTGCGAGGTTAACTTGTATGCTAACCCCCCTGCGCGGTTAACTTGTATGCTTACCCCCCTGCGCGGTTATCTTGTATGCTAACCCCCCTGCGCGGTTATCTTGTATGCTAACCCCCCTGCGCTGTTATCTTGTATGCTAACCCCCCTTCGCGGTTAACTTGTATGCTAACCCCCTGCGAGGTTAACTTGTATGCTACCCCCCGTGCCTCGTATGAGGTTAACTTGTATGCTAACCCCCCTGCGAGGTTAACTTGTATGCTACCCCCCCCTGTGAGGTTATCTTGTGCCTCGTATGAGGTTAACTTGTATGCTTACCCCCCTGTGCGGTTATCTTGTATGCTAACCCCCCTGCGCGGTTATCTTGTATGCTAACCCCCCTGCGCGGTTATCTTGTATGCTAACCCCCCTGCGCGGTTAACTTCTATGCCAACCCCCCTGCGCGGTTAACTTGTATGCCAACCCCCCTGCGAGGTTAACTTGTATGCTAACCCCCCTGCGCGGTTAACTTGTATGCTAACCCCCCTGCGAGGTTAACTTGTATGCTACCCCCCCCGTGCCTCGTATGAGGTTAACTTGTATGCTAACCCCCCTGTGAGGTTAACTTGTATGCTAACCCCCCTGTGAGGTTAACTTGTATGCTAACCCCCCTGTGAGGTTAACTTGTATGCTAACCCCCCTGTGAGGTTAACTTGTATGCTAACCCCCCTGTGAGGTTAACTTGTATGCTAACCCCCCTGTGAGGTTAACTTGTATGCTAACCCCCCTGTGAGGTTAACTTGTATGCTAACCCCCCTGTGCGGTAAACTTGTATGCTAACCCCCTGTTAACTTGTATGCTAACCCCCCTGTGCGGTTAACTTGTATGCTAACCCCCCTGTGAGGTGAACTTGTATGCTAACCCCCCTGTGAGGTTAACTTGTATGCTAACCCCCCTGTGAGGTTAACTTGTATGCTAACCCCCCTGCTAGGTTAACTTGTATGCTACCCCCCGTGCCTCGTGAGGTTAACTTGGTTACCCCCTGTGCGGTTATCTTGTATGCTAACCCCCTTATCTTGTATGCTAACCCCCTGCGCGGTTATCTTGTATGCTAACCCCCTGCGCGGTTAACTTCTATGCCAACCCCCTGCGCGGTTAACCCCCCCCTGCGAGGTTAACTTGTATGCTAACCCCCTGCGCGGTTAACTTGTATGCTAACCCCCTGCGAGGTTAACTTGTATGACCCCCCCCGTGCCTCGTATGAGGTTAACTTGTATGCTAACCCCCTGTGAGGTTAACTTGTATGCTAACCCCCTGTGAGGTTAACTTGTATTAACTTGTAAACCCCCTGTGAGGTTAACCCCCCCTGTGAGGTTAACTTGTATGCTAACCCCCCTGTGAGGTTAACTTGTATGCTAACCCCCCTGTGAGGTTAACTTGTATGCTAACCCCCTGTGCGGTAACTTGTATGCCCCCCTGTGCGGTTAACTTGTATGCTAACCCCCTGTGTTAACTTGTATGCTAACCCCCTGTGAGGTTAACTTGTATGCTAACCCCCTGTGAGGTTAACTTGTATGCTAACCCCCCTGTGAGGTTAACTTGTAAACCCCCTGTGCGGTTAACTTGTATGCTAACCCCCCTGTGAGGTTAACTTGTATGCTAACCCCCCTGTGACTTGTATGCTAACCCCCCTGTGCGGTTAACTTGTATGCTAACCCCCCTGTGCGGTTAACTTGTATGCTAACCCCCTGTGAGGTGAACTTGTATGCTAACCCCCTTGTGCCTCGTGAGGTTAACTTGGTGTCTTTGTTTGGTCAGTACTATCCAGGGGTCCGTTTCAAGAAGGAGTTTTAACAAACTCTAAATCTAACCCTGACCTCGGAATTGATTTACCCTTAGATGGAAAACTCAGTGTTTTCGGTTTCAGAACAGCTGAATTGAGTTGGTTCAATCAACCCAGTGTAGGTTCGCTCAGAGTAACGCGCCTGCACAGCCGCTATAAAAAGGCAGCATGAATGGAGCCGTGATACTACGATTCACGATGGCAACCAGCATTACTACCGCATACGTCACCCCTTGAAATACTGATGCAGGCTTAATACAGCGACTACATGTATTTCGAAAAAAATTGCTACTCGAGTCAACGCGTAAATTCCAATATAGTGTTTTCATTTGATTTTTAATTTACACAATAATTTTAATTTATACTTTTTATTAATTCCCAGTTGGGAAATTATTTTTTGACACTTAGAACAAATTATACACATGCCTGAAATACACACCCATGCTCATATTTTATCACAAGTGTTATTATTTGTAAAAACTATACTATTATACTATACTATAATCTATTTCATTTAGGTACAATCCTGCGGGTGAAAAACACATTTGTGTGCCATCAATGCAGCCAATCGCATTAGGAAATCCTAAAATGAATTCAAATAATTTATACCAGTCAGATCTTGCTGCACCATGTCATTAACCGAATTATAATTAATATCTATTCATTGTAAAGGGTTTTGCATTATTCACTTGCAATGCTGTGGACCTCCTCTTTAATGTCTCTCATGGTTTGTGTCCAGGGAACACTACAAACACGTTTAATATAACGGCTCTGCATACACTGGCTGTAATACGGCCCTAAAACTGACGTCTGCAAAAAACGTAATGCGACACAAATAATCTGCTCGGATGTTAGAGCATGTCCACGATGGGTTACATTAGTGATATGAGGATAGATAAAGTTATGTAGCTACATCTGATAGACTGTAAAGAAAAACTACCGCTCAGATAGGAAGTTATCTGGAAATTAAAATCTAGTCGGGTTTCCTCAATATAATCTCCCGACGTATGTTACAGACTGAATTAATTAAAAATGAAATGAAAGAGCGCTGTGTCAGAAGGAGGAGACTGAGAGAAACTCCAGGTTTATTGAAGAAAAACTGCTCCCGACCAGGTTAGGTTCACAGACTCAGTTAACCTCAGAGTCAGTTACTATGGTAAGTTACCTCCCTTTCTGAAACGGGCCCCAGGACTCTGCGCATCCAGGACTCTGTATTATTAATTTATTATTGTGTATTGTTGTTTTATTATTGTATATTATTTTATTATTGTGTATTATTATTGTATTATTAGTATATTATTAATTTAGTATTGTATTAATTTATTATCCTGTATTATTTATTATCAGTGTATTATTGTGTATTATTAATTCATTATTGTGTATTCAGGGTATCCGCGGGATCTTGAAAAGTATTTAAAGGTGATAAATAAATTTTGGGAAAATTAAGACCCTTAAAAAGTATTAAACAGTCTTATCACGGCTTTATAAAGTCTTAAATATTGAATGTATTTTTTCTGAATTAGCTGTCCAACAGTCCCAAAAACATCGTAAAAGTGTGTGAATTTGTGTGATAATACAGCACTTTAAACGGAAACACATTGGAGTCGTTGTTGATGCGGAGAGTTTGTGTGTGCATTTGTGAGTGTAGTGTAGAGAAGTTCTGAGGTTCAAACAAATCATTTTAATTTTTCTGAATTTTATTTTTCGTTATTTTTATAAATTATTTATTGTTTTGACAGGTTAGGTCCTTAATAAAAATAAAAATTGCTGTGCACTTTTTATTATTAATTAGCTCAGGGTTGTGCAAGGAGCAAAGCTGTTTGTGCACTTTCTGAACATTTTTTGCACTGTGAATTGCACTGTCAGTTCTGTTTTTCAGTAAAGGGTTGAATATTAATGCTTTTTAGTTTTTATCACTGATGTAAATGGTTACAGCTTAAAGTGGCGGTGAGGTATTAAAAAATATTGAAGTCTTGAAAAAATTTACTTCAAGATTCCTGCATATACCCTGGTATTATTAATTTCTTATTGTGTTTTTTTTTTTTATTAATTCTTTATTATGAATTTATTATTGTGTATTATTAATTTTTTATTGTGTATTTATTTATTGTTCTGTATTATTAATTCATCATATAAACTGCCTCCTCTGTGTGTAGCTGGATAATGCCATGGTGTCATCAGAACTGAATGACAAGGCGGTGAGTACAGCTCGTGAGGAGCTGCAGGAGGCCCACATGAGGATTGAGAGCCTGGCCTTCCAGCTCTCTGCACTGCAGAAACAGGTAATTTAATTCTGCAATGCATTTTTGCTGATGCTAAGGTCTTACATGTTTGTACACACCTTTTGTGATCTATGTAAGAATATGTGCTTCATTTTTCACTGTCAAACCAACAATATAACATGAGAGCAATCAGTGTTATTGATCATGTTCAGGGTGACCTAAACAAGAGGTTGTCACGTGATTTGAACCTGCAACCTAAATGTGTTGTATGTATTAGAATTATTATTGAGAAATTCAAAATCATTAGGTTTGTTTGGGAGCCTCGTGCGAGAGCCACCTGTAGATGCTCGGCCCTCCGTGTGACCGGTTTGACACCTCGGCTTTAGACATTTGAGGGCTCTGTGCATGTTTGTCACACTGGTGCTATGATTTGGTTTGATCCAAAAATGAAAGGAGAATCAAAATAGCAGCATAATACTTTTATAGAATAATTTATAATGTCTCATTAGAAAGTGTTATAGAATGCTGTATTGGTATTCAATTAGGAAGTTTCTGTACTGCCGATATTTTACCAATTTTTACATGAGCCAGTAGGGCCTGACCCCTTACAGTTTAAATGCTAACTACTCTTTTATAATAAAATACTATAAAGTATTGAAGCATTGAACATGTCTCTGCTGCTCTCAAACAGTTGTTTTATTATGTTTATGCAAACCTGTTAGTCAATACAAATGACTTGTATTATATAGTGTTTTATATATGTATTATATAGTTACATCCTAGATGTATTTCTGTCTCCTGGTAGGCATCTGCCAATGAGGGTCGTGTGCGTGAGCTTGAGGACATTGTGGCTGGGGAGAGAGACAAGCACCGTAGACAGATGGACTCCAAGGAGCGGGAGATGGCAGAGATGAGAGACCGCATGCAACAGCAGCTCAATGAGTACCAGGAGCTGCTGGATGTCAAACTGGCCCTGGATATGGAGATCAATGCTTACAGGAAGCTGCTGGAAGGAGAGGAGGACAGGTAACTGGAGAAACAAGTGCACACACACTCCAATAGAGGACATGTAACTGTGGAGAAACAAGTGCACACACACTCCAATAGAGGACATGTAACTGTGGAGAAACAAGTGCACACACACTCCAATAGAGGACAGGTAACTGGAGAAACAAGTGCACACACACTCCAATAGAGGACATGTAACTGTGGAGAAACAAGTGCACACACACTCCAATAGAGGACAGGTAACTGTGGAGAAACAAGTGCACACACACTCCAATAGAGGACAGGTAACTGTGGAGAAACAAGTGCACACACACTCCAATAGAGGACAGGTAACTGTGGAGAAACAAGTGCACACACACTCCAATAGAGGACAGGTAACTGTGGAGAAACAAGTGCACACACACTCCATTAGAGGACAGACAAGTGCACACACACTCCAATAGAGGACAGACAAGTGCACACACACTCCAATAGAGGACATGTAACTGTGGAGAAACAAGTGCACTCACACTCCAATAGAGGACAGGTAACTGTGGAGAAACAAGTGCACACACACTCCAATAGAGGACAGGTAACTGTGGAGAAACAAGTGCACACACACTCCAATAGAGGACAGGTAACAAGTGCACACACACTCCAATAGGAGAAACAGAAACAAGTGCACACACACTCCAATAGAGGACAGGTAACTGTGGAGAAACAAGTGCACACACACTCCAATAGAGGACAGGTAACTGTGGAGAAACAAGTGCACACACACTCCAATAGAGGACAGACAAGTGCACACACACTCCAATAGAGGACAGACAAGTGCACACACACTCCAATAGAGGACATGTAACTGTGGAGAAACAAGTGCACACACACTCCAATAGAGGACAGGTAACTGTGGAGAAACAAGTGCACACACACTCCAATAGAGGACATGTAACTGTGGAGAAACAAGTGCACAAGTGCACACACACTCCAATAGAGGACATGTAACTGTGGAGAAACAAGTGCACACACACTCCAATAGAGGACAGACAAGTGCACACACACTCCAATAGAGGACAGACAAGTGCACACACACTCCAATAGAGGACAGACAACTGTGGAGAAACAAGTGCACACACACTCCAATAGAGGACAGTAACTGTGGAGAAACAAGTGCACACACACTCCAATAGAGGACAGACAAGTGCACACACACTCCAATAGAGGACAGACAAGTGCACACACACTCCAATAGAGGACAGACAAGTGCACACACACTCCAATAGAGGACAGACAAGTGCACACACACTCCAATAGAGGACAGACAAGTGCACACACACTCCAATAGAGGACAGGTAACACACACACTGTGAGGACAGACAAGTGCACAAGGACAGACAAGTGCACACACACTCCAATAGAGGACAGACAAGTGCACACACACTCCAATAGAGGACAGACAAGTGCACACACACTCCAATAGAGGACAGACAAGTGCACACACACTCCAATAGAGGACAGACAAGTGCACACACACTCCAATAGAGGACAGACAAGTGCACGCACACTCCAATAGAGGACAGACAAGTGCACGCACACTCCAATAGAGGACAGACAAGTGCACACACACTCCAATAGAGGACAGACAAGTGCACACACACTCCAATAGAGGACAGACAAGTGCACGCACACTCCAATAGAGGACAGACAAGTGCACGCACACTCCAATAGAGGACAGACAAGTGCACGCACACTCCAATAGAGGACAGACAAGTGCACGCACACTCCAATAGAGGACATGTAACTGTGGAGAAACAAGTGCACACACACTCCAATAGAGGACAGGTAACTGTGGAGAAACAAGTGCACACACACTGTGGAGAAACAAGTGCACACACACTCCAATATAGAGGACAGACAGACAAGTGCACACACACTCCAATAGAGGACATGTAACTGTGGAGAAACAAGTGCACACACACTCCAATAGAGGACAGACAAGTGCACACACACTCCAATAGAGGACAGACAACAAGTGCACACACACTCCAATAGAGGACATGTAACTGTGGAGAAACAAGTGCACACACACTCCAATAGAGGACAGACAAGTGCACACACACTCCAATAGAGGACAGACAAGTGCAGAAACAAGTGCACACACACTCCAATAGAGGACAGGTAACTGTGGAGAAACAAGTGCACACACACTCCAATAGAGGACATGTAACTGTGGAGAAACAAGTGCACACACACTCCAATAGAGGACATGTAACTGTGGAGAAACAAGTGCACACACACTCCAATAGAGGACATGTAACTGTGGAGAAACAAGTGCACACACACTCCAATAGAGGACAGACAAGTGCACACACACTCCAATAGAGGACATGTAACTGTGGAGAAACAAGTGCACACACACTCCAATAGAGGACAGGTAACTGTGGAGAAACAAGTGCACACACACTCCATTAGAGGACAGGTAACTGTGGAGAAACAAGTGCACACACACTCCAATAGAGGACAGGTAACTGTGGAGAAACAAGTGCACACACACTCCAATAGAGGACAGGTAACTGTGGAGAAACAAGTGCACACACACTCCAATAGAGGACAGACAAGTGCACACACACTCCAATAGAGGACAGACAAGTGCACACACACTCCAATAGAGGACATGTAACTGTGGAGAAACAAGTGCACACACACTCCAATAGAGGACAGACAAGTGCACACACACTCCAATAGAGGACATGTAACTGTGGAGAAACAAGTGCACACACACTCCAATAGAGGACAGACAAGTGCACACACAATAGAGGACAGACAAGTGCCAAATAGAGGACATGTAACTGTGGAGAAACAAGTGCACACACACTCCAATAGAGGACATGTAACTGTGGAGAAACAAGTGCACACACACTCCAATAGAGGACAGACAAGTGCACACACACTCCAATAGAGGACAGACAAGTGCACACACACTCCAATAGAGGACATGTAACTGTGGAGAAACAAGTGCACACACACTCCAATAGAGGACATGTAACTGTGGAGAAACAAGTGCACACACACTCCAATAGAGGACATGTAACTGTGGAGAAACAAGTGCACACACACTCCAATAGAGGACAGGTAACTGTGGAGAAACAAGTGCACACACACTCCAATAGAGGACAGGTAACTGTGGAGAAACAAGTGCACACACACTCCAATAGAGGACATGTAACTGTGGAGAAACAAGTGCACACACACTCCAATAGAGGACAGACAAGTGCACACACACTCCAATAGAGGACATGTAACTGTGGAGAAACAAGTGCACACACACTCCAAGAGGACAGACAAGTGCACACACTCCAATAGAGGACAGACAACTGCACACACACACTCCAATAGAGGACATGTAACTGTGGAGAAACAAGTGCACACACACACTCCAATAGAGGACAGACAAGTGCACACACACTCCAATAGAGGACAGACAAGTGCACACACACACTCCAATAGAGGACAGGTAACTGAGAAACAAGTGCACACACACTCCAATGGAGAAACAAGTGCACACACACTCCAATAGAGGACATGTAACTGTGGAGAAACAAGTGCACACACACTCCAATAGAGGACATGTAACTGTGGAGAAACAAGTGCACACACACTCCAATAGAGGACATGTAACTGTGGAGAAACAAGTGCACACACACTCCAATAGAGGACAGACAAGTGCACACACACTCCAATAGAGGACATGTAACTGTGGAGAAACAAGTGCACACACACTCCAAGAGGACAGACAAGTGCACACACTCCAATAGAGGACAGACAACTGCACACACACACTCCAATAGAGGACATGTAACTGTGGAGAAACAAGTGCACACACACACTCCAATAGAGGACAGACAAGTGCACACACTCCAATAGAGGACAGACAAGTGCACACACACACTCCAATAGAGGACAGGTAACTGTGGAGAAACAAGTGCACACACACTCCAATAGAGGACATGTAACTGTGGAGAAACAAGTGCACACACACTCCAATAGAGGACATGTAACTGTGGAGAAACAAGTGCACACACACTCCAATAGAGGACATGTAACTGTGGAGAAACAAGTGCACACACACTCCAATAGAGGACAGACAAGTGCACACACACTCCAATAGAGGACATGTAACTGTGGAGAAACAAGTGCACACACACTCCAATAGAGGACAGGTAACTGTGGAGAAACAAGTGCACACACACTCCATTAGAGGACAGGTAACTGTGGAGAAACAAGTGCACACACACTCCAATAGAGGACAGGTAACTGTGGAGAAACAAGTGCACACACACTCCAATAGAGGACAGGTAACTGTGGAGAAACAAGTGCACACACACTCCAATAGAGGACAGACAAGTGCACACACACTCCAATAGAGGACAGACAAGTGCACACACACTCCAATAGAGGACATGTAACTGTGGAGAAACAAGTGCACACACACTCCAATAGAGGACAGACAAGTGCACACACACTCCAATAGAGGACATGTAACTGTGGAGAAACAAGTGCACACACACTCCAATAGAGGACAGACAAGTGCACACACACTCCAATAGAGGACATGTAACTGTGGAGAAACAAGTGCACACACACTCCAATAGAGGACATGTAACTGTGGAGAAACAAGTGCACACACACTCCAATAGAGGACAGACAAGTGCACACACACTCCAATAGAGGACAGACAAGTGCACACACACTCCAATAGAGGACATGTAACTGTGGAGAAACAAGTGCACACACACTCCAATAGAGGACATGTAACTGTGGAGAAACAAGTGCACACACACTCCAATAGAGGGCATGTAACTGTGGAGAAACAAGTGCACACACACTCCAATAGAGGACAGGTAACTGTGGAGAAACAAGTGCACATGGTCCGTATGCCTATTTGAGAGCACTGTCTCATGTGAGTTGGGGACGGGGTTGGACCTGAAGGCGACCATAGGAGCAAGCGAGGGTTTTTTACCGTGTCCGAATAGTAGCATGTCTCAGTGAATTCCAGACATTCCTCTCCTGCTGTTGGTAGTTGAAGTCTTTGGCTATAATTATGTTGTTTGAAACTGATGGGAAAAGTCAAATTCCACTTACCCTGTTCAACTAGACTAGTATACCAATAAATATGGCAATATTTGTTAGATATATTAGCTTGCACGACAAATGACATTCTAAAGCTACTCTTTATGTTCTGTCGACGAGCTTGTACATTTTAATTAGGGATGTCCTGATCAGGTTTTTTTTGCCCTCGAGTCCGAGTCATTTGATTTTGAGTATCTACCGAGTCCCGATCCGATACTTCTATAATATATAAAAAAATTATAAAGAAGAGCGAAAAAACAGATCCAGGATGTTCCTTATTTTATATGTAATTACCTCCAGACTGCAGACATATGTTCTCTTACATCCATGAGACATACTCGCGCTTTTCACTTCAAGCTGCTTCCGTGTTCTACTTTGCCGGTATTCAACCAATAGCGTCTCTGCAACAAAGTGATGTCATGCCGCACGCGGTGCTGTTTCTGTGTGGAGTCAAAAGGGTCTAACTTTGCACCACCGCATCACTATAGATGTGTTTAAAAAACAATGAGAATATATATACATATATATCCGAGTCCTGATCGGGAGGTAACGTCCGATTCCAATCGAGTCTGAAACCACGTGATCAGGCCCAATTTCCGATCACTTAATCGGATCTGGACATCCCTAATTTTAACGCACAGTAAATCTAAGCTTACATCGTCTGAGCTTTTCTTTATGTTTGAACAGGTTGTCAAACTCTGTATCGCTAACTAAGACATGAAAATAAGAACATATTGAATGATTTACACCCGTTTGCTCTGAAATGCTGTTCTTATAACTCCTCTATTCATTTGTCTGCTGTCCGTTAGGGACAAAGTGAAAGTTTAGGCTGATTTCTTCAGTTGACGTACCTGATGACCCTTGCAAATCACTTCAATAAGACTCCTTCATTGCAGTAATCTAGGTGACCTCATCTCTTACCTAATTTTTCTTAACCCCCTTTCCAGACTCAAGCTGTCCCCCAGCCCTTCTAGCAGGGTGACTGTCTCCCGCGCCACAGGCAGCACCAGTGCTTCTCGCTCCACCCGATCCAAGAGAAAGCGTATTGAGCTACAGGAGGAGTCGCTGATTTCACCTCAGATCCATGTCAGCCAGGAGGCCGAGGCTGTGGGTCTTGTTACTATAGAGGAGACTGACCTAGAGGGCAAATGTGTTACCCTTAAGAACAGCTCTGATAAGGTACACCTACTCAAATCACTAGAGGTTTCAAATTCTCACTTCTTCCTGGATTTAGTTAGAGAATTGGTAGTGAGTTAAACTGTTGAGTTCACATTTCAACTTTGGAGAAGTTATCAATGTATCTGTGCCAGACATCAGACATTTTCTGGGATTTTTTCCCTTGTGGTGTTTGTGCAAATTTAGCTGCCAGGTTTGCTTTTACCTTTGACATTTGACACATGCATTTCTGAAAGGTGAAATTACCTCACCGTGGTGTTTTTTCCAAATGTTAAGAGTCTTAAGTGTGCTCTTCACCTGTCTTTATTAGACTGATGGAGTATTAAGTCTAAAGTTTGCTCTCCTTTTATAGATGGAATTGATCTATAACTGCATTATTCTATGTTTCCTGAATCCAAGGCTTATATTGATTTTTAGTTTAATTACAGTTGCCGTTGGATGGAATGTAAATATAAAGTAACATTTGTGGAACTCAAACCGCGATAACTTTAGGTTAGGTTTAGGTCTGACTTGCTACACCACCCCCCGGACACTAGCACGTGCGATTTTAGTGTACCACAAGTTAATCATGTAAAATATTTTGTCTGTAGGACCAGTCTTTAGGGAGTTGGAGACTGCAGAGGCAGATTGGATATGGAGAGGAGATCGCCTACAAGTTCTCACCCAAGTTTATCCTCAAGGCTGGTCACACTGTCACGGTAAGCCACAGTTTAACGCCTGACAATCCGGTTAATCTTCACAATCCTTTCTATTGTTTAGTGGCTGCTGTATATGAACTTATCTCATCCATATGCCAAGGATTTGTAAATGCATTTTTGTAATGCTTTGATTAGCCAATTTGTTATAGAGGACACTGTTCTCGTCTCTCCTGTTCTCGTCTCTCCTGTTCTCGTCTCTCCTGTTCTCGTCTCTCCTGTTCTCGTCTCTCCTGTTCTCGTCTCTCCTGTTCTCGTCTCTCCTGTTCTCGTCTCTCCTGTTTTGTTTCAGGTGTGGGGTGCAGATGCAGGCGTGTCTCACAGCCCTCCCTCCAACCTGCTCTGGAAGAGCCAAGCCTCTTGGGGCACAGGGGATGACATCATCACTACCCTGGTCAACTCTGATGGAGAGGTGAGCAAACGTCCTGGTAGAAATGTATCTACAATATTACTCTGGAGAGATGAGCAAACGCCCTGGTAGAAATGTATCTATTATACAATATTACTCTGATGGAGAGATGCGCAAACGCCCTGTAGAAATGTGTCTACAGTATTACTCTGATAGAGAGGTGAGCAAACGCCCTGGTAGAAATGTGTCTATTATACAATATTACTCTGATGGAGAGATGCGCAAACGCCCTGTAGAAATGTGTCTACAGTATTACTCTGATAGAGAGGTGAGCAAACGCCCTGGTAGAAATGTATCTATTATACAATATTACTCTGATGGAGAGATGTGCAAACGCCCTGGTAGAAATGTATCTATTATACGATATTAGTTTGATGGAGAGGTGAGCAAACGCCCTGGTAGAAATGTATCTATATACAATATTGCTCTGGAGAGATGAGCAAACGCCCTGGTAGAAATGTATCTATTATACAATATTACTCTGGAGAGATGAGCAAACGCCCTGGTAGAAATGTATCTATTATACAATATTACTCTGATGGAGAGATGCGCAAACGCCCTGTAGAAATGTGTCTACAGTATTACTCTGATAGAGAGGTGAGCAAACGCCCTGGTAGAAATGTATCTATTATACAATATTACTCTGATGGAGAGATGAGCAAACGCCCTGGTAGAAATGTATCTATTATACAATATTACTCTGATGGAGAGATGCGCAAACGCCCTGTAGAAATGTATCTATTATACAATATTACTCTGATGGAGAGATGCGCAAACGCCCTGTAGAATTGTGTCTACAGTATTACTCTAGAGAGAAGAGCAAACGCCCTGCTAGAAATGTATCTATTATACGATATTACTCTGATGGAGAGATGAGCAAACGCCCTGGTAGAAATGTATCTGTTATACAATATTACTCTGATAGACGTGACATTTGTGGCGTACGCTCAATCCCTAATAGTGCTGTGATTTTAACACAACCTGTTGTCTGTTCAGGAGGTGGCTAAGAGAACCGTCACTAAGACACAGATGGAGGTGGAGAATGGAAATGATGATGATGATGGTGATGACTTTGAGGAGGAGGAACTGAGAGTAAGTTGGTTCCCTCTAATTCCTTGTGGGCATTTATCAGTCAGGAAACGGTGCTTCCATATTGCCTGGCTAATCCTTGACTTGTAGTGTTTCTCACCACTTTCTTTTGATTCCTTTTAGGGAACGAAGACCTCATCCAGAGAATGTTCAATAATGTAAAAGCCTTGTCTTCCTCCAAAATCTGCTTCTGTTTTTCTAGAGCCACTCAAATATTTTTGTATACTGCTGTCTTAATATTTTTATCGTATATGACAAGAGAAGAGCCTGCCCATACTTTTTAACTGACTCTGTTTTTAACATTTGGCTAATCATGACAACACACTTTTTAACTGACTCTGTTTTTAACATTTGGCTAATCATGACTCCACACTTTTTAACTGACTCTGTTTTCAACATTTGGCTAATCATGACTCCACACTTTTTTAAGCATATAGTTTTAGTTTTCTTATTGTATCTGTCTACCCCACCCTCAACTCATTTTGAGTGTGACCGTCACACGGCCCCGTCACACAGCCCCGTTATACTATAACTCTAGACTCCAGTAGGTGACTGTAGGATGCTGGTGTCAGGATTGCTGTTGTCCTGTTAGTCCGAAAGGACTTTATTGGAAACATGTGACTGGCTTCAACCCTAAAACACATCAGAAACAGATGGACTTAAACCCTAACATATTATCAATTGTTGTCACATTTTGTTCAGACGGGAAATCGTTGTCCTGGAATCCATTCCACCCTGAGTTTATATGTAATAAATGTATTGATGCTTTGGATCAGTGTTTCCTAAAGGGCATCTAATATTCTGCTGAAACGGCACTCTGGTTGGAGCAGTGTGGTGGAGTCCATGTGATTGTCCAGTTCACATGTTCTGCCTTTAGTCTGACTCGGCAAATCGGAGAGACAGGGTGGAAATACTAGGATTTTGGTTTGCAAATTGTCTGGTAATGGAATAGTGCATTTTAACTCTATTTCACTGTTGGGCTTTTAGTTTTGACAGAATTTGACCATACTGCATGCATTTTAAAATGTGTTTTAAACACTCACCTAAACAGATAAACATTTCCACCCATTTCCATGTTAATGTGCTAAATCATTACTTTTGTATTTTTGAAAATGATGTTTCTCAGACAGGTGTTGTCTATAACAGAATGTAAGTAGGCATTTTTTAAATGAGACTATTTTAATTGGATGGTTTTTGGTTCGATTGCCTTTTTTACCGTTCCCTCCTACTGAATGTACGGGGATTTGTATGATTGGTTGTCCTGTTTCTTCTAGTCAGCTAAATGAGATTGGCAGTCTGGGCGAATACCAAGTGCTAATGATATTGTGACACATTCATCCATATGCTCTAAAGTGTGGAGCAATATGTTGCCTCCCATCCCACATGAATACTGTCTCAATAAATGTTAATTCTTTACATGACAGTATGTATTATGGCATTTCACTAGGGAAATTGTTGGACTACCCTAGTGATGTTCAGAAATCTGAACGGAAATACCAACTATTGGTTTTTATTGATTTTCACTTAATCATGAAAGCAACGGAATTTGCAATGTCTCAACTTTTATAGTTTTAATATTGGCCTGGGAAACATTATTTTGTATGTCTGAATGTGGTGCTTTGCATTGATTGAATTATTATTTTTCAAAAGGTATTTGTAATAGTTTGTTTGTTTTTTCTTCCCTAAGTTCTCTACGGTGATCAAGTTCGGGTCTAAATGACAGGGTTATTTCTGACCAAATGTTTTTTTTTTTCAAACTGAATTAGAATAACTGATCTCTATAATACTAGTGCTCATTTGATTCTTGCTTACCATTTCATTTTCTGAATAGCAAACATTATAGATGCACACAAATAATGTGAAACATATTAGATGCACTCAAGATTGGTAGCTGGAATGGGCAGACAAAGCTTCGTTTAGTCATGATTGAGCTGTCGACAAATGTACTAATTAGTGTTTTCTGAAGTTTCTGCACCACTGCTGAAATCACTTGTGCTTTTTGACTGGTGTCCTTTTTAGTTTCATGCACTGTTGGTTTAAACCAAGTACTGTTAGTTTACAGTACTGTTAGTTTACAGTACTGTTAGTTTACAGTACTACTACAAATGTTGAAATTATGTTGTATCATTAGCATTTATAGTACTACTACAAATGTTCAAATTATGTTGTATCATGAGCATTTATAGTACTGCTACAAATGTGCAAATTATGTTGTATCATGGGCATTTATAGTACTACTACAAATGTTCAAATTATGTTGTATCATGAGCATTTTATAGTACTACTAAATAATCAGGATGTACCACCTGTAACATGTGAAATTATAGCTTTAGGCCAGTTTATAGTGTTAATTCCGGACTAGATTATTTTCTGTGGTTTGTTCCACTAGTAGAGAAGCTAAAAATACCCTACTATCAGTAGTCTGTTTTACTGTGATTGAACTATGGTAAGGACTTACATTTACTGAGGAAATGCACAAATACAGTGCAAAAAACATGTTTTTTTTTTTTTTTGAGCCATACAATAAATTGTGTATTATGGATTTTGTTATTGTAATCTTATATAGAGATAAAACTAAACCCGTAACTTCATCACTCTGAGGACTAGTTGTGGGATGTAGAGAGTGGGAACAAGCCAAATGTTTATGGCATTCTGCTATTGATTGTTACATTTACAATGTAATTTTTTTGTATACATAATAAATGTTTTGCATATGAATTGTCTTGTCTGACTGAAGCTTTATCACAAAAAACGTACTCTTGCCATCATCTTGGAGATTTCATTCAAGTGTTTTGTGTTATATGAAGGATGTGACCCAAAATGCACTAGTCAGCAAAAACAGTTTGTTGAAAGAGAACGGCAAGAACTATGCGAGCTAACAAGTGCGTAATAGCAATTTGACCGGTTGTAAAGGGAGTGATTGCTAAGATATCTATGTTAGATTTTATTAAGCCTTCCTTTACGTGCCCCTAATAGCGCAGTTAATATTGTGTTTTCTCATTCTGTGCTTTAGTACTCCTGTTATAGCCTCATTAAGCTACATACTGCTTTAGTTAGGACATCTCTTGGCATTACTACTCCTGTTATAGCCTCATTAAGCTACATTCTGCTTTAGCTAGGACATCTCTTGGCATTACTACTCCTGTTATACCCTCATAAGCTACATACTGCTTTAGCTAGGACATCTCTTGGCATTACTACTCCTGTTATACCCTCATAAGCTACATACTGCTTTAGCTAGGACATCTCTTGGCATTACTACTCCTGTTATAGCCTCATTAAGCTACACACTGCTTTAGCTAGGACATCTCTTGGCATTACTACTCCTGCTATAGCCTCATTAAGCTACATACTGCTTTAGTTAGGACATCTCTTGGCATTACTACTGCTGTTATAGCCTCATTAAGCTACACACTGCTTTAGTTAGGACATCTCTTGGCATTACTACTCCTGTTATAGCCTCATTAAGCTACACACTGCTTTAGCTAGGACATCTCTTGGCATTACTACTCCTGTTATAGCCTCATTAAGCTACACACTGCTTTAGTTAGGACATCTCTTGGCATTACTACTCCTGCTATAGCCTCATTAAGCTACATACTGCTTTAGTTAGGACATCTCTTGGCATTACTACTGCTGTTAACCTCATAAGCTACATACTGCTTTAGCTAGGACATCTCTTGGCATTACTACTCCTGTTATAGCCTCATTAAGCTACATACTGCTTTAGCTAGGACATCTCTTGGCATTACTACTCCTGTTATAGCCTCATTAAGCTAGATACTGCTTTAGTTAGGACATCTCTTGGCATTACTACTGCTGTTATAACCTCATAAGCTACATACTGCTTTAGCTAGGACATCTCTTGGCATTACTACTCCTGTTATAGCCACATTAAGCTACATACTGCTTTAGCTAGGACATCTCTTGGCATTACTACTCCTGTTATAGCCTCATTAAGCTACACACTGCTTTAGTTAGGACATCTCTTGGCATTACTACTCCTGCTATAGCCTCATAAGCTAAATGTTTGCTCTTTGCTATATACAGAAGCTAATGGTTCATTTCAAATGGTGACATTAACATATTTTGATCATCGCCTGTGGTTCACCTCATTTACTTTTTTTTGAATTGGCAGGTACCATGTTATTTTATTGGTTTAACGGCTTTTTAATGGTACTCTCAAAAAATATGAGATGACGTATTTGGCAGTTGTTGTCATATAACTTCAGGCCACAAGAGAACAGTAGACTACAAGTCCTCGAGCTAAACCCATTTGTGGCCTGAATATCAAAGATTACATCTGCTGAAAGAAAGTAATGACACCCCGTTCTGTCTAATAATTTATTTTGTTAAAATGTTGATACATTTTACTTTTCAAAAATGATATTTACTTTGCAGTCTGCTTGTTTTGTTATATTCTAGACTCTATGTTGATGAATGCTGTAGTCATACATGTGTTTACTATTTTATATTAGACTCTATGTTGATGAATACTGTAGTTGTAGATGTGTTTACTATGTTATATTAGACTCTATGTTGATGAATACTGTAGTTGTACATGTGTTTACTACCTCTACCCGTCACTTTCAGAAGAGGCTTTCCACCCTACAGAAGACATGACACTGCAATAGGTTTCTGCACAGCTTACTGCTTTCTTTAGCATCTTAGAACTTGCACTTTGGTATATCTTCACACTAGGGTCTAGAGTCTGTTTTAGAACAAAATGTAATGTTTTGTAGGACGTTAGACAGAATGAAATCTCCCTGAGTACTACTGATCTGTCACAGCTGCTTCCTGTGGTGGGACATCAGGGAAGATGACCAGTGAGAGGTGGATGTATAGAGGGAGGATATCCTCTGAACCAACAATAGATTATCCCCCCGTTATCCCATAATGACACTAAGAACCCATCTGTTCCCTTGTTTATAGTTCCTGAATAGTGCTGGCTACAATGTGCTACAAAGTGTAATGTTATCTATGTACTACTTTTAATTCAGTGGATGTGCTTTAAAAAGTAAATGCTACTACCGTGTGTGAGTACATGAGACACCCAATTTGGCCCTTTATGGGTGATACTGAGACGTACTCCCCAGCAAGCAAACTACGATCATCAGGCTCTAACGGCCCGGTCATTCGGCCCGGTCATACGTATATACGGTCCGGTCATACAACCCGGTCATACAACCCGGTCATTCGGCCGGTCATACGTATATACGGTCCGGTCATACGTATACACGGTCCGGTCATACAACCCGGTCATACGTATATATGGTCCGGTCATACAGGGTTTTGAGGCATTACCACCAATAATCATATATACATTAAGGGAAGTAGTTTCAATTCTATTAATTATAATAAAATATATGAAAACATTGGAATTAAAGCTATTTTCAGTAGTTATGATATAAGTGATTTAGCAATTGTAACATTTGTAACATTTGGTGTTTCATGGAACTGTTGTAAAGCTGAGGGGGCCTGGGAGTATGGAAGGAGGGGGCCTGGGAGTATGGAGGGGGCCTGGGAGTATGGGGTGAGGGGGCCTGGGAGTATGGGGTGAGGGGGCCTGGGAGTATGGGGTGAGGGGGCCTGGGAGTATGGGGTGAGGGGGCCTGGGAGTATGGGGTGAGGGGTGAAGGAAATGTGGCCAGGGGAAGGAACGTTTGGGGTCCCCTGTTAGAGCTGTTGCCCTCGCAACTCGAGTCACTCGACCCCCGATAAGCGGTTGAAGATGAGATGGACAAGTGCCCACAATTACCTGGTACCAATGGGTGATGTGGTTCTGTATTGTGCATTTAAGAACATTAAAATAATGATGGATACAATTGATGCAGATTGTGTAGCATGTATTTTTGTGCCATAACAAGTGATAATCCTCAAACAGCTGCCCTATTAAATGGAATTATAGCTTCGAACATTTATAAGCAATACAATATAGCGGATTTTATTCAATTATTATTTCCAGTGATATAATTAAGTTATTTCAAGGAATAACTTGTTTTATATTAATATTGTTTTTACGGGGAAATTAGTGAATGAAGGTATAAGAGAAACTTTGATAAATACACACAGAGACCATAGCACTATAGTTATTAATGCATTTAATTTAGGAGTCGATCAAGCAAACCAGAGATTGAGGAGTTATTGGTATTAGTTCGGGTGATTTTTGTACATGACTAGATAAGATGAATGAAAGGAAGAATTATCGAAAAATCTATTTTATTAATGTTTGTTTGCATTTCAAATTTTGCAGAAACTATAGACGATTAATCTTGATCCGGAACCTTTATCCGCTTGGTTTTTATTCAGTCGGGTTTTCTTGGGAGATGGTATTTTCTCGCGTGTCATGTGATTTTGATTCGCCTACGTAAATATTGCAAGTTTTCTTTTTGTAACGTTATATTCATTTCTTTATTTTGCACAGAAAAACTACGAGTGTTACTCTTAAATATGCTGCTGGTGTTATCTGATGAACATAAGGAGCACCTAGGGTTTCTACCAGAAGTGGATTCTGTAGGTAAATATGTTACTTTTAGCATCACGTCATAGTTTGCTATTTACCAGCTGTCCTGTGACAACAGTTAGCTACATCAACACAAGTTTCTAAGTGTTTATGTTTTGTGCCCAGCAAATACAGTCCTTTATTATATTCATTTAGAAAAATGATACTTTGTAAGGTAGTGGTAGACTCAGCATCTGTCCAGGAACAAGATAACCCACGGGGGGGATTTTTGATGACATTTGTGAATACAGAAGTAGGAAAGAAAAGTGCACCACCACGTACTATCAGAGAGTAAGAGTACACCACCACATACTATCAGAGAGTAAGAGTGCACCACCACATACTATCAGAGAGTAAGAGTGCACCACCACATACTATCAGAGAGTAAGAGTGCACCACCACATACTATCAGAGAGTAAGAGTGCACCACCACATACTATCAGAGAGTAAGAGTGCACCACCACATACTATCAGAGAGTAAGAGTGCACCACCACATACTATCAGAGAGTAAGAGTGCACCACCACATACTATCAGAGAGTAAGAGTGCACCACCACATACTATCAGAGAGTAAGAGTGCACCACCACATACTATCAGAGAGTAAGAGTGCACCACCACATACTATCAGAGTAAGAGTACACCACCACATACTATCAGAGTAAGAGTACACCACCACATACTATCTGAGAGTAAGAGTACACCACCACATACTATCAGAGAGTAAGAGTGCACCACCACATACTATCTGAGAGTAAGAGTACACCACCACATACTATCAGAGAGTAAGAGTGCACCACCACATACTATCAGAGAGTAAGAGTGCACCACCACATACTATCAGAGAGTAAGAGTGCACCACCACATACTATCAGAGTAAGAGTACACCACCACATACTATCAGAGTAAGAGTACACCACCACATACTATCTGAGAGTAAGAGTACACCACCACATACTATCAGAGAGTAAGAGTGCACCACCACATACTATCTGAGAGTAAGAGTACACCACCACATACTATCAGAGATTAAGAGTACACCACCACATACTATCAGAGGGTAAGAGTGCACCACCACATACTATCAGAGGGTAAGAGTGCACCACCACATACTATCAGAGGGTAAGAGTGCACCACCACATACTATCTGAGAGTAAGAGTACACCACCACATACTATCAGAGGGTAAGAGTACACCACCACATACTATCGGAGAGTAAGAGTACACCACCACATACTATCAGAGGGTAAGAGTACACCACCACATACTATCTGAGAGTAAGAGTGCTCATATATGCTACAGATGGACAGTAGTAGTGAGGCCAGGAGTATTTCTAAACAGCAGTCATATGAAGACTATTGCCAGTATTTTATATTAATTCTCCTAAAGGGATTATAGCTTAGGTTGTTTTTGGACAGATGCTACAGGGCTTTCTAACATTTAATTTATTTGTCTCATCAGTCGTTGGTGAATTTGGACGAATTGCAGTGGAGTTTCTGAGAACAGGAACAAACCCTAAGATTTACGAGGGCGCTGCCAGTAAGTATCAGTTGCCAAGCTTCGTTTGTTTTCTACAAATCATTAGTTGCAGTATATAAACACGTTTCCTTTGCTCTTTCTGTGTCTTCTAGGGAAGCTGAGTGCTGATGCAGGAACTGTACAGCATGGTGTGGAAGGACTTGTGTATTTGCTCACTGAGAGCTCCAAACTAATGGTGAGTGAGGTGAATTCAGGTTTATGTTGGCTGTTTAACATGAAGCCTGTTCTGAGCCTCTGTCTGTGATTTAGATCTCTGAGGTGGATTTCCAAGACTCAGTTCTGGTGCTGGGCTTTACAGATGAGCTGAATCAGCTGCTGCTACAGCTCTACCTGGAACACAGGAAGGAGATCCGACACATCCTCAGTGAACTGACCCCGTCACTACCACACTATCACAATCTGGAGTGGAGGCTGGATGTGCAGGTAGTGTGCTGTCTGCCTGTCTGCCTGCCTGCCTGCCTGTCTGCCTGTCTGCCTGTCTGCCTGTCTGCCTGTCTGCCTGTCTGTCTGTCTGTCTGCCTGTCTGGGCATACATGTGTCTTCCTGTGTCTGATGGTTCAGCTAATCAGTGTGGCACAGAGCATCTAACCGGTTACCAGAATCTTGCTGGACTCAAACCTTTGGCAGGCAGTGTGGAAATGTAAAGTGTCTGAATGGTTTCTTCAATCCCCAACCTTTGTTTTCTAGGTGGCCAGTCGCTCTCTAAGACATCAGGTAAAGCCTACAGTTAGTATGAAGCTGCACCTGGAGGACCGTGGTGAGAAGAGTGCTAAGGTCCTACAGACAGACCCTGCAACCCTGATACATCTCATCCAGGAGCTGGAGAAAGCCCTAGCGGAGCTGAAGACCACCCATTGTAGAAGGATCGTACGCAACATCAAATAGGTTTACTGGGACTTCGCAGATATAGAAAAATGTCACCTGTAATTTTGCACAGAAGCCCCCAACAACATTAACCAGGGTTCTCTGCTCTTACCAGAGAACTATGTGTACTATAAAATATGGATTCTTACAAACAGATTTTACCCTGTATCAGGAATCACAGGATTAGGAATCTGTCACATAGGGTACAATTCTTCTCTGCAGTATCCTGGTCTTCTTACCCAGATCAGATTTTTGGAGTGATGTCAGGATAAGTGGGAAAATATGTCTAACAGCCACTGGAAACCAGCCATGTCATCTATTTGAAATTTGTTGTGAACCTTGTTTTGTGTTAAATTGTGACACTTCTGGTGTTTAGAGCAGGGAAACTCAATCAAAGGAACACAATTGTTGTGAAAGGTATTGGCACCCCTGCACTTTCTTCAGGTATCTTCAAAGTATCTTCAAATATGATTGATTTCGAAGTAAACACAATTATCCACATGTATTTATTTTACTGTTGGTATTCCCGGAATTCTGTATTTTTAACCTAAAATCTTTTTAGATCTTAAAAAGAAAAGAAATGTCATTGACAATATTGACCCCAAACATAACTTGGTTGCACATCCTTTATAAAAAAAACTTATATTAGCCATGACTGAACTGTCCATTTGGGCCAGTCTTGTGCAAACTGCTCCGCGTTTCCAGATGAAAGTGACTACGAACTGCATTTCTTTTTTTGATTGCTCCTCATGGTTTAATAGGAGATCTGGACTCAGCTTGCCATTTCACAACAGTCCAGTGTTTTGTCTAACCATTTCTAGGTACTTTTTGAATTGTGTTTAAGGTCAGTGTCCAGCTTAATGACCACTGGCAGGCCAAGCTTTCATTGGTTGATTCCAAAGTGCATCAGAATTCTCCTGAGGCGGCACAGGATCACTGAACCTCATCCAGGTATGACTGTGGGGAATGAGTTATTCTTATTTTGTTTTTTGTAAACACAGATGGTGTGCTTTACCCAAAAAAACCTTCCTTCTGGACAATCTGATGTTGGGACATGTTCATGTGTTTTGGCAAATTGCAGTCTGTCTTTTTATGCCCGTCTCACCATTTCCTACCATGCAACGCCCTGTACTGATTTGGAGACAGATGGGGTGAGTTTAATTTGTCGTACCTTGTGTCTGAAGTTCGCCTTGAAACTGTGTATCAATTTGTTTAGGGGCTTTCTGCACCATTCAAACAATCTTCCATGACGTTTCTCTTATAGCCAGGTCCAGGGTGGTTGGACCATAAGCCTCTAGTGGAAACAGAAACATCATGGTCTCTGGAGATGGACGCGTAACATTGAGATTGTCTAAGCCCTACTTCTATCCTATGTTCTACCTTGTCTGGTATTAATTATTTATCCATGCACATTGCAGCTCACACAGACATAAATCAAGAACGGTTGTCGTATTCTCTGTTTGAACTTGCTGAATTATACATTTGTATTTCACAGGCATCTATAACTCACATCTGTGTTTGAAATACAATTATTTTGAACTACATGTACATGGCGACATTCATATTTTCTTGGGCCATTTTAGGATTTTTTTGTCTGGGGAAAACCCAGATTTTGTTTTATTCAACTCCAACCCACCAAAATGCATAATGATTACCAAAAGGCTTTTACATTTCAACAGTTTCCTAGAATACTTTATTTGAATTAACTGCAAGGGTGCTAATACTATCAGCCGTTACTGTATCATGGGCTACAATAAACATTATTCATAATCACATTTAGACTAATTATTGTTTTCATGTCTTCCTATAATGTGTGAACCTTGTGGGAGATACTGTATGAGGTGCTACAGGAGTATGGGGTGAGGGGGTCTCTATTCAGGGAGATACTGTAGGAGGTGCTACAGGAGTATGGGGTGAGGGGGTCTCTATTCAGGGAGATACTGTAGGAGGTGCAACAGGAGTATGGGGTGAGGGGACCTCTATTCAGGGAGATACTGTAGGAGGTGCAACAGGAGTATGGGGTGAGGGGGTCTCTATTCAGGGAGATACTGTAGGAGGTGCTACAGGAGTATGGGGTGAGGGGACCTCTATTCAGGGAGATACTGTAGGAGGTGCTACAGGAGTATGGGATGAGGGGGTCTCTATTCAGGGAGATACTGTAGGGGGCAGCTGTTTGCAAATGCCTTTTGTCAGAAATGTGTGCACCTTCAATGTAAGCGTTTATTGTATTAAATGCATGTTTCTCACATTTATATTTGACATGAAGATTGTCTTGATTCTCTTGACCAAGCAATTGTGAAGTAAGATAAGGAGAGGGCCAGACAAGCTAATTTATCAGTCCTGATCAGCTCCAAGCCTTCTTCTCCAACCACTTCCTTTCCAACAGGAGAATTTTCCAACAGGTGATTTTTCAATTGTACATCAAGCCGTTTACATTAGTTAAAACTGTAAGAAGATTCAGCATGTGGCACCAGTAGGTTACTTGAGCTGGGTGGGTTCAATTCTGATCTAATTATATTTAAGCATACATATCCTATATCTTCACACTTTCTGTCAAATACATTTATTTTATGTAAATAAAAAAAGATTTACACAACTGTTCTAAGGGATGGGGTAACTTTGAAATGTTTCAGAAATAAATCCTTTTTGTCTATTAAAATAATATCAAATTGATCAGAAATAGAGTGTCGGCAGAATAAGAGGCAGAGTTGCAAAGAAAAAGCCATTCCCCAGACTTATAAAAGTGAAATATTTAGATGGGCAAAAGAACAGCCTAAACGGCCAGAACCCCAAAGTTTCCTTTTCACTATTGACGTTGATATTTTTGTTTTTATTGCCTCTACTTTTTTAAACTAGATACTATTTGTCCTCTTGCTCAGTTGTGCACCAGGGCCTCCCACTCCTTTTTATATTCCGGGTTAGAGCCAGTTTGTACTTTTCTGTTCAGTTTTGGGCCCGTTTTGGATATTTTATTTACATTTGTGGTCACGTAGAATAATTATTTATATATTTTCTTGCAATGCGGAGGACCAACAGCATTTTAGGCATTAGGTCAAAATGTTTTGTCTCATCTGGGCATATTTCTAATGTCCTGAAAGTTCTCCCCTCGTTC
The DNA here is from genome assembly GCA_029465975.1 of Dallia pectoralis. Classification (NCBI taxonomy): domain Eukaryota; kingdom Metazoa; phylum Chordata; class Actinopteri; order Esociformes; family Umbridae; genus Dallia; species Dallia pectoralis. Next base: position 9,216,826 of record CM055761.1, on the reverse strand, counting down.
CTGATTTTCACTTCATAACCAAGGCCCTGCTTTAGCACAGAAACTCCCAGTGGACTTGCTGTCTATGTTATGAGTAAGATATGTGTCCTTGGATGCACGTCTGATGCTATGCTGGTTGTTATCACGCTGTTTGCTCAACCAGGACATACCGGAATCCTTATATACAAGTTGGAATGCATTCTCTGGCCTTCATATATTTACTCAAATAATAAACCTTTGTTAACACCATTACTTGCTTGTAATAGAAATATACTACATAATGTGAGCACACAAACTAGAAAAGATCAAGAAATACTACAATTGCTCAACTAAAATAATAAGTACTTATACTGACTAAATCCCATAACTATACAGACTAAATCCCATAAAGGTACCGACTGTATCCCCAATAGATACCGGCTGTATCCCCAATAGATACCGACTGTATCCCATAAAGATACCGACTGTATCCCCAGTAGATACCGACTGTATCCCCAGTAGATACCGACTGTATCCCCAATAGATACAGACTGTATCCCCAATAGATACCGACGTTATCCCCAATAGATACCGACTGTATCCCCAATAGATACCGACTGTATCCCCAATAGATACCGACTGTATCCCAAATAGATACAGACTGTATCCCCAAAAGATACCGACTGTATCCCCAGTAGATACAGACTGTATCCCCAGTAGATACCGACTGTATCCTCAGTAGATACCGACTGTATCCTCAGTAGATACCGACTGTATCCCCAATAGATACCGACTGTATCCCCAATGGATACCGACTTTATCTCCAATAGATACCGACTGTATCCCCAATGGATACCGACTGTATCCCCAATAGATACCGACTGTATCCCCAATAGATACCGACTTTATCCCCAATAGATACTGACTTTATCTCATAGGCCTGCCTTTACCCAACACTTTTGGGCAGTAAGGGGGCTGGTGTAGAGGTCATGGTGACATAGTGACAGGTGGGGTTCTCAGGGTATGATTTGGGGGGTCGAGGGTTCTATGTCAGGCGTCAGCTGAACTCCTGCCAAAGTCAACTGTTCTCATTGACAGATGTACATCGCCAGAGAGCCTACCACAGTGATCCTAGTGGGTGTGTCTGTGTGTGCGTGTGTCTGTCTGTGCGTGTGTGTTTGTGTCTGTCTGCATGTGTGTGTCTGTCTGCGTTTGTGTCTCTGTCTGTGTGTGCGTGTATGTGGGTGTTTGTGTGTGCATGCGTGCGTGCGTGCGTGTGGGTGTCTGTCTGCGTGTGCGTGTGTGTCTGTGTGTGCGTGTGTCTGTCTGCGTGTGTGTACGTGTGTGTGTCTGTCTGTGTGTGCGTGTGTCTGTCTGCATGTGTGTGTGTGTCTGCGTGTGTTTGTCTGTGTGTGCGTGCGTGTGTGTGTTTGTGTGTGTCTGTGTGTGCGTGCATGCATGTGTGTGGGAGAGAATCAGGCACGCACAGCAAAAATTAGAATGTGTACATTTTAGACTCCACCTAAACATTATGTTATAAATAGACCTGTTCAAATAATTCTACTTTTAGATTTAATTTAAATAATGTGGACGTATTTGTATTTAAATATTTGCGTGTATTTATTAATATTGCTGAATGTACTTGTATTATGTTGTGTTTGCAGCAGGTGTGCAGGTAATTTTGTTTGTGGCGGCCATCGAAGGTTAGAGCGTGTGTGCATTTGTACTGTGGGCAATGACGTCGATAAACAATGACATTTTTCCACTTGAGTGACATCCATATGAAATTAATATAGTGAATTCTGGTGATATCCATATGAAATAAATATAGTGAATTCTGGTGATATCCATATGAACTTAATGAATGAATTCTGGTGATATCCATATAAAATTAATATAGGGAATAATGGTGATATCCATATTAAATTAAGATAGTGAATTCTGGTAACATCCATTTATGAATATAGTGAATTCTGGTGACGTCCATATAATATGAATATAGTGAATTCTGGAGACGTCCATATAATATGAATATAGTGAATTCTGGAGACGTCCATATAATATGAATATAGTGAATTCTGGAGACGTCCATATAATATGAATATAGTGAATTCTGGAGACGTCCATATAATATGAATATAGTGAATTCTGGTGACGTCCATATAATATGAATATAGTGAATTCTGGTGACGTCCATATAATATGAATATAGTGAATTCTGGTGACGTCCAATATGAATATTGTGAATTCTGGTGACACCCCAAAACAGCTTTTTAACCTTATCTTGGATAGCATTTTTGCATCATTATAACATTACTATATCATTTTTATTGCATTATTATAACATTATAATACCATTATTATATCATTATTATTACATTATTACTGCATTATTATAACATGATAATACCATTATTATATCATTATTGCATTATTACTGCATTATTATAACATTATAATACCATTATTATATCATTATTATTGCATTATTATAACATGATAATACCATTATTATATCATTATTACTGCATTATTATAACATGATAATACCATTATTATATCATTATTGCATTATTACTGCATTATTATAACATTATAATACCATTATTATATCATTATTATTGCATTATTATAACATGGTAATACCATTATTATATCATTATTATTGCATTATTATACCATTATTATAGCTTTATTATATCATTATTATTGCATTATTATGGCATTATTATACCAATATTATATCATTATTATTGCATTATTATACTATTATTATTGCATTATTATTGCATTATTGCACCATTAATATCGCATTATTATGGCATTATTATAGCTTTATTATATAATTATCATAGCATTATTGCATAAGTGGGAAAAAGGGGAAAAGGAGAAAGTGTCTCTCTCTCTGCTACTGGGCGACTAGGAGTGCAGTTCTGTTCTGGTTCATTCACCAGGCTAGTAGTTTTGTTTTCGGCGGACATCTCAACCCCGGGGTAGCTGTCGTGTTTGAGCACGAGGAAATACATCTGGGCTCACAGAGATATCAAACCGAACGGTGGTCTCTGCCTCTTTGTGTTTCGTGAAGTCGTCTGTTTCTCCGCAATGCTACAATATACCTGTCCATTCTGGATCTGTCCTCGTCGTTTTAAAAAGCAAGCAAGAGCTTGCAAGCTAGTCAGCAAGTTCTCCTCTCAAACAAATCTTGGAGGAGAGAATTCACAGAGTTAGGGTTGGGTCTTGGAGGAGAGATTTCACCGAGTTAGGGTTGGGTCTTGGAGGAGAGATTTCACAGAGTTAGGGTTGGGTCTTGGAGGAGAGATTTTACCGAGTTAGGTGTGGGTCTTGGAGGAGTAACGTTCGCGTTCGCCATTGTCTCATCTTATCTTCAACCGCTTATCCGGGGTCGGGTTGCGGGGGTAGCAGCTCTAGCAAGGGACCCCAAACTTCCCTTTCCCGGGCAACATTAGCCAGCTCTGACTGGGGAATCCCGAGGCGTTCCCAGGCCAGTGTGGAGATATAATCTCTCCACCTAGTCCTGGGTCTTCCCCGAGGTCTCCTCCCAGCTGGACGTGCCTGGAACACCTCGCTAGGGAGGCGCCCAGGTGGCATTCGTACTAGATGCCCGAACAACCTCAACTGGCTCCTTTCTACGCAAAGGAGCAGCGGCTCTACTCCGAGTTCCTCTCGGATGACTGAGCTTCTCACCCTATCCCTAAGGAAGAGGCCAGCCACCTTTCTGAGAAAACCCATTTCGGCCGCTTGTACCCGCGATCTCGTTCTTTCGGTCATGACCCAGCTTTCATGCCCATAGGTGAGAGTAGGAACAAAGATTGACCGATAGATCGAGAGCTTTGCCTTCCGGCTCAGCGCTCTTTTCGTCACAACGGTGCGGTGAAGCGAATGCAACACCGCCCCCGCTGCTCCGATCCTCCGACAAATCTCCCGCTCCATTGTTCCCTCACTCGCGAACAAGACCCCGAGGTACTTGAACTCCTTCACTTGGAGTAAGGACTCATTCCCTACCCGGAGTAGGCACTCCACCGGTTTCCTGCTGAGAGTCATGGCCTCAGATTTAGAGGTGCTAACCCTCATCCCAGCTGCTTCACACTCGGCTGCAAACCGATCCAGTGAGTGCTGAAGGTCACCGACCGATGAGGCCATCAGGACCACATCATCCGCAAAAAGCAGTGATGTGACCATCAGCCCACCAAACGGAAACCCCTCCCCAGTTATATTGCTCTGTTAGAAATTAATACAGGCCATGGCCATCAATCCACTGCCTTTTGAAGTCTGACCTGGGATCAGTGTCAGGACCGGTGTTGTAACCAGAACAACACACCAATAAATTTGCCATTGTCGTTTAGTAAAAATTGCGCCCCTAGAGGCCGGTCCTTATTTTATCAGGGACGAGCTTGGGGCGATAAAATAATCGCCCTTCTTGGATTCAATTTAAGGAAGCTGATTGGCAACATTTTCAATTGGTTTAACTGCTACATAGACCCGCCTCCTTGGGGCGCTTTCTCTATCGCCCCAGTGCTCTGACGAGGCGTTCATACAGGCAGAAGAAAGGTTGACAATATGATTTATATCATATTTTACACATATTACTGGGTGCATTCCATATTTAAAACACACACATATTGTAATTATTATTTAAAAGTTTGTAATTTATTTTTTGTGGCTTAAGGGGGGGCGGCGCCCTAGCGCCCTCTATTGGCCAGCCGCCACTGGTTCCGACATTCCGAAAAGTAAGACATCAAACAAGGATTCAGAATCCCACGAACTGTCTGCTGCAAATGTTCGGAATTTGATAGCATACTCAGTGATGCTGGTTGGCCACTGCCTCCGTTAAGGGACAAGCTGCCTCTCTTCCAGATTGTGGGGCATCATAGCCTTTTCCTATCTCTGGTGTGAATGCCTCCAGACTGTGGCAGACATGTGATTGGTTCTATTTGACAGCGGCGGCCCAGTCAAAAGCTTGTCCCGACATCAGAGTAATTAGATAGGCAACCTTGAATTGTCCGGTGGGGAATGATGACAGCTGGAGATCAAAGATGAGAGAACATTGAAATAAGAAAAGATGACAGGCCAGGGATTCTTCTGAAAATCGTTCTGGTGGAGGTAAGTGAGGCTCTCGTCGGGGGCCATGGGGGGCAAGTGATTGCTGGACGGGGGTGGAAGAGGAGGCTGAGGACGTGGACTCAGCCAGTAGCATAGTGACTCTCTATTTTTTGGGTGAGATTCTCGTTTGCTAGGTCCTAGCCCTCCTGCCGTTCCTGGAGCTCTGTCACCAAGGAGTGCAGGACCTTCTCCGGACGGCCCACAGTAGCTCCTTGGTGGAACACTGCTTGATGTCTGTGATTCAAATTTGCTGGGTCAATCAGGGCCAGATTGTTCTATCACGGCTCAGAGGTAATGGACCCAAAGGCTGACACAGAGACAGAACAGGTTCTGATAATTATTAACTAATTCGGGGACAGGCAATCTTGTAGTAGGCAGGGAATGCAAAGGTAGGCAGGATCACATGGCAGAGATGCACAGGAGGAGACAGCCTGTTAGGTCAGTAGGCAGGTGTAGGTTGGTGACAGAGTCATATGGTAGAGATACACAGGACTAGACAGGCTCGTAGGTCAGTAGGCAGGTGTAGGTTGGTAACAGAGTCATATAGCAGAGATACACAGGACTAGACAGGCCCGTAGGTCAGTAGGCAGGTGTAGGTTGGTAACAGAGTCATATGGCAGAGATACACAGGACTAGACAGGCTCGTAGGTCAGTAGGCAGGTGTAGGTTGGTAACAGAGTCATATGGCAGAGATACACAGGAGTAGACAGGCTCGTAGGTCAGTAGGCAGGTGTAGGTTGGTAACAGAGTCATATGGCAGAGATACACAGGCCGGAAAGCATCCACCCACTTTACCAAGCATGACCAAGACACCAGTCAACCGCAACCACTCTGGAAGGTTTAGTTTTACTCACAGAGTTACTCGAATTGAGGAAACAAATAAGAAAAATAACGAGCCAGTGACTCCACCCCCCTAGTAGAAATTGGGATAGAGAACATCCCAGGGGAGATGAGATCCCACCTGGCAAATCAATCAATCAAATTTATTTATACAGCTCTTTTTACAACAAAGTTGTCACAAAGTGCTTTTACAATCACCCAGCCTGAATCCGACAGAGCACACATCAACAAGTTCAACAAGATGATACACGGCGGCTAGGAAAAACTCCCTGAAGGTCAGATTTTGGAAGAAACCTAGAGAGGAACCAGGCTCTGAGGGATCAACCAGTCCTCCTCTGGTGGTGCAAAGACAGCAGGGCGGAAATTAGTTCACCTTCTTACGCTGGCCAGACTACACTTAACCATATTCCTTGCAAAAGAGATATGTTTTTAATAGTGACTTGAAAGTTTGCACTGCGTCTGCATTTCTAACCCTGATTGGCAGCTCATTCCAATAGAGCAGCGCTATAGAAAAAAGCCTCAGGCGGCTGTTTGATCTGAAATTTTATGTATAATTAGAAGGCCAGCATCTTTTGACTGTACAAGACAAGACGATCTGGCAACTGCAAGAGCAAAGGACAGAGTATGAATCTACCAAGGACTGACGGGGGACATGGAACACCTGGTGAGAGGTGGAGACAAGACAACAAGTGACACAAATCCAGATGTGACACTAAGTATGAAACACTATATCAGATTGTGCTGCCAGACAAAGTAAACCAGAGTACTTCTGTGCTGCTTCTAGAGCCAGTAAATGTGCATTTGCAAGTCTTTCTCATTTACCAGCCTTAATATTAATACAATGTTCTTTAAAAATACTTGATGCACTAACTATTCAATGGTAGAGGGCCTTTAAAGAAGCATTAGATTGTTCATTGACACTGGTTGATAATGAGGCACGTGACAAATTATATTTAGTGGTTTATGATTAGGGGAATAGAATAGGTGGTCATAGATGGTCATAGGTAGTCATAGGTGGTCATAGATGGTCATAGGTGGTTTCTTTTTAGGGACATAGGTGGTCATAGTTTGTTTATATGTGGTCATAGGTTGTTCATAGGTGGTCATAGTTTGTTCGTAGGTGGTCATAGGTGGTTTATAGGTGGTTTATAAGTGGTCATAGGTGGTTTATATGTGGTCATAGGTGGTTTATAGGTGGCTTATAAGTGGTCATAGGTGGTTTATAGGTGGGTTATATGTGGTTTATAGGTGGTCATAGGTGGTTTATAGGTGGTCATAGGTGGTTTACAGGTGGCTTATAAGTGGTCATAGGTGGTTTATAGGTGGGTTATATGTGGTTTATAGGTGGTCATAGGTGATTTATAGGTGGTCATAGGTGGTTTATATGTGGTTTATAAGTGGTCATAGGTGGTTTATAGGTGGTTAATAGTAATTGTCCGTCTAAGGGATTGGTTTACAGGGTGGCACGCGCCATCTCTTAGCATTTGACATTACAAAGGACAGCTGCACCCTCTGTGAAGTAGCCTACAAGGAACTGCTGGTTGCTGTTATTACAGACTGTGTTACATATTCACATTGTGGTTAAAGATCTGAAGGGCCACCGCCTGGGAAGGATGTATCTATAATAAGTCATAAACAAATAATTATATTCATCAATTTTAAATACTAAACAAATATTTTTCGGACAAGAACCCTTTTTAGCCCACTTAGTAAATATTTAACTTGCTGTTCAAAAAAACAATTTTATCAACTGATTATAAACCATGAGTACAGTGTTTTTCTTTAGTCATTACATTATGGAAAGTATAGCCTAGTGTTTGAGTTATTGTATCAAATATAGGCCTCAGATAAAACTATGCTGTTTGGTCCAATAATTCAAAATTATGTAAGGAAAAAGCCTGGAAGTTGTGTTACATTATTGGTAATCAAATTAACTTCAAATTACATTATCTGGTTTGTGTTAACTCGGTAAATTAATCACAGAGAAACATAATATTAGTGAAAACATGTCGATGGGAAATCAATCTGTCACATTTCAAAGGACTTTGAACAGATGGTTATTTTCAATCCGACATTAGGTGTTGGGTAATGCGTTACATTTATAACTAATCCACGACATTTCCCAACATTGATGCATTATTGGTACTTTTATGTGTAGTTTGTAAACTGTGTTCCAGTCCTACTCGCAGAACTTGTCCAGTATCGACCCAGATATCCGACTGTAAACCGAATCAGATGTGATTTACTAAAACAAACACAATAAAGGATTCGGCAACATTGTGTCTTTGTTCTGAAACTTGTGTAATTGTTACATTTGCCAACATTTACATTTCAATATTTACGGAGTCGAGAGAATATTTTGTTATCAGGAAAAAATGCTAAACGACTTCAGAGTTCATGCATAATTAGTTAATGCATAATTCATGAGGGACTGCTGACACAGGACGACTCTTGCTCTAGAGGTCATGCATAATTCATAAGGGACTGCCGACACAGGACGACTCTCGATCTAGAGTTCATGCATAATTCATGAGGGACTGCTGACACAGGCGTCTTACAAAAGTTGAGTTTCCAAACTTTGGGACGGGAGCGGAGTCCGGGCAGCAACAAGGCAAAGAAACAATACACGATTACTTTTCGATTAGTTAATGACTTTTCCCATGTCGGGATATATTTCAGGATATATTTCAGGGTTATCTATCTAACTCGAGTTAGACGGCAGAACTTTTAAAACTATTTTTGTCCACACCGAAGAGGGTCCATGAGAGTTTCCTGAGAGGAGCCTATTTCAGAGGGCTTCACGTTTAATCTCTCCGCATTGATTTGGTTCTTGGTCTTTTCCTAATTTCTTTAACTTTTCCACTAATCCAACATGAGTAATCCACTGCAGCCATTAATGCCCGGACAGCAGGTTATTAATGTGGCCCAGGACTCGGATACGGATCTGGAAGCGCTGTTTAATTCGGTTATGAACCCAAAACCGAGTTCATGGAGGAAAAAACTTCTGCCCGAGTCGTTCTTCCAGGAGCCAGATTCGGGCTCCCACTCACGACAGTCGAGCACTGATTCTGGGAGCCATCCGCCCCGGCTCCCGGTCCAACACGTACGGTCACATTCCTCCCCCGCCTCTCTACAGCTGGGACCGGGAGTCAACCCAACACCCAGCCCGGTACTACACTCTCATATCCGGCACCAGTCGTTCGATGTGGCCGAAGAGTTACCCCTGCCCCATGGATGGGAGATGGCCTACACGTCCAATGGACAGAAGTACTTTCTCAAGTAAGTTGATTACAATTAAAACACGTAACGCTATGATATATATAAAGGACTCAAATCAGTGCAAAGCCTCACGTGAGAGGGTGAACATGGTTACAGCTAATGCAGTAATTTATGCATACACTAATTGCTCTGGATAAGTTCTGGATAAGTGTGCTGTACGAATGGCTCTGGGTAAGTTCTGGATAAGTGTGCTGTACTAATGGCTCTGGATAAGTTCTGGATAAGTGTGCTGTACTAATGGCTCTGGATAAGTTCTGGATAAGTGTGCTGTACTAATGGCTCTGGATAAGTTCTGGATAAGTGTGCTGTACTAATGGCTCTGGATAAGTTCTGGATAAGTGTGCTGTACTAATGGCTCTGGATAAGTTCTGGATAAGTGTGCTGTACGAATGTCCCCTGTGAGCGCCGGGCTGCCAGTTTGACTGAGAGCACTGTTTTGTGTCTCTGTTTGCCGTGGTCAGCTAAATCCCTATAATACCATATTCACACAGGTCTAACTGGATACGTATGGAGCCGTGCTCAGACATATTGTGAGAATAGGTCAATGCCTACGGACAACAATGCTATTCGCTCAGATTTCGATCTAGCAGACGCTCGTATCTAGACTTACAGTACTGCGAGTAGATATGTTCATTATTTCTTATACCGGCCCTCATGTGGAAATCTGAACCACAATCTGTGGCCTTACAACCACTAATATATTATGGCATGAGTGAGCTACACAGGAGTAATTCGGAAATACAAAATTCACATGTTATAGTCCGTACAAAAGGTGTACATGTAAAGTAAATATCGAAAAACTGTTTTATATGAAGAACATTTTAATTATTGTTTGTAAACGATAAAACCCAGAGCTTTCTGTAAAGAAACACAACACAATGCATACACTTTTTTATTGAATGGTTCTCTGTTGAGATTTTTCCAAGTGTATTCAGCATTTGATCAAGTGATTACCAGCATGTCTGTACAATGTGAAAATGACTTGCTGTGCAACTTGTGGGTGTTCTCGTGCAAGCTTTTCTTTCATACAACGTAATCACAATTGTTGAAGGCATTCCCCCAAAGGTGAACAGAAAATGGCAACATTTTTGATAAATCTTTCACTTCTGAGCAAATTTCTTAAGGCTGCATTCCAGGCTTGCCAGCTAATTCTAAGTAGGGCCTAGTGTTTGCATTTTTTAAATAAATTTATTGCTTTGCCGTTTTAGTTCCTAATTATTAAGTTACCTTAATCAATAAAGTACAAGGGCAGAGTGACCCTGCAGATACTTGGTTGGTTGTGGAATGGGTTTGACACCTGTGGCATAGAGCTTCAAGTCATTTGTGAGCCAGAACCCTGCTGTGGATGGTGTTTTTGTATTCAGATTACAGCCTTACACATAACCTAGCACTAGCATAGCAAATTAATGGTATTTTGTATCCCGATTACAGCAGTACACAGAACCTAGCACTAGCATAGCAAATGGATGGTGTTTTGTATCCAGTTGGTAAATAGTTAGATAGGTTGTACAACTGCAGTAAAGTTGTCTTTGGTTTGGTTCTCTGAGCCCTGGCCGGTTAAACCACAATGGCTGTTTCTTGTGTTTGTGTATATCTTATCCTCACCCACGCACAGGAACAAGGCACCATTACAGGAGATAGGGAGATTATTTTCACACTGAAGTGTCGCCAACGTCATATTCTAGGACCCTAGAATTACTGAGACAATAAGTCCCATATCTAGGACCCTAGAATTACTGAGACAATAAGTCCCATATCTAGGACCCTAGAATTACTGAGGCAATAAGTCCCATATCTAGGACCCTAGAATTACTGAGACAATAAGTCCCATATCTAGGACCCTAGAATTACTGAGACAATAAGTCCCATATCTAGGACCCTAGAATTACTGAGGCAATAAGTCCCATATCTAGGACCCTAGAATTACTGAGGCAATAAGTCCCATATCTAGGACCCTAGAATTACTGAGACAATAAGTCCCATATCTAGGACCCTAGAATTACTGAGACAATAAGTCCCATATCTAGGACCCTAGAATTACTGAGACAATAAGTCCCATATCTAGGACCCTAGAATTACTGAGGCAATAAGTCCCATATCTAGGACCCTAGAATTACTGAGGCAATAAGTCCCATATCTAGGACCCTAGAATTACTGAGGCAATAAGTCCCATATCTAGGACCCTAGAATTACTGAGACAATAAGTCCAATATCTAGGACCCTAGAATTACTGAGACAATAAGTCCCATATCTAGGACCCTAGAATTACTGAGGCAATAAGTCCCATATCTAGGACCCTAGAATTACTGAGACAATAAGTCCCATATCTAGGACCCTAGAATTACTGAGACAATAAGTCCCATATCTAGGACCCTAGAATTACTGAGGCAATAAGTCCCATATCTAGGACCCTAGAATTACTGAGACAATAAGTCCCATATCTATGCCCACCGCAGACAATATGAACATTTATATACAAATATTTTACAAAGGATGTACGTTGAATAATGATCTCTTGAAAAATCATTATCTATTATTTGTATAAGCAACTTCTGTTCTTTGATCACTTGTATCAATAAGAAACTATCCCAAGATAAACATTGAAAAGTGAATGACAACAGAGGATTAACAAAGGGACCGGGATTTATCTATAAACAAGTCTCAAAGAAAGAATATATCTTGTGTTCCAACTGTCTGTGTCTTCTCTATGGATGCCTGTGCCAACGTGAAAAAAAATCCTTGAATACATAATAATAATTTATAAATATCTGAAAGAGCCTTTATATGTGACAAATATCAGTTCCAAAAAAACTACCAACATTCTCGAAAATCCCTGAATGCTCTGAGAACATGCAGGCATACATACGTTTCACAACCATTGTATACTTTCTTGTCAGTAAATGTATAGGCTACCCTTTTGTTGTTTGAGGTCATTTTGACGTCCTTGTTTCGGAAAGAGAAGCACATTTTTTCGTCCATTTAAATAACATCCAAATGATCGAAATTACAGTGGGGACGATTGTTAATGATATGAGTGTTTAAGCTGTAAACTGCTGATTTTCAATGGAATATCTACATAGGCGTACATGGGCCCATTATCAATGGAATATCTACTTAGGCGTTCTTGGTCCTATTATCAATGGAATATCTACATAGGCGTACATGGGCCCATTATCAATGGAATATCTACATAGGCGTACATGGGCCCATTATCAATGGAATATCTACATAGGCGTTCTTGGTCCTATTATCAATGGAATATCTACATAGGCGTACATGGGCCCATTATCAATGGAATATCTACATAGGCGTACATGGGCCCATTATCAATGGAATATCTACATAGGCGTACATGGGCCCATTATCAATGGAATATCAGCAACCATCAGTCGGATGTTCGCTTTGTTTGCTAATCCAAGTTTATCACTTTAAATGGTCAATTCATCATTTGAAACCCATTTTTTGTGATTGTTAGCTCAGCTGAAAACGGTTGTGATGATTAAAGAAGCAATAAAACAGTTCTTCTTGAGTATCTACCGAAGTAGATTGACAATTGGGTTATGGACTGTGGATGATGTGGTTATAGTAGATGCTGGGTTGATGCCATCTGTCAAGCATGGTGGAGACAATGTGATGGTCTGGGGGTGCTTTGATGGTTGTAAAGTGGGACACTTGTACAGTGTAAAAGCTATTTTATAGAAGGCTATCATTATATATTGCAACGTTGTGCCATACCCTGTAGTTGGTGTGGGATTGGAGTCTATTTCCTCATATGACAGCATGATGACCCACAAAAAATCAGCAGTGTTTCTGTAGATCAGATCTACAGATAATAAAATTGAACTGGTTACACAACAGTTATTGTGAAATAACCGAAATACTCCAATTTCACCAGCTACCTGTCACACTTGTCTTTTTTATCACAATTTTTTGACTAACTTTACACAACTACTCCCACTTGGCAACTACTGTAAGACTCTTCGTCACCCTGCAGAAGAAAATAGACCTGTGTGCAAATGCCTTGAAAAGCCGCCTTGAAAGCGCTTTAAAAGCTGCAGTCATGAATTCTACAAAATCGTTGTTTTTCGATTTTTCTTTATCAGATCACAACTTTAATTCTGAGTTTTAAAAACATTGGTAAAAAGTTCAGGACATGACCTCTGTGTCTTTAATGGTCAATTCAGATCTGGGTGGTGACCATCTACCTCATCTCAACACTGAAGTTGTGTGAGAATGTATGGGGCCATATGAGTGGGCCAATCATATATCACTATATCAGTGGGCCAATCATATATCACTATATCAGTGGGCCAATCATAAATCACCATATCAGTGGGCCAATCAATGACAGGCTCCTGCTACTACGCACCTCAAATCCCTGTTGTGATGAACTTATAAGTGTAGAGCCATTCCTCTGCTAACTCATATCTCTTTATCTGTGAGTCAGTCTCAATGTAAATGAGAGTTGGGACTCTTGACTATGAGAAAAGAGACGACCAGGCAGACCCATTCTTTCCTACCCCAGGGGTCAAGCATGTCTAGCGGACCCTAGGCAGAGGTGTGTGTGTGTGTGTGCTTTGGGGGCGGGAGTGGGGTCAACTCCGCAGGGTGCCCTCTAAAGGGGCTGTAATTATAGGTGTTAGAAAACACCCTAGTCTCCATACAGCCTCAGGGTTAAAACCCACACATTCACTTGATCCAGTCTGCCACACACCATCCCTCTGTCATACATCCTATCTTGATCCAGTCTACCACACACCATCCCTCTGTCATACATCCTATCTTGATCCAGTCTGCCACACACCATCCCTCTGTCATACATCCTATCTTGATCCAGTCTGCCACACACCATCCCTCTGTCATACATCCTATCTTGATCCAGTCTGCCACACACCATCCCTCTGTCATACATCCTATCTTGATCCAGTCTGCCACACACCATCCCTCTGTCATACATCCTATCTTGATCCAGTCTACCAAACACCATCCCTCTGTCATACATCCTATCTTGATCCAGTCTGCCACACACCATCCCTCTGTCATACATCCTATCTTGATCCAGTCTGCCACACACCATCCCTCTGTCATACATCCTATCTTGATCCAGTCTACCAAACACCATCCCTCTGTCATACATCCTATCTTGATCCAGTCTACCAAACACCATCCCTCTGTCATACATCCTATCTTGATCCAGTCTGCCACACACCATCCCTCTGTCATACATCCTATCTTGATCCAGTCTGCCACACACCATCCCTCTGTCATACATCCTATCTTGATCCAGTCTACCAAACACCATCCCTCTGTCATACATCCTATCTTGATCCAGTCTGCCACACACCATCCCTCTGTCATACATCCTATCTTGATCCAGTCTGCCACACACCATCCCTCTGTCATACATCCTATCTTGATCCAGTCTGCCACACACCATCCCTCTGTCATACATCCTATCTTGATCCAGTCTGCCACACACCATCCCTCTGTCATACATCCTATCTTGATCCAGTCTACCACACACCATCCCTCTGTCATACATCCTATCTTGATCCAGTCTGCCACACACCATCCCTCTGTCATACATCCTATCTTGATCCAGTCTACCACACACCATCCCTCTGTCATACATCCTATCTTGATCCAGTCTGCCACACACCATCCCTCTGTCATACATCCTATCTTGATCCAGTCTACCAAACACCATCCCTCTGTCATACATCCTATCTTGATCCAGTCTGCCACACACCATCCCTCTGTCATACATCCTATCTTGATCCAGTCTGCCACACACCATCCCTCTGTCATACATCCTATCTTGATCCAGTCTGCCACACACCATCCCTCTGTCATACATCCTATCTTGATCCAGTCTACCAAACACCATCCCTCTGTCATACATCCTATCTTGATCCAGTCTGCCACACACCATCCCTCTGTCATACATCCTATCTTGATCCAGTCTGCCACACACCATCCCTCTGTCATACATCCTATCTTGATCCAGTCTGCCACACACCATCCCTCTGTCATACATCCTATCTTGATCCAGTCTGCCACACACCATCCCTCTGTCATACATCCTATCTTGATCCAGTCTGCCAAACACCATCCCTCTGTCATACATCCTATCTTGATCCAGTCTACCAAACACCATCCCTCTGTCATACATCCTATCTTGATCCAGTCTACCAAACACCATCCCTCTGTCATACATCCTATCTTGATCCAGTCTACCAAACACCATCCCTCTGTCATACATCCTATCTTGATCCAGTCTGCCACACACCATCCCTCTGTCATACATCCTATCTTGATCCAGTCTGCCACACACCATCCCTCTGTCATACATCCTATCTTGATCCAGTCTGCCACACACCATCCCTCTGTCATACATCCTATCTTGATCCAGTCTGCCACACACCATCCCTCTGTCATACATCCTATCTTGATCCAGTCTGCCACACACCATCCCTCTGTCATACATCCTATCTTGATCCAGTCTACCACACACCATCCCTCTGTCATACATCCTATCTTGATCCAGTCTGCCACACACCATCCCTCTGTCATACATCCTATCTTGATCCAGTCTGCCACACACCATCCCTCTGTCATACATCCTATCTTGATCCAGTCTGCCACACACCATCCCTCTGTCATACATCCTATCTTGATCCAGTCTGCCACACACCATCCCTCTGTCATACATCCTATCTTGATCCAGTCTACCACACACCATCCCTCTGTCATACATCCTATCTTGATCCAGTCTGCCACACACCATCCCTCTGTCATACATCCTATCTTGATCCAGTCTGCCACACACCATCCCTCTGTCATACATCCTATCTTGATCCAGTCTGCCACACACCATCCCTCTGTCATACATCCTATCTTGATCCAGTCTACCAAACACCATCCCTCTGTCATACATCCTATCTTGATCCAGTCTGCCACACACCATCCCTCTGTCATACATCCTATCTTGATCCAGTCTGCCACACACCATCCCTCTGTCATACATCCTATCTTGATCCAGTCTACCAAACACCATCCCTCTGTCATACATCCTATCTTGATCCAGTCTGCCAAACACCATCCCTCTGTCATACATCCTATCTTGATCCAGTCTGCCACACACCATCCCTCTGTCATACATCCAATACCCGATTATTCTTTCATCACAGTATCAACAGCCCATCAACACATGAACGGAGCGACAATGTCTCAGAGAGTAATTAATCCATATCAGTTTAACTTCAACTCAACTGACCAAGCGAAACCAATGCAGCAATAACTGGCCTGAAACATGAACACATACAGTATACACGTTTCAACTGGGCTGAAACATGAACACATACAGTAAACACGTTTCAACTGGCTGAAACATGAACACATACAGTATACACGTTTCAACTGGGCTGAAACATCAACATATTAGGGTTGCACGATATTGACAAAATGTCATATTGCGATATCGATATTCGTTTCGATATTCTTAAACATATGTTAAAAACACAAATCCCTCCTATAATTAGGTGCTGGTTGGGATTTGATATTGTTTGTCCAGTTCATTCAGAAGCTTCCCAAAGCCCTTTTTTCCACTGGGTAAATGGGCATCATATCTTTGGCCAAACAGTATGTGATAGCATTAGTGATTTCTTTATGTCTCTTTGAGATCTTATCATACTTAGTACCACTAGCAAAAGCACACGCTAGCGATGTTTGTATGGCCAGCCCTGATGACTTACCTGCAACACGATTGTTGTATTTCCTCTTGCCCGGTGTATCACCATACCGCAAGTTTTGCACAACAGTTTGAGCAACATTAGTTGGCTAAAACCTTTATTTTGCTTCTCTACTTGCTTTTTCTCTCTTTGCCCGGGTGTCTCTATTTCTCTTCACTCACGTTGTCGGAGTTAACGCATATGTCACGTGTAATGTGGGTCTGTTCATTTAGTGGTTCCCGTGCGCTCACACTTGCATGTGACAGGGCAACTGACCAATCAAACATGATAATTATATATTGTGACAGGGGAACTGACCAAAGAGACGTGATCATTATATATAGTGACAGGGCAACTGACCAATCAAACATGATAATTATATATTGTGACAGGGCAACTGACCAATGAAACATGATCATTATATATAGTGACAGGGCAACTGACCAATGAAACATGATCATTATATATAGTGACAGGGCAACTGACCAATCAAACATGATCATTATATATTGCGACAGGGTAACTGACCAAAGAGACGTGATCATTATATAGTTTTCAAGCGGGCGCTTAAATCGAACACAACTAAGCCACAAAGCCAACCGACGCGTCTCTCCACAAAATAAATATTGCTTTTCTTGCGACATTTTTGATATTGATATTGCGCAACGTGAGATTGCAATAAAGGTATTGAGACGATATATCGTGCACCTCTACAACATATACAGTAAACACGTTTCAACTGGGCTGAAACATCAACATATACAGTAAACACGTTTCAACTGGGCTGAAACATCAACATATACAATAAACACGTTTCAACTAGGCTGAAACATCAACATATACAGTAAACACGTTTCAACTGGGCTGAAACATCAACATATACAGTAAACATGTTTCAGGAAAAAGTGGTATAGTAGTTGTGAAGAGTAAAAGGCAATGTTTGATATGCTCTAATACTCCTCTATTGTTATCACACCTAAACTGGCCAAATTAGGGAGGCAATGTAACTGTTAATGCGTTTAACCGTAAACAAAAAGCAATAACTGTTCATAGCCAATGTCTATTAGCCACACACCACTGGTCAGGATAACAGCCACACACCACTGGATAACAGCCACACACCACTGGTCAGGATAACAGCCACACAGCACTGGATAACAGCCACACACCACTGGTCAGGATAACAGCCACACACCACTGGATAACAGCCACACACCACTGGTCAGGATAACAGCCACACACCACTGGATAACAGCCACACACCACTGGATAACAGCCAAACACCACTGGTCAGGATAACAGCCACACACCACTGGTCAGGATAACAGCCACACACCACTGGATAACAGCCACACACCACTGGTCAGGATAACAGCCACACAGCACTGGATAACAGCCACACACCACTGGATAACAGCCACACACCACTGGTCAGGATAACAGCCACACAGCACTGGATAACAGCCACACACCACTGGATAACAGCCACACACCACTGGTCAGGATAACAGCCACACAGCACTGGATAACAGCCACACAGCACTGGATAACAGCCACACACCACTGGTCAGGATAACAGACACACACCACTGGTCAGGATAACAGCCACACACCACTGGTCAGGATAACAGCCACACACCACTGGATAACAGCCACACACCACTGGTCAGGATAACAGCCACACAGCACTGGATAACAGCCACACACCACTGGTCAGGATAACAGCCACACAGCACTGGATAACAGCCACACACCACTGGTCTGGATAACAGCCACACACCACTGGATAACAGCCACACACCACTGGATAACAGCCACACACCACTGGATAACAGCCACACACCACTGGATAACAGCCACACACCACTGGATAACAGCCACACACCACTGGATAACAGCCACACACCACTGGATAACAGCCACACACCACTGGTCAGCATAACAGCCACACACCACTGGATAACAGCCACACACCACTGGATAACAGCCACACACCACTGGATAACAGCCACACACCACTGGATAACAGCCACACACCACTGGATAACAGCCACACACCACTGGATAACAGCCACACACCACTGGATAACAGCCACACACCACTGGATAACAGCCACACATCACTGGTCAGTATAACAGCCACACCCCACTGGATAACAGCCACACACCACTGGATAACAGCCACACACCACATGTCAGTATAACAGCCACACACCACTGATCAGGAGGTCTTGGCTGTTCATTAGCCAGTTAACTCCACCCAGAAGGGGGAGTAGCGATGTGGTCTGCTGTGCTTGCATGTGATGATTTTGTAATGGGTGAAAAACAGACGGGTGGGGGGTGAGATTTAGTGAGAAGGGGGGTGGCGAGTGGGAGAGAGAACAACAGAGAGAAAGAGATGGTGTGAAGGGGGGACAGTGTAAGGGGGAGGGTGACCCCAGGCTCCAGGAGGTGTCTTCTGTTCCTCCTTTCCTCTCTTTGGTTCCCAGCCAGCTTTGGGAACATGCCTGCTCTTGCAGAGGGTTTGCTCTGTCACCACCAACAAAGCTGGGATCCCTGGCCTCACCGCACCCTGCAATTAACCAGGCAGGAAAGCTGTCAGCCTGCCCGGAGCTGCTGGATCTGATTAACCAGTCAGGAAAGCAGTCAGCCTGCCCGGAGCTGCTGGATCTGATTAACCAGGCAGGAAACAGTCAGCCTGCCCAGTGCTGCTGGATCTGATTAACCAGGCAGGAAAGCAGTCAGCCTGCCCGGAGCTGCTGGATCTGATTAACCAGTCGGGAAAGCAGTCAGCCTGCCCTGCCTGGAGCTGCTGGATCTGATTAACCAGTCGGGAAAGCAGTCAGCCTGCCCTGCCTGGAGCTGCTGGATCTGATTAACCAGTCAGGAAAGCAGTCAGCCTGCCCTGCCTGGAGCTGCTGGATCTGATTAACCAGGCAGGAAAGCAGTCAGCCTGCCCGCAGCTGCTGGATCTGATTAGCCAGGCAGGAAAACAGTCAGCCTGCCCAGTGCGGCTGGATCTGATTAACCAGGCAGGAAAGCAGTCAGCATGCCCTGCCTGGAGCTGCCGGATCTGATTAACCAGGCAGGAAAGCAGTCAGCCTGCCCGGAGCTGCCGGATCTGATTAACCAGGCAGGAAAGCAGTCAGCTTGCCCGGAGCTGCCAGATCTGATTAACCAGGCAGGAAACAGTCAGCCTGCCCAGTGCTGCTGGATCTGATTAACCAGGCAGGAAAGCAGTCAGCCTGCCCGGAGCTGCTGGATCTGATTAACCAGTCGGGAAAGCAGTCAGCCTGCCCTGCCTGGAGCTGCTGGATCTGATTAACCAGTCGGGAAAGCAGTCAGCCTGCCCTGCCTGGAGCTGCTGGATCTGATTAACCAAGCAGGAAAGCAGTCAGCCTGCCCGAAGCTGTCGGATCTAATTAACCAGGCAGGAAAGCAGTCAGCCTGCCCAGTGCGGCTGGATCTGATTAACCAGGCAGGAAAGCAGTCAGCCTGCCCTGCCTGGAGCTGCATGACCTGATTAACAAGGCAGGAAAGCAGTCAGCCTGCCCGGAGCTGCCGGATCTGATTAACCAGGCAGGAAAGCAGTCAGCTTGCCCGGAGCTGCCAGATCTGATTAACCAGGCAGGAAAGCAGCCTGCCCTGCCTGGAGCTGCCAGATCTGATTAACCAGGCAGGAAAGCAGCCTGCCCTGCCTGGAGCTGACACATCTGGCAGTTTTGCTTTGACACTGATGCTCCATTGTGGCTCCTGTCCTGTCTACCGTTAAACTTTTCGAGATGTGTTTCTTTTATTCTATTCCTGGAGTTTTACTGTTCGTATGAATGTCCCTAAAAGGATGGGCTACACTGTTTATTTAAGTCAAATTATGAAGACCTGGCCCAATGCCATTATTGGTTTTAGAAGAAAATGGATGTGAACATTTGTTGTTGGCTGATTGATGCCTGTCTATACATTGTTTGACTTAGTAAAGTGCAACTATGGATCGACAGTTATTCTATATATATAATTCTATCTAGTTTTTACTTTTTATGTGTTCTGCAACAATCGTTAACAGGATGTATTTGCACAAAATGATTTAATCTAAATAATGTAATTTGTAAATACAATTTGGTATTCACAATTGCATTGAGGTATCCGCTAGGGGTGCACGATATTGACAAAATGTGATATTGCGATATTTATCAAGAATATTGCGATATCGAAATTAATTTAGATATTCTTAAACATATGTAAAAACACAAGTTATGGGAAAATGCCTCATAATAGATGAATATATATATGTTTATATATATATATGTGTGTGTATATATATATATATGTGTATATATATATATGTGTGTGTATATATATATATATATATATAACAAAATCGATTGTGGCGTTTGCACTCATCCTATAGTGGGCTTGTGGTGGTTTTTAAGATGGGGAAAAAAGGTTGGTTGGTAGGGTTCTGTGATCGCTACACTGGGTTAGGGCTCTGTGTTCACATCTGTGGGTTAGGGTTCTGTGGCCCATACGGGGTCTGAACCAGCTATAAGCCACCTAGCTGTGACATGTGCTCGGCACAAGAGCCAACCAGATTCCCCTTCTGTCGGTGCTTGAACTGTTGTTTTGGAAAAATGTAAGAGCCTCCCATTTCCTCCTCCTTCTCCTTGTTCTCCTCCCATAATCTCAGCCGGAGCTAGTGGCCCTACACCAGGGGCCACACGTCTCTCTGCTCTTTGCCACAGGAAGGAGGGGCGAGGGAATGGTTAGGTAGCCCTAAACACGGAGAGAAAAGGGAGTAGACATTCCAACCCTACGAGGGGCATGAGAAAAAAACAATAAGGCAGACTGGTCTGCAACGCCCCCAGGCCTCTATATGGAACACATGTTTAACACAGACTGGTCTACAACCCCCCCAGGCCTCTATATAGAACACATGCTTAACACAGACTGGTCTGCAACGCCCCCAGGCCTCTATATAGAACACATGCTTAACACAGACTGGTCTGCAACGCCCCCAGGCCTCTATATAGAACACATGCATAACACAGACTGGTCTGCAACGCCCCCAGGCCTCTATAGAACAGCTATAGAACACGTGTTGTTGAACACAGACTGGTCTGAACCCCCAGGCCTCTATATAGAACACATATTTAACACAGACTGGTCTGACGCCCCCAGGCCTCTATAGAACAGCTAGAACACATGTTTAACACAGACTGGTCTGCAACGCCCCCAGGCCTCTATATAGAACACATGCTTAACACAGACTGGTCTGCACGTGTTAAATATAGAACACATGTATAAGGCAGATTGGTCTGCAACGCCCCTAGGCCTCTATATAGAACACATGCTTAACACAGACTGGTCTGCAACGCCCCCAGGCCTCTATAGAACAGCTATAGAACACGTGTTGTTGAACACAGACTGGTCTGAACCCCCAGGCCTCTATATAGAACACATATTTAACACAGACTGGTCTGACGCCCCCAGGCCTCTATAGAACAGCTAGAACACATGTTTAACACAGACTGGTCTGCAACGCCCCCAGGCCTCTATATAGAACACATGCTTAACACAGACTGGTCTGCAACGCCCCCAGGTCTCTATAGAACAGCTATAGAACACGTGTTGTGGAACACAGACTGGTCTGAACCCCCAGGCCTCTATATAGAACACATATTTAACACAGACTGGTCTGACGCCCTCAGGCCTGTATAGAACAGCTAGAACACATGTTTAACACAGACTAGCTGAGCAACCTGCAGACCTTCTCCATACCTCTGCTTCTGTTTTGTAACCAGGCTGAGAAACTCCTCTGCACTGTTCTATGGTTCTGGCCATGGATGATCCACTTCCTGTCCTAATATGCGAGTTAGACGAACAGGAAGCCCTGCTTGTTTGGCCAGCCTGACATCCGGGCCCGGGTTTCCTCTACTCTCCAGCTGATGGGGGATGAACAGAACAACAGAGGCTTTGTAGACCATGAGACCTACACAGATCCAGGGTCTTGCGTGCCTGGAAATATTAATTATATGTAAGCTATTAAAGTTGAAGGAAATGCGGGCTGAATTTAAAACCAATGGATTGTTGTGGTCCTGGTATGTTTACTTCTCTGACCCTGAATATGAGATCAGAGGGAACTCAGCTGGAGCTGTCTGGGCTTCTCCACACGTCCAGGGCTCTCCGTTCTACAGGGACAGGATCGGATTGGGTTATCTCAGCTGGATGACAAAATGGCTGCTTTGATACAGCGCAGAGTGTAAGACATGTATGTCGTTTGTCCTCTAGTGCGTTCAAACGGGTCATATCGGACAAAGTGAACAACATGGTTCCTTAATCCAGTTCTACGGTTGTTTTGAAGTGTTAGCCAAGAGCATTGCACTCAAGATGTTAGCTACACATTCTCATGAGAATACAACTTGCACATGTTCTTTTTCTTGACCCACAGACTGTAACACTTGGAGCAAAATGTTTGGGTCTGGTTTGATTCAGGGGAGTTGCGGAGAGACGTATTTGGGCGATAGTTATAAAGTTTGCCACAACAGGGAGGAGGAGGTGGGGAGAGTTGTTGTGTATCCAGTCTCTACCACACAACAGGGAGGTGGGGGGAGTTGTTGTGAATCCAGTCTGTACCACACAACAGGGAGGTGGGGGGAGGTGTTGTGTATCCAGTCTCTACCACACAACAGGGAGGTGGGGGGAGTTGTTGTGTATCCAATATCTACCACACAACAGGGAGGTGGGGGGAGTTGTTGTGAATCCAGTCTGTACCACACAACAGGGAGGTGGGGGAAGCTGTTGTGTATCCAGTCTCTACCACACAACAGGGAGGTGGGGGGAGTTGTTGTGAATCCAGTCTGTACCACACAACAGGGAGGTGGGGGAGGTGTTGTGTATCCAGTCTCTACCACACAACAGGGAGGTGGGGGGAGTTGTTGTGTATCCAATATCTACCACACAACAGGGAGGTGGGGGAGTTGTTGTGAATCCAGTCTGTACCACACAACAGGGAGGTGGGGGAAGCTGTTGTGTATCCAGTCTCTACCACACAACAGGGAGGTGGGGGGAGTTGTTGTGAATCCAGTCTCTACCACACAACAGGGAGCAGGAGGTGGGGGGAGTTGTTGTGAATCCAGTCTCTACCACACAACAGGGAGCAGGAGGTGGGGGGAGGTGTTGTGAATCCAGTCTCTACCACACAACAGGGAGGTGGGGGGAGTTGTTGTGTATCCAGTCTCTACCACACAACAGGGAGCAGGAGGTGGGGGGAGGTGTTGTGTATCCAGTCTGTACCACACAACAGCTGAAGGCATCGCTCTCTCTTCCCAACTGGCCTCTGACAAAGATATTCAATCCATAGAAACAGTCTATTGGCTGGGAGTTGCCGACTGAGTCCACCAGGACATACGTGCGTGTCTGTAATTTTACTGACCAAATATCCCCACTCAGTAAAACAAGGAAGGTCTGACCTCGTGGAGATGTTCCGCTAGTTCCCAGAAGGACACATCCTATTTTCAGCTTGGTTCCTTAGCATTTTCTAGGGTTAGGATTGGAATTGGGGCTAGGATTCAGGGTGGTCGTTTTGTTTTTGGGTCAATGTTTAATTTGATGGTAAATAGGATTGTGAGATAATATTCTGGTATGTGTGGTACCTGACCATCCCTGGTTTCTCGCAGTCTGCCAGGCACCACGCTGGGTGTGAATCTTGTGGAAGTTCTGGGAATGTTTGTCACTGGTCTGGGGTTATATGTGTGTGTTTGCGTGATGTCTAGTTGCTGTATGCGTGTGTTATACAGTGTTTAAATAAAGAAGCCAGTCCATGTCACTCCTGCTCTGTGTGTCTGTGTGTCTGTGTGTGTGTGTGTGTGTGTGTGTGTGTGTGTGTGTGTGTGTGACCTTAAACAGGAGGACTCTTACGGGAAAACCGATAAACCCTTCATTGCAGACACACTCCTGCTCTGCTGCTTTTTGTCCAAAGCACACCTCTGCACGTTGACCAGCAAACGTGCCCATAAACAGAATGTGCGCTTCTACAATCTAACAAACCTGTTGTTTCTGTTTATCTCCGCGTTACAGCGGTAGCAGGAAAGGAAACATTTGTGCCAGGTTTTCCACATGGTGAGGTGGAGGTTTGTTTTTAATGTTTTTAACTACCCTGATTACCTCGTACATTAAAGCGGCGGATATGGAGCAGAACATTCCCTATTGTTGTGGAGGTGGAGAACAAGGTTTATACAAAGTAAAAACAATAGAGGTGCCTCGCTCACTTCAATGGTACGCACCGCGCTGGTGTGTGTGTGTGTGTGTGTGTCTGTGTGTGTGTGTGTGTGGGGATTGTGGGCAGTAAAACACTGACGTACTTACAAAACCCAAAACAAGATACTTAACCCTTTCCACTTGGAAACTCTTGAAGCTGTTGAGCCGGAATGGCAGAAACACGTCTTAGAAAAACATTGACTACGACCGAACAGCCTTTCACATAATCAGGTTACCCATCCAATAACATCCTGCGTTATATACCATGCTCACTAGCTTTTAATGTCTGTGTAATATATTTAGTGATTGATAAAGCAGGGAAATTTAATTCCAAATTCCTTGTCAGACATTTTCCCCAATGTTGTTGATACTTTACATTTAGTTCAGACTGGTTTGAGTGGGGTGAAAATTATTGGTTCAGATTTATTAAAATCTACTGTCAGTTTAACATTAATTGTAGTTTTTAATTTGTAACTAGAATGGATTAAAACAAGCAAAACATGATCTAAACAGGGGTCAGGTTTCAGAACTCATTATGTTCTATAATTTATATTTAACTGTATTCAAATAGAAACGTATTTCATACATTGGAATGACTGCTACTTAATCTAAAACAAACTTGAATAATCAATAGGAATGGGTGTGTTACATTATACAGTAATAAAGGGGCTTAATCAATATGAATGGGTGTGTTACATTATACAGTAATAAAGGGGCTTAATCAATATGAATGGGTGTGTTACATTATACAGTAATAAAGCGGCTTAATCAATATGAATGGGTGTGTTACATTATACAGTAATAAAGGGGCTTAATCAATATGAATGGGTGTGTTACATTATACAGTAATAAAGGGGCTTAATCAATATGAATGGGTGTGTTACATTATACAGTAATAAAGGGGCTTAATCAATATGAATGGGTGTGTTACATTATACAGTAATAAAGGTGCTTAATCAATATGAATGGGTGTGTTACATTATACAGTAATAAAGGGGCTTAATCAATATGAATGGGTGTGTTACATTATACAGTAATAAAGGGGCTTAATCAATAGGAATGGGTGTGTTACATACAGTAATAAAGGGGCTTAATCAATATGAATGGGAGTGTTACATTATACAGTAATAAAGCGGCTTAATCAATATGAATGGGTGTGTTACATTATACAGTAATAAAGCGGCTTAATCAATATGAATGGGTGTGTGACATTATACAGTAATAAAGCGGCCTAACCAATAGGAATGGGTGTGTTACATTATACAGTAATAAAGCGGCCTAACCAATAGGAATGGGTGTGTTACATTATACAGTAATAAAGCGGCCTAACCAATAGGAATGGGTGTGTTACATTATACAGTAATAAAGGGGCTTTATTGTTTGCATAATCATTCCCATAGCGTTATCAACATGTGGGTAAGACAAGCTTAGTTTGCATAATTATTCCCATAGCGTTTTAATTTCAATATCTCACGGCTTCTTCAATATGTCTCTGACAGTTTACCTAGGAATGTACGCTCATACTCTTTATGTTTTTTTTTGTTTTAAGGTGAGTGTGAGAGCTATAGTGTCACTGACCACACTCTCTGTGTTGGGGTGGTGCTTGGAAAAATATTTTTACACATTTTATTTGAATTCACGTAATGTGATTGGAAAGGATTCAAAGTATTTAAAGGTCGTGGAAATCTAAAAACTGCCTTCATACAATCAGACTGCCATTAATTGCTGACAGAGAGCAGTAGTTTGCTAGTTGCTTTGCCTTGGTTGGAGATAATGTGTAGCCTTCTGGAAACAGGCCTGTCTGCCTGTAAGAACAGCTGCCACTTCTAGGTACCAGAACTACCAGTCTGCAGGGTTATGGGGTTAATGTTATGGGTTAGGGGTCAATGTTATATGTTATGGGTTAATGTTATATGTTATGGGTTAGGGGTTAATGTTATATGTTAGGGGTTCATGTTATGGGTTAGGGGTTAATGTTATATGTTATGAGTTAGGGGTTAATGTTATATGTTATGGGTTAGGGGTTCATGTTATGGGTTAGGGGTTAATGTTATGGGTTAGGCGTTAATGTTATATGTTATGGGTTAGGGGGTTAATGTTATGGGTTAGGGGTTAATGTTATGGGTTAGGGGTTCATGTTATGGGTTAGGGGTTCATGTTATATGTTATGGGTTAGGGTTATTATTTAACCCTTCCTCCTCCCCATGTCCATACTGTCTGTGTATCCACTCTAACCCAGCCTCCTCATGTCCAGACTGTCTGTGTATCCACTCTAACCCAGCCTCCTCATGTCCATACTGTCTGTGTATCCACTTTAACCCAGCCTCCTCATGTCCATACTGTCTGTGTATCCACTCTAACCCAGCCTCCTCATGTCCATACTGTCTGTGTATCCACTCTAACCCAGCCTCCTCATGTCCAAACTGTCTGTGTATCCACTCTAACCCAGCCTCCTCATGTCCAAACTGTCTGTGTATCCACTCTAACCCAGCCTCCTCATGTCCATACTGTCTGTGTATCCACTCTAACCCAGCCTCCTCATGTCCATACTGTCTGTGTATCCACTCTAACCCAGCCTCCTCATGTCCATACTGTCTGTGTATCCACTCTAACCCAGCCTCCTCATGTCCATACTGTCTGTGTATCCACTCTAACCCAGCCTCCTCATGTCCATACTGTCTGTGTATCCACTCTAACCCAGCCTCCTCATGTCCATACTGTCTGTGTATCCACTCTAACCCAGCCTCCTCATGTCCATACTGTCTGTGTATCCACTCTAACCCAGCCTCCTCATGTCCATACTGTCTGTGTATCCACTCTAACCCAGCCTCCTCATGTCCATACTGTCTGTGTATCCACTCTAACCCAGCCTCCTCATGTCCATACTGTCTGTGTATCCACTCTAACCCAGCCTCCTCATGTCCATACTGTCTGTGTATCCACTCTAACCCAGCCTCCTCATGTCCAAACTGTCTGTGTATCCACTCTAACCCAGCCTCCTCATGTCCATACTGTCTGTGTATCCACTCTAACCCAGCCTCCTCATGTCCATACTGTCTGTGTATCCACTCTAACCCAGCCTCCTCATGTCCATACTGTCTGTGTATCCACTCTAACCCAGCCTCCTCATGTCCATACTGTCTGTGTATCCACTTTAACCCAGCCTCCTCATGTCCAGACTGTCTGTGTATCCACTCTAACCCAGCCTCCTCATGTCCAGACTGTCTGTGTATACACTTTAACCCAGCCTCCTCATGTCCATACTGTCTGTGTATCCACTCTAACCCAGCCTCCTCATGTCCATACTGTCTGTGTATCCACTCTAACCCAGCCTCCTCATGTCCATACTGTCTGTGTATCCACTCTAACCCAGCCTCCTCCCTCTGCAGCCTATTCATGGCCCCAGGAATGTGAGCAGCAGCTATGCAGGCGTATTGTTGTTTCCCAGGCAGAGCACAGGCTTCAGCAGCTCCCTGTTCTGTATGAAATGGCATTTCATTGACCAGTCACCAAACCCCGCCCACTACAACACCACTGTGTGTCACTGCATCGCTCTGAAATAGAGGAGGGGGGCAGTAGGCTATGATAGCTGGGAGGGGGGCAGTAGGCTTTGATAGCTGGGAGGGGGCAGTAGGTTATGATAGCTGGGGAGGGGGGCAGTAGGCTATGATAGCTGGGGAGGGGGTATTAGGCTATGATAGCTGGGAGGGGGCAGTAGGCTATGATAGCTGGGAGGGGGGCAGTAGGCTATGATAGCTGGGGAGGGGGGCAGTAGGCTATGATTGCTGGGAGGGGGCAGTAGGCTATGATAGCTGGGGAGGGGGTACTGAGGATTTGTTGTATTGGCATGGGGGTCAGTCCTATTTCGCTAACCGCGCCATGAGCCGCCGCGTAGTTCAATCACCGAGGTTAGGGGGGAGCGAAACCTGATGTCGTTGTCTCCGGGAACGTATGGGAGGAGTCACACTACCTGACCACTGCCCCATAGAGAGGGGATAACGGGGCGTGAGGCTAGTAGAATACAGACACTAATTTACCACAGACCTCGACCATGTCTTACCAACGCAATATGGGCAGTAACAAGTGATGTCATATTTGGTCTTCTACAAGCCTATCAGCATTCCAGATTTTACTCAACCGGTTTATAAGATCTCATGTCAGAACTGATGATGTCATATCAGAACTGATGATGTCATATCAGAACTGATGATGTCCTTTTCACAACCTGTCCTGATTTACGGATGTATGGTTTACTTTAGATTGTCACTTGGATGTTAAATTATGGTTCATTGTTGCAGCTTTGAAACTGTTTGTTTGCTTCAAGCAGGTCTATACGTATTCGATTACTGGAATGTTTTTTGGTGTTACATTTAATTCTGGAGAATGTGATTGGTAATGTGAGTCAATAATGAATGAAATTTCCCTTCAATTTTCAAGTTAACCATAAAAGAGCAAATGTGAAATGTGTATGTTTTGTGGTTCTGGTGGAGTTACATGTAGGAGTTTAGGTTTTGGGGTTGTGCATTAACACCAGTCAAATGTCTTGTCAGAGCATGCATGCAATATAAGCTCTGCCCTGGCAATTGAGCCAAGAAATCAGAGTTTGTGCCTCAGGCAGATCTGCCTCCAGAACAACATCCATTTAGGAAAATGCTAACCAACCTGCTATGTAATAGTCTCCCAACCTGTAGCCTTTAGAATGTATCAGGGTTCTTTACATTATAATGACATGCTGCTGCTAACCCAACACTAACTCTAACCCAACACTAACACTAACCCAACACTAACCCTCATAATGATATGCTGCTGCTACCTGACGTGGTGTGAAGTTAGAACCGGAACCCTGACCCAACACTAACTCTAACCCAACACTAACACTAACCCAAAACTAACACTAACCCAACACTAACCCTACCCCAACACTGAAACCACTCCAACTCCTGTCCCTTTTTTAATCTTTCTTCATATTTTCCGTTGAACACCCACTTCTGCTGTTCCATTTTGTCCCCTCAGTTTTTCTCTGATCTCTTTTCTGTCTCCCTGTTTTCCTCTCACTTTATTGGTTTTACTCTTTGTTCCTCAGAACTCACTACTGTTAATCTTTCTCCTATGTTCCTCGCACCTCCTTCCTGTCCCCAAGTTCTCCAATCCACTCTGTTCCTCGGGTCTTCTCGCTGGTCCTCAAGGCTTTAGAAATAAAAACAACAGCTGTTTCTTCATCCCACAGCTGAGGAATTCAATATCCTTATCATTTACTTACACAATTTCTCTAACAACACAATGTTCATTGCCAAAACGTTGTAACAACGTTGACTGAATGTTTCAGCCAGTCTGCCCCCCCATATTAAGCCAGTCTGCCCCCATTTAAGTCAGCCCCCCCATATTAAGCCAGTCTGCCCCCATATTAAGTCTACCTCCCCCATATTAAGCCAGTCTGCCCCCATATTAAGTCCAGCCTCCCCCACCATATTTACCCAGTCTGCCCCCCTATATTAAGCCAGTCTGCCCCCATATTAAGCCAGTCTGCCCCCTACCTATATTAACCCAGTCTGCCCCCCCTACCTATATTAACCCAGTCTGCCCCCCCATATTAAGCCAGTCTGCCCCCCCATATTAAGCCAGTCTGCCCCCCTATATTAAGCCAGCTACCCTTTAACCCAGTCTGCCCCCATATTAAGCCAGTCTACCCTTTAAGTCTACCTATATTAAGCCAGTCTGCCCTTTAAGTCCCCACCTATATAAGCCAGTCTGCCCCCCATAAGTCTAGTCTGCCCCCCATATTAAGCCAGTCTGCCCCCCTATATTAAGCCAGTCTGCCCCCTTATTAAGCCAGTCTGCCCCCCCATATTAAGCCAGTCTGCCCCCCACTCAGTCTCTGCTCCTTCTTCTAGCAGCCTATTTGCAGGTCTTCAGCTGGTTGTCTACAGCACTTCTGTTGGCCTACTCCTTGTCACGTGATTCCATTGGTTCTGGAGTGAATCTGAAGAGGCAGACAAAGACAGGACAGTCTTCTTTCTATGGAGGGCTATCAAGATTGAGATGATTTAAAGAAGACATGAAACTATAGAGAACCCACCCCCTCCCACCCACACACACTATATACACTTGTTCTCTACAGGGAGGTGAATAGAGCGACCTGTACAGTAGTACTTCAGTTCATTCCCATGTCTGCTGTAGGATTCATAACAATGGTGCCATTGTACATTGGCATTAGGCTAATATCTGTACACTGATTTGATTTGGCCTCTCACTGGATTCACACAGAAAGAGGTTTGTGTTGGAGCAACAGTCGGTTGTGGGGCCAGCGGTCGTGGGGCCAGCGTGAGGGCTGACATGTTTCTGTGTCACTGTTAAGTGTTCTTGTGATTTATAGTTCGGACCACGATGAGGAGGAGGTTAAATGTGTGGAAACTGACTGAACACAGGAAGGAACTTAACTGTGTGTCCATGTTGGACTGAGACTGTAGATGTTGTTGTTTCATTGGATCACAATGGTTCACTGGAGAGAGACTCTGGTAGACAGCTGACCCTCTAATTCCTCTTCTACTACACCCTCTCATTCCTCTTCTACTACACCCTCTCATTCTTCTTCTACTACACCCTCTCATTCCTCTTCTACTACACCCTCTCATTCCTCTTCTACTACACCCTCTCATTCCTCTTCTACTACACCCTCTCATTCCTCTTTTACTACACCCTCTCATTCCTCTTCTACTACACCCTCTCATTCCTCTTTTACTACACCCTCTCATTCCTCTTCTACTACACCCTCTCATTCCTCTTTTACTACACCCTCTCATTCATCTTCTACTACACCCTCTCATTCCTCTTTTACTACACCCTCTCATTCCTCTTCTACTACACCCTCTCATTCCTCTTCTACTACACCCTCTCATTCCTCTTCTACTACACCCTCTCATTCCTCTTTTACTACACCCTCTCATTCCTCTTCTACTACACCCTCTCATTCCTCTTCTACTACACCCTCTCATTCCTCTTCTACTACACCCTCTCATTCCTCTTTTACTACACCCTCTCATTCCTCTTCTACTACACCCTCTCATTCCTCTTTTACTACACCCTCTCATTCCTCTTTTACTACACCCTCTCATTCCTCTTCTACTACACCCTCTCATTCCTCTTCTACTACACCCTCTCATTCCTCTTCTACTACACCCTCTCATTCCTCTTCTACTACACCCTCTCATTCCTCTTTTACTACACCCTCTCATTCCTCTTCTACTACACCCTCTCATTCCTCTTTTACTACACCCTCTCATTCCTCTTTTACTACACCCTCTCATTCCTCTTCTACTACACCCTCTCATTCCTCTTCTACTACACCCTCTCATTCCTCTTCTACTACACCCTCTCATTCCTCTTCTACTACACCCTCTCATTCCTCTTTTACTACACCCTCTCATTCCTCTTCTACTACACCCTCTCATTCCTCTTCTACTACACCCTCTCATTCCTCTTTTACTACACCCTCTAATTCCACTTAAATGCAATAATCTGTTCTGAACATGCATCCATTGGTAGTGGAAAGTTGACATTTTTAAAAGTCATTTTTAAAGTTAATCCAGTCAGCGTTTGACCTTTACCGGAAAGTACCAAAACTGTCCTGAACCAGAGATGTGACCGTTTCTGTATGACTTTCCAGGATGATTCACCATTTCACCGTCAAGTCTTTTTTCTGTTGGATATTGTGCTGATCTGCGGTGTATTTTATTGTTAATATCCGAGGAATGTTGGACTGATACAATGCTACAAAATGGCGTAATTTCTCCCTCTGTTGCCACTCTGTTTGTTACAAATGTATGGATTGCCGTAGCAGTGTGGGAGAAGTCTTCTCAACAATGTAATTACCATTGTTTTCTGTGTCTCAGTGTCTATTGTTGTGCAAAGCAAGGGCAGATTTTAAGTAGCGTGTTTACACTACAAGAGAGAAAGTCAACAAGCCAAAGAAGCTGCCTTATTTTACATTTACGTAATGTTTCAATTTACATTGGCATGTATCACCCGCTAATCCAAGAGACAGTTGATGGCTGGAATTTAGGAATATTGGATGCAGAATAGTGACCAGTTACCCCGATACAGACCGGTTCCACCCAGTTCCCCCGATCCAGACCGGTTCCCCCATCCAGACCGGTTCCAGACCGGTTTCACCCAAATCCCCCGATCCAGACCGGTTACCCCCAGTTCCCCCCATCCAGACCGGTTCCACCCGGTTCCCCCATCCAGACCGGTTCCCCCAATCCAGACCGGTTCCCCCATCCAGACCGATTCCACCCAGTTCCCCCCATCCAGACCGGTCCCCCATCCAGACTGGTTACCCCCATTCAGACCGGTTCCACCCAGTTCCCCCATCCAGACCGGTTCCACCCGGTTCCCCCATCCAGACCGGTTCCCCATCCAGACCGGTTCCCCCATCCAGACCGATTCCACCCAGTTCCCCCCATCCAGACCGGTCTCCCCATCCAGACCGGTCCCCCCATCCAGACCGGTTACCCACATCCAGACCGGTTCCAGCCAGTTCCACCAATCCAGACCGATTCCACCCATCCAGACCGGTTCCCCCATCCAGACCGGTTCTCCCCCATCCAGACCGGTTCTCCCCATCCAGACCGGTTCCCCCCATCCAGACCGTTTCTCCCCATCCAGACCGGTTCCCCCCATCCATACATGTTTAATAGGCTATATTCGGTCTATTTGCGCGCATGATTTATTTTCCATCCTTATTTTGTGTAGTTTAAGTCTCCATACTGTGATTGGTCTGCTCATTTGACACCTCCCTCTGTTCCAGTTTTATATTCCCCTTGTCCCTCCTCTTTTTATTTTTCTAAGCGAATGATTACAAGAGTGTGAGCACACTGTTCAACCGTGTGAGACGAATGGGCACCTCTACAGTTTGAAAGGAGATATAACTTTATTATTTCCTTAACTGCTTCAATCCAAATCTATTAACAGCAACGGTTTCACTTTATTCAAATGTATTTTTTTACTGGCATGGTTTCACACATTTATGATGTGTTATACCCTTAATCTGAATTGATATATGCTTTTATCTAACCCTTAATATGAATTAAAATGTGCTTTATCTAATCCTTAATCTGAATTCGCCTTTGGCTAAGCCACACCCTAGAATGTAGATTGACCAATCACAGCGCAGCAAAGAACGAGCTCCGACACTTTTTCACAGCGCTTCATTGACTGGCGTCTCATATTTTTGGTCTCGGCAGGCTGTTATCGTCGTAGTTTTATCAAAAATATAGTTAAACGTTGTGTCTGGGGCATTTGTATCACTGATACGCGTTTCCCAGAGAGGTTGGAGGGGGGTGTCCGTTTTTTCCCTAACACTAACCCTCTAGCAGTACTAACCCTCTAGCAGTACTAACACTAACCCTCTAGCAGTACTAACCCTCTAGCAGTACTAACACTAACCCTCTAGCAGTACTAACCCTCTAGCAGTACTAACACTAACCCTCTAGCAGTAGTAACGCTAACCCTCTAGCAGTACTAACACTAACCCTCTAGCAGTACTAACACTAACCCTCTAGCAGTACTAACACTAACCCTCTAGCAGTACTAACCCTCTAGCAGTACTAACACTAACCCTCTAGCAGTACTAACCCTCTAGCAGTACTAACACTAACCCTCTAGCAGTACTAACCCTCTAGCAGTACTAACACTAACCCTCTAGCAGTACTAACCCTCTAGCAGTACTAACACTAACCCTCTAGCAGTACTAACACTAACCCTCTAGCAGTAGTAACACTAACCCTCTAGCAGTACTAACCCTCTAGCAGTACTAACCCTCTAGCAGTACTAACCCTCTAGCAGTACTAACACTAACCCTCTAGCAGTACTAACCCTCTAGCAGTATTAACCCTCTAGCAGTACTAACCCTCTAGCAGTACTAACCCTCTAGCAGTACTAACACTAACCCTCTAGCAGTACTAACCCTCTAGCAGTACTAACACTAACCCTCTAGCAGTACTAACACTAACCCTCTAGCAGTAGTAACACTAACCCTCTAGCAGTACTAACCCTCTAGCAGTACTAACACTAACCCTCTAGCAGTACTAACCCTCTAGCAGTACTAACCCTCTAGCAGTACTAACCCTCTAGCAGTACTAACCCTCTAGCAGTACTAACCCTCTAGCAGTACTAACACTAACCCTCTAGCAGTACTAACCCCATCTATGTACCTGTTTGGATGACTAGTTTAGTTGCTATAGAAAGAAAAACTAGTCAGTCAGTGCTACTGTTCTGTAAAACGACTAACTCTGCTCCTCCCTCTCTCATACGCCTATGACTCATACTCATACACGCACACACGCACACATGCACACACGCACACACACACACACACACACACAGTTCATTGTGCACACTCAGTCAGCCTACTCAGATGCTGTTCATATTCATGAATTCAGTTGCGTGTTTTCGTGTGTCAAATTGTGTGTCATTGGGCTATAATGTAGTTTCTGGGATAAACCAGGCGTTCAGATTCTACATACTGTGTGTCATTGGGCTATAATGTAGTTTCTGGGATAAACCAGGCATTCAGATTCTACATACTGTGTGTCATTGGGCTATAATGTAGTTTCTGGGATAAACCAGGCATTCAGATTCTACATACTGTGTGTCATTGGGCTATAATGTAGTTTCTGGGATAAACCAGGCATTCAGATTCTACATATTGTGCTATGGGCCAAGGCTCATTAAAGTCTAATAAACCCTGTTTCAGATCCATGTTAATTATTGGTTTGTCTGTTGTGGCTCCATACAGGATGAGTCAAGTTGACCACATCCAGGAAACATGGTAGATTGTGAA
Organism: Dallia pectoralis; assembly: GCA_029465975.1. NCBI lineage: Eukaryota > Metazoa > Chordata > Actinopteri > Esociformes > Umbridae > Dallia > Dallia pectoralis. The sequence continues at coordinate 9,180,808 of CM055761.1, read as the reverse complement.
CTTTGTTGGGATTGGTCCAGAGGAGGGAGCAGAAGGGGTTATGGGGCGGGTATCCTACAGGGGAGGGAGCAGAAGGGGTTATGGGGCGGGTATCCTACAGGGGAGGGAGGGAGCAGAAGGGGTTATGGGGCGGGTATCCTACAGGGGAGGGAGGGAGCAGAAGGGGTTATGGGGCGGGTATCCTACAGGGGAGGGAGCAGAAGGGGTTATGGGGCGGGTATCCTACAGGGAGGGAGGGAGCAGAAGGGGATATGGGGCGGGTATCCTACAGGGGAGGGAGGAGACGGGGGTATGGGGCGGGTATCCTACAGGGGAGGGAGGGAGCAGAAGGGGTTATGGGGCGGGTATCCTACAGGGGAGGGAGCAGAAGGGGTTATGGGGCGGGTATCCTACAGGGGAGGGAGGGAGCAGAAGGGGTTATGGGGCGGATATCCTACAGGGGAGGGAGGGAGCAGAAGGGGTTATGGGGCGGATATCCTACAGGGGAGGGAGCAGAAGGGGTTATGGGACGGGTATCCTACACTGAACTATGTGTGAGGTCTTTAAAATTACTAAAAAAACTTAAGCTGAGCTCTAATTCTCTGAACATATCCGTCAGGTTTTGGCCAAGCAGGCTGTGGCACTAGAAGAACGAGTTAGTTGTGGATATCCGTAGGGGAACACAAAACCCTGTGATTCATATCAGGTTTGAAAGACATTTTGCCTTCCTAGTATAGAACGGATGCATCTGATTCTACGAAGTCTGTTTGACTCACCAAACCGGTCCTCACTGTACCTGAAACCGGTCCTCACTGTAGCTGTGGTGGTGCTCATGTCAGCTTCCGGGATTAGGAGTAGTATTGTGATTTAGGTGGAGTATAGGAGTAGGGTTGTGATTAAGTTGGAGTATAGGAGTAGGATTGTGATTTAGGTGGAGTATAGGTGTAGGGTTGTGATTAGGGTGGAGTATAGAAGTATGATTGTGATTTAGGTGGAGTATAGGAGTAGGGTTGTGATTAAGGTGGAGTATAGGAGTAGGATTGTGATTTAGGTGGAGTATAGGAGTAGGGTTGTGATTTAGGTGGAGTATAGGAGTAGGGTTGTGATTAAGGTGGAGTATAGAAGTATGATTGTGATTTAGGTGGAGTATAGGAGCAGGGTTGTGATTTAGGTGGAGTATATGAGTAGGATTGTGATTTAGGTGGAGTATAGGAGTAGGATTGTGATTTAGGTGGAGTATAGGAGTAGGATTGTGATTTAGGTGGAGTATAGGAGTAGGATTGTGATTTGGGTGGAGTATAGGAGTAGGATTCTGATTTAGGTGGAGTGTAGGAGTAGTGTTGTGATTTAGGTGGAGTGTAGGAGTAGGGTTGTGATTTAGGTGGAGTATAGGAGTAGGGTTGTGATTTAGGTGGAGTATAGGAGTAGGGTTGTGATTTAGGTGGAGTATAGGAGTAGGGTTGTGATTTAGGTGGAGTATAGGAGTAGGGTTGTGATTTAGGTGGAGTATAGAAGTATGATTGTGATTTAGGTGGAGTATAGGAGTAGGGTTGTGATTAAGGTGGAGTATAGGAGTAGGATTGTGATTTAGGTGGAGTATAGGAGTAGGGTTGTGATTTAGGTGGAGTATAGGAGTAGGGTTGTGATTTAGGTGGAGTATAGGAGGAGGGTATGTGGGCAGAATTACGGTCATTGTCTTTGTCCCCTCGGCCCTTAATACCCCATAGTGACTAACTCTCTCTCTGTGTGTGTGTGTGTGTGTGTGTGTGTGTGTGTGTGTGTGTGTGTGTGTGTGTGTGTGTGTGTGTGTGTGTGTGTGTGTGTGTGTGTGTGTGTGTGTGTGTGTGTGTGTGTGTGTGTGTGTACACCCTCATCCTAGCCAGCTACAGATCTATAGTTAGACAGCCCATCAACAGCTGCTGTTCTGGTGCATCCAGTTGCCTCCCACTCCTCTTCCCCTCCCACTCCTCTTCCCCTCCCACTCCTCTTCCCCTCCCACTCCTCTTCTCCTCCCACTCCTCTTCTCCTCCCACTCCTCTTCCCCTCCCACTCCTCTTCCCCTCCCACTCCTCTTCCCCTCTCACTCCTCTTCTCCTCCCACTCCTCTTCTCCTCTCACTCCTCTTCTCCTCCCACTCCTCTTCTCCTCCCACTCCTCTTCTCCTCCCACTCCTCTTCCCCTCCCACTCCTCTTCCCCTCCCACTCCTCTTCCCCTCCCACTCCTCTTCTCCTCCCACTCCTCTTCTCCTCTCACTCCTCTTCTCCTCTCACTCCTCTTCTCCTCCCACTCCTCTTCTCCTCCCACTCCTCTTCCCCTCTCACTCCTCTTCCCCTCTCACTCCTCTTCTCCTCCCACTCCTCTTCCCCTCTCACTCCTCTTCCCCTCTCACTCCTCTTCTCCTCCCACTCCTCTTCCCCTCTCACTCCTCTTCTCCTCCCACTCCTCTTCCCCTCCCACTCCTCTTCCCCTCCCACTCCTCTTCCCCTCCCACTCCTCTTCCCCTCCCACTCCTCTTCCCCTCCCACTCCTCTTCTCCTCCCACTCCTCTTCCCCTCCCACTCCTCTTCCCCCCCACTCCTCTTCTCCTCCCACTCCTCCTCCCCTCCCACTCCTCTTCTCCTCCCACTCCTCTTCCCCTCCCACTCCTCTTCCCCTCCCACTCCTCTTCTCCTCCCACTCCTCTTCCCCTCCCACTCCTCTTCCCCTCTCACTCCTCTTCTCCTCCCACTCCTCCTCCCCTCCCACTCCTCTTCCCCTCTCACTCCTCTTCTCCTCCCACTCCTCTTCTCCTCTCACTCCTCTTCTCCTCTCACTCCTCTTCTCCTCCCACTCCTCTTCTCCTCCCACTCCTCTTCCCCTCCCACTCCTCTTCCCCTCCCACTCCTCTTCCCCTCCCACTCCTCTTCCCCTCTCACTCCTCTTCCCCTCTCACTCCTCTTCTCCTCCCACTCCTCTTCCCCTCCCACTCCTCTTCACCTCTCACTCCTCTTCTCCTCCCACTCCTCTTCTACTCCCACTCCTCTTCCCCTCTCACTCCTCTTTCCCTCCCACTCCCTGCTTCCCCTCTCACCTCGTCCAAATGACCAGTTGTCCCTTTGTAAGAAGAGGAGCCACCCATAGTCCTTTGCAACAGCTGATCTGGATCTGAGGAAAAACGTGTCCAACTTTTCACACAACCAATAGTGACTACACATTCAACAACAAATACATATACCTGTTTATTAAGATACAGTACCTGTCAATATGACACTACACATTCAACAACAAATACATATACCTGTTTATTAAGATACAGTACCTGTCAATATGACACTACACATTCAACAACAAATACATATACCTGTTTATTAAGATACAGTACCTGTCAATATGACACTACACATTCAACAACAAATACATATACCTGTTTATTAAGATACAGTACCTGTCAATATGACACTACACATTCAACAACAAATACATATACCTGTTTATTAAGATACAGTACCTGTCAATATGACACTACACATTCAACAACAAATACATATACCTGTTTATTAAGATACAGTACCTGTCAATATGACACTACACATTCAACAACAAATACATATACCTGTTTATTAAGATACAGCACCTGTCAATATGACACTACACATTCAACAACAAATACATATACCTGTTTATTAAGATACAGCACCTGTCAATATGACACTACACATTCAACAACAAATACATATACCTGTTTATTAAGATACAGTACCTGTCAATATGACACTACACATTCAACAACAAATACATATACCTGTTTATTAAGATACAGTACCTGTCAATATGACACTACACATTCAACAACAAATACATATTTATTTTAGATAGGTAGATGCCTTTTGTCTTGATGAGAGCTGGACTCAAATGGTGAACACTTATTGGCTGTGTTTACTTCTACAGTCCAACTAATTCTGAGCAATTTCAGCTGGGATGAGGACAGGTGGTTTTGGAGGACAGGTGGTTCTATAGGGTTCTGTAGGACATGTGGTTCTGTAGGACATGTGGTTCTGTAGGGTTCTGTAGGACATGTGGTTCTGTAGGACATGTGGTTCTGTAGGACAGGTGGTTCTGTAGGGTTCTGTAGGACATGTGGTTCTGTAGGACAGGTGGTTCTGTAGGGTTCTGTAGGACATGTGGTTCTGTAGGAAATGTGGTTATGTAGGACATGTGGTTCTGGAGGACTTGTGGTTCTGTATGACAGGTGGTTCTGTAGGGTTCTGTAGGACAGGTGGTTCTGTAGGGTTCTGTATGACATGTGGTTCTGGAGGACATGTGGTTCTGGAGGACAGGCAGTTCTGGAGGACAGGCAGTTCTGGAGGACAGGTGGTTCTGGAGGACAGGTGGTTCTGGGGGACAGGTGGTTCTGGAGGACAGGTGGTTCTGTAGGGTTCTGTAGGACACGTGGTTCTGTAGGATAGGTGGTTCTCGAGGACAGGTGGTTCTGGAGGCACCGAATGCACAAGACCAGATATTCACTTGTGTTGAAAACAGGAAAACTGGGCTATGTGTCAGTCTGGGCTATGTGTCAGTCTGGGCTATGTGTCAGTCTGGGCTATGTGTCAGTCTGGGCTATGTGTCAGTCTGGGCTATGTGTCAGTCTGGGCTATGTGTCAGTCTCTGGGCTATGTGTCAGTCTGGGCTAGTCCCAACATGCCTGGGGGTCTGTGCCAAGGGCATGTAATCCTGTGCCAAACCAGCTAGTGCTTTCCTCCCCTGGTGGCTGTCCGGCTGTGGCCTGTCACATTTTTGCTTCCATTCTCCTGGCCACTCCTCTCATCTGTTGCAGTCGAATAAAATATCAGAGATTCTGGGGCTGGTAAATAATGAACCTCTTTCACCTCATTTTGTATCGGCTGCATGGACCCAGGGCCGACAGAAAAATGTATGAACAGAACTGAACCTCCTGTCCCCATGGCGCCCAAATCTCCTACACTAAGTGTGGGGTTTCCATTGTGTGGATGACGGGGAATTCCCTCTGTAATTAGAGCCGGCCTCATAGGAAAACCAATCCACTCCTTTATCCCCGCCTCTGATTAAGGTTACTGGGAGGGTGCGGGAATGGAATGGGAATGCTTCCATCACCCTGTCACTCTCTCATGTGGACAGAGAAGGGGTAATCCCAAATCCATATTCGGACCTAATTACTGAGAGGGTATTGTTTGACCAGAGTGGATGCATGTCTGTTGTTTTAGTCATTTGACTTCCTAAACTGTCCACATGTGTGTAGGATGTAGTGCTGTAGGATGTAGTGCTGTAGGATGTAGTGCTGTAGGATGTAGTGCTGTAGGATGTAGTGCTGTAGGATGTGGTGCTGTAGGATGTAGTGCTGTAGGATGTAGTGCTGTAGGATGTAGTGCTGTAGGATGTAGTGCTGTAGGATGTAGTGCTGTAGGATGTGGTGCTGTAGGATGTAGTGCTGTAGGATGTAGTGCTGTAGGATGTAGTGCTGTAGGATGTAGTGCTGTAGGATGTGGTGCTGTAGGATGTAGTGCTGTAGGATGTAGTGCTGTAGGATGTAGTGCTGTAGGATGTAGTGCTGTAGGATGTAGTGCTGTAGGATGTAGTGCTGTAGGATGTAGTGCTGTAGGATGTGGTGCTGTAGGATGTAGTGCTGTCTTGTATAATTGTAGGACAGGTGTCACAGCGGTTCTCTCCGAGTACATCGATGGTTAACAACACAGATAGACAATAGCCTACTAGAACCCCATTAGATTGTCTTCATGCAGAGAAACATTAGTTGTTTGGTTTAGTGAGAGATGAATGTGAAATGGAAAAGGCCTGTTAACCAAGAGATTAGCAATAGGCAGAATAAACGTGTGACCTGCTTAGCAGGAATCGAGTTTTATTGCCAAGTTAGTTTGAAACACACAATTAATTTATTCTGGACAGCAAGCAGGCTATGGTCAGTCTTTGGTTCCGGGGGGCATATTTCTGAGGCTTACTGTTGTAGGATAGGAACTGTTTTTGTGGCGAGAGATTTTGGTCCTGATAGACCTCAACCTTCTGTCAGAAAGGAAAGTTCTGAATAGTCCATTTCCAGGTTGAGAGGGATCAGCCTCAATCTTTTCCGCTCACTTCAGTGTCCTGAAGGTATGTAGGTGGCAGGGGATGGGAGATGGGAAAGGAGGGGATCTGGTGCTGAGGTCAGGGGGTCCGACTGGTGCTTCTCACAGATCCAGTACTAGACCCATTGCAGTTTGCCTAAAGAGCCTTCATGCTCCAACATATTGACTCCCCGGGAACCTATGTCAGAATCCTGTTTGTGGACTTCAGTTCTGCTTTCAACACAATAATCCCAGCCTTCCTCCAGGATAAGGTCTCGATGGGAGTGCCTTTGGTGGATTATAGACTTCCTGTCCAACAGGAGGCAGCACGTGAGGTTGGAGAAACACCTGTCGGACGCTCTGACCATCACATCTGGCTCCCCTCAAGGTTGTGTCCTGTCCCCTCTTCTATTCTCTCTGTACACCATCAACGGCACCTCCAGTCACCACTCTGTCAAACTTCTGAAGTTTGCAGGTGACACAACCCTCATTTGTCTAATCTCTGATGGGGACGTTTGCAGTTGTTTGCAGTGTATTTCTTCAGATGGCCGGCTGTCCAGTGTGCTATGAATGGCTGGTTGTCTGGTGTGGGAGTAATGGCTGTCTGGTGTGGGAGTAATGGCTGTCTGGTGTGGGAGTAAGGGCTGTCTGGTGTGGGAGTAAGGGCTTTCTGGTGTTGGAGTAAGGGCTGTCTGGTGTGGGAGTAAGGGCTGTCTGGTGTGGGAGTAAGGGCTGTCTGGTGTGGGAGTAAGGGCTGTCTGGTGTGGGAGTAAGGGCTGTCTGGTGTGGGAGTAAGGGCTGTCTGGTGTGGGAGTAAGGGCTGTCTGGTGTGGGAGTAAGGGCTGTCTGGTGTGGTGTGTGTGTGAATGTCAGAGAGGGTGTGTGGGGGGAGATCAGGGAGGGTGTGTGTGGGGCTGTCCTGTTTCAGTGCTCCAGACATTGTTCTCATTTCCTTGGTCTACAATGTGCTGTTCTCCCTCGTCCCCTCCAAACACTTAGCAGCCCACACACAGCCTCTGCTGCACCTCATCCCCACCTCAGCCCCACCTCAGCCCCACCTCAGCCCCACCTCAGCATGTGTTCAGGTTATGTTATGAACGTGTTCAGGTTCTGTTATGCATGTGTTCAGGTTCTATTATGCACATGTTCAGGTTCTGATACGTGTGTGTTCAGGTTCTGTTACGCGTGTGTTCAGGTTCGGTTACTACATTTTCAACATTAGCAGCAGTTTTTCACAGTAACCCACCATACTGACTAAGCATACTATTTCTCCTGGGACTGACAGTAAATCACAGAGCTCTGTCTTGTAATCTACACATCAACTGTGTTTTTTTTAAACCCGTTGCTATAGAGTCTTCCTGGCTGGGTTGTAATCCACCCAAAGACACTAATTTACAAAAATGCAAATGGATTATGGAACAGTATTGACACAGTTTTCTGCATTTAATTTGTGTCTGGAACATTTGGAAGGAACATGTGAAATATGTTAAAGAAAACTGTGACTCAAGTCGGCTGTGTCCATATGCACCCATCAGCCAATATCAGTATTATAACACAATATAGAGTTTATGTTTTACTATTCAGTTTTCAGATGTTACTGATTGACCAGGTAGAAATGACATCATGTTTGAACAAGTTGCCTTACCCAATAATGAATCAAACTGACAGAAGTGAAATAATTTGTATTTTTCGGGATAGTGGATTGGCCCTTTTAAAGATTAACAGGAAGTGGGCTTTACTTTTACACTGCACACACGCTCCTGAAACCACCACACAGACTTCAGTACTCCTCTGTGCTCCTCACGTGCTCATTTTGTAAAACCCCCGTGTTTTTTTGCAAGACATTTGTGGATGTATGACTGTGTAATTAAGAATAATCTGATGTCCTTTGTCCCATTAAGGGCCTCAGCGATGGATGTCAAGCAATGGGTTAGATTTGCTTTAGCCGCAAACTCTTCTTGTCGCCGTCAACACTTTCAGGCTGTTCGTATTGTAAAAAATAATGTGAGGAAGGGGTTAGGAAGGGGGTAGGAAGGAGGAAGGGGGTAGGAAGGAGGAAGGGGTTAGGAAGGAGGAAGGGGTTAGGAAGGAGGAAGGGGGTTGAGGGGGAAGAAGCATAAGAGGGGTGGGGTTTACCCATGCAACATCCACTGACCTGTAGAAACTATTTAGTTCCCTGATTTTGTGTCTCTCTCTCTCTCTCTCTCTGTCTTTGTCTCTCTGTCTTTTTCTTTCTGTCTCCGTCTCTAGTCACGTGGAGAAGATCACTACTTGGCATGACCCTCGTAAGACCATGACAGCTGCCATGAACCAGATGAGCCTTCACGCTCCGCCACCGTCTGCCAGCCAACAGCAACGCAACATGGCCTTGTCTCAGCCCAATCTAGGTTAGTCACTGTGAAACAAACGCACACACACACACACACCGACCCAACCAGTCAGCAGCCTACCCAACCAGTCAGCAACCTACCCAACCAGTCGTCAGCAACCTACCCAACCAGTCGTCAGCAGCCTACCCAACCAGTCAGAAGCAGCCTACCCAACCAGTCAGCAGCATCCTACCCAACCAGTCGTCAGCAGCCTACCCAACCAGTCAGCAGCAGCCTACCCAACCAGTCGTCAGCAGCCTACCCAACCAGTCAGCAGCATCCTACCCAACCAGTCGTCAGCAGCCTACCCAACCAGTCAGCAGCAGCCTACCCAACCAGTCGTCAGCAGCCTACCCAACCAGTCAGCAGCATCCTACCCAACCAGTCGTCAGCAACCTACCCAACCAGTCAGCAGCATCCTACCCAACCAGTCAGCAGCAGCCTATCCAACCAGTCAGCAGCAGCCTACCCAACCAGTCAGCAGCAGCCTACCCAACCAGTCAGCAGCAGCCTACCCAACCAGTCAGCAGCAGCCTACCCAACCAGTCGTCAGCAGCCTACCCAACCAGTCAGCAGCAGCCTACCCAACCAGTCAGCAGCAGCCTACCCAACCAGTCAGAAGCAGCCTACCCAACCAGTCAGAAGCAGCCTACCCAACCAGTCAGAAGCAGCCTACCCAACCAGTCAGCAGCCTACCCAACCAAAACAATCCCCACCTGATCCCAACACACTTGTTTGTACATTTCCCACACTTCGGATTACAATCGCTGACTTATAACTCCCACTATTCTTTCACCATTTTGCCGACCACGCCGTAACCCACGATAATGTGTGTCAACTAACCAAATGTTGCCAGAGGTATGTTGGTGTGCTGACAAAGGACACTAATACTGAGAACAAATATTACGTTTGAGCCATATTGTGATTATGTGAGGCTAGTGAGCCATATTGTGATTATGTGAGGCTAGTGAGCCATATTGTGATTATGTGAGGCTGGTGAGCCATATTGTGTTCTGTGAGGCTAGTGAGCCATATTGTGATTATGTGAGGCTAGTGAGACATATTGTGATTATGTGAGGCTAGTGAGACATATTGTGATTATGTGAGGCTAGTGAGCCATATTGTGATTATGTGAGGCTAGTGAGCCATATTGTGATTATGTGAGGCTGGTGAGCCATATTGTGTTCTGTGAGGCTAGTGAGCCATATTGTGATTATGTGAGGCTAGTGAGACATATTGTGATTATGTGAGGCTAGTGAGACATATTGTGATTATGTGAGGCTAGTGAGACATATTGTGATTATGTGAGGCTAGTGAGACATATTGTGATTATGTGAGGCTAGTGAGCCATATTGTGATTATGTGAGGCTAGTGAGCCATATTGTGATTATGTGAGGCTAGTGAGCCATATTGTGATTATGTGAGGCTAGTGAGCCATATTGTGATTATGTGAGGCTAGTGAGCCATATTGTGATTATGTGAGGCTGGTGAGCCATATTGTGTTCTGTGAGGCTAGGCTAGTGAGCCATATTGTGATTATGTGAGGCTAGTGAGCCATATTGTGATTATGTGAGGCTAGTGAGCCATATTGTGATTATGTGAGGCTAGTGAGCCATATTGTGATTATGTGAGGCTGGTGAGCCATATTGTGTTCTGTGAGGCTAGGCTAGTGAGCCATATTGTGATTATGTGAGGCTAGTGAGCCATATTGTGATTATGTGAGGCTAGTGAGCCATATTGTGATTATGTGAGGCTAGTGAGCCATATTGTGATTATGTGAGGCTAGTGAGCCATATTGTGATTATGTGAGGCTGGTGAGCCATATTGTGTTCTGTGAGGCTAGTGAGCCATATTGTGATTATGTGAGGCTAGTGAGCCATATTGTGATTATGTGAGGCTAGTGAGCCATATTGTGATTATGTGAGGCTAGTGAGCCATATTGTGATTATGTGAGGCTAGGCTAGTGAGCCATATTGTGATTATGTGAGGCTAGTGAGCCATATTGTGATTATGTGAGGCTAGTGAGCCATATTGTGATTATGTGAGGCTAGTGAGCCATATTGTGATTATGTGAGGCTAGTGAGCCATATTGTGATTATGTGAGGCTAGTGAGCCATATTGTGATTATGTTAGGCTAGTGAGCCATATTGTGATTATGTTAGGCTAGTGAGCCATATTGTGATTATGTGAGGCTGGTGAGCCATATTGTGTTCTGTGAGGCTAGGCTAGTGAGCCATATTGTGATTATGTGAGGCTAGTGAGCCATATTGTGATTATGTGAGGCTAGTGAGCCATATTGTGTTCTGTGAGGCTAGGCTAGTGAGCCATATTGTGATTATGTGAGGCTAGTGAGCCATATTGTGATTATGTGAGGCTAGTGAGCCATATTGTGTTCTGTGAGGCTAGGCTAGTGAGCCATATTGTGATTATGTGAGGCTAGTGAGCCATATTGTGATTATGTGAGGCTAGTGAGCCATATTGTGTTCTGTGAGGCTAGGCTAGTGAGCCATATTGTGATTATGTGAGGCTAGTGAGCCATATTGTGATTATGTGAGGCTAGTGAGCCATATTGTGATTATGTGAGGCTAGTGAGCCATATTGTGATTATGTGAGGCTGGTGAGCCATATTGTGTTCTGTGAGGCTAGGCTAGTGAGCCATATTGTGATTATGTGAGGCTAGTGAGCCATATTGTGATTATGTGAGGCTAGTGAGCCATATTGTGATTATGTGAGGCTAGTGAGCCATATTGTGTTCTGTGAGGCTAGTGAGCCATATTGTGATTATGTGAGGCTGGTGAGCCATATTGTGTTCTGTGAGGCTAGGCTAGTGAGCCATATTGTGATTATGTGAGGCTAGTGAGCCATATTGTGATTATGTGAGGCTAGTGAGCCATATTGTGATTCTGTAACTCTTTGTCACCACTAGCTCACTGCAATTAGCATAAAGTTGAAATTTCTCAACTTTGAAATGTCGCGCTTGCTGGGAGGCTTTGTCTCAGAGCGTAGCTCCACCCACAGTCATTGTGTGTAATTGTCTCTCATTGGAAATGAATGGTTGCTTGTCTCTCATTGGAAATGAATGGTAGCTTGTCTCTCATTGTAAATCAATGGTAGCTTGTCTTTCATTGTAAATTAATGGTAGCTTGTCTCTCATTGGAAATTAATGGTAGCTTGTCTTTCATTGTAAATTAATGGTAGCTTGTCTCTGTGTAGCTGTACGTCACCTGCGGTCAGGGGCGGAAATCCCGGGGGGGACAGGGGGGACACGACCCCCCCAATCCTAGGAGAAATATGATATGTCCCCCCCAATAAATCACTGTCAACATAACTGTGTAATTTCAATATTATCAATAATACACAATGAAAGCGCTTTGCTGATTATGGACACTATTGTGCTTTTTTAGTTTCAAAAGATTGCGAACCCTGCCCTTGGTCCCACAATGGTTTGATCCACAGGCAATGTTAATGATGTCTCGTGAACATTAGGGCGATTAAGGGGAATCGCGCTCTTCTCAGTTTATTAAGCCTCGCTGATAAAAGGTGTTTTTTTTATAAGTCACTACAGTACAAAGTTAAAATGTTTTCAATTATATTTAACGTTGTAACTTTGAATATATTTAGTACATTGTATAGTGTTAATATTCATCTAGGAACAATGTGGCTGATTTGCTCGGAAAGAGTATGTGAACAAGTTACAAATGAATCTGTGTTAACTCCTGTAAAACGGTTTAGCTTATTTTTTCTGTAAATCTAACATATTTTGATTTCTTATGTATTAATTTAAAGGAATAGTTCTCTTTGAAATGAAGTTTTGATATGTTTTAGCTTACCTCAAGGGCATCCAAGATGTAGGTGTCTTTGTTTCCGCAGTATTTTCAATTTTGATGTTTTTAGGTAAAACCGTTCTTGTCTGCCAGTCACATAATGCATGTCTATGGTCACATATTTCCCACCTCAAAGAGCATGCACAGAGAAGTCAAAATTAAACATGATTTAATTACTCATAAATCTAAGTACACATTGATGGCCTAAGACACGAAACGAGCGGTTTGTGTAAGAAAACGAACAGTATTTATATCGTTTTTACCTCTTGTAACCACATCCGTGTCCAAGTGATTTGAGGGCGCATCGCTTCGGTCTGCGCAAGCGCCGGAATGCTCCGGAAGTGATCTCTCGCGCTTAAGTAAGAGATTGTAGGTAATACGGCTAATTGAAATGGTACTAATGTGCGCTTATCCGGGATGTTTAAACCGTCTAAAAGATCTTCACAGTGAAAGGTAACAGATGTTGAGCCAACTCCAACAACCATTACCTAAAGCAAGCAATTTTATTTATATAGCACAGTTCATACATAGAAGCAATTCAATGTCCTTTACTGAGGAAAATGCTAATAAATAATAAAAAACATGAACAAGTAAAAACATCAAATGGGCAATTCAATGAAGAAAAGAAAAAATTCTTTGAAAATACATGCATTTTATAACAACCTGTAATGCTGAAGTGACGGCATATGCAACCTAGGGCTCCGCTGTGGGAGAACGCTGGGCAGAGCCATCTACAAAAAAACCTGTTGAACCGTCCAGGTCTCTGATCAGTAGGTCTCTAGAACCTGGCCAGGAAGTTCTCAACACCACTCGAGCTTACAGAGCTCTCAGGTTTTCCAAACTTCCAGGGCTTTGAGAAGCGCGAGAGGATGAGATAGAGGTACCACATTATCTCACCCTTTCTCTAGCGCTCTATCTCACCCTCTCTAGCGCTCTATCTCACCCTCTCTAGCGCTCTAACTCACCCTCTCTAGCGCTCTAACTCACCCTCTCTAGCGCTCTATCTCACCCTGTAGCGCTCTATCTCACCCTCCCTCTCTAGCACTCTATCTCACCCTCTCTAGCGCTCTATCTCACCCTCTCTAGCGCCCTGATCTCACCCTGTAGCGCTCTATCTCACCCTCCCTCTCTAGCACTCTATCTCACCCTCTCTAGCGCTCTATCTCACCCTCTCTAGCGCCCTGATCTACCCTTCCCCTGTTTTCTCTCTAACGCTCTATCTCACCCTCTCTTCCCTGACCTACCCTCCCCCTGTTTTCTCTAACGCTCTATCTCACCCTCTCTTCCCTGATCTACCCTCCCCCTGTTTTCTCTCTAACGCTCTATCTCACCCTCTCTTCCCTGATCTACCCTCCCCCGTCATCTGTTTGATTTCTGGCAGCCTCCCCAGTCTTTGTTGAAGGGGAATTCTCTCCTTTGTTGTCCTGATGGATGTTTTCCACCACTTTGTTCTCCTCTTAGATGGACACGTTAGCTCACAATGTTATGGTTTAAACATGCTGAGCTACAGTGGACAGTTACAGGTCTTGATCACATGCTGTATATTCTGTCAACATTAAGATTGTTCTGTGATTCGATCAAAGCCAATCCTGGTCCTGAAGATGTAGAATGATGAGACAAGACATTATGACCACTCAATATAATTACTACAGGTGAATCATCTCCTAACAAGGGCACATCACGGTCTGGGTAGATTAGAAATGGGCAGGTGTAAAGACTGGTAATAGTGACACAGTGTATTACACCCTGCTGTATATGGGGTTGTGTAGCTACAGACTGGTAATAGTGACACAGTGTATTACACCCTGCTGTATATGTGGCTGTGTAGCTACAGACTGGTAATAGTGACACAGTGTATTACACCCTGCTGTATATGTGGCTGTGTAGCTGCAGACTGGTAATAGTGACACAGTGTATTCCACCCTGCTGTATATGGGGCTGTATAGTTACAGACTGGTAATAGTGACACAGTGTATTACACCCTGCTGTATATGGGGCTGTATAGTTACAGACTGGTAATAGTGACACAGTGTATTACACCCTGCTGTATATGGGGCTGTGTAGCTACAGACTGGTAATAGTGACACAGTGTATTACACCCTGCTGTATATGGGGCTGTGTAGCTACAGACTGGTAATAGTGACCCAGTGTATTACACCCTGCTGTATATGGGGCTGTGTAGTTACAGACTGGTAATAGTGACACAGTGTATTCCACCCTGCTGTATATGGGGCTGTGTAGCTACAGACTGGTAATAGTGACACAGTGTATTACACCCTGCTGTATATGGGGCTGTGTAGCTACAGACTGGTAATAGTGACACAGTGTATTACTGTGTGCAGTTCAGCAGGGAAAGTTATGGCACCAAAACATCATGGGAATTAAAGTCGGTGGAGAGAGTGTGATGGTCTAGGCAATGTTCTGCAGGAAGACCCAGGGTTTGGCCTGAATCCAACAGAGCAGACATCAACAAGTTGAACAAGCTGAACAAGTTCATACACAGTGGCTAGGAAAAACTCCCTGATGGGTTTAATTTATGAAGAAACCTAGAGAGGAACCAGGCTCTGAGGGGTGGCCAGTCCACCTGGCTGTGCTTGGTGAACTTGATAGTTTAGTTTAATAATTATTAAATGCATTTTTTTAAAGTACAGAGTCTAAAAATAGAATAGTCCATGTCAAATATAGTCAGAAAGGGACAACTGATTGGAGGCCGAAACTGTCTAGTAGCATCAGCAGCTCCGCCTGCAACACATTCAGGGGACCCCAGGATGGTTCCAACACATGTTTCCAGGGCTGATCGGTCCCACAGCCTGGCCAGCAGGCACGGGTCCTCCTTAAGGGAAATGGAAACAAGACACAGGGAAAGGTTAGACACCCTGGTCCCCTATGTCCCTGGCACAATCGCATAGCAGCATAAATCTTAAAAAACTAGGGGGGGGTCTAGTGAAACTGTGGCCCTGAACAGGGTAAACCACTTTATCAAGCATCAATCAAGGGACACCAGTCAACCGCAACCACTCGGGATGGTTTAGTTTTGCTATATATGTCATACTGTTGGCCCGTGCCGGTTCAAATCTGAAACCGGTCCTTAAGTGCCTAGTAAGGGGTGGCTTGGGAAATGTTAAGTATGCTGGCTGACGTGCTGGTGGTGTTGCTGATGCTTGTGAACAGGACAGCTACCTGACGGCTGGGAGCAGGCAGAAAACGCTCAAGGAGAAACCTACTTCATTGACCACAAAACGCAGCAAACATCCTGGCTCGACCCACGCATGGACGCTCAGCTCAGTAAGTACCATCTGGTGCGAAAGCGACCCACCAAAAAGAAATCTCCCCAAAACAAAATAATTCAACCACCTTCAGCCCAAAAGTGACTAGCGCTAAACTAATCAAACCCTGCCCTTTGATCTCTTACCATATCCTATACTCCTAGCATCTGGTTCTCCCGGGACAGAGACTTAATTGTTTGTAACTGTGGTGATATTTGAGTTGTAACTGGAAAAAGCAATCAATCCCAATCGCTTGTCTGGGTGCCTTGTCTGATTCTAATAGGCAACTGAGAGTGCACAACTTGAATATGAACAGGATTGGCCCTCCCACTGGAAACTAATGATTCCCCTGCTTCCTACATATGCTTGTCACTTCCTGTCACGGACAGCACGCTCTAAATTCCTGCATGTCGATACATTTTATTGTGTCTGCCTGGTTTGCGCAATTGCGAGCTTGTATTTGAACTCAAGTCTGAAGTGTTTTCTCTCTCTGTGTTATGGTTTGGTATGGGTTCACAATTGTGTTTGGGCATGTAGGTGTGTGGGTGCATCTATTGGTGTGTGTGTGTGTGTGTGTGAGTTGTTGACAAGGTGTTTGTTATTGTGTGTCTGGAGGAGTAACAGAAGAGGAGCCAGGTTGCTTTTAACACCAGACCTTCTGGTGTTAGTGGTGGTGTGGTAGATCTACAAGCTCACATTCTCCTGGTCTGATTGGAGAAGCCAGGAAATTGATTAGGGATCCTCCCACTCTGCTGAACTTTAACTTGCTATGAGCCCTGTCAGGTCCATAGAGATGCCTTAAGACTGCAGCCTTTTCCATGCTGTGGGGAGAAGTGGTGTTTAAGTGGTGTCAGATTATACAATATCTGCCTGATGGGTGGTTGGTTTAAACCATCTGGAGAAAAACAAATCAGCAGCAAATTGCTCTTTTACTCTAGTGGAAAAGGTCCTAGAAAAAGTTAATATACCTTTTAAACAATGCATTTACCAATGTTCCAGATGGCCTGAAGGCCAGATGTTTTTGCTCTCATCCACAGCCAGACAGCTGCTTAAATAGGACAACTGCTTCTACTCAAACAATGACTGAGAGGCTGTCTGTGTGTGAAACTAGAAGCAGCAGGTAACCTAGCAGTCAAAAGGTGACCAGACACCAAAAAGTTGATCAATAGACTCCTCTAGCAAAGTGAAAAAGAAAACAGTTTTTCTGTCAACCTTAATTGTTCTGAGGTTGTGGCTGGGAAATGACTGTTCTGTCAAGCTTCCTGGTAAAATAGCGAAATATATTGTATGTGAGCGGACCCAGAAAACAATACTCACACGGATGCGCACACGCAAGCACACACACACACACACACACACACACACACACACACACACACACACACACACACACACACACACACACACACACACACACACACACACACACACACAACCCTCCAAATATATCCAAATGAACCACTTTCTGTCTCTTATCAAATGTAAAACACACAACTACACACATGCTAATTATTTAGCTCTCTTTTGCAACAGGAGACAGGGTTTTAAATGTGTTGCAGATTTTCAGGACTGGAAGCGTTTCTGTTTTTCCACAGTTTTTTTCCTGTTTCTGCTGACCTTGTTGAACAGCTGACGCGGTTTCTGGGAAGTAAATGAAACAAGGTCTTTGTTTAAAGACCAGCCCAAGTCAGACCTTTACTTACTGCTGCCCTCCCTCGTTCTCCCGTTTTCTCCACCTCCCCTTTCTCTTCCCGACTCTTCTATCTCTAACTCCTGTAGTCTCTTTCTCCCTCCCCCATCCTCTCCATGTGGGGATGTGGTCTTATTGCTCTAGTCTGATCATGTGTTTTCCATTGTGGCAATCGGTCGCTGAGGCAGCCCATGCTAGCAGGAACAGGAGGGAGGTTGCATTGGGAGAGAGGAGGTGTGTGTTTGGGGCTGTGGTGAAGGAGATCAGTGATGGGGAGAAAGTGCAGGCAACACAGGAGAGCATAGAGGAGTGTTATGTGTGGGAGGAGCCATGTGCAACCTCTCTGACAGGGTGTGTTCTATCCTACCCTATTAACTTGTCCCAGACTCAAATCTAAACATGCTGTGTGTGTGTGTGTGTGTCAGTTTGTCTGGTCGCTACCCAAATCTAATTCCTCCAGTCAAGCTATTTGGTACCAACAAATCATGAGCATCATGTCCTCCAGGCCTATTAATAGCTGGAAGTGTAATCTATTTGATATGTTTAAATATCTAATGAGTGGTTACTTCTGGCTGCTTGATCTAATATGGAGTTACAATGAACACATTTGGAACCAAAATGGATGTGCTCTCAGCATTTGGTAATTACATCATTGTTTAAATTGGGATATTACAGAGGGTTATATTCCCCAATTGTACGGTACGTTACACAACAGCATCTCTGTGGAAAACCGTATTGTCTAATGTGTTGCTTTATAGCAGTGGAGTTGAAATGATACATCACATGACAGCATGGGCTAAACATATTTTTTCTTTTCTGCAGCACTCTGCAGTTAAGAAATCCCCCCTAGCACTTTTGAGTGTACCATTTGCTTGTGATTAAGGAAAGGAGGTTAGGTAAACTATGTTTGTTTCTTTGCTCTTGATCCAGACTTCAAGTTGACTACAGGCCCAGCTAACAGATGGGAGGACAGCCGTCTTATTGCCAAAAGGAGCAAGACAGGAGAGTAAGGGAAAATAGGGGGATGAGAGAAAGAGGGTAGGGGGGGGCAGGGGTGGCTGCAGATTGGCTGAGAGTGGGGGAGGCCTGGGATGGGGAGATAGAGGGAATGGGAGAGGAACCAGATGTTCTGGGAGAAAGTAGTGAGGGAACAGAGGGTGTGTCCACAGAAGAACCGCCTGCCTGTCTGCTTTCTGGGCTTTTACGTCACACAAATTCAGAGAAACATTTCAGCATTTGTTAACTATTTAAAAGATACTGCTGAATCTGTGGTGAACAAGATACCGGAGACTAAAGAATATTACGTTGACCAAGGCAATGTCCTGATCAGAGTTGACCTTCTTTAGAGTTTCTCTGTCACAACCGTGAGCAGTTTCTGTGCTGTACTAAATCATTTGGTGTTCTCGAAACTCACAGTCAGTCTTTCTTGAAAGACCGTTCCACTAACACTCTCCATCTGTACATCCCATTGCAGGGCCCCATTGCAGGGCCCAATCGCGGGGCCCCATCGCGGGGCCCCATCGCGGGGCCCCATCGCAGGGCCCCATCACAGGGCCCAATTACAGGGCCCCATTGCCAGGCTTGCCTGTCTGGGATCACAGTTGCACGTCTTTCAATTATTAACAGCCGCTGGTTACAATAAAAACAAGAAATCACTGAGTGATAATGATTATTCAACTTTTGATAAAATTAAACGATGATTAACTGAAAGACAAACAAGTCGCAGAATCAATGCTCAGCAATGCTTTTCTGTTTCTTAACCAACTATACTGGCTGTTGTCTGCAGTAGCCATGCCAAGACGCTATACAGTCGCTAGATGTCCATCTAACTAGTGTCTCTAGATGTCTAGAAGTCCATATAACTAGTATCTCTAGTGTAATGAAGTCCATATAACTAGCATCTCTAGATGTCTAGTGTTTGAAGTCCATATAACTAGTATCTCTAGATGTCTCTAGTGTAATGAAGTCCATATAACTAGCATCTCTAGATGTCTAGTGTTTGAAGTCCATATAACTAGTATCTCTAGATGTCTCTAGTGTAATGAAGTCCATATAACTAGCATCTCTAGATGTCTAGTGTTTGAAGTCCATATAACTAGTATCTCTAGATGTCTCTAGTGTAATGAAGTCCATATAACTAGTATCTCTAGATGTCTCTAGTGTAATGAAGTCCATATAACTAGTATCTCTAGATGTCTCTAGTGTTTGAAGTCCATATAACTAGCATCTCTAGATGTCTCTAGCGTAAGGAAGTCCATATAACTAGTGTGTGTGTGTGTGTGTGTGTGTGTGTATTTTACGTGTAGCCTGTGCTGGACTGATTTTATTTGCATGATGACTCTCACAATGTGGACTTTGGGTCCTTCTTGGAGTGGTGGTGAGAAGAGGTGTTCTGGGATGTGTTCAGCGAACCAATTGGAAGTTGTTGTACGCGACCGTCTGGTTGCTTGTAATCACAGCAGTGTTTGCCTCACGACTCCTCCTCTAATAATGGTTGCAGCTTTACTAATGATAGCCCCTCCCTCACCCCACCCTCCCTCCACCCACAGTGATGTCCCAGCACCATCACCAGCAACTCCAGCAGCAGCAGGCCTTGCAGCCCCAACAGGCCCAAGGCTCACCCGGGTCCCTCCCCCAGCAGCAGAGCTCCCCGGCTGGGATGATGAGCTTGTCCAGTCCCCTGGCCGTGGGGGTCAATAACCAGCAGCAGCAACTCCAGCAGAAGATGAGACTGCAGCGCATCCAGCTGGAGAGAGAGAGGATCCAGAGACGACAGGAGGAGCTCATGAGACAGGTGAGGCTGCCTAGACCTAAACTGCCACGTCCTATACCCTTTGGGTGGACTTACACAGCGATAGCTGTACCGTGGTCCCGTTAGCGTGGTCCCGGAAGCAACCAGGCCCGGCTCTGGCATTGCCCCACCAGATAGAATTTGTGCCCCCCAGTTCTGTTTTTTTCATAAGCACTGCAAACATTATATTAATTATTCTGTCGATGCAGTGGCAGAGCCCGGGAGTTGCACAGAACCGGACATCACAAATTATGTAATCTTTAAAATATAAAATAGTGTTCTGATTGGCACGCAGTTATGCAATGTTACAAGGCACCGCCTTAATTAAACTTGCTTTGAATCTTCATTGGATAAATCGTCACACGAGTTACAACAAGGGGAAAAATGTATTCACAATCACTACTGGTGTGTTCTTTACTTGTCTTGTGTAAAATGGATATTTAAATTAAAAAACAAGGACTCCCAGGACATTGTCAAGCTCCCAATCCAGGCAGATGCTAGTAGCCTGATCACCAAGCATACTCCCCCATTCACAGTGCCGCCTACAGACCAACAAAGTGGCAATTTTGGAAAAGAGGAATAGGGCACTGGTTTGCTTTAAAACGTATTCAAGTTGAATTTTCTGTGGGAAAAGCGCACTTTTGTAGTGTCTGGTATAAGGACCAAGAATGTTTGTAATATTTCCACAAAGCTGATGCAGCGTCCTGTTATCCTTCAGCTCTGTTATGACCAGTGCGGTTGGCACTAAAACATGCAATAACATTTAAGGCGTCTAGAACAATGTGTGAACTCATTTTCCACCTTGAGGAAGGTATTAAGGGAACAAAGAAGCGTGTTACATCCCTGAAAAAAACTCTTCTTGGCTTTTGAGAGACTTGACAAAACGATTTAGTCAGGAAGGAGAATGGCATCGCTTCAAATTTCTCAGAAGTTTTAATATAGCATTCTGGCATCTGCAACTCTTCTAAAAGGTTTCTGAATGTCATATGGTCACGAGCCATGGATAGTAAATAGTTGTAATCTCATTGCTCTATTCTTTCCATGGCGTTAGGCTAGCCAGGCTTACAGGAAGCAACTAGCAGCTCAATTCTCCCCATGGTGTTATGCTAGCTAGGCTTACAGGAAAGCAGAGCGATAGAGAGTTACATCCACACTGGTCTGTTTACCAAACGTAGGCCTTTTAACGTCTGCCACGTCTGTGACCTCATCCAGGATGTGTTTGTTTTACCCAGAACTTGTTGGCTGTCAGTTAGGCCACCCTCAGATGGAGCTGGCCTGGTCTGAGGGGGTTGACCGAGGTGAGGTATGAACTGGCAGTGATCTTGTTAGTTCTGGACACAGGGGTGGGTCTGTAGGTAGGTGTGTGTATATATTGACATACATCTGTGTTAAAAACATCTGTGTTTCTCTTCCCTCACTACCTAGAAGAATCTGTTCTTGGCAGTATGTCTCTTTTCCACTATCCTCCCTTAGACTCTGGTCTCTCTGTGTCTGCCTGACTGTGTCGGCCTGACTGTATCTGCAGTGACTGTGTCTGCAGTGACTGTCGGCCTGACTGTTCTGTACACAGTGTGCAGCACAGGCTGTACAGATCCAGTGTTGCCCCTATTCAACGGCCTGGAAACCCCCTTTCCTTTAAACATACAGCCCTTGGCTACTAACACACAGGCCATCAGATGAATGGAAAGTAATTCCTGGTGAATATAAACGTCTGTTTCTTATGTGACTAAGCACCGGGACGCAGCAGTGCCTCGAGCAAGGTTAGGGACACAGATCCAACCTCAGAAACAGTATTCGGCTGTGGGGTAGACAAATTAAGCCCCTCTAGTTTCACCCCTTGTTTATGCACAAGTGTGTGTAGGTGGGGTATATCCAGGTATGGTTACCTTGGAACATAATTCCTGGTGCACATTCTTTAAAAGTGTTAGCCAATCCCTTTCTCAGGTGTGTGCATGGGTACGTATGTGTTTAAGGACCTGGGGCCTGGAAAAGCACTGTGTGTAAGAGACAGGTATAGATACTGCTATAAGAGACAGATATAGGTACTGCTATAAGAGACTGGTATAGGTACTGCTATACGAGACAGATATAGGTACTGCTATAAGAGACTGGTATAGGTACTGCTATAAGAGACAGATATAGGTACTGCTATAAGAGACAGGTATAGGTACTGCTATAAGAGACAGGTATAGGTACTGCTATAAGAGACAGGTATAGGTACTGCTATAAGAGACAGGTATAGATAATGCTATAATAGACAGGTATAGGTACTACTATAAGAGACAGGTATAGATACTGCTATAATAGACAGGTATAGGTACTGCTATAATAGACATGTATAGGTACTGCTATAAGAGACTGGTATAGGTACTGCTATAAGAGACAGGTATAGGTACTGCAATAAGAGACAGGTATAGGTACTGCAATAAGAGACAGGTATAGATACTGCTATAAGAGACTGGTATAGGTACAGCTATAATAGACATGTATAGGTACTGCTATAATAGACAGGTATAGATACTGCTATAAGAGACAGGTATAGATACTGCTATAAGAGACAGGTATAGGTACTGCTATAAGAGACTGGTATAGGTACTGCTATAAGAGACAGATATAGGTACTGCTATAAGAGACAGGTATAGGTACTGCTATAAGAGACAGGTATAGGTACTGCTATAAGAGACAGGTATAGGTACTGCTATAAGAGACAGGTATAGGTACTGCTATAAGAGACAGGTATAGGTACTGCTATAAGAGACAGATATAGGTACTGCTATAAGAGACAGGTATAGATACTGCTATAAGAGACTGGTATAGGTACTGCTATAATAGACAGGTATAGGTACTGCTATAAGAGATGGGTATAGGTACTGCTATAAGAGACAGGTATAGGTACTGCTATAAGAGACAGGTATAGGCACTGCTATAAGAGACTGGTATAGGTACTGCTATAATAGACAGGTATAGGTACTGCTATAATAGACAGGTATAGGTACTGCTATAAGAGACAGGTATAGGTACTGCTATAATAGACAGGTATAGATACTGCTATAAGAGACAGGTATAGGTACTGCTATAAGAGACAGGTATAGGTACTGCTATAATAGACAGGTATAGATACTGTTATAAGAGACAGATATAGATACTGCTATAAGAGATGGGTATAGGTACTGCAATAATAGACAGATATAGGTACTGCTATAAGAGACTGGTATAGGTACTGCTATAATAGACAGGTATAGGTACTGCTATAATAGACAGGTATAGGTACTGCTATAAGAGACAGGTATAGATACTGCTATAATAGACAGGTATAGGTACTGCTATAAGAGACTGGTATAGGTACTGCTATAAGAGACAGGTATAGGTACTGCTATAAGAGACAGGTATAGGTACTGCTATAAGAGACAGGTATAGGTACTGCTATAAAGTCCTGCTGTAGGTTGTATGTTGAACATGAACAATAATGAACATAGTTTCAGTAAAAAAACTCTCTCTTCCCTCTTCTCGCACCTCCTCTTTCTCCCCCGGCCCCCCGCTGGCTGTTGTTTTCCCCTAGGAGGCGGCGCTGTGTAGACAGATCCCCATGGACTCAGAGAGCATGGCATCGGTGCCCGCCTCTGGCAACCCTTCCCAGCCCATGACCCAGGGTAACATGCCCACTAATGGATCCGACCCCTTCCTCAACAGGTAAGTGTTCACCTGTCGGTACATATATGCAGCTCACCTGTACATATATGCAGCTCACCTGACGGTACATATATGCAGCTCACCTGTCGGTACATATATGCAGCTCACCTGTCGGTACATATATGCAGCTCACCTGTCGGTACATATATGCAGCTCACCTGTCGGTACATATATGCAGCTCACCTGTCGGTACATATATGCAGCTCACCTGTCGGTACATATATGCAGCTCACCTGTGGGTACATATATGCAGCTAACCTGACGGTACATATATGCAGCTCACCTGTCGGTACATATATGCAGCTCACCTGTCGGTACATATATGCAGCTCACCTGTCGGTACATATATGCAGCTCACCTGTCGGTACATATATGCAGCTCACCTGTCGGTACATATATGCAGCTCACCTGACGGTACATATATGCAGCTCACCTGTCGGTACATATATGCAGCTCACCTGACGGTACATATATGCATATATGCAGCTCACCTGTCGGTACATATATGCAGCTCACCTGACGGTACATATATGCAGCTCACCTGACGGTACATATATGCAGCTCACCTGTCGGTACATATATGCAGCTCACCTGACGGTACATATATGCAGCTCACCTGTCGGTACATATATGCAGCTCACCTGACGGTACATATATGCAGCTCACCTGTCGGTACATATATGCAGCTCACCTGTCGGTACATATATGCAGCTCACCTGACGGTACATATATGCAGCTCACCTGTCGGTACATATATGCAGCTCACCTGACGGTACATATATGCAGCTCACCTGTCGGTACATATATGCAGCTCACCTGTCAGTACATATATGCAGCTCACCTGTCGGTACATATATGCAGCTCACCTGTCGGTACATATATGCAGCTCACCTGTCGGTACATATATGCAGCTCACCTGACGGTACATATATGCAGCTCACCTGTCGGTACATATATGCAGCTCACCTGACGGTACATATATGCAGCTCACCTGTCGGTACATATATGCAGCTCACCTGACGGTACATATATGCAGCTCACCTGTCGGTACATATATGCAGCTCACCTGTCAGTACATATATGCAGCTCACCTGACGGTACATATATGCAGCTCACCTGTCGGTACATATATGCAGCTCACCTGTCGGTACATATATGCAGCTCACCTGTCAGTACATATATGCAGCTCACCTGTCGGTACATATATGCAGCTCACCTGTCGGTACATATATGCAGCTCACCTGACGGTACATATATGCAGCTCACCTGTCGGTACATATATGCAGCTCACCTGACGGTACATATATGCAGCTCACCTGTCGGTACATATATGCAGCTCACCTGACGGTACATATATGCAGCTCACCTGTCGGTACATATATGCAGCTCACCTGTCGGTACATATATGCAGCTCACCTGTCAGTACATATATGCAGCTCACCTGTCGGTACATATATGCAGCTCACCTGTCAGTACATATATGCAGCTCACCTGACGGTCTCTCTCCCTAACTGTGTCCATTTTTACTTTCGTTTTATCTAGTGTCTTTCTCTTCTCCACCTGTGATGTTGTTACAGTGGTTGGCCAGAAGGGGGCAGGTTTTTATTTTGTGTTTGTGCTTTCCAGTGGTCATTTCCAGCACTCCAGGGAACAAAGCACAGATAGTGGCTTGGGTCTGGGCTGTTATAGCATCCCCTCCACCCCAGAGGACTTCCTTAACAACATGGAGGAGATGGACACAGGTAATACACTGCACTCTGAAACTATTTCATATCTCTCACTCTGTCTCACTTCCACTCTCTCACTCCGTCTCTATCTCTCCACTCTTTCTCTCTCTCTTCCACACTCTCCGTCTCTGTTTCTCACTCTGTCTCTGACTCTCTTCCACACTCTCCGTCTCACTCTGTCTCTGACTTTCTTCCACACTCTCCGTCTCACTCTGTCTCTGACTTTCTTCCACACTCTCCGTCTCACTCTGTCTCTGACTCTCTTCCACACTCTCTGTCTCACTCTCTCTCAGACTTGTCTCTCACATTCACTGTGTTTTTCACTCTATATTTCTCCCTGTATCTCTAACTGATTATATGTGACAACAAAATGCTTTATTGGCATGGGAAACATTTTATTTTTTAAATGAATAACCAATTTCTCTGTCTGTTATGATGTGTGTTTCCGTATTCAGGGGAAAGCTTGGCACAGGTTGGCAGTATGAATATGCCACAGCACAGCCGCTTCCCTGACTTCTTGGACTCCCTGCCAGGTACCAACGTGGATCTGGGAACCCTAGAGGGAGCAGATCTCATCCCAATCCTCAACGATGTAGAGTCAGTCCTCAACAAGAGCGAGCCGTTCCTGACCTGGCTGTAGACACACACACATACTCACACCCTGTTTCTACAGATTCATATATATATATACACACACCACAAAAACCTAGAAACACACACACTTCTAAACAGTCAACAAACCTGGCAAACGATCCAATCCATGACTCTAAAGACATCTGGGTGTCGCTCGTTACTCAAATCAGCGTGATCTATCTTCTGCTTGTCTGTCTATTCCTGGTCGGCCTGAACGCGTACCAATCAGTTCAGTTCAGACGTATAAAAGAATTAACCAAAGCCTTGAGAGAACAAAAAACAAATCAGAACAAAATATGGCTAGTGTTAAAGTGTACTGCGCTATCAGAGTGAATATGTTATGGCAAACCATTTGTGGGTGTGTTCTTGTATGTTCCGCAGATCTTCTGAGCGACCTTGCCGGTTTCAAAATCACAATTACTTCAAGTAGAAATAGTAATTTGGGTGAAGAACGAAAACAGTATCTAATGTGGTTTTTGCTATGACTGTGAACATGTTTGCAGGGGGGCTTCTTCACAGATAGATGGTGCTGTTGCTTCAGCCACCTCTGTTCTGAAATAGATCTTTACCGGCTGCAAAGCTGTCTGGCCATCTGGTGATTATTTTTATAGAGTGGACCACTGGCTCTGGCAGCACTGTAAACAACACCTTCTCAAATGATCTGTCACCAACCTGTCAGTTAGGGTTCATATGATCTGTCACCAACTGTTACCCACCTGTCAGTTAGGGTTCATATGATCTGTTACCAACTGTTACCCACCTGTCAGTTAGGGTTCATATGATCTGTCACCAACTGTTACCCACTTGTCAGTTAGGGTTCATATGATCTGTCACCAACTGTTACCCACTTGTCAGTTAGGGTTCATATGATCTGTCACCAACTGTTACCCACCTGTTAGTTAGGGTTCATATGATCTGTTACCCACCTGTCAGTTAGGGTTCATATGATCTGTTACCAACTGTTACCCACCTGTCAGTTAGGGTTCATATGATCTGTTACCAACTGTTACCCACCTGTCAGTTAGGGTTCATATGATCTGTTACCAACTGTTACCCACCTGTCAGTTAGGGTTCATATGATCTGTCACCAACTGTTACCCACCTGTCAGTTAGGGTTCATATGATCTGTCACCAACTGTTACCCACCTGTCAGTTAGGGTTCATATGATCTGTTACCAACTGTTACCCACCTGTCAGTTAGGGTTCATATGATCTGTCACCAACTGTTACCCACTTGTCAGTTAGGGTTCATATGATCTGTTACCAACTGTTACCCACCTGTCAGTTAGGGTTCATATGATCTGTTACCAACTGTTACCCACCTGTCAGTTAGGGTTCATATGATCTGTCACCAACTGTTACCCACCTGTCAGTTAGGGTTCATATGATCTGTCACCAACTGTTACCCACCTGTCAGTTAGGGTTCATATGATCTGTTACCAACTGTTACCCACCTGTCAGTTAGGGTTCATATGATCTGTTACCAACTGTTACCCACCTGTCAGTTAGGGTTCATATGATCTGTTACCAACTGTTACCCACCTGTCAGTTAGGGTTCATATGATCTGTTACCAACTGTTACCCACCTGTCAGTTAGGGTTCATATGATCTGTTACCAACTGTTACCCACCTGTCAGTTAGGGTTCATATGATCTGTTACCAACTGTTACCCACCTGTCAGTTAGGGTTCATATGATCTGTTACCAACTGTTACCCACCTGTCAGTTAGGGTTCATATGATCTGTTACCAACTGTTACCCACTTGTCAGTTTGGGTTCAAATGAAAACGACACAGCATTGGATTCACTTCATTAGCATTAGCAGTCATAAGAACAAATTGTGTTGAATACCGAATAATGTTTGTTGTTGTTCGCAACAGTGACACTATGAAAGCTTTAAAACTTTGCAATTGTAATCTGTTAGATTATTGTATCATTTTTTTAAGAAAACCACGTGTTTCGTTTTTGTCCTTTTTAATAATTGTACTCAAGCTGATTCCAATGTAGCTATTAGAACACTAAAAGCTCATGCCTCAGTATCTGTTATGCACACATAGAACTGTGTTTTATACCTTGTGCTTTTTATATTGTGCCACAGTATTCTTTTTTTCTTTACTGTAAAATAGCCTAGATGGGTTCTTTGCATCTGGTGCCATTTTAGGACTTATAATATAGAGTTTGCCTTTTTAGTATTTATCATGAGCTATGATTATTTTATTTTTTAGATCTATTTGTTTTTATTTCTTTTTTTATGGAATTGAGATTTCAGAGCACTACAAATCAGCAAGGGATTTAAACATGTCTGATCATGAAGTCAATTTTGAAGTTAAATGATCACCAGAAGCTCCTAGTTTTGGTTCAACTTGTGCTGAGTCTTCCAGTCCTGTATTTCCTTTATTAGCAACCTCTGTATCTGGTCCTCACTCTTTTGTCTTGCAAAGTTTATCCTGTTTCAAAAACCCAATGGACAGATTTTTTTTTCTAACGTCTGTCCTTTCGGGATATATGCAATGATGTTTTATGTAGCCTGAAATAGTTGTGACTAAAAGTTTAAGTTACTTAACTGTCAGATGGGATTGGCACAGGCTTGGGATTGGCACAGGCTTGGGATTGGCACAGGCTTGGGATTGACACAGGTTTGGGATTGACACAGGCTTGCATTGACACAGGCTTGGGATTGACACAGGTTTGGGATTGACACAGGTTTGGGATTGACACAGGCTTGGGATTGACACAGGCTTGCATTGACACAGGCTTGGGATTGGCACAGGCTTGCTTTGTCACAGGCTTGGCAATGGTGTTTTAGTTTTAAGAGACCCTAATGCAATCCTCTGTGATGTTTTTTCCCATATTTGTGTTTGTTTTTGTATTTGCATGTAATTATCCCAGCATCTGAGACTTAGAGATAGAGGTTATTAAGAATCTACTTTGACATGGTTATGGTGTGATTAGCTGGGACTTTAAAATTGGGGAAGTGATTACTGGAAAAGGAGGTGCATTTTGGGAGAAAGAGAGCAGAGGGTAGAGCGGCTGGTTGGGGGGCGTTCCAGAGGGTAGAGCGGCTGGTTGGGGGGCGTTCCAGAGGGTAGAGCGGCTGGTTGGGGGGCGTTCCAGAGGGTAGAGCGGCTGGTTGGGGGCGTTCCAGAGGGTAGAGCTGCTGGTTGGGGGGCGTTCCACAGGGTAGAGCTGCTGGTTGGGGGACATTCCAGAGGGTAGAGCTGCTGGTTGGGGGGCGTTCCAGAGGGTAGAGCTGCTGGTTGGGGGGCGTTCCAGAGGGTAGAGCTGCTGGTTGGGGGGCGTTCCAGAGGGTAGAGCTGCTGGTTGGGGGGCGTTCCAGAGGGTAGAGCGGTTTGTTGGGGGCGTTCCAGAGGGTAGAGTGATTTGTTGGGGGGCGTTCCTCCTGGAGATGTGTGGATTGTGGAGTTGGCTCACATGAGAGTCGCCTTAGGATGGCCTGGAGCGATTTTAGCAACAGGCTAACGGCTGCCTCCAGCGAGAGCAGATGCAGGCTGAGAATTAACCAGGGTGACTGGAGACGGCTGCCTAACCTGGTGCCCATGTCTCTGTGTTTACTAACACAAGTCAGGTAGGCTGGTCAGGTAGGCTGGTCAGGTAGGCTGGTTTGACAGTGCGCCGTTACTGGGAACACAGTTTAAGAGTGGACCAGTTAAAAGTTCGAGAAAATGAATGATACCATTTGTGTCAGATTGATTGTTTTTATGTAAACATATATCAAGAGACCTGATTAGAGTTTGATACTTGGACAAGTAGACAAAGCATGATGAACAGTGATGGTGTAAAACCATAAAGAGGTTTGATTTGAGGCATATAGATTGGCATGAAATGGACAGGATAAAGCTATATACATATATCCTGATACACATATATCCTGATATAGAGCTGTGTCTAAATAGCAGCTGCATGGCAGGATGAGGAGGGGGGAGGCTTTTTGTCAGTCGTTTCAAGGTTCTTAGGATGTTGACGGCATGCTTATTGGTTGTGAAAATCACTAACACAATTGGTGAATAATCAATCCTGGCAATGTGTGTACATCCTTTTGACATAATGTAACCTCAACAAGGAGTCTCTAAAAATGACAATTGAAAGTTGTGTAAAATGTTTTTAAAATATAATTAAAAATGGAGTCAGAACTGTGTTGTGGTGTTTTTTTTTTATTGGTGCCTTTTAATAACCTATGATCACTGATATCATCACCCATGGAAACACTGATCCTGGGTCTGGAGATAGAGGCCCACACCAGGTTCTCATCTGGACCCAGTACCTTACAACTGAAATGAACCAGAGGTCTACACCAGGTTCTCATCTGGACCCAGTACCTTACAACTGAAATGAACCAGAGGTCCACACCAGGTTCTCATCTTGGCCCAGAACCTTACAACTGAAATGAACCAGAGGTCCACACCAGGTTCTCATCTGGACCCAGTACCTTACAACTGAAATGAACCAGAGGTCCACACCAGGTTCTTATCTAGGCCCAGTACCTTACAACTCAAATGAACCAGAGGTCCACACCAGGTTCTCATCTTGGCCCAGAACCTTACAACTGAAATGAACCAGAGGTCCACACCAGGTTCTCATCTGGACCCAGTACCTTACAACTCAAATGAACCAGAGGTCCACACCAGGTTCTTATCTAGGCCCAGTACCTTACAACTGAAATGTACCAGAGGTCCACACCAGGTTCTCATCTGGACCCAGTACCTTACAACTGCAGACCTGCCAACCTTGAAGAAATTTTATGAGTACAACCCCCCCACCCCCACAACCCGCGCGCACCCGACAGCCCACCGCCAATGCACGCTCCACCGTTACCCACCCACCAGTGAGAAACCTATGAGATACACAACACTCTAATACATAATATACACATATACTTACTCCATAACCAAATGTTATACAATTACTGCAATCATTTCCAACACTCAATTGAAAATCAGTGAAAGTCTGTTTGTAACAAGTGCTGCCTTTTGAGGCAATCATGACTTGGTCACCAGAGAACTAAGCATCTCTGCATAGGCTAGCACGACATTGTGTTTTGTTTAGTGACCAATCCTTTCACAGTCTGCATTGCTGTGAAAAATCACACACACCCCAAGCATAACATTTTTGACTCATTACTACCTCCTAG
Source organism: Dallia pectoralis (assembly GCA_029465975.1). Classification (NCBI taxonomy): domain Eukaryota; kingdom Metazoa; phylum Chordata; class Actinopteri; order Esociformes; family Umbridae; genus Dallia; species Dallia pectoralis. The sequence continues at coordinate 9,149,619 of CM055761.1, read as the reverse complement.
ATTACAATACATTATTATTACTGTGTAGAGGAGTGGATGATTGGCTGCACATGCATGTAGTGAAACTACACAAGAAATGTTTTATTTTATCCTGTCCAATATTTTGTGCCCATATATATTTTGTTAGTCTAACCAATAGGAGGCGGGGTGAGCTAATAAATAGACCGAAATACTTCTGTGTTAAAGAAGTCAGAACAGGTTAAAACATAGCCTTCTTCTGATTACTGAAGGGAAATTAAGGACTCCAAGTAATGATTTATTCATAAAGCAACTTTAAATAGTCCTAAAGCAACTACTAAAAAAGCACAAGATTGAAGCCTGGCAGAGACAATATTATAGGTTAATAAATAACATGGGTCAGATATTTTCAGATAGGCTTTTAAAAAGGTTGAGAGCTACTAAAGGAGTTCCGGTGAAACTGAATGTTTACTGTTCTAAATGAATGCATTACATTAAAACAAAAAACTAAAATGTGAATTTGTTGTTATTTCCGTAGTTAGTAACATTTCCAACACTGCCTCTGGCCAACACACAAGCTGCCATAACTAAGTTTGAGTGCCCCTCTGAACTGACAGTTTCACAGCGAATAACGTTATAAGCGGTTATCTCACATCACATCCCGTTCACTGTTCAGGTCGCTACTTCAGGCTGCGGCCGAAAGTAACATTACACATGGCGGATGCAATTGTTCGTAGAAGTTGTTATATTGTTTGGGGGAAATGACATGGCTGTATAGCTAGCATGTGTTGTTCTTCAACATACTTTTAGCTAAATAATTTCTACTGATTGCCACCTGTACAGAATGCTATTGACTTCTTTTTAGCATAACGATATCTTTCTGGCTCGTAGCTGAGCCGACTAATCAGTACCTAGTCTGTCTAAAACCTTAGTTTTCTAGCCATTCCACCACTTTTCTAACTGCCCCCAACTAATGTGAAGGATTGCGGGTGTGATAAAGATAGCCTACTGACACTATGAACGTTTTATTCTTATCATCCTTTTATTTTTAATACCATAATGTTTCGGCGGTGGGGGCGTATTTGTGTGTGGGACTGTGTTCGTTACCTGTTGCTCGTTGGTGACTGATGTCCGATTTGCACACGGTACAGAACAGAAGGCATGGTGAGGTAGCCTTAACATGTGTATGTGAGGCCATCTCTCCCGATAGCTGTCCAAAAATTGTTGTGGTTTCCGAACCTTTTTTTAGGCGGTTCATGTATAGAGACCGATGTAAGCCTACAACTATCCGGCCAGCCGTACACTCGGCCCAGCCTGACTTGCTTGACGAACTGAATTGAACGCAAAGCATTTGGATAGGAGGTGGCAGGTGAGCGGAGGGTGGAAATGCAGCGCTCTGATTGGCCGAAAAGCTTTTCAATCTCCACTTTACACGCTGTGGCTAAGCAGCAGAAACAACAAAATGAAACAAAATGCGTACATAGAGAGAAGCGAATCGTACAAGCTTACTTAAGGGGCACGATACACTAGGCACTTCACAAGCAAAATTCGCCTAGCGAATTTTCGCCTCCCATTCATTTTCAATTAGGAAAGGATGCATATGTGTAGCCTTCGCGCTCTCATATCACCCACAATCCCATGCGCTTCTTTGCTATCTTGTTAAAAAAAAATACAAGTCGGACGTTAGCGGAGTAATAAATACTTATGCAGAAAGCACACACATTTCAGAATGTAAGTTAGAGAGAAAGACTGAAGGGATAATTTTGCTCAATAGGGTAAAACTTAGTTAGGGAAATAAAAAAAACGTGTTTGCGAGAGGACAAGTCTTTAACAAATAGCTCTTAAATTATAAATATATTTAAATATCAAATATTATTACATGGCTTGGTTGAATTCCGGTCCGGTCTGTTATTTCTTGATAGCAGACCGCTGCTAACACAGCGTTGCCATGAAAAACTATGGACGCAGTTCAGTTCACTCAGGCAATATAATCGTTTTTAAATATTTTTTTGTGTGTAAAATAATTTATTTATTTAGTAGGTAGCCATGTAATAAGCGGGATAATGTATAGCGGGCGGTTGTTACAGCAAATACAGGCTGATTTAAGACCCATCCGTCTGTAATTATTTTTCCACCTCCACAGCGCGAAAAAAACAGACCTTTTTACTAACGTAATGACGCATGACGTGCACTTGCTAGCCTGTTCCATTTACGTGTTCTTCGAATCCTAAAGAGGAGCCTCGCCTAGCCTCTGAAGGAAATGACTTGGAAGGAACAGTCCTACCAAGGAAGCATCCTTGACATTGAGAAACAGCTAGTGAGCGAAGCGTCGAAAGATAGGATCCATCCTATTCTATGCAAATTGAATGCGATTTTCGCTCTTATGCGCTTGGGCGATAGCCAATCACAAACGATGTGTCTGTGTACCTTCTATACGCGGCATCCAAAATGTTACTACGTTCAAAATGGAGGAACATTTAATAATTGCAGTTTCTGGATTTCAAGAACTGTACAATGTGTCCCTTTTTAATTATATATTAAGAGACATTTAATTTTCTTTTTGGGCTATTTTTCATATGAAATAATGCTACAGTGCATGTTCATTTTGGAGTTGGCTGGCAAACAGCACAATTAAATGCTACTCATCGTAGGCTGGACTAATTGCTCTACGAAACCGGGTGTCCTGCCTCACGTCCCGGAATCACAATCTACTAAACTCGGCCTTGGTGAGCCGAAAATAACCCGGGAACCAGGCATTGTCAAGGCGGAGTTCCTGTACATGGTACTCCCCATGAGTTTCTCGGGACAAAAGAATAGGGTTCACCGAAATGGAACGGTGCGGCGGCGCAACACCCTGCGATGAAGCAGCAATGATAATGCAGCAAGCCTCTTCCTCTCGTTATCCATGTTTGAAATAGAGATCTTTTTGTGTAATTTAATTTATATGCAATTATTCCCTCCACAAATATGTAATATGAGCGGGAAGTATTTTCATTTGTCAAGAATGCTTAAATAAAAATGCATATTGAGCAAACATAATACGTCGTCATGACACAAACAATCATAGTAACAACTACTGAAACTACTTTTTCACCCTGCTTATAGAAAATGTTGAATTATGATTAATCTGGTCTATTTTCATCAAACTAATTCTGAGCAAAAGTGTGCATTGGAATAGTGAAGTGTAAACTTTCTGCGTCGCAAGAAAAAAAAACATACACACCCACATACACGCCCAGCGACCAGCGATCCAAGCGTAGTCAAGCGAAAATCCAAATGCCTAGTGTATCGTGCCCGTAAGGGTCTAAATGCGTGCCGAGTATGCAAAATGTGTACATGTTGGCAGGTCTGCAACTGAAATGAACCAGAGGTCTACACTAGGTTCTCATCTGGGCCCAGTACCTTACAACTGAAATGAACCAGAGGTCTACACCAGGTTCTCATCTGGACCAAGTACCTTACAACTGAAATGAACCAGAGGTCCACACCAGGTTCTCATCTGGCCCCAGTACCTTACAACTGAAATGAACCAGAGGTCTACACCAGGTTCTCATCTGGCCCCAGTACCTTACAACTGAAATTAACCAGAGGTCTACACCAGGTTCTCATCTGGGCTCAGTACCTTACAACTGAAATTAACCAGAGGTCCACACCAGGTTCTCATCTGGCCCCAGTACCTTACAACTGAAATGAACCAGAGGTCCACACCAGGTTCTCATCTGGCCCCAGTACCTTACAACTGAAATGAACCAGAGGTCCACACCAGGTTCTCATCTGGCCCCAGTACCTTACAACTGAAATGAACCAGAGGTCTACACCAGAGTCTTATCTGGGCCAAGTACCTTTCAAATGAAATTTCCATTAACCAGCTCGGCTAACTTACAATACACATTTGCTACCATTTCGATACCATTTCAGAGCTGGGCATTACAGTGGAACATTGATGAAAAGATCAACCCTATAAATAAATATACACACCTCTCCACCCGTGTTCAGGTTCACAGCGAACCAACAATAAACTAACACATGTATTAATACATCTGGTCAGCATGCGCTTGTGTCTTCTACTCAGTTATTCAGATACAGGCTCTAGCTTGGAGAAAGCTCTGTAGCTGCGTGTTTGCATAATATAGAGGAATTGTTGAGCTGATATAATCACTGATATCCAAAACATGACAGATCATGACTGAAAAATAAATATTGACACAGAGGAGGAAGGCTAACCATGGCTCTCCATTAATAGAAACTACCCGGGGAAAGTTATGGCCTAATCAATAAAGCTGACGCAGGTGTGGTTAACTATGCAAAGTTTTTATTTTATTTACTAGAATCAAACTTCAAGAGTACAGTGTGTTCCGAGGGTGATATTTCATGTAATATATCGTAATTAACAAATTACTTCCACACTGGTGACACTTTAAAGTAAATAGATTAGATGTATTATACTCCTGTTTTAAGTAACTACAATGCTCTTAAATAAATACTAGAAAAAATCATTAAAATTGTTGCAAAAATATACATCTCAATAAAAGCTGGTTGATGTTCTTGATAGTATAAGAGTTATTCTTCTGAAAGGCTCAAAGTTCATCAGACTGCACCGTCCATACTCTGAAAGACAAACACTGGATAGTTAAATGTTGAGCATATCTTTACTATACACACCAGATACTGACTGGTGTTTGGATCCCCCCAATACAGTAAAACTGCACATTTTAGAGTGGCCTTTTATTGTGGCCAGCCTAAGACCACAGGCACACCTGTGCAATAATCATGCTGTCTACATTTTCTGAGATTTTGAATTTGGAGTTTTCATAAGCTGTAAGCCATAATCATCGAAATTATATCAAATAAAAGCATGAAATATCTGAGTTTGCATGTAATGAGTCTATATAATATAATAGTTTCACCTTTTAAGTTGAATTACTGAAATAAATGAACTTTTGCACAATATGCACATTTTCTGAGAAGCACCTGTATGTATATTACTTTGGAACTGTAGTGTAAACAATGAATAATGTGTTGACTCTAGTGATTATACTGTGTGTGTGTATAATGTAAATAATGAATAATGTGTTGACTCTAGTGATTATACTGTGTGTGTATATATATATATATATATATAAAATAATGTAAATAATGAATAATGTGTTGACTCTTTAGTGATTATACTGTGTGTATATATATATAATAGTGTAAATAATGAATGATGTGCTGACTCTTTAGTGATATATACTGTATAATATATATATATATATAAAATAGTGTAAATAATTAATAATGTGTTGACTCTTTAGTGATTATACTGTGTGTGTGTATATATATATCAACATTGCATGGAAGTCTGGGACAGTGCCAGAGGAGTGGCAGACCGGGGTGGTGGTTCCCCTCTTTAAAAAGGGGGACCAGAGAGTGTGTGCCAATTACAGAGGTATCACACTCCTCAGCCTCCCTGGTAAAGTGTACTCCAAAGTGCTGGAAAGGAGGGTTCGGCCAATAGTCGAACCTCAGATTGAAGAGGAACAATGCGGTTTTCGTCCTGGCCGGGGAACCACGGACCAGCTCTTTACTCTCGCAAGGATCCTGGAGGGGGCCTGGGAGTATGCCCATCCAGTCTACATGTGTTTTGTGGATCTGGAGAAGGCGTATGACCGGGTACCCCGGGATCTTTTGTGGGAGGTGCTGCGGGAGTATGGGGTGAGGGGGTCTCTTCTCAGGGCCATCCAATCTCTGTACGCTCAAAGCATGAGCTGTGTCCGTGTCCTCGGCAGTAAGTCGGATTCGTTCCCGGTGGGGGTTGGCCTCCGCCAGGGCTGCGCTTTGTCACCAATCCTGTTTGTAATATTCATGGACAGGATATCAAGGCGTAGTCATGGGGGAGGGGTTCCCGTTCGGTGGGCTGATGGTCACATCACTGCTTTTTGCGGATGATGTGGTCCTGATGGCCTCATCGGTCGGTGACCTTCAGCACTCACTGGATCGGTTCGCAGCCGAGTGTGAAGCGGCTGGGATGAGGGTTAGCACCTCTAAATCTGAGGCCATGACTCTCAGCAGGAAACCGGTGGAGTGCCTACTCCGGGTAGGGAATGAGTCCTTACTCCAAGTGAAGGAGTTCAAGTACCTCGGGGTCCTGTTCGCGAGTGAGGGAACAATGGAGCGGGAGTTTGGTCGGAGGATCGGAGCAGCGGGGCGGTGTTGCATTCGCTTCACCGCACCGTTGTGACGAAAAGAGAGCTGAGCCGAAAGGCAAAGCTCTCGATCTACCGGTCAATCTTTGTTCCTACCCTCACCTATGGTCATGAAAGCTGGGTCATGACCGAAAGAACGAGATCGCGGGTACAAGCGGCCGAAATGGGTTTTCTCAGAAAGGTGGCTGGCCTCTCCCTTAGGGATAGGGTGAGAAGCTCAGTCATCCGAGAGGAACTCGGAGTAGAGCCGCTGCTCCTTTGCATAGAAAGGAGCCAGTTGAGGTGGTTCGGGCATCTTGTAAGAATGCCACCTGGGCGCCTCCCTAGAGAGGTGTTCCAGGCACGTCCAGCTGGGAGGAGACCTCGGGGAAGACCCAGGACTAGGTGGAGAGATTATATCTCCACACTGGCCTGGGAACGCCTCGGGATTCCCCAGTCAGAGCTGGCTAATGTTGCCCGGGAAAGGGAAGTTTGGGGTCCCCTGCTAGAGCTGCTACCCCCGCGACCCGACCCCGGATAAGCGGTTGAAGATGAGAGATGAGAGAGATATAAAATAATGTAAATAATGAATAATGTGTTGACTCTAGTGATTATACTGTGTGTGTGTGTGTGTGTATATATATATATATATATATATAAAATAATGTAAATAATGAATAATGTGTTGACTCTAGTGATTATACTGTGTGTGTGTGTGTGTATATATATATATATATATATAAAATAGTGTAAATAATTAATAATGTGTTGACTCTTCAGTGATTATACTGTGTGTGTGTGTGTGTATATATATATATATATATATATATATAAAATAGTGTAAATAATTAATAATGTGTTGACTCTTCAGTGATTATACTGTGTTTATATGTATATAATATATATATAATATAGTGTGAATAATGAATAATGTGTTGACTCATCATAAGTGATTAAATTGTGTGTATATTTCTATTACTTTGACAATCGTGGATTATAAAATAGTTGTAAAGCTCATGGGGTTTATTAGCAGACATTTGGCCGAGAGGTCAGTGACTTGCAGGCACACTGTTTCAATAGAGGGCTGGACATATTTAGACATCTGGACTGGTCCAGTCGCACTCCATCATTTACAATTGGAAGTTTTATAAATTTTTATACTTTTTCCACAGCAAATTTGGAATGAAAATCTAAAACCACAACCCAGGTGTTACAAGCTGTGTTGTGCTAAAGCAAACATGACAGATCTGCCCTATGGACTAGATGTCTATAAAGGAGTTCTCCTACCCCACAGTAATCTGCCCTATGGACTAGATGTCTATAATGGAGTTCTCCTACCCCACAGTAATCTGCCCTATGGACTAGATGTCTATAAAGGAGTTCTCCTACCCCACAGTAATCTGCCCTATGGACTAGATGTCTATAAAGGAGTTCTCCTACCCCACAGTAATCTGCCCTATGGACTAGATGTCTATAAAGGAGTTCTCCTACCCCACAGTAATCTGCCCTATGGACTAGATGTTTATAATGGAGTTCTCCTACCCCACAGCAACCACAGCAATCTCCACAGATGGCCCCGATGAGTCCGTTAACAACCTGGACGGCACAAAGGACAGCCTGAATCATACTCATGACCAGCAGCATGGAGAACAGGGTCAGATGCCAGGTCACGATGCCCACAGGTTCCTCACAGCCGTCCCACAGGGTGTGGTTAAACAGATAGTCACTGGTGGAGGACAAACAGGAACAAGTTCAACAACAAACCAAGAATTAGTGGCAGACTGACTGACCCACTGACTGACTTAGTGATCTACATACATTGGAACAATTCATGAACGGTGTGTGATAACAAACATTTTGAACAAACCCGTCATTAAAGGGGCTGGTCCACATCGGTGTGGTTCCGTTATTGAATAAACACCTCGGTCCGTTATGAACGGCAACAGCCGACACAATGAAGGAGTAGCCAGCCCCCAAAAGCCCCAATGCAGCAAAGATCATTGAGGTGAACATCTAGTAAGAACAAACCAATCACAGTTAATCGATCAGTCAATGTTAAACAGAAAGGTGACTCATGTTGACCATGTTAGCCCACTGAGCTAAAACATAGAGTTAGTAAAACATAGGGTTAGTAAAACATAGAGTTAGTAAAACATAAAGTCATTAAAACATAGAGTTAGTGATAAGATAGGCTAACTCAGTAGGATTCATGTGAAATGCCAGTTCATTTATTTAACCGTTATTTAACCAGGTATGTCACAAACCTATTAAATTTTTTTTAGAGAACCTTGGCCAAAGGCATTTGAATGCAAAAACATACCGTACACAAAGCCACATGAATAATGATAAAAATATATTACAAATACACAGCAATAATTATTATAATAACTAAATTAAAATACAGTAGGACACGTGCTCTTTAACGTTGGAAAATATCAATGATGCATTTCGCACCACCTACACTTTAAAAAAGTTTTTTTACGCAAATAAAATTTTTATCCGTACTCACAGCAAATCTCTTTCCACAACTCTCGTTTCCACAGCAACCACAACAGTCATTGTTTTTTAGTCCAAGGAAGACCAGTGCAGGAAAGATCATCTGTCCAAAAAGAGAACTATTAGAGTCACACAATCAAACCATAGAACGCAACAATTTAATTACACTACTATTGAGGAGAGCAAGACAAGAATTTCAAAAATATCAATATGACAATCATATTGGTTTGATATTTTTTGCATATTCGTAAGGTTGTTGTCATCAGTGATAAGGTGGACCATAGCAGATTAGCGAACCCAAGCGCTTGAATGTTTTATTACATTGTGACAAATATGCTTTCATTTAAATAATTAAATTGTTCAATGAACATTATTACACAGTCACAATACATTGTACATCATTTCAATCTATCCTACACCCAGCAGCTTTCAATCAATATCCCAGACCAATTTTGATGGGTTAAAAGATTTAGAAAGAAATGATTTGTCATAATATTGCCGTTCTACAGAGAGATGGAGACAGGGTTCTAAACACACAGCGTCAGAAAGATAACCACACCTAAATGTATGCCTGTCTAGCCATGTTCTGGAAGCTCCATTTAAATATGTATACAATATCACTTTTCTACATTTCAATGACGCAAACATACTCAAATGAAACTGCTTAAATCTATATGTTTTAGTTTTTACATTGAAGAGTTAAAAGGCATCAGGTCAAAAGCCCCGCACCCCCCCCGAACCCTTGGACCCCTACTCAACTCACCAGAACACCAGATCCCATGATGCCCCCAAAGTACCAAACCTCTGTGGTGATGTCGTTATTGTTGCTGATGACCGTCCCCCCAGGGAAGAAGAGTAGGATGTTACAAAGCACACAGAGGATGGCCAGTGGGATCAGACTGATACCCAGGCACTTAGCAAAGCTACCCGAACACATGGCTACACCAGAGCCCACACAGAGTCCACACAGAGCCCACACAGAGTCCACACAGAGCCCACAGGGATTCTCCAAAGTACTCCCTCACAAAATGTCTCGAGTCTAAACCGCGGAACCCCTTTTATAAATTCCTATCTATGGACTGTTCCCTTCCAGAGCCGCCAAATCGTTTCAGCCTCGCAGATTGGGGAGGGCGTTTAAATAGATAGATCAGGGGTTGGTGCTATGGCAACAGCCTGGTCCCGTTAATGTTCTACTACTGAATTTGACTGCCTGACCCCAACACAGACAACAGCCTATGTGAGTATAGACAATAGAGATTGAGGCAATTAGTATGAAAATATTTGTTCCTAATACTTTTTACAACTTTACTGTCAGTCTTGTAATGAAACATTCATGAGGTCTAATTTTGCAGTATTTGATTTGAGTATTACACATACTTCCGTTAATTCGAATGATCATCTGAGAATTAATGTTTTATTTCAGAGTGTGGCAGGTTGAGCAGATTATAACTATAAGTTGTCCCATAGACAAGAAGAAGAGACAGAAATAAACATAAGTATTCTTGGATGACTAGAATGACTAGTCATCCTCTTTTCGTTCTTTTTGTATTGTTCTCACCTGGTCCTCGTTTATATAATTAGTATTTGTATTTAGTTCTCTCTGTTTCTGGGTTTGGGTGCAGTTCATTAATTCAATTCACAGTGTTTTAGAGGTAAGTGCGGTTCCTGTATTTGATGTTTGTTGTAAGTCGCTTTTGTATGCGCAACTTCATTTTCATTATAGTGGTTTTGACATTCGGTGGGTAACTTGTTTTATTTTATAATAAACGACCATTAAACATGATTATGTCAAGCACACATTTTAATAATATATGTGAGATAACAATATGTGAGCTTAACCATTATCAAGCACACCTAACTAGATAGGATACAATTTCTGCTGAAATTGTCATGTGTGCTTGCGGCCACCCGTAGTCGACTGTGTACTGATATCAACTGCCAAACTGAGGTGACACTGCTGCTGCTGCACCATAGTATGCAATGTGTTAAACCTTTCAGTCATTACTCATGAATACACACTACTGCTGCAAGCACCATAGTATGCAATGTGTTAAACCTATCAGTCATTACTCATGAATACACACTGCTGCTGCATGCACCATAGTATGCAATGTGTTAAACCTATCAGTCATTACTCATGAATACACACTACTGCTGCAAGCACCATAATATGCAATGTGTTAAATCTATCAGTCAATACTCATGAATACACACTGCTGCTACATGCACCATAGTATGCAATGTGTTAAACCTATCAGTCATTACTCATGAATACACACTGCTGCTACATGCACCATAGTATGCAATGTGTTAAACCTATCAGTCATTACTCATGAATACACACTACTGCTGCAAGCATTATAGTATGCAATGTGTTAAACCTATCAGTCATTACTCATGAATACACACTACTGCTGCAAGCACCATAGTATGCAATGTGTTAAACCTATCAGTAATTACTCATGAATACACACTGCTGCTACATGCACCATAGTATGTAATGTGTTTAACCTATCAGTCATTACTCATGAATAGCCCTTCACAGTTATATATGTGGTCCAAAAGAACATTTTATGCTGATTAGTGTAATTGTAAAAACAAAGCGGTGAGTACACAGTAGATCAAATCACAAAGATTTAGCTTCACAAGTATATCACTTTAAGTAGCAGGGATGTATGCTTACATTTTAATACTGTGTGGAAAGGAAAAAGTCAGTGGTAAAGAAAGTATAAACGTATGAGATGGTACATATTATCTGACATAATGTTCACCCATAAGGTGGTTATCAAAGTGGAGTAACAGCCACAAACAATGGGGTCATTAGGAGGAATCAGCCAATACAGTTGACAGTCCCACCCCATTGACTACATTAAAATTGTGGATGGCTTTAATGGCAATGCACATGCTTGAACATATCTTCTCTGAAAGCAAGCGTCTGGTGGCCGGGTTTGCCACGGAGCCCGGCCGGGCACAGCCCGAACGAGATACGTGGCATCTCTCTCCTCTCCATCCTGTGGGCCCACCACTCAAAGGAACAACCGCAGGGGTCGGGTGCGCTGTCATATGGGTGGCAGTGAAGGTGTGGGGTCTCGACGGATCAGACCCGGGCGGCAGAAGCTTGCTTTGGGGACGTGGAACGTCACCTCGCTTTGGGGGAAGGAGCCAGAACTTGTGCGTGAGGTGGAGCGATACCAGTTGGATCTGGTGGGACTTACCTCTACGCACAACCGTGGCTCTGGAACCTTACTCCTGGATAGGGGTTGGACTCTGTTCTTCTCTGGAGTTGCCCAGGGTGAGAGGCGGCGGGCTGGTGTGGGGATACTCACGAGCCCACGTCTGAGCACTGCGGTGTGGGAGTTTACCCCGGTGGATGAGAGGGTTGCCTCCCTACGCCTAAGGGTGGTGGGGGGCAAAACTCTGACTGTTGTTTGTGCATATGCACCAAACAGCAGTTCGAGGTATTCAGCCTTCTTGGAGACCCTGAAGGGAGTCCTATTTAGGGCTCCAGTAGGGGACTCCATCATTCTGCTGGGAGACTTCAACGCACATGTGGGCATCGATGGAGACACCTGGAGAGGCGTGATTGGGAGGAACGGCCTCCCTAATCTAAACCCGAGCGGTCGTTTGTTATTGGACTTCTGTGCTAGTCATGGATTGTCCATAACAAACACCATGTTCGAACATAAGGAGGCGCATAAGTGTACATGGTACCAGAGCACCCTAGGCCGAAGGTCAATGATCGATTTTGTGATCGTATCGGTTGATCTAAGGCCGCATGTTTTGGACACTCGGGTGAAGAGAGGGGCGGAGCTGTCAACTGATCACTATCTGGTAGTGAGTTGGATCAGAGGGTGGGGAAAGACTTTGGACAGACCAGGTAAGCCCAAACGGGTAGTGCGGGTGAACTGGGAACGTCTGGAGGAGGCCCCTGTCAGAAAGATCTTCAACTCACACCTCCGGCGGAGCTTTTCAGGCATCCCTATGGAGGTTGGGGGCATTGAACCTGAGTGGGCAATGTTCAAAGCTTCTATTGCTGAAGCTGCGGCGGTGAGCTGTGGTCTCAAGGTTCTAGGTGCCTCAAGGGGTGGTAACCCTAGAACACCGTGGTGGACCACGGTGGTCAGGGAAGCTGTCCGACTGAAGAAGGAGGCCTTCAGGGATATGCTATCCCTGAGGACTCCGGAGGCAGTTGCAAGGTACCGACAGGCCCGAAGGGCTGCAGCCGCTGCCGTGTCAGAGGCAAAGCAGCGGGTGTGGGAGAAGTTTGGAGAAGCTATGGAGAAGGACTTTCGGTCGGCACCAAGATGCTTCTGGAAAACCGTTCGGCACCTCAGAAGGGGAAAACGGGGAACCATCCAAGCTGTGTACAGTAAGGATGGGACACTGTTGACCTCAACTGATGATGTGATCGGGCAGTGGAAAGAGCATTTTGAGGAGCTGAATCCGACCTACACGCCCTCTAGTACAGAGGCAGAGCTGGAGGCTGATGGAGGGTCATCGTCAGTTTCCCTGGGGGAAGTCGCTGAGGTAGTCAAACAACTCCACAGTGGCAAAGCCCCAGGGACTGATGAGATTCGTCCAGAAATGCTAAAAGCTTTGGTTGGGGAAGGGCTGTCTTGGTTGACACGCCTCTTCAACATTGCATGGAAGTCTGGGACAGTGCCAGAGGAGTGGTAGACCGGGGTGGTGGTTCCCCTCTTCAAAAAGGGGGACCAGAGTGTATGCCAATTACAGAGGTATCACACTCCTCAGCCTCCCTGGTAAAGTGTACTCCAAAGTGCTGGAAAGGAGGGTTCGGCCAATAGTCGAACCTCAGATTGAAGAGGAACAATGCGGTTTTCGTCCTGGCCGGGGAACCACGGACCAGCTCTTTACTCTCGCAAGGATCCTGGAGGGGGCCTGGGAGTATGCCCATCCAGTCTACATGTGTTTTGTGGATCTGGAGAAGGCGTATGACCAGGTACCCCGGGATATTTTGTGGGAGGTGCTGCGGGAGTATGGGGTGAGGGGGTCTCTTCTCAGGGCCATCCAATCTCTGTACGCTCAAAGCATGAGCTGTGTCCGTGTTCTCGGCAGTAAGTCGGTTTCGTTCCCGGTGGGGGTTGGCCTCCGCCAGGGCTCCGCTTTGTCACCAATCCTGTTTGTAATATTCATGGACAGGATATCAAGGCGTAGTCATCGGGGGGAGGGGTTTCCGTTCGGTGGGCTGATGGTCACATCACTGCCTTTTGCAGATGATGTGGTCCTGATGGCCTCATCGGTCGGTGACTTTCAGCACTCACTGGATCGGTTCGCAGCCAAGTGTGAAGCGGCTGGGATGAGGGTTAGCACCTCTAAATCTGAGGCCATGACTCTCAGCAGGAAACCGGTGGAGTGCCTACTCCGGGTAGGGAATGAGTACCTCGGGGTCTTGTTTGCGAGTGTTTTTGTCTTGCATTCGCTTCACCGCACCGTTGTGACGAAAAGAGAGCTGAGCCGGAAGGCAAAGCTCTCGATCTACCGGTCAATCTTTGTTCCTACTCTCACCTATGGACATGAAAGCTGGGTCATGACCGAAAGAACGAGATTGCGGGTACAAGCGGCCGAAATGGGTTTTCTCAGAAAGGTGGCTGGCCTCTCCCTTAGGGATAGGGTGAGAAGCTCAGTCATCCGAGAGGAACTCGGAGTAGAGCCGCTGCTCCTTTGCGAACCCCGTGTGTCCGCTTCGCCTGTGCCAAAAACCGCAACTAGCGATACTTCTCTGCAGTGAACTGAAGGAAAAAGACAAAAGATATAGGCTACTTTTAAAATATTAGGCTGGATGCTGTGATGCTGAACTCCTCGTTGCTAGCACCACAGGCACAGCAGGCGCCGCCAGGCTTTTTATTAGCGTCGACGAGCCGACTTTAAAAAAAAGTGGAGATGGTTGGAATATTTCTGATCATTCCATCCTCTCTGCTATCCTTCTCCCTTTTGGCCTTATGTTTTGTGGCTCCACTGCTCCACCGTTCTTTATCCATGTTTGTTCGATGTCTCTCTTTTTCTCCCTCACTATATATCTTCTGTCTTGCTTGCCGCTATCAACAGTTTACGCGGTAACTCATTGTCATCATCAGACACAGCCGACAGCCAAAAACTGATCATGATACTTTTTTGTGTGTAAATAAATTATTATTAACACACATACACACAAACACACATTCATTAATTCATTTTAATTGAATTAATAATAAAAACCCACACAGTTAGTGGGATCTTGGAGGCCCCTAGTGGTCGGAGGCCCCTGGGCACTGGCCCAATCGGCCCGGTGGTAAATCCGTGCCTGGGCCAAATGTAAAAAAAGGAAAAATAGAGTGCACACATGAGCTACAATAACCTTTGAAACCTGTAAATTGATGCATCTGATGCGACAGAAATAATCATGCATGTCAGAATTTTTACAATGCTAGCTAGCGTTAGCCAAGTAATTCCTGTCCGGTATTTTTTCAGGCTTAAATGACTTAAACATTTTAAATGACTTACCAAAGTCTTTGGTGAAATATTCCAATACGCCAGCTAAATAGATGCACATTTCGATATGACACTTGTGTGTGTGGACTTATAACAGTAGGAGCAGCAGCTGTTTACAAACGTTCTCATCATTTTCAGAGCGAGCTGCTCTCACACTACCAGAATGTTCCACCGCAGCTGTGGCCAATCAGCAACAAGCAAACGCAGCTCCGTGACAAGGTTGTCTGTGTCTGTTGAATAGATTCACGCATGGTCGTCTTCTACCAGATATACTATCCAAACTATAAGTCTCACAGTTTAAATAATTACACCATGGGAATCATAAGAAACAGGCCAACTTTTTAATGTAAAATATGTATCTGTAACCTCTAAATTGTAGGCGCTATCACAATTTACAAACGACCCAAAAACGCTACGGTAACTAGCCACGCTTTACTAGAAGGGAGATTTAAAGGATTACAGTGGCTGTCTATGGGGAGGCGCTAGTTGTAAACAAACGGGCATACCGTAATAACTATTTATGTTACGGCTATTATTTGGACATTGTTAGTGAAAGCACAAATAGCATTTGAACATTTGGATATGTAATTTGTGTGTGTGGACCTGAAACTGTAGCAGCAGCAGCAGTTTACAAATGTTCTCAACATTTTCAGCTGGAGGAGCTCTCACACTCACTCTATTTCTAATTGTTCTGTCAATGCATTTCAATGAGGATTAATTAGCGAGAATATCGTTAATATTTCATAAACTACACAACGGAACCTTCTACAAAACAATAGCAACAAAATAGGGTTCAGGACGCACATTTGACACCTTTTTTGTCCATGTAGTGCAAAAACTGTGAGATGGTCAAAGAGTGATATAAGGACAGTTGCTTGCAAAACTTTTCTACAGTGGCAATTCACCAACATTAATGATACACTATTGTTTATTAAATATGTTTTTGTCTTAAAATAATTAGTGTAGACATGTTTCATGTTGTAAATGACTATTGTAGCTGGAACTTGATAAACTTGGATTAGCGAACACAATGTGCATTTGGAACACATGGGTGACATGAATGAATGAATAATTCCAGACAAGAAAAGTGTGATTATAATCGTTTTTAAATATTTTTTTGTGTGTAAAATAATTTATTTATTTGGTAGGTAGCCATGTAATAAGCGGGATAAAGTATAGCGGGCGGTTGTTACAGCAAATACAGGCTGATTTAAGACCCATCCGTCTATAATTATTTTTTAATTAATGATAGGAGCATTAAGTTAGGTGGCGACACATTAACAGCCTCCTGCGACCCTGACACTGATGCTGCCTCACCATCTCCATCTCAACAAAAATACTGTACATAAGGCAAAACAGTAGCAGTTCCATTTTTCCACCTCCACAGCACGAAAAAAAAAAAAAGCGGACCTTTTTACTAACGTAATGACGCAATGACTTGCACTTGCTAGCCTGTTCCATTTACGTGTTCTTCGAATCCTAAAGAGGAGCCTCGCCTAGCCTCTGAAGGAAATGACTTCTAAGGAACAGTCCTACCAAGGAAGCATCATTGACATTGAGAAAGGGCTAGTGTTTTCACCGTTGACAGCCTTAAAACTCTCCAGATCATATACCCAACCATTGGTAAACTGAACGTGGGCTTCCAGAGATTTTTATTCAAGTGAGTGTCAAAGTATTAGGGACATAAAGTAAGTAATGTTAATGTATTTTCTACGTAAACCTGCTTTGTTTACTTTTGCTACCGGAGGCACTTGGCGTTACAACAAATGCTGTTGTATTTAGTTATTTTTCAATTCAACTTCAGTAAACCACACTTAGTGCTTCACTTTGAATATGAAAGTTTAAAATAAATCTGTGATTTTTAGTACCCTCTAAGGTTGGATCCTGGTAATGTCCACTAAATATTAGACTATATAATAAGGATACAAAATGGTTATATATCTGTTAGTGACCACTACATATTAGACTATATAATAAGGATACATAATGCTTATATTTGTCACGATGCTGGTACGGTGTAGCGTAATAAGCCATGTGCAGGAGCCGTGTAATCCGTTCGGTAGTTTTATTTGTACACAACAAAAGATAAAACAAACCGCGAAAAGGCTAACTGAAGCTAATGAAAATAAACATGCGCATATAGCGACTTATAGAACAATAAACAACAGTAGCAGACAATACACTCACCTCGCAATAACAACGTGACATTAGATTAATCCCAAGCACCAGTGAATACTATCCACCCACATTTATAGCCCATCCTGATCACATAACACAAAACAGCTGTACACATAACGACACTGTCATGTATGGAGCGGCGTAATGCGGTGGAAGCCATGTGCAGAGCCAGTTGATCCGTTCCAATACACGTTTATTTTACATATAGAGGGTCCGCCATCTTGTGCGGCTCAGAGGCCGCCATCTTGTGCGGCTCAGAGGCCGCCATCTTGTGCGGCTCAGAAACCGCCATCTTGTGCAGCTGAGAGACCGGCGTCGTAGCGGCGGCCATCGTGGGCGACGTGGCGGAGGCCATCGTGGGCGACGTGGCGGAGGCCATCGTGGGCGACGTGGCGGCGGCCATCGTGGGGGCGGCCATCGTGGGCGACGTGGCGGCGGCCACCGTGGGCGACGTGGCGGATCCCATCGTGGGCGACGTGGGAAGGAGGTCACCCGCCAGGACCTCCTACTGAGGGGGAGGAGCCGCTCGTCTGGGCTCTCTGTCGGCCAGGAAAGGGAACACTCCGGGAGACCAGGCGGAGGAAGGAGGGAACACTCCGGGAGGCCAGGCGGAGGAAGGAGGGGACACTCCAGGAGGCCAGGCGGAGGAAGGAGGGGCGTCAGCGTCGCTGCGGCCATCTGGGGCGTCAGCGTCGCTGCGGCCATCTGGGGCGTCAGCGTCGCTGCGGCCATCTGGGGCGTCGCTGCGGCCATCTGGGGCGTCGCTGCGGCCATCTGGGGCGTCGCTGCGGCCATCTGGGGCGTCGCTGCGGCCATCTGGGGCGTCGCTGCGGCCATCTGGGGCGTCGCTGAGGCCATCACGGGCGTAGCTGAGGCCATCACGGGCGTAGCTGAGGCCATCACGGGCGTAGCTGAGGCCATCACGGGCGTAGCTGAGGCCATCACGGGCGCAGGCGTAGCTGAGGCCATCACGGGCGCAGGCGTGGCGGCGGCGGCCATATTGGGCGCTGGTGTGGCGGCGGCGGCCATCTCGGGCGCTGGCGTGGCGGCGGCGGCCATCTCGAGCGCTGGCGTGGCGGCGGCGGCCATCTCGAGCGCTGGCGTGGCGGCGGCGGCCATCTCGGGCGCTGGCGTGGTGGCGGTGGCCATCTCTGGCGTCAGATCTTGAAAGTCCAGCCATGCCCTCCACCACGCCCTAATCACAGCCGGGGGCTGCTGATGTAAACCCTCCGGGGATTTCTCTGTCCCAGAGGTAGGTGGCCGAAATGGGTCCTCCTCCAGCTGGAGCTGGGATGGTGGCTGTAGCTCCAGGGCTCTTGCTGGCCCTGGCTGCAGCCCTGGAACAGTGGGCGGCGTCCTCTGCCCGCCCCAGCCGACGTCCGATGTTGCGGGGACCAGTCGACCGAGGATGGGATCCCATAGCAGGGCGTCTTCCAGGGAGTCCTCCTCCACTCCCTCGTAGACCGCCTCATCATCATCTGATGAGAGGGAGTCGGACCCCCAATCACCCTGCCAGGTGTAGCGCTGCTCTTGCTGCTCCGTGGGTTGACGGTGACCTTCATACCTCGGAGCGCTATAGCTTGCCCCTCCGAGGAATCCACTCACCGTCCGGCTCTGCGGGCTTATTGGGTGGCTTAGCATTCTGTCATGTATGGAGCGGCGTAATGCGGTGGAAGCCATGTGCAGAGCCAGTTGATCCGTTCCAATACACGTTTATTTTACATATAACATAAAACAAACCGAGAACAGCGAAAAAGGGCTAACTGGGCTAATGAAAACAAAGTGCGCGTGTCGCGTCTTATAATACGAATACAAAAACCCACAGTAGCAATAGCACACGTAAACAGCACTCACCTCTAAACCAGCGTGACATAGAATAATGCTAAGCAAGGAGTGACTTGCTAGCGACCCCTTTATATCCCCCATGATTACAATTACAAACAGCCGTGAGACAAACGTAAACAAGGAAGTGAAACAAGGAAGTGCATCACCGAAATATGTCCGTGTAGCAACGCCACCACACCAATCGTGACAGACACACCCGGAAGTGAAACACCGAAAACCCACGCCCCTTCACCAATCGTCACAATAATTCTGTTAGGGACCACTACATATTAGACTATATAATGAGGATACATAATGATTATATTTCTGTTAGGGACCACTACATATTAGACTATATAATGAGGATACATAATGATTATATTTCTGTTAGGGACCACTACATATTAGACTATATAATAACGATACAAAATGCTTATATTTCTGTTAGGGACCACTAGATATTAGACTATGTAATAATGATACATAATGCTTATATTTATGTTAGTGAACACTACATATTAGACTATATAATAACGATACAAAATGCTTATATATCTGCTAGTGACCACTACATATTAGACTATATATTAAGGATACATAATGCTTATATTTCTTTTAGGGACCACTACATATTATATAGACTATATATTAAGGATACACATTATATATCTGTTAGGGACTCAAACATTGTGTACAGTTGTCTAGATACAGGGGGTGGGTCAACTTAACCACTGGCTTAAATTACCCCACTCTCCCATACCTTTTTAATATCAGTCTGATTGTATTCGGTTCGCTCTTAATTGCAGGAAAGCGGGACACATTCGCATACACAATCTCTTTAAAAATAATTAGGACTTGGAACTCGAGCAATTACAACACCAACGCTAACCCTAACTCACCAGAAACAAGGACTGACATCAACAACAAATCAACAATTATTGACACAAAAGGACCAAACTATATATAAGTGTAAATTAGACACAGGTGAGGGGCAAACACAGGTGTTACAAATCAAATGACTACAGAGGATAATCTATTGGTCTAGTTAATGGCAGCAGGTTTGCCTATTGGTCTAGTTAACGGCGGCAGGGTTGTCTATTGGTCAAGATAAAGGCAGCAGGGTTCCCTATTGGTCAAGTTATCAGCAGCAGGGTTCCCTATTGGTCAAGATAAAGGCAGCAGGGTTCCCTATTGGTCAAGTTATCAGCAGCAAGGTTGTCTATTGGTCAAGTTAACGGCAACAGGGTTGCCTATTGGTCAAGTTAACGGCAGCAGAGTTGCCTATTGGTCAAGATAAAGGCAGCAGGGTTGCCTATTTGTCAAGATAAAGGCAGCAGGGTTGCCTATTGGTCAAGTTAAAGGCAGCAGGGTTGCTGCATTCAGTTTTTTAGTCTGAGAAAGCTAGCTTCAGTAAACCTTATAAGATAACAAGTAGGCAAGCCTACAAGCGTTACAAGTGAAGCTTGTAATAAATCTTTTCTTATCGGCTTCAGAGAGAAATGGACACACCTTTGCATTGTTCCTTAATGGATTAAACAATATTTTGGTCACATTCCTTATATGTGATTCAAAGTAGAGTCCACAATCCAAAACATTCCTCAGATTTTTTTTTTTGATTTCGGTGCTCGCAAAATCCTGTTTACAATGACTAGTTAATGAAGCTGCCAGTTGATGTGAGGCATCTGTTTCACAAACTAGACACTCATGTAAACTAGACACTAATGTATTTGTTCTCTTGCCCAGTTTTTCACCGGGGCCTCCCACTCCTTTTTCTATTCTGGCTAGACCCAGTTTGCACTGTGCAAGGAGTACTACACACGGTTCTACGAGATCTTCAGTTTCTTTGCAATTTATCACATGAAATAGCTTTCATTTTTAAATCATAAATAGACTTCTGAGTTTCAGAAGAAAGTTCTTTGTTTGGAGCCTGTAATAGAACCAAACACTGATGCTGTAGATACTGAACGAGTCTAAAGAAGGCCTACTCTAAAGAACAGCTTTTGATGTTGCTAACATTGCAAACAGGTTTTCTAATGATCGATTTGCCTTTAAAAATACTTGGTTTTGAAAGCACAATGTGCCATTAAAACACAGGATGATGGGCCACGGTCATTTTCAATATGTACATTTTACATAAAATATCTGCCGATTCTAGCAACAAAATAATTTACCTCATTACCAATATCTAAACTGTATTTCTTATGACAAATGACAATGTAATGTTATTATAACAGACACATATCCTGTTGTGCTTTAAAAAAAAAAGACTCCTTAGAACCTTTGAATTGCAGTGTGTGTACAATGATATCTATTCTATTAACGTGTAATGCATGACAAGGTATTTGGAATTTGCCAAAGAGACAGTGAAGAGGATATGTTCTGACAAAAGCATTGTAAGATTTGTTTTGCAGGCGAATCTCAGCTTTACCTTGCATCAGACATTTTACCTTACGTTTGTTTGACCTTTGTTACTGTGATTAGTCTTAAGATTTGAAAAAATATATATTAATCAGAAATATTATTCAGAACTTTTAATTCAGTATTATGAAATAACTGGTCAGTGTTCTTAATAGATTTGCAAGGCACTGTTAGTTTCTACCCTGTAGTTTATTTAGTATTAAGGTTTATTACCAGTCCGTACAACAGGTGCCAGTACTTTCCCGTTAACGCTGATTGCGGTTTGGGTTTGTGTTATTAGCTCTGAGTGGCCAGTGCAGCTTTCTGGTCCAAAATTAAATGTGTCACCGACGTTGCTATATAGGTGCGTATTGTAGCCTAGGTAGGCTATGCGATGTAACATATGTGGACCCTTGTATCAGTTTGAACATTGGTAGGCTATGTGATGTAACATATGTGGACCCTTGTATCAGTTTGAACATTGGTAGGCTATGCGATGTAACATATGTGGACCCTTTTATCAGTTTGAACATTGGTAGGCTATGTGATGTAACATATGTGGACCCTTGTATCAGTTTGAACATTGGTAGGCTATGTGATGTAACATATGTGGACCCTGTATAAGTGTGAACATTTGTAGGCTATGTGATGTAACAAATGTGGACCCTGTATCAGTGTGAACATTGGTAGGCTATGTGATGTAACATATGTGGACCCTGTATCAGTTTGAACATTGGTAGGCTTTGTGATGTAACATATGTGGACCCTGTATCAGTTTGAACATTGGTAGGCTATGTGATGTAACATATGTGGACCCTTGTATCAGTTTGAACATTGGTAGGCTATGCGATGTAACATATGTGGACCCTTGTATCAGTTTGAACATTGGTAGGCTTTGTGATGTAACATATGTGGACCCTGTATCAGTTTGAACATTGGTAGGCTATGTGATGTAACATATGTGGACCCTGTATAAGTGTGAACATTGGTAGGCTATGTGATGTAACATATGTGGACCCTGTATCAGTGTGAACATTGGTAGGCTATGTGATGTAACATATGTGGACCCTGTATCAGTTTGAACATTGGTAGGCTATGTGATGGAACATATGTGGACCCTGTATCAGTGTGAACATTGGTAGGCTATGTGATGCAACATATGTGGACCCTGTATCAGTTTGAACATTGGTAGGCTCCGGATTTAACGTATGTGGACCCTGTATCAGTTTGAACATTGGTAGGCTCGTGATTTAACGTATGTGGACCCTGTATCAGTTTGAACATTGGTATGCAATGTGATATAACGTATGTGGACCCTGTATCAGTTTGAACAGGAGGAAATGCCCAATGTCATCTCATGTAGAGATGCTATTTCACCGCCCAGCAGAACACCATGTCCTGCAATGTCTCAGACCGAAAATGTCTCAGACAGTGTAGGAGGTGAAGTCTGGTCTTTATCAGAAAAGACATAAGTTTCAATTGTAGCCAAAGCCTGGCACTAAGGTAGTGGTCACAAAATGTTCCCTTGGAACTGTTGCTGTTGAAGACTTGATGGCTTTGGCTAAGCCATTTGGCACAGTTGTAAAACATATTGTGTGTCCTTACAAGGGATTCCTGGAGTTCGGTTCTCACGAAGAGGCAGTCAGTATGGTGAACTACTATAAAGAGAATGACGCATTTGTTAAGGGTAAAATGTTGACTCTGTTTCTGTCGCCAGAGTTGGTCAGTATTCACATACCAAGTTTGGTGAACCATCAGAAGGAACGACTTCCAATAAGTGTTCCAATACAGTGGTTTGTTTCTCCCGCGTACCTCCTGGGAATGAAAGAGAATCTGAGATTCTCGATATCGCCAAGATGTTTGGCAAAGTTGGCCATTCATCATTTTTTCAGTAGATCAGGCCCATATTGAGATGGTAGATTTGGAGGATGCTGACATCATGAAGTACTTCCACTCTAACCCCCTCAAGATCGATGGAAAGGGTGTCAAAGTCAGCTTCTCACTGAAGTGTCTGAGAGAAAGTCCTGACTCCACATCCAGATGATAAGAATCCAGCAAAAGGCACAGAAGCAGACACAAGAGTGAGGAGAAGAGCAAGATGTCAAGTTCCACAAACAAAGATAAACAAACTACAGGCAGACAGCCTGAAGAATATCAACAGAAGTACACAAGTACTTCAGAGGAAGGGAAGGAAGACTCTACTGAAGACATAAAGGAAGAGAAAAACAAGAAAGAGGAGAACCAGAAAGAGGTTGAGACACAGGAGGAGGTGATTGACACAAAGAGGAGAAAGTCGAGACCCAGAAGGAGGACGAGGTCATAGAGGAGATTCATTTGAGGGAAAAAGATGGAGAAGATCAGGGCATCCAAGTACAAGATGAACTGAAAATGTTAGATGATGGGATTGGAGCCGGTGCTGGCACTGATGGGTTATCTCTGGAGGGTAAAGATAAGTGAGGACCTGATATCACAGAAGTGTTGGCAGATGGGACATTGGAGGATTCTGACCTAAAGGCTGCCGATGATGCTGCTGTTTGTGATGCTGACGTCTCAATGGAGGAGATGATGGAACCAAGAGGAAAGGAATCTTGTCCCTGGTGATATCGTTATAGTGGTGGATTCCACTGCGCCCAGTGCTCAAAGTGGGGCGGTACTCACTTCTACATTCTACTCTTAAGCGTACCGGCACTTTTCCTTGCGTACCGCTTCTTCTCACATGCAGCCGGTACTCTACCACTGACAGAAAAAGCGTCAGTGTCAGAGAGATTTGTAATGACCTAACGTAACGTTACATAAACTACACTACCCAGAGGGCAATACGTGACTTACTAAAGATCTTGACGAATCACGTAAAGGCAAGCAGTCGGTTCACCCTATCAGTAGCTGTCTGTTGTCTGCGGCTTCCGCCTGAGCGTAAACATATTCTTCACTGGTGAAATCCATAACCTAGAAAAAGTGTGTCGAATTGTAAATTGTAAATCATGTTAGCCTGGCTTCAAAAAGGCAATAAAAGAACGCGTGTGCCAGAGCCAGACGCATCAACAGAGGTAACGTTAGTCCAACCGGAAACATCGGATACCGTTAGCGTTGATCTGAGCGGTAACAGCTAACGCACCACACACACACACACACACACACGAATGTGTTGATAATAAATAACAATAAATTGTTGTTGAACCAGAAATTATTTTTTTTCCACTGTAAAAATCTCAAATGGTAATGATATGCAAATGAAAGAGAGTACCGGACCTTTTTTTCCCACTTCAAGCACCTCTTGGCTCTTGGATACTCGGCTGTGTGTTAGAAACCTTTTCTGACAAGAATTGTCTGGTACTTTCTGTTCGTCTTAAGACAAAGTCCAATGTGATGAAAATAACTGTTACAAAGCTTTGCCTGTTAAAAGCAGCCTCCGTTGCTTGATTGAGCATCGAGTAAATGTTATAGTGCAAGATATTAGTTCCCTGTAAAAATATTGTGTTTAATGGGTTGTTTGAATTGTGTTTGCATGGCATTCACAATTAGGGCCCGGGGTGTAAACGCCATCTATCATGTTGTGACATGCCATTGCACTTTCACACCAGTAGGAGGCAGTAGCTCTATTTATAGATGGGTCTAATTCAGCCAGGTGTGCGTGTCGGGTGAGCACACAGTTTTCTTACCCTGATTGCAGGTAGGATCACTGGAACACTTTGTAATGTACGAAAGTCGTGTAATAAATATACAAAGAACTTTTACCGTTGCATTATTGGACCTATACTGCTGCACGCGTAATTCCAGTTCGCCGGCACGACCAGGACAACCACAAAGGCTGTTACACACTCAAGATTAACATTGTAAAAGCACCAGAAAGAGACAATTGAAATAAATTAACTTAGACAAAGAACATTTTACGTTTAAAACACGCCCTGAATGTAAGCCGGGCTTAGATCATCCAACAGCAGACCTATACAATATAAAAACGGTGACAACAGTCAGAGGGTATTTTATGGTTGTTAGGTTATCTGCTACTTTGGCAGTCAGATGGTGATTTGGCAGTCATAAGCATCTATGCATAGAGTAGCAGTTTTATTTTTAGGGTGTTTGTTCACGTTTTAGGTTCATCATATAGAAATTATGACAATTGTACGCACAGTCCACCTACGGCAGGGCACAAAAGGTGTTATACGTGCTCAATTATTGTCCGGACAGGTGTTTTTGAAACCCAAAATGATTTGGTACTCTTGAGAAAGATTTGTAAACATGGCTGAGTAAAATTCACAATACACGAAATGTGGAATATATTGTACCTCATTAATGATTAGACTGAATGAATAAACATGACTTATTTTTGACACCCTTGTTCTCAGTGTTTGGTAAGGTGTTGGCCGCCAGGTTTTCCACTGGTGGGTTTATTACCCAAATGATGATGAGTGATGTCGTTTGTCATTGAACAAATATATTTCCACACATTGGCAGGTCATGAAGGTTAACCTTTTTTTACTTATTAGGATATAAAATTAGATTACATGCCTGTGAGTTCTCTGTGAGTGTACTTTACATGGATGAATATCATATTTATATATCCTAGTGAGTGTACTTTATAGTACATGGATTTAGATAATATTTATATCCTAGTGAGTTGTCTGTAAGTGTACTTTATAGGTCATAGATTATGGAAGAATACTGTATCTCAGCGAACCCATGTCTTTATCCTGGGAGTTGTTAGCAGGGAGGTGGATTGTGTGACCTTAGCCTCCATTCATTTGTTTATTTTAGGGTTATGACTCCGGGTTTCCTGTTGAGAACGACAGGGGGGGTGACTATTTTCACTCTGTTAACTTCTGGTTCGGGATGACTCACTGTTCTCTCCAGCTCTCTCTCCAGGATGTTCTAAGGCTGGCATCTGACCTCACCCTGAGAGGGTTTCCTGTGGTCACGATGACAGTTTTGTTAAAGGAGCAACAGTGTTTGGTACTCTGCTTGTGTAGTTTTGGAAGGAGTCGGACATTCGGATTTCTTTCACACGTAACGCTAAACTGAATATTAGGTACATATTACCTAATATGAAAAATGGCCTTATCACTACCTGGGGTAGACAGGAGTATGTTAAACAGGGCTGTCTTATCTAGCAAATCATTGTGGTCGATGCAAGCCCAGGGGAATTTGTTCAACTCAAGTGTGCAAATGCTGGTGAAAACCTCCTGATTGAAAGAACAGTGTGATGAGGAACAAAACAGTCTAGTGAGATGTATCACATAAGAATCCATGTACAATACCGTACCCAAACTACCGTACTCACACTACCGCACTCACACTACCGTACTCACACTACCGTACTCACACTACCGTACTCACACCACCGTACTCACACCACCGTACTCAAACTACCGTACTCACACTACCGTACTCACACTACCGTACTCACACTACCATACTCACACTACCATACTCACACTACCATACTCACACTACCATACTCACACTACCATACTCACACTACCATACTCACTACCATACTCACACTACCATACTCACACTACCATATTCACACTACCATACCCACACTACCGTACTCACACTACCGTACTCACACTGCCGTATTCACACTACCATACTCACACTACCGTATTCACACTACCATACTCACACTACCGTATTCACACTACCATACTCACACTACCGTATTCACACTACCATATTCATACTACCGTACTCTATACTATAAAGTGCTCACCACCAGGTTAATAACTGCATGCTTTATTTGTGTACCACTGTACCCCAGTACACAAGTCACATTGAGAACATGTGTACATATTTACGTTGTGAGTAATGGGTAAATCGATTATGTCTAATGCTAAACTGTGTGGTGACACATTCCTTGTTTCCATGGCAATCATCAACCCTGTATACAAAGGAAACCCTGGCCCCAGTATTTCCACACGTCATGAGTACACAGAAACTCCTGTCTGACTCCAACTGCACTGAAACATCCAGTAAACAGTTCTGTCATGCCGTGTCACAAAAAATCAGCCCTTGGGTCATTCCATACTAGTGAGCATGTTAAAGTGTCAAGTGGGTTTGTACCTATGTAGTAGTGTTAGGTTTTACTATGTGAGGTACCTGTAGTGGAGGTAGGTTTTACTATACATGTGAGGTACCTGTAGTGGTGTTAGGTTTTACTATACATGTGAGGTACCTGTAGTGGAGTTAGGTTTTACTATACATGTGAGGTACCTGTAGTGGAGTTAGGTTTTACTATACATGTGAGGTACCTGTAGTGGAGTTAGGTTTTACTATACATGTGAGGTACCTGTAGTGGTGTTAGGTTTTACTATACATGTGAGGTACCTGTAGTGGAGTTAGGTTTTACTATACATGTGAGGTACCTGTAGTGGAGTTAGGTTCTACTATACATGTGAGTTAACTGTATGTACCTATAGTAGAGTTAGGTTATACATGTGAGGTACCTGTAGTGGAGTTAGGTTTTACTATACATGTGAGGTACCTGTAGTGGAGTTAGGTTTTACTATACATGTGAGGTACCTGTAGTGGAGTTAGGTTTTATTATACATGTGAGGTAACTGTATTTACCTGTAGTAGAGTTAGGTTTTACTATACATGTAAGGTACCTGTAGTGGAGTTAGGTTTTACTATACATGTGAGGTAACTGTATGTACCTGTAGTGGAGTTAGGTTTTACTATACATGTGAGGTACCTTTAGTGGAGTTAGGTTTTACTATACATGTGAGGTACCTGTAGTGGAGTTAGGTTTTACTATACATGTGAGGTAACTGTATGTAGTAGAGTTAGGTTTTACTATACATGTGAGGTACCTTTAGTGGAGTTAGGTTTTACTATACATGTGAGGTACCTGTAGTGGAGTTAGGTTTTACTATACATGTGAGGTACCTGTATGTGCCTGTAGTGGAGTTAGGTTTTACTATACATGTGAGGTACCTGTAGTGGTGTTAGGTTTTACTATACATGTGAGGTACCTGTGGTGGAGTTAGGTTTTACTATACATGTGAGGTACCTGTAGTGGAGTTAGGTTTTACTATATATGTGAGGTACCTGTAGTGGAGTTAGGTTTTACTATACATGTAAGGTACCTGTAGTGGAGTTAGGTTTTACTATACATGTGAGGTACCTGTATGTACCTGTAGTGGATATAGGCAGCTAATCCACAGTACAAATCTACTTAGTGTACCGTAAGTCATTTATTGAAGCCTTTATTGAAGCCTTTTCTGTTAGTATCTAATAGCTCCAATAAGGAACAAGTAATTGTCTAGGTTTGTTTTTTTGTGCCTATTTTCAGTATGCAATGTAGATCGACATTGTTGTACATGATGGAACATTTTTAATAAAATATGTTTAACAAAAAGATAAAAAAGTTCTTATAGTTGCTGGGCAGGTTTACGAAACAATCATGTCACGTGATGACGTTGGTATTTAAACCCTGTGCTAACTGGAAATTGGCAGTTGATATCAGTACACAGTCGATTACGGGCGGCCGCAAGCACACATCACAATTTCAGCAAAAATTGTAACCTATCTAGTTTATACTGTTTTAATGTTTATGTTCAATTTGTGGCAGGAGTGCAGTGAGAAGCTCACATGCACAGTTATAAAGTCTGAACACACTCATGTGAAGAAATTTGACACCAGATGGGTGACATTAACAGAATTATTTAGACCAAGGATACCAGATGGCAGGCCCGGAGTGGCAATCGGGAGAATCGGGAGTTTTCCCGGTGAGCCGCAGGCCGTTGGGCCGCTGACGAGAGAAGGGAACGCAATTGTATCATCGGTTTACTTGCCTCCATGTGGAGTTGGCCACAATGAGCAATTAGTGCAACTCTTGGCATTTATGTAGACCTTTTGGATATATCTGCTGTGGTTAAAACAATGCAAAAACCTAGTGCGCTGCGGCGTCTTGACACTGTAAATTGATACAATATGAAAATCCATATTATCACAACCCGGGCTAAGGGCGCAGGATGGAGCAGTGGGTGGGGCGGTCGGCTGCGGAGCCGTAGGGCGCCGGTTCCATTCCCCCTGGTGGATGTGAATTTTTGTCTTAGTTACGTTCAAATACGTTTCACCAGTAACGTAATCGCGTGTTCCTACAATAGTTCCCAGGGAACGTAATTGTTGAGATATAGCTTTTTTGCATGCGTTGCTAGATGGGCTGGCATGTGAGAGAAATTTCTCCACACTAAAATGTGTTAAGCACAGGCCAAGAAGCTGTGCTGTTATTTGTATTTATTGATAATTTTGAACAGCTTTCTGTTATTTGTATTTATTGATATTCACATTTAAAATGGAGCTTTCCGTTACAGGATATTCTTAGGAAATGACTTCCATTGCATGTTATTACAAAACATACTTTAAGCAAGTAAACACTTTTTTATTGAACATCTTTCCTGTTATTTGTATTTATTGATATTTGTCAAATAAAATGGTTGTAAAGATTCTAAAGACAGCATACGTTTAAAACAGTACATCAGCTGGTTGACTACACATCTCCCGTGCTGAAAATCAGTCCCACTCCGTCCCTGCCAGATGGGTACAACTATTGATGAGGCAGAACAGACAACCAGCAGGGTCTGGACATCTTAGGGTAAGAGTTCAATAAACCTGTTTCACAGTTAGGATATCCTATGTCAATTAGGGAAAATCCCTCTGGAAATATGCATTCTTTCATCTCTCAGAGCCCAGAAGTGGTGTGTCAACCTGGTGCAGGGTGTTGAAGTGGTGTGTCAACTTGGTGCAGGGTGTTGAAGTGGTGTGTCAACTTGGTGCTGGGTGTTGAAGTGGTGTGTCAACTTGGTGCTGGGTGTTGAAGTGGTGTGTCAACTTGGTGCAGGGTGTTGAAGTGGTGTGTCAACTTGGTGCTGGGTGTTGAAGTGGTGTGTCAACTTGGTGCAGGGTGTTGAAGTGGTGTGTCAACTTGGTGCAGGGTGTTGAAGTGGTGTGTCAACTTGGTGCTGGGTGTTGAAGTGGTGTGTCAACTTGGTGCAGGGTGTTGAAGTGGTGTGTCAACTTGGTGCTGGGTGTTGAAGTGGTGTGTCAACTTGGTGCAGGGTGTTGAAGTGGTGTGTCAACTTGGTGCAGGGTGTTGAAGTGGTGTGTCAACTTGGTGCTGTGTGTTGATGTGGTGTGTCAACTTGGTGCAGGGTGTTGAAGTGGTGTGTCAACTTGGTGCTGGGTGTTGAAGTGGTGTGTCAACTTGGTGCAGGGTGTTGAAGTGGTGTGTCAACTTGGTGCAGGGTGTTGAAGTGGTGTGTCAACTTGGTGCTGGGTGTTGAAGTGGTGTGTCAACTTGGTGCAGGGTGTTGAAGTGGTGTGTCGTTCTCATGTGGTTAGCTGGCCTATCACTTGTCACAATCGTAGTCAGTTTGGACGAGGCCAGGTAATCTCAGTAGGGGATTGGCCGAACTTGCCAACCAATGGGGCTGCAGTTAGAGTTTAGTGGGCAGGATCAGACCCCAGAGCTGATGTTGTGTCCAGGGGTATGAGTGACTCTCCCCCACCCCCAGGGGGAGGTAGAGAGCTTTACAGTATGACAATAACAGAAAGCTCTGTGGTACTTCAATATCAGTAACACATTTAATTATACAATAAAACAACAACAGTAATTATACAATAAAAATATAATTTAAATAAACTGTAATTATACTATTGCAAGCAAATTAATGTATGGACTTAATTGATTATAATGTAGTATTATTACACTGATGGATACACTTTAATCTTGATGAGATGATGCAATATTTTGAACCACTTTAAATACCAATTATGTTTTTGTAACAAATTGCCTTCAAATCCTGTTTTATATTGGATCTAATGTCCGATGTTTTTTTCCTATTGAACATTCCAGTAATGTGACATCTTCCAACCCCAAACAGAACCTCTTGAGCACATGAATTCGTTTTTTGTGTGTCGTTGTGCCTATTTAAAGAATGTGTGGTCACTCAACATTTTCAACAAGACCATGATTCATTCAGGTCAGATTGTTTGCTGTATTTCTATACTTGATTACTGTAAATACTTTATTATTATCCTGTTGAAATAAAGATGATAATTGTGTCATCTATTTTGAGTAAAGCATTTCCTTGGAAATAAATTGATGATAACAAGAACTGATTTTTTCATATCACACTTACAATTTAGTCATTGTTGAGACAATTTAGGGTTGGTGTTATTTATGAGAATGATCCCAAAAATATTTCTCCATCAAAGTGTTTTGTTTTTCTGCTTTGACTCGCTTTGACTACTTTCCTTTGTAGTGAATAGTTGAGTGATGTCATGACCATTGCATTTAGTAGCATATTCTATGGAATGAGAGGAAACCGGGGCACTTCCTGTCTAAGTCATGGTCATCCCAGGCCCTCTGTGAGAAGGACCAAGGCCTATTGCTCCAGACTTGGATTGAGCAGCTGGAAAATCAGCTAACAACTCTCTCCTTTCAAACAGAGACTGTCCAAAATGTACTATTTCCATAAAATTCAACCAAACCAAGATGGAGATCAGGTTAATAATACTCTTGACTCTCTTTCTTGTTAGATCTAGGCCTGGGCTGCTATTATAGCCAAGGGACTAATTATATTTCTGTACAACTACATTGATTAATAATGTATTAAAAATAAATGTATTGAAAATAAAAACTAAAGATCTGGAACATACTATATATATTGTGGCGCAATCACACCCGAACCCAGAAATCAGCATTACACCAACGCCCACAACAGAGACAGCTGCAGGCCTCCAACAGATTCCTGAACAACCAGCTATGCAGCTACACAGCTGCCTCTTATTGGGGCACGTCTGTAGAGGTATTTAGCGGCTTTCTGCAGGGCTGGTTTTAGGCAGAAGCAACATAAGGGGCCGCCCAAATGCTAGGAAGCCCATTGCTGCTAGGGGCGTGTAATGACCACTAGCACGCATTCATCCCAAAGCAGCATCGGGTGACCCTCAGTAACACTAGTTGTGTCTCTAATATTGTGCATCTACAGTGACCTACTAATAACATTTAAACAAAACAAACATAATCACCAAATCTTAACCAGCTGTGCCCACTCTAATCACCCACATCTGATTCAGGTGACTTCAAACATATATAATTACCCTAAGGGAACTGCAACGTCCTCTTAGCCCACTGGATGCTCTCAGTGAGCCTGGAATCGTTACACAAATATTCCATAAACATTATGTTTTTATTTTCTAAAGTCAGTAAAATAATAGTCTAAAACATTTGTATTTGATTGTCTTGTGAATTTACCCCCAATAATATTCCCACCTCAACAACTCAATCCAGTGGCGCTAAATCAGTGGATTGAACTTTGTTCTCAGTTTTATCGTCTTATAACAAGCTTCTCATGGTACATGCTCTCAAATCTCCTGGAAGATGCTAGTCAGCAAATGAATGAATGAAACACTGTTCTCCTGTGGGAAAAAAGGTTGTGCTGAACACTGTGCCTTCACAAAATGCATTTGTGGCTTATAAGAAAATCCAGATAACCTTCGTTAGGACAGATTAGGGCTGTATAATGCTGGATCACAATACTAAATAAAACGTGATGTTTTTTTCTAGATATCCATTCTAAAGCATTCCTGTCTGGCACATGACAACTATTGGGCCCCCAACTGCTAAGGAAGAGGTGGCTCGAAATCTAATTTTGCCTAAGGCCCCAAAAGGATAGAGCTGGGCCTAATTACAGCGTAAATAGTTTAATATTGTACAGCATCAGGAGGGCCTTTTTAATTAGTAAATACATATTGTAAGACCACGGATGTGACAAGAACACAAATGTGACAAGGCCATGTGTGTGACAAGACCACAGATGTGACAAGACCATGTGTGTGACAAGACCATGTGTGTGACAAGACCACGGATGTGACAAGAACACAAATGTGACAAGGCCATGTGTGTGACAAGACCATGGATGTGACAAGACCATGTGTGTGACAAGACCATGGATGAGACAAGACCACAGATGTGACAAGACCATGTGTGTGACAAGACCATGTGTGTGACAAGGCCTTGGATGTGACAAGACCACAGATGTGACAAGACCACAGATGTGACAAGACCACGTATGTGACAAGGTCATGGGTGTGACTAGACCACGGATGTGACAAGACCACGGATGTGACAAGGCCATGGGTGTGACAAGGCCATGGGTGTGACAAGGCCATGGGCGTGGCAAGACCATGGATGTGACAAGACCACATATGTGACAAGGCCATGGATGTGACTAGACCACGGATGTGACAAGACCACGTACGTGACAATGCCATGGGTGTGACAAGACCACATATGTGACAAGACCACGGATGTGACAAGGCCACGGATGTGACAAGACCACGGATGTGACAAGGCCACGGATGTGACAAGACCACGGATGTGACAAGACCATGTGTGTGACAAGACCATGTGTGTGACAAGACCATGAATGTGACTAGACCATGTGTGTGACTAGACCATGGATGTGACATGACCATGGATGTGACAAGACCATGGATGTGACAAGGCCATGGATGTGACAAGGCCACGGATGTGACAAGACCATGGATGTGACAAGACCATGTGTGTGACAAGACCATGTGTGTGACAAGGCCATGGGTGTGACAAGACCATGTGTGTGAAAAGACCATGTGTGTGAAAAGACCATGTGTGTGAAAAGACTATGTGTGTGACAAGACCATGTGTGTGACAAGACCATGTGTGTGACAAGGCCATGGGTGTGACAAGACCATGTGTGTGAAAAGACCATGTGTGTGAAAAGACCATGTGTGTGAAAAGACCATGTGTGTGACAAGACCATGTGTGTGACAAGACCACGTGTGTGACAAGACCATGTGTGTGACAAGACCATGGATGTGACAAGACCACGGATGTGACAAGACCACGGATGTGACAAGACCATGTTTCGATTTTCTTTTTTTCTTTTTTGCTGTTAGTTTAGGTCTGTCAAAGATTGGCCAGTATTTTTTTTTTCTTCATTTTGGACAAATTGTGTAAAACGAAATTGTCCCCAGGAGGTCAATTACACTCAGGTAAGCTATCAATAATAATCAAGCACTTGTAATGATAAACCTGATTTCCTAAAATGTTATTCTTCTACCAATTGTGTTTTGTCATGACAATTTATCCCACCTCATAAACTCTTAGACGGGTCGTGAATTCTTTCTTATTGTCTCAGAGTTTCATACCAAGCTTATAAAGAGCCTTTCTTCTTTTGTAAACTAGCAAGTTTTGAATGCAGTCTTGTGGCCCAGCTGCCCAGCCTAACTGCCACTTCCTCTACAATTGGGAAGGGTGCACACGTACTCTCTCACATCACCCTGTGTTACTGTCAGTCTGTCTTACTTGCCCCCCCCCCTCAACCCCTCCCCAATCCTCCTCGGTTTCTGAGGGGTTTGTCATGGTTTTTCTGGCTAAATGCCTGCAGCCCTGAGGGATTTGTAAGGGCTCAAGACTCTCAACGTCCCTTCCCATGGCATCCGCTCCACTTGAGACCCTGGCCCTAAAACAGAGCTAGCTGCGTCATTAGCCTCAGTGTGACATGCAGGAGGTGGAGGGTTCAGCTAAAACTCTACACACTAGAGAAACCTCTCAGTTCCCTTCCTGGATTACAGCTGTGAACAGACCCTAGACCTTTTCCTCTCCATTCTTCTACTCCATTCCTCTGTTCACAGATCCTCCTAACGTTACATTGGGTTACATCTGCGTCTGCTGGCTGCTTCGTCCTGTTTCGTTGGGGCGATGTGCTCTATGGGTTTCGCTCGGTCATTGGGCTTTGCCCTGTTACCTTTGGCTGTGTGCTGTATTGTGGCCAATGTCCTGCTGTTTTTCCCTGGAGGACAGTTTCAACAGGAGAGACTCTCCAAGCTGATTTGGTACATGATGGGAATTGGAGGAGGAGGCGTGTTGGTGAGTAGCCAGCGATATGTCATTATGGAATAAGCCCTGACCCAGCGATATGTCATTATGGAATAAACCCTAACCCTAACCCAGCGATTTGTCATTGTGGAATAAACCCTAACCCAGCGATATGTCATTATGGAATAAACCCTAACCCTAAGCCAGCGATATGTCATTGTGGAATAAACCCTAACCCAGCGATATGTCATTGTGGAATAAACCCTAACCCAGCAATATGTCATTGTGGAATAAACCCTAACCCTAACCCAGCGATATGTCATTGTGGAATAAACCCTAACCCAGCGATATGTCATTGTGGAATAAACCCTAACCCAGCAATGTGTCATTATGGAATAAACCCTAACCCAGCAATATGTCATTGTGGAATAAACCCTAACCCCGCAATTTGTCATTATGGAATAAACCCTAACCCATCGATATGTCATTGTGGAATAAACCCTAACCCAGCGATATGTCATTATAGAATAAACCCTAACCCAGCTATATGTCATTGTGGAATAAGCCCTAACCCAGCGATATGTCATTGTGTTTTTAGTACAAATGTTACAGTGTGGTATTAGAGATGTTAAAACTGTTAATAAATGTATAAAATGCATAAAAGTAGACAAATACATCTACATTCCTGAAACTCAAATGGTAGTTTCTGCTTACTATTCAAATGGAACAATTCAGCAACATTAGAGCAGTTTCTATGTTAGTCACTAACGGTAATTAATTGTTGGGAGACCAGCTCCTAGCTGTCTTCATTACTGCCAGCTCTGACTGCATGTGTGGTTGTGGGTTTGTGTGTCGTACTCTTAGACATGTCTTACTAGAAGGCCAAACCTGAGAGAACCTTGTTGTCTGTCTCTGTAGATGTTCCTACCTGCTGGAGTGTTCATCAGCCTAGGGAAGTGTACAGGGTGTTGTTGGAATGAAAGCTTCATGGTAAGTTCTGGTGGTTTTCTCTTTTATGGTGATACTTTGGTTGTCATTTCAATTGTATATTATCTCTGTTTCAGATCAATTGATTTGAAAGAAAACGGGTTAATTACATTTCAAATGTTACATGTACATGTGAAATAAAGGCCCATCTGAACACATGCTAAGCAAATATTACTAGACTGATATAAATGGCAGGTTATGCTGAGTTAATCACACAGGAGCCATTGTATGGTAGCAGTATGGGGGTACAGTAATAAATGGCAGGTTATGCTGAGTTAATCACACAGGAGACATTGTACGGATGCAGTAATACCAGGGAGGTGACTGGCATCATATTCAGGGAATCTGAAGCATCTGAGGAGCTGTTAAGAAGCAGGTGTCTAACAGAGATCGGCTCACCCAACACACACACACACGTATATATGTGCTGATGATGTCTGTGTGAGAGATAAAATCCTGCTGTGTGTGATGCTATGGGAGGTATGTTTCAGTAGGCACCCTGCTGTGTGTGATGCTGTGGGAGGTATGTTTTACTAGACACCCTGCTGTGTGTGATGCTGTGGGAGGTACGTTTCACTAGACACCCTGCTGTGTTTGATGGTTATGGGAGGTATGTTTCACTAGACACCCTGCTGTGTGTGATGGCTGTTGTGCCCCTGACTAGCTGCTGCATAGTGTGCCCATGAAGGGGCTCATAACTGGACCTTGGAGCAGTGGACGAATGATGACTTGTCCGATGAGTCCCATTTTCT
Organism: Dallia pectoralis; assembly: GCA_029465975.1. Taxonomy (NCBI): domain Eukaryota; kingdom Metazoa; phylum Chordata; class Actinopteri; order Esociformes; family Umbridae; genus Dallia; species Dallia pectoralis. The sequence goes on along the minus strand of CM055761.1, from coordinate 9,112,510 downwards.
TTTTTATCACATTTATCACAGCTGTGTACGTGTGTGCCATTTACCCAGAGAAGTGATGTCACCAGGGTAAAGTGAAGGAAGATGACACAGTAGGCTGGTGTGTGGTGGTGGTAGCAGGTGTCACAGTAGGCTGGTGTGTGGTGGTGGTAGCAGGTGACACAGTAGCTGGTGTTTGGTGGTGGTAGCAAGTGACACAGTAGGCTGGTGTGTGGTGGTGGTAGCAGCTGTCACAGTAGGCTGGTGTTGGGTGGTGGTAGCAGGTGACACAGTAGGCTGGTGTGTGGTGGTGGTAGCAGGTGACACAGTAGGCTGGTGGTGGTAGCAGGTGACCCAGTAGGCTGGTGTGTGGTGGTGGTAGCAGGTGACACAGTAGGCTGGTGTGTGGTGGTGGTAGCAGGTGTCACAGTAGGCAGGTGTGTGGTGGTGGTAGCAGGTGTCCCAGTAGGCTGGTATGTGGTGGTGGTAGCAGGAGTCACATATACTTGTGTGTGGTGGTGGTAGCAGGTGTCACAGTAGGCAGGTGTGTGGTGGTGGTAGTAATGTACAGTGTGTGTATTCTAGATATGTAGGTAGTAATGTACAGTGTGTGTATTCTAGATATGTAGGTAGTAATGTACAGTGTGTGTATTCTAGATATGTAGGTAGTAATGTACATTGTGTGTATTCTAGATGTGTGGTTAGTAATGTACATTGTGTGTATTCTAGATGTGTGTGTAATAATGTACATTGTGTGTATTCAAGATGTGTGTAGTAATGTACAGTGTGTGTATTCTAGATGTGTGTGTAGTAATGTACAGTGTGTGTATTCTAGATGTGTGTGTAGTAATGTACAGTGTGTTTGTTCTAGATGTGTGTGTAGTAATGTACAGTGTGTGTATTCTAGATGTGTGTGTAGTAATGTACAGTGTGTTTGTTCTAGTTGTATGGGTAGTAATGTACAGTGTGTTTATTCTAGATGTGTGTGTAGTAATGTACAGTGTGTTTGTTCTAGATGTGTGTGTAGTAATGTACAGTGTGTGTATTCTAGATGTGTGTGTAGTAATGTACAGTGTGTTTGTTCTAGTTGTATGGGTAGTAATGTACAGTGTGTTTATTCTAGATGTGTGTGTAGTAATGTACAGTGTGTTTGTTCTAGATGTGTGTGTAGTAATGTACAGTGTGTGTATTCTAGATGTGTGTGTAGTAATGTACAGTGTGTGTATTCTAGATGTGTGTGTAGTAATGTACAGTGTGTGTATTCTAGATGTGTGTGTAGTAATGTACAGTGTGTGTATTCTAGATGTGTGGGTCCGTAATGGCAGCTCTAGTTGGACTGGCCGGTTCGGGATTCTGTTTCATCATCTCAGCCATGGCCATGTTGGAAGGACCTCAATGCTTTACAGATATGGGATGGAATTATCCTTTTGCCGAGAAGAGAGGAAGGTGAGTTTCACCCCTTACCTCATAGAGATACAGATCTATTAATCTATGAAATAAGGAAATAATCTATGATGGTTCCCTATCAGGGAACTTCGAGCTGCGTGAAAACGCTGTGGGAACGCTCTGCGTGAGTGTGTCATGAAGTACAGATGGGTGACGTCGCAACCAGGAAATCATAAAGCACCCCTAAACACAAGCACATTCAACTTTTGTAGATTCAGCAAGTGCGTTGTGTGATAGTCCTTGCGGCTTCGGTCGTTAGTTTTGCTAGGCAGGTATTAACGTAATTATGAAAGCCAGTAAGCAGCGTTATAGGAAGTGTGTTTTTCCCGGCACCCGGTGGGGATACACATCAACTAAGCGTTGTTTGTTTGGGAGTGCTACATGCCCCGTTAGCTCTCGTGGGGGCTAGCTGTACGCTTTGTGAGCGTCTACCATTGCGGACACTCTGCGCTCTCGCCGGTCGCTCTTTAAAGAGAGCGGTTCAGTTCGCGCTCTCCGCGGCTCAGGTCCTGCTTCTGTTGAGGCAGAGCGGCAGTTGTCTTCGTGGGGATTGCAGATGGATCTAACAGAGGGGGCTTTTTCCTACTAGTTCCAATGCCTCAGTCCGGGATTGGGAACCAAGCGCTGCGGGTCCTTCCACCCAAGATGAGGCACCATTACCTCAACTATCCGGTTCTGAGGAGCGGGATGTTGAGAACATTGACGCGGAGACTGGGGTTGCATCATTTCAGTCGCCCGCGGGCAAGGAGCTATTGGAGGTGCTCGCCCGAGCTGTTGAAAAGCTCAATATTGAGTGGCCGGATGACAGGCAGGAGTTTGCTTCAACTTGAATTCGAACATTGCCGATGCTAAAATGTACGTTACGGGACGATGCCTAAAGCGGAGGAGATTCTGGCGAGCCATCTATCTCCTGTGACACCGGCATTGCCCACCAGGCCCTTGAGAAATACTGTGGCACTGGTGTGCAAAGCGTTTTCGGCGGCGGGGCAAGCGGCTTCATGCCTGCATACCATTGCGATAGTGTAGGCATATCAGGCAGAGCTGCTAAGAGACGTGGCTGAGGGGGACGAGTTAAATCCTGACGTCGTTAGAGAGCTTCGTCAGGCAGGGGATTTGTCTCTTTGTGCCACTAAGGAGACGGCCAAATCAGTGGGCCATTCTATGGCAGCCCTGGCGGCTACGGAGAGACATCTGTAGCTGAGTCTCTCTAACATGAGAAAGAGAAATCCTTTCTCCTGGATGCGCTGATGTCTTCTTCAGGCCCCTTTGGGAACGCAATAGACCTAGTCATTGAGAGGTTCCACGAGGAAAAGAGAGAAAAGTTCCATAAGTTCCTTCCCCGTCGAGGTCACGTCTCTGGGGCTGCCGGACAGGGGCAGCCCCTGCTGTCGACTAGCACGGCACATCGGGCACAGCAGAAGCAGAGTGTCGCATCTCATGCTCCTCCTCACCGGGGAGACTGGATCGAGACGCAACGCTCTCAGGCAAAGTCTTCTAGTGGTAGGGCTGACCCGAGGACAGTCGTTACCGCCAGGAAGGCTTCATCTAAGAGACCCTGACGCCAGTGCCGTCGGGGTGCGGAGGGTGGTCCCCACCAGGCGAGGCAGGAGTTCACCTCAGTATACGGTGCCCTTTTTCTCTTGGTGCCCTTAGGGGCCCATGCTACCGGCCTGTCCTAAGGGGCGCTCGCCCCCTCTAAGGAGGGGTCCGAAACTGTCAGACCAGTGTTCCCCTGCCGGTGTGCCATTACAGGGCACTGTGTCTGTATTTCCAAGTATTCCAGAGGCCAGCCTCGAGCGGCTGGTACCCTTAATAGAGTTTTTGGCAAAGTGGGAAACCCTCCCAAATATATCTCAATGGGTCCTGCAGACAATCGAGAAAGGTTATGCCATCCAATTCAGGGCTGGTCCGCCTCGGTTCGGAGGGGTCCTGCCGACAGTGGTGGGCCTCGAGTAGGCTCTTTTAATGGAACGTGCAGACTCTGCGAAAGGGGGCTATAGAACGGGTTCTTCCGCCCAGCAGGGAATCGGGCTATTACAGCCGGTATTTCGTAGTTCCAAAGAAGGATAGGTGGTTACGTCCCATTCTAGATCTTCGCCTGTTGAATTGTGCAGTGGCGAAGCTCAGCTTCAAGATGCTCACTCTCTAACAGATCGTATCACAAATCAGATCCGAGGACTGGTTATCACGATAGATCTAAAAGACGCTTACTTCCATGTGTCTATCCTTCCACAACACAGGAAGTTCCTGAAGTTCACTTTCGGAGGCGAAGCGTACCAATATCGGGTTTTTTGGCTCTCTCCCCCCAAACGTTTACAAAATGTGTGGATGCTGCTCTGGCACCGTTGCGACTCCAGGGCATCCGCATTTTGAATTATATCCACGATTGGTTGGTTATAGCTCCTTCGGAGCTTCAGGTGGCTCGACATCGAGATGTTGTACTCGCCCACATCAAACAACTGGGGTTGAGACTCAATGCCGGGAAAAGTGTGCTATCCCCGTTGCAGAGGACCACTTTTCTGGGCGTAATCTGGGATTCGACCACGACGCGGGCACGTTTGTCCCCTGCTCGTGTGGCTGCGATCCTCACAGCTGTCAAACAGGCCAAGCTAGGTCAGTCACTCACTGTGAAACAGTTTCAGAGACTGTTAGGTCTGATTGCAGCAGTGTCCAACGTGATACCTTGCGGCCTGTTGTACATGAGACCGTTGCAGTGGTGGCTCAGAGCCAAGGGGTTCTCCCTGAGGTGAAACCAGCTCCGCTTGATCAGGGTCACAAGACGTTGTCTGCGCGCCCTGGCGATGTGGAAAGAGCCTTGGTTCTTATCCCAAGGGCCCGTGCTGGGAGCGCCTTGTCGTCGTGTGATGCTGACGACGGATGCCTCCCTCATAGGCTGAGGGGCGATCATGAGTGGTCGCCCAGCTCGGGGATGTGGCAAGACCAGCATCTTTCTTGGCACATAAATTGTTTAGAAATGTTGGCAGTGTTTCAGGCCCTGAAACACTTCCTCCCAGACCTGATGGGCCATGATGTTCTTGTCTGGTCAGACAACACATCGGTGGTTTCCTACAACAATCATCAGGGCGGTCTGCGCTCACGCCCGCTATACAAGCAGGCTCACCAGATCCTTCTGTGGTCCCAAGGGAAGCTCCGTTCTTTGAGAGCGATTTATATCCCAGGGTACCTAAATCAGGGGGCAGACATCCTGTCGAGGCAGGGGCCGAGGCCCAGGGATTGGAGACTCCATCCCGAGGTGGTGGTGCTCTTTTGGAAACATTTTGGTCGTGCCGAGGTAGACCTATTTGCGTCCAGAGAGAAATCACACTGTCCACTGTGGTTCTCACTAACTCATCCAGCCCCGCTAGGGGTGAAGGGTATTGGCGTTTCCACAGCGTTTTCACACAGCTCGAAGTTCCCTGTTAAGGAACGTCTCTGGTTACGTATGTAACCTTAGTTCCCTGAAGGGAACGAGACGCTGCGTGTCCCGGCATGCCCGAGGCGCTTGCTTCAGCTTGTCAGAAGCTGAATAGGCTTGTGTTTAGGGGTGCTTTATGGTTTCCTGATTGCGACGTCACCCGTCTGTGACGTTCCGTCTCGCCATTGGGCTGATTACACACGTACTTCACGACGCACTCACGCAGAGCGTTCTCACAGCTTTTTTTCACGCAGCATCTTGTTCCCTTCAGGGAACAAAGGTTACATACGTAACCAGAGACGTTCCTTCTTCTTTTAGCAGGTCCTCACTTATACAATACGCTTCAAATGACTTCAGGTTCAGTTAAGGTTTCAAGGCTGAAATTGGGCTACAGTAAATTTAGACATAAGGGTTAGAAATAAGTGGTATGTTATTGGAGTTAAGGTTATGCTTAGATTTAGGGTCGCCACCGCTCATTGCATGTATGGCCAACTAAGTAAAGGTGAGGAAAACAAGGTATTAGAATAACATGAAGTCCTAAAAAGCAATGATGGTGTTTGTGTGTGTCGTGAAATGAAGCTCTGTCAAGTGATTCACAATATCCTAATATTTATTAACATTTATATGTAATAAATAGATAATATGCAACCTAACTGTCCCACTCTGTATTCGTTCACAGCTATATGTTTGACAAGCAGTCGTGGTCATCCTGATATTTATTAACATTTATATAGCGTGTAATAAATAGGCAATATGCAACCTAACTGTCCCACTCGGTTTTTGTTCACAGCTATCTGTTTGACAAGCAGTCGTGGTCAACCTGCCTGCAGCCTGCTAACATTGTAGAGTGGAATGTGACTCTTCTCTCCATCCTACTGGGTCTCAGTGTCCTGGAGTTCATCATCTGTGTCCTACAGGTCATCAACGGGCTGGTGACAGCTGTCTGCAGACCCTGCTGCTACAAGCAGGACTACACCCTGAATGCCTGAAAACACACGTAGATGACAAACTTACACAGAAACACATAGATCATAGAAATGCAAGTAGATACAGAGACACACAGATACAACATGTGGTAAATACTGACACACAGTATAGCTGATGTATGTATCATTTTAGATATACTTGCTTTTATATGATATGACACATACACATCATGTGTGTGTTAACCACCAGGGGGTCAATATGCTTCTATATGATATGACACATACACATGTTTACCACCAGGGGGTCACTATGCTTCTATATGATATGACACATGTTAACCACCAGGGGTCACTTTGCTTCTATATGATATGACACATACACATGTTAACCACCAGAGGTCACTATGCTTCTATATGATATGACACATATTAACCACCAGGGGTCACTATTCTTCTATATGATATGACACATGTTAACCATCAGGGGTCACTATTCTTCTAAATGATATGACACATACACATCCTGTGTGTGTTAGCAAGTGAACATAAGATCTACACGGATGTGTCTCACTAGTGTCATGTGGCTTCATCTCATCCCACGACAGCATGTTCATTTGGTTACCTTTCAAAGCGCTGTATTAAAACACACTGAATGAAAGCCTGTATTATATACACTGATTTTCCTATGTTCAATGTTTTGTTTTTTCATTTTGCTAAAGCATAAAGGTCTTTTTTATGATTTTTTTTGGTTTGCATTGCTGTTTTAATTTTCATAAAATTGTATTGTAAATTATTGAATCATTGTCTTGCAGATGCTAGAAGCTAAGATGTTATGGTAATTTTTTTAGTGCATTTGTCATATTTCTATATACATATGTTCATGCTGCCTTAAATACATTTTTTTTTCAGTTTTAATTTTTAAGATTCATCCAGTTTTTTTGTTGTACCCTCAACTTTTATAGTACCCACCACACACACTACATGTGTCTAAACTGTGTACTTGATACTTACTAAAGTGCTCTTACGGGTATAAGCAATATATCTGAACATCCACCTTGTCCAAGTGTGTGAGACAGAGCTATTACACTATACTGACCTTAGCAATCAACATTTTCTCTGAAATAATGTATTTTGTAGTTATGTTTATTTTTTCACTTCAAATGGATTAAGCTTTGTTAATAATGTAAAAAATCACAAAAATGAATTAAAATGAATTGACTTAACCTATGTAAGTACAGTGCATTCAGTATAAAGACCCATTCACTTTTTTACTTTTCAGACTGTTTTCGAAAACTGAGTTAAACATGTTCAAATTCAGATGCAATTCGTGCCATAATTGTGGGTAACAAATATTGTAAAAAAGTTTAGACAAATTCATTGAACATTTTAAATGTAAAATATTTGTATTTACCTATGACTGTGGAAAAAAATAACTGAATCCATTTTATAATTTGGCTGTATTTTGAATCTGGAAACTGAAGGGTCCTGAATCTTCTCCAAATGCGGTATACAGCTGGATGTTTCAATATCTGTCTGATCACATGCTCTCTGTTAAAAACCTGCAATTTACAGCAACCATGTCAATTACATTAATTACAATAGCTATCTGTGTCAACTCTTTTTCCAGCCTTACATTCGTCTTTGAGCAGCATTATTAGCGAGTTAGACGGTTGATATCAAATACAGCAGCCCAGCAATCTTCTCCAAATATACACACAGTGTGACCATTTTGAAGATACAGGGGGTGGACCATTGTTTTAAATGGGGAATGTAGACATGCTTTGAGTTGCTACAAATCATTTCAATTTTAACTCCAAACAAACAAAGCATTGACTTACATGTGGACATCCAAAAATTTATTATTAACATATTGGAGAACTAAAACATTTCTATGTCACATTGGTCGTTAATCCTGGTGCCTTATACTGACACAATCTGGCCAAAATGTATTACTACACTTTATAACAGTGAAAAACATTCAGATACAACCTTTGGTAAATATATTACTACACTTAATCTCAGTGAAAGACACTCAGATACAACCTTTGGTAAATATATTACTACACTTAATATCAGTGAAAGACACTCAGATACAACCTTTGGTAAATATATTACTAAACTATATAACAGTGAAATACACTCAGATATAACCTTTGGTAAATATATGACTACACGTTATAACAGTGAAATACACTCAGATACAACCTCTGGCAAATATATTACTACACTGTATAACAGTAAAATACATTCAGATACAACCTTTGGTAAATATTATACTACACTTTATATCAGTAAAAAAATTCTCAGATACATCCTTTGGTCAAAAGAAAATGTAAGTATTTGTTAAAAGGGTATGATTAAGCTAACCAACCAAGCAGTGTCACATGAACAGGATTAAACATTTAGCTAATCTGTGTTTCTCTTATTGTCAGCAACGCTGTATAATTTGCATTGTTCAGAAACATGCCATTCCATTTCCATAAAAAATGTTTCGTTCGTTATTGTAACGTGTGGTGTTTGTTGGGTACTGCACCGTCTGGTTTCGGGTGTTCCACTTCCTGGTTTCTAGTTCACAGCTGGGTGTAATGTTGTCATTAGTACGGGCTATAAAGGTTTTCTAGGAAGTCACCTCGGTGCTTATCATTGTTTGTTACATGTCACGTAATTATATTAGAGGTGAGTGGTTGTATCGATGTTGCTATTGTGGTTTTGGGATATATTATTATAAGACGCTATATGCGCACTTTTATTTCATTAGCCCAGTTAGCACTTTTTTGCCGGTCTCGGTTTGTTTGACGTTGTTGTATTTAATAAACCTGTCTGAACGGATTATTCGGCTCGGCAAATGGCTTCCTCCTGCACTACACCCTACAACCGTGACAGAATGCGAAGCCAACAAGATAGCCAGCGGAGCCTGATGGTGAGTGGATTCCTCGGGGGGGCAAGCTATAGCGCCCCGAAGGATGAAGCTCACCGTCGCACCACGGAGCAGTGGGACTGGCTTAAGCCGGAGACGCCCGAAGAGGAGTATAGGCGCCTCCGTGCTTACTTCGGGTATGAGCCACCTATGCAGCTATCAGGGCTGATTACATCGGGTCCGCGGTCCTTCCCGGAGGAAGGCAAGAGGGCACCCCGACAGCGTCCCAAGAAGGTTTTTGGGGGGGAGCTAAGGAGGTGTTCCGGGAGGACCGCGGAGAGAACACCCACGGTCCTGGTGCTGCAGGAACGGTCACCCACTGCTCCGGGGCTGCAGACAGGGGGAGGAAAACCCCTGGAGCTACAGCCACTACCCCCGCCGTGGGAAGACCCTTTTCTGCCACCGACGTCAGGGACAGAAAAACCCCCGGAGGGGTTGGATGAACAGCCCACGGCTGTTATTAGGACGTGGTGGAGGACATGGCTGGACTTCCAGGAGCCTGCGCCCGAGATGGTCGCCACCACGCCTGCGCCCAAGATGGCTGCCGTCGTCCCGCCAGCGCCCAAGATGGCTGCCACCGTCACGCCAGCGTCCACGATGGCTCCCGCCGTCCCGCCAGCGCTCAAGATGGCTGTTGCCGCCACGCCAGCGCTCAAGATGGTTGCCGTCGTCCCGCCAGCGCTCAAGATGGCTGCCGCATCGCCGCCCACAATGGCTGCCGCATCGCCGCCCACAATGGCTGCCGCATCACCGCCCACAATGGCTGCCGCATCACCGCCCACAATGGCTGCCGCATCGCCGCCCACAATGGCTGCCGCATCGCCGCCCACAATGGCTGCCGCATCGCCGCCCACAATGGCTGCCGCATCGCCGCCCACAATGGCTGCCGCATCGCCGCCCACAATGGCTGCCGCATCGTGGCACGAAGGCCGTGCCACGACGACGCCCACGATGGCCGCCGCCACGACTACGCCCACGATGGCCGCCGCCACGACGACGCTCACGATGGCCGCCGCCACGACGACGCTCACGATGGCCGCCGCCACGACGACGCTCACGATGGCCGCCGCCACGACGCGCTCACGATGGCCGCCGCCACGACGACGCTCACGATGGCCGCCGCCACGACGACGCTCACGATGGCCGCCGCCACGACTACGCTCACGATGGCCGCCGCCACGACGACGCTCACGATGGCCTCCGCCACGACGACGCTCACGATGGCCGCCGCCACGACGACGCTCACGATGGCCGCCGCCACGACGACGCTCACGATGGCCGCCGCCACGACTAGGCTCACGATGGCCGCCGCCACGACTAGGCTCACGATGGCCGCCGCCACGACTACGCTCACGATGGCCGCCGCCACGACTACGCTCACGATGGCCGCCGCCACGACTACGCTCACGATGGCCGCCGCCACGACTACGCTCACGATGGCCGCCGCCACGACTACGCTCACGATGGCCGCCGCCACGACTACGCTCACGATGGCCGCCGCCACGACTACGCTCACGATGGCCGCCGCCACGATTACGCTCACGATGGCCTCCGCCACGTCGCCAACGATGGCCTCCGCCACGTCGCCCACGATGGCCTCCGCCACGTCGCCCACGATGGGCTCCGCCACGTCGCCCACGATGGCCTCCGCCACGTCGCCCACGATGGCCTCCGCCCCGTCGCCCACGATGGCCTCCGCCACGTCGCCCACGATGGCCTCCGCCACGTCGCCCACGATGGCCTCCGCCACGTCGCCCACGATGGCCTCCGCCACGTCGTCAACGATGGCCTCCGCCACGTCGCCAACGATGGCCTCCGCCACGTCGCCCACGATGGCCGCCGCCACGACGCACCCTCAGCCGCTCAAACTGGCGGACTCTCAGCCGCTCGAGATGGCGGTCGGCTACCGTGGCCTATTCAGGTCTGGACCGGTGGTCCTGGACTGACCCTTTGGGGTTGACTGTGGGTCTTCTCCTGTTGCTCCCTTGTGTTCTTTGATGTTAGTTTGGCTATCTGGGAGCTAGCCGTTAAATGGGGGGTACTGTAACGTGTGGTGTTTGTTGGGTACTGCACCGTCTGGTTTCGGGTGTTCCACTTCCTGGTTTCTAGTTCACAGCTGGGTCTAATGTTGTCATTAGTTCGGGCTATAAAGGTTTTCTAGGAAGTCACCTCGGTGCTTATCATTATTTATTATATGTCACGGGACTACAGAGGTGAGTTAGTGCTGGTATAGATTGCTATAGGTATATTGTACGGATTATTATAAGACGCGATACGCGCACTTTTGTTTCCTTTATACCCAGTTAGCTGTTGTCGCCGTTTACGGTTTGTTTTATGTTGGGAAACTTCAATAAAACCTTTGAAACGGATTACCACGACTCTGCATATGGCTCCCACCGCACTACGCCGATCTGTTCATGACAGTTATGATAAAGAGTTAAAACATCTTAAAATTGTATCACAAGCAATTATCTCAAGAGGTTTTTAGTATATGTTAATTATAATTGTTTAAATTCCAGGAGTTTTTCTGAAATACCACAATAACTGAAGTTAAAGTGCAATGTGTCTGCTTTAATTTGATCCATATTGGTTGAACCATATAAAAATGGCAGCAGATTCGGGACATTTTGTAACTAGCGTCAGAAGTATGTTGCCCCATTATGTTATTCCCTCATTTACTAGAAAATCTTTTAGCATGTGTTCAGATCCCGTCAATGTTGACGCCTTGTGTGAAGAAATTCTGGAGTTCCCAAAGGCTGCTATCATGTTAACATGGGCCATGTTGATTTCTGCTGTTTGTCAATCTTATGTAAATAGTGTCTGTTTACCAGTGGTTGACTAAAGCTGCACATTGTCCTACAATATGATTGGCTGTTGGTGTCTGAAATAAAGATCCTTTGTGGTTATGGTAACAAAGGGTTCAATCATGTAGGCCTACAAAGTGGCCTGTGTGTGTTTCCAGGGATTTTCATGTGATCTGGTTAGAAAAGCACAGTTCTCCTCATAGTACCAAAGTATTACACCATACACATAAAGTTGATTCATTCTAGAAGATCTGTGGCCATAAAGCTAATCAGATGTGTGTTTGGTTTGCCAGAAGATTGTCTGGGTTATATCATAATTTTACTGCTTTGTTACAATTATGGTTTTATTGAGACATATACATTTTTTTTGTAAATGTCTTCGTAGCCAGGGATTTTATTTGTAATACTACTGTAAAAACAGTGTACATTTGTAACTTTATATTTTCCATTTATAAACTGTTAATATCAAAGTATTGTGTTTTATGTTTCAAAACAGAATTGAGAATTGATTCACCTTGAGGCCTGGCTGTTGTGGCTAATCTCGTTTATATTTAAATATATAGAACTTAGAAATTTAAGAGGAATTTTTCCCAACTTGTGAAAATATGTTTTTTCAAGATTTTCCATAGAGTTCATTGTGTGAAAAATAATCATTTAGTGTCTCGTTCCATCACAACTATCAACACACTCTTTCTGTAGAAAGGAAATTGCTAGCTGCTGTGTCAAATTTCACCAATTTACAAGACTTTGCACTAAAAGAATTGTCAAACACTTAGCTATTGTTAGCTAATGACTAAAGGTTAGCGTCACGGTTTCTGTGACAGCGGCGCACTCTGCTGGCTAGCAGGCAAAGGCGCCGGTTTCCATCCGTTTACCACAGGTTTCATTACAACCATGAACACACCCCAGACTGTCTTGTTCTAGTCATTCACACCAGGTTCAAATCAGTCATCAGTAAGTGTGTATAATTGTATATCTTAATCCTCTGCATTTCCTGTTTGTGAGTCATTGTTAAATGTCAGTGCCCGGTTGCATAAAGCAACTTAAGTGTAATTTTCCCTTTAGTTTGCCCTTATGTTTCCCTTAAATCTAAGAGTGTTGCAGAAAAAAACCCTTAAGTGTGACTTAAGGGTTTCTTTAAGTGAAACGTCATAAACACTTAGAATTTCCCTTAAACGCTGTTTTTTCACTTAAATAATCCCTTAAAAACCGTTAAGTGTTGCATAAAGCTCCTTAACTGTCAAGTACGGTGTAAGGTTAGGAAAACTTTCCCTTAAAATAGTTTGTGAACACAAAATGAGAAAACATGGCTGAGTTTATGGATCTTGTTCAATATATAGATATCATATACCAAGGCGAGTTTTTCGCGATAGGGAGAACCCTCTGGACTATCTTAGCGATGAACAACTTCTTCGAGAATATCGCTTTGATCGCGACGGAATTTATGAAATTGCTAACAAACTGGAAGGCGACCTTGACCATGTTACACAGCGCAACCACTCACTACCCTCTGTGTTACAGTTGCTTATAGCACTTCGGTTCTTTGCAACTGGGAGTTTGCAGTCTGTGGTGGGAGATGTTTTCCACGTTCATAAATATGATAACATGTATATATATGTCTAGCAGTTGCAATTTAAATTAATGTAATTTATAGTGCTATTTAGTATTAATGTTATTAATTAGTCATCACCGAATCTCCTCCCTTCCTGCACACCTTGTTCAGTCTCGTCATCACTACACCTGGTGTCCATTATCTCATTAGAGGTCTATATAAGCTCCCTGTGTGTTGGTTGTCTTTGTGTGGAATTTATACGTTAAGTGTTGCCTGTTTGCGCCCGAGTCTCATTGAGAGCTCGGGTATATTTACAACTCCAAGTGAGGAGTGTTATTTGAGTTTGTGCGACGCACCTGCTATTTGCCTTCGGGTTTAATTCAAGTCCTATACGGGTTGGTCCGTGGGCTAAATAAAGAGACTTAGTGAAACGTTTTCCGTGAGTACGTCTGGATCCATCCTTCCGCCTACCGACACCTTGACTGTACTGCTGACGCTCTGTCGGCGTTGAAGCTGTTTTGATTGCTGTACAGGTCTAATGCACGCGAAAAACCAAGGAATACCAATCAAAATTAGTATTTATACAAATAAAAAATATATATTTTATTACGCCTCTCGTGATCTTTATATCGTTTATTCTAAGCAGTGATAGGCTACGTTTTATTTAATTTAAGACAATGTTCTCTCACTACCAGTTTTGTTGGGCTCCCTCTTAGGAAGGCTTATTTCTTTTTTTGCCACCACAGCGACGTTTTCATATTTTTTTTATTACCTCTGAAACCGTCCTCTTTACGTCTAAATTCCGTGCGTTGATTTTTTTTCTGTTATTTCCTCCCACTGTTTTTGTTTTTTGGCAGCAGTTATAACGGGATTACATTTGCTTCTCAAAATACCTTTTCTTTTCCCATATTCAAAAAGAAGAATACACTTATCATCCTCTGTCCAATTTGGCTTTCTTTTTGTTGTTTTCCTTATCCATTTCTTTATCTAACGGTACTGACCATTGTCTAGAGTTAATGTGTACAGTAGCGTCTAGCGTTTCTATGGAAACAATAGATATTTATAATGGCAAACCTGGATTCGCTGTCGTGAAACGCTTAACGGTTTCACTTACCTAAGAGAACTGTTTAATGGATTATATGCAACACACTTAAATCATTCCATTAGGTAAGGGAAAACCGCCCCTTAAGTATCATACTTAAGGGAAAATTTTAAGTTGCTTTATGCAACCGGGCCCAGTCCTTCATGTCGATTAGTGTTCGGTTTAACTGTTTTATCTTTAGTTACCGCGAACTTTGATTTCAGTTACTGTTTATATGTTGTTTATTTTATTTTATGAAAAACCATGGCACGTGATAATTCCTGTGCCTGGTTCCTACACCACTTCACCTAAGGATTGGGACAGTTAGAGTACATACTACCAAGGGGCTCCGAAAATCTTATTAATGCATAAATATGTTTTAAATTCTAAAACTCCAGAAGTTATTAAATGTTTCATGGTTGCTCGATATAAAAAAATAATGTGCATTCTTGGTAAAACATTTGAAATAAATGCTAGCTAAGGGCTGGGTTAGTCACATTTCTTCATTTTCTAGGTGAGATAAATCCAATAATAATATAATTTATCAGTTTAGTGACAAATTTTTACCTTTACCAAGGGACCAAAATCAGTTTAAACCTTGAACTCTAAATTTTGCAGCATTTTCTGCAATTATATTCATTCACCCAAAACTTAACAAAACTTAAAAATAGGTGAACGTTAATGCTGTAACGGTCCCAGAGGCCTGTACTACGAAGCAAGATTTGTGGTTAGCGAGGTAACTTCAGGTTCAACCCTGGGTTTTCGAGATCACAACGTCTGTTACCCTCTTAGCGCGTTACATCGCCATGGTAACTTATGCTGCGAACCTAACCTGCTCCGGAGCAGGTTTTAGTCGAGATAACAGATTAACGCGAATTAAAGCACCGCCTACTGACCAATCAATTCTCAATTGAATATGTCGTTACCATTCATTGAAGATCCCGTTCGGTGGACGAATAGTGGGAGGTTCACTTAAAGGAGCAAGGATATTCAGAGACAGAAAACCTGTTTACTTTTCCAGATGACTATCTTTATAAATTATATATATAGGTTCTCAGCGGAGGGACTGACGTATCTTAGTCAGCTAATTGAGCCGTATGTTGCCATTGCGAATGTAAATTAAATGCAGCTTAATGAATGGGCAGTGATAGTAATGAGTCTGTAACTCACGCATTCATGCAGTCGGCAATCTTTTGCCAGATTTCCTATATTTTTTTGGCAGCAGCAACTGTGTTACTTTTCGCCAGTATGACCGTTTAAATTGTTAATGTTTTTATTATAATTCTTTGCTCGTCTTGCGTGAAATAAGACACTACACTTGTACATGTCTGCGATTGGTGGTATGGCGCAAACTCCGCCCATTTTATGTGAACGCGCACGTAGTTAGATTGGGAAATCCTGGGTTGATTGAACAAATCAATAACCACCGTCGTGACATCTCTTACCCTAGATCGCAAGTGTCAGTGAAAGTGAAGCCAGATAATGAAAAGTAATCCAGGGCATGTCGAACTTGCTTCGTAGTATAGGCCTCTGGCTGTCTATTTTTTGTTTTGGTCTTTTGTTGTGCCACATCCCCTTATTTGGTCCTTCTATCCTGTCTTCTCTCAGTCTATCTGTTCTACCATGCTTATCTGTGTTTGCCCTCACCTGTGTTTGCCCTCACCTGTGTTTGCCCTCACCTGTGTTTGCCCTCTCCTGTGTTTGCCCTCACCTGTGTTTGCCCTCACCTGTGTTTGCCCTCACCTGTGTTTGCCCTCACCTGTGTCTTGTTCCCTTGTTAACTGGTGTATTTCGTTTTGTCCTTTTCTCCCGGTTGGTCATTGTTTTATGTCAGCGTTTGTTGGTTTTTGTATCTCATGTTTATTTACAACTCTGTTAATTAATGGTAGTCCTATCTGATCCAAAATGTCTGTCAGCTCTTCTTGCAAACAAAGTTAGAAGGCAATATAGGGCAATATCTGATTATAGCAAAAACATCATAAGTTAGAAGGCAATATAGGGCAATATCTGATTATAGCAAAAACATCATAAGTTAGAAGGCAATATAGGGCAATATCTGATTATAGCAAACACATCATAAGTTAGAAGGCAATATAGGGCAATATCTGATTATAGCAAACACATCAGACGTCTGAGATGTGCATTCCCTTCACCAAACTAACTGCTGCCCCTCAAATTCATTTTGATTGGGAATGTGATTCTGGATAATCTGTCTAAGACCATGAGATCAGTTTTTAAACATTGCACTTTCGGAGTAGCTTGGCAATTTCAATGGGCTGATCATGTGTCTGGAGTTCACCTTTAACTGACATCTTGGGCTAGGTTGACTATTTCACATCTGAGCGTGGAACTCATATGAAGCTGTATTACATTAATCAAGCAGGTGATGCCCAAGAAATCTTTATGTCCAATTATGTGATTGGTCTTAGTTAATCCAACATTGGGTTCATGTTGTGTCTTGCGTGCATACTTGTTAACGTTTCTTACCTATTCTTCTATATATGGAGCTGCAAAATAAGGCAGGTTGCTGTCACACTCAGGTCTTATATCCATGTTCCAATCAATCTAAATCTGATTTGGTACCAGTTGTGGTACCATTAGAACTAGTGGCTGCTTGTGTGATGCATGCAAACATATTTCCATTGAGTTATCCAGTATAACGTGGTACACACCTTTCTGAACTTGTTCCTTCATTGACCATGTTCTCCTCACACTTGCTTCTCCCATGTAGTGCCACTAAGACAGAATGTGACTGAAATAGAAGTACTTGCTGTACAACCAGAACATATTGAGTAAAGTGAAGTCACCTGGAATATTTGACTGTTTAGTTGTCTAAATAAAATACATTCTTTGGGATAGACTAAACTACATTTGCCTGACTGCTCAGTGGGCTCAGCTGAGGCAATATAGGGTACTGACAAGATTCCCTTCGATCCACCACTCTGGACCTGTTGTGTCACCCTTGTGTGTATTTGTACTTGGGTGTTTGTCTGACTCAAATTGAGGTCACACTGTCCGTCTGTGATTGGCTGTCTGAACCATCATCCCAGTAGCTATAAAGGATCTGTGTCTGTCCAAAAGTCATCCGACTGATGTGGAGGCAAAATGTGGAGCTCTTTTGCAAGCCTGTTTCTTCTACTAGGCAGTGTGACCACTGTGTCTTGTATCTCACGGGATTATTACATCGCTATTAAGGAGATTACGTGGGATTATGCTCCCACTGGGAGAAACGTCATCCTCAACAAACCGCTAAAGGAGGATGAGTGAGTCATTTAGTACAAGAGTAATATTAATGTCATTTAGAAAAGATAGGAATCTATTATATGTGTTTGAGTAATTACATGAACAGAGTATTGCCTGGGTAATATAATATATTGTCTATGAGGGAGAACTGGCTGTGCGTCAAAAGAAATATACACTGCCCTCTGCAATTATTTGCATCAATGGTATAAAATGAGTAAAATATCATAAAATAAATGTTCCATTTGATCGTACTCTTAAAATGTGAGAGTGATCAAAGCTGTGTTCCAGGTTAATGTTTTTACAATAATAATCGTAGTAAAGAAATAGTTTTGTTAAAATAGTTTGTCCTCCTTCATTTAGTTGTTGGTACATCCTCTGCTCTGCACGATAACATCACTAAACCTCCATTAGTATTTGATCTTGTCTGCGTAAACATAAAAGAGATCTGGCACCAATCATTAAGGCAGATTTTCTTTTCGCCACGGGTTTGGAAAGTGAAAAACGTTGATCATATTTTATTTTTGTGTTCTCTGACCCTCTGTCAATAGATTAGGTTTTCACCTGCCACGTCAACAGAACATCGTTGCTGATCATTAAGATTAACTGACATAATAGCATATTATTGGGGAGAACATGCTTCTATTATGTTAAATATGTAAAAATTGCTAGGGGTGCTACTACATGGGATGGAGATACATTTTTGTAGGCTTTAGTTATAGTAAAGCAATGATAGCCCTAATTTTCCTTCTTGCAAAACACGAGTTGGATAATAAAATCAATATGTTTGTGATACTGCTTACTTTTTCACCTCTTTTTGTTTAGGGGACATTCTCTGTTTAGCCAACAATAATATACATTGATTTGAATTTTTATTATTAAAGGTCCTTGAAGATACTTTTACTTGGAATTAGTTGTTTGATCCCTTCACTATTTAAATAGACAAATAGGGGGAATTTGGGTTCAACATACTCCAGGACTTTATATAGACCTTCATGTGTACAAATCGGGGGAACTTATCTAAACAGTACAAGGTCATCAGCCATGGGTCCAACATACTCATACACGACTTTCTCCCTGATCTGATCACTTGATTTTCCATATTTTTATAGTCTTTTTTTATTTTTATAAAACACATCAGCAAAATGAGACCTGGGGCCGTCTCACAGTCAAGCATAATATTAGAGAATGAAAACACTTAAAAATGTGAAATATTGAGTACAATAAAAAGGTTAATTAATCACCCATGTTGATGATCCACCACACTACAGCCAAGCTGTTAAATTCCTGGAGCGTGGTCCCATGCGTATTGGCAGTGTGTATAAGAAGGCTGTGTACCTTCAGTATACCGATGCCACCTACATAACGGAGATAGCCAAACCCAAGTGGCTAGGCTTTCTTGGTCCTGTGATGTCGGCTGAGGAGGGGGACGTGGTCAGGGTCCATCTGAAGAACATGGCCTCTCGACCCTACAACATTCACCCCCATGGACTTATGTACGACAAATCCAACGAAGGTGAGTAGATATTGTGATGTGTCATGGAGTCTATGAACTATGCAGTGTGTTGCCATCTGCAAATGTGGACAACAATGTCTTATCAAAATGTTCAGCTATTTGTGTTGTCACTATTATTGTCAAAATATTAGCCATAACATAACAGTTGTTATAACAGTTGTTATGTTATGCCTGTTTGATTCCAACTAGCGCCTCCCCATAGACAGCCACTGTAATGATTTGAATCCAACGTCTAAGAATGAGTGGTTAGATTTTCACCCGTTTGTAAATTGTGATAGCGCCTACAGTTTTGACATTAAAACATTGGCCTGGTTCTTAGGAGTCCCACGGTGTATTTTTTAAACTGTGAGACATATAGTTTTGATAGTATAGCTGGTAGAAGACGACCATGTCTGAATCTAATGAACTGACACAGCCAAGGTTGCCCGACAACAGCCAAACATATTAGCTGGCTGCTGCTGTATGTTAAATGTGTAGTCTTTATCTTTGGGCAGTTTACACTAAAAACATCTAATGCTAGAGTGCCAGTTAGCACCTGCTGTATGTTTAGGCTCACACTCAAACAACTAAAGTTAGCATGTTAGTGCGCTAGCTGGCTACTCCTGTATGTTTAGGCTCACACTCAAACAACTGAAGTTAGCATGTTAGTGCGCTAGCTAAGTACTACTGTATGTGTAGGCTTAATCACTGGGAATATTTCACTCAAACAACTGTTGTTAGTGTGCTAGCGAACCAGTACTGTGTGTAGGCTGTATGACTAAGTATATTTTACTCAAACATCTTACCTTTTTCTTTTTCTTATCTGTTATTGTCTATATGATTATTAAAACTGCACTTTTCTAGGTAGCTCAGCTACACAAACCTTTTCATTGTACTTATTACTTGCGTATCCTGTGCATATGACAATAAACTTGAAACTATCACTGGGCCGCAAGCACACATCGCAATTTCAGCAGAAATTGTAACCCCTTTAGTTACAGAGTGTAACGGAGTCTATAAACTATACAGTGTGTTGCCCTTTTAATTACAGAGTGTAACGGAGTCTATAAACTATACAGTGTATTGCCCTTTTAATTACAGAGTGTAATGGAGTCTATAAACTATACAGTGTGTTGCCCTTTCAATTACTGAGTGTAATGGAGTCTATAAACTATACAGTGTGTTGCCCTTTCAATTACAGAGTGTAATGGAGTCTATAAACTATACAGTGTGTTGCCCTTTTAATTACAGAGTGTAATGGCGTCTATAAACTATCCAGTGTATTGCCCTATTCCCGCTTCTAGTTTCTCTTTCGTGTTATTGGTCATTTGAACCATGCATTCTTTGAATAGGAAAATGTTGCTGACTCACAATGACCAGTAGATGGCGCACCCTAACCCTATTGACAATAGTTGATACAAATGAACACTTCATTGTTAAAGGTACAGGTAGACATCACAGCGCCTGCCACATAAAGCCTGCCTGAATGAGGCATTTAGAGATCTTCCCGGTGCTGATATCTCAGCAATGCTTCAGCCTACGAACTCGCAAATTGTCTGCATTTGACAGGAAGCTCCGCCCACATCCCACATAGTCAAGTTTGTTAGCGTTGGAAAGGTCTTTATACAGTATTTCATTCATGTGACATACTCTAATTTGGTTTAAACCAACAACAAACGTGGAAATAGAACAGAAAACAGTGCAACGCTGAAGCACAATTAGAGAAATCAGATTATGCGCCACCTGGTGACGAGAAGATGAAAAAAAAAACAATCAATATGGCGGATAACGAGTTAGCACATAATTTCGGCAAAATAGCTTTAAATTCACCGTTCCAGTGATTGTTTTAACAGAATAAAATATGGGAGGATAAAGCATTCATATCTAGGATCATTCCTAAAAGGAGATTTCTGTAAGTTTATACAGGATTTCTTAAGTGCCTTTGGGGTCAAACAACCCACTTCTGTTCGTGTTGTGTTTTTGCTCTATTTCCACTGTTCATGTACATTTAAAAAATGTGTGTCCTAAATGCTGCAGCTATGCGTCAGAACAAATTCCTTGTGTGTATAAACAAACTTTGGAATAAACCTGATTCTGATAATACAGGGTTCACCTCAGTGATTGTGCCAAAACAGGTACAACCTGCATATGAGAGAATCACTAATGGGAATAATTGGGAAGAATGAATGACAGTCACTTATCCACAACTCTATTTTGGCCAGGTGCTTTGTACCCGGATGAGACGACGAAAGCAGAGAAACAAGACGACCAAGTAGATCCGGGAAAGAGCTACACCTACTTGTGGTCTCTGACTGATCACCACAGCCCCACCTCAGAGGACACGAACTGTCTGACCCGGGTCTATCACTCCCACCTTAATGCACCTAAAGACATTGCTTCTGGACTTTTAGGACCCCTCATCATCTGTAAAAAAGGTACCCTAAATAGTCTCCAACATAAATACAATGAGGCTTAGGAAGCGGATTTGCACACAGATTGAGTTTAGTCCTGGACTAAATAAATCTAACAAGTCTCCATTGAGCTCAATCTGTGTCGGCGAAACCGTATGATGGTGTTGCAGCCTACTGGTGAAGTAGATGTTAACAAGGAAAAGCTATTACACCATTGACCTTTCAATTACACAGTGGTAATGATTAGGAGAAGACACACTAGCATGTGTGCAATTAAGGCTGAAGTACGTATATTGTTGTGTACACATCTTTTTTTATTTAACCTTAATTTAACCTGGTAGGCCGATTGAGAACCAATTCTCGATTTTAACGGCGACCTGAGGAGGTGGGGATTGAACCCAGGACATCATACATACAGAGCATGCACTCTACCACTGAGATACCAACTCCTCCAATAGGAACCCAGGACATCATACATACAGAACATGTACTCTACCACTGAGATACCAACTCCTCCAATAGGAACCCAGGACATCATACATACAGAGCATGCACTCTACCACTGAGATACCAACTCCTCCAATAGGAACCCAGGACATCATACATACAGAGCATGCACTCTACCACTGAGATACCAACTTCTCCATATATTGTAAACATATACTTATATATATTTTGGCTTGGCACAGGTACCCTGGATGTCTACGGGGATAAGGCAGCTGACTACTCATACGTCTTGTTGTTCACTGTGTCTGACGAGAACCTGAGCTGGTACCTGGACGACAACATCAAGACTTACTGCACACAGCCCACAGGAGCAACCAATCCATCAAGCCCTGCTGGCCAAAATCCATCAAAGCCACCAGCTGCCAACCCGCAACAACCCTCTCCTAAAGTAGACAAAAACGATGAGGATTTTCAGGAGAGCAACCTGTTACACTGTGAGATGAATAACGTATTTCACACAATAATACATGGTTATTATATTATATAATTATACAAACAAGCCCTGTAGTCAACTAACACGCTCGTCCGCTGTTCTTCAGCAATCAACGGCTTTGTGTACGGCAATCTGCCTGACCTGAGCATGTGCGTAGGAAACAAGATTCACTGGCATTTGATGGGGATGGGGGACGAGGTGGACATCCACTCAGCGTTCTTCCATGGTCAGATCCTGACACACCTGGGCCACCATACAGACACGGTCAGCTTGTTCCCGGCCAGTTTCACCAACGTGGAGATGACAGCTGACAACCCTGGCCAATGGTTGCTTGGCTGCCAAGTGAACGATCACCTAATAGGTATGGACGGATGTACTTAGGTTGGATTCAAAAAGCAGTTAAAGTGCCGGCCCACGGTTGGGCAACTCCTGTTGATGGCAATCTCATGTATACTAAAACAGGCAAAATAATCAGAACCCGCACTTTGGGGAACGCTAAAGTTAAAGTTAAATTGAGGGTACATTACACTGGGCCACATTTAGTTTAATCAATGTATTTCTACATAATTAAAACAAAAGTGGGAATTACTATATTTTCTTCACATCAATAGTTCAACAACATGTTCATTTATGTTGTTGATCACAAATAGATTTCCACGTTATGTGAAAGTTAATCAAATGTAAATCCAAGATGTTTGAAGATTGTTTCCAGTGGGATAAAGTGATCATGTCCTCCCTTTAGCGGGCATGCAGGCCTGGTTTGAGGTAAAGAAGTGTTTTCCACAAGTCCATAAAGCGCGGCCGACCGGGGAGGTGCGAGAGTATTTCATAGCTGCTGAGGAGGTGCTGTGGGACTATGCTCCCTCACAGGTCAACCATGGCACAGGGAAACCTCTGAATACAGACAGGTCAGTAACATCAGTACATAACCTCAGCGCATAACCTCAGCGCATAACCTCAGCGCATAACCTCAGCGCATAACGTCAGCGCATAACCTCAGCGCATAACCTCAGCGCATAACCTCAGCGCATAACGTCAGCGTATAACCTCAGCGCATAACCTCAGCGCATAACCTCAGCGCATAACCTCAGCGCATAACCTCAGCGCATAACGTCAGCGCATAACGTCAGCGCATAACGTCAGCGCATAACCTCAGCGCATAACCTCAGCGCATAACCTCAGCGCATAACCTCAGCGCATAACGTCAGCGCATAACGTCAGCGCATAACCTCAGCGCATAACCTCAGCGCATAACCTTAGCGCATAACCTCAGCGCATAACCTCAGCGCATAACGTCAGCGCATAACCTCAGCGCATAACCTCAGCGCATAACCTCAGCGCATAACCTCAGCGCATAACCTCAGCACATAACCTCAGCGCATAACCTCAGCGCATAACCTCAGCGCATAACCTCAGCGCATAACGTCAGCGCATAACGTCAGCGCATAACCTCAGCGCATAACCTCAGCGCATAACCTCAGCGCATAACCTCAGCACATAACCTCAGCGCATAATGTCAGCGCATAACCTCAGCGCATAACCTCAGGACATAACGCCAACACATAACCTCAGCACATAACCTCAGCACATAACGTCAGGGTCTACTGCAGCCTGAAAATGTTTCTATTTGTCTACAATTCACTTGAGCACAGTAATAATGGGTTAATGATAATGAGTAAAGAAGTTTGTTTTCTGCCTTCGCATGGGTGCCAATCTGAGTGCCGATCTGAGTGCCGATCTGAGTGCCGATCTGGGTGCCGATCTGGGTGCCGATCTGGGTGCCGATCTGGGTGCCGATCTGGGTGCTGATTTGATTCTGTTTGTATGCTGTCAGTGGTTCAGAGACGTTCTTCCAGAGTGGCGCCAATCGCATTGGGGGGAAATACAAGAAAGCCCAGTATGTGGAGTACACTGACAACACCTTTACCACACGCAAGAAAAGGACTCCTGAGGAGCAGCACCTAGGGATTCTGGGTAATGTAGTTAATATACACAAGCTGATAACCAGTAATGTTGATAGATTTAATCAATGGAGGGTGTGCTACACAACACTGGCATCAACACAATTTTTGCACACACAGACTGTATATATATATATATATATATATATATATTAGGGCTTGGCTAGTTAACGCGTTAATCTGAGCTGTTAATTTGAAATGTTTAACGCGTTAAATTAATTTAGGGTTATAAGTTTCGATTTAACCACTTCCTGTTGTGGCGGCTGGCTGGTGTGACCAAGTCACCATGGGATAATGGAGAAAGACAACCGTGGAGTTTTAGGAGGAAAGTTTATATTTAAACAGGACCCGTATGGCAACTTGGACAAAACAAAAGTGACGTGTACAATTTGCAAATCCGAATTCAAATACCATCAAAGCAATTGGTTTTTAGTTTATCATATAAACACCCAGGCATTATTGATGTTACTAGTGAGGCTACAAGACAGCCTCACCAATCCACCTCACCAATTCACGTTACTGCAGTACAGCCTAATCAGGATGCCGCACAATAAACACAGTAGAAGACGAGGGACTGAAATAAATCATGCAAATAGCATCGGGATACCGATCTTACAATCTACCTTCTAAAACGATTGTTTTGAGACACAAACTGTATGACAACGAGAGGAGGATAAACCTGCTGGAAAAAGAAGAGGATGTCACTCACTGGAGACCCTAACTAACCAGACATCAGCAAACTTCATTCTGTTTGTCATTCAAATTACAAAGGCTGTTTTAGATGGCAACTTTACATATAATCAACACAATATATGCACACAGACTGTATATGTACACATCAGTATACTTATAGAAATATATACTTATGTTAGATGGCTGCCTTTTGAATTCCAGGTCCTGTGATCAGGGCAGAGGAAGAGGACACTATCAAGGTGGTATTTCGAAACAAGGCAACCCGACCGTTCACGATGCAGCCACATGGAGTGCAGTACAGTATCGAGCAGTCAGGAACACTTTACTACAACGAACTGGAAGGTCAGAACTAATTACATGTCAATGATTGGTTCTAATGTTATTCAGTTTAATTGATCATGTCTCCTATCATTACAGAATCTTACACAGCCAAAAAACTGAGGGAACTCAAGAAGGAGACAAGTAAGTTTTCCTATTCCACCACATTGTCCATTTACTGTTCACCTGGAGCTGAGAGCCTGTTCGCACACGTTTTTGTTCCTCGTTCACTTACTAAATGCAATCAAAATGTTTTGCCATTTCTGGGTATTAATGCTCAACATCTAAAATACAGTCGATTATTCCGTTTAGTTATTTGTCTGCCTCCACTCCTCCACTACAGGAACTGTAACTCCACCCCCGGCAGCTCTGGTCCAACCAGGCACAACCCATACCTATGAGTGGGTGGTGCCCAAAGAGGGCGGGCCGGTAAAAGATGATCCAGACTGCATAACTTATTTCTACTACTCAGCTGTGGATCCGGTCAAAGACACCAACTCTGGCCTTGTTGGACCTCTCCTAGTATGCAAAAAGAAAACGCTCAAAACTGGGAAACAGGTAAAGGCTTCATTTCATGACTGAATATCGTGTGACAGTTTAAACTGGGGATTTATTTTAAAATCTTAATGGGCATCAACAAGTTAAAAATAAAGGAGCACCCAGATGGCAGCTAACGGAGTTCATAATTATTTCCCATTTCAGAAAAATGTGAAGAAGGAATTCCATCTGTTGGCCACAGTGTTCGATGAGAATCTCAGCTGGTATCTGGATGACAATATCAAGCAGTTTACCAAAGCTCCTAATACTGTGAACAAGGAAGATGGGGAATTCCAGGAATCAAACAAAATGCACTGTAAGCCCTTCAGAACACAGATAATGTTCAGTCAAACAAAATGCACTGTAAGCCCTTCAGAACGCAGATAATGTTAGGTCAAACAAAATGCACTGTAAGCCGTTCAGAACGCAGATAATGTTCAGTCAAACAAAATGCACTGTAAGCCCTCCAGAAAACAGATAATGTTCAGTCAAACAAAATGCACTGTAAGCCCTTCAGAACGTGGATAATGTTCAGTGAATTATTTAGTTACCTTATTAAAATTTGATTTACCCACAGCAGTGCCAACCTGTAGGGCATTGATTTAACATGTCCTCATTCTGTCTCTGTTGACACAGCGATAAATGGCTTCATGTATGGGAACCTCCCAGGGCTGACTATGTGTAAGGGGGACAAGGTGTCATGGCATGTGTCAGGTCTGGGCTCCGAGGCAGATATCCACGGCCTCTACTTCGAAGGGAACAGGTTCATCTACAGAGAGACGCGCAAAGACGTCATCAATGTCTTCCCTCACGTCTCCCACACTGTTCTGATGGAGCCTGACAGCATGGGTAAGATGTGGATGGATGTGAGATAATGTGGGGTGGATGTCACATATATGTTCTGATGGAGCCTGACAGCATGGGTAAGATGTGGATGGATGTGAGATAATGTGAGGTGGATGTCACATATATGTTCTGATGGAGCCTGACAGCATGGGTAAGATGTGGAGATGGATGTGAGATAATGTGAGGTGGATGTCACATATATGTTCTGATGGAGCCTGACAGCATGGGTAAGATGTGGATGGATGTGAGATAATGTGAGGTGGATGTCACATATATGTTCTGATGGAGCCTGACAGCATGGGTAAGATGTGGATGGATGTGAGATAATGTGAGGTGGATGTCACATATATGTTCTGATGGAGCCTGACAGCATGGGTAAGATGTGGAGATGGATGTGAGATAATGTGAGGTGGATGTCACATATATGTTCTGATGGAGCCTGACAGCATGGGTAAGATGTGGATGGATGTGAGATAATGTGGGGTGGATGTCACATATATGTTCTGATGGAGCCTGACAGCATGGGTAAGATGTGGATGGATGTGAGATAATGTGGGGTGGATGTCACATATATGTTCTGATGGAGCCTGACAGCATGGGTAAGATGTGGAGATGGATGTGAGATAATGTGGGGTGCATGTCACATATATGTTCTGATGGAGCCTTACAGCATGGGTAAGATGTGGATGGATGTGAGATAATGTGGGGTGGATGTCACATATATGTTCTGATGGAGCCTGACAGCATGGGTAAGATGTGGAGATGGATGTGAGATAATGTGAGGTGGATGTCACATATATGTTCTGATGGAGCCTGACAGCATGGGTAAGATGTGGATGGATGTGAGATAATGTGAGGTGGATGTCACATATATGTTCTGATGGAGCCTGACAGCATGGGTAAGATGTGGAGATGGATGTGAGATAATGTGAGGTGGATGTCACATATATGTTCTGATGGAGCCTGACAGCATGGGTAAGATGTGGAGATGGATGTGAGATAATGTGGGGTGCATGTCACATATATGTTCTGATGGAGCCTGACAGCATGGGTAAGATGTGGATGGATGTGAGATAATGTGGGGTGGATGTCACATATATGTTCTGATGGAGCCTGACAGCATGGGTAAGATGTGGATGGATGTGAGATAATGTGGGGTGCATGTCACATATATGTTCTGATGGAGCCTGACAGCATGGGTAAGATGTGGATGGATGTGAGATAATGTGAGGTGGATGTCACATATATGTTCTGATGGAGCCTGACAGCATGGGTAAGATGTGGATGGATGTGAGATAATGTGAGGTGGATGTCACATATATGTTCTGATGGAGCCTGACAGCATGGGTAAGATGTGGAGATGGATGTGAGATAATGTGAGGTGGATGTCACATATATGTTCTGATGGAGCCTGACAGCATGGGTAAGATGTGGAGATGGATGTGAGATAATGTGGGGTGCATGTCACATATAACATGTTGGTGTTCTAAAAGAGATTGTGTATGTATTGGCCCCAGGTCAGTTTGAGGTGGTGTGCAGGACGACAGACCATTACCAGGGTGGCATGAGGGCCAACTACACGGTGGAGAAGTGTAGTATGTTCAGCAGGCAGTCTGAGATCATGCTCCACTCTAAGACCTACTACATAGCTGCCGTAGAGATAGACTGGGACTATTCTCCCAACCGGACGTGGGAGCAGGAGATGTACCATGGCCTCATCAATAGGTAATGTCACCTCATCCTTATCCACAACTCTCCTCTACGTAAAACCTTAGTCCTCCAAACCCTCATGATAGCTTCGTAGTTACAACCTGGCTCAACCCTAGAAAAAAACACCATTCATGTTTGAGATACATATAACTGCTGTACATCCATATGCCTTCAGGAGTGTGTTTCTGTGTCTCCAGTCCAGGAAAAGAGTTCATTGAGAAACAGGAAAAGTTTATTGGATCCAAATACAAGAAGGTTGTATACAGGGAGTTCACCAACAATAAATTCGTCCAACAGAAGGAAAGGTCAGCAGACATGGTTCACTTGGGGATACTGGGTGAGTTGTAATACAATGTAGTTCAAAGTAAAAAGGTGTGTACATGAATTAACATCATTTTGTAAGCAATCTGTTATAAGGTTTTTTAACAATCATTTCCCCAACTTCATTGTAAAGACAGAGGGATTAGCCCTGTTAGCTCATTTCTACTAGCCGTCACTGATTAACATATATAGAGGATATAGCCCTGTTAGCCCATTTCTACTAGCCGCCCCTGATTAACATTTATAGAGGATATAGCCCTGTTAGCCCATTTCTACTAGCCGCCCCTGATTAACATATATAGAGGATATAGCCCTGTTAGCCCATTTCTACTAGCCGCCCCTGATTAACATATATAGAGGATATAGCCCTGTTAGCCCATTTCTACTAGCCGCCCTGATTAACATATATAGAGGATATAGCCCTGTTAGCCCATTTCTACTAGCCGCCCTGATTAACATATATAGAGGATATAGCCCTGTTAGCCCATTTCTACTAGCCGCCCCTGATTAACATTTATAGAGGATATAGCCCTGTTAGCCCATTTCTACTAGCCGCCCCTGATTAACATATATAGAGGATATAGCCCTGTTAGCCCATTTCTACTAGCCGCCCCTGATTAACATATATAGAGGATATAGCCCTGTTAGCCCATTTCTACTAGCCGCCCCTGATTAACATTTATAGAGGATATAGCCCTGTTAGCCCATTTCTACTAGCCGCCCCTGATTAACATATATAGAGGATATAGCCCTGTTAGCCCATTTCTACTAGCCGTCACTGATTAACATATATAGAGGATATAGCCCTGTTAGCCCATTACTACTAGCCGCCCCTGATTAAAATATATAGAGGATATAGCCCTGTTAGCCCATTTCTACTAGCCGCCCCTGATTTACATATATAGAGGATATAGCCCTGTTAGCCCATTTCTACTAGCCGCCCCTGATTAACATATATAGAGGATATAGCCCTGTTAGCCCATTTCTACTAGCCACCATTGATTAACATATATAGAGGATATAGCCCTGTTAGCCCATTTCTACTAGCCGCCCCTGATTAACATATATAGAGGATATAGCCCTGTTAGCCCATTTCTACTAGCCACCCCTGATTAACATTTATAGAGGATATAGCCCTGTTAGCCCATTTCTACTAGCCATCACTGATTAAAATATATAGAGGATATAGCCCTGTTAGCCCATTTCTACTAGCCGCCCCTGATTAACATATATAGAGGATATAGCCCTGTTAGCCCATTTCTACTAGCCGCCCCTGACTAACATTTATAGAGGATATAGCCCTGTTAGCCCATTTCTACTAGCCGCCCTGATTAACATTTATAGAGGATATAGCCCTGTTAGCCCATTTCTACTAGCCGCCCCTGATTAACATATATAGAGGATATAGCCCTGTTAGCCCATTTCTACTAGCCGCCCCTGATTAACATTTATAGAGGATATAGCCCTGTTAGCCCATTTCTACTAGCCGCCCCTGATTAACATATATAGAGGATATAGCCCTGTTAGCCCATTTCTACTAGCCGCCCCTGATTTACATATATAGAGGATATAGCCCTGTTAGCCCATTTCTACTAGCCGCCCTGATTAACATATATAGAGGATATAGCCCTGTTAGCCCATTTCTACTAGCCGCCCCTGATTAACATATATAGAGGATATAGCCCTGTTAGCCCATTTCTACTAGCCGCCCCTGATTAACATTTATAGAGGATATAGCCCTGTTAGCCCATTTCTACTAGCCGCCCCTGATTAACATTTATAGAGGATATAGCCCTGTTAGCCCATTTCTACTAGCCGCCCCTGATTAACATTTATAGAGGATATAGCCCTGTTAGCCCATTTCTACTAGCCGCCCCTGATTAACATTTATAGAGGATATAGCCCTGTTAGCCCATTTCTACTAGCCGCCCCTGATTAACATTTATAGAGGATATAGCCCTGTTAGCCCATTTCTACTAGCCGCCCCTGATTAACATTTATAGAGGATATAGCCCTGTTAGCCCATTTCTACTAGCCGTCACTGATTAAAATATATAGAGGATATAGCCCTGTTAGCCCATTTCTACTAGCCACCCCCAGAGGTGTGGACTCGAGTCATGTGACTTGGACTCGAGTCAGACTCGAGTCATGAATTTGATGACTTCAGACTCGACTCGACAAAATGTACAAAGACTTGCAACTCAACTTGGACTTGAAAATCAATGACTCGTGACTTCACTTGGACTTGCGCCTTTTGACTCGAGAAGACTCGCTACTTCCCATGAAAACTGGGGAAGAAAATGTTCACACGGCCGCGCCGCTCTCAGTTTATCTGCACCTGTGAAAAAAATGCATGCAGAGAACACGCGCGCTGCCTGCACGACATCCAATCACTGTAGTCCCACGTTGTTTTGATTGGACATCCAATCACTGTAGTCCCACGTTGTTTTGATTGGACATCCAATCACTGTAGTCCCACGTTGTTTTGATTGGACATCCAATCACTGTGGTCCCACGTTGTTTTGATTCGACATCCAATCACTGTAGTCCCACGTTGTTTTGATTAGACAGCATCCAAGCAGGCACATTGCAAGACAACCAATGAAGCACAAGCAACAACGCGCCAGTTGTCAAAATGATACCGAATATAGTTTCGTTTGGCTATACAAATTACGAGGTAGTCGACAAAAAAAGAGTTGCAATTTGCAAAACATGCGGGTCGAAGATTACAGACGGAGCTGCGCACGCACGCGCGCTCACACGCACACACGTCTCTATGGAGTCATTCCAATTATATTATCAGTTTGGTCCAGTTTTTCAGAAGTGATAATTTTGAGGAGTAAGGATTTTATTAATGACATGTTTAAAAAAGTTCAGGCTAAAAGGACCCATGGCTATTTGAAAGTTAAACTGTTTTGCAATATGAGGTTAGGGCTGGACAATAATTCAATATCAATATATATCGCGGTAAAAAAAAATCTATAACGGTGATATGATTTCTAAACACATTTTCGATATTTCAATATTTTTGCTGATCTCCAACACGGCAAGTTTAAGCTACAAAATGAGCGGCCATGACCGCAATTCAAACGTGACTGAACGAGCTTCCATAAGTGAGGAGAAAGCAGACAGTTGATATGAGAGGAAAGACTAATTCAGTGGTAGGGAAGTGGTTCAGCTTTCTGAGATCTGATAAACTTCAGGTTTCAGCGTGATGCTAAATGTGCCGGAGAATGAGAGGCTCAAAAGCGCATAAAGCCAACATAGGAGCTTGGATCTTCCGCGTTGACTGGCCCATGACGTCATGATGGACATGCGCTTTTGAGCACTCTCAACTGCAACCGATAGCGACATGCGCGTTCATGAGCTTCTCTGTCGTGTCTCTTAAATCCACGGTGACGTAGCGAACTCATGAACTCACCTCTTCATTGTCTAACATGTTCACTAACTTTAAACGATATGTTTATAAGAACAAGTTTTGTTGCAAGAAGTTTTGTGTAAAGAATAATATAATCAGCCTATGTTATTGTTTAAAGGTAAATATATTAATAAGGTCAGTCTCAGAGTCAAATTATTTATTTTACTTTTCTTGTTTGTATAAAGGTTAAAATCAAATAAAAGGTGAACTTTAATTTATTTGTACCGTTTATTTCTAAAATATTATTTAGTTTTATAGGAGGAGGCTCAAAAGACTTGGCAAATGTATTTTTCAGAAGATTATATACAGACTTCCGTTGTAGGTGTTCATGGCATTTTTTCTGAGGCTTTTATATTGTTCAGATCGACATTATATCGTATCGACCGAAATTAAGAAACCGGACTGAAGTTGCTGTGCATTGTTCTAGTGCAATATGCTGTTGAAATACAATCATTTTTTGTGAAATAAAATTCTGTTTTTTACTGTATTTGATTAATGTCATTGTATAAAAATAAATAAATACAAATCTTACAGACATACATGATTTGTATAAATTGTATTTCTGTGGTAAAATGACTTGAAATGACTCGAAACTAAAATGGTAGGACTTTGGACTCGACTTGAGACTTGTTGGCTTTGACTTGTGACTCGACTCGGGACTTGCCTCATCTTTGACTTGTGACTTGACTCGGGACTCGAGGGCAAAGACTTGAGACTTACTTGTGACTTGCATAACAATGACTTTGTCCCACCTCTGGCCGCCCCTGATTAACATTTATAGAGGATATAGCCCTGTTAGCCCATTTCTACTAGCCGTCACTGATTAGGGGGTAATTGCCATCCATTCATTGAATAATGATGTAAAAACAGCAAACTAATTCATATGGAATAATGTATTAAACAGTTTTGATTAATCTAAGTAGCCACCCTTTGCATTGATGTGAGCGTTGCACACTCGTGACATTCTCCCTAACAGCTTTTAAAGGAAGTCAAAATAGTGTGCAAACCTGTCATCATTGCTACGGCCCTACGGGTGGCTACATCAAAACATCCATGTGAACATGTCTGCAATTCTTTGGTTGCAACACAATTCCATAAGTGTCGTTATATATATTGTGTCTTAACTATTATTACACAATGTGGAATAGAGTAAAACTATAATAATAAATAATAAAGTTATATTTTCCCTCCTGGATTGATGTCAATTCAAACTGACCATGTGATTCTCCCGTTGTTTTTTCCTAGGCCCTATTCTCCATGCAGACATTGGTGATAAAATAAATATTGTGTTCAAAAACATGGCCACAAGACCATACTCTATTCATGCCCATGGAGTGAAGACTGACCTTCCACAAATCAAAGAAACTAAACCAGGTAGATCAGCACCCGTAACAATCAATCACCTAGTGTGTTATTCAATCATTTCAGGTGTTTATAGACTACTTTCCGCACCTTGTTCTTCAGAATATAAACCTGTTAGTGAGTGGGTTTTCTAAAGCGGTGTTGTCCCGTACAGGTGAAACCCAAACATATACATGGTACATCCCCAAAACAGCAGGACCTACGGAGAAACAGGAGACCTGCAGTGTGGGAGCATATTACTCCACTGTCAATGTTAACAAGGTAACCAGGCAACACAACAGATGTAGAAACAAACACTAATCAAAATGAGTTCTATGTTCTTATCATATCATTGGTGTTCACCCCCAGGACCTGTACAGCGGTCTCATTGGTCCACTAGTGATTTGTAGGCGGAGCTTTG
Organism: Dallia pectoralis; assembly: GCA_029465975.1. Lineage (NCBI taxonomy): Eukaryota > Metazoa > Chordata > Actinopteri > Esociformes > Umbridae > Dallia > Dallia pectoralis. The sequence goes on along the minus strand of CM055761.1, from coordinate 9,078,741 downwards.
CAAGAACATTGGGATTAAAGAAGGAGGTGGAAGAGTTTGCTCTTCTTTTTATGGTTTTTGACGAGAATGAGTCCTGGTACCTGGACGACAACATTAAAACCAACATCAAGAACCCTGCTAGGAACATCAAGGAGGATGAGGAATTCATTAAGACCAACAAAATGCATGGTGAGGGTCACAGTCTGTGGTAAAACTGCATAGCTTCCACTTCATCTACCAATTATTTGGAATGCACTCATATAGACATTTCAATAAATGTTTTTGAAAGCACAATTTAAGTTAAAAAGTGTTTCCTGGTGTTTTTATGTCTCTACTGCAGCCATCAATGGGCTCATGTTTGGGAACCTTCTGGGTTTGAACATGGTGGTGGGGGACAAGGTGTACTGGTACCTAATGGGGATGGGTAACGAGGTGGATATCCACACAGCCCACTTCCATGGACACAGCATTGACTACAAGGTAATGCACTGAACAGATGCACTGAGCAGAGTCGTGGTTCAGTGGCTAGTCATGGACAATGACCTGTACAAACCTCCTCGTTGGGACTGGATGGGTTAAATCCCAGCATGCACTCTGTCTAGTTCCTCCCCTTTGATTTTGTACCACCTATCAGTTCACAATCTCTCAATTGACTTTTAAAATAGACAAGGTAATAAATACATGTGGAGTTAAAATAAAAACTTAAAGTGACATATTTCCTGAAACTAGCATACTGTTGAATATAAATGTGAATGGTGTCCCCCCCAGCTGAGTGGCCAGTCCCACCGTACAGACGTATATGACCTGTTCCCAGCCACCTTCCAGACAGTGAAAATGCGTCCCCAGTATCCTGGGACCTGGCTGTTGCACTGCCACGTCACAGCCCACATCATGGGTGGCATGGATACCATCTACACTGTATCAGAGAAAGGTGAGGAGTGACCATTCTTTATGGTGAAGGGGTTTGGGGGGGGCAGGTACAGAGAGCCCTACATAGGTGCTGCTACATTTGCCAGAATAGCGTTGCAGTTTCTGTGCCCTGGGTACACTAAGGTTTAGGTCAGCCTCCAGACCTTCTGCCCCAACATGGGATTTGATCACAGTTCTAATGAGCTGTTCAAATCAGTGCAACCTGCCCTTATCAATGCTCTCATTTGAACCAAACTCCTACCTACCTTCTAATTTTCCCGCGTCTGGTTCTTATCATGTTATGTGACTGAATGTGCATTTAAATGTACCTAATGGCTAGTGTTGTACATATACATAGTAACATATTCCTCTAAGACTATAGGTGGGTTTATTCAATATTTCGCTGTTACCATTTGTGAATGTTCATACAACAAACAACTCTTTCTGGTTTTTCTTTCAGAAAAAAAGGGCTTTTTTGGATGAAGTTTTGGATATTTTTGGATGAAACTTGAACATAAGTTCAAGTTCAAAACAACAACAGCTACTACACTCATTAACATCACTTCAATAATACCATGATGACATCTTCCAGTCCAGGATCATCTGACATCTTTTCTCAGACTGTACACATGAATGCACTTATTGGCTCTAATACTTGATTTGGAAAATTAACTGAGTCTAACGTAAATGCTTTGAAATAAAGAAAAACGAAAATATGTTTTCTTTTATAATGTTGTCTGTAAAAGGCAAATGTAATATAACATACACTCATCTACATTAGGGACACATTTTCAACTACTCAAATATCTGGTGTCATGGTGCAGAATATCCCAATGTGTGAGTCTACAAAATGACATGAAAGACAGTGTAATGGATGTGTATATGACATGGATAAGCAAATATGCAATTGTGTAGTTTAACAATGTACAGACACTGTTCAGGCATATTGACCAGGGTTGTGATGTTTAAGGACCAGGAGAAGTTGTCTAGCCTTGGGTCAAGTAAAAGGGTCTGCAGCTAATCATCAAATATTACAGATTGGTAGAGCAGTGACTCCTGGTGAGGTTAGTGTTGGTACACCACCCATCATTCATATAGATACACAGTCCTGATGAGGTTAGTGTTGTTACACCACCCATCATTCATATAGATACACAGTCCTGATGAGGTTAGTGTTGGTACACCACCCATCATTCATATAGATACACAGTCCTGATGAGGTTAGTGTTGGTACACCACCCATCATTCATATAGATACACAGTCCTGATGAGGTTAGTGTTGGTACACCACCCATCATTCATATAGATACACAGTCCTGATGAGGTTAGTGTTGTTACACCACCCATCATATAGATACACAGTCCTGATGAGGTTAGTGTTGGTACACCACCCATCATATAGATACACAGTCCTGATGAGGTTAGTGTTGGTACACCACCCATCATATAGTAGATACACAGTCCTGATGAGGTTAGTGTTGGTACACCACCCATCATTCATATAGATACACAGTCCTGATGAGGTTAGTGTTGGTACACCACCCATCATTCATAAAGATACACAGTCCTGATGAGGTTAGTGTGCTGATGAGGTTAGTGTTGGTACACCACCCAAGCTCTTCGATGGCCTTTTTGCGTTCCATCTCGTCCATGTTTACTACGGAAGGAAGGGAGATGGCACCTTGAAACAATATAATATATATGCTACACCATGCTTCAATTCAAGTCTTGCAATATTATATTTCCAATCAAAATCAGTTTAGTCCTTCAACGTGAAATCCATTTAAACTCGAAAATCAAAATCCGTTTCAACTCGAAAATCAATTTAAAGACGACAATTTAAGTAGTCTACATCATGTTTTAATGACTCTCTAAGTAATCTCACTTATATACCTCCATGTCTTGTTCGTTGCGTTGAGAAGTGGTTGCGTTCTCAGCGCATATTGTATATTGATCATGTGGGTCCTTGTAGGAGGAGCTGCGTGTGTGAGGGGCTGCGTGTGTGAGGGGCTGCGTGTGGGAGGGGCTGCGTGTGGGAGGGGCTGCGTGTTAAACCGTGTCCTGCGTTCTGCAGTCAGGGCCTTCTCGTTACATGCAGCATACGTGGTTGCAGCCAGAAGGAGAAATGCGCACAACAAGTGGGTTGAGAAGTGGTTATGTCTCGCACATGCGCAAATGGCAGTCTCTCAATTAAATAAAATATTTTTTACCTTGCTCTAACTTAATTACATCATCTCCTAGGTGAAACTATTAATGCATGTTATGTTACACCCATTAAATATACTTGCAAAAACTTTGAAATTGAGTCATTGAAATAAAACAAATTATATTTTATGTCATTTCTAAAAAAGGCATTAATAATACTCTGTTGTTCAAGACGTTTCTGACTCTTTGTTCAGGAGTGCCTTGAAACTAGTAATGCGACCGTGGTGGCTGTTGATCCACTGACTCCAGCCTCAGTCCACTTATTGTGAAAATATATAAAAGTGTCACTTTCTGAATAATTTCACAGAAGAAAATAGCTTTTCAACTTGTTTCGTTTGTTTTGATGCACCTATAGAGAATAATAACTTTAATGGTGAAAAACTCTGCGCAAATGCGGTTTGCAGGACAATACTAATGTTCAAAAGTTGTCTATTACCACTGATGAGCATAACTGGGCTGATGGCACATCTATTATGAGTATAACTGGGCTGATGGCACATCTATTATGAGTATAACTGGGCTGATGGCACATCTATTATGAGTATAACTGGGCTGATGGCACATCTATTATGAGTATAACTGGGCTGATGGCACATCTATTATGAGTATAACTGGGCTGATGGCACATCTATTACCACTGATGAGTATAACTGGGCTGGTGGCACATCTATTATGAGTATAACTGGGCTAATGGCACATCTATTATGAGTATAACTGGGCTGGTGGCACATCTATTATGAGTATAACTGGGCTGATGGCACATCTATTATGAGTATAACTGGGCTGATGGCACATCTATTACCACTGATGAGTATAACTGGGCTGATGGCACATCTATTATGAGTATAACTGGGCTGATGGCACATCTATTATGAGTATAACTGGGCTGATGGCACATCTATTACCACTGATGAGTATAACTGGGCTGGTGGCACATCTATTATGAGTATAACTGGGCTAATGGCACATCTATTATGAGTATAACTGGGCTGGTGGCACATCTATTATGAGTATAACTGGGCTAATGGCACATCTATTATGAGTATAACTGGGCTGATGGCACATCTATTATGAGTATAACTGGGCTGGTGGCACATCTATTATGAGTATAACTGGGCTGGTGGCACATCTATTATGAGTATAACTGGGCTGGTGGCACATCTATTATGAGTATAACTGGGCTAATGGCACATCTATTATGAGTATAACTGGGCTGATGGCACATCTATTATGAGTATAACTGGGCTGATGGCACATCTATTACCACTGATGAGTATAACTGGGCTGGTGGCACATCTATTATGAGTATAACTGGGCTAATGGCACATCTATTATGAGTATAACTGGGCTGGTGGCACATCTATTATGAGTATAACTGGGCTGGTGGCACATCTATTATGAGCATAACTGGGCTGATGGCACATCTATTATGAGTATAACTGGGCTGATGGCACATCTATTATGAGTATAACTGGGCTGATGGCACATCTATTACCACTGATGAGTATAACTGGGCTGGTGGCACATCTATTATGAGTATAACTGGGCTAATGGCACATCTATTATGAGTATAACTGGGCTGATGGCACATCTATTATGAGTATAACTGGGCTGATGGCACATCTATTACCACTGATGAGTATAACTGGGCTGGTGGCACATCTATTATGAGTATAACTGGGCTAATGGCACATCTATTATGAGTATAACTGGGCTGGTGGCACATCTATTATGAGTATAACTGGGCTGGTGGCACATCTATTATGAGTATAACTGGGCTGGTGGCACATCTATTATGAGTATAACTGGGCTGATGGCACATCTATTATGAGCATAACTGGGCTGATGGCACATCTATTATGAGTATAACTGGGCTGATGGCACATCTATTATGAGTATAACTGGGCTGATGGCACATCTATTATGAGTATAACTGGGCTGATGCATACAGACATAACACGACATTGAGATGTGTGCGTACAGGACGCAGGCAAATGATGTGGATCTATGAAACAATAAATGTGGACTGGTGTTAATGAGGCCAGCTCGGGACGCAAACCATGTGAGGGATGAACCCGAATGAATAATTAAAGTAGTACTTAATTGGTGTTAACACATATCAATGAGAACAAAATGAAGGATAGCAAACCCCGGTGAAGCAAGAAGGTGAAAAACACAAAGCAAGTGTAGATAAGATACAGCGAATTATAAATGACCACATGTGTACAACAGCGTTATCAGAACCGTATACGGGTGATGTTGAAGTCACAAATACCTCACCGGACATGTAGTACTGGGCAATGAGTGTGTCTGTGGACTTGGGTCAGAAACAGATATGTGTCAGGAGAGTGTTAGTTGCTTCTGCTGCCTAGTGCTGCCTGCTTGCTGCCTCTGTCCGCGTTGACTCGTTGTCGCCTGTCTTTGTGTCTGTCGGTCTTCGTGTCTGGCGCTGTGTTTCTGGCGCCCCAGAAAAATGGCTTCAGTCATATAAACCCGTCCGGTGTATGGGGTGGTGGTGTAGTGCAAACGGGTGCAGGTGTATCTAGTTGTTGTTAACACCTCAGCTGCAGCAACAGCTGTCTGTTCCTCCATCTCTTCTGTTCTACACACACACACACACACACACATTAATTCTTACTATATATATATACACATCTACATATCTATATCTATATACACATATGGACAAACTTTTGCAACATATCTTCTCTTTAGAAGCTATACAATAACACTTCCCACAAATTGGCCCCATGTTCCTTTCCACTCGCACTCAACACGCTCCTATTACGCACGCACGCACAGAGAGACACCGAGCGACACAGAGAGAGAGAGAGAGAGAGAGAGAGAGACACCGAGCGACACAGAGAGAGAGAGAGAGAGAGAGAGAGAGAGAGAGAGAGAGAGAGAGAGAGAGAGACACCGAGCGACACAGAGAGAGAGAGAGAGAGAGAGAGACACAGAGAGAGTTTGAGTTTTAAAAAACACTTTGAGTTCTACGAACTCACAACACCACAACTACAAACAAACACACAACATAAACAACAACACAAGAAACCCACAATTTAACAACACAACACTCTCTGAATGCCCCAGGTAGCCATGAAACACTCAGTGTCCCCAACCAGTTTCTCCAGTAGGCATTGTCCACCCTAAGTCTTGCATTTAGCAAGCCCTCAAGCAATCCCACCACATCTGTTTGTTCCCATGTCTGCCTCTCAGGAAAGTGGACATTGAGAGGTGCACCAGTATGTCGTAGCACGTAGTTTGCATCACTCCCCAGATACTCATATGAGCCAATAAAGTCATTGGACACAGCACATGGTTGGTATAGGTTGTACATGGGCATCCAGTGTTTGTTCATGCGCTCCACGTCCTTTACCAGTACAGACTCTGTAAATGTTCTGTAGTTCCCAGTGACTACTTTAGCCTTAGTTTGGCCCTTTCTGTAGTGTCTGACAGTCTCCTTAGGCTTCAGGGAGGACAGGAAGAGCAGGTTTCTCTTGTGGCCCATCTCAATGTTGACCTTGTCCAGAGTGCCACTCAGGACTTTGCGGACCCTCTTGCAGGCTGTGTAGGCCACCTTGGTGGCATGATGGTAGAGAACACAGTGCTCATTGTTCAACAGGATGTGCTGCAGTATGCTCTTCCTGACGATCACAGTAAACACCAGCAACACAGACAGCCCCATGGCCAGACAGCTGCCTTTGCTAGTGTGGCACGCCCATTCAGCAGCATTGACCTTATCATTGTGAGTTTCTTACAGACAGACCACATAAAGTTGAATAAAAAATAGGGAAAAAACAGAAAATAGATATATGAAGGAACCCAAAACGGAGGAAACACCCAGTGAAGCCCACAACACATAACTACTTCATTTTCCTTCTTGCTTTCCCACGAGCACTACGACTTTTAGCTGCCGACACAGCCGTGACAATTTTCCTCAACCGGAAACGCTTTTTAGAGCTCAGCTCCTCCTCCCCCACTGTTTTCTGCAGCACCCTTGCAGACCTCGCAAACTTCTCCTCGTCAAAGTAGTTAGACAGTTTTACAGATTTCCTAAACGTTTCATCCAGAAACTCATTCACTTCCTCAAGTGAGTAAAGGTCATCACCACCTCCTGCTGAGACTTCATCCGGGCCATCAGTGATGTCATCCTCCTGCTCTTCTCCCTCAGCAGCCAATGACTCCTGACTTCCCCCTGCCACACTCCAAAACACACCACCAGTCTTTTCACCACTACTACTACTACTACAGGGCACCTCTACAGTCGGGGAAACCAGCACCTCCTGGCCCTCCAACACACCACTAGTGCTAGCCATCTCCAGCACCACCCCACCACTACTACTGTATTTCCCTTCCACCACTACTACACCACCATTCACCACATTTTTAGCCTGTTGCCCATTTAATCCCTCACTAGCTACTACTAACAACTGAGCAGCCTGCTCATCCCGGTTTCCACTCAGGTCCACCTGCTGCACTACTGGCTCATCAGCCCCCGTACTAACTGGTACAGCCACCACAGGAGTCACTTGTACTCCACTTGTAGTCTTATCATTATGTGGGCACGCCTGACGTTTATGTCCGACATCCCCACATTCAAAACATCGCTGGCTGCCTGTACTGGCATACGCCATATAGAGCCGGTCTTCATATTTAACTTTGAATGATAACTCCAAAGTCTGTTCAGGTGAGTCAAGGAACATAAATACCTGTCGCCTAAACGACATTACTCTTTTTAGGTCCGGGTGTTTACACCCCAGAGGGACCATTTTAAGTGAACTGGCGAACTTGCCATATCGCGCTAATTCGCGAGTTAACAATTCATCTGGGATGAATGGAGGCACGTTGGAAATTGTAACCCGCGTTGACGGCGCATACAGCATACCGCTTTACTGGCATTAAGTAAAACATTCACTCAGTGAGCACAAGCAGACAGAGAGCTAGAGACAGAACAACATTTGACATCTCCATTTTTATTACCCTTTATCTCGAAAAAATCCACTTGCTTGCTAACCCACTCCAATCCATTCGAACATTTTCATATTCACTTGTGAAAACTCTCTATAGGAATCTCTTTCTCCCTTTCATTTTTATCCATGCGTTCGTCACTCCCAAACAGGGGCCTCAAGATCAGATTCGGCCCGCGGGCCTGACTTTGCCCACCCTTGGCCTAGAAGCACCAGTAGGCCATTTTTTCTTGCATTGAAATGCATCATTCACAATCCTATTTGTCACACAGTTGTCTCTTAATGCCAATAAATATAGCTGGCCATTTAGGATACACCCAGTGAACACATTTGAAGGCCAACGGAAAGACTGCACAGCACTCAATTGCATTTACACAGGCTCAACTCTTCCTCTGTGTCTGTGATGTCATAGTGGCACCACGGAACACTGCTACTTGCTTACACCAAACGTCCCACAACTCTTCTCACAGATAATCAAAGTGAACCACAGCTGCACATCATAGAGCATGGTAGGCAATATTACACCCACACACACGCACACACACACACTTTAAGTTGTGTCATTTTTACATTTTTCCCACTAGTTTTAGTGTTTGTTTTTCCGTCTTCTTTTATTGGTGCTTTATTTGTTTCTTCCATCAATGGTTGTACAGCATGACTCTATGGTAATAGCTGTGTTGACCTTTGACTTTCATACACATGCACCTTACGTGCGAGTGGGCTGGCGGGCGCTTTTACCGTAGCGTAGTTTGAAAAGGCCTACATCTCCCATGTTTTCATTTAGTTCGGACTTGAAATGGAACTTGAGTTCAAAATTGATTTGCCTTTAGCTCCTCCTCGCTAATACTGTTACTGAACTACAGGTGTGGTCGTGCGGTCATTTCTTCTGTCAAATTACATTTTTACGACGCGTCTGGTAGATGTAGCCAACTGCGATCAGGAAAATTGTCTTCTTTTCGTTTTTCACAGCAAGTGTACACGGAACTGTGTTCATTTGACTATTTTGAGTGTGCATTTTTGAGATTATACAGTTATACTGGCCCTTTAGGGACAGTAAACAGGATGGTGGCTAAAATATAAGGACATTCAATTAGGCATTGTGCTATTCAGTATTACAAGAAAATAGTTTCAAATACAGTTAAGAATTAATAAAACATAATTGCATGTAATTACAAGTCTTATACATATATTCATTCCTAAACGATGGTGCATTTCTATACTCAGTAACATAAATATTACACTATTCAATCTGGGCAAAATTAAGATATGCTTGAATCTGACAAAAAAAGTCAAATGGCAGGTACTACAGCATTATTTATGTCTGGACAAATTTCTCTCTTTATAGAGATACTAGTTTAACTTTAGAGTACTATAAAAGCAACAGGCTATTGTCTCAACTAAACGCAAAAACAAACACATTATGCTGTTCCCATGGGCTCAACCGCTTTTATACCCCAATCTTAAACCAGTCAGAAACATCGACACATCCCCCAGTTTACTCTCAATGACCAATCGATACATTCCTAGTCATACCTTTATAAGTCAAACCCCACCCAGGCAGGATCCAAGACCCCACCCATGTTAATCACACCATTTGCTTTGTCCCAGGCACATTGGAATGTATGGGGGATGGGTGTCACTGAAGATGTCTGTTCCTTCTCCTATGTTTACCAAATACCATATGTGTTTATCACTAATTATACTAAAATGATATGAAGTTTAACAGATATATACAAATGTAAACAAATAATGCAACAACCGAATTATGTAAGCAAACGAATAACCTAAACTAATAATGCTGTTGAACAAACTACTTTTCTAAAATGTACACGAACTGAAAATCCACCACACTCCAACTTCGACACTTGGTTGACTGTGAGTTTGTAATCTCCACAGATGTGTACTGAATCATCCGGTTTTAACACCGAATCGGGGCGGCCCACTCTGAGAACTGCACTGGCTCAATAATTCTTTGGTTTGTGAGTCTCTCCAACTCCATCTACACCTTCTTCCTCATTGCATATGGAACTGGCCTAGGTTTATAGAACTTTGGAGCCACTTCCTCTATTATGTAGATTTTCGCTGGCGGCCCTTTCCAGGTTCCCAGTTCCTCCTTGAAAACCTCTTCATTCTGCCTTAGCACAGCCACCAGTGAAAAATATGTTCACGCTCAGGCGGAAGCCGCAGACATCAGACAGCTCCTAATAGGGTGAACCGACTGCTTGCCTTTACGTGATTCGTCAAGATCTTTAGTAAGTCACGTATTGCCTTCTGGGTAGTGTAGTTTATGTAACGTTACGTTAGGTCATTACAAATCTCCCTGACACTGACGCTTTTTCTGTACCAGCTGTATGTGAGAAGTAGCGGTACCAGGCACGGATTTACCACCGGGCCGATTGGGCCAGTGCCCAGGGGCCTCCGACCACTAGGGGGCTAACTGTGTGGGCTTTTTTATTATTAATTAAATTTAAATGAATTAATGAATGTGTGTTTGTGTGTATGTGTGTTAATAATAATTTATTTACACACAAAAAAGTATCATGATCAGTTTTTGGCTGTCGGCTGTGTCTGATGATGACAATGAGTTACCGCGTAAACTGTTGATATCGGCAAGCAAGACAGAAGATATATAGTGAGGGAAAAAAACAGAGACATCGAACAAACATGGATAAAAAACGGTGGAGCAGTGGAGCGAAAGGCAAAAGTACTATATTCTGACTTGGGGGAAGATGCCCTACAATCCACAGCTTTTAGTTTATTCCAAATTTGTTGAACATTTCCGAGTTTACCCTTCAATGTTCAATAGCATCTACAGAAAATATGCGATGGCTACAAAAGTACTATATTCTGACTTGGGATGAGTTGCCCTACAATCCACGGCTTTTAGTTTTTTCAAAATGTGTTGAAAATTTTGTAGTTGACCCTTTAAAGTTCAATAGCATCTACAAAAAGTGTGCGATGTCTATAAAAGTACTATATTCTGACTTGGGGGGAGATGCCCTACAATCCACGGCTTTTAGTTTATTCTAAATTTGTTGAAAATTTCCGAGTTGACCCTTTAAAGTTCAATAGCATCTACAGAAAATATGCGATGGCAACAAAAGCAATATATTCTGACTTGGTGGGAGGTGCCCTACAATCCACGGCTTTTAGTTTGTTGAAAATTTGTTGAAAATTTCCGGGTTGACACTTTAAAGTTCAATAAAAATTGGGAAGAAAAAAATACATGGATTAAGCCCGTCAGCAGTGACGCAACAAAAGCCTTTTGTACTTTGTCGCAGGGAATTTTCAGTTGCCCATGGAGGTGAGAATGACTTGAGTAAACATGCTTCCGCAGAAATGCACAAGAAGGCCACATTAGCTAAAGGTGCAAGCAATATCTGTTGATTCTTCTCGGTAACTACTGTGGAAACTGACAAAATAGCAGCAAGCGAAGCCTAAAAATCATACACTGTAGGCCAATTTCGCACAAAACCAGCCCACCTTTTGTCCCTCATTTCATAACGACAAAGTTGGCAACCCTAGTTCGGAGAACCGAATTTGCCGGGTGATAAGTAGCAGGATGATGTCCTATTGGAAGTCTCAATTGATCTCAGATGTTTTAAGCGACGTACGGAGAACGGCCCCCTGTACTACGAAGCAAGTTCAACATGATTACTTTCCATTATCTGGCTTCACCTAACCAGACGCTTGCGATCTAGCTAAGAGATGTCACGACTGTGGTTATCAATTTGTTCAATTAACCCAGGATTTCCCAATCTAACTACAAGCGTGTACACATTAAATGGGCGGAGTGTGCACCATACCACCAATCGCGGACATGGACATGTGTAGAGCGTCTTATTCCACGCAAGAGGAGCAAATAATTATAATTAAAAAATGTTAAGAATACAAAACAGTCATACTGGCGAAGAGTGACACAGTTGCTGCCGCTAAAGAGAAAGGAAAGCTGGCAAAAGATTGCCGACTGCATGAATGCGTTACAGACTCATCACTATCACTGCCCATTGATTAAAGCAGCACTAGATTTCACTATAATTATACATGTGTACTCAATTAAAGCAATGTGTTGCTGAGATTAATTGTCTTGTGTCATTATTATTGCTGGATATGTGAAGCGGTCTTGAGAACAAATAAAGAATGAACATAAGAAAATCATTCAAACCAATTAAAACCAAATACTCCATTTAATTTACATTCGCACTGGCAACATACGGCTCAAGTAGCTGACTAAGATACGTCAGTCCCTCAGCTGACCAGTATCGCCAACTCATCAGTAAGGAAAGTAGCTATTGGCTGTCTTAAAAGTCACTGGATGAGGTCTTCGCCTAATTTGCATATACACTGCCCCATCACATTTAATTGTGATGGACGCTGTACTAGTGAAATAACATTGTGGGAGAGACAAAAAGTGAGCAAAACACACCGTAAATATGTTTAGAACTACAAATGCGTTTTTTAATGTCACAACTTCAACCCTACTATTTTATCCGGGCGTGGTACAGGCAAAAGTGACCCTAAAGAGATACTCTGGCGGATTTATTCTTCAGATTTTTTTTTATTTTGCTTAGTTTCCATAGGGTGGGTTTGTTTTTTTAATGTAAGCCAGGGCAAGATCAGTCATCGGCAGCTTCACGCATGCGTAATTCATTTGTAGTCTGGACGTGGAAGGGTGAACATCTCCTGCTCTGACTGCAGATGGGAGGGACTATTGCGGAGGTATTGGACAGCTTCTGAGTGCTTTGGCACGGGGGTGGGGAACACAGTGGCACCTGCTGCTCGTAGAGAAGAGTATCAGAGTAAGAGCGATAACACCAGAAAAAGTAGCTAGATTTGTCGCTAGTCGCCTTTTAAAAAATGTGTTGTTAGAGTGGTCTGAAAACTTGCATAATATAGCGACAAAGTCACTAAGTTGGCAGCCCTGCCGCTGACAACCTAAATCTTTCATAAAAATAGTGATCTGGAAAAGCAAACGAGTTTTGTCGGTCCCTGAATATCCTTGCTCCACTAAGTGAACCTACCACTATTCGTGCACCGAACCGGATCTTCTAAGAATGGTGACGCCATTTCCAATCGAGAATTGATTGGTCAGTAGGTGGTGCTTTTATTTACGTTCATGTTATCGAGTAAAACCTGCTCCGGAGCAAGTTAGGTTCGCGGCACAAGTTACCATGGTGATGTAACACAGTAAGAGGTTAACCAATGTTGTGATACCGAAAACCCAGGGTTGAACCTGAAGTTACCTCGCTAACCACAAATCTTGCTTCGTAGTACAGGCCTCTGGTCCTGGATCAAAGAGAAAAAAAACTACATCTACTGTGGGGATGACCACAATAGGTTAATACATGCAAGGGAAATCTGAGTTTTTATTGTGAAAGTGAACAATAAATGCTTCAGTTGGCTCTACACTGAAACGCTTACTATAAATGGTAATTTAGAGATTCTCTACCGTTACAATAATATTGTTTTTTATGATTGACAAATTAAATGTATTTCTATACATGGTTTATCATTTTAAGGGAACCAAAATCATTGGCACAGTCAGCTTCACTTGTGTTACTGATTAGTCAGGTGTTTTGTCAGACCATTTTTTTCCACCCTTAGGGGAGCTCTATAGTGCTCATTACCGATTTTAAATTTGCTTTTGTAATCTGTTATTACCGCCTGTCAACATGTAGAAGGAGGCATGATTGGAAGTCATGAGGCAAAAAATGTGTAGAACAGAAACAAACCCAAACCATAGGCATTACAAAAACAATTGTTTGTAACATCCAAAAGGAGACACTGGTGAGCATGGCAAGCACAAACAACTTGGTAGGCCAAGGTATATCACTACAGTGGTCCAAAGAATGCAAATTACGATACCGATAGTTTAAACAAAAAAAAACTGTCCCACAAATCAAGAACCATTTTTAGTATGCAAGCGTTGATGGGTCAGCCAGTACCACACAGAGAATATGACCAAACCCTAACCCTTTTCATGATCCACAACACACAATCTTATCCTGAGGTAAAACACATCAGTATACAGCAAAGTAAAAAATAAAATGTAGTAAGTCAGTCCCAACATATGTATTGCATAGAGACCGAACAAAACTAAACGTTTTATCATTATCGTTCCAGGATACTAAGGGTGGGTGAGACATGGGAGCCACAACAGACAGAAACTGAAGTCCAATATCTCACCAATAAACACAGACTACACACTGTAGCTTCAGGAAAAGATGGGACAGCCCCAGTGGCAGCTGGCCAATAGAGGGCGCCGCCCCCCCTTAAGCCACAACAAATAAAAAATAAATTACAGAATTTAAAACAAAAATAATAATAATGACAACAAAATCAGTATGGCAATATTTGTTTTAAATATGGAATGCACCCAGTAATGTGTAAAAAATATGATATTATAAAATTATATTCTCAACCTTTCCTCTGCCTGTCTAAACGCCTGGTCACAGCTCTAGAGCGATGGAGAAAGCGCCCCAAGGAGGCGGGTCTATGTAGCAGTTAAGCCAATTGCTAATTTAAGATATGAATGTATGACATACAATTTAGCCAATCAGCGTTCTTAAATCGAATCCAAGAAGGGCGATTATTTTATCGCCCCAAGTTCGCCCCTGATAAAATAAGGACCGGGCTCTAGGTGCACAATTTTTACTAGACGTCAATGGTGAGTACGAACATTACTCCTCCAAGACCCAACCCTAACTCTGTGAAATTTCTCCTCCAAGATCCGTTTGAGAGGAGAAGTTTGTTAGCTGGGTGCACTCATGCTAATGCTTTATTTTGCTTTCCGTGCTTGCTTTTTAAAACGACAGGGACAGATCCAGCATGGACAGGTATACATGTTGTTTTGTATCAATTAATTGTTGCAGTTCTGGAGCACATTAACAATTAGTTACATTTAGTTTGATCATAAAATACTGTATGCTATTCTTCCAGTCAAAGGTTTGAGGTGAATTTCTAAACCTCGTATCAAAACACTGAGGTACACAAAGTCCCAACATCCTCTTTCTGTTCACTTGACCTCCCCTACATCCACCGAGCTGGAGGTAGATTCTTCCCTGAATCAATAATCTGGGATGAGGATCTCCAACCACCAAATAGTTTTTAAGTTGATAAGAATACGTTGCCCCATATTAAAAAAACATCTTAAAATAAGAATGCCACCGTCAAAAATCAGATGCCCCTTCAATATAAACAAATTCAAGGTTCAAACTGATTCTAGATCCTACATGTGCCTTTGTCAATATAAAAAATGGGTTTTGCTTGGAAATGTTCTAACAAATCCTAGTTCCGCCCACTGTATAAATGGATCTTGGCAAAAGAGATGGTTTCGTCATAGTCTTTGTGGCCTTTCTCGTATATGACAAAGATATACTTCCTGTCCTCAGCACCACCATGTGGAAATGATGTCATGCTGGAGTAACCACTTGGCCCCCCCCAGATCTGGACAGCTTTCTTTTCCCACGAGGTACCATTGGTCAGAGACCAACGCAGGGTTAGGTTGATTCCTGGGAACAAAAGAGACCACAAATAATTTAAGCCAGTCCCTAACACATACAAACGTTCTCAGAAGGTACCTCCATTTTCATGTGTTGCCGATAAACAGAGATGGTTAGGGGATCGATGAACTCTAGGACAGACGTTGACCTAAATGTTACAATACATGTTCCACTTCAAAATAATAAAGCAAGCATGATTTTCCAAATGAATGAATGTCATACAACTTAGCACACCTATTTATTTATCTGAGTGAAATTGTACAAGCTAAAAGATTATCTGTTGCCTAATGAGACTCTACTTCGCCCATGTACGCTGGATTCCTGCACACTTGCTGGAAGGGGCCACAGGAGGGACTAAATTGCCCCCAATAACCTCATCACTCCCCCAGCTTTGGGACACTTATCCACCAGGGGTCCTCCACATTAGGGCCGCAGCAGTTAATCGATTTCACTATTAACCATGATTTTAAACCTCACGGTTTTGTAACCGTAAAGGTTCAGCTACACTGAGTGTTCCTGTTCGCACTCTAAAAAATGGGTAATTATGGTACATGCCAGAAAAAAAATTGCGGCTAAACTTGATGCGATATCTTTTAGATCATCCAGCTTGAAACAACCAAATAGAAGTAATACAATTAATGATGAAGTTAAACGAATTAGCAGGGAGTTATAAGTTGGGTTTTCAGTGCAACGTAAACCAATTTGGCATGGATTATATATTATCATTATTCTTTAGCTAAAGATTACCTCTGGAATATGAAAGTAAAACAGCGACATAAGGTTTTTCTTGTAATTCGTTTTTTTCTTTTAAAACTATTTTTGTCACTAAAATTCCACTAGCAACTGTGACAAAAGTTTTTGAAAATAAGGATAAAATAAGGAGTAACGATTGGTTGAAGTTCAAAGCGCCACGCTAAGATAGCTATCCGTTCATTGGTCAGAATACGTTTGGGGTTTCTGTTTGGAAACGCAGTGAAACGTTTGGACACAGACTGATTTACAAAAAAGAAAAACTTTTGTCACAGTTGCTAGTGGAATTTTAGTGACAAAATTCGCGTTGTTTTTTTGTACAAAACCTATTACAAGAAAGAATTTATGTCGCGGTTTTACCTTCATACTGGAACTGCTGGAACATGCTTTTAAAACGGCAGCAATTGTTTAGTAAGTTAAAAACCAACAAAATCATTGCACATTTCTCACAAGTTCCCTACTCAGTTCCAGTTTTTTTAAATGACATTGATGTTGACAGTAGTAGGTTATGTTAAATTCCGAAGAGATATAGACTTTGTTTATTGTTATTTATGTTGCACTGTATTATTGGCAACTGTATGATTTCTGTTACAAAAGGCAGCAACTGTGTAAAACTGTGTAAGCCATTAAAAAGATGTCGTATGATAACGCCTCTAATTAAAGAATGCTCATGTGATTTCATTCATTCTCAGTGTTGTGAAATAAAAGAATACATAATAACGAGAAACCGTGATTATTTCTGAGACTATAATTGTACCATCAAAATCTATAATCGTCACATCCATACAGATTCATTCAGCACATTAGTATTCCAGTTACTACTTCTTACGATGGGAACTGTTAGCTGGGTTGGTGAAGTACATCACGCCTTCCTTCTGCAGCATCCCTGCAGCAACTGCAGGGTCTACCAGAGTGGAGTCAAACACCAGGTGCTCCAGCGGTAACGTCTCTGCCCCGTCCAGGCTGCGAGTCACCATGCGGCAGCGGCAGTGGTAGTTGTGCTGGTTGCGCACGTTGATAATGATGCTGCCATCCTCCATCTCCACTGGCTATGGGGACAGTGTTGTAGAAACTAGAGAATTAGTTGAGTGGGTCAAGTGAAAATAATGTAATTTTTACTTCTGCTGGGTATATTATTTACTGAGAGGACAGTCATAAAAGGAGTGTTGATTCTAGACAATGCGTTTATCTTTTGGTTGAGATGGCTGATTAAGGGGTGTTCTGTAAGATTGTAATCTGGATCACTTCCGCTTGACCTCTTCTAGGTTAAAGGGGGCCTTACTATATGCTATATCCGGATTCACATTAAAAGCCTTTTTTAAACTGCCATTACAATAGGCAAACAGAGAGGCGTTCGGTTAAGGAACTATGGGAGGTTTGCTGATTGCTGGCTCAGTCGATTTGAATGAATCACAGGATCTCTTAACCACTTCTTATCAAGGAATGCTGACGTTTGTCGGTTTTAATTGCTCTTTAGTTGCTCACACAAAGCAGAATTGAGGAACTGTCTTGGAATCTATATCCAGCACACCTGCATAAATCCAAATCTAACGCTGCAGATTACAAATACATAGCAACAGCATAGTATACACACTTTGCAGACCAGAAGATTTGCTGACAACTGTTATGTGTATATTCCTGTGTGCCCATCTCTCCTTCATTCCCCCTCCTTCCCTAGTTAGCTTTACCTGGCACTCGTCAGGGTCAAAGTCCAGAGCTTGCTTGGGCTGGTTGTAGGGGATGCTCTTTAGCGCGGCGCCGTTCGTCCACCTTCGTCCGTGATCGTCGCTCAGAATGCAGAAGACACCGTTGCCCTCCAGGGTGCCATGCCCGCACACAACCAGACGCCCTTTGGCCGGAGGGTAGTGTTTCTGTGAGTAGAGACATGAAAGGTTGGTCAAAATAATCTGCTTCATCAAAGTGCAACGGTTTAGTCATTACAACTGACCAAGATCTATTTATGACTTATTATCATTAAAATACAACAATTAGGGCAACAGGCACTGGAGAAAATAAATAATTACTTGATAAATATTTACAAGTTAAAAACGCTGTGGGTAATCCAGAGAAATGTAAAAGGAGAAGATAGGGGAAAAGGCCCTTCATGAGAGATATTAAAATAATCTTGAGCTTAAAATGCAAAAGGTCTGCTACTTCAGCAATTGTCACAAGGAATACAACACAAGCTCTTTTGTTGAGGGCAGAGATGAAAAGCACAGACAACAGAAAATGTGAATTATATGAATTTATATCAAGCCTCAGAGTGGAATGGGGAACAGAGAGAGAGAGAGAGAAAGGATTAAGGAATAGAGACAGGAGAAATGCAAATGATGACTGAGGACTAACCTGAATACCAAAACCAGGCCCAGGGGCAAAGTTTTTTACCCCCAGCTGGATCGAGAGGTTCCTCGGTACGCACCAGCTGAGACCGTCGTCCAAGCTCTCAACCAGCATGACACTAGCGGGTTCGCACTGGTACTGGTGGAAGCACAGAGAGTATATCAGCATCACAGAGCCAATCTCTTCATCCACCACCACCGAACCCAAATTCAGGCCGTCAGCCAGGCTGCCGTCATCCACTATGAAGGAGGTTGGAGACCATGTGGCACCTACGGTGGTGTAGGGGAAAAGGGAAGTATCAGTCATAGGGTTGTAAAATTAAATGTGCTCCTTTGGGAAGAAAAGTCAATTGAAATGTGAGTGCGAATTCCTCTGTCTGTTCTGTGAATTGAGTGACTAAAGTTCAGATTTAAATCTAGAGTAAACACATATTATAAGTTCCTATAGTAAAGAGAATTTGCTTGTTTTCGATTGTGACACTCAAAGTATATGTATATTCATTCTATGATAAATATATTATACAGTATCTCGCAAAAGTGAGTACACCCCTCACATTTTGTAAATATTTGATTATATATTTTAATGTGACAACACTGAAGAAATGACTGTTTGTTACAATGTAAAGTAGCAAGGTACAGCTTGTATAACATTGTACATTTGCTGTCCCCTCCAAACAATTCTACACACAGTCATTCATGTCTAAGCCGCTGACAACAAGTGAGTACACCCCTAAGTGAAAATGTCCAAATTGGGCCCAAAGTTTCAATATTTGTTCATCATTATTTTTCAGCACTGCCTAAACCCTCTTGGGCATGGAGTTCACCAGAGCTTTACAGATTAACACTGGAGTCCTCTTCCACTCCTTCATGACGATATCACTGTTAAAGACCTTGCACTCCTACACCTTCCATTTGAGAATTCCCCAGAGATGCCCAATAGGGTTTAGGTCTGGAGACATGCTTGGCCAGTCCGTCCACCTGCACACAGTGCCAAAGCTACCAGAACCTGGTTTAAGGACCATGATATCCCTGTTCTGTTTGGCCAGCTATGGGGTATTGTGAAGAGGAAGATGCGATACGCCAGACCCAACAATGCAGAAGAGCTGAAGGCCACTATCAGAGCAACCTGGGCTCTTATAACTCCTGAGCAGTGCCACAGACTGATCGACTCCATGCCACGCCGCATGGCAAAAGGAGCCCCAACAAAGTATTGAGTGCTGTACATGCTCATAGACTCAAAAACTCTCAATGCAGGTGAAACAGATGATCCTAAGGCTACAAAAAAATCCAGCAGGCACCTCTGGAGTGGCCAAATCAACAGGTTGAGGGTGAGAAAATAATTACGCATTGGTGTGCTCTGTAACACAAAAAGGACTGGACGTCCACAGAAGACAACAGTGGTGGATCATACGATTACCATTTCCATGGTTAAAAAAAACATTGCAAAATCCAGCTAAGTGAAGAATACACTCCAGGAGGTAGGCATATCATTATCAATGTCTACCATAAAGAGAAGACTTCACAAATTGCAACCCAGTAATAAGCCTCAATAATAGAACAGACAGATTAGACTTTGCCAATAAATATCTAAAAAGCCCAATCAAGTTCTAGAACATCACACCTTGGACAGATTATACTAAGATCAACCTGTACTAGAATGATGGGAAGACAAATCTATGGAAAAGGCTTGGCTCATCCATGATTCATCAGTAAAACATGGTTGAGGCAATGCAATGGCATGGGCATACATGGCTACCTGTGGTCACTGGTGTTTATTGATGATGTGACAAAAGACAGAAGCAGCGGGATTAATTCTAAAGTGTATAGGGATATATTGTCTGCACAGATTCAGACAAATTCAGCATGAGGCAGAAAGACCCACAAACAAACAAGAACTGAAACCATCTGCGTTAAAGGCCTGACATAGCATCCCAAAAGAGGAAATCCAGTGGTTGGTGATGTCCACGCGTTCCAGACTTTAAGCAGTCATTGCGTGCAAAAGGATTCTCGACAAAGTATAAAGAATTAACATTTTATTCATGATTGTGTTCATTTGTCCAATAACATTTGAGCCGCTGAAATAAGGGGACGGTGTATGAAAATAGTTGCAATTCCTAAATGTTTCATAACATAATTTTTTTAGTACATTGAACAATACAAGTGCAGTGCAATAAAATGCAGTTTGCATTCAACAAGAAAGTGCCAAAGGGCAGTGCTAAAATGATATGCAGGGCAGTGTGAGATGGATTACAATATAAGGATGTACAATTGACAAGTTTAATGTACAGGTGTTCAGTTGAAAAATGCAGCAAATTGCAAATGTGCAGGGGGCCATACAAGTGGAAAACATCTGTACAAGTGGTGAATGAATAGTAAAACAGTAATAATTGTGCACATGGCAAATCAAGTAAATCGGTTAGCAGTGTGTAGGCAAGAGGATGCAATGGGGCAAATGAAACTGTTCCTAAGCCTGCTGGTGCGGTTGAGAAGAGCTAAATGCCAAGCCACCGTTGATCTGCAACTTGCCAATGAGCCAAACCAGTTTTACTGCAGACTACTGTCATCACAGTATTAAGTTCTTTAAGCGGCTGGTGCCGTCACACCTCAAGATCATCACTGATCCAGTACTTGACCTATTGCAGTTTCCCTACAGAGCCAACAGGTCTGTGGACGACACAATCAACCTGGCTCTCCACTTTATTCTCAAGCATCTTGACTCCTCTGTAACCTACGCCAGAGTCCTGTTTGTGGACTTCAGCTTTCAACCCCATAATCCGAGCCCTCCTCCTGAATAAGCTCACCACTATGGGAGTGCCCATGTCAACTTCTAAATGGATCACAGACTTTCTCTCCAACAAGAGGCAGAAGGTGAGGTTGGGGAAATACCTGTCGGACCCTCTGACCATCAGCACAGGCTCCCCTCAAGGTTGCGTCCTGTCCCCTCTTCTCTCTGTACACAACAACTGCATCTCCAGTCACCACACTGAAGTTTGCAGATGACACCACCCTCATTGGTCTCATCTCTGATGGGGACAAGACCGTCTTCAGGGGGAAATTGACCAGCTAGTGTCCTGGTGCAGTCTCTACTACTTGGAGCTAAATGCTCTAAAGACATTGTAAATGAGAGCGGACTTCAGGAAAAGCCCAGCTGACCTTTGTCCCATTATCCTTCGGGGGGTCCCCTGTAAACTTAGTAGAGTCCTTTCCCTCCCTGGGCAAGTGGAAGCTGAACATCACCTCACTCACTAAGACAGCACAAAAAAGACTGCTCAAAAAGTACAAACTACCAACATCCATGAAGATGAATGCATACACAGCCATCATCGAGTCCATCCTGACCTCCTCCATCACCGCTTGTTACGCTGCAGCCACTGTCAAAGACAGACTGCAACGCATCATCCGCCAAGCAGAGCGGACCATAGGATGTAATCTGCCGTCAGGTCACAGAGACGGCCAGTACAGATTGGGGCAGACCCTTCCCATCCGAGAAACAGACTATTCAGAACTCTCCCCCCTGGCAGATGGCTACGGCCTATCAATAACAAAACATCCTGGCATAAAAACAGCTTCTTCCCCATGGTGGTGAGTCAAAGGCACATGCCTTTTGCACTAGTCTGCCCTTAGCACCCCCCCCACCCGATTACCCGCACTAGACACTATCAGCTCTGATACAATAGATATTGCTTGACATCCTGTACTATAACTGGACACCCTTATTTGCAGAACTGTATATACAATCAGAAATTGCGCTACATATTGCACTTTACACATTTTGAAATCTGCTCACACATCAAGACATTGCTGCTTTGCACTACTCGGATATGTATGACACATCCTATTTTTATCCATTAATTGTGGTCTCTTGTTGAACTGTTCGTGTTGTGTGTTTTTTGCTCTATTTGCATCGTTCATCTACGTTTAAAAAATGTGTGTTCTAAATGCAGCTATGGGTCAGGACTAATTCCTTGTACGTGTAAACAGACTTGGCAGATAAACCTGATTTGGATGCGAGATAGGATGTTAAAAAACAGTGCATCATTTTTTCCTCCGAACATGCTTAGAGAACTTCTGCAACTTTCTGATTAGGATTGTGAAAATTGCTTACATAAGATCCATTTGACATTTTCTGAATTTCTATGTTTGAGTGGTCCCCCTAATGCAACTTGTATTAATGCAGTATGAATTTTTTATTCACCTTATCTTCGACAACATTCCTGTTAAACTTTTTACCCTGTTTTTTTACCTCTGTTTGTGGAGCGGCGCATGGCGAGAAACTTGGCCCCAATATCACTGGCAGACTCTTTACGTGCCTCAGCAAAGGCCAGCAGACTCCCCTTAGGGGTGAAGGTAAGCAGGGGGATGCGGTAGGTGCTAACCTCCCCAGCACCGCCACTCACCCACAGCAATTGCTCATCATAGACCAAAGGGTCAATCTGAAAAAGAGAAGACGTATATAAAGTATGGGCATAGCGCATTTGGAAAATGTAGCCAGGTTTCGCAAGTGAAAATTAGTGGGCAGAAATTGAACCTCTAAGCTTTGAAATCTTGGCTTGGACTTTAGCCACTTAGAATTGCTGAAAGAGACACCATGTGACAATGAAAGAACAATGCTATCATAATGTGTCATTAAAATCATTTTCTGTGCTATCAAAGTTCACTAAGGTTTGACTGGAATCGGTCATTTCAAGTCGGTGGGTGCAGATTACAGAGATTACAGCTATTGAACCATGACTATACAAAGATAATTGTGCTTTCTTTCACCCATTACCAAAAAGAACCAAAGTTATTTAGAAAAAATACCAAGGCAGTCATAGTGTGCTGGGCAACACTATGGCAAGAACAACAATATAACGCTAATGTAAATTATTCTATGTTGTGTTAGTAACCTACAAAAAATAATTCACCATGGTATGCCATGGGTACGAGATCACTTTTTACTGGTCTGATAAGGTTGACACCTGGTTTATAGAGCGCAATAATGCATCTCAGGGGTTTGTGATACATTACCAATTTAATCACTTTGTCCAAGCACTCTGTGATGTGTTTTACCTAAAACAACCCCTTTGCAGTATTACATACATATCACAGGAAAACATATTTCCATACCCTACTAATAACAGTTAAGTGATTTAGATCTATACCAAAGTATGCATAAAGCTATAATATGGAACAGTGTCAGTAAAAATGGCAGAACAATGTTAGGACTATAAGAATTAATTTGATTAATGCAATGGCACATGATGGCACTGTTCTATAAAATTAAAGTACCAACCATAGAACTAAATAGATTTAAGTAGAACCTGAAGCGTACAGTAAAGCGATTCTGTGTAATACATACATAAATAGCGAATTAAAGAACACAACTCATAATTGACCGACAATCCATTAAAAATAATGGACAAGATGCCTACCTGACTGAAAGAGGGGTATACTTGTACACAGAAAGCTTGCACAACCAATACAAACACTGCGGGTGAGCTCCTTGTGACCATGAAACCAGTCCCAGAAACCATGCTGCCAGGTCCCTATTATTCTCTCACTACTTGTCTCTATCGAAGAAAGTTGCGAATGACAGTTTAGATTCAGGGCAAAATGTCACGGACCCGTAAAACAGTAAAGAACATCAACATCCTGATTCCAGACACACTTGTGTCATATGACCACTGTGATGTCAATGACGTTGGTTTACTTTACCACTTTTTCTTCAACATTACCTTGGCGATTCGCAAACAAAAGGGACATGTCGCCACCTACTGTACCGGAGCAAGCAGTTTAAACATGACCCTTTTACTATTTGTAAATAATGATGACGTAGCAACGTATGTGCGCGCATTTGGGCTACAGAAGTATGGCGAGAATCAGCAGCCTGTCAAGCTACGCGAGCGGATTAGGCAACAGACAGAGAACGTTATTTAAAAAGTTGACTTTATCAAATGGCATCCGGCTACCAGATCCGTGTACTATAGTGGAGTGGATGTTGCCCTTTTACCAACCAATTCATAGTTGGTTATACGTTGGCTAATAGAAACTGCCAACGTTGTTTTTGTCATGTCGCCCTTTTCCGGATCAATTAATTGGCTAATATAAATCCCAAAAATTACACAATGCTAATATAAACTTAACCCCAAACACCATTGACATTAAACTATAAACCTATATAATTATTAATACATACCAACAACGCTGTAGGTATAAATGTAGACTTAAACTGTAGTTGGCTTTGCTACACTACAACCCTAAATGAACCGTTAGTTTGTAATTCGTTTACTTCATATCGCTCACGCGACAACGCGTTATACCAGCTGCGAATATTAAAGTGATAGCAACACCAATATTTGAGGCAAATAAACGTCTAACTTTTTAACATCTTATTTATAACAAAAATAATGTACATTATAGCAAAATAGTATAGGCCAGGAAACGTATTATAATTTCATGTGATACAGCACTTTGTTCATCGCTGCATGGGAATAGCGTTGTGGACAGTCTAAAGTTCCAACCAATCAGCACAAATGCCGACTTAAGCTTAGTCGGGCCAACGATGGCAAACAAGCTGATTTCCAACCGCGACTAATACAACCAATGCCAACTCACAGCCAACGTTGGGCTAACCCATCATTGCTACTTGGGAAGGCTATTGTTTGGTGTTGTGGGCTTAGTAATACAAAGATGAATTATGCTTCAGTGTTACTGTCCTTTCAGGTTTAACTAAGGCTTAAACTACTCTCCTTTACATATTCTCATATGTTCTCATAACCAGTGTTTGAAACTTTTCACGAAATACAGTGCCAACAGTGTTCAAAATGTCAGCAGCCAGCTAATAGAACATCATAGATATATAGAACATTTACGCAAAAAAAGGGAAATACGTCAAGGAAGGGTTAACCCAGTTCCGGTGTAAGCTTTGTTAACGGAGAAATGACAGCTAACAGTGGAGTGGTGTGACTTTGTTACCGATACCTTATCAAATTTAACTGTGGAAAGAATTTGGCGTGATGACTCATTCATAGCGAAAACGAAAGAGAAATTAGATATATATTATTATGTCACATACATGAATGCATACCTTGAATTCCACTAATCTCGTCTTAACCAATCAGTTTTGCCTTCTGTCTTACGGTTGATGAACTGTATAATTTTCAGTTGATGTTACACATGCATACCAAAAAAGTAAAGGATGCATCATTTTGACCAAAAGTGTTTTAATTGTTCATTTAATGTTTTAGTGAAATCAGTCACGTTTCAACAGAAAAATATTAAGAATATAATAAGAATATAACAATTATATTTAATTTGATGTTTACGAATAGGTGGGAACACCAATTTTTTACATACTATTTACACATTATACATAATTTACATACAAAACATGAATTCATTCACTCTTCAAAACAAAAAGGTCCTTGATAATTTGCTAAAACCCAGCAGTTAAGCCAGATCTGATCAGTGTGAGCGACACAGGAGAGTCCCAGATGTGAAAGGGCACTCAGTTTATTCAACTCAAGTCCTTTCAATCTACTCCTTTCCCTGTGACCTCTGGTTTACCCCAGGGGTCTGTCCTGGGGCCCCTACTCTTAATCATTTACATCCTTCCCTTAGGTCACATCTTCCGCAAATATAACATTCAGCTTCCACTGTTACGCTGATGACACCCAGCTTTACCTCTCTGCCAAACCTTCATCCACTTTCCCCCTCGCATCCCTCAATGATTGTATTTCTGAAATAAAAATCTGGTTCACCCAAAACGTCCTCAAACTAAACAGTAACAAAACTGAAGTCCTCCTTATTGGCACCAATTACACTTTATCTAAAACCAATAATGTATCTCTTGTTGTTGATGACTTCTCCGATTCACCATCCCCCCAGGTCAAGAGTCTGGGTGTCATCCTTGACAACACACTATCCTTTCAACCGCACATCAATAACATTACCCGGTCTGCATACTTCCATATACGGAACATTAATCGTCTGCGCCCCTCCCTTACCCCCCACACTGCTGCCATTCTTGTTTACAGTCTTGTAACTTCCCGCCTAGATTACTGCTATTCTCTCTTTATTGGGCTCCCTCACAAATACGTCCACAAACTTCAACTGGTCCAAAATTAATCTGCCCGTATCATAAGTCAAACCCCCTCTATCCACCACATCACCCCTGTCCTTCAACAGCTCCATTGGCTCTCGGTCCAGTTCCAAGCTACAGCAAAGATGGTTTGTCAAGGCAGAAAAACTTCAGAAAATGTCATCTATCATCCAAACGTAATATTATAAAAGCATCTACAGAGAAATAAAAGAAAGATAATTACTAATAACTTAAATAGATACATTATATTTTAGTAATACAATCTCTTATCAATTTGGGGCAATTTAAATTCAATTTAAAGTCCTCCTATACACATTTAAGGCCATCCACAATCTTGCACCCCCATACTTGTCTGATCTTCTCCATGGTCCCACTACCTCCCGCTCCCTCAGATTTTCTTCCTCCATACACCTGTCTGCCCCCCCTGCTCATCTCACCACCATGGGCAGTAGAGCATTCAGCCGCTCCCTTAGATCCTCTTATACACCTGTCTGCCCCCCCTGCTCGTCTCACCACCATCGGCAGTAGAGCATTCAGCCGCTCCCTCAGATCCTCTTATACACCTGTCTGCCCCACCTGCTCGTCTCACCACCATGGTGCAGAGAAAGGCGCCTTTAAATAAAATGATGTATTATTATTATCTATCCATCTATTTATCCACTAATCTATCTGCTCCGTCAGACGGAGATATCCACAAGAATATCAGTTTTGTACATGATTTAGTTTTATTTTTGCCGTATTATTTATGAAGATGAATTACATAACATGCCAATATAATTACAGAACATATTTGAGTTATTTTTTTGAAATATATCTTCATTTGAATGTACGTTACTATCTTGTTTTAATTTTTATTTTTTTTTCAGATTGAATAAACAGTTGTGTAGGCTGTTAATTGTAAGAATGACTGTGTGAATTCTTCATATTATTGATGACAGGAAATATTTCAATTGATTTTACACAATGGTCTGCATTTTCACACAGTTCACATGTTTCATTGATCTGTCCACGATGTCGCATTTCTCATTTCACCCGTTTCTGTGCATACGCATGGGTCCGAGTTTGCATGAAGGACCGCACATTTTCCCAGCAAGTTTGCTTTTTATAAATCGCAACTATTGCATAGAGAGCGGCGTACGTGATCTTTTGTGCGTACGCAGCGGTTATAGATGAGGCCCCTGGTCTTGGTGGAGAGGAAAAGTGTGTGGATCCTGGCAGGGACAGGTAAAGGTGAAGGTGATGATGGTTCAGAGGTTGACTGGGACGTAGACTAATCTGGCGGTCATGCAAAAGGGGCTCTTGGCGAGGGCGTGGGCTGTACTGGTGGCCAGGGAGCAGGTGGTGTTGCTCTAGGTTGGGACATGGGCCATATACTGGGGCCGAACACTAACAGTGTCGCACAAGGACCAGGAAATGGCAGGACAGGACAAGACACAGACAGAACATTATACTGATAATGGGCTCTGAAGGCCAATGCAGATAATCCATCAAGCATGTATTGCTACAATAGTAATTTCCTAATGTTAATGTCTACACTATATTTCAGATCAATTTGATGTTAATTTGATGGACAATGTTTTTTTTGCTTTTCTTTCAAAAACAAATAAATGTGTGTGTCCAAAACATTTGTCTAGTATTGTATATCATTTGTGGTATATAACATTTTATATTTTTAAGAAGAAATGGCCATGGCCAGTGAGGTATCAATATAGACTAACTTCTAAAGTTACAAATGACATGAGCTAGGACAGATGTGAAAAGCATTCCTACACATTTGCCACTAATGGCCAGGAGCAACTTGTAGAAAAGAGGATGATTTAGGTGAACAAGACTCAAGAGAAAGAGAAAACCATAGCTACTGTAATTAAGACACCTGTATCTAGTTAGTTATGTCAGTTGTTTTGGTGCACACGTTGTGGGAGCATTGTCGTTATGTTCAGTTATGTATTATGCCGTTTCATTCCCTGTACGATTCACATTCCTGTGTATAACTGTGTTTTTTTTTGTAATTTTTTTTCTCATTTTTTAGTTTGTGTTTTCTGTTCGCTGCTGCTCATCTGTCCTGTCTGCCTGCGTGTTCTAGCCTTCATTGTTCATTGTGTTTACTACCTACCTGTTGTGGTAAGATAAAATGAATAAAACTGCATGGATTGGAGCTCTTGGCCTAGGTTATGTTTCTGCCTCACTGGCAAAACAAAACAACTACATTTCTTGTGTTCTTTTTAGATTGAGTTTTTTTCTCAAAATGAGTATCTCATATGACAAAAATACATATTTGATAAGTACTGATACTAACCTATAGTTTTTCTCTTTCAAAAATGGAGAAACTGGTCTACTATCTAAATATATGTCTTGATGTACGTCAAAGTCTACCGCCACTTGCGGGCGGGTTTCGGTCGTCGTCTTCATCGACTCTCTAGCTACACCGAATCCTCCCTGTCATGTAATTGTCTTGTTCCGTTATTGCGCTCACTGGTTGTTCATTTCCCTAGTAGATTATATAAATTCCCTGTGATTGGGCATGCATTTTTGTGGAATTGTTATATGTTACATGTCCGTGTCATGAGTAGTTGTTTGTTATTCTTGCCTTCCTTTGAGAAATTATATATTGTGCTACATTGCACCTTTGTTATTTTTGTCCAAGTGGGTGCATTTATGATTATCTTGCAGTTAACAAATGCTAATTAAAAGTACCTATCGGCTAACTGAACCTGACTTCCTCATTCCTATCACAAACCTCACCTGGACAGCATTACACAATGAAATGTCTTTATTTTTACTATTTTCCACATTTTACAATATTAAAAGTAATTATAGGCACAGCTGTTCATTGAATTGCATTTAAAGTGACAACATCATGAAACTCGTTAAGGGAATGCCAACAGTGTGCAAGGCTGTCATTAAGCCAAAGACCAGCTATTTTATAGAATCTTAAATAAAAAATGTTTTTTTATTTTAATGAATTGTAAAAAAAAAAGGAATATTTGAATGAGTAGGTGTGTCCAAACCATAGACTGTATAAAGAAATGGACGTAGTATCCGTGACGTCACCCGTAGGGTTCTGAAGACCGTTTTTGAAGCCTAAAGTGGGCGTAGCCGACCGTCGCCATCTTGACAGCGCGTCACTCCCGGATAAACGAAAATGGTCAAAGAGGCGGTATGTGGATGGAGCTGAGGAGCCTGGATGCTGTTTACTGAGTAATTATAGGCTAATTTCTTACACATATCTTTGCGGACATGTCAAAAAATACTTCCAAATATAGTCAGTGTTAATAAATGTTACGTTATTTATGAAATGCAGGCATCCGGTAATTCGGGAATCCGCTGGCCACACCCTTAATTATGCAGAACTTTAAATATTAATCAACTAAACGGATGAGTTATAAAAAAAATCACCCCCCTCACAGTTGTTATGAAGGGCAAAATTAGCTGTATAGTCCAAATCCAAATAGAGAACCAGGCTGTAAACATGTTTTTTTCTGCTGTAAAGTTCTGCAGCCAGCCTCAAGCGGCCAGTCAATGAATTGCAGTTGAACTCACTTCCTTATTGGTTTCAGGGGAGAGACCGGAAGATTGCCCCTTGGTCCAAACATTTGACTGGTACTGACACACCAAATAAATTTCAATTACATTTTATCAGAGCTTTGTGAGAAAGTGACCAACATCCCAAAAAATGTCAATAGCCCCTGTTTCAGATATTAAAACAAAGCAATGAAATATATTTTAGCTAATTTGTGCACATCATAGTGACACCAGATGTGGAGATGGCCCAAAGACGGCCCAGGTGGAAAGACACATGCTTTATTTTTAAGCACATTGGGATTTGGGTTCACCCTGTGCCTTCAGGTTTACTGGCTGAGATGCCGTCTCTGCGTGGGAATAGTTGGTGAGTGTCACATGTTTACTGCTCATGCATTTAATAACTATTATTTTCCTTCTAATTTATTTTTTGTTTACATTTCCTTGAGAAATATACATTCATTGATTGCATACATATGATCCACGAGCAAAAACAAATCTGAAAAAATTTATAAAGCTGTCTATGTCTTCATTGCATCGCAAGTGTGCAAATCTTTTATAACAGGGTTATAACTGTGTTCAAAGGTAATCAATCACATTCCATACATGGTCAAAAGAAGGTATGGTAACCGAACAATCACATTTTTTTCTTCTTCAATTGATGTTAATTATTTCGCTTCTTCAAAAAGGCTGTAGCCATATACACACATATACACACATATACACACACTTAAGTATCACACTTACCTGGTATAAACATCACCAACAGAGTTTGCTCCAAAGACACTACCGTCAGTTGCCACCTCAATCATGGAAAGTTTGCCACCAATTTTGAGTCCACCCGTTGTTTTGACAGTCAGACTTTAGCTGGAAGTAAACACATAATGAACGCAGTTAAGATAAAGATTTTACTATGAAATAAGTTCGAAAAACTGACACGCACATAACTACTTTGCTTTCTGAGTCTTTCACAGATCTTACATTCATAATGTAGATATCATCACCACTGGTAACTGCCCAACACATAAAGGGTCCACAACTATAGTACTTCACGAGTCCTGACAATCCAGTCCATGGAAGGGGTGAGCCTGGACCCTTGTAGCCAACTGTCGCACTTTTAGTCAGACAGTACGGTACATCGTTCATGTTGGCCCCCGCAATAAAAGGGTCACCTCCAGCATCAACCTGTTTCAGAAGGCCTAAAACAATGAAGATAGACAAACAGACAACCAAATGACATATTTACTGGCGAATGTCTTACAAGCAAAGTTAAAACGTGTTCATCAGAGGACCCAGAACACTGGGGCTTTACATATTTAAAATTGCATATGCCTCATTGACACCCCAGGTTCCTGCTGGTCCCACTGTGATGTGTGTTAATCGCCAGAGCCCCGCGCCCGCTGGCGTCATTAACATACGAATCATCCCAATTAGCGCCTATTCTCATCGGCAGCTTCACCATCCATTCACTGTGTAACATGCCATCAACAGCATCAGATCATCTACTGTGTTATTATCCTGAATGCGATGAATTACGAATTATGAAGTAAAACATTTTACAAAAATAGTATGTTTTTTATTGTCTTATGTAACCATACAATACAAAATTAAAACCATGATTTCAAAATGCACAGGCTATGACATTTAAATTTCTAAAGATCGAATAAATGACAATCCATCAAACTGTATGTCCTATTTTGATGTAGTAAATGCTAAAACATTTTAGATCACAGGCAACGTGCAATCAAATTATTTGTGCATGATTGGCCCTATATAGACATATGCAACACAGACTCTTGAAAAAAAATGTTTTGGCTACAGTGTATAATTCGATAATTTTCATTTGTAAAATGTATTATAGTAATTACAGTCCAGTAACTAAGGCACTGTAGACAATGAAACACGTATTTTACAACACAGTTTGTATATTGGTCACGTTCGGGTATTCTGCTGTTAACCGGGAGATTCATTAATCTGTTTCGGTTTATATTTTCATTCTGTTTATTTAGTAAAACATATATTTCTTTATAAACATACCTCTTTTTTCTAGTTCATTCAAATCAACCAAGCCAATCAATCTATTGTCTATGTGTATCTCGCAGTCTTTTGTCTGCCTGAGCAGGACACGCAAACTAACCGGTTGCACTGCGCACAGTGTTCATTAGTGTTGTTGTGTGCACATGAGACAGCATCAAACTAGTGCACATGAGACAGCAGCAAACTAATCCGTTACATATATCGAGTTTCATATAGATCGGACCAAAACGCGTCCAGTTTCATATAGATCGGACCAAAACGAGTCCAGTTTCATATAGATCAGACCAAAACGAGTCCAATATAGATCAGACCAAAACGAGTCCAGTTTCATATAGATCGGACCAAAACGAGTCCAGTTTCATATAGATCGAACCAAAAACCAGTCCAGTTTCATATAGATCGGACCAAAACGCGTCCAGGTTCATATAGATCGGACCAAAACGCGTCCATTTCCATATAGACCAGATCAAAACGCGTCCAGTTTCATATAGATCAGACCAAAACCAGTTCAGTTGCATATAGATCGGACCATTATTGAGTGCAATAGGCGCATGACACATATAGAACTGATAAATAATAAAACATTAAATGATTGGGCTCTATACATAGATGTATTGGATGAATTCGTTCTGTTTATTTAGTGAAACATATTTCTTTATAAACTTACCTCTTTTTTCTAGTTCATTCAAATTCAAGCCAATCTATCTATTGTCTATGTGTATCTCGCAGTCTATTGTCTGCGTATGGCCCATTCAACCATTGACGTCATAAGCTCAGTGAGGTGTGATCTGTGTCTGGGTACCGCAATTAGCTCCTCTTGGGTACCAACGCCCAGCGGCGTGGGATTATGGCGACAGGAGGGCAGTTTAGGTATAAAAAAACATGTAAATAGTAGTTTTATATAGTGTTCGGTTTGTGATTTTGCAATTCTGAAAACGGGACAAGGTAAAATGCACGTATTTAGGAAAAGTCATGGAATCATCCAAAAGATCTGATGTGATCGGATGTGGTTCAGGAGGTCGGACCGGCTGGTGCAGAGCAGAGCCCCAGAAGTGGGGAGACGGATCAGGAGGTCGGACCGGCTGGTACAAAGCCCCAGATGGGCGGATCAGGAGGCCGTCTTGGTGCCGACAGGTCAGGAGGCCGTACTGGCGGCGATGGGTCCGATGGCCGACTCGGTCGTGGAGGAGCAGGAACCAAATCCATTCCCTGAACAGTGTCCATGACCATGACGGGACCCTGGACTGGAACAGACTCAGGGACTGGGACGGACTCAGCAGTAGGACTGGGCCCAGAGACACGGACGGGAACGGGCACAGAGACAAGGATGGGAACGGGCACAGAGACAAGGTCGGGACCGGGATCAGAGACACGGACGGGACCGGGATCAGAGACAAGGACTCGGACCGGTATCAGAGACAAGGACAAAGGCAGGGGCGGAGACCAGAGCGGAGATAGAGAGGGACGGAGATCGGAGCTCGGACGAATTGGAGACCGGGAATAGGACGGGATCGGAGACAGGGGCTAGGATGGGATCGGAGACAGGGACTAGAATGGGATCGGAGACCGGGACTAGGACAGGATCGGAGAAGGGGACTAGGACAGGATCGGAGACGGGGACTAGGACTGGCTCAGAGACGGGGACTGGCTCAGAGACGGGGACAGGGGACCCAGACTCGGGCGGGACAGGAGACCCAGACTCGGGCAGGACAGAAAGACTGGTCTTGGGCGGGACAGAAGACCCAGTCTCAGACAAAACAGGAAGGCCGGTCTTGGGCAGGACTGGGAGACTGGTTTTGGGCAGGACAGAAGGGCGAGGGGTGTGCAGTCATCTTGGGCGGTGGAGGAAACGCGGGTCCCAACTGTCGGGCGTAGAACTCTCGGCTGCACCTCTCCACATAATCCTCCGACTCCTACTCCTCTTCTGACTCATCCTCTGATTCGGCGTAGAGTGACTCCCTCTACTCCCGCGACGCTTTATAGTCCGCCGGCAACCAGATAGCCGGTGGAGCGGATGATCGTGGAGGGAGAGGCGGTCCGCGCCGTATCGTGCACCGGCGAAACCATACCGGCACCTCAGCATTCATATGAACGGCTCTTCATTTTCCGCTGTGTCTTTATCAATGGTCGGGGCATTCAACTAAACGTACCTTCGAACAGTTGGAACAACAAACAATGCCCCGACACCGACAGACAGAAAAGAAAGGACTTAAATTAATTACTAACGACATGACTGAAAACAGGTGCAGAGAAACACAGGTGCATAGAATGTCCATGATTATTCTGTCTCTCAGCTGGAAGGGGGAGTGCCAACACGAACATAGAGAGGGCTAGATTTCAGAGTCTTACAGATAGAATAATGGAACATTGTAGTTTCTCAGAAATAGATTCCAACTCCGCCCCCTTTTGTGGTTCCGTCTCGACGGAAGAAGTTATAATTTGGGATAGATTTTTTTTGTCATTTGTTGACTTTCTGAGCCAGGTTTCAGACACAGCAAGGAAATCGGGATTAGCTGAGTGTGTAAGAGCAGTGATTAAATCAATTTTTGGGAGAAGGCTTCGGATGTTAATATGCATGAAACCGAGGGTTTTACGTTATCAAAGTTATCAAATGTAAGTGTTTGAGGCGTTGGGTCATAATTTCAGGATAAAGGGCCTGGGTTTAACTGCACATCTCCTGCGGAGCAGAGGAGAAGTAACATGAGGGCTAAGAGAATAGGCCGTTTCGAGCAATTTAGAATGCAGAGTAATGGGCAGGGTTTTTGAGCGTAGAAGAATATATTCAGAGCATTATGTGTGTAAAATGATACAGCAGGTTGAAATATGAAATCTTGGCAAACCCTAAACATTGTGTTACAAGAAAAGAGATTGTGTCTCTACAGGGGCCAATTAAATCAGGGGAGGATGTAGATCGGAAAGGGATTAAGGGGGAAATGAACCCTGAAACATGAGGAGTGGAAAATTTACATTGGGGTAATGCAATTGAGATTAACCAGAAAAATTATAAACAAGACATACTGATACTGTCTGACTGACTGATTGTACGCCACCAACATGTATTTCAAATTAAACTTCCAATATTGGAAAAATATTGTGTGAAACATTTAGGATGTATGTTCGCATAAAACAAAATTAACAGTCAAATTAAACGTTCATTTTTATTTACAATTTAATTGCATTGTTGAGAATCCCTTGCAGGCAATGATTGCTTGAAGTCTGGAAAGCATGGACATGTAAAAAAAAGGCAAAGACAAATCGTGTCAGACCTTTTTCCACCTTGAATGTGATCTCTAACGTGAACAATTCAATAAAATAAACAAATCTTTAAGGTGGGGACATTTAAACCTGACATGTACTGAGGAGGTGTAGTGTAGGAAAGCCATACGCAGTGCCAGGTTAGTCCATTCAAAAACAAGTTTATTTTATATAAACATAAAAAAACGAGAACGGCTAAAAACACTAAATGGTTTGAAATAATATTACGCTACACAGCGACTTCAAACACATTCAAACTACAGCGATACGTTCTTAAACTAGCTCTCACCTCTATCCAACATCGTGAACTAATAGTAACCAATGTGCATACAGATCCAGTGACTTTTATACACTTCAATTAAACCCAAATGTTAAACAGCTGTAACTGAAACAAAACCAACGTGCTCCAACACTCGCCTAGGTGTGCACATCGTATTGAACGTGGCTGTGTTCAGAATGAACCAATTACATTTAAACTCCTGTTAAAAATAAGTCATTAACCACCTGCCATCATTTAACGGTCAGTTGTTCCAGTAGGATTTTCCTGACATTTTTTTTGTTGCATTTCAGAGCAAAAGCCATGGCTGCAGAGAGCGTATCAGAGTGATCACATTGTTAAAAGATATCAGTTAGGAGAAGGGTACAAAATAATTTCCAAAGCATTAGATATACCATGGAATACATTGAAGACAGTCATCATCAAATGAAGAAAATATGGCACAACAGAGACATTACCAAGAATTGGACATCCTTCAAAAATGTATGAAAAGACGAGAAAAAAACTGGTCAGGGAGGCTTCCAAGAGGCCTACAGCAACATTAGAAAGCTGAAAGAATTTCTGGCAAATACTGGCTGTGTGCTACATGTGACAACAATCTCCTGTATTCTTCATATGTATAGGCTATTGGGTAGGGTGGCAAGACAAAAGCCCATTCTTCCGAAGAAAAATATTCAAGCTCGGCTGAGTCTCCCAAAAGCATGTGGGCAAATGTGTTATCGTCTGATGAAACCAAAGTTGAACTTTTTGGCCAACTCCAAAAGGCATGTTTGACTTGGTGGTGGCAGCATCATGCTTTGGGGATGTTTTTATTTTACAGTTCCAAATACCAGGCAATTTTGTCACAAAACCTTCAGGCTTCCATTACAAAGCTTAAGATGAAGTTCACCTTTCAGCACAACAATGCCCCAAAGCACACATCCAAATCCACAAAAGCATTGCTTCACCAGAAGAATATTAATGTTATGGAATGGCTCAGCCAGAGCCCAGACCAGAATCCAATTGAATATGTGGTGTGATCGGATCAGCAAAGAAGAGTGGGTAAATATTGTCAAGTGAAGATGTTCCATGCTAATACACTCCTACTCCAAAAGACTGAGTGCTTTATTAAAATCAGAAGGTGCTTCAACAAAGTTTATGTTTATTGTACATTTTGTATTGTACATTTTGTATTTTCACGTAGTAGGTCACATCAAAAGTTACTTACTCTAATTTTTTCACATAACAAAAACCTGTGACAAATGTATTTTATAAAGCCCTTTTTACAAGGAAGTTGTCACAAAGTGTTTTTACAAACACCCAGCCTGATCCCAACAGAGCATGCATCAACAAGTTGATACACACCGGCTAGGAAAAACTCCCTGATGGGACGAATTTAGGAAGAAACCTAGAGAGGAACCAGGCACTAAGGGGTGGCCAGAGAGTGTAATTAAATAGTCCAGGTCAAATACATGTATAGTCCAGGTGAGAGGGACAACCGGGAAGGTTGAGAATTTGGCAGATAGGAAGCCAAAACTGTCAGGTAGCATCAGCTGCTCAGCCTGCAACACAACCTTATGAGGGGTCTGCTACATGTCTTTAGGGTCGGTCGGTCCCACAGTGTGGTCAGTAGGCACGTGTCCTCTTTAATGAAACGGAAATAAGACACAGGGGATGGTTAGACACCCTAGTTCCCTACGTCGCCGGCACAATAGTATAGCAGCGTAAATCTTGAAACTGGAGATAAATTGGTATAGTGAAACTGTAGCCCTGGACAGGGTCCAACAACCTGAAAAATATCCACCCACTTTACAAAGCATCAACCAAGGGACACCCGTCAACCGCAACCACTCTAGGAAGGTTTAGTTTTACTCACAGTTACTCGAATTGAAGTGAATAGCAATGGAAAACAATAGCGAGCCAGTGACTCCAAACCTAGAGTAGCAACTGGAGAGAGGACATCCCACGGGAGATGAGAGCCGGCCCGGCCCTGGGCCAGACTACACTTAACCATAGACTATGATAGAGTAAGAGATGCGTTTTTAATAGTGACTTAAAGTTCACTGAGTCTGCGTTTCTAACCCTGATTGGCAGCTCATTCCATAATAGAGAAGCTCTATAGGAGAAAGCTTTACCTCTGGCGGTTACATTTGAAATTTTAGACAAAATTACCTACCTAACAAGCATCTTTTGATCTTAGGTTATGCATAGGTATGTATGGCTGGACTAATTCAGTGAGGTAGATAGGAGCAAGTTGTAAAGCTTTATACATTAACAACAGAACTTTAAACTCTGACCTAACCTTAACAGGCAGCCAATGTTTCGAGGCTAATACCGGGGTAATGTGGTAAACCTTTTTGTTCTAGTTAAGATTCTAGCAGCCGTATTAAGTACTAATTGGAGTTCATTTATTGATTTATCAGGATTACCAGAAAATAGAACATTGCAGTAATCTAATCATGAAGTAAGAAAGACATGGACACATTTTTCTGCATCATTATTTGATTTCACGATTACTGGAGGTAACATGACGTGAATCATAAACACATACACAATAATCCACACCGTGCTCCAAGACCCATTGACATAAGTAGCAAACATAATCACCCAAACCCCACACAGCTGTGACAATCTAATTAAAACATTACACCAATCAGCTGTGTGATAACCCCAGTGGTAAAATACAAAGTGTCCACCCCTCCTAGCCCACTAGATGTCCTACTTGGGGCTAGGAGTCATGACAGTACCCCCCTCCTAAGGCTCTGGCTTCCAGACAGGCCAGGCAAAGTCACCTACTAATAAGCGAGGGAGGGCGGGGAACCGCCGAAGAGGTGGCTATGCTGGGGTTCTCCCCAGCGGTGGCTCCAGCCATGGAGGCAGCCCCAGTGTCCTTACCCACCCCTGCAGCGGCTTGTCGGCAAGGGGGGGGGGGGGAAAGGACCACTCATCCAGGGACAGGGGACAAAGAAGATCAGGAGCAAGAGGATGAGGTAACAGCGGTGGAGGAACAGGACACTCCCCTGGGGACACAGAGAAAGGAGGGGATGTGGGGCACTCCTCCGGGGACAGGGGACAAAGAGGATGAGGAGGAGTTGAAACAGTAGGAACCGGCAGGGGGCGACTGGCAGAAGAGGGAGGAGAGACGGGGCCTCCAGGACAGGTGAAATATGTAACATTCCGGGACCTCAGGCAGAGGGGGGAGGGGCCACTCCGGGAGCTCAGGCAGAGGGGGGAGGGGCCACTCCGGGAGCTCAGGCAGAGGGGGGAGGGGCCAATCCTGGAACTCTGGAGGTGGTGTGAAAAGATACTCCTCCCGGAGCTCACTGTAGACAGGGACCGATTCTGGGTCACCGCAGGCGAGGTCCGGCTCAGTCACGCCGCAGGCGGGGTCCGGCTCAGTCACGCCGCAGGCGAGGTCCGGCTCAGTCACGCCGCAGGCGAGGTCTGGCTCAGCCACGCCGCAGGCGAGGTCCGGCTCAGTCACGCCGCAGGCGAGGTCCGGCTCAGTCACGCCGTAGTCTGGGCCCGGCCCTGGCAGCTCCAGCCAGGTCCTCCACCACCTCCCAACCACCTCTGAAGACTGGTATTCCAATCCCACAGGGGGCCTTTGGGTTCTGGAGATTGGTGGCTGGAAGGGGTCGTGACACAGCCGAAGCTGTGGTTGACCCTGCAGCTCCAGGGCTCTTGCTGGCCCTGGCTGCAGAACCCAGAGCAGTTGGTGGCATCATTTGAGGCTCCAGGGCCATGGGTGGCGCTGAACCCACAGGTGGCTTTACCCGGCGTCTTGTTGCTAGCACCGGGCTTAGCTAGTTCTTTAGCGCCACCTTCTGGCTGGGTCCAGCGCATAAGTCTTCCTCCGCAGCCCCCCTAGAAAACCTCTTTAGCTCCCCCCTAAAATATTTTTTGGGGTACTTTAGGAGTGCTCTCGTGCTCAGTCCTTTGGGGGACCGCGAACCCGTTGTAGCTGGTCCTGGTATCCTCATAGGTCCGCCCCAGCCGACGTCAGGTGTAGCTGGAACCAGTCGGCTTAGGACGGGATCCCATTGCAGGACGCCTTCTAGGGAGTCCTCCTCCACTCTCTCGTAGACGGCTTCTTCATCATCCGAAGAGAGGGAGTCAGACCCCCAATTGCCCGGCCATGTATGATGCCGACCCCACTGCTCCGTGGGGCGACAGTGGGAGATTCTCTCAGAGTGATCAGTCCAATCCCAGTGGAGAACTCCCACTGTCAAGCTCTGCAGGCCTTCCATTTCTTAGGTGGATTATTCTGTCACGATTACAGGAGGTGTAGTGCAGAGGAAGCCAGGCAGAGCGTATAAGTCAGTTTCCACACAGGTTTATTTAGATTACCAAAATAAAACAAACCGAGAACGGCAAAAAACAACTATACTGGTTTAAATGAACGTGCGCTAAACAGCGGCTAATGTAACTGACTCTGAGGTTAAGTTACCTCCCTTTCTGAAAAAGAAAACTCAGAGTTTCCCTAATCTCAGGGTAAACAAACTCAGAGTTTTCACTAAACCTCCTTTCTGAAACGGGCCCCAGGACTTTTATCCGAAGCCAATAAGAGGTTGTTTACCTAACTAGTGTAGACTTAGTGCTATGATGGGGTCTGAAACCGGACTGGAGCATTTCATAAATATTATTTGTCTTCAGGAAGGCAGTAAGTTGTAGTGACACCGATTCTTCCAAGATTTTTGAGAGGAACGGAAGGTTCAATATTAGTCAGAAATTTTGTAACATATCTGTCACGAACCAGGATGGTGTAGTGCAGGTTGAAGCCAATTGCAGAGCTTGAATATCCGTTTCGTGACATTTATTAAAATAACACAAACACGACAACAAACGGTGGAACGGTTTGAAACGGTGCGCTTACACAAAGCGACAACTACAAAACTAACACAGCGATAAATCCACATGGACAAACACTCACCTACCAACATAACTGTGTGACATAGAAATAATGTACAGCAACCAGGTGACTTCCTATCAATCCCTTTATAGCCCGACTAATGATACAATCCAAAACAGCTGTGACCAATCTCATTAACACATCAAGGTTAGATTTTTTTAACAGAGGCATAATTTCTGCAACTTTTAGTGAGTTTGGCACAGATCCGGAGGGAGTAAATTAATATGTTCAACATTTGTGGACCAAGTACAGAAAGTAACTCTTAAATTAATTTAGTTAGAATTCGGGCTAGTTGACAATTGGTTTACTTCGAACTCATCATTTACTTTGTAAATGTTTCAAGAGACACAGGTGCAACAGATTCAAAGGTCGCCATTGGCACTAGGTTAGGGCAGCTCTGCGAAATCTCAGGACAACTGAGTTTTTGAGGAGTGTTGCTATTTAAAAGACCGTTTGCTATTTGTTCTGTTATTGTATCAAATATTTAGTGGCGTAGTGCAGGATGAAGCCAAGTGCAGAACCGTGAACAAAGTTTGTGGTATTTATTTTGAATACAACAAACACATAACAACAAACATAAAGCATTGAACCAAAACTAAAAGATGGCCAACCAAAACAACCATCAAAGTACCCCCTGTCAAGGGCCTGGCCTGTTGCCGAGCTGGACCTGTGGCTGCAGCTCCAGAGCTCTCCACGACCCTGGCTGCAGCCCCAGAGCAGTGGGTGGCTCAATTGCGGCTCCAGAGCTGTCTTTACCAAATATAAAACAAACACGACAACAAACATGATTGAAATAGAATTACGCTATTTAGTGACCTAAATACATTCGAAAACAACTAAGACTAACATAAACACTCACCTAGACTCAAGTAACTTGACAGGAAACAATATCCGACAAAGTGATGACATTCCCCAGTGACTTCAATATCCCAACTGATTAGCTAATTCACCCCTGGTGTGTGCAGTAGCAAAATTAAGAACCCTAGCCACCAAACCGGAACTGGCTGTGTGTCACAAATACACTCAGAGACAGAGATGTTGGTCCAATCGCTGTAAGCGATGTATTTATTGAACAGTACAACAGTAGGCATGAGAATGGTCAGGCAGGCTTGGGTCGATATCAGGAGATCTGACAGAACACGGTACCAAAGGATCAGGCGAAGACGAGGTCAGAAAGGCAGGCAGGTAGTCGATAACAGGAGTCACCGGTAGGTACAGACCAGGGTTAGGCAGACATGGAGAAACAAACAGGCTAGGGACTGGTACACGGAATATCTTAATAATAGTTTTCATAAACGCTCAGCAAGTCGGGAAACGAACAATACGTCGCACAGGACTCGGGACACAGGCAACTATTTAACAAGGCCTCAATCACTGACAGGTGTGACACTGACAGGTGTGTTCAGAACAGGTGCGCTTGATCGTGTCTGATTGCTCCCTCTCTCTGTAGAACGGGGAGCTGTCAGACCCGGCATAGAGGAGGACAAACCTCTGTTCCTTACACCATGTGCATCGCATTAAGCAAACCCAGAGTTAGAACAGAAGGTTTCAAATCGTGACAGTTGCCTAATAATTTTAAGTTTGCACAACTTGGATGGGATTATTAACTCAACATTAACTAAACTGTGTAAATAATGTTACGTATATTTTCAATAGACTAATACACATTTCAAGACCATTAGGTGCTTGTGTGCCAGGCATGATGCTGATGAACAGAGGACAGCAGTAGTTGGGAAAAAAGAGGTAAAGAAGTGGAGGAAAGATGTAGAAAAAGGAGGTAATTGAGAGCAAATTATTTATTTATTTTATTTAACTTTTATTTTACCAGGGAGACACATTGAGAGCAATACATTCATCTATTGTTCATTCACAAATTGAATGCCAAGTTTTTGGTCTGTTTTTGACAAGATATATTAAATATGAAATATTTTTAAACAACATTATTAAACAACATAGTGAACATACCCTGCTAACTTTGCACAAGAGGGTGTGCACACTTATGCAACAAGGTTATTGTATTTTATTTTTTTGCATTCTATCAACACAACCAGAAG
Source organism: Dallia pectoralis (assembly GCA_029465975.1). Taxonomy (NCBI): domain Eukaryota; kingdom Metazoa; phylum Chordata; class Actinopteri; order Esociformes; family Umbridae; genus Dallia; species Dallia pectoralis. The sequence goes on along the minus strand of CM055761.1, from coordinate 9,035,974 downwards.
GGTAACAACACAAATTAAGAGCTATAATGAATACACAGATAGAAAGGACAGTAATCCGTAAATATGTGATCAAAAACATCAATATCAATGAAGCAACAGTGTTCAGGTTTGCTTCCGCTTTCGAACGTGCAGAATTTGGAAAAAAGGTAAAGATTTCGATTAAAATTGCCACAGATAGAAATTAAAATACTGCGTGAAAATGTAGAAAACTATGCTAAAATGCAGGAGCCTCGTCTACGAGTGACCATTGCACATTTTTTGTAGAGTTATTTAAAATGCTCAATGTTTTTCAGTTTTTGTCTGTGTTACTGCATTTTTTCATTTTTGACCCTCAGACCCATCCAAATTCTCCCTCCAAGAACACAACAAACGAAAATACCAGCCCCAAATTCTAACCCCTATATTCAACTGCTCACAAATCACATGCTATCACCTTGGTTTTAGCTTGTTGAGTTGTCATTGTTTAACGTTTTTGCTAATTCAAGGCTAAAGTTTTCATAGTTTGACATCATGTCCCCCCCCATCAGTCAGACACAAACTCTGGTAGACGGAATGGTAATAATTAAAAATTAGGAGAAAACTAAGGAGATAATAAAGGAAACTGAGTGTGAGCTCAGACAAACATTATGACATGCTGACTGTCAGAATACAGGGGAAAGACAAAATCTGTACCTAATTTTCATGAGCGGATTCTTTCCTAGATAGCATTTGCTTTTGTGCCGCATCCGTTTGAAAGCTGCCTGATCCGGCTGTAATGCACACATGGTTTAGGCTGACAATCCAGATCCTAGCCGGGTGATGCTATAACCATATGGGTCTAATGGTTTTGGGCCAAACACATATGACGGGCCCTAGCCGAAAGTGCCAAACCCATGAGGAACAGGTGCACTGGCTGGTTCGGGCCTGACCTGGCCCTGACATGTAACGGACGTGCTCCTAGCCCGCCAAAATCTTATTTGGACTGATCCAAAAATAGGGGTCGGGAATGTTTTGAAAAATTAACAGTAACGATTCTACTGAACATTTTACAAAAATCATATGTGACATTATGTGACATTAATATGGCGCTATAATAATAAAAAAAAGAATTATCTGTAGTGCTAAAATATATACTACTTTCTTTGTAAGATGGTATAGTCCACATAGTAAACGGAGTATGCTGCATTTGTCCTGGGGGGATACCTGCCGTATTCTGCATGTGGTACTGGTAAATATTAGTGGTTTTCGTATTTTTGTAGGTTATACTTGAATACGGAATACGGTTACATTAATTATTAAGACTCACAATGCTGGCTACAAAGCCAGCTGTAGTAGCAGATATATAATTCTGCTAACTAGCTCGTTATTTCGTGTGTTGGTGATAGCTTTACGCAGTTACTAGCTTACTTTCCAGCTAAATATATTGTTTCAGTTTTGCGCGCAAAACAAGCACATTGATAATTTTTGTAGGAAAACGTCACCCATAAATCTCTGGCTACCCACAGTTTTGTCAGGATATGTTAGTATCCTGACAAAATCAATTTTGGTTTCTTGCTGATGGTATTTAGATAATATGTATATTGATAGTCTTAATTTGTGCCCTAGTTGCCGGGCTCCAAGACCTTGGTGAAGGCAGGTCCTACACAGATCTAAGCTTTCTTACAAGTTCCAGGCCTCCTCAGTTTTCTTCCGTGAACCATAACCCTTCAGGTACAAAGGCTGATTTACATTTCTCAGAAATTCAGAAAGGATATATCAGAGAGCAATTGTCTGTGGTGTTATACCTTAGTGATTTAGTGTTCCCTTTCCTTTGTTTGAGCAGTGTATATTCTCAAATTCACAGTAAAGAAGAATGTTTAAACCTTTGTGCCCAACACAATATCACAGGTTTTCGTGAAATAGACACGATTTTTGTACCAAAAATTTGTGACATGCACACGTAAAAGTTTCTTTTTTTTTCGACACGATTACTTTTTTTGTGTACAGGACACGTAATATTTAGGACTCCACGGAATATCGTCACACTCACACAAAAAAGCACACCAAATGTTTTTGGTCAACAACACGTTAAACAAATAAGTAAATCGAAATGTTAGGTATTGGTTAAGGTTAGGGCAAGAGTAAGAGTCAGGCTTTCATTTAATGTTTAGAGTAATAAAAAGAGTTATATTCCAGAAAGTTAAATCCGTCGCGTTTACAATTCAAGCTACGCCCACTTCCTGGTTGAAATGCAAGTTGAGTCAACCAATCACGACACTTGCCTTCGACAGCTCAGGGAAATCGTGTCCAGGACACGGAAAAAATACCTTTTACGTGTGGATGTCACAAATATCGGGTACAAAAATCGTGTCTATTTCACGAAATCTCATGATATCGTGTTGTTGTGCCATGGCTACCGCTCTCATAGCTGATGTATTGTCTTTACACTTTTGAGGCTGGTGTCATCATCTCTTCATTTCTTTGCATTGTATGGAACAGCTATATATATGAAATATAATAAATGATCTGCTGTCTCAGACACCAGCCCTCTGATAATCCCTAATAAAAGAAGTGCCCGAGAGTTTAGCAGCCCAATTAACACACCAGGATACCAGGACATGCAAGGGTTCAAAGGTAAGAGATTGAGGCCTAACACACAATTGTGTTTAGTCAACCCAAGCTGGACATGTTTTTTGCGGTAAGTCCTTTTCAGCACTAGTTGCAAACTTCATGGTGTGCTTGCAAGAGGGTTAAAAAATTATTTAGATATTTATTTGCTCCCGGTTTGCCAACCAGCAGGACTATTGTGACTATAGGACCCGCACAAATTGCACCAGAGTAACATAGTAACAAACGTATTGATATATTGCTGTCTGTTCTTACTGTCGGTTTTCTACCAGGCACCAGCCCTTTGCCCATGTCAGGCAGGAGAAACAGTCTACCAGTAAGCAGCCCAACGTACACACTACAAAACCTGGTCCATGACCCACCAATGCTTACTGGTAAGATGTCAGTTCTTAACATGCAACTGTTTTAGCCTTGTTCACATTATATTGCTCCTGAGCCTGCAACACCTATTCAAAGTAGTGTCAATTAACAAAGGGCGGGATATAGAAAAATGTTTACATTTCTGTCAATGTTTACCGATATCCATGTTTTCCAGTGAGCTTGCAGACCATACGCCTGTGAATTCAACAGTGCCACTATAGTTGCCAAACGAGTAATCCTCCCTTACATGTACTGACTAAAGGCTTCTGTGTTGAATGCGCAGTGTTACAAGAATCAGATACCTGCATGGATGAAGCACATAATTTCCCTTGACCATTTCACACATATTTCACACCTGACAAGAAAGTACAGATGAGGGGAATTGGTCATGAACACCAGCTTTTTTGTTGAAGTTTACACAAAACATTTGGGGACATTTAAGTTTTGTTAAGACATATCTACTGTTAATTTTGGACTGTAGTGTTTGGCAACATTGTATGCCATATAACTGGAATTATGTTAATAGTTATTAAGACCAGAACATTTTCTTTTCTTTGTTCCCCAGCTGCCAGCCCTTAAAACCAAATTTACAGAACCATCACCAATCCCGGTGGCCCTACTGGTTCAAGTTCAGACCAGAACTCTGTGTTTAGGGTTGGGCAGAGTGGTCCAATCCCCTGCTCAGGTAGGCTGAATGTTACATTTTATCTCAAATGTTTTAATGATGTAATGGAAGGTCAGGAACTAGATTATTACAATAATTTTACTCAAATTAATCTGAAATGTTGTATACAGTAGAAAGCGCTTCTTTAATAATGAGTGTTTGTGGGTTAACACTAGTTTTAGAGGTACAACGGCACATCCTACTTCTGCTGGAAAACATCAAGCAGCAACAGTCTCAGCTGGCAGCAACTGTCAACATACTTTTGACCAGGTGGGGACCCGCCCCTCTCGCCATAGCTGAACTGCCAGAAGAGTTCTAGTTTCCCCTAGAAGACATGGAGAAAGTCTCTACATTTGAAAGTTGGATTCAGAATCCAGAGAACAGAAGGAGAAAGCAGAACCTTGTAAGAAACCACACTCCCAAAACACACACTAAAATGTGTTTTTTTTATTGCAATCAAAAAGCACAAACCTGTTCTGGATAATGCAATAAATATTTACATCAGTAATTCTGAAAAAGAATAAATATGGCTCAAAACATATTTTCTAGATCAATTAATGTAGTTTGAAAATTAACATGGAATTGTATTACATGCAGTTTTCTTTAGTGGTGCTCAGAGTAAACATGGAAATGAGACCTTGGTCCTAATGGGTAACTATAATAAGAAAAATCTTCCCTATACCTCCCCACACCTTCCCCTAGGTGTCTGCTCTAGCAGCTGTCGGTGGGCAAGACACAAAGAGGGTCACATGGAACATCCTAGCTCGTCTCTTCTCATGCAGTGTTGCCAAAAGAATGAATTGGAAGGGGGTCAATGGAAAGAGATCCTTCAACCAGATGGGAAGCAAAGTCCTACTGATACGTATGTTTTCATCTAGATCCATATAACAACAGAGTAAAATAGTGATCAGATTAGCAAAATAAGTTTACTTATTAAGTTTTCCCTTTTCTTGGTGCCGTACTGAAATGTGCCATCTCAGGGACAGCAACCGATACAGAGATTTCCCAGCATGCCATTAGGTGGTTCTGTGGTGTAATGGGCTTTTATTATGAAAGGTCTAACCGGATGTACCGGAAGCATTAGGGGCTCGGGGTAGAGTTGAAAGAATGTAGCCGAGTGTTAAAGCATGAATAAAAGCTGTTCAGTTGCTCTACAATGTGTCACTTGAATCTATGCCCAATAATACGACATGGTGTCAGAAGTCGGGCGGCAGTAAGAGCTTAATCTCCGGAGAGCGAAAGTAAACTGTTCTGGGAGCGAAAGAAAAAAAAGTTTTTTTTTTCGAACGAAAAATATCATGTCGGATGCAGAGGAAGCGGGAGCTAGCGCACCGCACACGCAGCCTCGCAGGCTAATGCCCCAGCTACAGGAAAACAGCGGCAATAATGCTAACGCAAATACACCCCCGAGCGCCACATTCACCATTCAGCCTCCCGAAGCGTTCGAGTTTTCTAAGCCTCAGCAATGGGAAAAGTGGATACGGAGATTTGAAAGATTCCGTCTAGCCAGCAATCTGCATCTTAGCTCGGAGGCTAACCAAGTAAACACGCTCATCTACTGTATGGGGGATGAAGCAGACGACATCCTTCGTGGTCAAGCTTTAACAGACGTGCAGAGACAACAGTATCAAGCGGTATAAGACACTCTGGACATATATTTTGTGCCAAGGAAAAACATAATATATGAAAGAGCCCGGTTTAATCAAAGAGTACAGTTAACTAATGAGACTGTTGACGTGTTTGTCACCGCGCTGTATGCTTTGGCGGAAAATTGTAACTACGGTGCACTACACGATGAGTTAATAAGAGATCGCCTCGTTGTGGGACTTAGAGACACTAGCTTAGCTGAGAGATTACAAATGGACAAGGATTTGACGCTGGAGAAGGCAATAAATCAAGCCAGGCAGTCAGAAGTCATAAAAAGACAACAAACAGATATTAGAGGAGAGAACAACATGGAAATAGATGCTGTGTCAGCGAAATATAGAAAATAACAGCATCCAAAACCACAGTATCCAAAATACAAGTCTCCAACTCAACCAAAATACACAACAAAGTCTGTAACACCAAATGAGAGATCCTGCTACAGATGTGGTAAAACCCCTCATCTCATCTCATCTTCAACCGCTTATCCGGGGTCGGGTCGCGGGGGTAGCCGCTCTAGCAGGGGACCCCAAACTTCCCTTTCCCGGGCAACATTAGCCAGCTCTGACTGGGGAATCCCGAGGCGTTCCCAGGCCAGTGTGGAGTGTGATATAATCTCTCCACCTAGTCCTGGGTCTTCCCCGAGGTCTCCTCCCAGCTGGACGTGCCTGGAACACCTCTCTAGGAAGGCGCCCAGGTGGCATTCGTACAAGATGCCCGAACCACCTCAACTGGCTCCTTTCTACGCAAAGGAGCAGCGGCTCTACTCCGATTTCCTCTCGGATGACTGAGCTTCTCACCCTATCCCTAAGGAAGAGGCCAGCCACCTTTCTGAGAAAACCCATTTCGGCCGCTTGTACCCGCGATCTCGTTCTTTCGGTCATGACCCAGCTTTCATGACCATAGGTGAGGGTAGGAACAAAGATTGTGAACCGATCCAGTGAGTGCTGAAGGTCACCGACCGATGAGGCCATCAGGACCACATCATCCGCAAAAAGCAGTGATGTGACCATCAGCCCACCGAACGGGAACCCCTCCCCCCCATGACTACGCCTTGATATCCTGTCCATGAATATTACAAACAGGATTGGTGACAAAGCGCAGCCCTGGCGGAGGCCAACCCCCACCGGGAACGAATCCGACTTACTGCCGAGGACACGGACACAGCTCATGCTTTGAGCGTACAGAGATTGGATGGCCCTGAGAAGAGACCCCCTCACCCCATACTCCCGCAGCACCTCCCACAAAAGATCCCGGGGTACCCGGTCATACGCCTTCTCCAGATCCACAAAACACATGTAGACTGGATGGGCATACTCCCAGGCCCCCTCCAGGATCCTTGCGAGAGTAAAGAGCTGGTCCGTGGTTCCCCGGCCAGGACGAAAACTGCATTGTTCCTCTTCAATCTGAGGTTCGACTATTGGCCAAACCCTCCTTTCCAGCACTTTGGAGTACACTTTACCAGGGAGGCTGAGGAGTGTGATACCTCTGTAATTGGCACACACTCTCTGGTCCACCTTTTTGAAGAGGGGAACCACCACCCCGGTCTGCCACTCCTCTGGCACTGTCCCAGACTTCCATGCAATGTTGAAGAGGCGTGTCAACCAAGACAGCCCTTCCCCACCCAAAGCTTTTAGCATTTCTGGACGAATCTCATCAGTCCCTGGGGCTTTGCCACTAAGGAGTTGTTTGACTACCTCAGCGACTTCCCCCAGGGAAACTGACGATGACCCTCCATCAGCCTCCAGCTCTGCCTCTATACTAGAGGGCGTGTAGGTCGGATTCAGGAGCTCCTCAAAATGCTCTTTCCACTGCCCGATCACATCATCAGTTGAGGTCAACAGTGTCCCATCCTTACTGTACACAGCTTGGATGGTTCCCGGTTTTCCCCTTCTGAGGTGCCGAACGGTTTTCCAGAAGCATTTTGGTGCCGACCGAAAGTCCTTCTCCATAGCTTCTCCAAACTTCTCCCACACCCGCTGCTTTGCCTCTGACATGGCAGCGGCTGCAGCCCTTCGGGCCTGTCGGTACCCTGCAACTGCCTCCGGAGTCCCCAGGGATAGCATATCCCTGAAAGCCTCTTTCTTCAGTCGGACAGCTTCCCTGACCACCGTGGTCCACCAGGGTGTTTTAGGGTTACCACCCCTTGAGGCACCTAGGACCTTGAGACCACAGCTCACCGCCGCAGCTTCAGCAATAGAAGCTTTGAACATTGCCCACTCAGGTTCAATGCCCCCAACCTCCACAGGGATGCCTGAAAAGCTCCGCCGGAGGTGTGAGTTGAAGATCTTTCAGACAGGGGCCTGCCAGTTGACAGCTCTGCCCCTCTTCACCCGAGTGTCCAAAACATGCGGCTTAGATCAGCAAGCCATCTCATGCTTGCTAAATATAAACACAGCTTTCTTCCAGTTCTTGCAACCACTACAGACCAAAGCATCATTTTTTATGTTTTTGCCAAACACTCGACATGGGAAGCAGAAAACTGCATTACGGTTGATTGGATATTCCACCCAGTTGTGCTTTTCAAACCAGCTGTGGTGAAATGCCCTGTTCTGTGTACCAAAGCCATCTTGTGGGTAGCTCTTCAGCTTCACCTGTCGGGGCCCTGTATCTTTACTACCTAAATCATGCACATTACTAAAAGAAGTTGCTCCAGTTGCTTCTTCGTTTTCCTTCTCTAGGTATGTTTGCTCCTCTCTCCCTGGATCAGTTTGGTCTCCCTCTCTCTCCAATTCCATTTGCTCAAGCTCCTCTGTCTCTGGACCCGCTTGCTCATCCTGCCTCAAGCAGCTTGCCTGTTGACCCTCGTCAGCCTCTCCTCCTGTCTTATCCTTCAAGATATAAAAACACCCTGATGCCATTTCATATGGAGGACCAAGTCTGCCAGAATTAAAAATAAATGAATAAATAAATAAATGCATCAGTACAAGTATTTTACATCAAAATATACGCAAAAAAAATATTATAGAATATTCTTTTTTTAAATCTGTTGTTTTCTCCTATTTATTTATTTCCAAAATGATTTATTTCTGTAATGATTTATTTCTGTAAGTATTTATTTCCGTATATATTTATTTCTGTATTTCCACAACCGTAGGCAAATGAGGGGGCGGGACTTAATCGTTCAACCAAAGCAATCAAGCGCAGAGAGCGAGAAATATGGAGTTACATTTGTCTCAAAAAGAACGAACAAAATTATTACTATTGCAACCAAAAAATATGCATTGCAAACAAAAAAATTAATATTGAATGCAAAACATCCACGAAAAGGTATCGAGATCCGCAAGAAATCCAAACGTTTTAAATGCAAAGACAAATGTATTGCAGGTTTTCTTCTATCTCTGCTTACGTTGCCATGGTTTTTGCTCTCTGTCTTTTTTTGTAGTTGCGAGTTCAGGTTTTTGCTCTCGGTTTCTTTTTTTGCAGTTGCAAATTTTTTGACACAATTGTAACGTGTGGGCGGGGTTTAGATGACTTCCAAGAAGACGGGTCTCCATTGGTCAGCGGGATTTCGATCAGTAGATTACATTCTTTGAATTGTATTCGTCTATGTCACGATGGCAGACATACTGTATAAATGTAAAATGTCTAGGAACAAAACCCAATACTATAAGGTGAGTTTGTGAGCATACCACCCGAGGCTGCAAAAAGCCACGTTCCGGCTGCCCAGCCATCGTGACAATGCAATCTACTGCTCGATTGCATAAAAAAAAAATCTATAGTATTTCTTTTAAACGTATATATTTTGATGTAAAATACTTGTACTGGTGCATTTATTTATTTATTTATATTGAAATGCAAATTGGTCACATGAAACAAGACCGAAAATGTCCAAAAACTGACAAACAGAGTGTCACGAGTGGTGAGTTAGGGTACTGCACTGTCTGGTTTCGGGTGCCCACTTCCTGGTTTATGTTGGTTACAGCTGTTGGGGTTTTGCAATCACTGGGCTATAAAGGGGATTGCTAGATGTCACTCTTTGCTCTTCATTGTTACATGTCACAGTATGATAGAGGTGAGTGTTTGTTTGTAAATAGGTTGTATTGGTTTTGGGAACTGTATATTTATAAGACGCTACATATGCGCACTTTCATTTCAGTTTAGCCATTTAGCCTTTTGTCGCCGTTTTCGGTTTGTTTTATGTTTGAAGAAATAAACCTTGTCTTTAAACGGATCATCTACGACTCTGCACATGGCTTCCTACACTACACCTTACAGCGGTCGTGACAGAATGAAGAGCCACCTAAGCCAGCGGAGCCAGACGGTGAGTGGATTCCACGGGGGGGCAAGCAATAGCGCCCCGTCGGATGAAACTCACCGTCGCCCCACGGAGCGGTGGGAATGGAATCGGCCGGAGACACCACAGGAGCGGTGGCTACGTCTCCGGCCGTATGCTGAGTACGAACCATCAATGCAGCATTCAGGGTCTGTGAAAATGGGTCCGCGGGCCTTCTATGAAGGCAAGAGGACATCCCGGAGGCGCCCCAAAGTGATTTTTGGGGGGAGCTAACGGGTGTTCAAGGAGGTCCGCGGAGAGAACACCCACGACCCTGGTGCTGCCACAGCAACCACCCACTGCTCCGGGGCTGCAGCCAGAGCCAGCAAGAGCTCTGGAGCTGAAGCCAAAACCCCAGCTCCAACAGGGCTATGACCCTTTCCGGCCACCAACCTCCAGGGCCCAGAGACCACCTAAGGGCCTGGAGAGCCAGCCGTCCGAGGTGATTAGGAGATGGTGGGGGGTGTGGTTCACCCTACAGGACCAGCCTCTCCCACTCCAGCAAGAGTGCCCTGAGCGGTCCCTTCCACCACAGCAGGAGTTCCAAGATGAGCCCCTCCCACCTTTGCTTGAGTGTACTGAGCGGCTCCTCCCTCCTCTGCGTGAGTGTCTAGATGAGCCCCTCCCACCTTTGCTTGAGTGTACTGAGCGGCTCCTCCCCCCTCTACGTGAGTGCCCGGACCAGCCCCTCCCACTGAAGCGTGAGTGTCCTGAGCGGCTCCTACCCCCTCTACGTGAGTGCCCGGACCAGCTCCTCCCACTCCAGTGTGAGTGCCCTGAGGGGCTCCTCCTTCCTCCGCCAGAGCTCCCAGAGCGTCCCTGCCTGCCAGAGCTCCCGGAGTGTCATCTCCTTCCTCCGCCAGAGCTCCCAGAGCGTCCCTGCCTGCCAGAGCTCCCGGAGTGTCATCTCCTTCCTCCGCCAGAGCTCCCAGAGCGTCCCCGCCTGCCAGAGCTCCCGGAGTGTCATCTGCTTCCTCCGCCAGAGCTCCCAGAGCGTCCCTGCCTGCCAGAGCTCCCGGAGTGTCATCTCCTTCCTCCGCCAGAGCTCCCAGAGCGTCCCTGCCTGCCAGAGCTTCCGGAGTGTCATCTGCTTCCTCTGCCAGAGCTCCCGGAGCGTCCTTGCCTGCCAGAGCTCCCAGAGCGTCCTTGCCTGCCAGAGCTCCCAGAGCGTCCTTGCCTGCCAGAGCTCCCAGAGCGTCCTTGCCTGCCAGAGCTCCCAGAGCGTCCTTGCCTGCCAGAGCTCCCAGAGCGTCCTTGCCTGCCAGAGCTCCCAGAGCGTCCTTGCCTGCCAGAGCTCCCAGAGCGTCCTTGCCTGCCAGAGCTCCCAGAGCGTCCTTGCCTGCCAGAGCTCCCAGAGCGTCCTTGCCTGCCAGAGCTCCCAGAGCGTCACCGCCCGACAGAGCTCCCAGAGCGTCACCGCCCGACAGAGCTCCCAGAGCGTCACCGCCCGACAGAGCTCCCAGAGCGTCACCGCCCGACAGAGCTCCCAGAGCGTCACCGCCCGCCAGAGCTCCCAGAGCGTCACCGCCCGCCAGAGCTCCCAGAGCGTCACCGCCCGCCAGAGCTCCCAGAGCGTCACCGCCCGCCAGAGCTCCCAGAGCGTCACCGCCCGCCAGAGCTCCCAGACCATCACCGCCCGCCAGAGCTCCCAGAGCGTCACCGCCCACGTCGATGGCCGCCGCCACGCCCACGTCGATGGCCGCCGCCACGCCCACGTCGATGGCCGCCGCCACGCCCACGTCGATGGCCGCCGCCACGCCCACGTCGATGGCCGCCGCCACGCCCACGTCGATGGCCGCCGCCACGCCACCACGATGGCCGCCGCCACGCTCCACAAGATGGCGGAAGCCTTGCCGCACAAGACGGCGATCGGGCCACCAAGGCCCTTTAAGGGCTGGACCTGCTGTCTTGGACTAACCCTTTGGGTATGACAGTGGGTCCTTGCCTGTTGCTCCCTTGTTTTTTTTTGTATGTTGTTGATGTTGGTTGTTGTTGGCTATCTGGGAGCTAGCCTTAAGTGGGGGTACTGTCACGAGTGGTGAGTTAGGGTACTGCACTGTCTGGTTTCGGGTGCCCACTTCCTGGTTTATGTTGGTTACAGCTGTTGGGGTTTTGCAATCACTGGGCTATAAAGGGGATTGCTAGATGTCACTCTTTGCTCTTCATTGTTACATGTCACAGTATGATAGAGGTGAGTGTTTGTTTGTAAATAGGTTGTATTGGTTTTGGGAACTGTATATTTATAAGACGCTACATATGCGCACTTTCATTTCAGTTTAGCCATTTAGCCTTTTGTCGCCGTTTTCGGTTTGTTTTATGTTTGAAGAAATAAACCTTGTCTTTAAACGGATCATCTACGACTCTGCACATGGCTTCCTACACTACACCTTACAGCGGTCGTGACACAGAGGCCAGACAACTTGGTAAGTTAAACAAATAGCCGTACAAGAAAAAGAAAACAATAGGCACTGCATACTTTATCATGTAGGATATTAATACGGATCGTATCTAAAGTGGCTACTGTCTAAATACAATAACCTGATGGCGGAAGGAATAACATTTTTGGAGTAATGATTACTGTATATATGTACTATGCAGGATTGCTTTCATTATATTTTCACATGTGTATCTGTGGGCATGTGCTCATCTTTAGCCTACATTTAGGTAACATCTACATACTTTAATTTATCACAGCCAATTAATGCAGAAAGTTAAATTGGATCGAATATAGCTACCATCTATAATTAATGATATAATTTAGTTTAGGCTGTGCTTAGTACCTAGACCTGCCAACAAATGCTTATTGTTAGAAGAAAACAAAACAATCCTTAGACCTGTAGACCACTTCTGACCTCAATCAAGCCGGCCCCCTCAGATTCAACTGCCTTGCCAATCTCCTGCTTCTCTTTGGTGAAATATTTTCAAATATCCATTTCATCTGCTCAATGGATTGATGGTACAATACAGACGGGACCCTAGGCTATGACATTTAGTTTTCAGTGACAACAACATTCTGGGGACTGATATTGTTTTAGAATAGGCCTACTTTAGAGCTCGGCTACCAAAAAAAGTTAGAGCACCAGGGATTTATAATATAATTTCTGTGTTACAGAAAGTGCATAGTTTATTTCCAAAAGTAAATTCACAGACCCAAAAAGCATTGCAATTTGAAGCATTTCAAGCAGAAATATACTTTTGTGCCCAACAACATAACAAATTTACTGAATAATCTGAATGTCATTGTACTAGCTAGTACACAGTGCAGGTATTATGTACTATGAGTTATATATTTACAATGTCAGTGTACTAGCTAGTAAATAGTGCAGGTGTTAGTAGAGGTACTTGTAATGACACCTGCTGGTGAATTATGACCTTGCAGCCTTGGAGCAGGAGTTAAAATCCACACACCTGTGCCAATTCAAGGTTAGAGGTTTGACCAAGCAGGGCCCACGAAAAGTTTGTTTGGAACTGAATGTTTGAAATGCATGGACGTCAGCAGGCATATGGTTATCAATTGTTTTCGCTTATGTTATTTTATTTACTTGTCGGTTTATTTATCATTTTAGTGACAGTTTATTGTATTGGAGGTATTGGATGGATTACGTTGTTCGTCATCCATATTTATGTTTCGTTAGTTTGAGTTTATTTATCGAGAGAACCAACTGGTATACTGGAATAAACGAACAATCTATTGAAACCCCTACAGTACTAATTATGACCAGGCGGACCGCCTAACTTACACATTTTTGGCAGATTTAAAATAGCATAATTCTACGGTTTAATAAAAACTAACCTGAGGTTTAGATGGCTAATCAGTTCGCTACTCAATGCAGCAGTAGCCATTTCCACGTGTATTGTATAATGTTAGACAGCTAGCTAGTTAGTGGGCTACAGCTACTCGTCTTATGTGAATACTGTAACTGTCTCACTGTATCTGTTAATGGAGTCGAAGTTGTAACGTTAACGTACAGCAAATCAACATTCGTAAAAATGTTCAGTAAACCTAAACCCGATGCAAACCTTAATACTTACTTCAAATATTATTTTATTTTCAATCGCGAAAATGTGTGACTGATATCTCTTCTACTCTATTGTTCTGTCTGTAATATTCTCTAATATTCTGCGTACTCGACTTAAAAAATGAGCCAAAATAAATGCTTCTTTCAACAAGAGATGTCAATCAGCATCAAACTGCCAACTGCGAATTACATTTTTGTGGTGGCCAATCAGATGTCAGTGGTGTCCAGTGCCACCCCAGACACCCCTCTGGCTCCACCACTGATAGCACAAGTCTTTGTACTTCTGTCCAACTTCGAATTTTCGGCTATTTTTTTTATGATTTGTTGCGTCTCAATATGAATGAGGATATGGCTATTGATAAATCGAATTGTTATTTTTGTTATTATTATCATTTAGGTGGGCTTAGGAACATTTTGGGGTGGCTTGAGCCCCCCTAAAATAGGCATAACGACATCCCTGATTTATTCACACAGTGAAAAACAAAAGATTTCTCTGGAGTTCCTTTTATAGTACAATATTACCACAATGAAAGCATTCTAACCGTGTAACACAATATGAATAAAATCAATTTTCAATTTCATATAAATTGTTCTTAATATCGTTTTTTCTTGATTCTTTGGCTGTGCATTTACTGTTGTTTAGAACTTCCCCGATTTGCTTCGTCCCACAAACACAGTCTACTCTAGACCGAGGCGACAGCACCTTATTCATATCATTCATGTAAAATCAATCAAGTCTACAATACTGGTGTTAATTTTCTTTAATTTAAAATTATTTGTGTGGTATGATGGCACTATAAAGGAATACATAGCCTATATGTGTTTGTCTTTTGTGCACATTTGTTGTGTGGCTGTTTGCCCATTGCTGTTTGCCCGCTCAAACAACGATTACAATTCGATTGTGTAAGGCCGGTCCTGGTGGTGTCCCAGTGCGTGTGCTCAGAGCATTTGCTGGGCAGTTGGTTGGGGTCTTCACTGACATTTTCAAACTGTCAGTCTCTAGCAGTTGTCCCCACATGTCCCCACAACCATTGTGCCAGTGTCGAGGCAGTCGACTGCATCATGCCTAAATTACTTTAGACCTTTTGCGCTCACCCTCACAATTATGAAGTGTTTTGAAAGCCTCGTATTGCCGCCTTCCAACTCTGGACCTACATCAGTTTGCCTATTGCCCTAGCAGTTCTACTGAGGATGCCATCTCCACTACTATCCACTCTGCCCTGACCCATCTGGACAAAACCAATTTGAAGATGCTGTTCATAGACGTCAGATCCGCATTCAATACAGTCATCCCCTCTAGGCTGGTTACCAAACTCCCAAGACCTTGGGATCAGCCCCTCTCTTTGCAACTGGACTGGACTTTCTAACCAACAGACCTCAGTCTGTCAGGTTGGACAACCTCACCTCCTCCACACTGACCCTGAACGTCGGTGTGCTTAGCCCACTCTTGTACTTCCTCTTCACCCACGACTGCGTACCTCTACACAGGTCTAATACCATCGTCAAGTTTGCAGATGATACCACAATAGCTGGCGTTATCAGTGAAAACCGCCTAATGCATCATTGGTGCCTATCTTCCTTCAAAGACATCCAGCACAGGCACTGTTTGCGGAGAGTGTGTTGCATTATCAGGGACCACTCACACCCAAGCCATAAACTGTTAGTGGAGAGTGTGTGGCATTATCAGGGACCACTCACACCCAAGCCATAAACTGTTAGTGGAGAGTGTGTGGCATTATCAGGGACCCCTCACACCTGAGACATAAACTGTTAGTGGAGAGTGTGTGGTATTATCAGGGACCACTCACACCCAAGCCATAAACTGTTAGTGGAGAGTGTGTGGCATTATCAGGGACCACTCACACCCTAGCCATTTAAACTGTTAGTGGAGAGTGTGTGGCATTATCAGGGACCACTCACACCCAAGCCATAAACTGTTAGTGGAGAGTGTGTGGCATTATCAGGGACCACTCACACCCAAGCCATAAACTGTTAGTGGAGAGTGCGTGGCATTATCAGGGACCACTCACACCCTAGCCATAAACTGTTTGCACCTGCCATCAGATTTCTACTCACCCGCAGGCTCAGTTTTTCCTTACTGCTGTTAATATACTGAACTCTGAAACACTTCGGTAACCTTGCACTCACACTGTAACCTTATTTATTTGATCTGCCATTCGCACAATGTTGTACCCCAATTGCTACCTCTTGCCTACACGCTGCTAACTTGTTTACTTGATCTGCTATTTGCACAATACATCCTCTGGTACTCCTCTTGGTACCTCTTGCCCTGGACACTGCTAGCCTAGTCATATTATATTAGCTTTTTGCACAATGCTTATCGTTTGTACTATCCATTTACCACTTGCACAGATGTTCTAGGCTGGTGTGCCCTTGGCACATTTGCAATTTGCTACATTGTTGGACTGAATACCTGCAAATGTACTTATCCATGTCAATTGCACATCCTCACACTGTTCTTTTATCTTTTTGCACTGCTCTTTTGCACTTCTGGTTGGATGCAAACTGCATTTTGTTGTACTGTACTTGTAATGTCCAATGACAAAGTTGAATGTAATCTAAATCTGTCTTTCATTTCATGCAAATACTCTAACGTTTCCCTGGTGGCGTACTATATTTTTTAGGACAAGTACTGGCAGCAACGTCGACCAGGTACATTTTCACCAGCGTAGATTGATGGGTAAGTAGGCAGACTCTTACCCCTTGGTTAAATCCTTTCCCCCTGAGGTTAATAAAAATTGGCTAAAATAAAAGAAACACCAAGATGATTTCTTGGAAATCTGCCTATTTGTAACAAGCATGGTAACTAGTGTTCATTGTTACACAGATGTAATTATATACCTTAATAACAAACACGATATTATTACGCTGTAACAATTGGTTGTTACCACCAGTTACAATAATTGTTACAGTGCATGTATTTACATATCTAAGTATGAAGTGTTACAGCAAATTCCACTGCTTTTATTTACTCTAATTTGTAACACTTTTTGTAATATTTCTACATATAGTTAATGTTGCTACATTCATCAGGTAGTAGGACACAATAGTGTGTGTATCGGTGTGCCAAGGTTGCTCTGTATGTGCGTGCCATCACCCCCATAAAGATGTCAACACCGAGACCAAATGGGTTAGTGTTTCATCTCCAATTAAATTTGGCTTTGAAAATGTGTTGCCTTAGCATTTTTACCAAATGTATTATTTAAACTTGAAACGTCACAAAATAATGTCTGTTCTGACAGTTTTTCTATTACTCATTCTGCAGATAGAATTATCTGCGTGCCAGTGATGCTTCCATACAAAGTGAATGGGGATGACTGAGAGAGCCTTCAACAAGTCAAACTTGAAAGGGCCTCTATGTCATGTTTGAATAATAAGAGTGCACTTGTCCGGGAAGCAGTTCAATAAGTTTGTACTAAAACAGGGACATAGTTGTTGACAATTTATGATAACAAAGGTCTGCAAGGCCACAGCAGCAGTTAGCTGTAATAATAAAAAGGTGAATATAATGCCAGCTAGTAGGGAACAAGTAGACTAGACTAATCTGTTTCTAGAAGCAGTAGCTGATTAGATTGTTAGAGATACGAACTGGCGTAATACTATTACCAAAAATGCATGTGCTGGATTGTTGTCAGCCCCACGCCGTATGAAGATGTGCTGGCTTAACTTGCGGTTTACCCTGGTAGGTCGTCCGCCTGTCCGCCTAGTGGTTTGGAGTACTAGCAACCTTAGGGATATTAGGATGAATGTGAGTTAGCGAGTGCGGTGAAACCCCTTGGCGAAATAGAAAGCGCTATTCTGCGCTTAAAGATGGCGGCGGCTGAGGGTGCGCGCAGTGGCCGGGGCACGGCGACACGACCCTGAAAGGGTCCATATCTCGTATAAACTAGGACGTGGGGGACCGAGAATTTCTACTTCGCCATCCCACGGGCAGGTGACAGTTGATTTCAGTGATTTGTCAGACTTTGTTTGTGGCAAGGCGGGTGGGTGTATTACAAATAGCTAGTAGTATATTGCTACCTTAAGATAACCAGCTAGCTAACTAGCTAGGACTGGAGTCGAGGGGAGTGAAGGGGTCGAGGAGACTATTCGGAACAGGCCGCTCCATAGTTGGGGGATGTGAAGCAGGATTGTGCTGTGTTGGCTAGCTTCGTCCCGAACATCTTTACGCCGAACTGCGGGAATGGGACAACAAGTAGGCCGCGTTGGTGATGGGGGTTCTACAGGATTCCAGCAACAACCCCCGCAACAACAACAGCAGCAGCAGCACTCCGGGAAGGGAAACCGGGGAAGCGCCGGGAGGAGACCCCGGGAAGTCAGCAGCACCGGAACGCCGCCAGGCAGGATTTCTGCGGTAAACGTCCCGGACCCAGCAATTAACATATTCACTCTGCATTCAGGTAAAATTGGCACATGGAATTTTGTCAATAAATGTCTAGTTGATATATTAAACGGCTATGCAAATATATTAGTCAAACTCCAACTGTGAATTATTTAGCTGGCGGTTGCTTCCTAGGTAACGTGCTAAGCTAGCTTGCTAGCCAATTTACCTCGGCTACAGTACACCAGATGACTGTTTGAAGTGCCCCAAACGATTTGTGAGCAGAATTACAAAACCATTCGTTGGACTGTGGGTCTGTGGGTGCGTGTCTGCTTATATCTGGCACCAGTATGATCAGGTATAACAGTGTAGTACGTGCTTTTAACAGGGCTTGTAGTTGTTGTTCTGAGAGAACAGAGAGTTAGAGAATGACCAATTTTATGGCTGCACAGCTGCAAGTAGCAGTGACCACTCACTTCAGTGTCCACACAGTCCACACAGGTTTCCATTAAATGATTGGTTTTGACTACTCACATTGTGTCTTCGCTGGAATGGCCGATAAGATTGTGGTTTGTTGAGAGATTGGTATAACTACGAACATATTGTTAATCAGTGATCTTTTCTACCAAAGATGCAGAGGCAATTCCACCCGCAGTGGCAGCCATAATAGTCTCATATTAAACATGCAGTGGTTTTGACAAGATTATTTTTGCGTAGTGTACTTGGCCGAAAATGACGGTAAATTCATTGCATTTTGAATTATGTATATGTAAGAATGCATAATCGAAAATAGTCCTTGTTCATGCATACAAAGCTTAAAGCTTAAATTTTAAATAAATAAACTCACTGTGGTCATCCTTAAAATGTGTTCTTGTGTCACCCTTCTGTTGGTCCTGAAGGATCAACCTGTATATATGTGACTTTAATTATTCTTTTAGCCAGGCCTGCTATGTGTCAGTTGCACTCATGATTTGGCCAAGAGAAGGTAATCAGATATGATCTTCCTTAGGTCATTATCGCATTTGATCAGCAAAGCCTTATTCGAACCAGAATTTATTGCTAACATTTTGTCCGTAAGTTATTGCTTTTTTTAAGAACATGAGCAATGTATTTTGTTTGCGGAAGTTGTGGTATATATTATTATGCTAATTTTAACAAACAAGTCCCCTACAATAGCAAAATGAGTCATTCCCATCTTTACTGCTTCAGTTGGGCTTTGTTTTGCCTGAGGTAGGTCAGCCTTGTTTGGAATGAGATGTGATAGGAGTCGTGTGAGTGTATGGCCTGTACCATAGTTGTTGCTTTCTCAGCTCCTCGCGAGGACAAAGAGACACCTGACACAACTCCACAGTGAAACCCTTCAGCTGGAAACACAAATCTGTGAAGTGCATTTTGTCAGATCTTTCAAATGTCAAGTTGCCATTTTTATATCACTTGATGCCAAGTCATGTTTCAACAGCTGTTTACCTGTATAACCCTCACAATTTAATGGAGGTATGAAAAATACTGTTCCAGTGTTGGGTATATGTAGTGTTTTTTTAAGCCATTGCACGGTGGAAGTAAAGTCATCTGATTATGTCAATATCTTCGATGCCTTTGTCTGGTCTTTGGATTTTGTCCCCTGGACATCTGGTTCAGTTATCATATTAAGGCCTGCATTAAGGAAGTTATTATTTACCAATAAAACCCACTTTCTGTAAATGTAGATGGAGCCAGCAGGATTATTTTGAGATTTTCTTTTCAGTATATAATAGCTGATCTTTGTTTATGTTTTGTTAGTGGTAGATCTAGGCCAACATTAATTGTTCTCTAAATGAAAGTACAAAAACAAAATGATAATATGGCATTTGATACTGTCATTATAAAGTTTGAATGTGTGTGTGGATTGCTGAGTGTGTTGTTGCATTGTGTCAGTGTGTCAATTTATTTTTCTCTGTATATGTCCTGGGAAATACACAAATTATTGTGAATCAGTGCCCTTTGCATCTTAATGGCCCCCATAGGCTAGTATCTTTTAGGTCACTACTATGCCATTTTGATGTTCCGTTATTATTTATTTATTGTCTCAGGCTTTTACAAGAAGTTCATCTTTGCAGTGCTATCAAAACCAAAGCCTACTTGACTCTGAAAGTGCTCATCTGAGTCTTAAGTACATTGCATTTTTTTTCACTGGAAGCTAATGAAGGCTTTCATTCCACCAAAATAGTTTAGAAGGAACATTTATTGATTGTAGAAATCACATTCAGTGGCTTGCATTATTGTATCTTATTCAGCTCCATCTTTTGGCCCTTGTTTATTTGTAAAGTGCTGACACTTTTACCTACTGTTTAACCAGGCGAAAATGAACTGAGAACTAGTTTTCTTTTACAGCCACTACCCGGGCAATCAGTACAGAGAAGGAACGGGATGAATGAGCCAATTCGATACTCGTGATGTTTTTGCTGGACATGGTATGTGCGAAACGTTTGGAGATTTCGCCAACAAAATGGGGTTTACACCCCCTGTCTTCATGATAAATGCCATGGAATGAGAATTTTTCACACTAGACATTTCCCCATTCAGGGGGAACAATCAAGTCCAACTCTGCTTTTCTACAAAGGCAGGTCAGCAGTGGGTTGATGCTGCTTATGACGTAAGTCTATAAACAGAACAGCAGGTTTAGATTTAGTTGTCACATATTCTTAATTCAGTAATTGTCCCCATGTATTTTGCAATATCTGAGCTCTGCTTGCAGTCATAAAATATAGGGAAGTCCATGGCAGACAGGACAGAGAATCATATGCCAATGATCCCTGATAGGCTTACCTAAGCTGATTTGCATTAGGGATATATAATTGGATATAATTAGAGAAATACACTCTTTTTTTACATGCAAAGGCCTCGCCAGGCAAACGTATGTCCTGCAACGCTAATAAATGACGTTTTTTTGTGACGTGTTTATAATGAAGTTATAATCTCTCCCCCACACGCAGGAGGTCAACCCAGAGTTCTGTTCTTCAGCCACTAGAAGGAGCCATCTCATTGTCATGCCTATAATAAGTGCATATGAATGACTAGGGTGGTGAATGCTTTTTTGTACATTCCATGAATCACATTGGTTATGGCAGTCAACTGCATATTCTGGGATGGCTGCTTCATTCATTATTTAACCTTCTTTTAAATGTGCTAGACTAGTGAAAACACAAGACTGGAGATTAAGAGCAGGGTCTAAACGTGGTTCTCTATGAGGACATTTACCATGCCTGGGATCTCCCCTACCCTACAGAACTATATTTAATTGAACACAGGATTAACCGGAGGAAGGATTTGAGTTGGGACTGATGGTACTGGTGACATACGTGGCGAGTGCCTACATGCTTGCCCGAACCGGTTTGTCATGCACTGTTTTTAGCACCCAGTAGGCCAAGTTGTTTACCATCGCTGTTGTGTAACCTTGTTTGTAATACCGCGCTGTTGTGGTTTTTCATGCATGACGTGTTCAGTGTTTGTGAAGTCCAAGGTTTTGTGTTGGTGGCTGACTGCTTAGTCAGTGATTTTTCAGAGATTTGGTCTTCAGGCTTTGAACCCTTCTTCCACAGCCGGGGCCGTGTCTTTATCCACTATCATCACAGACAACTCTTGCCTCTGTGCCCATAGCTCCGCTCAAATCCTTATTCCTCTCTATGTGTCTCTCTCGTTCTGTTTCATCTTAGCAGAGTAAAAATCAAGCACTGCTTGTACCCTGTTAATCCTTCTCATCTTTCCTCGTCTTCGCCCCTCCGGTTTAATCATGTGCCAGTCACCCTAAATCTGTCCATTCACGTGGCCATGCCAATCCCTTCTCCATCATCTCTTGTGTTGAGCAGCGGGGATGTGCCCAAAAGATCGCCGCCATTGAGATGGTCTATTTACCCCCAAGTTAAGGAAATTTTAAACTGGGGGCTATTGAAAGTGTTTTAGTACTGTGCGTCGCCATTGTGTATGTTGAAAGCACAGAGTGGGAAAAAAACCACCAGACTCTGGTGTCAAATCTCAACCCACATAGGACCACAAAGCTCAGACTCCTCTAATGACTCTCCAACCACAACTTGAGTTACGTCCTCACTAGCTTGGTTAGAGTTTGGTTAGTCATCTTTCCTAGTAGTAACTAATTTAGCAGACACTTTGATCCACAGCCACTTACAGGATTATTTAAAATAAGTTACTTGAACCGAAAAGTAACTCAAAGTCATTTGGAAGTAATTTTGCTACATTATTATTTTGTAGACAACAGTTGCCTATTTGATGGACCAAAAATGCGCTATCCTCTGGGGTTCTGAATTTCCAATACAAGTTTTTTTGGTTGTGCGAGCAGTGTGATTGATTGCAGATCGTCTGGGTGAAGTTTGCATCAGAGGATTTGTCTTGATCCTTGACATTTTTGATCACGCTGGAATGAAGTAAGGTTTAAAAATAAAAAGTGTTGTGGAAATGTACTACTACATTTTCAGGAAATACACGGATTAGTCAGAACAATTGCCCCATCTCATTGGGCAAGACCCTTCCATAAAGCTCTCCTTCTGTCTGGTGTTGAGCCGGGCCTTACCCGGGCTCCAGTTTGATCTTGCTCTTGTGGTGGATGATATCAGTCACGCCCAGTACAACATTGCAGACTACCTATAGCAGAGGCATATTTTGTTTCGTCATCTGGAATTGGCATCATGACACATGTTTTCAATCCTGTGCAGTCTTTAGTTATCAACAGTTTGAAGTGAAAATTAAATAAAAATTGTTGGTGGGTCTTGATCCGACAATGCTATCACCCTATGGGTTGGGGAACTCACTACTGTCCTTCGATCACACCAATTGTTTATATAAATTTGCTCACCATGGCACCATTCAGTTTATTTGATGTGTCTTGAAACAAGATGCTTTCTGAATTTGTTACAAACGTTTTTCGATGGCCAAAAAGTGTAGGAAGGAGCTGGTTAGCCTTAACAAGTAATCATTTTTGCGAGAGCTATGGGGTGGAGTCTTTTGTTTTTAAACAACTGTGGCTGGACAATGTTCAAGTGTACTGAAAGTTTTGCTGCCTCAAATGTTGCTTTTGACCAATTGGAACCTGAACCTGAGAGATTCTTTCTGGTTGGGACCAGGTACGGTGAGCCATGGCACACATGCTGCCCAGAAATGGGAGGTTCTTCTCTGACAGAAAATCATCAGACAATATAAGGCACCTCCATGGTTTGAAGCATTGCAAATCCCTTTAAACCCACTGAACAATGTTATCCATGTGGGCTGCATCATCGTTTAATGTGGGTGGCACGTCTTAAACTGACGTCCACGTGAACAAACCCAGGGTTTGTCAGCAAATGATTGCCTCACACTCGCTCCACAGAGTTGTCGTCTTTCCACAGTGCATCTGGGTGCCATCCCTTCCCCGGGGTAAACGGCACACGTGTACACATCCGTACATTTGATGTTAAAGAAAACGGGACTCATCGGAAACACTTCGGACTCATCTAACCGATATCTCTTTCACCGCTCAAATGTTTAGTTTTGATGTTTAGTGCTCATTGTAGGCTCTCAATGGCAAACGAGTCATCATAGGCACATCAGTAATGCTCTGACCCTGACCATATTAGTTTGGCCATAACAATTTGGCCTATGTCAAAGTTGCGCCGGTCTTTATTCCTGTCCATTTCTTTTGCATCCAACTGGTTGACTAGGAGAATTGATTGTTTGCTTACCATCTAATGTACCCATACATTGGACATTTGCCCATGTTAGGAGAGGATCAATGCTATTCTCTTCACCTGTGAGTGGTCATAATGTTTTTGGCTCATTGATGACTAGGGCTGAACGATATTCTGTTTAAACATCGACATCGCGATGTGCGCATGCGCGATAGTCACATCGTCGGAACATGCGATGTGAAGAAGGGTAGCACCCATAAATGTATTAAGAGAACGGTAGCACCATGAATGTATTAAGAGAACTGGATACAGTGTTCTGCGAGAAGCCCCGTACATTCCAATGCGAGTGCTCAAAAAGCCAGCACGGAGCTTGGATCTTCCGCGTTGACCGGCCCATGACGTCATGATGGACATGCGCACTAGCACTAATTTGTTTGTGTTGTCGTAGCATCCGATAGCAACATGCGCGTTCCAGAGCTTCTCTCTGGTGTCTCTTAAATCCACGATCACGTAGTGAACTCATGAACTCACCGTTTCATTGTCTAAAATATTCACTAACGTTAAACGTTATGTTTTCGTTGTTCCTGATCGTTTACATGCTTAGCTAAATAAACGATCGATGTATTTAGACAACCAAGGAGTCGGGAGATGTAATTATTATGTATAATAATAATTAATATTATACATAAACGGCTACAAAAATGAGGTTGTTGACCAAAAACAGGTACTTTGCCTGGAGTGTTGTGGTCATAAAACAAGGAAACACCACCAATTTGTCTGATCACTTAAAACGGCACCACAACGTAACAATGACATTTTATATCGCAAAAGATATTTTGCCATTAAACACAGTCACCAAAGAGGGATTTAAGAAAATTATCCGAACGCTTGACACGCGGTATGTTATACCATCCCGCACATATTAGAGCTGTAGCAAGCAAGCAAGTTTATTTATACAGCACAATTCATACATCGAAGCAATTCAATGTGCTTTACAGAGGAAAATAATAATAAAATGATAAAATACATGCTTTTATCAGAATAAAAAATAAAATACATGCATTTTCTATATGGAAAATGCAGATCTCAGATTGAAGCAGAGCTGTCGCACGTGGAATACTATGCAGCTACAACAGACTTATGGTCCAGCAGGACAACAGAGCCCTACATGAGTCTGACAGTCCGGTCTGACAGAATGGTCATTATTGACTTTAGCCTGGATGGATGGCTCATAATAAGGGCTGTCACGATTATGAAATTTGGCTGACGATTAATTGTCCAACACATAATTGCGATTACGGCGATTAATTGTCTATTTTATAACTTTGACGATTAATTGCCTGTTTTAGGGCTTTGTCGATTAATTGTCATACATTGTTGTGATTATTTAATTTAATCCCTTGTAAGTTGTCACTTCCAATAACACATTAATACACTTAAATCCTTGAAATAATAAAGTTATTTATTCAATGAAAAAAAGTATATTTAAGTTACCATAACACAAAAAGGATTCAGTGTATTCCAAACTTAAGTAAAATAAATATATTTACTGTAAATTCTGTAAATAACATAAACAATGAATCACAAATATAAAACTATAACAGAACAGGCCATAAAAGTCAAATTCTTAAATAAAAACAATCATGCTGCTTAATGGCTTGAAAGATTCCGGGAAAGAAACACTAGCATGTTGACCTTTTCTGGCTTAAGACAGCATCTGATTCTACCTCAGTTTCACTATGGAAAAACAGTACACATAAGAAACGGCGCTGCTTCAGATCTCTCAAATGCATATTTTCTGATTGGTAAAAATTGGGCTCTACTTTAATCAGGAGAACCTGCTCTTTGAAATAAGATGACAGGCCGGTGGGCTTTGCTGCCATAAAACACTAGGCACCCTTTGGAACTCTGAGCTCTGCCCATTGGTTTTCTATGGCGAGGAGAGTGATGGTGGTCTTTAGAGGCAAATTACTCAAAATGTATATTTCCAGATCTTTTCAAGTCGGGCATCATTTTATCCAGCAGAACTTCAGCTTTTCAATAATATATAACAGTTTAGCGGGCTTCCATGTCATCACACACTAAACAAAAAACGTGGGTCTGTTTAGAACTCTGAGCTCTGCCCATTCATTTCCTATTGCGGGGCATGGTGAGCTTCAGGGCAAATTACTCAAAATGTATATTTTCAGATCTTATCAAGTCACGGCATCATTCTATTCAGCAGAACCTCAGCTTTTCAATAAGTTTAGCGGGCTTCCATGTCATCAAACGTTATACAAGAAATAGTCTGAAATAGCATTTTTGAAATACTTCCACCCGAACGCAAGCGCATGTAAGCGCACTTGATACCGTAAACGACCAGATGTTTACTACATAGAACAGTTGTTATTTTTTGATTCCTTCATAATATTAACTTATAGTAGCAAAATAAAAAGCCGACCTGTTTTGGTGCCCTTATGCGGAAGTGGGACGTTTAGCTTAATGTTAGATTCGAAGCAGCTTAGCGACGGTTCTTTCCAATACATTTGCTGTGGGCATGCGCATGCGTTCCAGCCTAAACATCTAAAGACCGTGTTGTTAGCATGGGTGAATCTTTGAGTGTTGGCCACCCTACTACAGCACTCTCGCTCGCCTCGACTTAGCTTGCTTTTCGCTCCGCGACACATACCCGCGACGCGACACACACCCGCTACCCACACACACACAGGACAATGGAGGAAATCGAGTGCAAATTCTGTTCTTGATCATCGGGATGGGGCTGTTTCTCACAGCAAGAAGTGAACTATTTAAAAATTACGGGGTTATTCCTGGTTAGTGGAAAAGCACTAATAGTTGGCGATCATAACGATCATCTGTAATAACCGCGATTAGACCAAATAATCGCGATCAAACGTTTATTTAATAATCGTGACAGGTCTACTCACAATATTGCAGTATATATCGTTGGGGAAAAAATATCGCAATGTAAATTTTTTCCAATATCGTACAGCCCTACTGTAAACTCAACACTCTTTGTTGGATGGGGATCGGTCATTGGAGGGGCTCATTTATAGACCAATGCCCTTTGTCCAGCTTGGTAAATGTTGCATCTTTAGTGGAGCACAGCTAGATGAATGGTGGACGTTTTTTCCTCGCTGTAATTTATGGGACCAAGATGTAGAAGCGTTGGGTGGGATTCATGGGTTAAGGAGGGGCTCTCCCCTGTCAGCACAGCTACAGGGCTGACCGGACCAAAACAGCCCGGGTGCTGTTCATCTCCATTAGTTTGCTTATTCTCCACCACTAAAACCACTCAAAGCTGTACGGATTATGTTTGAGCTGTTCACCCTAATCTGCCTGGTTGGGTAAAGTTGGGGAATCCGTTGTGTTAATCTGAAGTGTGTGTTCCTACATGCGTAGAGCTAAATCAATAGGTGGGGGAATAGTTAAAGCGATTTCACGAACAATGTATAGGCCCATCCCTATTCAATGTATAGGCCCATCCCTATTCAATGTATAGGCCCATCCCTATTGAATGTATAGGCCCATCCCTATTCAATGTATAGGCCCATCCCTATTCAATGTATAGGCCCATCCCTATTCAATGTATAGGCCCATCCCTATTCAATGTATAGGCCCATCCCTATTCAATGTATAGGCCCATCCCTATTCAATGTATAGGCCCATCCC
This sequence comes from Dallia pectoralis, assembly GCA_029465975.1. NCBI lineage: Eukaryota > Metazoa > Chordata > Actinopteri > Esociformes > Umbridae > Dallia > Dallia pectoralis. Next base: position 9,008,760 of record CM055761.1, on the reverse strand, counting down.
TATTCAATGTATAGGCCCATCCCTATTCAATGTATAGGCCCATCCCTATTCAATGTATAGGCCCATCCCTATTCAATGTATAGGCCCATCCCTATTCAATGTATAGGCCCATCCCTATTCAATGAAAAGCTTACTTACCTGTTCCTTCTTACGACAGTGTACTTACGAAATAAAACAATGGCCCAAATAATCAAATAAATAAACACTAGACTTATAAATAAGACTGTAACAATATTTCTTCCTTACATTAAAGTACAATGGACTTTACGAATCGGATTTGAAACCTAATGAATACTACATTTAAGATGAGATTTCCATAGAAAAGGTTAGTTATGCTTTGTGGTGAAATGGCTACTTTTGCACCTTGAGTGAAATAAAAACGTACTAGGCTATTCTGTTTAAAAGAGAGCCTTTGTGCACGTCATTATCAAAATAAAAATAAATGTTGGGTATGTTTCAACTGTTGATTTCAGTTCTGAAATTGTATGCACAGCTAGTTCTAAAAGGTCAATTTACCAATATGGGTATTCATTCATAAACCACCATATTACAATCCTACAGCTTTGTTTCAATCTCCAGTTTTGATGCTTTTTGGCTTTCCAGTGTAGGCTCCTATGGTGATGGACAAAAAGTTTTTCTGTTCCCACTACTTGACCTAAGATCCTAGACGGCTGCAAACACATTGAACGTGTTGACTCATCTACGCCAGCATCACCTCAGGAGAATAATGTAAACGCAAAGAAACAACAAAAAAGCATTGGGTGTGTATCAGAGATGGGGACTCGAGTTTGAGATGTGGACTCCAGTCACACGAAGTCACACACACACAGTGAGTTCAGACTCGACTCTGACTTGCGATGCGGGACTTGTGAATAATCTTAATTTGTAAGGAAACGTCTTATAAGATGATGTTATGCAGGCCCCTCCCTGGCCTGCATAACGTCTACGTAATACGCAAAGAATCTGCTGCGTGCGGCCACGCGTGAGCGAGGACAACAAATATGTCAACCTCACCGGCAGCTGCCAGTGCCATTCTTCATAAGCTTGACCTGCCACTCTGATGGTGAGCATTCAGAATTTTCTCAAATTTCTCATGTTGTCCTTCTCTCTTAACTTCTTGTGCGTTCCCGCCGCGGCTGAACAATGCATCTCAACCCAACCTGTTGTGTTCAATTCCGATCCCCTGGAAGACTTGTCAATTTGATACTAATGCTCACTTTGTCTGTAGTGGTAATAAATGAAGCGTGACAATGCACTTTTTGTAATACAAATGACTAGTAATGGCCTCCCCACACTGGTGTTTTTGTGAATAGAGGTCTTTGTGCGTCCTGTCCTAGTTTACAGCAACACTACAGAGGGCTTTTGCCACCCGGCCTGTCTACTATACTGGTGGCTCACTGTCTGCAGGTACCACTGGCCTGTACATAGGGTGGACCTCCCGCTAAAGAACTGTCCATTTTGACCCACTCTTTCTCCTGCTGTAGGCCTGTTTGTTTGTTCCGAGTTCATATTCTTCCAGGTAAAGACATGTCTGATATGTTATTATAGCCAAAGTTCTGTCATTTCTGACGCATTTTTTTACCACCTTAAAGTCCCCACTGTCCCTCCAGTTGGAACCCTTTCTGTCTGAGTTCATCTGTCATGTATTTCCCGGCCGGCAGCAACAGGATTTGAGTCGTGGTGTGTTGTATGCGCCTCTCATCCGTGGCATTGTCCCAGCTTATTGTTATCATTTCCTCTGGCTCTGTAAGCTGTGATCATTCAGGAGGTATTTATGGCCAGGATGTGTGTCTTTTGCAATGAGGCAAACAATATTCCCATGCTAGTAATTAGGGATGCACCGAAATGAAAATTCTTGGCCGAAACCGAAAACCGAAAAAGAGGAAACCAAGACCGAAAACCGAAACACCGAAATAAATTATGCCAATTATTAGTACCATTGCATTTATGGATATGAGGCACCAAGGGCGTAGGTTTGGTCTCAGCTTCGGTGGGGACATCTCTCCCCCCCCCTCCGGCAAGTGAACTTTCACTGAGAATAATGTGATTATTTTTGCGTTTAGTTGAGCCTGTTGCTTTTATACTACTCTAAAGTTTAACTAGCATAGGCCTATCCATGTGCAGACAAAAATCATTATGTAGTACCTGGTGTTCAACTTTTAGATGGTAATGCTGTTTGTCAGATTCAATATATTGTAGCGACCCTGGTGGTGCCACTACTCCGCCCCTACTAATGGGATATCCCAAATAGGCCACATTACATAAGCAAAATATACACAGGAAACATTTCCACTGTTTATTGTGACTGCAAGATTCTAACATATGGGGTATGTATTAACAGAAAGCACTGGTAACTTTACCGTTGTCTTCAGTCACTCTCCTGTGTACTTATAGCGTGTCAGAACTCCCCTCCCCTAGGTTTTTTAGCCAATCAAATTACGGCGTTTCTAGTACCGTCCCCCTGGCTCTGCGGTCGGAATTGACCCAAATCGCTTCACAAACCCATAACGGAGTTCGCTAAAATATTAGTGGGGACAATTTAGTCATGTTAAAATGTTGTTGGGGACATGTCCCCAGCGTCCCCCCTAAACCTACGCCAATGTGAGGCACTTTCTTGCAGGATTTCACTGAACATATCAGACAACGAGGGTGCATGCCCCTCATCTAGTGCAGAGAGACAAGTCTTTTTTTCTGCGCTCTGATCTCTGTGCCCTACTGCTCCGTGCGCTGCTGCTCCGTGCCCTACTGCTCCATCGCCGCCTGGATCATTTCTCGTGCGCGCTGCTTTATTTCTGCATCCAAGTAATGGTCTTTATAACGCGGATCAAGTACAGTCGCGATGAAGTGCAGAGGATCCGAATAGATCACAACATATTTCGGCCGTATTGTTTCGGTGATAAAAGTATTTCGTCCGAAAACCGAAAATGCCCTTTTGGGCCATTTTCGGCCGAAAATGTTCGGTGGCCGAATATTCGGTGCATCCCTACTAGTAATCATTGTGCTGCGTTATTCCATGTTCTTAAGTAAGTTTTCACTCCAAGATTTGAAGCAAATATAACTACAACAAAATTAGTTTGTAATGTGCCTTTTGAGGTCACATTACAAACTTTTTCAGTTTTGATTGTCTTTTGGTTAAACAATTCTAAAGACCCAATGTTTCACTTATCTATGTGTCCAAGTCAATAGAGATGTTGGAGGTTACATGTGAAAGAAATTACATCAAAAAGGATATTATATTCATACCAAATACCGATATAGTTTTAGTCACTGTCACAGATGTTAGTCGTAGTGTGAGTGAGTGTTCGGGTTCCATGACTGTTGATGATTAATGTTGTCTTAATCCGGAGTAATAATGGTTTGAAACCAGTATCTTATGTCAATATACTATCAAGTATTCACATCATGAGCACAGTGCCGTCTTAGCCACGTGTTCATATTCTGAAGTGCATTAAGCGGAAATTACTTTATCAAAAGCGCATGCATGCAGTTCCATGTGAAAGGAGGAAGTATATCCATTTAACTTTTACAGAAGTAATATCTGAACATGAAACAATTTTTTTAAACAGTTTTTAAAGCAATATGTCTGGGTGTGTCTTTATTCCATAAAATGTAATTCACCAACGTAAGAAAGGTTTCAGTGGCATGTGGCTATGAAGTTCCTAAATATTCAAAAAATTTCAACAGATTTCTGCTCAGATTATTTTAAACGAAGGTAAGATGTTCAATAAACATAACAAACCAAATCAATCTTCAAACTGGCGAATGTGGGTAATTTGGCTCACTGCTAGGCTGTAGCCCAATATGTCATACGAGATTAGCCAATAACATATTAATACCCATTACCCATACCCAGTTAATCAATGGTGGAAATTAAAGTAAGTACAAAGTAATCAAACAATTACACGATGCCTATTTTATTAGTACGTTTATTTTATTCAGTAGACCCATTACATTACAGCTGATAATTGAATGTGAATTACATAAAATAGTGAGAACAAGATATGTTTTAGCTTTTGTTTTTGGACAAGTGAAATGCAAATAATACAATACAGGAATTAACAACAATATGTGGCTTTACATAGATAATAATCACACATTATTTTGACAGAATGAGAATGTTACTACCAAATGTATGCACAGACCCTACCAACAGCTGAGGGAACGGCTGCGGGATCGGCTGGGGTGGTGTAGAGTGCCAGAGGGGTCAGTCCCTCTCAATGTGCCCATTGAGCTGAAGCAGGGGCCACCACTGTCTCAGCTGTCTGGGTCTGAAGCTGTGCCTGCTGCTCATACTCAAACACTGACCCGGTTCGCTGTCTCAAGTCCTCAAAGACACATGCGCATGTGTGCACACACGCTCATACAAGCATCATACAAGCATACTGACAGGCACACAACGTACCCCGTGCATCACATACCAACTGGTGTGGATCAATGATGTCCACTCCCGAGGAGCTCTACTCATTAGATGTTAAAATGAGACCTGAGAATTGGGTTTAAATTAGTGGGTGATGCTCCAGGAAGCCGACACTGTTCTTAAAATGTATTTTTTGTTATTTAATGACTACATTGAAATGTAGCCATCACCTGACTGACTTCAACAATTCATGAAACAGTCTTTCCCTCCCTAGGAAAAAAAGCTTGAGGTTGACTGTGATCACAAAAATAGTGAGCCGCTCACCACTGAGTACTAAAGTACTTTGTTTTTCTTCAGACATGCTGGAGCTGTGGTCTTCTAACAGGGCCCTGTGACAGTTGTCCCCCCCCATGACTGGGTCTCAGCATGTGACATTGGATCCCATTCCCATGGGGCCACTAGAGCAGCCATCTGCTGCTAACCCGAAACCCTGACACTGTTCCCTTCCTCAAGAGTCCTCCACCAGAACTCACCTCCCATAGTGAGCTCGGTTTTTCTCTGTGTCACACCACAGTGAGCCCCTCTTTCCCTCCCACACTGGTCTTGGAAATACTGAATTCTGAAAGCCGCACCAAATGCGAGAGTGGATGCTTCTGTGTCAAAAAAAGCATACCTAGACCAGCCGGGAACCTATTCGCAGTGCAATACAGAAAAATTCACTCAAGGGTGAATAAATAAAACGTGTGTGGGGTCTCTGAGGCTCCCTCGCCCACTCCCTTTGTGGAGAAGTTTGGACGGAGAAGGAGCTGTTCAGACGCCTGTCTGTCTGCTGTACCGAGAGTGTCCTGGCTGACCTGAAACACAGTGGATGATGTACTGGGAACTTTGGCTGAGTCAGTTGACTGCAAACGACTTGCACCATATACTGTTGGGGAACAAAGGTGGGCGAGCGTCAGCTTTACATAGTGTTTTTTCTTACCTTTTTCTCAGCTGCATTGCCATAGTTAGTGGAGGACTTTTGCTGATGGGAGATCAGGAGGCATTTGTCTTTTTAAATGTATTTGTTAAGAATGCTGTAAGTCAGATGTGGGAACTTAAAAATTATATAACACCTGCATCATATTGTGTAGATCATTTAATAGTTAGTTTATAGTTAGTTTTGTGCAAATCTGGACTTTCTTTCCACAACACACCAAACTACTTAAAGCAAATTAAAAAAAATACTATTTTGGCTTATTCGTTTCTATCTAACGTAACTATTTGTAACAATGCCATTATTAATAGTTCACAATGTACGTAAGATGAACTATTGAGTTTTGTTGAAAATGACTTCGCTTTGACTTATGAAAGTGTTTTCTCTTTCTGTGTAGAACATTGTTTTTTCTTTTGATGTGATTTTTTACAGCCAAAATTATCTATTATCCATGCCTCCATTACCCAAATCCCTTTTTAGTTAAAGTACAATATGGAGCACATTAAAATTTGATTTAAATGTTTGATGTTGTCCACAAAGGGGCGGCAGTGGCTCAGTGGGTTGAGTCGGTGAGTGTGACGCAGGATCACTTGAATGAGTGAATGAATGGGTGAATGTGACGCAGGATCTGTAAAGCGCTATATAAAAGCGCAGCATTTACCATTTACCATTTACAATCATACTTTACTTTGATACATTAAGAATTACTAACATGGCACCCTTCCCTCCCAAACAACGTGTGATTATGTAGGTGCGGTTGACATATTTGTTGTATTACGTAGACGTTATGCAGGGAGGGGAGTAACATCATCTTATAAGACGTTTCCTAAAAAAATACATTTAACTTTTGTTGGGGAGCTGGAAGCTCTCTTTTGGCATTGCCCCTACTTTGATTAGAACTTTGATTAGAGTTGATCGCTACAGTTTGTTTTTCTTAAGTAATCGATTGTGTGCTGTAAAAATGTGGCCATGGATTTGTAAAAAATAGGGAATTGCTCTGCTCTGAACTGACTTTTTCACCAAGGAACATGCACGTGTACACACACACTGCATTCACAGTACTACTCCATAAACAGAAAAGTGTTAACTGGCTCCGACCAGAATGGAATTGTATTGTTTTTTAAGCAGAGGCGTTATGAAAAGAGCCATACCAGACTGGACAATTAAAAAGAAAGATTAATATGGCCAAAAGATTAGAGACTGGACAGAGAAAATTTGGAAAGAAGAATTATGGGCAAGATGCATCTAAGGTTAAGGTGTTCAGATTGCAAAGCTGAACATTTGTGAGGCAGACTAAATGAAAAGTTGCTTGATGCCATCAGATAAGCACGGCCGGTGGAGACATTGTGATAGTCTGTTATTATGTAAGCTTGACTACTTTGAAGATTCAACATTGTTCATTTATTTCCACTACATTTAACAATTAATTTGTGTTATTTTATACTTTTAATATATTTTACATTTATATTCTACAATGTGCAAAATAGTCCAAATAAATACCTGTTGAAACTTTCTACTGGTTCTGTATAGTTACCAATATACAGTGGGTACGGAAAGTATTCAGATCCCCTTAAATTTGTAACTCTTTGTTATATTGCAGCCATTTGCTAAAACATTTAAGTAAATTTTTTCTCTCATTATTGTACATACACCACCCCATATTGACAGAAAAACACAGAATTGTTGACATTTTTGCACATTTATTAAAAAAGAAACTGAAATATCACATGGCCCTAAGTATTCAGACCCTTTGCTCAGTATTTAGTAGAAGCACCCTTTTGATCTGATACAGCCTTGAGTCTTTTTGGGAAAGATGCAACAATTCTTTCACATCGGGATTTGCTTAGGGTGCTTAGGGTCATTGTCTTGTTGCAAGGTGAACCAGTCTGAGGTCCAGAGCACTCTGGAGAAGGTTTTCGTCCAGGATATCCCTGTACTTGGCTGCATTCATCTTTCCCTCGATTGCAACCAGTCGTCCTGTCCCTGCAGCTGAAAAACACCCCAACAGCATGATGCTGCCACCACCATGCTTCACTGTTGCGACTGTATTGGACAGGTGATGAGCAGTGCCTGGTTTTCTCCACACATACCGCTTAGAATTAAGGCCAAAAAGTTCTATCTTGGTCTCCTCAGGCCAGAGAATCTTATTTATCACCATCTTGGAGTCCTTCAGGAGTCCCATGCGGGCTTTCATGTGTCTTGCACTGAGGAGAGGCTTCCGTCGGGCCACTCTGCCATAAAGCCCCGACTGGTGGATGGCTGCAGTGATGGTTGACTTACTACAACTTTCTCCCATCTCCCGACTGCATCTCTGGAGCTCAGCCACAGTGATCGTTGGGTTCTTCTTTACCTCTCTCACCAAGGCTCTTCTCCCCAGATAGCTCAGTTTGGCTGGACGGCCAGCTTTAGGAAGGGTTCTGGTCGTCCCAAACGTCTTCCATTTAAGGACTATGGAGGCCACTGTGCTCTTAGGAACCTTAAGTGCAGCAGAATTGTTTTGTAACCTTGGCCAGATCTGTGCCTTGCCACAATTCTGTCTCTGAGCTCTTCAGGCAGTTCCTTTGACCTCATGATTCTCATTTGCTATGACATGCACTGTGAGCTGTCTCAAATGAAGGTGTAGAACCATCTCAAGGATGATCAGAAGAAATGGATAGCACCTGAGGTAAATATATGAGTGTCTGAATACTTAAGACCATGTGATTTTTCAGTTTCTCTTTTTTAATAAATGTGATAATGTCAACAATGCTGTGTTTTTCTGTCAATATGGGGTAGGGATACACGATATTGGAAAAAAATTACATCGCGATATTTTTTCCCCCAACGATATATATTGCGAGCCATCAATCCAGGCTAAAGTCAATAATTACCATTCCATCAGATCGTACCGTCAGACTCATGTAGGGCTCTGTTGTCCTGCTGGATCATAAGTCTGTTGTAGCTGCATAGTATTCCACGTGTGACAGCTGCTTTAATCTGAGATTTGCATTTTCTATACAGCTCCTATGTGCGGGATGGTAGGCTATAACATACTGTCAAGCGTTCGGATCATTTTCTTAAATCCCTATTTGATGACGGTGTTTAATGGCAACATATCTTTAGCGATATGAAACGTTATTGCGTCTGTTATTTGTTTCCGTCATTGAGAGCCTTTCTGGTAAGGTGTCACACTGGCAAAGGCATCGCAAATAGTTTTATGTTTTGTTTTGACTTTGTATTCGCCGTAAAGAGCATCGTGGGCGGTGAGCAGTGGCACAGCGAACCAATCACTGAGCCGGCACGCGTAACGTGAACCTATCACTGAGCCGGCACGCGGAACACTCATGCAACCCCAGCAACAAGCCATACAACAAACTCCGTGTTTACTGTGCGCTACCCTGGTGCTACCGTTCTCTTAATACATTTATGGGTGCTCTCCTTATTCACATCGTATGTTCCGACGATGTGACTATCGCGCATGCGCACATCGTGATGTCGATGTTAAAACAGAATATCGTCCAGCCCTAATATGGGGTGCTTTATGTACAATAATGAGGGAAAAAATTAACTTAAATGATTTTAGCGAATGGCTGCAATATAACAAAGAGTGAAATATTTAAGAGGGTCTGAATACTTTCCGTACCCACTGTACACTCACCGATGATGCCATTCAATTACTGTTCAGAAGGTGTTCAACTTGGGTGTAGCAAGTCATTGCTCCTTTTTTTGTATATACTCTACCAAATTGAGTTGTCTTTTCCAGATGATGAAAAGTATTCACATGACGCAAACTGCTGTAATGGCCATTTGGATTTTCTCTTCCCTGTATTTAATTTCACTTTTTTTCTTTTTGTGGTTTTGTTTTGTCTACCTCTCACTCTGGCAGTTCTTCAGCTTTACTCAACAGCTGCCCAGACACGCTTGAGAGGTTGTTGTAAGTTGTCAAAGCACCCTGTGAGCAAGCGAGGCTCAGGCATGTTATGTGGGTGTGAATGTCCGACTGTATTTTTTCCAACCACGCGCGCAGTCTTAGCCCCTCCCCTCATCATCTCAAGTCTTTATATACAGGCGGGAGAGGAAACGGAGGCCAAAGTAGAAACATTCTGTAGGATCTTAATCTGCTGATTAGTTCATGGAAAGTGAACACAAGTGCCTTTAGCTCTAGAATAAAGGTGGGCTGATTATGTACTTGACCCTGCAACCCAGCAGCAGTTTTGAGGAAGAGTTTGTAAGACTGACCTGCCAACTGTCTAATGAGGAAGAGGATGAGAACAGGTCCAGACTCTCAGGTAGATATCCTTTCAATCAGACTCTCTCTCTGTCAGTGTAGCTTTTCTGGCTTCATTTCACTGGACAGCAGATTGTTTAAGACTAGCTCATGGAAATTAATGGTTTAGTTGATTTGAGCAGATTGTTAACGGAATGAAAGAACAGCATGTGGGTGTAGTGGGGAAATTTGGAGAAGTTGGATATTGGAAAGGGATGTTGGTTTTGTGTCTCTTAAAAGATTTGTTTCTGTTCTATGGTTGCCTTTTTTGTGTGCTTATACTGTGTATCTGTGACATTGTTTACTCACATGGTTTATGTATTTTCACAGAGTTCTCCGGAATGTTGACTTTCAATGAACCATTCACAGAATGCTCTCTCTTGCTGTGTCTCTCCTTAGAGGCAGTGCGCTGGAGCTCAAAGGAGAACCTGCTGGGTGCGGCAGAGAGCGACCCCAACCTCTTTGTTGCACTTTATGATTTTGTCGCCAGTGGTGACAATACGCTGAGCATCACTAAAGGTATGTTCCTCACACTGCATCATCACAAACCACTCCTTATCTAAATCATGACTCGTGTCCAAGTCTACAGGGAAGGGCAGTTTCACCTACCCTCAAACTATCTTTGTTCATTCCAATCCCTCTTTCTTTTTTTTCACTGAATCTTTATCTGTCATCCTAGCCGCGAGGAAAAAAGCATAACATATGAATGTTTCGAGAGCGTGATGCTATTTTAATTTCATTTTTGTGAAATAGTGTGAGTTGCCTCATGGTCGTTGCGTTGAGATTGAGCTAATGCTTAAGTTGTGAGTCACCACATGCCCAACGTCAGGCCACCCAGCCCTCTCAGTTCCTTCTTTGGCACGAACGCTTTTAATGTGGAATCCTTTTAACTGTAATAACAACAGGTGGATCAAGCCAGCAGGGTGTGATCACAGAGCAGGACTTAGCAGCCCCTCCCTGTTTACGCACCAACTCAGATCAATGCCATTCTACATGACGGTAATGTCTGCCCAACGTCCAGATAAACATTTATCTTTTCATTTTTGAGCCAGCTCTTCAGCTCTCTGTGGTCCATTGCTAAGGATGGGCCTAATGTTGTTTTTATTGGCTGCCCGGGGTCATTAGAGCATGTAGCTATGGCCCGTTTTACACTAGAGGATACCAGAGCTGAAGCATTTTCAGTGTAGTCTGTTGCGCAGAGCGAGTGTGAGTGAATTGGAGAACAAGGCAGAGAGACAGAGAGTACTTGTAGCAGAAAGCCTTGGAGTTCAGCCTCTTCCATCTTTATGCTTTGTCTGTTTGGTCCTCATTATCCTTTCATCGTGATATACTATGTTTTTTTAATTGTATTTTTACCTCATTTTTTTCCACGTGACTAAACATTCTCATTACAGCAATGACTTCTGAGCACTTAGGTGAAGTGCCTTGCTCTGGGACGGAAGTGTAAATGTTCCATGGCATCAATAAGGGCTGTTTTTAAGCCTTATTCTTCCAGGAGGTGTTAGTGTACTAAATCGGTTGTAAATGGTTAAATATTTCCTTTAACCTGACTCTCTGTCCCTCTCTGTCCAGGTGAAAAGCTTAGGGTGCTTGGCTACAACCAGAATGGGGAGTGGAGCGAGGTACGCTCAAAGAACGGCCAGGGATGGGTGCCCAGCAACTACATAACGCCTGTGAACAGTTTGGAGAAGCACAGCTGGTACCACGGGCCGGTGTCACGCAGCGCTGCAGAGTATCTGCTCAGCAGTCTCATCAACGGCAGCTTCCTGGTCCGGGAGAGCGAGAGCAGCCCCGGTCAGCTGTCCATTTCCTTGCGCTATGAGGGCCGTGTCTACCACTACCGCATTAACACTGCTTCTGATGGCAAGGTAGCTATGGGGACCCGGGCTCAAGGACTTCATGTTCTTTCGATAGACTCTCTAATTCAGAGCCACTTGCACTGGAATATATATATATTTTTACTTAGTTAGAATTGCTGAAATAAGTAATCTTACCGCCTACAATTCCAAAGCAAGTATATCGACATATCAAGACAAAGACGAAGGTTCATTGGAAAGATTTGAATGCTTTATGAGTGAACAATTTAGATGACAATCGATTTGTAAATGAATAATTGTTTTTGTTGAAGTATCCTCAGTTGCCAAGAAATAGAGACTTTGGCATTATAGTTGACAATTTGTTCTGGCCATTTTGAGACTTTAATTGAACCTACAATTGCTGATGCTCCAGATACTCAACTAGTATAAAGAAGGACGATTTTATTGCTTTACTAAGCAGTTTTCAGCTGTGTTAATGCAAAAGGGTTTTCTAATGAATAATTAGCCTTTTACAATAATATACTGGGTTTAGCAAACGCAGCATCCAATAACATTCCTATATGACCCTAAAACATTTGATCAGTAGTGTATATTTCTCATCTTTGTCCATGAATGTTATTCACGTTACTGCGATGATGTACATCTCTTGTTTCTAAACGCCGGGTTGGCCCCTCTCAGGTGTACGTCACAGCAGAGAGCCGCTTCAGCACCCTGGCCGAGCTGGTTCACCACCACTCCACGGTGGCTGACGGCCTGGTCACCACACTCCACTACCCGGCACCCAAGTGCAACAAGCCCACCGTCTACGGCGTGTCGCCCATCCACGACAAGTGGGAGATGGAGCGTACCGACATCACTATGAAGCACAAGCTGGGCGGTGGCCAGTATGGGGAGGTGTATGTGGGGGTCTGGAAAAAGTACAACCTCACCGTCGCAGTAAAGACACTTAAGGCTAGTCTCTCATAAAAAGATTGCGTGAGCTTTCTCCATTGTCTATATTTGGTGAAGTGTCTTGACCTATCAGGCCTTTCTAGGGTCATGTAATTTATTAAAAATGTATATATTTAGCTTGATTTATTTTACCATGCAAGTCAATAAGTGAACGATCATTTTCAGTGATAATGGCAACAGTTGGGTTTTTTGTGGTTGATAGTCACCCCCTGCTGGTGGATAGTTGTATTACAGACGCATAAACAACGGTTGTCATAATTGTTGAATGTTAGAAAAAAATAACAGTTTGACAACGGAGATTTTGGAAGGATTCAGTGAATATTGATGTTCTGCTTGTTTGCCTTTCAGGAGGACACGATGGAGGTGGAGGAGTTCCTGAAAGAGGCCGGGGTCATGAAGGAGGTCAAACATCCCAACCTGGTGCAGCTGTTAGGTCAGTAGTCCACACAACACACACTGCATTTCTGCCATGTACTGTGTGACTTGTGTGCATTTCTGAGGCACATCTTCTTTGATATTTACTGGCTTGCATCCGTCCAGGTGTGTGTACTCTGGAGCCCCCGTTTTACATCGTGACCGAGTACATGCCCCACGGCAACCTGCTGGACTACCTGCGTGAGTGTGACAGAGAGGAAGTGAATGCTGTGGTGCTGCTCTACATGGCCACGCAGATCTCATCTGCCATGGAGTATCTGGAGAAGAAGAACTTCATTCACCGGGACCTAGCAGCCAGGAACTGCCTGGTGGGGGAGAACAGTGTAGTAAAGGTGGCAGACTTTGGCCTGAGCAGGCTGATGACCGGGGACACGTACACGGCACACGCCGGGGCAAAGTTTCCCATCAAGTGGACGGCCCCTGAGAGTCTGGCCTACAACACTTTCTCCATCAAGTCAGATGTGTGGGGTGAGTTGGTTGTCATCACACTAAGTGCTATTGTGGCAATTCATTGGTCATTGTATATTTCCACTTGTCATTAAACGGTGGTTCCCCCCGTCAGCGTTCGGAGTGCTGCTATGGGAGATTGCGACGTACGGCATGTCTCCTTACCCGGGCATCGACCTGTCACAGGTGTACGACCTGCTGGAGAAAGGCTATCGTATGGAGCAGCCCGAGGGCTGTCCTCCTAAGGTCTACGAGTTAATGAGAGCCTGTGAGCATGGAAACCACATACACTCCCACACACTGCCATGCATTCATCTACAGTATGTCAAGCATGCATCTCCAGAAACCCATGGGTCAATAATGAATTACTCCAGGTGGTTGGAGGTAACTTGATGGTAGGTAGTCTTGATTTGATTTCAGGTTGGCAGTGGGGCCCAATGGATCGACCCTCGTTTGCGGAGACGCACCAGGCCTTTGAGACTATGTTTCACGACTCTAGCATTTCAGAAGGTACGTGCTCAACATGGATGGTCATATCCTACCACCTGTAGAGCTGACACCATATAGTAATTCACAAACATCTCGGTAAAACCTTTCAGATTTGTACAGCCTGGTTGGTGTTTGTACAGCCGTCCTGAACAAACGAACGACTCGAACAGGCAACACGAGTGCCCACTGAACCCGGCACCTATGACACAGAACGAACGACTCGATCACTCAAATTGAAATGAATTTGGTTTAATGTAATCAATCAATTTAATGTCATGAAGCATTCTAACAGAATATAATTTTAATAAACACTTAAGAGAAATGTTCAACTTTATATAAAATGTTGTTATTATTTCTCTTGATGCTCTGACTGAGAAGCGTACATATGTTTAGACAATCCCTGATTCTGCCTCGTCCGATACATTACACAGAAGCGACAGGACGATGTTCATGTCAGGAAATGGCACACTGACTGAAGTTAACTCAATATTGTCTACAATAAGTCTACATTATTTTGGTTTGATTTCAAATAATCAGTGTATTAAAATCGGAGTGATACTATCACGTTATATTTAGGTCATCGATATTCATTTGCAGTTCATAATACTCTGTCAGTTCAGACTATTTTCAGCGTTCCTATAGGCTACACACAACGTTGTACACACAAATTATATATATAAATTATATTTTCTATACATAGCCTAATATTGTTTATGTATCAACTGTTATCAATTGCCTATTGTTTCGGTAGGCCATTAGTCTTTGAAAAGCTAAATATTGTTGGCTTAGAAGTGTAGGAAACATAATATTAATTAATGTTCATTCATGTTAACTCAATATTGTCTACAAAAAGTCTAAATTATTTTGGTTTAATTTAAGATAATCAGTGTGGTATTTTGAGTGTGATAACATCACGTTACAATATTTCTTTGCAGGTAATGCGCCTTGGTTTTTCTGTTTTATGTGCCACCTGGTGACAGACAAATAGATTGTCAGATGAAAAAAATACAATTAAAATCACGTGTAGCCCGCTTACACATTTTCATCGAATTTCAACCGGCTCAGAGTGCATAATTACATCCCTACTACATGGGGGCTGGTCTATTGTAATCATCCATTTAATCAAAGGTTTTCCTTTCCCCCTCGGGTAACAGAGGTAGCAGAGGAGCTGTGCAAGACAGCCTCTTCCACCCATGGGCCCTCTGTGCACCCCTTCAGCCACGACATGCCCCTTCTGCCCTCCAAGTCACGTACGCTCAAGAAGCACACAGAGAACAAGGAGAACATTGAGGGGGGGGTGGATGGCAGGCAGGAGCCTAGCATACATGGCCCCGCAGGTACCCGCCTTGCCCGCCGCCATGCCCGTAGGCTGAGAAAAATGTCTGCAGTGTACCCAGCAGACTGAATGTTCCAGAATCCACCGAACCTGTGCCATAAAGTCACCTCTATTTATATCAGTATTGTTACACAATCACATCATACGCCCTCTCCAGCTTTACATAGTTGTCCCTTCATTATTTATATGTCACATACTAGCCACAATATGTGTATTGTGTAACTGTATGTTGTCCTGCACATTATTTTCACCTTATCTTGGCCAGGTCATCGTGGCAAATGAGAATCTGTTTTCAATCGGCCTACCTGGTTAAATAAAAAATAAATGTGTGTGTGTGTATATATATATATATATACATATGCAGCTGGGATTGTTGCCTTGTCTGGCCACAAGACTTCTAGGCCGTCAAGTTTCAGATTTATTTTGTCATTATACACAATGTATGGGCTGTTTCACTAAATGCCATTGCACCAGATAAAGGGTTCCTGTTAAAGGACTTTGTAATTATCTCCAATATATAATTCCCTAATAAGGATCTGCACTGCAGCACAAACCAATTCATTTAAATTCAATCTCTTTCCTGGACAAGAATAGACCTGGTTGGGTGAATACAACTGTTTGTACTGCATCTGTATTCAGGCCTGTTATGTTTGGTGTCTCTCATTTAGTGTGAGAATTTGGGATACTGAATTCCCGGGAACTCACCTTGCCACATCATCTGCACACAACACATACGTGTTAACACTAAGAATATATCAGATCTGTATACCATGAGGAAAATTGCCCGACCCACAAGAGCAAAGCATTTCAGATGGTTTTTGGTGCTGTGACAATAAAGTGTTCAATTTAATCATGCTGTTTTCATGTAGCAATACTAAATTAGGCAATGCTTGCTCTTGTCAGTTTAGGTATTCACTTATACATTATTCACAATTAAGGTCTAATGTCGTTCAGTTGGTTGTTGTGGGATAGATTCCCACAGAGGGACATTATTAATATAAAGTATGAAAAAATATGCACTCACAGTTTTAAGTCATTCTATATACGAGCGTACAAGACTTAAAATTACTTTATTTAAAACATATTTTTTAACATTTGAATGCTTTATTCAGGATGTCACTTTGGAAAGATAGAGTTTAGCTGCATGAGTAGATACAAATGCATGATGCAGCACATTATATGAGCACTAGAGGCAGCATATCTGGGCCACAACAGGCAGCATACTTATTTATGAAACCATTTCAGACTTCACGCATGGTTGGTTAGCAATCACTTAAAAGACAGCAGAAGAAAATTTGACAGAGATTGAGTGGTGTTGACAAAATTATGTCCCTCTGCTCTCTTACACTGCTGCCTTACTTTCTGTCTCATCTGTTACAAGTACAGGGCAGCTTTGACTGCTAGGCTCACAGTAGGACCACTTTGGCAATGCAAGATATATATATATTGATGTTAAATAAATGGCGCTGTTAGTGGCTAATGGACTCTTCAAGATTTGTGTCCTCTGTTGTCTGTAGGTCTGGCGGCAACTCTGCTGGCAGGTGATGGCCGGTCAGGCAGCTCTCCTGCTCTGCCTCGTAAACAGAGGGACAAATCTCCCAGCAGCCTCTTGGAAGACTCCCAGGAGACCACATTCACGCGGGACCGGAAGGCCGGCTTTTTCAGCTCCTTTATGAAGAAAAAGCCATCCTCTTCCTCTTCTTCCCAGCTGCAGCAGAACCTGCCCATGCCACCCAAGAGAAGTAGCTCCTTTAGGGAAATGGAGACTCAGCCACACAAGAAATACGAGCCAGCGGCTGGATTCGGCGCCCCTCCTTCTGCTGTTCAGGTGGACTGCCTGGGCTTCTCACCATCCCACGGGGAGGGAAACCACATCCAGTCACGCTGCTGCGGGGCCACTTTTGGGCAAAAGGCTAACCAAGCTTCTGGGCCTCCTGCCTCACAGGTGGGTAGCAGCAGCAGCTGGGCGGGCCTGGCCGGCTTTTTCACCCCCCGGCTCATCAAAAAGACCTTGGGGTTACGTGCCGGAAAATCCACTGGGACGGAGGAGGGGGTCGGGGGGACCAAGCCATTCCCAAGGTCCAACTCCACCTCGTCTATGTCTGCGGGGCTGCCTGACCTGGAGAGAATGGCTTTGACTTTACCCAGGAACCGCAGTAAGCCTCCTCTGGAGCGCACTGCCTCCACCACCTCGCAGCCAGAGATCGGGGCCCCAGGCACCACGGAAACGCCCCTCCGTAAGATGGACGAGGGCACGGCTCAGATCAGGGACCGGCCTAAAGCAAAGCTGCTTCCTCGAGGGGTGGGGACGGGCTCCGGGGCAGTGAGAGCCCCTGGGGTTGGGAGCGAGCTTGATTTGGATAGTCAGTGTCACAATACGGCAGGACAGGACCGGCAGGCATGGTCTTCCCCTTCTAAACCACCGGGATCTGGCCCGTCGTCAATGCCGCACAACCACAAGGTCCCAGTTCTCATCTCTCCCACGCTCAAACACGGCCCGTCTGACGCACACCTTGTTGGAGTGGACTCTCAGGGCAACCGCTTCAAACTATTGGCGGATCCTCCGGCGGATCGGGACAGGCCACGACTCGTAAAGCCCAAATGCGCTCCGCCTCCCCCTCCCACCCTGCGCCTCCTTGGGCACACATACAGTGGAGACGGGGAGGAGCAGGTCGGTGTGGCGCCGGAAGTCAACGGGGATGGAGTGAAAAGGCCGGGTCGGGCAAGAGATCTGGGAACTGGGAGACCGTCCGTGCCCCCGCCCCAAGTGCCTCCCACCTCTTCCAACAACACTATTGCCACCCCCACTAAGATGTCCAACGGCGCTGCCAGCACTGCCTCCCCCAACCCACCCTCGGGTGGCACCAAGCCTTTGCGGCGAACTCGGCAGCAGGCCGAAAGGGTTCAACCGGAGAAGCTCAGTAAAGACGCTCTGCTGGAGTGTGCCGAATGCCTGAGCGGAGCTCTCCACAGCAGCCCTGAGCCGTCGTCCAGCTGCCAGGTCCTGGATGCCGGCCACCAGCTGCTGGAGTACTGCTCAGGCTATGTAGACTGCATCCCGCAGATGCGGAACAAGTTTGCCTTTCGGGAGGCTGTGGGCAAGTTAGAGCTTAGCCTGCAGGAGCTTCGGGCGTCTTCCTCCTCTGGGGGGACTCTCAGTGGACCGGGCCTTAGTCCTGCCTTGGACAACTTGCATACCTGCATCAAGGAAATCAGTGACATGGTTCAGAGGTAGCCGCTGGACCTGGTCAGAACATTTCCTTTGTTATTCCCCTTTATAATGGTTCTGTTCTATTTACAATTTGGGGACGTGGAGAACATTCTCAAAGTACCTCAGAAAATCACTACGAATTGGGTCATTGTTTACAGTCAACTCTTTCTCAAATGCGGAGCACTGTTCTGACCTTTGTACATAAACATTGTTGATACCAAAATAGATGTGGTTAATTTTTCCCCACAGAATATTTCCACTAGGTTTAAAGGCCTTTTTTAACTGAATGTCAGGTAAATTAGCTCAGCCACAGATTTGTTAAATATGTAATTTGGCACATGTCATCAGTAACTCTGCCAAGACCTAAAGTAGAGCTTTTTATGCCTTTAACTATATCACATTTTACCTGGCAACAATGAAAGTTCCAGTGACAACACTTCAGTCTTCACAAACAATTATCACCAAGCATGGGACATGCCGCTTTAAGTACTAGTTTGAATAATATCACATGGAATGAGGAACAATTTGTTAATTGGTTTAACGATGCGCATGATTATCTACAACCAGTTCTCTAGTTGGAAATGTCCTAGTTCCAACTTAAACAGGATGTGGCTTTAGATGAGTATTTCACTCAATCAGGGGTACTTTCTCTTCCATTTAATTTGGTTCAGTTATTTCAGTTGCATATATCCACTTACAATCTGAAGGGAAAATATAAGCATTTGAATATTTATGTCCATATTCCCTCGCACATGTATGTAGATGTTCAGATTTTTTGAGAAGTAAAAGGTCAGGGACAGTGCTTCTAAGTGTCTTTGAACAGTGCCTAAAGATTGTTAAATTCTAGAAAATCTGCAAATACAACTACTCCCTGACAAAATACTGATCAACACAAACTGCAGTATGTCTCTAGCACATTTGTGATTTATTTGTACATTATTTGGTTTTAATTTTAGAATGTCTAAGTATGAACTTGAATTTTAAATTATTGTTTTTTATTAAAAGCACAGACGTATAAAACAAAATAAAAAAAGTTATGTAAATATTTACGTAATTCCATATCCAGGAAAAGTTGAAGGTCACATTTGCTTAAGTATTTGACAATGAACTAGACCAGTAGGGGGTGTATTTCAGGACTAAGGCCTCCCTACCCCATCTGAACATCTGCAAAATGAATGTATTCTCTTTTTTAGTTTTCTTATTTTTTATATGAAAGTATTGGATTGTCCACCTGTAAGGGTCGTCACCTTTCTTTTCTGGTCATTGTTTCAATACTTACACAACTTTTTTGTACCTGCAAATCCTTTGGTTACACAAAAATCTCCTGATGAATCAAGCAATTCATACAAAAGAGCTTGTTATAACCTTTACTGAATATCCCTTCAATGCCCACTCGAGCTGTTGGAAAAATAATAAGTGCACACTGGATAAAGCCTATAATGTAGTAAACATGATTTAGCATATTGCGTAATGTCTTTGTATAAACTCTAATAGCGCCTTGTATGACAGCCAATATTCTTTCACATTTCATTCCTTGTCCGTTTTGTGGTACATCACCTATCTGATCGAGCGTGTGGGCTTCAGGGTGCCTCTGGTCATTCACAGGTCGTCTTGATAATAGGATGTCATGAAACAGGTTGTTTCTTTGCACTGTGAGGTTCAAATCAAAAGAATTAGGTATTTTGTTTCTTGCTACTGGATACAGCAATGTTTTTCCAATGATTCATGGTGCCTTTTGTGAATGTTATTTAATGTACAATGCACTACTAAGTCAAGAAACAGATATACAGTAATGTGTAATTGTAAATATCTTATGGTTTGGTTTTTAGATGACACATTTTGCTATACGATCATGGCCATGTATAAATATCACTACAATAACATGTTTCTATTACTGGGTGTAAATGGTTAAGACTCGAACTTGAAAATAAAATGTGCAATTTGTCTTCTTTATTATAATAGATGGACAGTTGGTGAGAAGTTTATTCAGAATCAGAACGTGTTGGTCAATGAGTAGTCCATATTTGTTATCCCACATAACACTGCTCCTCTGACAGAGCTGCACAATAAGTATTTTACTTTGGACAAACGAGTGAACAAACACAAGTCTTTCTGGTGCATTTCCCTAAAGCTGCTCTGTAGTCTTAAGGGTTTAAACTATTAAAATATCTGCATCCTCTACTTGCCGTCTCGCTTTCTCCACATTCTTTATGATTGCTTACCAATTCGGCCAACCATTATTCAACTCGCCCTTATTTCGGGTTGGTTTATGTCTCAGTTGTGCTTGATTGCCAAACTTCTTCAGTGAGACAAGTACCTCACAAGTACATTGGCAGTTGATGGACAGTCTCATATTGGCATATCTAGATGAATAGATTTGTTATTGTTCAGGCTAGTGTGGAACAAACATGGACCATCAATCTACAAGAATAAAGGTGTCAAGTGGTTACAATCACTTCTGCAGACAATTGATTTGCTTATTATATATTAATTGGTTTCTATCCTCCTTGTCTCTATGCATCTTTGTCATCTTAATTTATTGTTGCTTTATTTATTTTGTTAATTTTTTGGGGAGATCCTGAAGTTCTTATTTTTAATGACAACAGTGCTGAAGAAATTCTGTGTTTGCATCCTATACCAAAGGCCACTTCATCTACAGTTATATTAGTGCAATGAAAAAGGAATACACTTCATTTTGAATATGTGAATTTAACAGGGATAAAAAGTTAACATTCTAATATAAAAAACATGTGTGTTTTTAAATATAAAGCTCACATATAGTATATTACTGTGAAGGTCCCTTATCAGTGTTACACTTGATGTACATAATAAATAAAATGTTGGAACAATTGGAAAGTCCTTTTTTATTTGTGAAGAATTAAAAGTACTATCCAGAGCGAACCATCTGTGAAAATTATTCAATATACCAATTCAATCAGGCCGACAACAAAAACCTTTTGCTTTTAAACATCTATTAAAGTTTGTATTTGTACAGTATTGTAAATAGAAGTCTGGAAGGTCATGAACTATCTTCATTTTAATATGACAGCATGTGATTAACTCATTTTAATACAGCACATATTATATCCTTATTGTATCCTGTGGGCCCACCACTCACAGGAACAACCGCAGGGATCGGGTGCGCTGTCATATGGGTGGCAGTAAAGGTGGGGGGTCTCGAAAACCCAGGACTAGGTGGAGAGATTATATCTCCACACTGGCCTGGGAACGCCTCGGGATTCCCCAGTCAGAGCTGGCTAATGTTGCCCGGGAAAGGGAAGTTTGGGGTCCCCTGCTAGAGCTGCTACCCCCGCGACCCGACCCCGGATAAGCGGTTGAAGATGAGATGAGACATATTATATCTGCCTGGAAATGTTTTTTAACTTCACAATGGAAGACTGTCTTGTCTCCAGAATTAGTCGCGTTCTTTGGCTCAAACAGAACTCAACAGAGATGTTACAAACTGGATAATACAAACTAACTACTTCTAAACTATGTGCGAAGTAATTTAATATTTTACTGCATACTTTTCAAACTATTGTGTTTGTAGTATTTTTATTATTTTTTATTATTTATTACTTTAACCAACCTGCTCCTTGAATGAGATTATTAAAACTACCAAAACTAAAATGTCACTGTTTCACAAAGTAAATTTAGATTATTCTAACCTGAAAATAGTCAATTGTGCATTACAATTTAGACAGTGGTTCAGTTTTCTTTAAGGTCATATTAACTGAGTTATGGTGTGAACATGAGATAACACATATACCCTACATGACATGTATTTTAATCTTAATGCTCTCTAAATTCATTAATTGTAATAACATGAAAAGAACATTTTAAATGTAAAAATTATAGTGTTCACCTATAGCACAAAACATGCAAGCTTTGTAAATGCTTGTCACTGTCAGCTGTTAGAAGTGTTGCCACCCCCTGACGTAGTACGATTCCACCTCACTTGTCTCCTCCCACAGGATCTTAGTGTAAAGATGGCGTCCATCATGGAGGGCCCGCTAAGCAAATGGACTAACCTCATGAAAGGTTGGCAGTATCGCTGGTTTGTTTTGGATTACAATGCGGGTTTACTGTCATACTATACGGTGCGTATTTTCGTGTTAATCATACTATATTTACCAATAGTCTCCCGGTGTTTGGTAGTACTAGTTGGCAAAGCCGGGATGCAGGGACAGCGGCCTACTGACTTGTGTATGTGTCAGTAGTTGGGAATCTCAGCTGGCAGTAAAGTAGCAGGGAAGGACACTTATTTTTGACAGATTCATTATTGACCAATCATATGCATGAGGTAGGGCCGACTAGCCAATTAAATGCCATTATTTTCTTTACATCCTGGAATTAGCTAGCAGCGCTGTGTTCACCTGTGTTGCTACCGAGCTAGACTGGGCAAAAAATGTATCTTGTAAACTATTATCTTTTATGTCTTTCGTGCCAGTTCGACTTCTTACATGTTTTATTGTTCAGGTGTTCATGTATCATACGTATTTGCTTGATGGCTTTGTTAGCTAGGTAGTTAACTAAACTTATCGAGGCACAGTAATCAGTAGTTAGTCATTTTGAACCCGGGATGTGGACAGTCTGGGAACACACAACGCTTGTTTGCTGGCTTAGCATGTCTAATAAAACAGGAATTTTTTCAATTCCTAGGCATTAGCCTCGATGTCTTTCGTTAACATGCATGCTGTTCACTAGGGTAGCTATTCAAAGGCAGGCGTGTCATAGATGTGCTTAACTACATGGATAAGTGTAGTCAACAACATGCAGCCTTACTTGCGTCCCTAGTCCATTTAATTCTACAATTTTAAGTAACTGTCCTCTGTTTGTACATGTGTTCAAAAATATTTTACATTGAACTCGTTTACTTTCTATAACGTTTGTAATAATGCATGTTTAAAAGGCCATGTGATGTGTTTGGGCGTTACCAGCACAACAAAAGTCGTACTAATAAAGAAAACAGTATTTTCAGTAAACATGTAATACCCTGTGTCCTGCCCCCTGCTGCATTGGTTTGTAGACTAGGAAGACTAGCGTTTAAAACCGCATCATCAATTTATTGATAACTGCAACATGGACCAACAAGAGTGTATAATTAGATTGATGCCCTGACATAATCATTGGCTCCTGTTTGTGATACTTTACCAAAACTACGATCTTTACAAACAGTCCATAGATCTGATCTTTATGATTAGTGGCAAGGCTATCCACTTATGAGAAAAAGACGTATGACATGCTGCATGAAAGTTCCTCTGGTCTTGTTTGACCAAAATCAAACTATTCTGCCTCAAGGCCAAGTGCTATGTCTGTGTGCTGCTCTTCACTTGACCAATGTTCTTCAGACAGTGGACTCATTGGGAGACAGGCCACGATTAAGGGAAGGATAAACTGAGCAAAATACAAAGAGTTCCTTAAAGAGACTGACTCAGTGTAAGCACAGACACAGACGTGAAGCAGTGATCACAGTAAGAGAAACGTCTATAAAGTACTGATTATGAATACTTATGTATTTGAGATTTCGTAGGGGCAGACATAAATATTTTGAAATAATCTTTATCAACAAATTGCTTCAAATTAGACAGTTATTTTCAACCATTTGTGCCTAATTGAAAAGGCCTTCGTATGCGCCTTTTCAAAACGAATCCCTTGTAATGGCAGATTGTTTTCTGCTTGAAAGTTTGTGAACCATACTGTGATGTTTTTTTTGTATTAGATATTAAAATAATCTCAAAATCCTTCTCTCAATCCAATGTTGTAATCAAAACATTCCCCAGCAAGGATGGAAACTAAACCTTATGATATTTTCATAGTGGTTCATTTAACACAAACTGTGAAAGCCTTCATTCAATAGCTGGTGTCACTGGGATTATCAGCAATACGTTGGAGTAAATGTCTCCCATTGCCACTCATCAGTCTCTGATAATAATGTCAGATTAATGAAAATATTTTGATTAAATAATGATGTTGTTTATCAGAACTCATGAAAATGTTTGGCCATCAGAATGATTTAGGAGCAAGAAATGTAGTGCCATGCTTTGGAATGGTCTAGTCAAAGAGTTTGTGGAAGGGATCCCCAGTCTGCCATATTGCACCATCCTAGCATACATCCCTGTGACTTTAATGTGATAGGCATTGAAAACAGTGGTATAACACTGTTAGCTACGTTAACCAGTAAGTTCAGTGACTGGGAATCATATTCAAATCCTGACATTTCATATTTGTCGGACATTGCTTTATCGTATTCAAATCCTGACATTTCATATTTGTCGGATATTGCTTTATTGTTTTTCTCTACACCCAAAAGCATTAGTGTAGGAATCTATTGAAACAAAGCAAGTTCATCTTAATCTTTGTCTAATTGTTTTTCTCACCCAGCCATACTTCCACACGTCACCATAAGCTAATTTTAAGTTACCTCAAAAGACCAAGCCAAGTTGAGATTAAACCATTGTTCATATGCACTGTGTATTTAACAGCAAGTGATTATCTTTACCATCATTTCACGTCATAAATCTTGCTGTTCCCATGGATGTTCACCTTGTACCATTATTTATAAATGGAGTTATCATGTAATTCAGCAGTTTACAATCTGATAATGTTGGATTTGCTGTGCCTAAAACTTTCCTCTGGAATGTTGATTTGACTTTAACCAGGGGTATGGAAAGTTTGTTGCGTAGCATGTGTACATGATAAGATGTGAGAAGTATTCTTAAATACTCATTTGTTTTTTGTTTCCAGTCCAAGGACAAGATGATGAGGGGCTCCAGAAGAGGATGTGTGAGACTCAGGGTAAGGAACTGGTTTGAGTAGTCAAGCCTGATCATAGTCATTTGGCATTTCTAAGCTTCATTTTTCAAAGCCTTCACTGTCTTTTCCTCAGGGCTAATACTGGATTTTTACTAGCTATGCTCACACCAATGTTGAACTTTGGCCTATATTTCACCAATATACCAGTCATACCACTTGCAACCAATTTCATTGTGGGCTTTTCCAGCGTTTGCATGCAAGGTCAGAGTTTTGTAAGTATTGGTTCAAAACATGCATTCCCAGGTCAAAAAAATGGCATGGCTGAATAAAAATGTTGATATTTTAGGATGTTTCAATCATTCTTAACAGGATAATGAAATAATGGATGTTACACATTCTGATTTCTTGATGAAAATGGTATTTAACTTTGAAAGTTTTTAAAACGCCAGCAGATAGCATATTACCTTAAGCTTGGACAACGAAAGGTAGCCTGAATTATATATAACGCCAGGGACCGCAGTCTTAAACACACAAAATCTATTTTATATAAAAATGTGCCTTTAACTGTGGAATCTAAACACGACTATAATGATGTTTTGCCACCGTCACTTGGTCGCTTCACTTGGCTGGTCACAGAAACAGTTCTTCTTGGATTTTCATTTTGTACTACATTATCTCGAGTTTACAGATACTTGGAGAAATTAAAAATATTCTTGTGACCTTGTTGAAGCCAACTGGCAGGCCAACAATACTCTGATTACCATTCTTTTCAACAGTGGTGAGCAGAGATTTAAAGGCACAACACGTTGCATCGTAAAGTGTAAGACCCCACAAAGTTCTGCTGTCAACTAGAAACAGAATTATGAGGCTTCGATTGGCACATGAACACCAATACTGGATAATATTAAAGATTGAAGAAATGTGGCAACATGCAGATGGATGCTGTCAGAATTTGGTAGGAACTGCATGAATCCATGGTTTCATCGTGCTGTTTGTCATGGTTGGTGGTATATTGTTGGAATTTCTTCAGCCATTTGGTCCATTTTTACAAATTGAGCATAGTTTGAACCTTTTTTGAATTGTACCTAAGTTTTCTTGCCTCCATTCATGGCCATAGTCTTAGTTGGTCAATATGCAATGTCAAAAATCGCCATCCCAAACTTTTCTCAATCATGAGTGTATTTTAATTTAATGGCACTGTATGTGATATTAGGTGTAGATAAAAAGTGGCTGCTGAAAGTAACTGGTTCGTTTTTCATTTTGTGCTGCAATATAAAAAATGCTTTTCAGCATGTTTGTTCAGGTGGAGTCTTTGCTTACTTTAAGGTATTTTCAATGTTTTCTGTAGATATCTAGAAATCAGCCTATATCTGGGGCCATGCACCATTTTTGGTTTATGTACAAGCATCTGAAGCTAAGATGCGTCTGGTACATTGACAAGTGCAGAGAAACCATTCAAGATTATGTAAAACATTGATGAATCTTAGCTTGACAGAGTTCAAGGTCTCATGTTGAACACAAATGCTGTAAGTGTTTCATGCATTGTCTGTTAGTTATGTGAAAAGAGGCAAGCAGGCATGCTTATTGTTAAGATCTTTAAGAAACATTTTCTGTTGCTGTAGTTTTCTGGCTAAGCAAACAGCTGGCTAATACGGTCTAGCCTACACTAAGCTTCTGCAATAGGTCTGTGTGAAAATATTCCCACTAGATGGCGGCATTTTATTTTTTGTTGCCTACTGTTACTTGGATAGACTTCTAACCTGTTTTATTTTGTGTAGCGTGTATAAACTGGATCCTTGCAGGCCAATTGTGTTGTGTTCCATTGGTCCTATACTAAAATAATTAAACCATACCTCAGAAGTGCATTATTATCATATATCTGCAAACCAAAATTACAAAAACGGGAAATTACAAAACGCCAAATTATGTGAATAGCTAATTTTTTTAATAACTTCATAAGACTTCTTAAAAATAGGCTAACCCCACTCCAACCTAAGCAGCTCTAGGATCATGGGACGTGGTGTCCGCAGCTCTAGGATCATGGGACGTGGTGTCCGCAGCTCTAGAATCATGGGACGTGGTGTCCGCAGCTCTAGAATCATGGGACGTGGTGTCCGCAGCTCTAGGATCATGGGACGTGGTGTCCGCAGCTCTAGGATCATGGGACGTGGTGTCCGCAGCTCTAGGATCATGGGACGTGGTGTCCGCAGCTCTAGGATCATGGGACGTGGTGTCAGCAGCTCTAGGATCATGGGACGTGGTGTCCGCAGCTCTAGGATCATGGGACGTGGTGTCCGCAGCTCTAGGATCATGGGACGTGGTGTCCGCAGCTCTAGGATCATGGGACGTGGTGTCCGCAGCTCTCGGATCATGGGACGTGGTGTCCGCAGCTCTCGGATCATGGGACGTGGTGTCCGCAGCTCTCGGATCATGGGACGTGGTGTCCGCAGCTCTCGGATCATGGGACGTGGTGTCCGCAGCTCTCGGATCATGGGACGTGGTGTCCGCAGCTCTAGGTTCTTGGACATGGTGTTACTTCACAGCCTCTCTGCTTAGTTTTGGGTATGTGTGTGACTGCATATTTTAGAGGATCAGTAGTTGATAGAAGTTAGCAGGTTGTGAGGTAATCCTCAATGTCTTTGTTGTAGCGGTCCACCTTGCATTGAGAAATTCTTTTTTTAAGATGTTTCTGTGCAGCTGTGGACTTTACGTAGTGGGACACAATGTTGGCGGCTGTGGAATTGGCTTTCTTGTGATGAGCTATGTATTTTAGGCTGCCTTCATCGGTGAGCTGTAGTTTTCACACAATTAATGTTTCATGCTGTGGGAAGTGAACTGTATCAAGACGGTGACCCTTTTTTAAAGTCCATCATTAATTTATTGAACATTTATTTTGAGTAGCTCTTTGTAGAATTAAGTGTTTATTCACCTTTGAACTTGTAGATCATAGTCATTTGACTTAGATGTTGACTGTACATTGATAATGTTTTGATGCAAATTGTAGAACAAATGCATTTATTATTAATAGCATAATACCACTCATGGTTAGCTAAACCAATATCTAATTTTTGTATAATTGCCTTTGTCGGTGATAAGCCAACAAGGGCTGTGTCATCTTTTAATCAGTCATTCTAATTTATAGTTTTGTTGGGATTAGAGAAAATGATTAAACTTTTTTTAATTGTCATTTATTCAAAAGTTCTGGCTATTTGGATCTGAAAGTTTCCGTTCATGTGTTTTCATTTCTGAAGACTCTTACTGTAGCTATGTGCTGCTGGTACAACCGTATACCTCCCCTGTCACATTCGCCATGTTATTTTTGGAGTTTTCTGACCCTGCATTTTTGTATTGTCATTTTGAGGAAGGCTCAGTACTGTTTCAGCATGAGGCGGACTCGCATGCAGAAAGCAAGATTTGTACAGACAAAGTTTGTTGATCAGTGTGGGAAAACTAGTCCGGCCTGCACAGAGCCCTGACATCAACCCCGTTGGGATTAATGGGAATGCGCACTCTGAGGCAGGCGGATCGCCCAACATCAGCGCCAAACTTCATTCATTTTTCTGTGGCTGAATAGAAGAACACCCCCGGAACAATGTTTCAACATCTACTGTAAAGCCATTTCAGAAGAGTTGAGGCTGTTAGCAGCAAAGGGGGGTACAACCTCCATAAAAACTCCCATGACTTTCAATGATGTTCGACTAGCAGGTGTGCATGTACTTTTGGTCTTGTAGTGTGCTTTGACTAATGGTTTGCCTTTCCGCCTTGCTATGGTTTGTGATTTGGTTTGCAAGTTGATTTCGACAGGATTTTAAGAGAAAGTGGGTGATTGTATAGTTTCCAGTTCAACCTGGCAAATTCCGGCTTTGACTAACCTTGTCTAACCTTCATTTTATTTTTTTGTAACTTTTATTTATCCAGAGAGACAGATTGAGACAATGTTCTCATTTGCTAGTGTGCCCTGGGAATTTAAATTCACAAAAACAACAACAATTAAGGGCAAATACAAACAATTAATAGATACAATGACAGAACATTAATCTCAGTCAATTAAAACAAAGACTTACCATAAACTTTTAGAATTGACCCATGGAAACCAATGCACCCAAATGAAACTCTCATTGGATACTATTCCACAGCTGAGGCGCCTGTTTAAGGAGCAAGCTTTCTGGTATAAAATGCAGTGATAAGTATTATAACTGTCCAAAGTAATAAAACACAGGGCACTATGATAGACATAGTCAAGCAACGTAAGAGTTGAAGCCGATGCACTTCGGTATATTGTATCACCATAGTCCAGTACCGGCAACAAAGTTGACTCGACAATTCTCCTCTTACCTAAGGAAAAGCAAGAATTTTCTTTTTCACACGACATCATTAAACAAACTTACTATTGAAAAAGTCACAGTTGATAGAGCAACATGTATTATTTTTTAACCGTTGAATGGCTGAACACGTTGTCATTTTCAGCAGGGATCTGGCTACAAATGGGGTTAACTGCCTTGTTTATGGACAGAATGACCCTTTCACCTTCCTGTGTCGGGATACAACAGCAATGGGCTGTTATTTGTTTATATGTTCAAACACCAGGGGCCCGTTTCAGAAAGGAGATTTAGTGAAAACTCTGAGTTTGTTTACCCTGAGATGAGGGGAAACTGAGTTTTCTGTATCAGAAAGGGAGGCAACTTAACCTCAGAGTCAGTTACTATGGTAACTGAGTCTGTGAACCTAACCTGGTCGGGAGCAGTTTTTCTTCAATAAACCTCAAGTTTCTCTCAGTCTCCTCCCTTTGACACAGCGCTCTTTCATTTCATTTTTAATTAATTCAGTCAGTATCAGGTGCATTTTAGCGCAGTGTTGTCATCTGCATGAATAAAATAGGATTGTTTTATTAACTCAGTTAGGTGACGCTATAGATTAAAAAAAATCTCGAACATGACATGTCCTTTTGTAAACCTCCTTCTTGAAACGGACCCCTGCAGTGTTCATATTACTGCTGTTTTGAAATGAGGCAAAGGCAAATACTGCAACAGGTTAATCAAATCTTTAAGGAGACAACACAAAGCACATTCATAAGTTATGAAAAGGGGAAGAGAAATTTGCAGAAGCTTCTGGATTGAACTCACCAAAGAGTTTCTGTATCTACTCAAATTTGAAAAGATCTTTACATTACCTTCACATCGCATCACCCACAGTATGTGGGGAGCCAAATTTCCGATCACTTTTTGACTAGATAAGGAAAATAAAACAACAAAAACCAAGGGTTCACTCCACAGTTATTAGTGGTTCAGTTTTCTCTGATTTATTTTGCCCTTGTCCTGACTTGTTCACTTCACCCAGAACCCCCCCCCCAAACGTGCAGTGGTTGGTGATACAGTGACGTCTCTCCTCAGCCTCACTCCCCCGCTTCTTTTTATTTTCCAGGGAGCTGTGATAGGAATCGATGATGAAGACGACAGCACGTTCACCATCACTGTGGACCAGAAGACTTTTCATTTTCAAGGTGAGTCTCTCTCGTTTGTCCTACTTCTCTCATCCCTCTCACCTCCTGCTATTCCCACGTCCCTGACGTTTGTAGGGAACCAGTCAATAATAGCACGCTGCCAGCTGCTCTAATATAAGCTTCCTTTGTAGCGCTCTCGTACCTCGCGCTCTCGCTCTCTCTCCCTCTCTCTCCCTCTGCTCTTTCTGTTTTTTTTAAAGGATTATTCTGTCGGCACACCATCATGAGCAGACTCACAAAGCGCACATAAAGCAGCGCACGTAAAGCTCTAGGCGTCTGAATGGCTCATCTTATCTTTTCGGAACCTTCTTCGGTCAAGCAGAATATCGCAATCTGGCAGCTTTGCAAAGTAAAAGTCCAATGGATAGGGTCGGTACCGAGATTTACTCTATGCCTGTCTACTAATGGGTTGAGGAGGTAGGCTTTGGCTTTTTTCTAACCGAAACATTGCTGGCGTTTTCTACCACCTCGGGGGAGTTGTCTACACTGCCGCTCCCCTCTCTGAACACGGCTCCACATAGACCAGACTGGACGCCCCCCCCAGATCCTTACTCCCCCTCCCCTCCACACCGGGCAGCAGGCGATGCGTACGTCCACTTAGAGGACCTCTCTCCTCCAGGTCTTTAATCACCTCCACCCTGTCACCACTCCATCCTTACGCCTCCACCCTCCATACACTGAGCCACCACCACCACCGCCGTTGCCAGCATCAGCACCCTGTCAACAGCGGGCCCATTTCCGCCTAATCCATGCCCTCTCTCATTGCTATGTTCCGAAACTGTATGCTGTGGCTCTACAATAGAAAGGGTAAGGTGATCCGTGCATGTGTGTACTGTTAACGGGTCAAAGGGCGTGACTCAGCGAGGCAGTGGTAGTAATGATTAGTCTCTAGCCATTTGCAGGGTATTTGTTGAAGTAGGTTGTCACTTCGATTTCCTTTTTTTATGACGGTTGCTTAACATAGAAGAATTGTCATTTTTTTGTTTATTGAAAATACTTTGAAATGGCTTGTTGTTTTTAACAAAACACTGGGAACACTCCTTTGTGTATAGCCTTTGCTAAATGATGATGCACGCTTGGAGAATTTCTGATAATCAATAAATATTTGCTCAGTTTATGGTGTTTCACTGGGAATTTTGTGAATCAGCAAAATTTTTAGGTGAGTGCTAACTTTTTAAAGATGTGGTTTGCACCCTTAGTGATTTTTGTTGCTTGCATTTGGGGCTTGATTTGTAATATATTGTTTATTTACATAATTCATGAATAGAACCAACATCATACCTTAGTTAGTCATAAGTTCTCTAGTTGTAATATTTTTTTGAATCAAATGGTTCACAAATCAGCACCTACAATGCCTTCATAAAATATTCAAACCACTTTGCTTTCTCTGCTTTTTGTTTGACTTATGTCAAGTCAAATACATTTTTGTGTGCTCTCAATTTACACATCTCATTATGACAATGAGAAAATACTTTTTTTTTTTTTACAAAACCCCGTTCATCTAGTGTTTTCAGACCCATTATTTAGTACTTTGAAAAAGCTCCTACAATCACAGCTTTGTAGCTCCTTATGTATGCCTCAACCAGTTTTGCACACCTCAATTTGATTTTATCCCTTTTTTATGTAAATCCTCCTAACCTGACCGATTGGTTGGCCATCATCTGTGAACTCAGTCTGTGAAGTCTGGACTATGTATGTTCTAGTGTTTGGCTGGGCCACTTAAAAGCTTTTACATACTCCCAAAGCCACTCCAGGGTTTTCTTGGCTGTATACTTCAGGCTGATGTCGTGCTGAACAATACATTTTGCTGCTGTCTGAGGTCCTGTGCAATCTGGTTCAGACTGCACAGCATCTCTTTGTATTTTGGTCAATGATGTATTTGTAATTTGTTCAGTTTCTTTCCCTCAATCCTGACCAGTCTATGCTGCTGTGAAGCATGCCCAAAGCATGAGGCTCCCACCACCATGCTACATACTTTTAATATCTACTTTTATATTTTATTGTGGTTGAGTGTTTGTTTTAACTTAAACAATATCATATTTTTAAACCTACCATTGGCCAGATTGAATCAGGCTTTTTGTCACCTTTATCACTGCATGAAACATACTAATTTATACATGCCAAGAACTACAATGTGTTCTTGTCCCCTAGATTTTCCCCTGCACATGAAGCTTTATTTGGTTTTGTGCACCCTTTTATCTGGTCCAGCAGTTGTTACACATGTTTATTAATTAAGTTGTGTCAATGTGTTCAGCCGGCCAGGGAAAGGCAGCTATATTGAAAGAGGAAGGCCACAGCTGAGTGATTAAGGTACTGCCACTCGTAAAGGCTGCAGTATTTTTTTAGGTGAGCATTCATAATTCATCAGTATATTTTCCTGACTGAGTATCTGAGCTGTATGAGAGTGTTTCAAGGCCCAGTGCTTCACTAATTACCAACTCTTCCAAGTGCTCCAAATGGCTCCACCTGGCTTTATACAAGGAAATGTATTTATCCTTGGAAACTGCTAAATGTATTGGTCAAATTTGGGAAGGTTAGCTGTTGTCAACTAGCTAGTGTTTCTGGCACACACTCTGTCATAAGAATATTGCACAGCTTGTACACTAAGTGTATGTGGGATATTGACTTTACAGTGTGGGGGAAATGCATCTGTGGCAACTCTGGACTTGACCGTCAATAGGTGCCAGTTCCATTTTCTGGTACTGCTTGAATTTAGGTGCAGGAGATTCATAATACTTTTTTCTTTCACTCTATTTGAGGATAGTGGAGATGAGACCGTTTAATATATATGTTGCCGGTAAGGACCTCACTCTGCTTCAGTGAAATCCCAACAGTTAAGCGCTGTTCTGTGGTAAATGTTTGAGACTGACTGTACTGGTGCTGTGATGCTTCGTCTTTCTTTTTTCCCCCAAATTTTTTCCCATATTCTTGACATACGCAGAAATGCACCCACCGGATGAAATGATGAGATTGATTTTAATTAGTTGGTTGAGCATTACAATGGTCATGAACCTGTGAGGAAAGCTACCTGCCTGTTATACTACATCAATGTCTGGCTGACCACAGTCACATTGCTAAAAGCTGTCAGACATATTCTTCGGTCTCTCTCTCTGACATGTCTCTCAATAATAAGATATGTATTTGGAAATATGCCTATTTTTTGCTGCACTAATGGCACAGTTGTTGCACTTTGCTTTCAGCTAGAGGAGCCACTCCACCTCCTCAGTTGAGGGGAATCATTAGATAATAATTGGGTTGTGGAAACGTGCCATTTTATGGGCTGTTTAGGCTCTTTTGAACTCTGTGGCACTGCACAGGTTCTGATCTTCTTAAGCCTCAAGCTGACAAAATTGTTACAGATTTTTTTTTTTTATTGAAATGGAGGTAGTTAGAACCACAGGGGGAAACAAAGGCAATTGTTTGTGTGCTTTACAGCAAAATTGCTTCAAAAGATTGTGATCAATATATTCTACATTCTTGTTAACTATTGACTGTTATTGTTCACCAATGCCTGTAGCCTATGTATATCACACTGATGTTGGGTTCTGCTAATGTCTCTGTGCTCTAATTCAGTACCACTGTGTTGGTCGCTAGATGGTCAAATGTATCCTCATGTGACTTCCTCTCTTCGCTAGTTTGTACTGTAGTAGCCGTGGTGAGATGGTCCAGTGAATATAACACAGAGATGGCACATTATTTTTCTGCTGGTTGCAGATGGGTGTTGACTGAACATTATGGCAAAGAGCTTCATATGGAAGTAAGGAATGCTTTGCTTAGTTTTAGGTTTCAGGCCATGTGTCTATGTAGTAAGTTTGTTTGTATGTTTTCATTCGCCCATTGGCATAGTTAACATTATTTTAAATAGCTGCAATTAGGAGCTTCTGTATTGATGTCTAAGTGAAAAGCCCAAACTCTGTGTAGACTTGGGTCTAAAGATTCCCCTGGACACTATCGGCTCTGATACGAATGACCCCGGTGGACATCGGAGCACAAGGGAGTGCGCTTAATCTCATCTTGTTACCTGTATAAAAGACATCTTTCCACAGAAGCAATCAATCAATCAGATTCCAAACTCTCCACTATGGCCAAGACCACAGAGCTGTCTAAGGATGTCAGGGACCAGATTGTAGACCTACACAAGGCTGGAATGGGCTACAAGTTCATCTCTAAGCAGCTTGTTGAGAAGGTGACAACATGCAAGATCTCACCTTGTTGAGTTTTAATGACCATGAGAACGGTGAGGAATCAGCCCAGAACTACACGGGAGGATCTTATCAATGATCTCAAGGCAGCTTGGACCATAGTCACCAAAAAAACACGCTGTGTTGGACTGAAATCCTGCAGCGCCCGCAAGGTCCCCCTGCTCACAAAACATATACAGGCCCGTCTGAAGTTTGCCAATGAACTTCTGAATGATTCAAAGAAGAACTGGTTGCTTTGGGGATGTTTTTGTAGAACATCAAAGGGAGAATGGATGGGGCCATGTGCTGTTTTGGGTGAGAACCAGCCAGGGCATTAAAAATGGATCAAGGGTGGGTATTTCAGCATGACAATGACTGAAAACACATGGCCAAGCCACCAAAGGTGTGGCTCAAGAAGAAGCACTATAAAGTCCTGGGGCCTCATTTATAAAACTTTGCGGTGGATTTGCGTCTGAAGTTGTTTGTTTTATTGAGATATCATGGCACACACAGAGGAAAGATAGTGGTCAGATAACAGTCGATTCATCAGAAAAGTGTGTCTGCCACGGGTTGACGAAAGCCGTAAGCAAAAACTTGAGGGGATATTTGGTGGACCTAGACACTGAAATACAGTAAAAATGTGAAATATGTCTCAATCTAATGTATAGAAGCCAGCCATCACGCACATCACCAGCCTCGAGTCTGTGCCCAACACTGCTGTGTCTTAAAATAAATGAGTCATTGGTTGACCCAGGCCACCGAGCCACTAGATAAGTGAGCAACATGTCTGCATCTCAAATGATTTGGACATTGATCGAATGAAAATGTTTTTGATTAATGAAAGCATTTTCACTCTGTGCCCTTATTACAACATTACTGCATTCATTCATTTGGGAAACCGGACATTGCTGTTAATTGCATTTTTTGTTTCCCTGTTCACCCGTAGTGTATGGAAACGTCATGTACTTATGAGAATAACCTATTACACCTGTTAACACGACTGGCGTAACCCAGGTAAGGGTTGGCTGAGATATCCCTGACCTGTCAGCCAATTCCCTCTGGAAAGTGCCACTCGCCAGAAATCCTAGTGTAGTAAGGTCTTGAAGCGGGACGAGTGGTTTCTCCGGGTGCTCCTCTG
This sequence comes from Dallia pectoralis, assembly GCA_029465975.1. Taxonomy (NCBI): domain Eukaryota; kingdom Metazoa; phylum Chordata; class Actinopteri; order Esociformes; family Umbridae; genus Dallia; species Dallia pectoralis. The sequence goes on along the minus strand of CM055761.1, from coordinate 8,972,923 downwards.
TAATGCTGGGCCCAAAAGAGCGCTGAGGTCTAACGGGGCGGCCCGAGGATGTCGGAACCGCCTTATAAGCCACTCGTCAGCAAGTTTTCTTGCTGTCTGAAGATGCGTTCCCTCCGAATCCTTCCATTTTCCACATAGATAGCGCAAGATCATACATTGTGCATCATTTCGCATGGTGATTGCATGGCTTTTTATAACCATCAATTTGATTGTATTTGACGAGTTACATGTTTCTGTATCTAATTGTAAATGGGAAATAGTTCAGTTCTATAAAAAAATCTGTTCACTGTATTATTTATGACGATGAATTGCATTACATGCCAATATAAATATAGAACACGTTTTGTTTTTGCAAATATATCTTCTTTTTAATTATTGTTATCATCTTGTGTTTGTTTTTCCGCAGATCGATCAAACAAGTGTTTGTGTAGGCTGTTAATTGTAAGAATGGCTTTGTGAATTCTTCATATCATGGGATATCACAGGAAATATTTATTTTACACAATGCGCTGAAGTTTCATGCAGTTTCATGTGTTTTCCGGTCAAGTTTGCATTTTATAAATCCCAATTATTGTGTAGAGAGCGGCGTACATGTTCTTTTGTTCATACGCTGCGTTTATAAACCCTGTTTCCAGACCTTAATTCCAATTAATTTCAACCATGAAACCTTAATGACTTGGAGAGGATTTGCGAAACACTTCCAAGATACATCTCACCTCTGTGATTGCTAACAAGGGGTTTGCCACCAAGTACTATGTAATGTTTTGCAAAGGGGTCAAATACCTATTTCACTGAGTAAAATGCAAATCAATGTATAACTAATTTAAAATGTGTTATTCAGGATATATTTTTTGTTTGTCTGTCACACTGTTCAAATAAACCTACCTTTAAAATTATAGACTAATCATGTATTTTTCAGTAGACATATGTACTAAATCAGCAGGGGATCAAATACTTTCTTCCATCATTGTGTATATAACTCCATACTGCTCTTTTGCACAATTGGAAACTTCAACCTGGACATTGCTCTTTCTGCAATCTGTACTCACATTGACATTGCTCCTTTGCACTATTCAGGCAAAAATATTACTCATTCAATATTTACCCAGAACATATGCCAAGTAGGCAGGGTCTCTTGACTGTTCGTGTTGTGTGGTTTGCTCTGTTAGCACTGTTTGTGTACACTATTAAAATATGTGTTCTAAATGCTGCAGCTAGTGGTCCGAAAAAAAATATTGTGTGTAAACGAACTTGGCGAATAAACCTGGTTCTGTTGAATTATTGGATTCTGATGATCAGTTGAATAATACCATAATATAATACATAATATATTATGAAACCGTGTGAGTTTATATTTTAATGTCATATTTTCCTGTTCTTGTAGGGCTGTTTTAGGAAATGCCGTTCAATAATTCTGGAGTCATTTGCTTGTACTTTACCAGACAATGTTTCTGTACATTTCTGAATTAATGTTGCTGCTGACGTACCAGTAACACCACTGAAGCAAGTGAGCTAGTTTACAGCATTCGTACATGTTGAAGTCCTAACACCCTATCCACCCATTTCACAGATGGTATACTGTTGATCTTGGGCAGTTTTTCTTCCCACCTTCCTTTTCCAAACATTCTGGTGCATATTCAGGTCTTATTGTTTGCGGTTTACCATCTTTAGATGTATGCAAAATGAATGTCTTCTGCAGATGGTAGTGGCTAACAGATTTTAGAAGTGACATTGAGGATTCCCAGAGCCAGGCAAGCATGTACATGTGCTTTGAGGGTCATGCAACAGTCTGGTCAAACCCCAAACAAGGTTTTATCCAGTCAAGAGGTGTTTGCAGGCTAGGATGTTGCAGCTGGGATTGTGTTAAGAGACACGTGTAAAGTGAGTCATTGGGCATTTGTTTCAACATTGGACACATTGGAATTTTTTTGGTAAATCAAAGGCAATTCTGCCTACGTTTCTGATGTGTTTGACTTCAAAGTAGCTTCCTTTACTTTAACACCTTTTGTTAGCATTTTTACAGACTTCAAAGGCAAATGCGAAGCCTAGAGTATATTCTTGTGTAATTTAATGTCTAGACTTTTGTTTTCTAGAGCAAAATGCTGTCTCAATAATTAAGGGCAGTGAATTATAAATGGAAGGAATGTTGTTTGTTTCACACTATTGTTACTTCAGATTGTCCTAATTTTGACTTGAGGAAAAACATGCATTCATAGAAAGGTTTTACTGAGCAAAGTGTGCTTAAATGAAATTACCCAAGACCCAAAGGTGAGAAGGGGCGATGATGTGAGGGCTTAGTATGAGCCTTGTCTACCGCTAATGTCTTTAAAAGCTTCTGGGCTTCAAATCCGACCTGCTTTCCATCAATCATCTTGGTACACTGTATTTCACACATCTCTTAATGCTTCCAGTTACTGTCTAAATGTTGCCCTTTTAGGCAGAGTTGCAAAGAAAATTCTGTATCTCTGACTGGACAATAAAGAAATAAGATTAGTATGGGCAAATAAGCATTTAGTATGGGCAAAAGGACACGGAAACTGGACAGAGGAAGAACTTTGCTTAGAAAGCCGGCATTCCGGAGTTTCATTAATCAGCACAACGGTTTTGAGCAGTGCTAACACAATCCAAAAGGCTTTACAAAAGGACGCTTTTGATAAATGAATAGCAAACGTTGATTAGCAAACACAACATGCCAGCTGATTATGGACCTCTGTATGCCTTTGTAGATATTCCATGGAATATCAGCAATTCCCTGCTACAAAAGTCATTTACAAAATGACTACACTCTAAAATGGATCTACAGTGAATTTGATCAATTTGATGTTATTTCTAATTGACGTTTTATCTGTTCTGTATTTGTTTGCTTATTCAGTGCATTTGAAATGTTTGCTTGATTGCAATCAGGTGTTTTTTCTCTGGCTTTAAGATTCTCATTATTTATTTCAAGAAATTACAACAAAAAATATCCTTTGCAGATTACTTTCAGAGTAATTGGACAGACATTATTAAGCAATTAATAATACATTCCACCACCGGGTCATGTTCAGTTTCCACAGTCATCATTTAAGCTTGAACTTCACCCTTATTCCATTGAATTTGGAAAGCCCTTGGTCTCTGGTCTCAACAATGTAAATGTCAGAGGCTTTATTTGCTCTGTGCCTTCTGCGTCTTGGGTGCTGCCTAGCCCGGCAACAGAACGCGTCTCTCCCCCCAAGAGACCTGCCTTGCTAGTCTCCTGCCCAGCTGCTGAACTAGTTGGCCAAGAAGAGCACATGTAATGTGGTTACATGCTAACTAGGTTACATGCTCTCATTTATGTTGTAATACTGCTAGTCTGGACTTTCACTCACCTGGTGCGTTTGCGTTTCCTCTTTCAGCACGAGATGCAGATGAACGGGAAAAGTGGATCAATGCCTTAGAAGGGACTATTCTGCGACACACTCACCAATTGCGGGTAAGTCAGTCACTGTTTCCACGCTTCATAATGAGTCTACTGGTGCTAAGCCCTCGAGTTTAGCTAAAGAAAAGAAACATTTGGTTTTAAATATTATTTGTTGGGGGTCATTTTCAAGCTTTATTTGATAGACATAGAACGTGGTGAAGACAGAGGAGAGTGTAAAAGTGTGTGTGTGTGTGTGTGTGTGTGTGTGTGTGTGTGTGTGTGTGTGTGTGTGTGTGTGTGTGTGTGTGTGTGTGTGTGTGTGTGTGTGTGTGTGTGTGTGTGTGTGTGTGTGTGTGTGTGTGTGTGTGTGTGTGTGTGTGTGTGTGTGTGTGTGTGTGTGTGTGTGTGTGTGTGTGTGTGTGTGTGTGTGTGTGTGTGTGTGTGTGTGTGTGTGTGTGTGTGTGTGTGTGTGTGTGTGTGTGTGTGTGTGTGTGTGTGTGTGTGTGTGTGTGTGTGTGTGTGTGTGTGTGTGTGTGTGTGTGTGTGTGTGTGTGTGTGTGTGTGTGTGTGTGTGTGTGTGTGTGTGTGTGTGTGCCTGTCGAGACAACTAAAACCTTTTTGTTTTGCTTTTCTGATTTACCACCAGTAAATGGATGAACCTTTGTAGACATTAAGCCATACAATTTAATGTTTCAACTTTTAGAAGCATCTTTTGTGAAACCATGCTATTTGTTGATGTTTTAGTGATGCAGGAGACTGAGATACTGAATTGGCACATGTCTTTGTGAAACTCAACTGGATTTGAAGGACTGAGACACTGTTTGCAGGCAATGGCATTCTGGTCCTAATCAATTAAATGGTTAAGGAGTCCTCTGAGAATAGAAGGACATTTAGTTGTGCTACTGTATAAGCAGTGTCCCTAATGCAGTTTAGTGCACAGGGAACCGTGTTGTTTGGCTAGTGCCTTGAGTCATGTTTTTATGAATAATATTCCCCCCTTGTTTGGTGAAGGTTCTGTGTGTTAGACCTAGTTGCTCTCTGAACAGACTATTTCCGACTCTAATTTAGGCTGTGCCCTATGAATTGCATGGTTTTATTTTTTCTCCAACCTACCTTGATTCTTCCCTGCAGTTATTTATTTATCATTTGTCCTGTTTTAAATTCTAAACTGACTGCTCCTGTCTGTCACCCCTCCCATCTACCTCACGTCCTCCAACCCTGCCCTCCTTGTGAAGAATGGAAAAAAGCACTGCTGACAGTCTGCATGTATCTGCCTGCATGCAAACATTGTGGAGTCATAGCGACATCATATGACCTGGAACAAATCAGAAACCTGCTTACTCACCCAGACATCTGCACAGCAGCTTTACCCAATCAGGGCAGCTGTTGTTGCTTCTGTTGCCTTTTTTTCTTTTTTGCAAGGAAGTGTGCACTTCCTGTCAGAGAGAAATAGGGGAGTGCCCTGGATTAACTTTGCCTGCGAACGCTGCTGCTTAGCTGATGTAGGAGCATACATGTGCCAGACTACGTTGACTTTGGGCGTTTCTGGTGGCTGTCTGGAGATCAGTGGGAGCAGTGAGCAAACACACAAACAACAACCGGGCCGTTTGAGCAGAGGCGTGAGAGGAGCTTTTGGGGTCAGCTTTGGCCTGTGCATTCATACGAGGCATGTCCCTCAGAGCTCGGCATCCTGTAAGTACTGGACCGGGGGGTGGGGGTGTTGAACGGGTTGGCCCGTAGTGTGCTGATGGACTCCCTAACTAGGTCATGCTGTGTAGCAACCACAGTAAAGCAGAGGGTTAGATTGGATAAGCTTTGTAGGGTTTCCTTTATTATTCGTCTGGTGATTTGTGGGGGTTGGTGACAAGCGCAGGGGGGGATTGTCTGGCTGGCTGGAGGAAGCTCTTTTGGGAACAGATTGAGTAAACACACCGAAGCTGCAATCACAATCCTAAACGAACCTCCTCCGGGTTCATAAGTTGCTCTAGTGAAGCAGAAACATCCACCTCTCATCACCGTAATGGGGATGTCAGTTGAAAACAAAGCGGCGGAAACATGCTTCTTTTTGCTCAAGGCTTTCTCCCTTCGCAGTTGTGAGGTCTAATATTGGTAGCGTTTTCTATACTGTTTTGTACTTGAAATGTCTCACAAGCCACGCTTAATGAGTCATACTTAGTGGTATTATAATTAGCCTACTTAACAACTTGGCTATGTATGTACATTTGCAATGTAACTGAGCACGAAGGAGAGATGAGCAACATCTGATGCTAAATACTGTTTCGTTTTTTTGGATGCAGGTGCTTTAACAGTACTGCTGGTGAAAATGGAAAGCTGTGATGTGAGATTTCTTAGTCTGTCACCAAGCCAGCACTATTGCTGTAGTCAACCATGACCACAACAATTATTTTTCCCCATATGTTGTTTGACATCAATGAGGGCATCAAGAACCTACGGCTTTGATACCAGGCATGGGTGTTTTTAATAAGAAAATAACAATTTGTCCAAACTGGTTGTAATTGTAAAGAATCAATAAACTCTTGTGTTGATTTTTCTTTCTTTTTTTACTGACGCGGTGTGAATTTCTGCTCTACAATATATATTTTTTAAAAATCCCCAGTGAGATTGCCAATCCCCTCATTGGTAATGAGGATCCAATCTCAATCACCACCACTAGAGAGGAAACAAAGGCCTACATATTTTTCTCTACTAGTCCCCAAACACTTAATAACTGAAATCCCAACATTCTCTTGCCCAACGCATTTATTTTTTGCTCAGGCACCTTTTTGGCCAGCACTTCTACTGATAGCAAGCCACCTTTGATACTGAAGCAACTAGAAAAAAAGGGACCAGACTTTGGTCTCTACAAAGCTAGTGTTTTTAAACAGCTGTTAACAACGCTGGGTTGGCTGTGTGTTAATGGCTTTTCTTCACATCCCTAAACGACGATTCATTCCAGTTGAGAAACGGGCATCGTCCAAAGGCTTCTGTCAGGTCATAAAAAAACGGGAGATCAGACCGGCACTGAGGGAGGGGAGTATACCATTTTTGCTGTTGACATGCATAGTGCTTTTTTTTGAAAGAGTCTAATTTCCAGTATTGGGGTATTGTTTTTGAGGAAGTTGGTGAGGACTTTCATTTCTGTGTTTTGTAGTTGTGTTTATAGGATTGTATTTTATCAGTTAGGCATTGGGTCACACCTGTGTGGCAAAGATCACCTAATGGATAATATGCAATGAAATAATCTGTGACAGTTTGCGGATAATACTTGAAGCCTATGGGCTTGCAAGGTGGTTAACCCTTTAGATCAGGGAGGTGTAAGTATTCCCTCGTACAAATCATAGTGTTGCAAAGATAATGTCCTGTTCTTTCACTTCACAACTTTATTTCTTTTTGCTGTGAGTTTTTATTCAGTTTTGCTGAGGCCAAAATATTTGTTCTACTAGGTAGACAGTCTAGCCGGCAAAGCCTTTATGTAGCCTTTTGGACAATGCTGGTTCAACTATTCCTATCTAGCTATCCATCCACTTGGCCTAAAGCACAATGCTGGAAACTTCTCCCCACTGTTGTTGGGTTTGTGCTGTCACAACAGCCTTTTTCAGAGCCCACCAAGAGCTGTGTTTTTTCTTTCTACATCCTTTTAGAGTACAGGCACCAGTTAAATTACTTTAGAACAGTATACACCTGTCCTGTAATGTTTTACTGAAAATATTTTTTTGATTGTCTTTTACTTTAGGAGGCAGAGACGGGACTTGTTCCGAGTGTCCAAGACTTTGATAAGAAACTTGCTGAGGCTGATGCATATCTACAAATTCTGATTGATCAGTTTAAGGTGAGTGTTCTCCACATTTGGGTTGTAATTTACTGACTAAAATTAACTGAACGATAGATGTGATTTTATGCGGCTCATTATTCATGGCTGCAGGGTAACCTGTTCACCTCAGCTTTAGATACATTTTTTCTATTCCAGCTCTTTGATGTCAAAATCAAGGACTGCAAAGAAGATGAGTCACGCAGAGTGAGTGATATCTCTTGTTTTCTGCCTGAGTTAATGCCTTAGCGAGATGATCTCTTAATACATTTGCAAAAATTCCCAGGAATGTGCAGGAAATCCTGAATCCTCTGACCAGGATTTCTGGGCAACCAGGGAATGTATTAAAAGTTCCTGTCAGCTACTGACACAAGTACAAAACTGCGTAGTCACTAATACATTTTTTTAAATGAAACCTTTCTAGTATTCTAATTCAACATTAAGATGATGTGATTATTTTGTAACCATGTTTCACTTCTTTGTAGAAAATTGAAAATTTGAAAGAAACCACATGTGTAAGTGAAACCAATTTTTAAAATGTCCTCATGTTTTCTCACAATTCCCTCCCTTGAGTACTGAGAAGTGTCTAATTCTCGATTCGGTTCCTCTTTTCAGAGTATGGTAGAATCCATCAAGCACTGTATTGTATTGCTGCAGATTGCCAAGGTAAAACTAATTCAGTCATTTGGCGGTGTTGTTGCGCTTTGTGCCTCTTACACATGTAATTGTTGTAAGACCACATCACTATGCATTGCTTGTTTTTGAACATGCTAGAGGGTGTTTATTCCGGGTATCTTGTAACATACATTCAACAGGGCTACATGTTCATGTTTTTGGACGTGATTATTTTCACAGATGAACATGATAGTGCGCTGCTACTGTTTGACTGGTGTCAATTATTAGCATTATAAATGCAATCACTTTCTAAACGGCCTGATAGTTGGTTGAAGACGAAGCTCATATCAAATATCATTATCATCATCACATACAAACGGCCGGATCGTACTCAAGTAACGTTTTCTTTTCAAAATTTTAAGGATCAAAGTAACGAGCAGCAACACGCAAACGGACTGATAGTAAGTTCTGACGTTCTCTGTCCACGAGGAAAAAATCTGAAAACAACCAAACCTCTATCTTTCTTTTCCGATGAGTTCACTCTATACTAGAAGAGAAAACCCATTTGAATCAGTGCATGTCTATTTATTTAGTTGCTTTCTCGTATCTTGCTCTTCTTTGCCTCGTGACTCTCACCTTTTCCAACTGAATGCCCATTTGCTTTTCTGCTGGTGATAAGTTGGAAACCATTCTTTTATTGCGTCTCTTTATCGACAAAGATTGTAATTCTGCTGTGCGTGCGTGTGTTTACCCCACCCCCATATGTTCCCAAATCCTCATTGATTTTTCCTTACTGTGCATGCCTATTGAACCATCAAGGACACATTGACTTAAATCTCATCCAGGCCTGTTTACTGGCTTTATTCTCATTCCATATACATTTTAAAGTAGGAATACCATAGGATCAGCCCACCAGGCCGGTCTTATGTGTGTAATATTCTTTGCCGTTAACTTCGGAAGTGTAGAACCTTCAAGGCCTAAGCGCTCTCCAGCTTCAACCCTTCACTGTTTCCCCTGTACCTGAGACATCCTTTTGCTGTCAATTTAATCTGTACTAAGGCCACACCATGATAAACCATCACAATTTCTGTAAACAAAGAAAGAAATCCTTTCCCCAAAGAAATCATCTCCCAAATCTCCTTGTTACCCTAGATTTTAAGATCAGAGAGTTCTTTGTGCACTTCATTGCCTGTCTTTGTTTTCCTTAAACAGTTTCTATTTTCCACTGCCATGACAGTTACGCTTATTAGTCTATGTAGTGACTTCTGTCTGCTCAGAGTAGTATTGAACAGGCCATTTTGTACTATGCCCTGCACTGACTTTCAGCCCATTGTCTTCACCATACCTCACTTAGCATGTTGTTTCCACCACACTGCGGTGTTCCCAGACTATGATCTTCTTTGTAACTTTAAGCCTATCCTCTAATTCTGCCCAGTGGGGTTGACAGTTACAGTCACAGGGGCATATGTGTCACTGACCCGTTAAATCATGGCTGCAGAGCAATTTGTATAATGTGTATTGTACAAATGTTATGTCACAATCTGTAGTTATCTTGAATAAGTTTTGTCTCGTATTTTTCAGACTGAAAATATGCTAGTTAATATGACTTTATAGTCATACTAGTGACTGTCTACATCTCGATTGCAGTCTTCACATTTCGACATATTATTTCAAGCATTTCACAGCAGTATTTCCTACCAAATATGTTCCAACTTTGCATAACTCTCAGGGCAAGACACACGTTTTGTTTTTGAGATGAGTCATTGATGGACTGCAACATTGAAACCTGCCTTTCACGGAAATTAAGCAAAGTCAGAATGAAGGCCACGTTTTAGAACATTTCTATCAAAATATTTTTGGTAGCATGAAATTTGAAGACCATGTAAAAACACATTAGGTAAATATGAAAATAATATGACTTTATCTTACAGCAAATGTTAACCCTGTAGTTACAAAAATAGACATCCAAAATAACAAAGAATTGGGCACTCTCCCCTTTTACATTTATTGATCTGTTTTAGTATTGTGGTGGCAAGATTGTCTGGGTATTCTTATCATTGACAGTGACTGGGAAGAGATTAAATATAGAGGCAAGATTGACTAGACTAATATTGGGTTGTGAATTTGGTCAATTTTGTAAAAGACAATTACTTTGGAAATTGTATTAGTGGAGTAGTAAGCAAAACATCATTATGGAAACAATTCAACTGAATCGATCAAAATGTGAAAACTGTTCTAGTGGTGTGAGAACTTAAAAATATTCTCTGTTAAATATGCAATTATGTCTGAATTCGAAATAACTTTTATCATCAATCACCAAAAGCCGAGTGAAACAGGTTTAATCTCTTTTAAATGTATGTTTTATTTTGTGTTTTCAGTACTACTGCTGGTCTGAAGCACTGTCACATGATTGGAAAAAAAAAATGTTTTTAAGATGTGCACTGTTTTTTCTTGCCCTGTACAGAGCACCATTAACCCAGTGGATGGAATATATCAGCCTCCCCAGGACAACTCTTTAGTCATCTTAGCCATGCCAACACAGACCACACTCCTCACAGGTGCAGTAAACAGATCCCAACAGCATGTACAGATTCCTATCAGAAAGATCTGTTCCTCAGAATCCCCTTAAGTCCATACCAATATTGCATAAACAAGCTGTTTTGACCTTTTTTCCAAAGTTTAGCCTTAAGGATTTTTTTTCAGAGGATGTTTGTCGAAAAGACACATTCGTGCACGACAGTGCCTCCTAGTCTGCATAGTCTCTCTCAGTATTCCTATCTGGCAATTCGCTTTTCCCTTCATAATGAAATTGAAATGCGTCTATCGGACGCCGTACGCCAATCTGATCCCATGGTCAAGACACCCATGACCGCAAAGTTAGTTGACACTCACAGTCACTGCTTTGTCAGTTTTGACAAGCTCGCTCTTTTACAAGCATATAATGAAATTATATCTGTTGCATCATAATGCAGAATTGTTCTAATGCCTTTTTTTTTGTTCTTGTCCTTGTTAGATGGCTCCCAGACTTGTAAAGGAGAGCAGCGGCCCTCCACTCTCCCAGTGGGGCCTGTTGTCACGATGATGGGCAGCCTGCAGACTCCGACTCCCAACAGCACAGGTCAGAGGTCATCTCCAGGTCTCAGCTCAGCAACCCTGGCTAGAAACTTTACTCTGGACAAACATTCCACTCTGATTCCTAATACTTACATGTTGGAGGCTTAAGCAATCACTCAGCAGAAAAGCAACAATCACCACATCAGAAACAGAATACGACTTGGTGTACGTTTGTAAAACTCCACATAGTACATCTTCATTATGACAGTGTCAGGAATTTTGGAATTTAGTCTTTTCCTCAAAATTCTTCAGCTAGGTATGTGTTCCTTGCTACAAACTGTTGTTAGCAACAAGGGTTTTGCAGTCTCAATGTTTGAGTGTATGGGAAAACCGAGAGCACAGGGCAATTTCTCCATGTCATTATTCCTCTGGCTTGGAGGGTCCTGGCGGTTTCCTGCTGATCCTGCTAAATAACTGCTGTGCTGTGCACTAAGGAAGAAGCTTGGGAGCACATCACTCTGCAGGGGAGTGTGATTTGTAACAAACCTCTTACGGTTTCCCTAACAATATGTAGACACATGGAATCCATATGATCGCTATATCTATGTTTTGTGCATGTTTGTAGTGTCAGCATTGACCCCCCCAGTCCCTCTTTCACATTCTGTCTACTTTTCTCAATCCCCTGTGGTCTACTTAGTAAAGTATTGAGCTTGTACTGCTTGTGTTCTAGGTTCAATTGCTAACACAAATGTATCCACTCACTACTGTGAGTCGCTCTAGATAAGAATATCTGTCAAATGACAAATGTTTTTTCCAATCACTCTCATCTGTCAGGGAGTGGCCCCTCGGCCCCCAGCAGCAGTGTTCCCTCCCCCAGTCACATGACCATCCCCTCGCACTCAGTTCCAGACTTTTCATACTCGAGCAGCGAAGACGAGTTCTACGATGCAGACGAGTTCTACCAGAATAGCACATCTCCCAAACACCTTCTAGAGTAAGTGTAGCTCTGTGGGAATTGTACTAAAAGACGGTTCATTTACTGGTGAGATTTTTTTTATTAAAGATTAAAATGAGACTTATCTGCTATTTAGTTTTGTCAGAATAGTGTTTTTATAATTTTTGCATTTAAAGATCTGTTTTTGATTGTAGGTAATCAGTTTATTGTCTCTTTGCCACTTGATGTTGACCCTACCTTTTATTTTTTATCTTGGCCTCCATCCTGCCATCTTTCAGTCCCTCAAGGGCCCCGACTGCTTTGCCTCATTGTGAGGGAGGAACTGTGTTGAGGCGACCAGACACAAACGAGTCCCTCAACTCCTCTATGTCCAATGGCACCACAGACGCAGGTGAAACACACACCAGTGCTCACACTAACAGATACACATTCACTGCCCCGCTTATCTACACACCCAACCAGACCAAACACCCGCCTGTGTTTTTGGAACAGCAGCATCACACAATTTTAGCTTTGGCTGCTTTTTTAAATTAATTAACTTCAAAGGGAATGTCATGCTGTCCTGTGTCATTGGTGGTCTGAGGCTAGTGTTTTAAAACTGTCTGCTTTGGCCACAGATCAATTTGACAGCCATGATGATGATGCCGAGGATCAGGGTGAGTCTGTGGAGGAGCACAAGAGCGTCATCATGCACCTGCTGTCCCAGGTGCGACTGGGCATGGACCTCACCAAGGTAAGAGCCGTCTGTCAGGCCGTCAGCCGGGCCTGTTTGGCTGGCTGGCTGGCTGGCTGGCTGACTGGCTGGCTGGATCCCCAACTGTCTGACTTCTAGTTTTTCTGTCAATCTGCCTGATTCTCAGTGCTGGGTGTTTGACATACTCTCTCTATTTTTTGCTGACTTGTTTAATTCCCCTCAGGTGGTCCTGCCCACATTTATCTTGGAGAGGAGGTCTTTGCTGGAGATGTATGCTGACTTTTTTGCACACCCTGATTTGTTTGTCAGGTACACACCTATTGGTTTATTACCCCCTCATAGTTCTTTTGTTTGTCAGGTACACACCTATTGGTTTATTACCCCCTCATAGTTCTTTTATTTGTCAGGTACGCACCTATTAGTTTATTACCCCCTCTCATTGTTCTTTTATTTGTCAGGTACACACCTATTAGTTTATTACCCCCTCTCATCGTTCTTTTATTTGTCAGGTACACACCTATTGGTTTATTACCCCCTCATAGTTCTTTTGTTTGTCAGGTACACACCTATTGGTTTATTACCCCCTCATAGTTCTTTTGTTTGTCAGGTACGCACCTATTAGTTTATTACCCCCTCTCATTGTTCTTTTGTTTGTCAGGTACGCACCTATTAGTTTATTACCCCCTCATCGTTCTTTTATTTGTCAGGTACGCACCTATTAGTTTATTACCCCCTCTCATTGTTCTTTTGTTTGTCAGGTACGCACCTATTAGTTTATTACCCCCTCATTGTTCTTTTATTTGTCAGGTACGCACCTATTGGTTTATTACCCCCTCTCATTGTTCTTTTATTTGTCAGGTACACACCTATTAGTTTATTACCCCCTCATCGTTCTTTTATTTGTCAGGTACGCACCTATTGGTTTATTACCCCCTCTCATTGTTCTTTTATTTGTCAGGTACACACCTATTAGTTTATTACCCCCTCATAGTTCTTTTGTTTGTCAGGTACACACCTATTAGTTTATTACCCCCTCATAGTTCTTTTATTTGTCAGGTACACACCTATTAGTTTATTACCCCCTCATAGTTCTTTTGTTTGTCAGGTACGCACCTATTGGTTTATTACCCCCTCTCATGGGGTGCATTCTGCACTGGTCTGTGTTCAGGTGGTGATTATCAACTTCAATAACGGCTGATGTTTTAATATCCAGTATCGCAGATCAGCCGGAGCCCAAAGAGCGAATGGTACAGGTGGTGAAGTGGTACATGTCCGCCTTCCACGCAGGGAGGAAAAGCTCCGTGGCCAAGAAGCCTTACAACCCCATCCTAGGAGAAGTCTTCTTCTGCCACTGGGACCTGCCTTCAGAGAGTGACGAGCATCCCTCTACGGTGAGCATTGACCAAGCCGGTCTCAGCAGCGCAGCAACACACAATCACTTTTCACATGACTAACTATATATGCTAGTTTTATACAAAACAAATGACTTATATTTTTGTCATAAATTAAAGTTAATCCCCGGCTGCTTCCCCCATTCAGGAGCCTTCGTTAGAGGGTCCAGTGCCGTGGGCGCCAGCCAACAGTGTGTCTTTTGTAGCAGAGCAGGTCTCTCATCATCCCCCCAGTAAGTCTGTCATTCTGGTCAAAATGGCACTAAGTTGGTGTCAGAGCCACAGGCTTGTGTCACATGCTCTTAAATGTACTCTTTTCTTCCCTTATCATCCTAGTTTCTGCATTCTACGCTGAGTGTCTCAACAAAAAGATCCAGTTCAATGCTCACATTTGGACCAAGTCAAAGTTTTTAGGAATGTCTATTGGCGTACACAATATTGGCCAGGGTGAGACGGCTCTTTAAACTTGTGCTTTTGTTAGCGCTCAATACATTCAATGTCGACCGAACTACTACTCATGGGAATACTACAGTTGCTGTGTACATGTTTGTGCTCACACACCTTGAAAAGCTGTTCTGTCTTGCATATTCTGAATTCAAGGGTTTCTCTTTCAGGCTGTGTCTCCTGTCTGGAACATGACGAACACTACATACTCACTTTCCCCAATGGATATGGCAGGTAGGGTCGTGTTGAGTTTTAATGAACCAAAGGTTTATTGATGGGATTTCAGAGCTAGGAATGGGTCTTCAAGCGCCAGTCAGTTGACCCTGCTGAATTACTTTTATAAACTATTTGGTTAAATTCTGAATTCTTGTTGGCTGAAACTTCAAATTGTTTGGGTACCTGGCACCTCAGGGTTTGGGGTATATTGCCAATATCATGGTTATCCAGATCCTCCACATTTTCTCACACTTCTGCGTTTTTTCCTCAATGCTAGAATCACACATACTTTCCCAGTTAATTTCACAATAAAGCACTACTCCAGCACAGCCTTAACAAGTTCTAAAATAAATTCAGAGTGCCTGTGTATAAATGGGTATGCGCATGTTCCTTAGTTTTCCCTGTTCTGACTTGTAATGTGGTTCTGCTTCTCTCTCCAGGTCCATCCTGACTGTCCCATGGGTGGAGCTGGGTGGAGAGTGTAACATAATCTGCTCCAAAACAGGCTACAGTGCCAGCATGGTGTTTCACACCAAACCCTTCTATGGTGGCAAGAAGCACAGAATAACCGCTGAGATCTTGTAAGAGGATATCTAATAATTTCACAAGTTCACTTTTAGGCTCAGGCACACCGGGGAGGTGTGTGGATTTTATTTTATATAATTCTTACTGCCTGTTCTTGCTTTATTACCTATGCTCCCAGCTATATATAGGAATTGTTTCTTGTTGCGTTGCTAATTTCTATTACAAATATGTGTTTGTTTGAAGTCCTCCCAATGACAAGAAGTCCTTCTGCTCCATTGAAGGAGAGTGGAATGGCGTAATGTACGCCAAGTGGGCATCTGGGGTGAGTTTAGAAATGTGACCTCCTGGATGTTATTGTGTAACTTATGTAAAAAAAAAAATAAAACATTTTAGCGAAGGACTGACATTTTACATTTCCCAGGGGAATGTGTTCCATGTCCCCGCAGACATCCCCCATGTGAAGCTAAACCTTTACCTGTACATTGTAAGTAAAATGGAATGCTCTAATATTTAATACACATTCAGCACACATTTTCTGTGTCCTGATTCAGGAAAACTCCTTATTCATTGACACCAAGAAAATGGGCTGTATCAAAAAGAAGGTGAGGAAATTGGAGGATCAGCTGGATCATGAGTCTCGCAGGTGAGGACCTATGTATTGTCGTAGCCACAAAACTACATCAATATGTGTTTGTTTTTATTTCTTCTGCCCAGTCCCCATTCGGTGAACTTGAGGACTAGACACTCCAGTTCAGACACTAGAAATTATTGGCATTTGATTTGGTCTGGAAATTGTAGTGACCGGTTGTGTTTTACCCCGTCAGTCTGTGGAAGGATGTAACAGTCAGTCTGAAGGCGAGAGACATTGACGCCGCAACAGAGGCAAAGCACCGGCTGGAGGAGAAGCAGAGGGCAGAGGCCAGGGAGCGGAAAGAGAACGAATTGCAGTGGGAAACTAGGGTGAGTGTGCCAATTCTTATTATTGTTCCTGGAGCGTCAAGCAGTATCAACTGCTGCCAAGTCCATGTCGAGTTCAATGGGTCATGATGTGCATTCTAATTCTGGTGAAGGATCTTGTGGTGTTTTGCTCATTGGGCATCACTGCTTGCTCTGATAAATACTTTCAATTTCACCTGTTAACCTTTATTTTTTAGTGCTTCTATAGTTGCTAATGACAAAGACTCCATGTTTACTTCTTGCAGTTGTTCCACGAGGACGGGGAGTGCTGGGTCTACGATGAGCCTCTACTGAAAAGAACGGGATCGCAGCGGCACTGAGGCCACAGACAAATGTCCGAGTCTTAATAAGAACTCTTTTGCAAAACCACTTCGTATCCAAGCCTTGGAATGACTGATGATTGAACATGTACACTGCTTTGCATTTTAGAAGATACAGTTGAATGAAATCAAGAACACACGTCTTTGATGTAAAAAAAAAAAGAAATAGACAATGCTACGCCAATCACCTCTCCTAAACAACTAAAAAAGGCATTACAAAAACAATACCTATCCTACACAAACAAGCCCTTCACAATCTGCCAGGAAGCACCCTCAACCGTTCCTGTCCTTTTCCTTGGGGGAGAGTGTTTTGATTGAACATTCCTTTTAAACAACACAGCGTTCTATGTCTCAGGGAAGCTGGTAACTGAGGAATGAAAGCTGTACCTCCAGGAGTTCGACAACGACGACCTTATGGTGGATTCGCAAAGGGGACAACTTGGCTTGCTCTACAACTAGCTAACGCTGTTTATAAATAGATAAATATGATAATTATATATACACTGCTGTTGAAAGTTTGGGTTCACTTTGAAATGTCCTTGTTTTCCATGAAAACATACACAAAATTAGTTTGAATGGGAAATCTAGCAAAATGACATAAGACATTTTGTTATTGACATTGTTCGAAAATTTGAAAAAATGAAAATAATAAAAATAATCGTGTCAAACTTTACTTATCTCATAGAATCAAAGAATTTGCAACAATTACAGCTTTGCAGACTTTGGCATCCTGGTGGTCAATTTGTTGAGGTCATCTGAAGAGATTGACGTAGAGACTGGTGTTTTGCAGGTACTATTTAAAGAACTGTCATTTAAGGACCGCTGAGCCACATGTTTCTTAAACTTAACAGTAACGCATTTGTCCTCTCGTCGGTTGTGCACCCAGGCCTTTCTCTCCTCTATTCTTTTCCGGTTAGAGACGGTTTTGGCTGTTCTGGAAGGGAGTCATACACATTGTTGTACAAGATACACAGTTTCTTGGCAATTTCTTGCATGTAAAAAAAAAATTAAGAGGAACCGGCTAATGCGTTTCAGAAGAAAGTTATTTGTTTCTAGCCATTTTAAGACATTACACAAACGCACAATTGCTGATGCTCTAGATTAGAATAGCTCTAGATAGTTAAAGAAATTCCAGTTTTATTGATTCTTTAACCAGCACAACAGTTTTCAGCCATGGTCATATAATAGCAAATGGGTTTTACAATGAGCAATAAGCCTTTTCAAATTATTGCCTTGGATAAGCAAACACAATCTTCCATTGGAACACAGGACTGATGGTTGCTGATAAGGGACATCTGTATGCCTCTAGATATTCTATAAAAATCTGAAGTTTCCTGCTACAATAGTCCCTTATAACATTAATAATGTCTACACTATTTTGTGTGTCAATGTTATTTTAATGGACAAAAATGTGCTTTTCTTTTGAAAACAAGGATATTTTTAAGTAACCCCAAACATTTTACCGGTAGTATATATAAATGTATATATTCTCATATTTCATCTCACTATTTCTGGCAATAGTACACATTTGGAGACACTATGGTGACCCATCTGGAATCATTCCATTTCCTTTCTACATTTGACATTGCCTCTTCTCAGATACTCATTTTCCTCATACATTTGTTTTGTTTTTTTTGATTAAGTGCAATAACTCAACAAGTCTGCGTTGGCAAGATAGAAAAAAGTTGGAGACAAGTTCTTATCACAAACTCTGTTAATTTTTTTCATAAACAAATTTATTGTTTTCTCTCTATGACAACTAAGTAACATAAGGAGCTTTACTGAAAATAGATTTAGTTAATTTGGGCCTGCCACTGTCCAGATTTGGTTGAGGTTAAAACATGTACACCCAGGTTTATGTCAAGCAATGTTGTTTATTAGTTGTCCATAATGTAGTCTGTCTGCATCATACTGAAATGGTTGTCCAATTTAGTGCAACATTCTTTCTAAGCAGATGTTTGGATTTAAGTACCTAACAGATCTTCTCTTGACCATAGAAATACTACTTCAATCTTTAGTGAGGTCATGTGCAATGTTGTCAGATCAGTTCATGTTTGCCTGAGATGTTAAAATGGTCTCATTGGCTGGGTAATACAGAACATAAAATTGACATATTGGTTTGTAGAATAGAGTTGTCAACCAGTGACTGGGATTTTTTTGTGATGTAGAGCACACTCAACATGCATCATTTACCTACTTCAGAGAGAAAAGTAGCTTCTAATACATTTCAATTTACAGAGATTACAAACGCAAAAGCCATTGTTGATTTTTTTTTCTTCATGTGTTTGTACATTAATATTCAATCGAGGCCTTGCCATACATTCAATGTCACTCAGTATCGCTCATCAATGAAAAAATATATTTTTTATTTCTTTTGAAACTTAACGATTGATTGTATCCAATTTTCATGTTTTTTGATGCATAATATTAAATCTCTATAAGTTCAGACTGTGTTTTCACATCATTTAATGCTTCAGCAACCAGCCTTTTTAATGGCAGTAAAGATAAAATAATGTACATTAAACAACATGAGGATGTATTACACTACGTTATACTATAGGATGTGGGTAAAATGCCCCACACACCGCTTTAGCCGATAGAATCATTAGTTGCATTATAGTTGTACAAGTTACATTTATGAACGTGTTTGTTGCTGATCGGTTGGTCATTTATAGTTTTGATAAAATTTTAATGGAATATTGACGTTTCAATATTATCGTTTATAAACCAGACATGAACATTCTGAGTGTATTATGGATGGGCAGTTCAACACCAAAAAATACTTCCTATTCTGACCTTTTTTTTTTTAAATTGGTCCATATATAAAATATCAGTCATGTCTTTTCTGTAATGTGAGTTTAATATTGATTATGAAACTTTTAGTAGAGAAAAAAAGGTAGCTGATGGTAGAAAACTGTTTCTGCCCTCTAGTGATTTTTATTTTATTCAACCAGATAGGCCGATTGAGAACATATTCTCATTTGCAACTGCGAACTGGGGAGAAGCTGGGGATTGAACCTAGGACATCCTACATACAATGCATGCACTCTATACCACAGAGCTACACCAACTGCTCCAGGTGTAAAGGTATAAAAGGTGTTGGCAAATTCTCATTTGCAGCTGCGACCTGGCCAAGATAAAGTGGAAAAACATGAAAGACAACATATATTTACACAATAAATACACAGAAAACAAGAGTGCAAATAGCAGTAGGATTCTACAAGGCAATGCAGGATCAAGTGGACGGTCAATATACAGATAATACAGAATCAGGTGAAAGTACGTCAGTTGAACAGCATTGATATGGCAATAACAACTATTTAAATACAAAAGAGTCTATACAAAACGTAAAAAGTTAAAGTGTATCTGGTAGGTCATTAGTGTGCACAATGTGCATAGGTTAAACCCTGAGTGTTGCAGTGGTGGGTGTTGTACTGGGCATTGGTAACAAAACGTATGACACTGTGATAAACCACATCCAATTTTAGGCAGTTCTCAAAATGACATCACCACAATCAAACATTGGTATAATAGTCATCTTTACCAAGGCAAGTTTGTAAGCACGAAGGAGACCCTGTTGCGGAATAGGAAACAGATTCTGGACATTTTAGATTTGAGTTTATTTATGTTGGACTGGAAAGAGCTGTCTAACGAGACATCTAGGTATTTATCCACATACAGTGGGGCAAAAAAGTATTTGGTCAGCCAACAATTGTGCAAGTTCTCCCACTTAAAAAGATGAGAGAGGCCTGTAATTTTCATCATAGGTACACTTCAACTATATGAGACAAAATGAGAAAAAAATCCAGAAAATCACATTGAATATATTCGCAAATTATGGTGGAAAGAGCTAAAGACCACCTGCCTAATAATGCTTTTGGTGCTCCGAAAAACCCTGTCACAGGTTTGAGGTTTTTCTCTCCCGAACACTGTTTTTTTTTTTTTAACACTGTTGTTAGGTACTAACCACTGCAGAGTCCCACTTTCCCTGCGGTTTAAAGATGCACTGACTCAGTAATTTGCTCATAGAAACTCTTCCCTGATCAAAGCCCCCCACGAGTTAACTGCTGCCCATGTCTAATTTAACATTTACTAATAGTCAATATATCTTTTGTACCCGTTTTATGTACACATAACAAACACTTTCACAAATATCGATGTTAGAATCAGGGAACATAACTTGCTTCGAATCGGACGGACACAGTTGATTCGCCCACCGCTAGGTGCTTCGTTTCTACTGGGTCTTCTGTATTTTCCCACATGATTATTGGCTACATAAAAATCTCTACACCAATCCGAAAAAACTACATTTATTTGGCCAATCACAGAAGACAATGAAAACTTTTCCCACAAACCCATGCGACTTCTTCCGTATAAATACTGTCCACGCCTTGCTTTCTGTCTCCTTCTCGTTGTCGACGTCATTGAGAGGTATTGTGGTGTTTGTGGTCTTATTTCTGTAGTTAATTGTGAACGTCTCCGCAATAATTATTGTTATATTAATTCAATGTTGATGGCTTTTGTCTTCGTGTTCAAATGTTTTGTGTATACTGCCGTTTTCTGCAGCTACCTAGTTTATGCTAGCTAGTTACCCGGTCCACATGACCACGTGCTGTGTTCGTGGTCTTCGTTTAGTAGTGTAACCAGCTACTGCTATATGGTATAACTTGTAGATTACTACTTACTGTTTTACATTTGTAATTTCGACTATAGTATGTCGCTACGTTTGTAGTTCCTTTCCTCTTGACTATGAAAGGTCTGGTGAAGTAGGCCGCACCATGCTCACATGATGAAATAAGTGTTGGTAGGGACATCTGAATTACTCTGAGGAAACGCCAACCTTTCTGACTGCATGGGATTTAACAATTTCCTAGTTGTTACTATTGGTTCTTTGATTTGTTCACCTTTGTAATTAGAGTGTTGTTTTATTAGGTATTAATGACCGGAATCTCTCCAAGAAAGCCAAACATGCAGCACAAGGTATGTTGGTAAAGATTACGCAATACTTGAGATTGGGTACTGCTTAACGGTACACTTCTGAATGTAGACTTGTGCCACTGATGACTCCATTTGCTACTCTTGACATGTCAGGATGATGAATCTGCAACCACCAATTGCATGTTCTGAGGTTCAGATGTTAACACAACTGACTTGTTCAAATGCCACTCTGATTCCTTGACATTTTCCTTTTTTACTATTTCAGTTACTGATACTAGTTGTGCTGACTGGGTAGGTTTTAATTTACTGTATATCCTACTGCTGTAATTTAATACTGTAAATGATGAATGTTAAAAACATTGGGAATCTCTCTGAAAAAGAATGAAAGACATGTTTTTCACTGATGCAGCGTATGTTCAATGCATTTAAAATGATCTCTAAACCTGAATTAATAAGTGTTTTCTGCAGGCTGTCTACATGAGATTGTAAGACCCACCACCCCATGTTTTACAGTAAGTTACCCTCTGTACATAACATATATGTCTACTCCACATTGATACAATGATGACCGCATAGTTCAGCAGAAAATCCATGAAGAACACTCAGCATTGTCTTTCGCTCCTATCTGAGGTGTCAGCTAATGGAGTTGACCACTCTGCCTTAACACTGCACAAGTTTTTAACTAATTTCTCTTCCAGATGTCATGGGAAAGGACTAATGGTGAATTGAACCGTATAAAGGTAATTTTCCCTTTAGATAAGGTGTCATTGATACTGATACAATGATGACTACATAGTTCAGCTGACAATTTAATGATGAATATTCAGCATTGTCTTTCGCTCCTATCTGATGTATCCATGCTTGAAAAAACATTTGAAATTTAATGATGTGCAACTCTGTAACAGTATCTCTCTTAACAGGACTCTCACGGTCTTGACTTGGGCTTCTGGCAAGAGCTTTTTGGATGACCTAGGTGAGCAGTGTAAATGTACTCATGTGTAGTATGATGCAATCTGAAAGGATGATATTGAATCAGGTCTCTGATCTTGTTGAGGACACAATATTGTTACACACTCTGATCATGATTGCTGCTATTTGTAGTGGCTTATTGGGCTCAAAGCACTTTAATTTAGGCATTTTCTTCTTTAGGCAGATGCGAATCCGGACACTGTTCTGATGTTTAGAGGATGTCCTAGGTGAGCACTGTAAATGTATCTAATATGTGTAGTATGATGCAATCTGAAAGGATGATATTGAATCAGGTCTCTGATCTTGTTGAGGACACAATATTGTTACACACTCTGCTCATGATTGCTGCTATTTGTAGTGGCTTATTGGGCTCAAAGCACTTTAATTTAGGTATTTTCTTCTTTAGGCAGATGCGGATCCGGACATAGTTCTGATGTTCAGAGGATGACCTAGGTGAGCACTGTAAATGTACTGCAATATGTATAGTATGATGCAATCTGAAAGGATGATATTGAATCAGGTCTGATATTGTTGAGGACATAATATTGTTACACACTCTGATCTAGCATTGCTTTTCCCCATTGGAATCTGTTGGTGTTGGGAGTACATTTTCTAATTCTTTGCATGATTTTAGGCATAAAGGCTTGCCGGGTGCCCCGTGGACATCTCACACATGTGAGTATGCATATATTTTGTACGATCTTACTTGGTATTTTCTGTGATGTTTACAAATGTCTGACCTGAATTGTTATGTGGACATAAATTTAACTGAGGACCCATAATGTGTGTAGATTCACGTCTGCCTCCTGTGACGTCGTCCTAATTTCTCTTAATTGTTTTAGGTGACAACCCAATTACATCTCAATGTTAAGGGTTGACCAGGTGAGTGGAGTTCATGCACTTGTTACTTTCTCTCAACCTGTGATGAAAACATTCTGCCAAATGAGTTGTATGATTATAACTATACCGTTCCATTTTAATCTGAGGTTAAACTTTCCTTATATACATTTTCGTATGCATTTTGTGTTGCTTAGTTCTACCCCCCCCTTTTCCTAGGACTGATTCGCGCTTACGAAGAACCGATTGGGCACAACAGTCTATAAGTGTGGTTTTGTCAAATTTCTTTGACGTTTTGAATATTAACTTCAATAAAGCTATTTTCATATGGTCTTGCTGTTCGTATGTGCTTTATTTGACTAATCATAAGTGTTTAATTGCCATGACTGTGAGCACAGACAATTTACTTTAGCAGGAAGGTGCATACATAAAACAACGATTAGAACAATATAAATTATACTACGGTGCTGAGGAGGTCTAGGATAATACAGATAAGTAACTTGTCATGTAATAGTGCAAGATGATGCAATGTGCAAATGGAGTGGGTAAGAGTTAAAGTCATGTGTTCACCCCTGGTCTGGTTGAGGCCAGTAGCACAGAAGAAACTGGTCTTATGGCGTGAGGTTTTGGTTCTAATTGACCGACGCCTTCTGCCGGAGTGGCTTGAATGGTGAGTGTCCGGGGTGATGTATTAGTAATGCTATATAATTCAAAGATTGGTCATTGTTACCCTTTGCCTTTAATATTTAAGGGCTTTAATAAATGTGTCATTTGTCGTCACAACTTGCAGGAAATGACGTCGCGGCAAATTTGTCGGTTTTCTTTTATGTTCTTAGTGGTGGGAAATGAGTTTGCAGGCTGATGGAAAGGCTTGGTAGCTTTACGTTCTCCGAAGCGCTGATGTTTCTCTACGCGTTATTGCCCTTATTCTGGGCAGTTCCGGCACATGCAGATATTTTTCATTTTGATAGTATTTCAAATGCGTCTGCATATTATTTCAATTATATTTACTGCAACATCTGGGAAGGCGAGTGTCAACCGAATCAAGATGATGCAGCTCACCAAGGTACGGTTGTATTTGCGGAATAACAATGTTCTCATGCAATAAGACGGATCTGCAACAAATCGATGTACTTCTCTTTATACAATTATTGTCGCAGGCTATGCACTTGTTCATTAGTGAAGCGATAGATTTGAGAACGCTCGCGATACATAGTTGCCAAATGTATAACCTTCGGTATAATTAATTGCGACTAGGCTATTAGAAATAACCCACTTTGAATGGTACGTGTTTCAGTACCTACTAAGAACCCGTGGGCAGGATTCCCTGAAGACTACATTAGTTTGCTGTACCTGTGGTATTGCAGCCTCGGGCAGTGCTGTGAGTCGGGGGACTGTCGGATAACAAATAATATGACGGGTATGAATTGAGAGTTGTGTACAGTTTGGATTTATTTGTATTTGTTATGCGTTCTTCCGAATTTGACACATTTCATCCCCAGGTCTGGCTCATGATCTTCAGTCAAAGCTTCATGGACAGCACATTGCCCAGTCAGTAGTTCTTAAGGCTGTGCAAGGCTTCGTCAGTAACCCTGACTCCAATAAGCCACTGACACTGTCCTTCCATGGCTGGTCTGGAACCGGCAAGAACTTTGTAGCCCGGATTGTGGCTGATAACTTATTCCGGGACGGAGTCAAGAGTGAATGTGTGCGCCTGTTCATTGCCCCATTCCACTTTCCCCATGCCAGACTGGTTGACACGTACAAGGTAAGCTCACACGGACAAGACTCAACTCGCTAGAAACGTGTGTGGAAAATTACATACAATTTCATTTGGGATAATCTATTACGAAAAATACATTTTCTGCATTGACTGTCAACTGTAATGGTTATTGTCTATACTCACTAGCAAGGCAATGAAACACCATTGTAATCGTTAAGCATGCAGACCTATCCAGAGCCACTTACAAGTGCATGTATTTTCAGAGTGTTAGTTCACACAACCATACAGCATGGTAAGTGCCTTCCAGTTAATGAATTAGGTTTTCTGCAAAAGTCAGTGATGGAAAGTAAAGTCAACAGCCTTGGTGGCAATGTTGTGGAGAAACTTCAGATCTCAGTCAAAAAAAGATGCAAGGAGTCAGGAACTTGTGAATCCCAAAATATACTTGATGAAAACATCACAAAGCCGAGTTGGTCTGCAGAACAACTGATTTCTCAAACTCGGACCCTCATATTTATGCAGTACTTTCTTGTATAATAACACCTGGCCGTCCCACTATGTGAATTCTTTGGGCTGATCTTCTTTGATTCGTTACCATCAGCTGTCAGCTCTTATCAGCCTGGAGTTTCCCCAAAATCCCATCTTCTAATATATAGTTCCTTAACGAACCATCGCTATAAAATAATGATGTCTCTGGGCCTGGCCTTGAAAAGCTCACAGGGCCACTAGGCTCTACGATTCTAAAGCCTAACGATGCATCTGCTTCCCCTCAATGTTGGACACATACTGTATACTGATGACTGTGTAGGACACATACTGTATACTGACGACTGTGTAGGACACATACTGTATACTGGTGAATGTGTAGGACACATACTGTATACTGATGACTGTGTAGGACACATACTGTATACTGGTGACTGTGTAGGACACATACTGTATACTGGTGAATGTGTAGGACACATACTGTATACTGGTGACTGTGTAGGACACATACTGTGGTGACTGTGTAGGACACATACTGTATACTGGTGACTGTGTAGGACACATACTGTATACTGGTGACTGTGTAGGACACATACTGTATACTGGTGACTGTGTAGGACACATACTGTATACTGGTGACTGTGTAGGACACACACTGTATACTGGTGACTGTGTAGGACACATACTGTATACTGGTGACTGTGTAGGACACATACTGTATACTGGTGACTGTGTAGGACACATACTGTATACTGGTGACTGTGTAGGACACATACTGTATACTGGTGACTGTGTAGGACACATACAGAACTATTATGGGTACTGTCTAGTCTCTAAAGTAAGATGGTTCCACCATTGAGGACAGAACAGTTTCTCACGGTCAATAAAAATAATCTCAATGCGGGGTATGTCTGTATTTATATTTATATAATACATCACACAGACGATGAGAGGGACTTTATTGTAATATTTTTGTTCTCACTTCCCAGGGCCAGCTTAGAGAAGCTATTCGGGATATGGTGCTACGTTGTTCACAGACCCTTTTCATCTTTGATGAGGCTGAGAAACTGCATCCTGGCCTTATAGATGCCATCAAGCCTTATATGGACCATTACGATAACGTTGATGGGGTCAGCTACAGGAGGGCTGTCTTCTTATTCCTCAGGTTAGCAATTCATATCATCTATTTGCAAGGTGTCTTTCTCTTGTAAAAAAGCATTAAGGATGTTCATCCATTTTATATTGAGGCCTTGTAGGTTGTTTCCTAAATATATATATATATATATATATATAATTTGGGTTAAAGCGTAATAAGCTGAATGTCATTCTGGTATGACTCGTGCAATGTATTAGGAAAATGTATATGCTTGTAAAATAATTCACTTAATTGGCATAGATGTCTCATAGCTTTCCCATGACCAAGATATGCTGTAATATTACTCCATAGTAATATTGGTGGGGCAACCATCAATGATGTGGCGTTGGACTTCTGGCACTCTGGTCAAAACAGAGAGGATATTGGGATGGAGGATTTGGAACACAGGCTACGAGCTGAAGCTATGGAGTCTGAAGGTACCAGCAGTGGGTTACAGTTACTCACACTCATTTTCAACAATAACAGTTGCTCGACAAATCCATTATTCATAATTTTAGTTGTTTATCAAATTACATTTTAATGTTTTTTTTCTCAACAATGTATACTAATGGCAGTTACAGGAGCCATTTCTAGGATTTCCATCATACAGAAATGCTTATTATAAACAGTATTGGGAAAGAGGTTATTTGAAGTGTAATTCTTCCCAATTTGTTTGTTGTTGTGTGTTCCATTTAGGAGATCAAATTACTTCATGATCATTTTCTCTTATGTTGCTCCGGTTGTTTTGTAGTTGTCAGTCCAAAGAAATTGGCATAAAGCTTTGAAGTTAACATAAATGGGTGCAGACAAATTTTTACCAATGAAAATTATGATATGGAATTACTGATGGATAAACTGTATTGATAAGCCCGGTAGTTGTTATCTAGTAGGTTGCAATATGACCAAAAATGCAGCAAAAAAAACTGTGATCATGTCAAGGTCTCTGTAAATCAGATGGTAAGCAGGCATTATTGTGGACGTCACTTTGACACATGTCACCTACTGAAACTTGCAGACAAGGTACACCACTTCATGGCAATGATATAACCGGATATGATGGAAGACCTTTTTAGTGTATGATGTATGACTTTGTTCTAATGTTTCTGCTATTTCCCTTGTGGACACTAGAGGGCTATACATATTGTTCCTTTAAAATAGGAAATTATGTGTTAGTTGAAATTTGTCAGATGTTTTATACCCATATAATTTGCTTCCCAGCCATTCATCAGCTTGTGGTTCAAAACCAGCCTGTGGTGTTCATGCTGAAGCAATAAAAAGCCCCTTAGAACACTTTACATTTAAAATTGAGCTATATTTTATTTAAAAACGCAGGTACACATTTTATATTGTAGTTTATCCTTCACTATTGAAGTTGAAGTTTCAACAAAAAGCGGGACTGGCCATTTCATGCATTGGATCATTTGGTTGTAGCCACAGACCCAGAGATGTTCAGAGAACTTGATATTGTGGTTCAAATTGAAAAGGTTTTTAGATATTGTTGCACTGTGAATGTTTTTTTTAACATACTGTATTTGGAAGTTGTCATTTCCTATTGGAAAGTCAAAACTTCTTAATTGCCCCCCAAAAATAATACCTTGTCGACAATGCACTGTGAACTCGTATCCATAACACATGCTGCAATGCAAACACCTTCATTTTTTTATTTAACAGTTTGTTTGTTTCCAGGTGGTTTTGCACAAAGTGAGCTAATGGCAGGCCACCTTATCGACTTCTTTGTGCCCTTCTTGCCTCTGGAGTATCGGCATGTCAAGCTCTGTGCCCGTGATGCCTATTTAGCACGAGGTCTGGAAACAGATGAGGATACCCTGGACGAAGTAGCAAAAGCTATGCTTTATCTTCCAAAGGAGGAGAGGTTATTCTCTTCCCAAGGGTGTAAATCCATACCACAGAGAATACATTTCTTCCTTCCCTAAACAGACTTATTCATCCCAGAAAACACAGAATGTTAGCAAAAATTAGAGTATGTCTTGCTGACATAATGAACATTGTAACAATGGCGCATGTTGATCACACTACACTGCCAAGAAAGGAAATAATAGGGCATCTGGTTCTAATAATTTTCTGTCTTTCTATTATGACAAGTACATTTATTTATTTCAACCTGCTTATTATGCACTAATTTTAAGTCAAGGTCAGGGGAACTCTGTAGGGTAAAAATGTACGTGAACATTTTTAATTCCTATCACTGAGGATATATTACAACCAGCTACTCAAACAGTATGCAGCAATTTGAATGGCAACGAAATATTGTGTATTACAATATACTAGATCAAAAAAATTGCTTGTTTTTATTCCAATTGAATATGGATACTTCTGTATTGGTAAAGATATTACTTTGTTTACTGGTTAATTTAACATTCCCTGACTACAAACAATGAGATATAACTATACAATTTATTACCTGATGAAAAACTGAATTGAATAAATAATTCTTTTATACCTATTTTTTCCTTATTTTGTAGCCCTACCTTGATGTATTGACTGTTGCAATAATAATAATATAACTTACAAAAGTGGAATGTGTTAGCTTGCACAAAATAGCCAATTGTCATATCAGCAAGTCTGCACTTTCAGTGTTAACACATTCATGTTTTTTCCAAATGTTTAACTTGTGTGTAGTGTTCTTCACCGTAAAAAATGCATTCGGAATGTTCTACCTTGAAGTTGCTTGTAATATTGTTGCCTCCTTCATTTTTGCTATTTCATTACCTTTTTCATTATAGTATTGAGTGTTAAAACAAAAGAATTATTGTGGTAAGTGGCAGTGGGCTATGCTCACTCAGACTTGGGAAATACATTTTAAGTTATCATTTAAAAAATTTAAGAATTTCAAGATATATATGATTACTTAATTTATTTAATGTCAAATGTAAAAAAAATATGCATTCATAGTAAATGTAGTTTCACCTCCATTGGTCGACTTAATAAAAAAACAACATTGAGGGTGCCTCAAGTGAATTTTCGATTACATGGATACATTGCAAATTGTGAATAGAGGGATTTTGACGACTGCTACCCACTAATTCTTTTAGTATGTATCTAAGTAATTATTACATGAAAATTATTTATAGAACTAGAACTCCTAAAAAATCCCACTAGCTAACTTTTGTATATTTTTTATTTTAAGCAATAAATTCCCTTAACTGCTGGTGAATTGACCAGTCATTCTGTTTTAAGCAATAACTTGAGACCAAAGTCAGTCTTTAAAATTCATCACATGTTTTATACCCTAATAAACATGCAGCAAAGACGCATTGTTTTAAACCTATTTTGTGGTGAATATGACATTTTCTGTTATATACACTCACCTAAATGATTATTAGTAACACCTGTTAAATTTCTCATTAATGCAATTATCTAAGCAACCAATCACATGGCAGTTGCTTCAATGCATTTAGGAGTGTGGTCCTGGTCAAGACAATCTCCTGGGCCCAGTTTTTCAAAAGTAATCCACTAGGATTTTGGATAACGGATTGGATCAAATCTGGAAAATGGGTTTTTCAAAAGAAAAAACGGATTACATAATCGGATTAGATCACGTAATCCAATCTTGGTTTTGATCCGGATCAAACCTTTAGTTTGGGGTTTTCAGAACTTTTTTGTAGGATTTGGATCACTTTGATCCAAAAAAACTGGATTAAACTGATCCCATCAGAATGGTGGATTCAGTGTGGATTTCATGCCCAAAATGTATTGAAAACGTAACAAAATGTATCATATAATACTATATTTGGATCATGCAGTATCATACAAGATATCGTATTTATTCATAATGTTTTAATTGTATTTGTTCATCCATCAGGCTACAGTGATTAGGTAGGCTTTAACGTATTCAACCTTTCAGTATAGGCCTACAGCAAAGTAGAAAGAGTTTGGCCTCATAAAATAATCCCCCAAACAGCTGTCAAAATTGACCAAAAACAAAAATAAATATTCTGTCACTAATTGATATATATATATTCATCACAATCGAAAACATTTTTGTTTTTAGAATATTTGTTAGTGATGCATGCAATGATTACAGAATAACCAATAAAAATGCACTTATATTGAGCCCACACTGGCTATTCTACTTGTTGCTCTTTACATATCTATAGTTCTACATTGTGATTTCCTATCCTGTTTGAGCACTGGTTATCCAGATTTGGTGATCCTGAAAAGTTCCTATCCGGATCAGATTGATCCAATCCGATGTTGCTTTGAAAAACTGGCTCAAAAGTAAGATGGATTACGTGATCACGGATCGCAAAAAAAAGGTTTACTAAATCCGGATCAATTTTATCAGAATGGGAAAGAAAGGTGATTTAAGCAATTTTGAGCGTGGCATGGTTGTTGGTGCCAGACGGGCCGGTCTGAGTATTTCACAATCTGCTCAGTTACTGGAATTTTCACGCACAACCATTTTCTAGGGTTTACAAAGAGTCCTGTGGGCGAAAATGCCTTGTTGATGCTAGAGGTCAGAGGAGAATGGGCCGACTGATTCAAGCTGATAGAAGAGCAACTTTGACTGGAATAACCACTCGTTACAACCGAGGTATACAGCAAAGCATTTGTGAAGACACAACACGCACAACCTTGAGGCGGATGGGCTACAACAGCAGAAGACCCCACCGGGTATCTCCACTACAAATAGGAAAAAGAGGCTACAGTTTGCACGAGATCACCAAAATTGGACAGTTGAAGACTGGAAAAATGTTGCCTGGTCTGATGAGTCTTGATTTCTGTTGAGACATTCAGATGGTAGAGTCAGAATGAGAACATGGGCGTAAACAGAATGAGAACATGGATCCATCATGCCTTGTGACCACCATTGAGCATCGTTTAAATGCCACGGTCTACCTGAGCAATGTTTCTGACCATGTCCATCCCTTTATGACCACCATGTACCCATCCTCTGATGGCTACTTCCAGCAGGATAATGCACCATGTCACAAAGCTCGAATCATTTCAAATTGGTTTCTTGAACATGTGAATGAGTTCACTGTACTGAAATGGCCCCCACAGTCACCAGATCTCAACCCAATAGAGCATCTTTGGGATTTGGTGAAACGGGAGCTTCGTGCCCTGGATGTGCATCCCACAAATCTCCAACTGCAAGATGCTATCCTATCAATATGGGCCAACATTTCTAAAGAATGCTTTCAGCACCTTGTTGAATCAATGCCACAGTATTAGTATGGTGTTCCTAATAATCCTTTAGGTGAGTGTATATGTGCACAATCCATATGTAGCCTTGATTAATAATTGCATTCCTCAAGGTATGAGGCAATCTATAACAAATATGTTCGTTTGTACCACAAATGTACATTTGATTGAGACCAATGTCTATAAGACCACTAAAGAAGAGGTTGGACATCTATTTTATAAGACTAAGAGGTTTAGGAACAAGAGACAATAGCAGTACAGGTGTGAGAGAAAAACACTGACGGTCATAGAAAAACTGATGTAGGTAGAATCGATGGAAAACACAGGAAGTCACAGAGAAGCTGGACAAGGTGGAACCATAGACATAATAAAGAATAAACGCCACATCCACCACTACTGCCTACTGGCGCTGACGAGCTGTGGGGCCGCCATCTTTGCGCGGTCACCCGCTTTACTCAACGTAATCTGTTTGTCAGGTGCAATGAGCTGTCAGCGCATTCAATTAATCATACCTCACTGAATACCCAACTGATTTTCTTGTGGGGTTTTTTGCTGCAAAGGTCATACAGAGCTATGACACTATTCTTAATATTTTTATATTTTTTTCACAAAACAACCAATTGTACGGTAATATTAAATCTTACTTGTCAAAAAGATAATCCCCGAGCCCTGCTGGCGATGGTCCGCCGATTTAAGCAGGAATATGCTGCCCAGTGCTCTGGCATATCTTCTGTAGCTACCAACTAGGAGTATGACCGCTCCAAGATGGCGGCAGCATTTCTTGAGCCAAGCAGCTGGTGAGGTGTCTACTCTATTATGTCTATGGGTGGAACAGACAGTGAGACAGTCACAGCAAGTCTGAATCAGACACTGTACATCCATAAAACTTGTAAAGTTCAAAACAAGATCCCTCAGAAACAGGTCTTTACTGGTGAAACAAGTGGGTACGTAAAAATGCTGCATTTTAATCAGTTTGCATGGCATTTAACAAGGCTTATGGAGCCAACTTATGCTTTAATACCAATGGTTTCAACTATTGGAAAATTATATGGAGAAAAACCGAGGGATCATTCAAGAACATGACAGTATAGCTAATGTAATTTCAGTAATACCAAAATAAGTTGGTGGACATGAAGGCCAGTTCCTGAACGGTGCTTTTAAGTTGTTAATGAAATGCTGACTTGTAACACATTTGGAAATAGTTTTCATTCCGGTTTGTGTGTGTTTGCATTGCAGCAGCTATAAGGTCAGTATGTTTAAGTGACAATAGCTTAGATCACTTATGTTGCCGTTACAGATCTACAAATCACATTGTAATGTTCTTGAAGTTGCTAGGCAGCAAATAAGTGTAAACCGCTGGACATAAATGTCATGAAAATGGCGCAACTACGACCTGTTACGTCACGCTGAATTTACGACAAACGGTGCACATACTTTCCTATTCTATGGCGTGCCGGGTATGGCGAGATTTTTTAAAACATGATGATAAAACCGATGCACTCTCCGCTCGCATGTCATGTACGCCGTGCGAGTAGTATCAAGTGTCCCAAATTCCCAATTAAATCCGTTGTTGCAGCGTGTGTGTCACGCAAACGCGTGGTCAACTGGCATTGGTTAAAACAATTTGTCCTCTGCTTTTTTCAAGGAATTCTATTGGCTGGAAGTTGTTGCGCTTCCTCCTCAAGCTGCTGTCCAATGGAAACTAGACATCTGTTCTGGAGCTAGAGGAACCCATCATTTGCAAACAGAAGGGATTGAGGCTACGGTTGATTAATACTATTTAGGTATACGTAATTGAGAGCCAACATGACGACTGGATCGTTTCTCTTGATTGCGGTATCCGTCGCATTTGCATTTGGCGAGTCCATTTATTTTCGAGAACAATTTGAAGATGGGGGTAAGTAGCTGTCTATAAATAATAAACCTGACTGTCTGTGTTTTTCTTTCTATTTCATTTGAAATTTCGATCGGACTAAGTTGTATTAGGGTCAAGAAACTTGACATGCACAATATACAATTTATATTTAGCTGATTAGTGGTACTATTTTAAAATGAATCGACAATTATCAATGAGGTTGTATGTATTTTTCCTGCCATGTCTGTTTCCCGCATCAACCTTAAATCTCTTTGGCCCTCTGTGCCCGTTTGACTTACTATTGATTTTGAATGGACATTATTCAGATGCCTGGAAAAGCCGATGGGTGGAATCCAAACACAAGTCAGACTATGGGAAGTTTGTTCTCACTGCCGGGAAATTCTATGGCGATGAAGAAAAAGACAAAGGTAAGAGACCAAAGACTTGTGTCATGTGTCCATTTTGGATTCAGCGTTTGATCTAGTGCATGCATATGGATGTATATCACATGTTGGCATTTAAGTTGAGTTGCCCTGAGTATTTGATATTCAACTTAAACATTGTAGGTCTTCAAACCAGCCAGGACGCTCGTTTTTTCTCTGCATCTTCCCGCTTTGAGTCCTTCAGCAACAAAGACCAGACGCTGGTAATCCAGTTCACTGTGAAACATGAACAGAACATTGATTGTGGTGGGGGTTACATCAAGCTGTTCCCAGCTGATATTAACCAAGAGGAAATGCATGGAGATTCCACATACAACATTATGTTTGGTGAGTGTCTATAGCATTGTATTTGTAAGCAACAACATTAGAGAGTTGCCTAAAAAAACTACAGCTGGTTGTGAGATTGAAACGGACCGCTTGAGAACTCTGTTCCATTCTTTGATTACCCTAGTCAATCCTAAAGTTGATCTTACATATTCAAATGCCTGTTGACATATTGGCTGGTTTAAGTTACATGTTCCTGTGGCTGTGTTTTGTCTGTCCTAGGTCCTGACATCTGTGGTCCTGGTACTAAGAAGGTCCATGTTATCTTTCACTACAAAGGCAAGAATCACTTGATTAACAAGGACATAAGATGCAAGGTGAGAAGCACTTACATAGTTAAGGAAATATTTCACAAGCTGCAGCAGCTGCGGTATGTGTGATCTTTTTATTTTTTTTGCTTCAAGTGCATTGGATGTTTTTTATGTGGCTCCTTGAATCTTCTAGTAACTAAAAATGTAAATTCCCATTAAGAGTTGTGCATGTGTTATAGGACGACGAATATACCCACCTCTATACACTGATCGTCAATCCGGATAACACCTATGAAGTTAAGATTGACAACAAGAAAGTAGAGTCTGGAATCTTGGAGGATGACTGGGACTTTCTACCACCAAAGAAGATAAAGGATCCTGATGCTGAGAAACCAGATGACTGGGATGATAATGAGAGAATTGACGATCCGGAGGATAAGAAACCAGAGGTACGTTTGGAAATGACTATAGTAAAAAAAAAATGCATCACAAAAAACATTTGGCAATATTTAGCTAATATTTAATTTAGGACTGGGATGTGGCTGAGAACATTCCAGACCCTGATGCTAAGAAGCCTGATGACTGGGACAATGAGATGGATGGTGAATGGGAACCTCCCATGATCGCCAACCCTGAGTTTAAGGCAAGTTGCTGTGTTTGTTTGCCAAAAGAATTAGACTTGCTTGATTGTACTACACTAGACAACATTTATTTTTTCAAACTTCTGTAAGAAACATCTGCTTAGTTAACTGTTATTCTATTGCTTTTTTTCCAGGGGGAATGGAAACCAAAACAGATTGACAATCCCAGTTACAAAGGGAAATGGGTACACCCTGAAATTGATAACCCGGAATATACCTCTGATGCTGAAATTTACAAATATGACAGCATAGGGGTGATTGGATTGGATTTGTGGCAGGTACGCTAACTGACTGATGCTTGGTTCATTTACAAAGCTGTGTGGTGTTTAACTTTAATCAATTTTTAACTTATCTTTTTTGTTGTCTTTTAGGTAAAATCGGGTACTATTTTTGATAATTTCCTTGTCAGCAATGATCCAAAGTTGGCAGAAGAAATTGGAAACGAGACATGGGGTGCGACAAAGGTTGGTCGATGACCTCTAGCGTTTTCCAAAGGCTAGCGTTTACAAAACACAAAAAAACATTGACTGCAATGTTTAGATTGAGTTGTAATATGAATTATCCTCTCTGAGAGGTTATGTATACTCTATCTATTATTCTGTCAACAACTGGGCTTTATGACTGTCTACACAGGACCTCGAAAAGAAGATGAAGGAAAATCAGGAAGAGAATGAAAGAAAAAAACATGAAGATGGGATGAATAAAAAGGAGGGCGACGATGATGATGAGGAGGGTAAAGAAGAAGAAGAGGACGAGGAGGAGGAAGAAGACGAGGAGGAGGATGAAGAGGAGGATTATGATGATGAAGGGGACAGAGAAGAGGACGATACAGACTCTAAACTCAAGGATGAGTTATAAACTCAAAAGAACATCTTGACAGGGAAGCTTGTCTGTGACCTGTTGGTGTAAGACTGGACTTTCTTGGACATTTTGCAAATGATTGAAGCCGACGATTTTATGTTTGGAAGCTATTGCTGTGTTTACATGACAAGGGGTGGGTAAAACTTATAAACAGCAAGTATTTGTTATGTTACCATGTGCTGTTAATAAATTATGGGAGTTCATGTTTGTGAAGGTTACAATAGATGAAAATAATGAGTGTCTGCTAGACACATTGTTTCCTATTGAAGGACATGGACTGTCTTAACATTTCCTGGAATTATTGGTTACCGTAAATAATGTTTTGTTTGTCTGATTAGTGCTACCCAATGTCTAGTCAGTGATTAAACCCGAAGGATGTATATGCTGTTAGGATGGAATTTATCCCAATCTTTGTGTTTTGGGCATGGTGTGAATGTGGTGCAAAAGTTGCTTGTTTTTGTTTTTAGTGAAGATCTTCTGCACATGGGGTGCTTGATTTAAATATTTCTGTACTTGAATACTGAATAGGAAACATTTTAGCTCATAGTTCAATTGAAGCAAATTGAAGTTCCCATAAATCTAATAAAGTTTACCAAAAAAGATTAGGTTGCGTTTATACAGCTATTTTAAAATTGTAGAATTGAGGGATGCCTGGTTGTTGATATTTATTATGTGGATGATGACAATGTATGTTGAGTGTGATTTGTCATTCCAATATGCTGCGCTGATGTACCATTACCTGTTTCCAAGCTGATAAGGGAGTTGGCTTTTTTGTAAAACATGTTTTGTACTATGTAAGTCGGGTAACAGCATAGATATGAAAATATAAGCAAACTGCTGTCCAATATATTTGAACCAAGGACGTGACTGTTTTTTTTGGTTGATTTCTTATACCCTAGATTTCTGTATGTACTTACCTGCATTGCACTGTTGTGGAGCAACTACAATCTAAAGGAAATGGCAGTGCAGCGTTGCAGCACAGTTATTTTTTTTAATGGTATGTCATTGTTAAACACATTCACAGCTGTGCAGTACTGTAGTGTACAGTCACAGCGCCATCTGAATAGGATCCATTCCATGACCCGTACAAGAACTCCAGTGCCACGTTTTAAAGAAGTCTCCACTCTAATGTATCGCTACTCTGAAAGTAGTAGTGGGAACAGAAACACTATGGCTGCCAGTCTCTCCCTGACTCAGGTAATCCTGTCTTTTCACTCCAAATTAACGGGGAATAGTGTTTAGGTCCCATATCCGCATTGTATAAATGGATTTGTGGCCTGTTGTTAGAGGATATGTTTAGATTACAAATGTTTTATTTTGCCTCTGTCTGTTAAACTCTTAGAAGTTTTCCCCAGGCAATAACTGGAAAAAGTTTCTGCATAATCTGACTGCGCAAGGGCGTAGTTAGCTAGGCTAACATTA
The DNA here is from genome assembly GCA_029465975.1 of Dallia pectoralis. Classification (NCBI taxonomy): domain Eukaryota; kingdom Metazoa; phylum Chordata; class Actinopteri; order Esociformes; family Umbridae; genus Dallia; species Dallia pectoralis. Next base: position 8,935,511 of record CM055761.1, on the reverse strand, counting down.
TCTGCTTGTGTGTTGTCAATTTTGGAGTTATTGAATGGTGCCCAGAACTTTTGGGTAGTTTGCTTATTCTTATTTTATTAATTATAGTCACTACTTTAAGTTACACACTTGCTAGCTAACTTTCATTTGTGTTTTTCAAATGAAAACGCGATTGATAACCAAATCAAATGTCAGTGTTATGTTGTTGGACATGTGTGTGGTTGTTGATCAACTGTCATTACTCTCAGACAGCTACATTATTAGCCTGCATTATCCTGCTAACTATCTACACGTTAAGTGCACAGTCAGACTATACTTAGGGATATTATCACACTTTACTATGTGTAGCTAGCAGACGCGTTATACTGAAGTATTATTAACGGTACTGTCTGTACTAGCCGAGGACACATGTATACAGTTATCTCTGTAGTTTAACTATACTGTTTTTATTGACAGGTTAAGACCTTTGTTTTGTAGTTTCTCTAAGTACTTTGGATATTATTATCACCCATAGCTAGCTAGCGAAATAAAGGAAGTGCCCGCCCGTTGGTCGATATGACACTGCTACTAGTATAGTATTGACCAGTAAATTATTACTGAACATCAAGCTAACTATTATGTTTTTGTTATCACATTGACATTTACTGTAGGGTTTATTTTCGCCATTCGTTGTGTAAATCATTTATCAGGGTTGTATACTTGTCTAAGCCATTTTAACGCTAGGCTAACATGCTAAAGGTAATAGTTATCAGACATCATAAGCTAAGTTTACATGCTAGCTGTTAAGTTATGTACTAGTTATGACATTAGCTCAGTACAGGTTATATCATTTAAGTTATGTACTAGTTATGACATTAGCAATTCATGTATCTACTAGTATGCAATCATTCTCAGCTTTGTTTTATGAAGTTGTAACATTTCTCACTATTTGCAGATGTTTTTGTGTGCCTATGCTGATATTAGCTAGTCTAGACTGGAGTTGCCTTCTACAGTTGGTATTGTTTGGCACCTGAGCTGTGCAAGGTTTAGATAAGACAGTCCGTTAGATACAACAGCCCTATAACATGTTAACTACTATCTGCTGTGTTTTGTGAAGAGAATGATTTGATTGTTGACTGCTGTGCAATTAGTCACACAAAGACTCAGTGTTTGGGCCACTAACATGTCCAGGGACACAATTGTTTGAGAAAATGGGAAGGGCTGGAGAAAGATAAATAATTAATCGACTATTGAAGTAAAAGGCAATGTTACTATGAGCTTATCAATGGTTAAGTTACAGAATATCTAGTTGATTTACAGAGCATTTTTGTTGGTCCTTTAATTTTTTTATACCATTATTGGTCAGCTGGTTCTTAAATATGAATGTCTTTTTTTGTAAAATTAATAAGGAGAAAAGCATACAAGATGTTTAGTCTAATGTCCATTATGGGAACACCATCAGAAACCACATCATTGAATGTCAGGAAGTGTGTGCATCTGCTAGTTTTGTCATAATCAGCAGATTATATTGCCATCCTATCCCGTTTAATAGAATTAGCAATTTCAAAGATTACATAAAACGATCTGTTTTAGGACATATTTTTATAGGATCTATGATGACTGTCCTCCCAATTATATGCATGTTGTATTAATATTGTAAAAATTGTGCGGCTTTAAGATGTAATGTTGCTTGCAGTGAGACATCCTTTTTCAAAGACTTAAATCTCCAAAAGTGTGCGCACAGTATATATTATGTGTGTGTGTGTGTGTGTGTGTGTGTATATATGTATGTGTTATAGTATTTTTTTTGTCTGTGGATGTATTTGTATTGCCTATATGAAATGTGAACATTGTGTTCATTTTTTATTGAAAAATAAACTTGAATATTGTTGCAAATGGCTTAAAAGAGTTACATTTTTTGATTTCCTAAAGATTAAATATCTTTTTCCAATGTTTTTTGCTTTGGCAGCTGCAAGTGCAATGGCAGGCTAAGTCAAAAGTCAAATAACCTGCCGTGGATCTCAACTAGTGGGTCTACTACAGAGTGCTATATGGTGGCCAGGGTTTGTAACCTGCCTGGTGCCTTCACTTTGAGATCTAGTATAGGTCAAGTTTTTTTAACACCAATTGTAGGTTATGTAGCTTTTGCAGGTTGTTGGCTGTGGACAATCCATTGGTTGTATAATTAAGCAAAATGGCACAAGAAGATTTAGAAGATATTTTTTTTTATTATTAACTGGTTACTAGTGCATTTTTACCGGTAAAGAGTTATTTCAGGGTATGGTTTTATACCGCAGCTTTAAGTGAATCAGCATTCATCATTTGAACATTCTTCTTTATAATATGTCATATTTCACCTGATCAAAATAGTCTGTCCCTTTTTTCTGAATCTCATTTTCCATTTCACATCTATTTCCACAGCTCTCAAGTGGAAATTCAATCTATGACAAATATTATCGACAGGTAAGGCAACATTTCAACGTGGGGTCTTTTAGTGATGCATCAATAATGAAAAAAATAAACAGGAGAATTTCATCGAGCTGAAACTGGTAGTCAGTATTGCTGAGTAATTGAGATGCACCAGATGGTACGGGTAAGGCTGTGCCACGTTAGCCAGTTAGCTGCAAGCTTCACAGAGCATGAGGGCAAATTGAGGAGACTGTCATTCAGAGAAGTAGTGACTGAAGTTTTTTTTCAGCATACAGAATTATTTTGGCAACTGAACACATAATCCTGCCACTGCATTTTCTGGGCTTTATTGACAGCTGCAAGGGGACACACACGTGTTTTATTAAATTAACCCTACTCTTATTTTTGCACATATTTGCTGGATATGGTGCTTCTTCCTTCTATTGTTGAAGTGTTTTGTTCTGTGGTGCAGGTTGACCCGTCTGGCAGTGGGCGGGTGCCAGCTGCAGATGCAGCCTTGTTCCTGAAGAGGTCAGGCCTAGCAGACCTCGTCCTGGGCAAGGTAGTATTCTTACTGGCCCGGCTGGTGCCCAGACATTTCAACTGCATAGCTCATGCTGGGGTGGGGGTCTAACTTGGTGGCAACCTTATTCACTCATTTATATAATTTAACTGATTTAAAAATATTCTTGTTAGATCTGGGATTTGGCAGATTCAGAACGCAAGGGGTGCCTTAACAAACAAGTAAGCCAACTTTTGTCTACTTGATTTTCAATGCAATATACGTTTTCAAGATTTGCTGAAACATTGGAACGATTCTTTACCTGGTCTAACCCGAACTCTTCTCTCTGTACCCGCCAGCAATTCTTCATTGCTCTTCGATTGGTTGCCTGTGCCCAAAATGGACTGGAGGTGGCGATCAAGAATCTCCATTTGGCAGTTCCTCCCCCACAGTTTGTAAGTCAAATCTTTTATGACACAGGCCATATGTATATCTTATTATGAGGGAACTTTGTATGTATATGGGCTTTCAGCTGAAAATGCCATGTTAGTTGACAATGCAGCTCTTTCTTTCCTTAGCATGACACGAGCAGTCCACTTTTACCTGGGGGAGTGTCTGTGGACAGCCCATGGGTGGTAAAGGTTAGAAGAACTTGTTAAAACTTCTCAAATGTAATCTGGTTATTTTGTTATGGTCACTAATAGTGAAAGCAGAAACATTATAAAGTGGACAATGGGTTGATGGTCAGTCAAATCTTTTTATGGAAGTTTTTTCTCTGGGGCTCTGTACCTCTCTAAATCAATCTAATTTAATATGTATTAGGGCTTTGTATTGATTGTGCAATTTAAAATGCATTAAATCCTTTTTATATATATATATATATATATATATATATATTTGTCATTTTCATCCTTTATTTGAGACCAAGAAAGTGGTGGAATCGAACCCACATGGCAGCGATATAGGCCTACGGTCCACCGCAGGCCACAACATACATTGACTCTCATACCTCCACTGTGCGTTTGATTTTTCAGATGGAAGAAAAGCTGAAATTTGATGCCATCTTTGACAGCCTCTCCCCTGTTAATGGCATGCTATCCGGGGAGAAGGTCAAACCAGTGTTGCTCAACTCCAAACTTCCAGTAGATGTTCTAGGAAGGGTAAGTCTGACATGGTAATAGTATTATAATGGGTGAGTTGTGGTAGCCCATGCAGAGTAAATGGCCAGTTGCCCACTGAGGGGCGGTGTAATGTAATACATTGCTGGATTGTTATTTGTGTGCATGGCATTGAAACGTTTTTAATTCATGATGGGTCTATTTGACTCTTATATTTATATAATAATATTATATCTCTATCTCTGCGAAATGTACCTTCTAATGTTGCAGGTATGGGAACTGAGTGACTTGGACAGAGATGGTATGCTTGACAGAGATGAGTTTGCTGTGGTATGTAATGGATCAATACATGTGAGAAGGCACAAAATAAATCTGTACAAATGTTGCATGTCAATAACTGCCAATATCTGTTTTTTACATGATTTAGATGAGTCATAGGTCATGAGTCTTCATTTACTTATACATATTTCATTGATATTACTTGCCACCTACGTAAACATTCAGAGCTTTCTTGTCCTTGCTTTATGTTAGGACAGTGCTCTGTTTGAATCAGAGTTGAGCTATATTTTGATTCCTCGCTCTTTATAAACGTGTGCATATGCCAGATCCTTGCTGTTACTATTTGCAAGGATGAATGGTGGCTTATGCTGTACGATTTATAGGCAGATTTCGTTTAAATGGTGTATTCATGTGCATCTGTTCTCCATCATTAGGCCATGTACTTGGTCTACAGGGCTTTGGAGGGAGAGTCTGTTCCTATGTCTCTGCCTGCTTCTCTAGTCCCCCCCTCGAAGAGGAAAAAGACTGTGTCTGTAACCCCTGTGATGCCCCATCTACCTTCGCCCCCCTCCATCAAAGAGAGACGCTCCTCTCTCTCTGGGTCCAAAACGCTGCCCTCCAAACCAGCTGCGGCCCCAGTCACTGTGAGTGCAAAATTAATCTCCCAATCTAGGTCTAAAGGTGGGGCGGTGAGACTTGCAACCGACGTCTGTTTAATTCTGTCCATCTCTTTGGCTCTTTAGTGGATTGTGTCTCCACCAGACAAAGCAAAGTATGATGAGGTGTTTGTGAAGACTGATCTGGACATGGATGGCCTAGTCTCTGGGCCTGAAGTCCGAGATATTTTCTTAAAGACAGGCTTGCCCTCTGCCACATTAGCACGCATCTGGTAAGCCATATCACAGGGTTCATTTATGTATTTGAAGTCCTACTTTTTAATGTAATTCCCCCCTACTTTATTTATTAAATAGATCAACAAGGGAGGGTAAGTGATTGTCTACTAGATTACCGTTTTTTGTCTCAAACCAGTTTTCTTGGAGGCTAAGACTGCTAAAAGCAAGCAAGTTTATTTATATAGCACAATTCATACATAGAAGCAGGATGTAAGATTTGTGTGCGTGTAACCAAATGAACACAATTACTTATTAGCAATGCATTGACAATCACACGACTGGACATTGTTGATACATGTCTGGTTTTTGGACTTTGAGTAAACAGAATCCTGCATTAATAGCTTTTAGTGACTATTCTCAATTTGAACAGCAATAATATTTTTTACATGTTTTGGGAAACCAGACCATAGTTGTAGTCTAAATGATGCCTGTACATTGCCAGAGGTGTGAAATTGATTTTGTCTCATGTGGTCAACTTTTCACAGGGAGCTCTGTGACATTGGGGACATGGGGAAGCTGACCAGGGAGCAATTTGCGCTAGCGCTCCATCTAATCCACCAGAAATTGACCAAGGGTGTGGACCCACCACAGAACCTTTCCCCCGAAATGGTCCCCCCCTCAGACAGACTGAGCCTAGCCACTAAACAGGTAACTTATTTTAACCACAAAACACTCATCAAGGAGAATCTACCAGCTATGCCATACTGTTTGCCATTCCATAAATCATATATTTAGTCATATATTGTGCCTATGTTGTAGTCTATGTCTGGTCAGCAAATCTACCCTGGTGTGGGTGTACTCTAAACAAATGGCTAAATGTCTTTTTTTCTCTGCGTCGACTGATTTTGCTTCCTCCACAAGATCAACGCTGCTAATCTGGCTGCAGATTTTTCTGCTATCAAGGAACTAGACTCGCTCAGCAATGAGATTGTTGACCTACAAAGGTGAGTTTCACCTGTCTACCCAGAACAGCGTTGTGGAGATCAGTTCCACATTACTGTTTGGGAAAAAAACATCGGAATGGGGCATATAACTGACAACCTTTTTCTGTAAAGACCATTTCAGGAAATGTCAGGTTTACATTTCTGTCAAGGTGTGCTTGTCATGGACAGCAGATGGAAAGAGCAGGAAGCCTGACGGATCTTGTTTGTGGGAGAACCAGGCTGGGGGTGGCTCAGTAAATGGCAACAGTCTAGACAATCTTGTTTTACCGACTGAAGCTGCCCCACCTCAGACACTACTGCAGCTAGATCACAGGCAGAAATAAAACCCAGTTATTTATAGTTTATTTGTAGCTACTTCCCTTTTCTGTAAAACAAAGCCTGTGAGACGAGGTGATTGTAGTTGTCACCATCAGTTTGTGCACAGCAAGCATGTTTTTAGTTGATTAGGAAAGAGGGAATAATAAGTATAAGGGGACACGGGAAGCTGGCAAGATGATGCATGTTTTTACTGGTTGCTGGAAGCATACAGATGGAAGTGCTGCCGGGGAAAATTATATTTTACATGCTGTTAGGGAAAGGTAAGCACCAGTTAGCATTGCTAGCAAAAACATTTCTGTAATGTTTCTACTTCAGATTAAATTATTCTTTATTGTCATTGGACAGTACAAGTACAACAAAATGCAGTTTACATCCAACCGGAAGTGCAAAAGAGCAGTGCAAATAGATATGGAGTGCAGTGTGAGGATGTGTAATTGACATTGATAAGTAAATGTGCAGGTATTCAGTTCAACAACGTAGCGAATTGCAAATGTGCAGAGGGCACACCAGTGGAGAAAATCTACGATAAAATAAACGATAAGCATTGTGAATAAGGCAAATATAATAAATAGGCTAGCAGTATGCATGGCTAGAGGAGTACCACAGGATGTATTGTGCAAATGGCAGATCAAGTAAACAAGTTAGCAGCATGTAGGCAAGAGGTAGCAATGGGGGTACAACATTACACTGTGCAAATGGCAGATCAAATTAATAAGGTAGCAGTGTGAATGCAAGGTTACTGAAGAGTTTCAGAGTTTGGTATGTTAACAGCAGATTGGGTAGAGATCTGTAACGCTTGCCTGATGGCTTGGGTGTGAGGGGTTCCTGATAATGCCATGCGCTCTCTGCAAACAGCGCTTGTGCTGGACATCTTTGATGGCGGGGAGCTGGGAACCAATGATGCGCTGAAGAGACGTTGTACCAGACTGTGTACTGTGGCACATTTGGTTAGAATGCTCTCAATCAGTTTACCAGGCCAGGTTGTTATCTGCACAGCAAGCCACTAGGTGCTTGATCTCCTCTCTGTAGGCTGCCTCCCCATTGTCCCTGATCCGACCAACTACTGTGGTATCATATGCAAACTTGACAATTGTATTAGAGCTGTGTAGAGGTACACAGAGGTGACTGAAGAGTGAGTACAAGAGTGGGCTAAGCACAGAGCCCTGTGGGACACCGGTGGTCAGGGTTGAGTAGGTGAGGTTATCCAACCTGACATACTGAGGTCTGTTGGTTAGGAAGTCTAGAGTCCAGTTGCAAAGAGAGGTCTCAAGGTCTTGGGAGTTTGATAACCAGCCTAGAGGGAATTACTTTATGGGATGCGAAGCTGAAGTCTATGAACAGCATCGTCACATATGTGTTGGTTTTGTCCATATTGGTCAGGGCAGATTGGACAGTAGTGGAGATGGCGTCCTTTGTAGACCAGTTAGGGCAATGGGCAAACTGATGTGGGTCAAGAGTTGGAGGGAGCCAATACGAGGCTTTCAAAACACTTCATGATGAAAATTGCTAGGGACAACTGACAGGGACTGGTTGAAAATGTCCATGTAGACCCCAGCCAATTGCCCAGTACATGTTCTGAGCACATGTCCGGGGACACCGACAGGACCAGCTGCCTTGTGTGCGTTCACCTTGGTGAGTGCAGAAGATACCTCCGCGATGGACAGACTAAAGGGGACGAGATCTGGGTAGAGCTCCAATTAACTGAGGGTCTTTGTTGTCCCTGTCAAAGGGCATAAAAAGTGTTCACATCGTTGGTAATGGCGACATCAGTGGCTGAGGATGTAGGGTGCTTGGGTTGGTAGACAGTGATGGCTTAAAGGCCTTCCCACTTGCGTTGAGGTTCAGAGTTCTTTTGGACATGCGCCTCGATCCTCAGTTCAGTTTGTGGGTGTTTGGCCATCTTGATGCCCCTTATCAGGTTGGCAGAGTTGTAGGCCTTCTTATCACAGGATCTGAAAGCAGCATCATGTGCCTTCAGCAGTAGTCTGACCTCTTTGTTCATCCAAGGCTTCTAGAGGAAAGTCTTTATTTGTTTATGAGTGGTGACATTATTGGTGCAAGTGTTGAGGATGCATATGATTCAATGTCAATATGGGAGTCACTGGTAGCTGTTTCAGTCTCGCTCGAAGATCTCTTCTTTGTTTACGTTTTTTACGCCGCTGTCGGCCACATCCGGTCAGATGGGGGGTTCCAGACTCCCATGTAGGTCTAATGATCTCCGAAGGAAGAAGAAGCCTGTATAAAGCAGTTGTTGTTCAGTGTTTTTCTTCATCCTGTAGTTCTTGTCGGCTGTCAAGGTTAAACACTTGGCTACGCCGAGTAAGTAGACTTAAAACAATTGAATAAATATATAAAAATGTTGCTTTATCTGGAGAGACGCAGGGCTTCTTCAGCCATCTTGGTTCAACCATTTTACCTATAAAATTGGATCCGGTTTCAACAGCCCAGCTCAAATCATGCACCCCTGCTCTCAGCCCTCTGGTAACCCAGATTATGAACCACTCCCCAATCTGGAACGCTTGTACTGAAGCCCACCGTCATCAGCCCCCTGCTGAAGAAGCCCAACCTGGACACAGAAGTGCCGGCCAATTACAGGCCAAATATCCAACCTCACCTTCCTCTCCAAGGCGTTGGAAAAAAAAGTGGTTGGTATATAGCTTTAGGAACTTCTCAAACAGGCCACGTCAGCTTTCACTTATGCTCGTCAGAAAGATCTGATTCATCATGTTACCTTAAAAATATAGCCAAACTCCCTCTCTCACTCCCTCAGTAGGATGCAGAGAAGCATGGACCACTTAAACTCACTCTTCATTAGGATCACTGGCAGAAGAAACTCCAGAAACTCCAATACATCTAAAACAGCGCTGCCAGAATCCTGAAGAGAGTACAGAATCATCATCATATCTCCCCGATCTTGGCGTCTTTGCACTGGCATTCCTTCTAATAGAATTCAAAACCACCTGATTGACCTACCCACAGCCTCGGGTCAGGTGGCAGCCTTCCCCTCCACGTCCCCAGGACTGAGCTCTGCTGCTTGGTGGATCAGGCTTTTCTCTCGACCAGTTCTAAAGACAATTTGGTTTATGCAATAAACATAACAAAAAGAATGATGACATTTTTGTCAAGTATTGTCCAGGTTGTCATTTTGGCATCTTTACTAGGGATGTTAACCGGTGACCGGTGGTTGACCATTTCGACGTTAACCGGTCAATGTTATTGTTAGTCGGTTAAAAAAAGTGATCTCTAAATGAGGAAATTATAAATATTGGAATAAACGCTACTACAGTTAGCCATCTCATTACAATATGATTTTTCTGTAAAGTGAAATAATCCCTCACGCAACCTTTTTCATAATCGCCTGTTTTGTAAACCAATAAAAAAACACTTTGCGCGCCGTCACACCGTTAGAGCAGAGCAGACGACATGAAGCGTGCAAAGAAAAGTACAGTGTGGGACCATTTCACCAAAAAGAATGACAAAGATGTAAGTTACAACTTATGTGATACATTGTTGAAATATAGTGGCAGCACATCATCTATGATGTATCACCTGAAGACGCAACACCCGCAAGCCTCTTCGGAGATGTCATTTTCTCAAATGAGCCGCGGCAATGTTTCTAATGAGCTTCAAACGCAAGACAAACGACTTTATTTTAAACGCGATCACCTGGCTTGCCTTGTACCCAAACTATTTCAAAACCAAGGAGCCATGTGTCCTCCGATTACAAGCTCCTCTGCGCCGCATTTGCGGGACTTGTTCCGCGCTGTAGGGGATTTAAAAAAACGTGACGTGAGTGGAAGGGCGGTGCCGGGGCTGTGCGTGCGTGCGTGCGTGCTCGCTCAGAGAGATGAGACAGAGTTGATAAATTGCAGGCGCGGCTCGAAATGGCTGTTATTTCAAATAGCGTAGCATATTTTAAACTAAACGGTTAACCGGTTAATGAGGCTCGGTGACCGGTCAAGAAAATGTTTAGTTTTCGCCATCCCTAATCTTTACTTACTACCTTGCAGTAGAATTTACATCTTTTAAATTAGTAAAGATCTAGTAAATATTTAGGGAAGGGGAGTGTCCAGTTTTCAAAAGCATTTAAGTCTTCATAATTTTTTTTGAATTTCCAATGCAAAGGAGAAAAAAAATCCAGAAAAATAACCTTTTAAAAACCGCGTATATGTGTTTATATTTTCAATTTTTATACGTCTGTTAGAATGGGAGTGTGGGAGGGATTAATTCTGTTGATTCTTGTAATTTGACTGGAACAAATGATATGAGGTATAAAGCGTCATTCCTGCCCCGCCCTTCTCTCTGACAACGCTGAATCACTATCTTCTTCTCCAGACAGCCATTTGCGCACTGTCTTCACTTCCTCCTTCCAGAACAAGTACACACACACACACACACACAGGCTCTCTCGCCCATGCCGGTTGCTGCTGGCGGTGTTGGAGCAGGATCAGGATGGTGGTGCAGGGAGAGCAGCTGTTGGCCGCGGAAGCTGCCGGCAGTGGGGTGGTAGCCTGGATGGGGCTGCCTTTTGTCTCTACTGTGATTAAATATTCCTGTTTGCTATGCTGGTCTTCCAGGGAGAAAAGCACTGTGGAACAAGAGATTAAAGAGAACGAAGAGAGAATCAGGGAAAGGACCAGTGAAGTCCAGGTAAGTAAACCTGCCTACCATGCCTTCTCACTAGCATACGTTTTACAGTTGTTTGTGTAATCTAGGCTTTTCAGGAAGTGCAGAAGTTCAAATTTACTTCAATGCTTTTCAGCAGGGGACTTTGTTTATTTTGGGTGAAATGCATTTGCCGCTAACCCTTTTGTTGATTAAAGCCACTTGTTTAATTTTGCTAATAATTCATATACACACACACTAATAAGCCAAAACAATGACACTTTGTAGGTGATCATCTAAGAAGGGCACATGTCAAGGTCTTGGTCATTTAGATGTTTAGCAAACAATAAGATCTCGTGGTCAACATGTAGGTTGCAGGAAAAATGGTCAGGATTAAAGACCTGAGAGACATTAACACGAGTCAAATTGTTACGGCCAGTCAACTGGGTCAGAGCATCTCTAAAACTGCAAAGCTTATGTGTTGCCCCTTGTGAGTACTTACTGACAGTGGTACGAGGAGGTACAAACTGTAAGCCTGTGACAGGGTGTTGGGCACCCAAGACACATTGATGCTCGAGTCCAATGTGTTGCCCCTTGTGAGTACTTACTGACAGTGGTACGAGGAGGTACAAACTGTAAGCCTGTGACAGGGTGTTGGGCACCCAAGACACATTGATGCTCGAGTCCAATGTGTTGCCTCATTATTACTATATAGAAGTCTAGTTGTGTTTATTAAATGCATATTGTGTTCCGTGTTTTACTAATGGAGGAATGTTTATGGCTAAATTACTCAAAAGTAAAACACTGCAGGTCCTGTTATGTATTACAACACCAAACACGGCTCTAAATCTGATGGAGGGTCTGTGCTTTGATGCCCTAAAAACTGGAAGGCATGCCATCATTGCAGCTACAATTTTTTCTTGTTAAAGAGATATCTAATGGCGCTTTTCCACTACAAAGAACCAGCTCGACTCGACTTGGCCGGACTCGGCTCCGCTCGCTTTCGCTCCGTTTTCCAACGCAGATAGTACCTGCGCAATAGTACCCGGTCGTCATAGCAACGCGGCAGGAAAATGCTGTGACGTAAACTTCTACGCGACGCGGCGACACACAGGCTGCGTCCGAAATCGCGTACTATGTTGAGTATGTACTACATTTAAATAAGAACGTACTTTGCGACCGTTAAAAAAGTACGTTCTATATAGTATGAATCCGGGTAGTATGAATGGAGTCCGGACGTACTACATGCGCCGTGTTAGAATTTTCTACTTGTATAATCTACCGGGCAAGAGATGCGTGTTTCATTCAGGTCCGCGTCCTCCTACCAACACTCGCTACCCACACACACATAAGACAATGGAGGAAATCGAGTGAATGCTGTGTTTGATCCGCGAGATGTGGCTGTTTCTCACGGCGCATTCTTTCGGTTTGCCATAGTATATAATGGATAATATGTACAGCTCTCACGCAATCTCATATATGTATATATGGTGGGATTACTCAGGATACTACATCTGGCGCGTGCAATGATGATGCAGTGAATAGTGACGATTCTCTGACCAATCAGCAGTCTGCCGTGTTTTCACGTCACATTTTAGTATCGCCTCAGCTCGCTCAGAACCTCGCCTGAGGTGGTACGAAAAAAAGTACCTGGAAGCAGGTACAGGTACAACTTTTACCCAGTGGAAAACCAAAAAAGCCGGGTCGAGTCAAGCTGAGGCGAGCTGGTTCTGTGCATTGGAAAAGCGCCATAAGAATTCTCAAGGAGCATGGCCTTAGTTCATGAACTAAAGCATGGTTATGTCATGCAACAAGAAAAGCATTTGGTGCTTACAACAAATAACGTCTTGGTATATATGCCTGAATGGAGCAGTGAGAGAAACTCCGCTAGGGTTGGACCCTAGGGAGAAACTGAAGAAATGACTCTTTGCTACAATGTAAAGTAGTGAGTGTACAGCTTGTATAACTGTGAACATGTCCTGTCGTCAAAATAACGCAAAAACAGCCATTAATGTCTAAACCGCTGGCAACAAATGTGAGTACACCCCTAAGTGAAAATACTGCCGCACACGCTTGACACCATCTGAACCAAATAAGTTTATCTTGGTCTCATCAGATCACAGGACATGGTTCCACTAATCCATGTCCTTAGTCTGCTTGTCTTTAGCAAACTGTTTGCAGGCTTTCTTGTGCATAATTTTTAGAAGAGGCTTCCTTCTGGGACGACAGCCATGCAGACCAATTTGATGCAGTCTCCGTATGGTCTGAGCACTGACCGGGTGACCCCCCACCTTTTCAACCTCTGCAGCAATGCTGGCAGCACTCGTTTGTCTATTTCCCAAAGACGACCTCTGGATATGACACTGAGCACGTGCACTCAACTTTGGTCGACCATGGCAAGGTCTGTTAAACCGCTGTATGGTCTTGAACACCATGCTGCAGCTCTGTAGTAGAGCAACACTTCTTTTTTTCAGAGTGTGAACGCGATGACACAAAATTTAACACACCTGCTCCCCATTCACACCTGAGACCTTGTAACACTAACGAGTCACATGAAACCGGGGAGTGAAAATGGCTAATTGGGCCCATTTGAGACATTTTCCCTTAGGGGTGTACTCACTTTTGTGTCCAGCGGTTCAGACATTAATGGCCGTGTGTTCAGTTATTTTGAGGGGACAGCATTTGTGCACAAGCTGTACACTCACTACTTTACATTGTGTTAAGTCATTTCTTGTGTTTTGTCTCATGAAAATATATGATCAAATGTTTACAAAAATGTGAGGGGTGTAGACACTTGTGAGATACTGTATAATTCATACTGACGCTAGTCCAATGTCACAGAACTACTGCAGTGCAAAACTAGGTGGGGTCAGGAGGAACTAGCCTTGTCTAAAGAGCACTTTGGCTAACCAGGCAGGGACCTTGTATGCAATAATTACAAAACAATGTAGTCCTAATGTTCCTTGGTTATTCTATAGTATGTTTTATAATTGCTGGATGATTGTTACAAATGTACCTTTTTGATAGCCTTTGTTGTCCTTGTGAATCAATGAGCCTTGAGCATCCTACATACTGTCGCCGGTTCGTGGTTTGTCCCACCTTGGACCACAGTCTGTAGGTTCTCCACCACTGCTGCCTGGGAGCTCCCCAGAAGTCTTGGCGTTTCAGAGATGCTTTGACCCAGTTGTCTGGGCATAACAATTTGTCCCTTGTCGAAGTCGCTCAGGTCTTCACTCTTGCCCATTTCTCCTGCATCCAACCCGTTGACTATGATAACTGATTGTTTGCTTACTATTTAATCTAACCAGGTCTTGACATGTGCTCTTGTTAGGAGTTGTTCAATGTTGGTCATAAGGATTTGGCTCATCAATGTACAGTTCCATTAAACACAGCCAAAGGTTCTCACGGGCCAATTGGTATGCTGCAATACCTCCAGAAACCATCACACTTGTTTTGTTTTCACCACCCGTAATGGGACCCATGTCGCCCAAAAATCATAGCTTCACGTTTAACCCATCTGCCCATAGAAGGGCCAACAAATTCACTGACATACATGGAAAAGTAATAAGATACAATTTTCACTACATGATTGGCGATTGAGATCTGAACAAAAATAAATGCCAAATAATAGAAATCAACTGGATTAAACATAATTATTTGCTATACTATGTTTATTCAGTCATTGGTAATCGCTGAAATCTTAAGGATACTAAACAATGACAAAACTTAAGATCAGGGTGTCAATAAACTTGTTTTGAATCCTTGGTTTTTATATAGTCAACCTTAATGGTTAAGAGAAAAGGGCAGGATATCCATGCTACAGTGCAGAAGTTGGGTCTGAAAATGGCTGCTATTTTTGGCTGTGACGGCCTGGCTGCTTCAAACCGCTTTAAGTGCAGCAGCTGCTGGAAGGACACGGGTAAATACGTCACTCATCTGTTCCTCTGGTTTCGGTTTTACCAGACACTCCTACAGACGCTTGTCAACATTATGTGTGCATAAACACTAAATCAATGTGACTGTGTCTTTGGGGGATGCTTGTATTGATTCTGTTTTCTGCTGTATCGCAAATAGAGACATCTATTAAAAGACACTTCAGTGCATCTTGGCAGTCATGCCAGATTGGCCAATCTCACCTGCAGACCGCCCACTCACCTGTGGCGTTTTTATTATCCCGTTTTGTCGGTTTTCCAGCAGTTGTATGACTGTTGTCCTTGCCTTTCACAGGAGCTGCAGAATGAGGTGCAAAAGGAGAGCGGAGAGTTGCAGCGGCTGCAGTCTCAGCGCCAGCAGGTCCAGGATGCTCTGGAAGACCTGGACCAACAGAAGAGTGCCCTTGAGGAGCAGCTGGGTGTCATCCGCCAGCAGTGTTGCGATGAGAACCAGCTGGTAAGACCCACAAACACTGCCCCACTGCCCCCACTGCCCCAGAATGGAATCCCCTTCCAGGTGGGACCAGTCAGTAGCCACTGTGTTGTCTCTCCATGGTGTAGATCTTGTCACTGCAGACGGAGCACACTGAGCAGGAGCAGAGAATCGAGGAGTTCGAGGAGCAGCTGGTGCAGGCCAGGGAGGAGCTGTTGCGGCTGCAGGAGGAGACCCAGCAGCTGGAGGAGAAGGTGCAGGCAGCGCAGGAGCAGCTTACTCCTCTACAGGACTCTGTCCGGGACTCCTTCTCCCAGGTCTCTCAGGTGGGTCCATTCAGACCCTCCAGCTTTACTTCCATGGTGGTCGGGTGGTGCAACCCTAACCCCAACCCTAACCCCAACCCTAACCCTACACATCCATGGGGATGGGCTCAAACTTATCTAAAGGTGGAATCTGCAAGGGAGGAAACGCCACTGTTATTGACATTTTGAAATGGGTTCCGAAATTAACAGTTATGTTCTGAACATGTACAAAACACTATTACAGAACGAATTGTTTATCTAACTCCTCATTCCATTTCTCTCTGCGTTTCTCTCTGTGTTCCTTTTGGTCTGCCCCCCCCTTCTCTCTGACCCAAATATCCGTCTGATTCAAATGTCTCTGTGGGCTAAGTGCAGGTGCAGCAGAGGCTGAGTTTTCTCCAGTCGGAAGAGCGGGCGGTCACGGCCCAGCTCAGTTGGAAGAGGGCCCTAGAAGACGACCAAATGCCAGTCCTGGTGAACGGCACAGCAGAGGAGAAGCACCACGACCAGCCAGAGATACTGAAGGTGGAGCAGCCAATCAGCCAGCCTATGATGGAGCCTGCCGAGCCTATTGGAGAACTGCTGGAAATTAACGAGGAGATCCCTAACATGCCAGAAGAACCTGAGCCCAAGTCTGATGCCTTCGAAGACCTCTATAGCAGCCTAGCATTTACCACCTGGCCAGTTCAACTGGACAACATTGTGAAGGCAAGTCGTTTATTTGTCAAATGCACCTAAAAACATGGCGTCATTCTGAACAATGCAGTAATCATTTAGGGAAAAAATAAAGCATGAACACTCTTATCATGGAGTCTGATGTTGTCATCTTGTTCCCCGTTTGTTTTGATAGGAGCACCTTAGTCCTGTTGCCCTCACCCTTCAGGAGCAAAGCAGTCCTACTGCTGAGGTTGAAGCAGTGGTCAATGAAGAGGACGAGGAAGATCAGGATGAAGATGAGCTGTCTTTTAAAGCTAGCACTCCCAAGGTACAATTTGGTGAACTTTTGCCATGAGATTTTTTACCTAGTCCAGGCTGTTTAATTCATTACATGAGGTGACACACAAGTAAAAAAAGGAGGTATTTAATTTATAAATGTTTTATTTCACTTTTATTTAACCAGGGAGACACATTTAGACTGAGGTCTCATTTGCAAGTGTGCCCTGGGAACATCAATTTATGAATACAACAACAATTAAAGACATAAAATTACATACAATTAACAGACAAACTGACAGTAGTTGTCAGTCAGTTAAAAAAAACACAATTCTCAATATCAACATCTAACATAATTTTCTTAAACTGACCCATTGACACCAAGTCACTTAAATCAAGCTCTGACTCTGGATTCTGTTCAACAGATGAGGTGCTTTGATAGAGAAGGCAGAACTGCCCAACTCAGTAGTTACAAAAGATGTCTGTAATGCTATCCAACTCTGCGATCTAGTATTAAAACCAGACTATCAATGTGTTTACAGAAATGATGAATATGCTGGACGCCTGTGGAGTAAGGCTTTGTAAACAAAAATAGAATAATGGAGTGATCTACGCACTTAAGGAGGTCCAGCCAACTGTTCACCATGGAGAAGCAACATTTGTTTCTGTAGAAAAAAAACTTGACACTTAAACTTTATAACAAGCTCGATGATGGGTTTCTTAAATTCAATCCAAATGCTGAGGTATTTGTATGAAGGGACCCGCTCAATAACTAAACCATCCAACGACTGAAGCTGTATGTCTGGTGAGATAATCTGGACTGATTTTAAGGAAAACATATATTTAATTTTTTACTAGTATTAAGCTCAATCTTTAAAAAGGTTTGTGCTACCTGCATTTAAGTCAGACTGTAAACTGACCATAGCAGCATAGATTTTTGGAGCACAAGCGTACAGAATAGTATCATCGGCATAGAGGTGAAATGTACAATTATTTATAACTTGACCAATGTATATGCTAAAAAGAACAGGTCTGAGAATGGATCCTTGAGGGATCACCTCTTTTCACTTTGAGACTAACAGATCTAACTCCATCCAACACAATAGATAGCATTCTGTCTATAAGCTAGTTGTAAAACCAAGAACATGCAGCAGGACTAAGGCCTATTGATGCCAATACCTTGAGCATGATGCAATGGTCAACAGTATTGAAAGCCTTAGACGGGTCAATAAACAATGCAGCACTAGTTAATGTTGCATCGAAAGCATTTACAAGGTCATTCATAACTAGTGTACAGGTAGTGACATTAGTATACTGAGGTCTAAAACCGGATTTATTTGCATTCAAAATACACTTCTCAGACAGGAAAGTGCGGAGCTGCACATTTATCAGTGATTCAAGAATCTTCGCTAGACAATGAAGTCTTGAAATTGGGCGATCATTTTAAGATTTTCACTATTGCTACCCTTTTGGAGAGGCAACACAAATGCAGATTTCCATAATTTAGGAATAAGTCCTTAGGATGAAGTCAAAAATATGTGTCACTGCGCCAGCAATAAGGGATGCTCTATTTTAATAGACCAAGTTCCAAATCGTCTTTCCCTATAGCTTCCTTAGAATCTAAGGTTAATAGCGCATCTAGGACTTCCTTACTAGAAGTAAAAGCAAACCCAGAACCGACATACCCAATATTAGCAAGCAGATTTTTTTCTACCGACTCCAGGTCACACTTAAAATGTGATGACCTTAGCTACAGGGTGAAATTTGTACCCTGTGGTAATAAAATTATGATTAAAAGCCTCTATCTCATTATCAGTGATGTTGCCAGAGACTGAATGAATTTGGTGAGGGAGTGAAAAATAGTTACAGCTCTTTAGAGATTTAATACTTTTCCAGAACTTTGCTAGGTTTCCTGAACAATCAGATAAGGTGTTGACAAAATACCAACACAAGGGTCCTGTGGAGGAATGTGCTCACTGTAGTACAGATGGATGTCAAATAAAGGTTGCTGTGTCTTGTCTCGTCTTGAGTGGGGTTGGTGCATGTAAACTCAATTGTGGTTGTTAGCCTTTGGAATGCAGAGCTTTCCAAACTGGAGAATACTTCCTGTTTGAATGGGCAGTGTGACTAGAAACAGGAAGGTCGAAAGAGATGTTCTAGGAGGACTCATTTCAATCTTCACCTGTCCTGAACCTTCTGTGGAGTTGTTAAAAAAAATTACATTTACTTTGAATATTTGTGTTTGCGTTTTTGTGGCCTTGGTCTGTTCAGCCGCTGTATCCGGCGCGTATGTAAGCTACAGTGTGGGTTAATGTTCGGCCCACTGCTCTTTTAGCAAAAACTGTCATAAATGTTGATACACATATGTTTTAAATAAAGCAGTAAAAAACTGAACATTGTCATGTTAGATTATATGGATATTGGGTTGCGACTTGTCGCACTTAGTACTTCAGCCAGTGGGTTTACCTAGTTTGGACCTATTTGCCTGATCACCTGTATCTGCTCAACAGATGGAATCACCAGAACCAGTAAGGAGAACAGGGTCCACTGAGCCTCCACAGACCACGCCCCCCTCCCTACCTCCACAGACCACACCCCCTCCACTCCCTGGCCTGGACTTTTTCCAGTCAGACCCCTTCATTGACCGTAAGCTTTTCCCTTCACATCTCAGATTTGCACCTAACAGCATCATGTACATACTTGACATGGTTGTGTAAGGAAATCTAAATCCCTGTTAATCTTTTTCCTCTGCGCAGATGATCCATTTAAGGATGATCCGTTTGGAAAGACTGGAGTGTCTGGTGAGTCAGTCTTGTTACCTCAATATAGGTTTAATTAATTTCAATTGTGCCCTACAATAATTTTCTGACTGTCAAAGCGTTAAACATCGTTTTATCAACAGACCCATTTGGAGGGGATCCATTTAAGGGCACAGATCCCTTTGCAGACTCGTTCTTCAAGCAATCATCAGCTGCCCCCTTTCTGTCCGCTGACCCTTTCACCTCCGGCGACCCCTTTGGTGGCAGCACTAGCTTAGCAGAGCCCGACCTGTTCGCAGTTTCACTCAACAACGCAGCGGGACTCGACCCCTTCAGCTCCAAATCCAACAACATGACATCTAGGGACCCCTTAAATGTCAAGGTCAACAACGTAGGCGCCAACCCATTCGGATCCAAAATGGCTGAGGCAGACTTGTTTGGTTCCCAGGGAACTGCAGGCCCAGATCCCTTCAGCTCCTCTCCGTCAAACACAGAGGTCCCCACTGTAAGTGGTAGCACGGTGCTGAACTGCCTTAGGCTTTAGCCACGTTCGGCAAATACGAACAAATGTATTCTATGTGATACAGAGAGTCAGTGCAGAGGTGTAAAAATGTGTGCTTCCTTCGTAAAGTTTTTGAACACAAGTAGCTGAATCGGCAGAAAGATCTGAAAAATGCCACGACAGTAGTTCAACTTACTGAATATGAAATATGGATAAGATTTTACAGATCTTGTTCAGACATGGATCCTCTAATTCTAGCTATGTTTTTAACGTGATAATAGGCTGATTTTGTTATGAATTTTATATGGAAATTGAATTATAAATCCGAAATCCATAATTACCCTAAGATTCTTTACTTTGCTTTTAGTCTCAAGTGGCATTGTGTGAAGAAAACTACTGTCTCTTAAATTGGCACTAAAGACGATAATATAATTTGGGTTTCGCCTATGTAATTTGTGCCATTTTGTTAGTTTGGATGTTTTTGGCTAATCGAAGCCTATACATATTAAATAAGAGGCCCCTGTGAGTGTGGAGTAAGGTCTGTTAGTTTTGGGGTTTTTTGGACAGGGAAACTGTTTTCTTTATGACACTTGTACATTGGCAGTGTCAGTATGGCCGTGAGATTAGGAACCGCACCCCACCGCTGCTGAAATCTCACCACCTGCACAGTACTTTGTGTTAACTATGCTTCCAGGAACATCCAGGCTAAGCATGGAAATGAATAACTGTTTATAACAACCTTATAACAGAAGTATGTGGCTTCTCCCAGGATCTCACCGCAGCATCTAACGACCCGTTTGCACCCGGAGGCACAGCAGTAGAGCCTGGCTCCGACCCAGGTAAGCCTGCATGGAAAATGTGTGGCTGGGATTACCCACTGTGTACCAGGCTGAACCTCATGTATGTGTGTCCTCCAGATCCCTTTGCTGCTGTGTTTGGCAACGAGTCATTTGGAGAAGGATTTGCAGACTTTAGCACCCTGCCCAAGGTAAGGTACTGATTGAATGGTAGCATGGTTTCAGAATTAGGAGTGCATACTGAGATCTACACTGATGAGCATAAACATTATGACCACCTGCCTAATATGTTGTTGGTCTTCTGAGTGCTGCCAGAATATCGAGGCATGGGCTCTACCAGACCCCTGAAGGTGTCATGTGGTATCTGGCACCAGGATATTTGCAGCAGATCCTTCAAGTGCTTTCAGTCAATCGGATTGAGATCTGTGGAATTCGGAGGTCAGGGCAACACCTTGAACTCTTCATCATGTTCCTCAAACCATTCCCAAACCATGTGTTCAGTGTGGCAGGGTGCATAATCCTGCTGAAACAATTGGAGAACCGTTGCCATTAAGTACCTGGTCTGCAACAATTTTAAATGAGGCACGTGTCAAATTGTTGTCCACATGAATGCCCGGTTTCCCAGTTGAACATTGCCCAGGGCATCACAGTCCCTCCACTGGCGTATTGTCTTTTTCCAGTGCATCCTGGTGCCATCACTCTCCCAACCAATGGCACACACATACCCGGCCATCCATGTGATCAGACGGGATTGCCTTTGTTGCCCTCATGCTTTGATGGGCCTTGGGTTTGTGGCTTGTCTGATGCTCTGACCCAGTCGTCTGGCAATAACAATCTGGCCCCAGTCAAAGTTGTGTAAATCTTTTTTCTTATTTCTCCTGCATCCAGCATGACCAGTACAAGGACTAGTACAGTGCTTGCAAAACATCCAATCTACTCAGATCTTGTTAGGAGATTCTAAATGTTTTTTGCTTCACCTGTGAGTCGTCATAATGTTGCTCACCAGTGTATAACCAGACAACCACGTAGTTTAGGGTTTGGGAGTCATTTGTTTTAAAATTTGGCCCCAGAGGTTGACCTTTTTTCAACAAACCATAGCTTTCTTTTCTTCCCATAGTCGAACAATGGCGAACCATTTGCTTCATCCAGTAACAAGAACCTCTTTAAGGGGGACAGTCAACCCAGTAGCCCCGACACCCCACCAGCCTTGCCCCCCAAGACGGGAACACCCACCAGACCACCGCCTCCACCCCCAGGTCAGTTCCACACTTCTAAACAAAAATGTTGTTTCCTTTTGTGTTCTTTTTAAACTTCTCGGTTAGACTTTTAGGATTTCTTTCTTGGGCTTTTCATCTCTTGCTGAGCGCTCTTTGGTTGTGGTGTGTCTGCGTGTCTGTGTGCCTTTGTGTGTGTGTGTGTGTGTGTGTGTGCGTGCGCACGCATGCAGGTAAGAGGTCCTCCATCTCCGGATCCGAGTCGTCTGACTCGTTCCACAGAAGGGGCCCCTTTCTGCCACAGGCCTCTGGAGAGCCCCCTTTCTCCCAATCTGCTAAGGATGCTGCCCAGGACCCCTTCGCCCCATCCCCACCCCTCCAGCCCACACGGGACCCTGACCGATTTGCCAGCTTTGACAAAGTGAGCACCATCCCCTCTCTCCCACCTGACAGCGACTAGCCCCACCCTGTCCTGTCTCCTCCCTCCATAGCCCCCCTGCTGTCTCCTCCCTCCCTAGCCCCACCCTCCCCTGTCACCTTGCTCCCTAGCCCCACTGTCCAAACAGTAGTCTCAGCCTCCATCCATAGCCAAAATCCACCCAACTACCCAAGTAGCTATTATGTAAAATCGATTTATATTCTGTATATGTTCATTGCACATACGTGATACATTTATATATATTTTAAATGCATTTCTTTGTTTTGCTTAAGAGGGGTCATTATTATATTTGGTTACTTTTTGCTGCTATGCTTTGCTCCATTATATATTTCATAGTTTTGTCAATAGTCAACGTTATTTCAATTTATGTAAAAGTTTGCATAACCTCTGTTAAAACTGGAGACTTAGGAATTAAACGTGTTCTGATGGAAGAAGTTATGCACTGCTGAACTATTTCTTTAATAGTGTGGATGTATATCAATAAACATCCTAATGTATTACTATTGGAAAGTGTTTTCACTGAGTCACTGTAGTCACACTTGTCTGCACCTCAGACATACACACACTATACACAGCCCTCAAAGACTCTTAGTTGGCTTTGGATGGAAAGGCTAGGCTGCTAGCATTGGCTGTCATGATTGGTACATCTAGCTCAACCACAGGACGTATTAAAGGGCTTGACTGTGCACCTCCTTCCTCTGACTTCACCCCGCATGACCCCTGCTCACACTGTCTCCTTGTGATTGGCTTGCTCCCAATGACTCCTCCCCCCACTGCCTTCTGCGTCACTGTCTTGCTCTGACGGAATCACTCTTCATGCCACCATTCATCCTACTATCATCCCTCTTCTTCGGCAGCAATGACCTCACTGAGGGGTGAGGATGGCGTTGGCTCCTCATCCCGTCATTCAAATAAAATCTCTAGAAGGAAGGGTTCCATCTCCATCTTTGGAGTCCATCGGTTTGACTTTGCACACATTTCTGCCGTTATCAGAGTTTTCAGGTTCTTGCCTCGTGATGAGGAGATACTGGTGCAAGTGAATTCAGGATTGCAATACGTTGTGAAACATCAACAATCGTTTAGCTTTGAACTTACCAACCTTTTTTTGACCAATCCCTTGTGAGCATTTATGGACAGGTACGGCAGGTAGTCTGGCAGGTATCTGAACAGTAACTGGGGTTGCTAGGTCGAATCCCTGAGTTTGCAAGGTGAGGAACATGCTGCTCTGTCTCTTGTGAAGGTAGTGAAATTCTAACCAGGTTGTTGCTGTGGTTGAGAAAGTCCTCCGTCAACTTGCCTGGTAAAAAGGGTGAAAAGGAACCTGCAATTAAGAGTCTTGTCTTGTTTACTCCATACATATGACTATTGAAACTTGAATAATGAAATATTTGGTTAGATCTCTCTCTTACCCATGTAAAATGTCATAGTGTTAGCATTCTTTAGTTATTTGCTGCCATATTCCTTTTGGCATGTTCCATCCGTTTTATAATCCATGTGAATAACTAATCTGCTTTGACAGATCCACTGACGCACACAAGTTAGAGGATGAACATTTCTATGGAAATAACTATAGGTAATCCCATGATTCTTCTCGATGCCTGGCAGAACAGGATCCACTTTGTCGATCTCTCTTTAGCACAGTTCTATCTTCGGTATAATTTATCTCTACCATCAATGCACGTTTAGCGACAACATCTTGTATTGCAATGCAATTTCACTTTTTAACAACTTGATGTTGGATGGTCCTTCCCCCTGGAAACCAAAGCCCAGGGACATGGCTTTATACACCACATGGACATGGCTTTATACACCACATGGACATGGCTTTATACACCACATGGACATGGCTTTATACACCACATGGACATGGCGTTATACACCACATGGACATGACTTTATACACCACATGGACATGGCTTTATAAACCACATGGACATGGCTTTATACACCACATGGACATGGCTTTATACACCACATGGACATGGCTTTATACACCACATGGACATGACTTTATACACCACATGGACATGTCTTTATACACCACATGGACATGTCTTTATACACCACATGGACATGTCTTTATACACCACAGGGACATGGCTTTATACACCACATGGACATGGCTTTATACACCACATGGACATGGCTTTATACACCACATGGACATGGCTTTATACACCACATGGACATGGCTTTATACACCACATGGACATGGCTTTATACACCACATGGACATGACTTTATACACCACATGGACATGTCTTTATACACCACATGGACATGTCTTTATACACCACATGGACATGTCTTTATACACCACATGGACATGTCTTTATACACCACATGGACATGTCTTTATACACCACAGGGACATGGCTTTATACACCACAGGGACATGGCTTTATACACCTCATGGACATGGCTTTATACACCACAGGGACATGGCTTTATACACCACATGGACATGGCTTTATACACCACAGGGACATGGCTTTATACACCACAGGGACATGGCTTTATACACCACATGGACATGGCTTTATACACCACATGGACATGGCTTTATACACCACATGGACATGGCTTTATACACCACATGGACATGGCTTTATACACCACATGGACATGGCTTTATACACCACATGGACATGGCTTTATACACCACATGGACATGGCTTTATACACCACATGGACATGGCTTTATACACCACAGGGACATGGCTTTATACACCACATGGACATGGCTTTATACACCACATGGACATGGCTTTATACACCACAGGGACATGGCTTTATACACCACATGGACATGACTTTATACACCACATGGACATGTCTTTATACACCACAGGGACATGGCTTTATACACCACATGGACATGTCTTTATACACCACATGGACATGCCTTTATACACCACATGGACATGCCTTTATACACCACATGGACATGGCTTTATACACCACAGGGACATGGCTTTATACACCACATGGACATGGCTTTATACACCACAGGGACATGGCTTTATACACCACAGGGACATGGCTTTATACACCACATGGACATGTCTTTATACACCACAGGGACATGGCTTTATACACCACATGGACATGTCTTTATACACCGTGTGTGTGTGTGTGTGTGTGTGTGTGTGTGTGTGTGTGTGTGTGTGTGTGTGTGTGTGTGTGTGTGTGTGTGTGTGTGTGTGTGTGTGTGTGTGTGTGTGTGTGTGTGTGTGTGTGTGTGTGTGTGTGTGTGTGTGTGTGTGGTCATGGTCATGCAACTAGGAAAATGTTACAAATCTTGACTATGTTAACAAAGTGAATTTACAATTGGGGTAAAAGATAGGTTAAATGTGCGAGAGTTTGTTGGTTTGTTGTGTAGCATTATTTGTCAGCTTCTGGAGGAGTTCTGATAAGGTTGTGTTTGTGTTATGTGGTGGTTTGAAGCAGCAGTACCATACTGAGGAGGACATGATTGAGTGGGCGAAGAGGGAGAGTGAGCGGGAGGAGAAGGAGCGCTTGGCCAGACTAACGCAACAGGAACAAGAAGATCTGGAGCTGGCCATCGCACTGAGCAAGTCTGAGTTCTCCTGAACCTGTTTACACTGTGTGAGCCCAGCCATCACCAAATGAAGGGGGAAGTGGTGGGAGAACTGAACTTAACAGCCACTCAGACCCAATGAACAGTTGTGGAGCATAGGCACCCCGAATCTCCCTCTACCGCTTAATCCTGTTTGTATCATTTTAGGCATTTTTTCAAGTTTTTCTATTTAATAAATCCTAATGTTTTGGTTGAGTTGTGGGTGTAGAGCTATGACGTTTGCTGACTCCAGTAGCCGTCCTGGTACAGTAAATAGACACAGAGTTTGTCAATTACAGCTGTGATGATAATGTTTATCCCTTGACCACACTGAACCAACTGCAAATGGTCTGCCTTCATTTGCATGGGTCTTTTTTAAAAGCTTGCTCACACCCAGACTAGATAGTATTCAGCACTAAAAAACGGATATTCCTGAGATTGAATGTCAAATGTTCAAAGTTATGAACTATAAACATTGAATATACACAACATGTAATCAGCATTCTGACTTTGGATTTTATCGTCTCATTTTGCTATGAGGGGCAGGATGATTGTGTTATGATTAACTCTATCAAGTTACTGAAAGAGTAATTCATGAAGGTATAAGCCAAAGTTAAATTGTGATTAATCTGTCATTCACATTGGAGTAATGTAGCAGACGCTCTTGTTCAAAGTAGTTACTGTGTTTATTTTCATACCTTTTTAATATAAATAAGCCTTATGTTCTTGGTTGAATTTTTTGTTTTATCTGAGGTCTTGTTGGTGCCTTTTAATGGACTGGTGTAAAGGTCAGCTACGAGGTATGCTACAAAATAAATTGAGTTAACCAGCTAACTTGCCTGAGTTGACAGGTTTTGTTAATGTATTTTTAAGAAACTTTAAATTGGCATGCATGTAAAAGAATAAAAACGTATTATGTTCCACAAATTGTTATGTATCTACACATAACATTATTTCTGTTTGTTTATTAAAGTTAGCTGGCTAACTTATTGATCATGCATTCTTCTGGTGCATGTCAGGTTTTACCAAACATAGTAGCCATTTTATGAACCTAAAAGTAGGCATTGAAAATAATAGGGTACTTGATTCGAAGTTGTCAAATGTCTACTTAATTTGTGCATATTTTTCAAATCTTACTACTCGCTTGAAGTTGGCCGTCTTTTTACCTTCCAGATGTATTTGTTTTTGCCTAACAGGCAGTGAACAAGACTTGCATGTTCATGCTATCTGGTGGAAAAGTAATAACCACATTGTTTAAAAAATATGTAACATTTCTGTCTGACCATTAATGTTTTTTGACTTCCTCCTAATCATCTCCATTCAGTCTTAAGGTTTATAGTTTTACTCATGGTTGTACCGGTGCTTCAAAGAACAAAACCACTTATTTTGTCCAGTTATGTCTATACCTCTGCATGTGGCGCCAGATGTAGCCCACTTCATGGTCTTGAAATAGACCTACCAATATGGTTTGTAAAGATCTATTCACAACCCAAAATGTTGGTTAATAAAGTAATGTTGTGTAAACAAATGTGATGACACAATTCTGGAAAGTAGGTTGTTGTAAAGGAAAATATTTGTATTTTACCTTGAAAAAGCATATAAAGAATTAATTCTTAACAAGAAAGTGGATACAAACTGAATGAAATACTTGTGTGAAACATACTAGTAAAACTGACATTTTACAGCTGTGGCACCCTTGCACTAGAAATAACTTGTTTTCTAAAACAATATGTATCCACAAAAGCATTTGCTGTCTGCAGAACAGTAGGTTCAATATTCCAACCCCAAATCCTTTGGAATAATTTAATTAACCGAATTTGCGCTGTTGTAATAATGACAACAGACTGAATATTAAATCAGTCTTTGTCCAAATCAACTGAACCATAAAGTTCTTCTCATAGCCATGGACAAACTTCCTACATTTCTGTAATGCCAGTTTGGTCTCCTCTTGTGCAAACGTGCTCTAGGTCTCCCAAATATTTTGATACTGGATGGTAAGCTAAAAGTTCTTGTAGAAATGTCTGGCAATTTTTGGGGGGAATTGACTGGTCACTGGTAGATTATTAACGTATTGTGATGACAATTGCAAAGATGAGTAAACAGAGCTGTTCTTTTATTTTATAGTTACTCTATTCTGAGTATTTGCGTTAGCAAAGTGCTTGTGTTTGCAATGCTAGAATTGAAAGTGTAATAACCGAAGAAACACAAGTGGAATCTTTTAGTCCGCCACATCCTTTTAGAAACACGTTCTGTTTGATAGGTAATGATTAATAGGATTAATGTTGTCCTGCATGGCCTCCAAATGTCATCATGCCTCAGGGGATGCTTGTAAGTGTGGTTTAAGAATCTCTGATTAGGGCTATTGATTTATGGGGTGCATTTCAAATGGAGCTGGAAAATATATGTTCTGCCATTTTCAAATGTACTTTATCTCTTCATCATGACACGGTTGGAGGCTCTCATGGTTATGGACTTAAACTTAAGAGTTGGCTGACCCGGTTGGATGAGCTCACTCATGTGCCTCACTATTTATGGATGACAGACAATAATCTGCTATAGGGGAAAATCAGATCTGGTTATGTCCTACAACACCTCGTGCATTATTGCTTAATAATATGGTTAAAATACAGAAAACTTTTTTGACAGAATCTACAAGAAAGAATACAGTAATATATGTTATAGCTTTTTATTGTTGCTTAAGAAACACGACCGACCGCTAAAGTAGCCTAATTGAGTTATAAAGGGTTATTGGTAATATTGAAAAATGGGCAATTTTTTTTGAGATGGCAGTACCTTATTTGCATGGAATTACATTTTGGAAAACTGTTAGTACCATCCTAAAGGCGTGCACACCCACATCCAGGAGGGGACTAATGCAGAACATTTGCGAACGTCGAGCTCGTCTGAAGAGAGGACGAAGACAAATGTAACTAGTGTACTTCCTCATTCTCTCCTAATAATACACGGGCATTATTATCACCTGCGCCCCAGGTAAAACCTTATGCCGACTATCAGTCTTTTTTACTCGATGTTCCGCACGTATTATATATTATATACTGTATTTCAGCAGTGGAATGAGTTTCGTTACTGGTTGGAGGCGAAGCGTGAAGAAAAATGACAGCAAAGGGTAAGTAAAACCGTAAAACTCACATAGAAGCCATGACTAGGGTAAGGAAAGTAAAAAATAAAATAACTCAACAGCATTGTATTGTAGCCTAAAACATTGTATTTGTTGTCACAGATATTGGTCAAACCTAGATTGCCACTGTCTTCTATAATCTGAAAGGTTTTCATTACTGAATAAGTGGTTGTGTAACAATTCTGATTATGACACAAGGTGCAAAACTTATTTTGATTATGTATTTGGCTCTAGTTTCTTTTAAAACCTGAGGTACTGTAAGTATCGTGTTGTCTTTAGCAGGTATTCCCAACAAAAAGGACACACTTCCGGTGGGGTCCTGAACCTTACCTGATGTATTCATATAATATAAATCTATATCAAATCGGGTGTCACGAGAAATTACATTTATTAAGTATCACGGACGCTAAATCTATCAAATGTAAAAAAGCCTCTAGTGGAAAAAGTTGAACCCGTATCTTACTGCAACCTGCCATTACTTCTAATTAAATGTCTATAGAAATGTTGGATTGTTCTAATGCTGTAAACAATAAATACATATTTTTGTTAGTACATAGTAACACATATGTATTGACAGTTGTCTTTCTTACTACCGTTTCCTTTTGTACTGAAGTCCCCAGAACTGCATCTAAAACGAATCTTTCATAACTTGAAATATGATTGTGTCAAACGTTGTTGACACGTTAACTTGTTTACCCATGACATAAGCTACTTACTAGAAACCTTTATCTACTTACAACTCGTCCCAGTGGTAGTTGTTCTGTAATTAGTTAAATGTAAAAGGACAGCTACCACTCCCTCAGGTAATTCTGATGTGAAAAAAATGCTTTTGTGCTCAAAAAAGAAAGTGACAGAGTGGGCAGACCAATTTATTGAAATAGAAAGGGAGGAGATAACCATTGGAGATCTTGCCTTTAGGTTATAATAAACATTCCCATGTTAGGTTTCTTACTTAGTTGTTTGTTATTTGCTGACCCTGCAGGGACGCCTTGCAGTTGGAAATCTCAGCCGACCCTAATGCTTCCCCTGAACCGTGAGTTTTCATGGATGACATGGACTAAGATCTGCGAACCACGGATTAATGATTTATTATGACAATGTATGAAATGAGATTTGATTCATAACAGCATGGTTTTGCTTTTAGGTTGTCTGTCATAAGCTTGCCTGAACTTGATCCCATACTCACAGACTTCAAGTAAGTTCTCTTATTATGTTCTTTCAACTTTGGTACTTTAGGGATGTTCGACAACAGACATATTTAATTCAATTTATATACGTTATGAATGATTGTGATGAATCGTTTTGGCTAATCTGCCTCTACAATTACAATATTTCTCTGTGTCAGGATTTCTATGGGTTACACTATTATGTTACACAATAGTAGGTCTTGTTCAAATCGTTTCCAACCCTAGTGCTCACTTGTTTTTGTCTAAGTGGCCTACATTTTGCCTCCACTGTTTCAGGTTACAGCTACCAGACAAAGATGCACTCAACTCCACAGAACCGTCAGAAACGTGAGTCTCGGAGTCTACAGCTAGTTGATATATTGTGGAGGGTTGAACGGTTTGAGAGAGTGATATTTACAGTTAGCATTCAATGGTGAGGCTATGAGCATTCTTTCCTGCTGTTGAACATATCAATAATTCAGGAAGACATTTCATTGAAGCTGGTTATAATTTTATCACTGGTTGGGCTTCAGGGAGCCTCCATGACTAGGGCCAGCCTTTGTTCTTGCTTACCCAGAGCAATATTATTTCATGTAATTTACTCACCATTCCTCAGCATATTATCTGTTATAATTCTCATAAATGCATATGAGAAGGTTGGCTGTTGTTGTGATCACACCGTCTTATTGACATCAGATAATTGTAACATTCATCAGGCATTTCCAGCTTATAGAGAAAATGTAGACAACCATATTGCTGGCACCCAGATACCAATTCAAAGTGTCTACATTCGGCGTTTAATTTTCTTTTTTACGTCATCTGTATTTTTTTGTGCAACACCACCTATGGTCAGTATTTGGCCTATTTCTTTTAAAACATATGCAGTTTGCCAGGAATTCCTGGGACGCTGGCATCGGGGGTATAAATAGGCCCATCACTTTCTGGGGGTACTGTCGGAGAAGACTACATATCCTCGTCAAACTTGAACAACTTCTTGTGGTCTCTAGGGTGCCTGCCAGCTTATCGTTGTTGGGAATGTGTTCTCCTACAAGCGTGCAGATGCTGACAAACCTTTTCCTCGTTCATTGACTATTAAAAGAAGCAGAATGAGAATTGCTTTGGAGGACACTTGTATCAATCTTCTGCTCCTCCATGCCTGCCAGGAGTTGCTATGAAGAGCAATGGACAAAAATCTATGTAGTCATGTAATAATCTGTAGTCATGTAATAATCTGTAGTCATGTAATAATCTGTAGTCATGTAATAATCTGTAGTCATGTAATAATCTGTAGTCGTGTAATAATCTGAAGTTCCCAAAACTGTCACTAGAGTAGATGTTTTCTAATGAATTACATACCATGTTCGGAATCTTTGTATTTCCTATCATCGACACCACCTTTTAACCGTAGATATAGCTGTTCCTAAAATGAATTGCTATCCCTTTATTGTTAATAACAAACACCAATACCAGTTTCATTGTATCAAAAACAGAAGGAGCCATAAAAGTTTCTGGACTGAATGTTAACACTTTGTTGAGAACTCCCTGCTGGAAGAATATGTCGGCCACTAAATTCAGACAGGGCTTTGCATTCGGAGATACAATGTTCCTTCATTGCATGACATAAATGTTTTAAAGCATGGAAGTAGACAGAATAACACACAACTTCCACTGTGGACTGTTGTTAACTATGGCTCTGCTTAATGAATAAAGTAGAAGCACAGGTTTTCTGTGGTTGCTGACACAGGGGTGACTCTACATTGATGTGATGTATATAAGGGCAGTGATAAACATCTCTGATGTACTGGTCTGCTGTTTTCCTGCTATCCAATGTTCCCCAGAGGAAACCAGCTAACCTTCACTGTACCTTAACAAGCTGTTGGTGTTGGTGTTTTCAAGAACTCCTCAAGTTTACCTGCTTTTTTGTGTTGGAGAGATATATCATGTTCCGGGTCAGTTTTTCTCTATTACCTAAACACTGTACTCTGTCTGAGAGCTCCTTTATGATAAGCAGCTGGCTATTTTTGCTGAATCACTCACTTTTTAGGGCGATTGACTGTGGTGTAAACACCTTGTCTCAGAATTTCTCTTTCTCTTACCCTGACTACAGACTTTGTAATCGGGCAACGGGTCTGTTCCACTTCTGCTGCAGCAGTCAGCTTGACCCACTGCAGTAAAGGTTTCTCTTCTTTAGTAACGTTACCAGGGGATTTTGAAGTCCTCGCGTAAGGACACTCATATTTATAGCTCTGCTGTTTTTTGCATATCACCCGAGTTGCCTATCGCATTTGGCTGATCCAGCACACGGGGTTTCACTTATCTGTTGTGCTGAGGGGATTTTTGTTTCTACGGTTTCTAATTAATTTTTTTACAACCGGAGTTTTCAACGGTTAGCAAGCCCTGCTAATGCATCAGGCAATGAGAGGCAAGACTGCAGCGTGTAGCGTGAGTGTGATGATGTAAAGAGGTTGGACAAGGGGAGGAGAGATGAAGGACTGTGCGTGTATGTCTGTGAGAGTGTGTGTGTTTGTGTGTATGTATGTACATATGTGTCTATGTATGTATGTATGTATGTATGTTTGGAGGCGGAGAGTTGGCTGTTGGAAACTGTTTCCCATTGTGTGATAGTCATCCTGATCTTATTAAGGGCTGGGTTCTTTCTCTCCTCTTCTGCCTGCCTGGCTGGCTGCTGATTCTGTTGTTGCTAGAGGGAGAGAGTGTTAGGCTGCGCATCTGGAAAGGACTGAGACATAGTCGGTTCCTTTCTGTGTTTGCTGTCTCTACCTCCATATAGCACCCTGCCAGAGGAAAATGTCAGAAGAGGCTGAATTTCTATCAAACGGGTAAATATTGTCTAGATGCAGCTGCGTAGTGAGGTGTTCCATCTTGATGTGAACAGACAGATGCTGCGTAGAAGGTTTTGTGTGTGTGCGTGTGTGTGTGTGTGTGTTGAATGCTGTAAAAGCTATCGAAGTGTGATTGAAACTAAAGTGTGCTCTTATTTAGAAGGTATCCGGAAAAACTGGACACGTTTTAGAAGATCCTGCTCATCTTTTGTCTTGTGTTTTCATTGAGTTGAGCTCAGTTTCTACTGCAGTATGTATTTGTTTGCCTTTCTTTAACTCAGCCTTCAGCACTTCAATGAGGAATGCAGATAAAGCACTGTTCATCAGGGTGTCTGAGTGCGTTTACTCATTTGTGTGTGTTCTCTTTTGAGTGAGCATGTGCGCGTTTGAGTATCTCTCAAATAATAATTAATGACTTCTTGTGCAAGTTTCTGCCCAGAGCAAACCAGCATTGCAGAGTTGCTGACTTCAATTAATAAACTCTGGACAATGTATTCTGTGTATACTATGCTAAACCATTTAATGAACAAAGGCTTTCATTGTGTTGACAATATCCAAGCATTTTAGACAGACCTCTAATTTTGTGGTTAACATACTTCGTAGTGGTGCTAGTTTTTTTTTACAGTGTCAAAATACTTTGTTTTGCACTATTTATTTAGCACACATTCTTAATAATGTCTAATTTCTTTCTGTACTTCTGTCTGGCCCCTTTTTATTATTTGCTTGATAAACAAGTTAACCATCTTACAAATATTACATTCAGTCCAATTGCAGATTTTGTCTTATTCAATAAGGAATATCAAGTTATTTTAATAGTCGTGGGTTGATTTCAGATAGCGATTAGAAACTGGACCAGGTGAACCTTTTAGATTGCAGCAGCGACAGTGCAAGTAGACACTGAATCTAAATTGAAAAGGTTTTTAAGAATTCTTACTTTGCATTACTTGTCATGGTGTTTTTGTACCGTTCCTCTGTATTGCGTATCAAATACAAATGAAATTGTATTTTGCTATGAGAAGAAGGGTCCATATGTTCTGTTTAGGCCATTGTGTCCAACCCACCTATAATTGCTTATAATGAAACACAGAATGTCAGGGATTATCAAAAAAATCCCCAAGCTACATTATTTGATCAAACACATTTTAATTAAAGACTAAATGCAGCTCCTGGGTCAGACTCCAGTGCATCTGTGTTGCACTGACATTTGTGACTGTGTGTTTTAGTGAGCAGCAAGTGGCCGGCCTGTTTCTGTTACGGTCATCCCTATGTCATTAGCCTGTAAAGCGGAGGAAATACAGGCCTGTTGTTCCTTATGGACCTTAACAGATTCATTATAGTTGGAGAGATTTCAACCATGTTCCAGTATAAAGAGGTCTTCTGTATGGCTGATCTTTAGGAATGTAAAGGAAGCGCGGTCAGTTAGTCAGCCTTATTGTGGAGATTCTACTTAGTTCAAATCCCACAGGATTGTTTGTCTTATAGATCAGGTCAGGAACCTAAGCAAAATAATTTTAATCAATTCATGTGCATAAAGTGCTCTATTGTTTAGAATTGATGATTGGTTCGTTTGGGATTGAACTTGAACTACAGCAATTTAGATTAAATCCAACATTAAAATTTTGCCGTTGATGTAAAGCAAATTGCCACAAAAAAACTGCTTACTGAATGATCCTTCACGTAGAAGAACAAATCTAGTTGTGTGGGTAATAATGAGATAAATAGCCATGTATTAAGTCATTTCATGCAGGGTGGAAAAGTGAGCCAATATCATGCACTGCATACAGAACACATGGAGGTTGTGTGCGTTCTACAAGCCCTCCCACGATAAACAGAACAGGGGCACTGCAGCAGAGATCCCTGGGAGAGAGAAGTGACTTGGCCTTTTTGAAAAGATAATCATGTCTGTAGAAGACTAACGAAGTCATGCTTCTTAGTTAAAGCTGTGTCATGCTGCTGTATAGACTACAATTCTACACACCATCAGCTACTTTTAGCTGCTGTCAATAAACTATGTAAACCTCATTCATGTCTTTTGTATAATAATATAACTATGTCATTCAAACATTTGTGTCCTGTATTCGTTGTAGTCACCGGCTAGGATCAATACATAAATACATAATTCCTAAACCATTCTTCTATCGCTCTACCCCAAATGGAGCATTGGCTGTTTAAAAATAGGTTAATGACAATCAAATAAATACAAAATACCTATTTTGTACCTCAGGTCCCAAAAGACAGACCTGTCTCTGGCCCTGGAGGACTGCATGGAAGCCCTGGACCTGTTCCTGAGAAATGACTTTGACGATGCCCTATCGAGGCTTCGATGCAGGTGAGAGAGCTGGAAGCTGTTTATTTACGAGTGTTGGCTGGTGGTGATACACAGTGAGCTGCCTATATATGCTGACTGCCCTTAACCGACTGATGATATCCAGGTTATCTGATCACTTTAGGAATTTGTTGGCTCCTGTAACCTGGGGGCCAGTCTAAGGTGCAACTTTACTGTACACTGTAATATATTTGACACCCACTAGGTATTGTATTCAAACACCATCATCAGGTTTCCTATTATTTTCTGCACATTTTCTTCTTCCTTGTAATGATAAGTCGCTGTTTGTTCGGTCTGCCACTCCCAAGTTTTTATTCTTTTCATCTGTCTCTAGTGCATCTATAATTTCTCGTCCTTACAGTGTTGTGTTTCTCAACTCTGTGAATATGCTGAATATTGTACGACAGACAATCCTACAATCTAGTTTCTTGGTTAAATTCCAGTCTTAGTTCTTAACACGTGGCGTCTAGTCCACGTATTACATTAAGGAAGTATTTGCTCTCAGAGGACAAACTTTTCAAACTTCCTGTCACCCTGCACTCTGGCCCTCCCAGCCTACGGCTATGTCAGTCATCAACCCTGGGGCAAGGCAATGTTAGTAAAAGTAGAATGACTTGCAATCTGGGTTGCCCACAAAGGTAACAGCATTTTAACTCCATCTTCCATTTGTCATTCAAATGTACATTTTAGTAAATTTTTTGACGCCACCAGTGTTGTTGTGTATAATATTACCTAATGCATTCTTGAAAACACGTTTACACAGCAGTGTCAGAAAACAGTGATAAAAGATAATCGACGAAAGGAAAAAACCTGAAGAGTAAGTCATGGGTGCTTAACTAGCAGTGCCTCTACCACTCCTTTCCTTTAATTTGTTTAGGCGGTTGTACAGACAAGCTGGCCCAGGCATATTCCAGAATATCTGGCACAGAACACACAGTGGCAGGCTTTACCCTTCCCTACTTTCTCTACAGAATACCTACTGATTATTAGTTAGATGGCGACCAGCTACTACTTCTAACCATATTGTAAACCCAATTCTGAACTTAGCAAACAGTTGCCATCAGCAGAAAGGTTAGCTGATTGCCTGACTATTTGTAGGTCATCTGGTGAGCAGCATTACACCCTACATCTGTCTGCTGGCTCGGTTCTGTAGCTGATAAGGGTTCGTCCTGGTCAGTCCCTGGATGGAAGACCAGATGCTGCTGGAAGTGTTGTTGGTGTGCCACGCTGAGGGCATTTTCTCCTCTTGTCTAAAGATCAATGGCCCAATTCAGTGAAGGAGACATTGCAATGCTAAGGGTGCCTTACTCTGGATGGGATATTTCCTGACTATAGTCACTACAGACTAAAATGTAAATCTACACATTTAAATGAATTAGATTTACCCAGTATGAGTGTATTATAAATTATGAAAATATAATTAATTAATGTGTTTATTCATCTATATCAAAGGTGTCAATACAATACTTTTTAACTTCACTCTACATCATAACGCAGACATCAGCTTGCAGTTACGGTAGATTTGATTATATAAAAATAAGTTAATTGGCTTCCAAATAGACAGGCAACTACTAGCTTTCAGTTCAAACATGTAGGCTTGGCAGGAGAAATAGAAAGCCTTCACGTGGAAGTCCCACCTCATTCCTGAACAAGATGAATGCGTGCCGTACACTAGGCGTGGTGGGAAGCATTGCTTGTGTACACAGCACATCTATTTTAAAAGGTGAGGGAGGGGCTTATTCTTCTGCCTCACTGTATAACACTATAGAGATTGAAAAACAAAGATATAGAAACACAACTGCAGTGTCAACACCTAGCCTGGCTCCATTATTGGAGGCCAAGTAGTCACTAGTAGACAGGTTGCAAAATTATGGAAACTTTGATTATTCCAGAGAAAGTAACGATAAAAAAGAAAATCGGCCAAACAGGATTTTGTAAAAAAAAGGGTAATTTATTGAATGTACTTTTGCCTGCGTTCATGCAGCTGTCTATGCTGCTATTTACGGTGCACATACCCTGATGAAACAAAACCTTATTCACAGGTCAAGCGAATTATGTTTATTATCCCCTAACAAAGCACCTGTCACGTTCTCGGTAGATTAAATGGTATGTGAACAATCAGTTATCGTAGTCAACGTGTTGGATGCAGGAAAAATGGGCTGGGCTAAAGACCTGAGAAGGCTGTCCTGTCTGGTCCAAACCGTGTCTGCCGTTTACCTGGAAAGTGATGGCACCAGAATCCACTGTGGGAGGACGACAAGCCGGTGGAGGAACTGTGCTAAACATTATTTCCATATTTTATAGAAATTAAAAATGTATAGAAAATGAAATGTGCTTGTCAACATTGCATTTCTACATGCAGATTCCTCTGGCCGGCATTCACTCGGGCTGGCTTGTTTTTCTTTGCAGGACATTATAAGATTTACCGGTTAACATCCCGTCAATGAATGTCCTGTTTTTTTACAAGCTCTTTCTCCTGTACACAAGAGTGCAAGTCTCCCATTAAATACATATGTATGGTATTTAACCCATAACCCATGTCCACGTGTGAAAGTGAATCCTGTTAATGCTGTTTTTTAGAAGTCATGTGACTTGTGGTCAATGGCAGTGAAGCACCAGTCAAATGTTAACCATGTCGATATGCCACATTCCTGTAAAGAGACTTATGTCATCAGCTCTGGACCATCCCTTTAATATTTTGTGGCTGAGCCTGCTGGAACCAGCAATTCTGCCTGTGGAATGTAGAAGCCACAGTGTTAAATTTGGCCCCAGGTGGTCAATTTAAGTGAGAAAATACATAAAATATACTGCAAATTGTATATAGGTCATAATATACTTATACTTTGAAAGTCAGAACATGACAGTAGTAGTTGTACTTTCTATAGGGACTGTTGGCGCTAATGATCGAGCTGAATATTTCTGTACTGTCTTCTTTTTAGAACAAAAGACAGCATGTACCATGCGCTCACATATGCCACAATACTGGAGATGCAGGCCATGATGACATTTGACCCGGAGCACATCCTAGCAGCAGGAAACACGATGAAGGAGGCTCAGGGGGTCTGTCAGCGGTAAGTTTTGTGAAAGGTTTCACATTACCTTCAAATTAGTCAGGATCTTTCAGGAACTGCCAAAGCTATGCAATCATAAAGCGAGGAATGTATTTCCATCAGTGAAAATATAGTTGGTGAATTGAATATTTGTTTCTAGTTCATTGTTTTTTTCTTGATTATTCAGAATGTACTGTTATGAAGAACACTACATCTACACTAAACCCATTTGGCTCTGGTCATTTTGGGAGATCAGTGTTGGATGGTGAGGTCCATGTTCTGTGAGATAATCCCAGATATCCCAGTTATCACAAGGGTCCTTTTAAGTTCTCGTTGCCTGGTGGAATTTCATAGCTGCCTGAAACACTGAGCTCTAGAGTTTGAGTGTGAAAAAATGTCCTGAAAATGTGTATATCCCAGAGGTGGTCCAAACACTAACAGACACACTGTAACAAACACACGCACAATCTCTCAGACATGTCACCGTCTGACACCCTGAGGGGGGCAGGGAAACCCCATGACATGGCCAGCTGCATGGCTACAAGGCACTGCACTAGTCTGAAAGACACTCTACAGTAGAAATACAGTAGAAATAATAAATGATTGATAAATCACTGATATGCAGTGGTTACAATACACCACATATAATATGGAAGAGTTTAATGAATACAATTCCACTCACTGAAACCTGTTCCAACATTGCAACAGTTATTGTCAATATCTGTCCTCACTGTTTTTGTTCTTGAAATATTCTACCACTACAATGTGTTTACTCACACACCCACAGACGGTTTTATTTGTAGTGAATCAACTCTTCTGTGTGTCTTTCTCATCAAAATGTTTTGTCTGTAATAAAGTGTAATGATGTTCGGTATTCTCTGCCAGGTTCCGCAAAAAGTCAACCTTTACAAACAGAAACTTCACAGAAGGTTAGTATGGTTGGCTTAGTATTCCAATGTATACATTTTAAAACAGAGCTATTGTTTTATCACAGACCTCATCTCACACCTGTCATTATGGAAACAAATAATTCAATAAATTGTTTATGTAAAACTAAGAGATTTTAATATTTTAACCCACACAGCTCTACTTCGAGCTATTGAAGAGTGTTTAAGAGTGTTTCTTTTGTGTGGGTTTATTGTGCAGCCGTCTGCTGATGTATCATGGGGGATTTGAGGATGTCAGAAGTTAAATGTGCTGTCATTTTCATCTTAGAGGAACTCCATGCTGAAGTATGCTATGCAGAATGTCTCCTACAGAGGGCAGCCCTCACCTTCCTTCAGGTCACAACTACTACTACATGGCCACTAAAATCTCTGCATTGCTAATCTTGATGCTTTATCGTAAATTTCTATCACATATATCTTTGGATTTAAAATATGGTTAGATATATATTGTGTGTTCTGTTTGTGTTCTATACATATACAAATGTTTAATGTTCGATGTATATTTTTTTCCTGTAGGATGAGAACATGATCAGTTTCATCAAGGGAGGAATAAAAGTTAGGAATAGCTACCAGACATATAAGTGAGTATCCTTAAAGTAATGCATGTGCTTTGTAGGAACATGGATGCACAGACTCAATCATTAACAATGGACAATATATCACAACTAAAGGCTGTTCCTATGTACACTACAAATCAGAGTGCCTTGACACAGCCATTATATTGACTATGTACCACAAACCCAGAGGTACATTATTGGTATTCTTAACTGGTATTCTAAACCTGAACAAATACCTTTTTACAAAAAACATACCACAACTTCCAGACAATCAGAGGTTAGTCTTCAAACTACCTGGTTTGTTAAAAAAGAGAAAACATCTGTATTTCAGAGAGCTTCATATGGTCCTCCAGTCCTCAACTTATGTTAAGGGTGACAACCATGGGCATTTTGAAGGCGGGGTCAAGCTTGGAGTGGGAGCTTTTAACCTGGTGAGAGGTTTCATTTAATTTTGGGTCTGAATGTAAAAGCTCAGATTTGGTCAAAAGTCTTTTGGGCAGTTACTAAAAAATAATAGGTCTTCTGTTCTGTATTCATGTTATCTAGTTTTAAGATGTTGTAAGTGGCCTGAATTGTTGTTTTTTAAACCCCAAACAATAATATCACATTAAAAAACGTGTGATTGTATGGGACGTGCACTGACGAGTCAAAGCAATATGCCCAATATGCTGTCGCTACCAACACAGCGTCAACTTGTCAAGGCGTGGACTCTGCAAGACCCCTGAAGGTGTCCTGTTGACATTAGCAGTAGATCCTTCAGGTCCTGAAAGTTGCGAGGTGGAGCCGCCGTGGATCAGATCAGCAAACCCCATGGATGCTTAATCAGAATCAGATCTGTTGTTTGGACCTTGAACTCTTCATCATGTTCTTGGCAAGGAACATTATCCTGCTGAAAGAGGCCACTGCCTTCGGAATATCATTGCCATGAAGGAGTGTACCTGGTCTGCAAAGATGTTTAGGTGGCACGTGTGTTGTGTGGAGTTGTGTGCACATTGTAGGTGCCTTCAACTGTGAAGAAGGGATCATCACGGGCGATCTGAACGGTCTGCAGTTTTGAAGCCTCATACGCAGCAGTGTGGAATACACAGTGTGTTGTGACCCGTCCTTCTGTAACCATCATCAAGTTGTATGTACCTTAGTAGACCTTCTGTCGTTGCACCAGAGGGAAGATCGATAAGCCTTAGCCGTCCAACACCTTGTTGCCGGTTTGTGTTTTGTCCCTCTTCGGACCACTGTCAGTAGGCACTCACCACTGCTGACTGGGAGCACATCACCTGCCTTGCATTTTCAGAAATGCTCTGAACCAGTCATCTGTCCACAACAGTTGGGCCATTGTCAAGTCTCTTACGTCTTTACTTCTGCCCATTTCTACTGCGTTCAACATGTTGACCGTGAGAACTGATTGTTTGCATTTAATTTTCCCAGACCTTGATATGTTCCATTGTTAGGAGATGATAAACGTTATTCGCTTAACCTGTGAGTGTTCATAATGTTTTGCCTCATCTGTGTATCTTGCCTCCAGTGGTTTTATCGCTGTGATAGTTGGATATTAAACAGCTCAGTGTAACTCAATGAAAGCAATTGCCCTGACTGGTCCAATATGTAATCTAATCTCCTTGCCCTTTCACATTGCGTTTATGTTCTTTGTACAGATGATCTCCATGCTGCCCACACGGACCCTCAGGCTGCTGGAGTTTGTAGGTTTCTCTGGAAATAAGGTGGGCCTACTACTGTTACCATGGTGACTCTGAGATAATTGTGTGAAACTCTGGGCTGGACTGGATGAACGTTTGTTGTTGTTTGTGTTGGCAGGAGTTTGGCTTGCAGCAGCTGACGGAGGGTTCAGCAGGACAAACGTTCAGGTCCTTCCTTTGTAACATGCTGCTGCTCTGCTACCACACCTTCATGAGCTTCATCCTAGGTGAGGGAGGTTAACATTATCAAACATTATCAAACATTACCGAACATTGTCGGACACAATCAAACACTATCAAACATTATCAAACGTTACCGAACATTGTCGGACACTATCAAACACTATCAAACATTATCAAACATTATCAAACGTTACCGAACATTGTCGGACACTATCAAACATTATCAAACATTATCAAACGTTACCGAACATTATTGGACACTATCAAACACTATCAAACATTATCAAACATTATCAAACGTTAGCGAACATTGTCGGACACTATCAAACACTATCAAACATTATCAAACATTATCGAACGTTACCGAACGTTACCGAACATTATCGGACTCTATCAAACATTATCAAACATTATCAAACATTATCGAACATTACTGAACATTACCGAACATTATCGGACTCTATCAAACATTATCGAACATTAACCAAACAGGAGCAAAAATTACCAACCATAACCAACCATAACCAAACATAACCAAACATTATCAAACAATACCAAACATTATCAAACATTATCAAGCATTACCAAACATTTCAAACATTATTAAACATTACCAAACAATACCAAACATTATCAACTGACAAGTGGGACTGACAAATTGAAATGTAATGTTTAAGTTGAATAAATCTAAGAAATTACTCATATATCCACACGTCTTGTTATCAGTCAGACATTTTAAACCGCCAGCAAGCCCTATAGCCTAGCCACATTCTGGTCAGTGGTCACTTCTACTGGAAACAATAATAACTGCCACCAATTGTCTTTTACTCCTCATGGATTGTAGGCACAGGGGAGGGAGATGTGGAGGATGCAGAGAAACTCCTCCAGCCTTATCTCAAACTTTATCCTAAGGTCAGAACATCTGAAGCACACCAGTAAAATCATACTTCATCTTCAGGCCTGTACACAAATGCATTACCATCTAAACTGTTTAGGTATTTTTTAAGGCCTGACTGATGATTTGCTAAAACCTGTAGAATAATAAGATGTTTAAACTGCATGCTTTGAGTCCTGAACGCTTATTGGCTCAAATGTACTGGCTGTGTTGTTTTTAGGGGTCCATCTTCTTGTTTTTCGCTGGTCGAATTGATGTTATCAAGGGAAACCTGGATGCCGTGAGTGTGGATCTAACAATTCTAGCAGTATTATTTTATGCTTAAACTATAAACCAAACCAGCTGTCACATATTCAAATTTGGTTAAGAGTTGTATTTAAGCAGTATTCAAACGTGCGCGCGCGTGTGTGTGTGTGTGTGTGTGTGTGTGTGTGTGTGTACCAGGCAATAGAGCGCTTTGAAGAGTGTTGTGAGGCTCAGCAGCAATGGAAGCAGTTTCATCACATGTGCTACTGGGAGCTGATGTGGTGTTTCACATACAAGCGACATTGGAAAATGGCCTACTTCTATGCCGATCTGCTCAGCAAAGAGAATGCCTGGTCCAAGGTGAGACATCCTGGAAGTTAATGTTTTTGAAATCCCCTCTTAATCAGTACTGTATAACAGTATATATTCTATCAGGAAATCCATTAAAGACATTTACTAATAAGATTGGCCAAATGTTTTTTTTTCATATGGAGTATGAAAGCGACACAATTTTAAAGCTGGTATTGTTTCATGCATCTTTTTACTTTCTTTAAGATACATTTAACTCAATTCAATGCAGGGTGTTTGACGCTTTATTTACATGCTACCAGACTGGTAAGAATAGGGGTTGTTAAGGCTCATGTACACACTGGTTGAGGTGACAGTGAATAATGTTATAATAATAATAATAAGATCATGCTGGGACAAGCAAACAAAGTCTGAACAGAAGGAAGATTAGCTTGTTATACACTTTATATGTACACATAGTTTGTCAAAGGCCACATTAACTGTATGTTGATGCTTGCCAAATTCCAGTTTTAACACATACACATTTCCCTTCAGGCCACGTATGCATATATGAAGGGTGCCTACCTCAGCATGCTGACCACGGAAGAATGCCAA
Source organism: Dallia pectoralis (assembly GCA_029465975.1). Taxonomy (NCBI): domain Eukaryota; kingdom Metazoa; phylum Chordata; class Actinopteri; order Esociformes; family Umbridae; genus Dallia; species Dallia pectoralis. Next base: position 8,891,642 of record CM055761.1, on the reverse strand, counting down.
CCTTTCGGAGAGAGCGAGGTTGTGCTTTTCAGGTAGGTGCCTACAACAAAATAAACCCTTCTGTGTCACCGTAATGTTATGTTTTCTACCTGCTCACCATAATATGTAATAAATATCATGTGCATATCTATTCCAGGCAGGTACATGGGCTTAAGCAGAAAATAGCTGGAAAGTCTTTGCCAACTGAGAAGTTTGCAATCCGGAAAGCTCGTCGCTACCTGTCAGAGAACCCCATAACACTACCTGCACCTCCGCTGGTCAGTACAGCTCAATTACTTAAAAGAAGGAGGAACTTAAATATAATTGTTAGGTCTTACAAATGAGCTGGCTTCAGCTTTTAATGCTGATTGTTGAAAGCTTCGGTATTTCACATATTATGAATCATGCATAATGCTCTGAATGCTGATTGGTTCAAATCTGGTATATCAGACAAAAAATACTGGAATTTTTTATTGTCTGTCAGCTGTGCTATATCAGATAATATAATAGTGCAACTGGTGACTGGGGATTTTTGTGACATCTTGTGGCCATATCTGTCCTTTGCAGGAGATGATGTACATCTGGAACGGCTACACAATCATAGGAAAACACAAAGACCTGACAGAGGGCATGCTGAAAACACTGGACGAGGCACAAGCAAAACTCAACAGTAGCCCAAGTAACACAAACTAGTTTAAAAAAAATCTATATTTATAAAATGTTTCTACATTTATTAAAAAACATACAGAAACTGATTGCATAAGTATTCCCCTTTAGCAATATTTGATAACGGCTCCTTTGACAGCATCTACAGATATGAGTCTGTAAAAATTTTGCACATCTGGACACAAAAACCTGCGCAAGCTCTGTAAAGGAGGATGAGGCCCTTTCACGAACAGCAATGTTTAATTCTTCTCATATTTTCAATTGCATTGATGTCTGAGCTTCGACTGAGCTTGTGCATTGCGATTAGAGGCCAAAAAGAATGTTCCTTGCGTCATCAGACATAGAATCTTCTTTTGCTTGGTCTCAAACTCACCCAAATGCTGTCTGACAAACTTGCAGAGATTTAAAGATCAGTTTTCTGAAGCCCCTGGTCTATTGTTGCAGTTTGCACAGTATCTCCAAATTTTATTCTTGAAAGTCTGTCATTGACTCCACAGCACCACAGCTCATTCAGGTGTGTTTTAGGAGGTCAATATGTTTTAGGAGGTCAATTCTTATGCAATCAAATATTTTCTGTTTCATATTTTAAGTTAATTCCGAACAATTTGCTGATTTGATTTTCAAATTTTGGTGAATATCCATTTTGTGGTAATCAGTGGTAAAAAAAAATAATTTTAATGTTTTATGTTGTTACACAATAAAATGTAAGCAAATACTTTTGAAACTCTGAGGATTGTATGTTGTTTTGTTCAGAAACAGAGTTCTTCATTGATGACATGTGCGTGGTGAGCCTGCTTAGGGGGCTCTGTCTGAAGCACCTGGGACACCATGAAGAGGCTGAAAACTACTTTACCCTGGTCCTCTGCAAGTGAGTTCCGAGCGCGCGCACACACACACACACATACACATTCAGCGCATATCAAACACAGTTGATAAATGGAGTCCTCTCTGCCTTTTGGTAAGCATTTTGTCTCCCATTCTGGTGGACGGGTATCTTTGGTATGCAAACAGAAGGAACGTCTTGCTCTAGGCTAGTTTCTTGCTTTCCACCTAACCAGTGAAAGCTTTATTCTGGGGCCCCCTCTGCTTGGCCAGGGCAAAAAGTAGACCAAAAAGAAAATAACTTAGCCATCTTCGCACATAATCATTCCCTGATATAACAGTAATAGAGAACTACTTGTTCAATACTACTTATAAGTTGGACAAATAATTCCTCAGGCCCCTTATATCCTAATATCTGCTGTATTTCTGCTCTTGTCAGTGAAACACAGATCAAGTTTGATCACTACTTGGTTCCCAATGCACTGCTGGAGCACGGGCTGCTGTGTTTGGAACAAGGAAGGAAGGAGGAGGGCATTAAACTCCTGGAGACAGCCAAGTGAGTGATGGGTCAATACACAATATCATTATTTTTACCAATCCCAATACAGTGGCTTGATGGAATGTTTAAACCTGTGCGGAGCCAGTGGTAACACACTTAAAAAATGGAAAACACATAAACCTGTTTACAAGATTTGTATGCAGATATACATACAGTTTAGTTATTAAGCCTTTTAATTATTCTATCCTGTCTTTCGAAACTTACAGGCAGAATTACAAGAACTACTCCATGGAATCAAGGACACATTTTCGAATCCAGGCTGCTTTGCATAAGGCCAAGGGCACTGGCGAGAATGGGATAAACACCTTACCCTCCAGCCCGTAGCTGGTGTGGGCAAGAACCAGGACAATGTACAGAGCCCACAAGGCATTACCCATTGTAGCAAGGATGAGACAGAGAACCAATACACCCACAACCTGCAGGTTAAAACGCGAGCCATTAAGCTTGACTGCCTTCCAGTGTCCAGTCATTAAGCTTTCAGAAAGACCTGCAAAACAACACAAACTGTACACTGAATGGTCTGAAGAATACAGATGTATTTAAGGGTGTTTAATCAAAGAAAAAAAGAGATGCAATATAAAACAGCACATGGGTAAATGGAGACGAACAGCATCTTATTAGCAAACACCTGTGATTAGATTCCCCTACTGAATGCCAATGTTTTCTCACACTTGTTTTAAGGGTTAACATATTTCAGCAGTTGTTGGCTACTTGGGTCAGATTACCTAAAGCCCCGTGGCCAACACTTGGATATATAATGGCAGATAACCATCTGCTCTAACATCATTATGGGCTTCTTCTACTGGTTTTAGACATATATTTTCATTTTACACCCCTTTCTTGACACTGACAATTACAAGTGAAGTTTTGGCACACTGAATCACCTCACCACTTTCTGTAAAAAAAAAATGTATGACCAGTCGACCTGAGAGTTGGGGAAATTATGCCCCCTGTACTAAGTGAAATTGTACTGCCATACCAACTCACAATGCAGGAATACAGTACATGTGTGATGATAGGGGGTTGTTTTGTCTCTGCTTTATTTATTACCTGTAATGGCTTTTACCAAATTGTCTTGTTTTAAGTGGACAGATGAATGTGTCTTTTACAAAGGCAGAATCCTTCCGTTTTCTCTTCACATGGATACAATCCAGCAGTACTTGAACTCAAACAAACTAGTCTTTGACACAGGACAACTAGGCTGTACTGAGTGAAACGCTGACAACCACTAGAGCCTTCCATATAAATATATACAGTTCCAACATCATCAATGACAAGAATAGCTTACAGGGAGTTGTTGTACATTAAATAATGTTCCTGAGAAATAAATTAGGTAAAAAACATTAATATTTACTATTTCAACAAAAAAATTAGATAAAAGTGTATCCCAACCCAAACATTCGAGTTGTGCCCAGTTTAAATATGTAATTACAGTGTATGTGTTAATAATCACAATACGCTTTGGGGTGAAAGAAATTGACCAGGAGTCATTTTAGAGTTTTCTAAAGAGTAGATGAAATATTTCAATAGATGTTTTTTTATGTGAAGAGATTATATTATTTTGCGATGTTCAAATTATTATCAGACATGTTCTTGTTTTATTCCATTGTCTTGAATTTACTGATATGAAGAGTACAACCAATCTTATTGCCACTGTAATGTTGAGGTCAGCATATTATGTGAACATGGTTACTGGGCAGATTGACATTCCTGGACCTGTACATACTGTATTTTTCTTTTAATTTCAGATTAAATTATCAAATAAGAAGATTATGGTTATCATGGTGGCAAACTAAGGCAGAGAACTATTAAGATCAGCTCTTAATTTCCATTGTTTTATTTATGTTCTATGACATTAGTGTGATCAAATCGGCAAACATGTTAAACAATAAATGCTTCAATTGCCTTATAGGTGACTCTGTTATCAGCAGTCTCACTACAACTATTGTCTCGTATTGATCTAGACATTATTGTATTTTTATTTTATTTACGTTTTCCCTTTATGGGTCATATCTGCAACAATCAATGATCCATTAGGTGTTAGAATAGATTTTACCCCATCTTTCACGTTTTTAAGAAAACTTTGTTGCCTAAATCAATACCCTATAGTACAACTGTGTCATTATGTCATATCCTGCAGATGCAGTATGTGCATGTAACTACTTTCGGGTTGAGTGTGCAAGCAAGTGTATTTATATAGCACAATTCATACATATAAGCAATTCAATGTGCTTTACAGAGGAAAATAATAATAAAATACATGCTTTTATCAGAAAAAAAATACATGCATTTTATAACAATCTGTAATGCTTTAGTGACAGGATATGCAACCTAGTGCTCCCCTGTGGGAGAACGCTGGGCAGAGCCTTCTACAAAAAAAACCTGGACCAAAAGGTCCTTTTCAGATCTTTTATGTATACATTACAGGTTTTCGTTTATGCCATGCATCAGAATAAAAACAAATAAAAGCATAAAAAGATAATTAAAATAGACTTAACAGTGTGATAAAGTTTAAGCGCTCAGTCATATGCTTGCGAAAAGAGAAATGTTTTTAGCCTGGCTTTAAAAATTGATAAATTTTGGGCACGTCTAAGATCTTCTGGTAATTTAGCTGAATGCAGCTTCACCATGTTTAGTTTTGACTCTGGGCTCCACTAGCTGTCCTGAGTTCAGTGATCTGAGTGCCCTGCTTGGTTTATAATCCTCAAACATATCACACATGTATTCAGGGCCTAGTCCGTTCAGAGAGTTATAGACTACTAGCAAAACTTTAAAATCTATTCTGTAACTAACTGGAAGCCAGTGCAAAGATTTAAGAACTGGCGTGATGTGTTCTGTTCTCTTAGTTTTTGTTCACATTCTAGCAGCAGCATTCTGAATGAGCTGCAGCTGTTTTACAGTCTTTTTGGGAAGTCCAGTTAAGAGCCCATTACAGTAATCAACCCTACTGGAGATAAATGCATGGATAAGCCTCTCTTGGTCTTTTTTCGACACCAGGTCCTTGATTCTGGCTATATTTTTAAGATGATAGAACGCTGTTTTGGTGACCGTCTATCATTACACCTAGATTACGCACTTATTATGTGCAGAGTGTAAAGAAGCAGAACACCTTTGTGTGATGTGTATTGGAGGACTTCTATCCACTGGTTGCAAAGGTGGTGCTGTTGAGGTGCTGAATGTAATGTAGAAGGTATGTAGAGCTCAGCAAGAGGATTGGGTAGATGCCCAGATCTGGAGATGGATACTTAACACTATGTGCAGCATTTTCGGTGCCAACGAACACAATAGCCTTCATCATTCTTAAATAGAGGAAGTTTGAAACCACTAGATCTGGCCACCAGGCCAGACTAATCAATCAAGGGTGAAGTGCTTGCGTTAGCGAGGTGATCTCAAGGGTGCAATAGTCACTCTGATAGAGGCCCAGAGCTTTATTAGTTGAAAGGAAGAGAGGAACAAGTTGGTCTGCATTCAATAAAATCATACACTGCACAGAACATGTTGGCTCAAATCTGTCTCACTACACTTTGATCAAAAGCTATGTACCTATGAATGTAATGGTAAACAAAATAGTGTTTACTATTTTATTATACTACATAAGGATTTGTGACAAATTGTTTTTGCTCAGTACTCCACCGCTTTGAATTTGAAATTATACAATGGCTGGAGTTAAATGGTAGACTGTCAGCTATAATTTCAGGGTGTTTACAACCATGTCAGGTAAACTACTCAAGAAAAACACCACATCTTGTAGTGTAACAAAAGTATTTGGTCAAGAGCCTTTACAGCTGTCTGTTAGTAAGCTGGTTGCTGGTGTCTGAAAACATAGGAACAAAGACGTTTCAATACAAATAAAAATTCATCATGATGCAAGATAAATCGGAAGCAATCAGATACATAGCCAAATCATTATTAATGCCTAAATCAACCGTTAAGACCAAGGAAGACCTCAAAATTGACCAAAAGGATACCTAATCGAAGACAAAAAAACAAGGAACTGTCCGACAGCTCAGGAACACTGCAGGAGGTAGGTATGGATGTCAGACACGAACATATGCAGAAGACTTTACCAGCCAACCTACAGAGGCCAAAAAATGTATTACAAAAATTAGATGTCTTAAATAATATTTAAAATAGCCTGATGAGTTCTGGAAAAGTTATTGTGGACAGATGAAAGAAATACATGTCCCAGAGTGAAGACAAGAGGCAAAGGACGTGAAAACAGAACTGGCTCACAAATTCAAAAACAAGGTAAAAAAATGTCAACCTCTACCTTCTGCCGGGGGTGGTATGGTTGAAACAAACCTGCAACATCAAATCCAGTGTCAGCTTCTCTGACAAAGGTCATGGGTATTCCAGAAGGACAATGTCAAAGTCAAGACCAGCAAATTGTCCAGATTTGAATCCTATTCAAAATAAATATTAGAAAAGAGTAGTTGGGAGGCACCCTTCACCCAGCACCCTTCAACTGCTAAATCTACGCTTTGGTAATATCAACAGTGAAATAAATATTTCTAGAGACCAAATCCATTAGTGAATTTCAACTTATACACACACCGTCAATTACTTAAGGAAAACGTAAGGGTATTAATACTTTTGGCCCACATTTAACCAACTTTTTACATTCAAGTTGTTAAATGTTGAAAAAGATTTTGTCTTTTTACGTTTAAGCAATCTACAAACTCAAACCCGTGTGATTGGTCAGATGGTGGAGCGCTTCCTCAGTTCAGGAATCAGTTGATTGGTCGATTTACCAAGGGGCGGAGTTTAAGGTTGACGCTTATTGTTGAGGCTGGAAAGTCCCTTTCTGTTCTTCAATCTGCAAAGAAGAATTCGATTTTAGAGCATTAATAGTTTGACATTTAGCGCTGTTACGTTAAACCTTAGAATAGTTGTTTGTGAGGGTTCGGTTGCTAGGGAAAAACCCAAATCACCATTAGACAAGAGTTAGGTTGCTAGGGAACAACCCAAATCAGCATTAGACATATGTTCTTTAGGCTAGCTGGCTAGCCTTGCTCTTTGTGTGGTGGTGTTTTGTTTTTGTTGAACATAACAGCTCTCGAGGTTTGTCAGATTATCTGTAAGGTGTAGATGACAACACCATTTATTTGCATGCGGGGCACATATCTGCAGAAAGGTTAGGGAGAGAGGTGTGTGTATATACACGTTGCATAGCGACCCAAAAAAAAGTTCAAAGAGGAGATGGGAAATTGTCTAAAATCAGCAACCTCGGATGATATTTCCTTGCTTCACGAATCACAATCGGATAGAGCTAGTTTTGGTGACGGGACAGATCCAGATCAGGAACCACCGCCGCCATACCAGGTCGGTAAAACCGAATTAGCTAGCTAACTAATCATGTATTAATAGCTAGTTTTCCTGTAGTAGAATTGTCTATAGTATTTAAATAGCTTTACCTGTTTTTTCAAGGCTCAACGTGCCAATAAGATGTTGTTACTTTACGTGGCAGTGCCTGGTGAGGTCAGCTACTTTATTAATAGTAGTTATACAGTATTTAAATACCCCAACTTGTCTTTCAAGATTCTGTATGCCAAGTAAATGTTTATTTTCCTGGTCTTGCAGTTGACTAACCGAGGGAAAACAAGGAGTTTGTGCTTGCTAATCTTTTGTTGTGGATATGTTAACGTGACATACAGCCATAACAATCCAGTTACTTTGTGGATATTGTAAACTTACATACAGTGTTTATTTCTGCTGCACACTACCATAAACCTGCTGTCTTTATAAAGTAACGTTTTTCATTGTACTGGTATACTGCTTTGTGTCGCCTGGCTTTTATATGTGTGAGATTTATGGTCAGAAGTTGCTGCAGCTTTGTTTTCTATTCGACTTGAGGCTTTCTGCATTACAGTTGGCAGCCTCATAATAACCGATCACAAGGGACTGAGGGACAAGTGCCAAAGTATGTAAAGCGTGTTATGCGAACAGCTTGGTATTGGTTCAGCAAAAAAGAAGTTGCTCCTCCTGAACTGGAATGTAGTTTATAGACCTTTGAGAGGCAGCTGCTTAATTATTTTATTTTTAGGACCATTACCATTCATTGTCTGTAAGGTTCTACAAAAAATGATGTTAAGATGTTGGCTAGGAAGTAATGATAGTTACGGCCCCATCTAAAAAGTGTGAAGATATGGGCACATTAGTAGAGGCCCAGTTCTCAACTTTCAGTAAGAATCTCTCATGACTCTGGTTTTCATCTACCGCAGTAGACAAGGTTTTTACTAAATTTGTAGAATTTCTTTGGCCATCTGGTTCTCATGTGACACTAAAATTGGACTGGTAGAGATATACAAGACTAATCACAATCCTGTACCAGCAATGAGGACGCTGCATAACTCTGTTCATAACGTGTATTTAATTTAGCTGATCTGTTTATATTTTCTAGTAACCTACATAAAATAGACTGTAAATCGAAGTAGAAACATCAAGACTATTGGCTTCATCTGCTATTGGATATTGATCACTGCAGCTGTTAACATGGTCTTAGTAGGCAAATGGATGTTGTTGATGCAGTCTTTTAAATCTTGATGGTAGATTGTTTCTGTGCCTTATTCTTGAAAGTATGTTATGGGCCAAAATAAACTAATCACAGCTGTTTTCGTTAAGTGGCCACTTTAAAATAACAATAGTATTTTATGATTTGAGCCAATTCTGACTTAATTTTAGTCAATGTGTTTCTCTTTTTTATATGTTATTAAATTCCCAGATTGCTTTTCAATATTTTTTGGGTAGTAGTAATACTCTTTTAAGAGAATAGCTTTCTGCTTTAAATGTTGACATTCCAAACATTTACCAACCAACGGGTATAAAAATAGTTGACCCATATGTCATTGTTATAAATACAGATCTAAATAAATAACTCATGTTCTTATGTCATCTATATACAAAGATGTCAAATAACAATTTTCATATTTTTAATAATAAGGAAATTCAAATGTGCAAATTATATCTTTGAATTATACAAATGTAAGCATTTTTTTTAACATCTTTTTGCCCAGAAATGCACACCAAATATAACGTAAAAAACCCAGAAGCTTTTTTCATCTTCTCCCGTCCAGGATGAGTAAAGAATAAAAAGGACTGCAATTTATCCGTCTAGAGCTGATTTTGATATTTGATATTTTAATGTTATAAAGGTTTGTTTGAACAATGGCTTAAAATCTTATAAATCTTCACTCTTGCCTTGGGCTTACCAAAGGTTTTCAATTGCATTTCCTTTCAAACAGAGACCTGCCCTTGGTTTGTTGGGAGAGCCTCAAAGCTGCAAGTCTGTTGTTTTTTATTGTCCTGCTGCACAATTTCTTTGCTGTGATCGCAAATGTCTGTAACATCAAACCAATGGGGTTACATGTTGTTGCAACATCAAATATTAGGCCTGTCTATGGTTACACATATTATAAAAAGTTGAGGCATTGACAGTCAAATTGAATAGATATAAAAGTTGTGATACAGCGGAGTGCTTGGACGTCTACTGATTTTTAGATAATTGCTCTCCACCGGAACTCAATGCACTGCAGTATCACTTCTTGGGTTTGGCTTTTGTCTAGGCACAGAAGTGAGCCTAGGTAACTTAATTAACAATACAAAGTTTACAAAATATGAGGGTTCACAAACCCTGTGTTGCGTGTTCATTTTAGGATGTTTAAGATGTTAACAGAACATTAGATGTGTCTCTTAGGGCCTAAAGTATTTTCACATTTCGTGACTCTGTATCATAATGTCTCTTGGTAGGTAATAGCCTTTCTGTATTCTCAAAGTTTTGTTTGGCGTAACTCTAATAACCAATTTTTGCTTTTGTGACAAATGGAAGGGCTTTTAGCGACAACAGGTAACTCGATATTCACAAAAACATTTGCATTTGGGCCAAAGATTGGTGCAAATTAGTTTTAAGTTCCAGAAGCGGTTCAACAAAATATTGCATAAATATGTCAGAAGACTGGCATGGTTCGTCACACTCCAGGGACAATTGGTTGTTTGCTGAAGGATGTGTTACCCTTGCTTTTTCTTTAAGCAAGTAGTGTGATTAAAAAAAGTAAGATAAGCATTGAAGGGCACAACAATCTTAAATTCTCTGGAATATGCACTGGTGCCCAGTCACTAAATGTGGCCATAATCATAAAGTGGGCGTCATGGGTAAAAGAAACCTGCAGTGGGAAGCATTAAACAAGACTAACCAATCCACCATGAATACCAGCTCTCAAGGGCTGTTTATTGGGGGCATTGGGTTTCTGTAGTCCTTCGTTGTTGCATGAGCAGAAGAGAAAGGCTTTCTCCTCTGTCACTAAGTGGTGCAGTCAGGAGAGAAAAGGCTGTGCAGAGCAAGCAGTTATTTGGAAACAGCTGTGTCGTGAGTCATTTGACTGAGCCTGAGGAGATATCAACCTAGAAAGGGGAATTTCATTGGGACCAGGAACACGGCCTAAACTGAACAGCAGCTCCTAGTATTTAAGTTACCACCAGGGTTGCATGGGATCAGTGATCCCTGGGTCTTTTTCCCTCCTTAACCTTAAACTGAGTGGAGACTTTACTTTATTGAGCTTAGCACAAAGGCCATTATCATGTTGTCAGTTTGTTTTACAGTCTGACATCATTGCACACCTCACTGACATGAAAAGGCTTGTCCCTGGCGATGCATGCCAGGGCTGGAGGGAAGAGGGGAATCTAGGAGTCATCAACGGCATGTGCAAACGAACACAACATCTCCCCTGAGAGGTGTCATGGAACTTAAGGGAAACGGTTGAGACAAGGAGCTGAGAACATGCAGTATTTCACAGTCACTGGTCTGGTGATTGGACGTCTTGTTTTCTTTTTTTACTTTGTACTTTGATTTTAGACCATGAAGAGGGGAAATTTCCTTTAGAGGTGGTGTCTAATGGGCTGTCAGACCGGCTGTTGGTGGGAATGAGTGAGGGAAAAGCGTAAAAGTGTAGGTAATGGGAATAACAAACGACGCTTCGAGTGAGATGGATGCTGACTTCAGTATGCTGTGGCAATAGTGAAAGAAACATTGTCATGAAACTGGTTTATACATCTTGAGTTACAAGACCATGACGCATCTCCAAAAAGCTAATCTCATAGTTTTTGGCTTTAGAATGCTTTCTCCTCCAGTGTGCGGGTTTCACTGAAAGCTTGCTTTTTTACCAACCAGTTTAATACGAATTTTTATGGGCAAGATAACCTTTTTTCTACCGGTGACAATGCTATGCCAAATTGAGTTACTCATGCTTCGAGAGGAGCAACCCTCTTGAAACAGATACAGTACAGTAATTTTCCCGTCGTACGCTATACCAACTAAATATGGGTCCTGATCCCATATGATATGTGTGTATATAACTGTGGCGATGTTACTATGGTAACAGCCGTGACAGCCTTGATCTACCAGTGGGCCGTCTGACTAGCCAGTGGTGTGTTTATTGTTCTGGTTTCACAAGATCCATCTGTGTGCACTGGTACTACATGTTACTAATGTTTGACTGTATCCGGCTGATTATCTGATTGGCATGTTCCATTACGCTTGTTTGTTTAAGCTACCCCGCTGAGATAACCAACACTTGTTGAGTGTGAATGAGCATATCAGATAGATTCAGTAGGGGTAACTCAGTGATAGTGTGTGCTATACAGACGTGTTTACTGCTGTGTTTGTATTCTCATGTGGTTTATAATGTGACGTACTGATAGGTCTTATCACGTTAGTGTATCTGGCTGTTTACAGGCTTTCCTGAAAGATAATTCAACACAGCGTCCAGAGCTGGTCCCCCCCCCCCTGTATGTGGTCTGTATGCTACCAGGGTGTATGCTAGACTACACCACACTCAGGTCATGTTGAACTAATGCCGCGGTGGCACTTTGGTCTCCCGGACTAGTCCTCAAGTACAGCGGCAGTCTGTCTGTTTTTCGGAGGGTATGTTGCAAATCATGCTGCCAACAGTGGCAAGCCTATTTCTGTCCTCTTCTGCAAGCAGATTTATTTCGAAAGCAGCACGCAACTCTTGGCATGGCTGATGACATTGCTGTTCAAATACAGGCCGAACAGAAGTCCGTGTTTATCAGAGGCTCGGACTTCGCCCCTCAATTTTGTTTATTCCAGAAAAAGGGTGGACGTGCTTCTGGCGTGGTTGCAGTGACTCTCCAGGAGCCGTGATCCAGCATCTTGACTCAAACAGGGCAGACAGGCTGTGTTGGTCCCCTCGGCCACTAGTCTCTCTGTGGGGGTAATGGCTGCAGAGTCTGGAGAGGCATGTTTCCATGAGCAGAAGGGAGGTGGGAGGGGAACAGACCAAAACCCATTCTCATGCCAATTCGCTATACCATTCGCTCTATTTCCCACTCTCTCACGCCCCACCTCGTAATTCTTTCTCTGTCTGACTGTGTGCCCATCATTTTTTCTCTGTCTGGCTGTGTGCCCGTCTCCTCTTTCTGTGGAGGAAAGCCAGCAGCCTGTTTTCTCTACTAAGTGCCTGGTTGCCTTGAGGCTTGGAAGTGTGCACAGGACTGTGTGATGATGGCTCAGACTTTTCTCTGTATTTTTTTCTCTGTGTCTGTCACTTTCTCGGTCTCTCTGTCTTTTTCTCTGTGTCTGTTATTCTCCTAACTTCCGGTATTTGCTTTCCGCTACATCCACATTACCCTCATGAAGTGGTTGTGATCACTGCCCTGCGTTTTAATAAAACGAAGTGCCACATATCTTGAGACTTGGTTGGCTTTTGAGGCCCTAAATGTTATAATACAGTCTAGCTAGCTTATTAGGTAAATCAACGGTCTCTGTTCCAGGGTGACTTTCTGTGGGAAATGGGAGAACAGTGTCATGTTCCTGTCCCCCTGATAACCCAGAGGTTTCTCTAACAAGAGGCCTTCTTCTCTGTTCAGCCAGTTGTTATCTCTTGTAGTACATATACATTATTATGGCTAATATGCAGACATATTAGGACTACATATACATTATTATTGCTATGCAGACACATCAGGAGTACATAATATACATTATTATTGCTATGCAGACACATCAGGAGTACATATACATTATTATTGCTATGCAGACACATCAGTAGTACACATACATTATTATTGCTATGCAGACACATTAGTAGTACACATCATCATAAGTAGTACACATTCTAATATATATCCATAACAAGAGGTTGTCACTTTAAATAACATTTATTTAGGGCTTGTAGCATTTTCTCTGGCCTAAATTCTTTGTTTAAAAAATTGCTATATTAATCTGCAAATGCAGTAATTGAGGTCTTTGAAACCGGCGCATATTGAAAATATTCTGCTGTGTATGCATAGAAAACACAGTGTCATCCTCTCTACTCACTTTAAAAAATATATTTTTGTTTAATGTGCAGTCAAATTATCTTTCAACATCAATTTAATATATATTGTCAACTGTAACAATTGTTACATTGTTTCACTTGATATTAATCAATGGAGCTTGGTGAGTCATTAGAACATGACCAAACGTTATTTAGTATTGTAGACCACTGATGAATTGCTGAGTCTGGAAATGTTATTTCCATTCTCTAGAAGTCTCTGCACGGTGAGGATTTGTATCGGATGTCGCATATATGTTCGATACATATTTGATACTCTGGGAAAATGTATGTATTGGATTTTCACTGAGATACACATAACTGAGGATTACTATCTCAGTTACTGCTTTTACAAGGATACCAGGTTTTATAAAACATTTCTGAGTTACAGCGATGGTATTTAACACAACCATGTTGTCACTTGTTGAAAAACTTTGGAAACAGCGCCACCTGCTGGATATGTAATGTAAAACCACTCTTGTACTTTCAAGTTTAAGTTCTACGAGGGATAGAAAATCCATCAATGGTAATATATGTTTTTAATTAAGAAACAGATACTTCAATCTGCAGAATGCTGATACGCACTGTTTCCCAGAGTTAGGCGATTGTTTTCAGGTCAGAACATGTGGGACACTACTCACTGTCTCTTACAGAGTTAATAACCTAGTAGTATGTTCATTTTTCAAGCAGTCTTTCTGTGTGTTTAAGGGGATTAACAAATTGCAGATGGAAATGGCTATTCCACCATTAAGGACGTTTTCGCTCACTAGTTTTTAAATGTCAAAATGTTTTTATTGGCAACATTGCTCCACACTGTACACAACAAGCTGCTGTTCCAGTGCACATTTTGAATGTTATGAAACTAGTGGTGCTGTACACTAATCTGGCCTATTTTTGGTCTTTGTTCTGGGAATTGTTCCACAGCACTGCCCACAGCTTCTGGCTTTGTTCACCCGAGTATGCTCGTCACACCTCGAACACATTATTTTGTGTTTGGGAAACCACATTTTTCATTTTATGGATGACTGAGTCTCTCTGTTAATTGCCATTGCTTTGTCATTGTGACCATGCAGGAACAGCTCCAACTGCCAGTCTACCACCCAACGCCAGGTCAAGCCCGTCTGGCCAACCAGTTGACAGAGGACGAGCAGATCTGCATCGCCCAGCGTATTGGTCTTATCCACCACCTCCCCAAGGGAGTGTACGACCCAGGAAGTGACGGCTCAGAGAAGAAAATAAGAGAGTGAGTATTATCAACAGGGACAGCACTTAAACAAAACATTAAAACATTTTAGGTTCTTTAAAACAACTGTCATAATCTTTCTTTCACTACCTGATTAATTTTGTTTTGCAATGAATAAACTATATATTTTTTTATTTAACCTCTATTTAATCAGGTAGGCCGATTGAAAAAAAATTCTCATTTACAACGGCGACCGTGCCAAGATGAATTAAAAACGTACAAGACAACATACAGTTACATACACAATAAATACAAGAGTGCAAATAGCAGTGGGATTCTACCTGGCATTACAAATTCAAGTGCCGAGTCAATATACAGTTAATACAGGATGTGGTATAAGTAGGTCAGTTGAGCAGCATTGATAAGGCAATAACAACATTATAAAATAGATACGAGAGACTATAGAGAATATACATATTAAAGTCTATCTAACAGGTAGGTCATTAGTGTGCACAAATTGTATGATCGTGATGGTGGGAGGAAGAGCATATGAGCATGCCTGAGAAAATAGAATAATTCAAAGAATGTAAACAGGTATGACAGCAGTCCAGGGGAAAATTATCGACTGTGCAAAATTGGCATGGCAAAAGTAAAAATTAATTAATTTGAGCTTCTTGACATTTGAGAAAAGAAATGAGCATAATTATTATTTGCATAATTATAGTAGCTTCGAAAAAGTACATGGCATCAAATATCAATGCTATGTAGGACACTTAAATAAAATCTTACCTTGATTACCAGTTCAGTATTAAGTGGTCATTTAAAATCCTTTTGGAGGACCATTTATGACAGATTTAATTATTGCACCTAATCCAAGTGTTGAATCCCCACCCATGTAGGTGTGTGATCTGCATGATGGACTTTGTGTACGGAGACCCCATCCGGTTCCTACCCTGCATGCACATCTACCATATGGACTGTATAGACCACTGGCTGATGAGGTCCTTCACCTGTCCCTCCTGCATGGAGCCGGTGGATGCTGCTCTGCTCTCCTCCTACGAAGCCAACTGAGGACGGTACCTTAACAACGGTACCTTAACGAAAACCTCTACTCTTGTCACTGTTCTGACTTAACTCCGACCCACCCCCGCACGTTCTCACACAGAGGAGCGTCAGGGGCCTTTGAGGGCCACACGTGGAGATAATGGTTCACCAAATGTCGTTGGATAACTAACCAAGAACTCTGCCCGGACGCACTGGCCAAGCCTGCTGGACAGGACATGTCAGGCTGGGGAAAGACTGTGGATAACGATGACCAAGATAAGACTGTAACGCATCACCTTCCATCCACACTCAGACGTCCCTCTCTAATGCTACCACACTGTTGTAGTAAACGCATAGAAGGGAGGGCGAGACCGAGCCACAGGTAAAAACTATAGAAATTCAGATATCCACAAAAGCCCATTCCCATGACATTGGGTTCCACGAGTCATCTTAAGGGCTCAGTAGATTTTGTTTCCAAATGCAGTTGAGCAGACTGTAATGCACGCCGGAAGTACTCATGCTTTTGTTCAACTGTTAGTGGATGAGATTAGCATAATAATGCTCACAAGTTGTTAGAATTAATGCAAGTGTCAGCCCATTCATTTTTGCTTTTTTTACGCAAACCCAGTTTGTGAAAAACCCATTCAATATCAGTTTGCCTGAAGTTGACTTCATACTAGATACATTTGTTTCTTGGGTTAATGATGGAGTAGTTAAAAGTGATATTGGATGGGCTTTTGTGTTTATTTATTCAGTCTTTACTGGTTTTGTTGACCACTTTCTAGATTTCACATCTTGTTTCATACCAATATATCCAATCTTAACCTATTTCTTGTTCTCCACGTCCTACACTACAGCATAACACTGGAGGTATTGAGTATTTTTTTTTTACAATATGTTTTTGTTAATCGTCCTCAAGTTCATTTATAAGTTCAGAATAATAAATGGAATTTTGTGTGTAAAGAGCCATCCACCACGCCGACTTTGATTTTTCAACTGTGGAGTGTATTTCTGTGTCTTAGCAAATATGCATTACCTTATTCTACTTGTAAATAAGTGTAATTTTTGACTTTTTGGATTTTCAGACTTAAACGTAGTAAGACATCCTAATGTATTATTTTCATGTGCAGAGGTCTGTAAAGAACAATTCAGTCAGCACAATTGGTTTTAGCCAAAAGTAGTTTAAATAATCGTTATGGTTTTAGTCATGTTATGTCCAATTAATTTGCGTTACTGGGGAAACATGTGTATTTCTTTCGGGGCAAGTCTGCTTTAATTCTAAATGATCATTATGGGATATCATTTTATCCAAGTATTTGAGATACAAAATTCTCAAACGCTGATTCAGTTGGGGGGGGATATCTGAACTTTCTGTATTTCTGTGAAAGCACACGTGACACGTTAATCTATTTTTTTATGTGGTGTACCATATCTACTTTATAAAGGATCTTGTAACTTATTACTCTGTTCATTACAGACAATTCATCTCTTTGGCATTTAGAGGACTAGTGATAATTGGAAGGTCGACCTATGCTCTTTGCACATACATTGTAAGACTGGTCTCTTTATTTTTTTAGAGAGAATGGAGAGGGGAATGCTGGTTTTTGCACAGTACTTTCAGTTCTGTTTTGATCTCCATTCAACGTGGAGCTCTATTTCCTTAGAACATGGTTGTTTATTGGCTTTCAGGCTGGTGTGTGTCCAACTTTAGCTGATCATATGGGCCAGACATTACCAATGAGGTTATTGCAAATTACTGTTGAAGAGGCTAGAATAATGGACATTATAAATAATGTCATTGTGCACTTTGTTTTATCCACAGCCTCAAACGGCATGCATTGGAGAAATGCACAGCAATACTATACGGTGTGTACGGCATGTAGAGTGTGTGTTTGTGTGGTTCCCTGAGAGCATCTTCTTTGTAATGTATACATGTTTACTACTGCCAAATATTAAATTAAACTATGCTATGAACATGGGTTTTATTTCATGCTGTCTTTGAAACTGACTTTAGCTAGCAATTGTATTCTGGCCTGCGAACCCTCAAGACACAAGCCATCTGTGCTGTTTTTACATAATGTTCTTTCATTTTTAGAAATAACTAACCAGCAGTTGTACATTTTTAACTTGTAATTAAAAATATGTCCAGTAAAGGGAAGGAAAATGGTTAATTTGTCAGACCACGCATTCCTCATGACTTTGCACAAGACATACTGCAGATTGTATTTAACCACCCCGGATGAAGGTTACATCACTGGTTTTTAATGGTTGTGGTTTCAGGCACATGGCAAGACATATTTTTACACACTAAAAGAACAACTTTTCCCAGGCTAATAATATTGTGCTGAGCACCCAGCAAAAACCTGGGTTAAATGCCTTGGTCAAGATTCCCACCCCAGATTCCCACCAGCTTTGGGGTTAGAACCAGCAACCTCTGATTTAGGCCCTACTGTCATAACGTATTACCAATAAATTGCTTAACCAACTGGAGCCTATGGGTGCAATTAACATGTAATTTGCTTGGTGTCATTATTACACTGATTACACAGTGCTTTCACAATTTCCATAATTCTCAAAAAGCAAAAATAATTATTTGAAAATCAATAAATAAGTAAATTATTGACATACACATAAACCAATGTCTACTTTATGCTATTAACACCTGGCATATTTTTACAACTTTTTATTTTTAGTAGAGATTCTACTTAGTATTTAGTAAAAATTCCTAAACTTTGATATATGCATATACAGCTTTGAAAATCTGATTCATTCTATAAATGCCTGGAATACTTTTATACGTTTTGTTTTTAGTAGAACCTTTACTTAGGATTTAGTAAAAAACGAATTCAGTGATTCAGTGAATATACACATCAGACATGTAACATAGAAATATTCCCAGAAAATCCGAGACGACACACACTTCAGCAGAGATGTACCTTGCCAAAGCCACAAATCAATCTACGGTAGTAATTCGCAAATCCAAAAGGCTAAGGCCAAATCACTATATTCGGGGGGGAAACGCGCGGTAGAGACATTGGGCCATATTCTTCAACCGTTCTTAAGAAGAAATTCGTTCTTAAAACCCACTTACGCAGTTTCCACGAAGATTCTGACATTCACCAATGTTTACTTATCTGGAATTTGTTCTTAGGAAAGAACAGAATCTACGCACAGTGAAAAGCACTCTTACGCAGATTTGCGTGCTGACATTTTCGTGACAAATCATTAGTCTCTGCGTTTTCTTCAATTGTACAGTGCTTTAAATATTATGAAGAATAACATTATGAATAATATTCAATAATTTGAAATATTTGCATATATTTAACGCTTTTCTGTGGATGGCACACCCGAGATTGCAGTCATTCCGATTATGTCCCCGATGCGCTGGTCCAGCTCAGTAAGGACTGTCACGACTCCAGCAGAGGGTGTGGCAGCTCCACCTGCGGGCGGTATTCGGCGGTCGTCCTTTCCGGCTTATTAGTCATCACCGAATCTCCTCCCCCCCTGCACACCTTGCTCGGTCTCGTCATCACTACACCTGGTGTCCATTATCTCATTAGAGGACTATTTAAGCTCCCTGTGTTTTGCCCTGTCCTTGTGTGGAATTGTTCTATGTTACTTGTTTTGTAATTTCCCGAGCCTCCTTGAGGGAGCTCGTTTCATTATACTCTGTGAGGAGTTTCCTTATTTGAGTGAGTGCGCTGCGACGCATACATTATTAAGAAATCTGAGCGTGTGATTTTATGTCATCTGGATTATTGTGCACCTGTATGGTCATCTGCATCTAAGGGCCTACTGGAGAAATTATAAACTGGCCAGAACAGAGCTGCCAGGTTAGTATTACGTTGTCCTATGAGAACAAATACTATTGATATTCACCGACAACTAGATTGGTTAACAGTAGAAAACAGGGTGGCTCTCACGACAACTACATTTCTCAGAAATTTTGTATTTTCTTCTCAACCTCTTTTTGTATATAAACAGATTGATAGGCACGATGGAGTTCATTCGCATTTAACTAGGTCTGCTTTGAATGGCCAGATGATGTTACCACGCCCAAAATCGAATGCTTTAAAGAAAACAGTTATTTATCGTGCCATCAATCATTGGAATAATTGCCCACTTAGTATTCGGAAAATTAAAAGCAAAGTCTCGTTTAAATATAAACTGAAAATGCATTATTTAAATTTGTGAGTAGAAATATTTAATGTCCAATTTTGATAAGAATGTAATTGTGTAATACTTGCTGTTTTTGTGTTTTTGTGTTTTTTCCTTTCCTGTACGTAATCTTGATGATGTGGTAACGATGTCAACAATATTATACTGATTTGAGAATTATTATATGTAAGTAAATTGTATGTATGTTAGGACCCCAGGAAGATTAGCTCCTACCATTGGTGACAGCCAATGGGGATCCTTTAAACAATAAAGAATACAGCGTTCTACGGGTTGTGCCGGTCCTAATAAAGACTATAGAGAATGCTCTCCGTTGTCCTGCCTGGCTTCCATCCTTCCGTCCTCCTACAACCGTGACAAGGACAGTGCAAGCCTTTGCCCCTCCTGTGGTCAGCATCTCTCGTTTGTGTTTGGCAATACTTTTTTTGCCACAAACTTCATGTCAAACCATTTCTTTTTTATGTCATCAGTGGTGCGCCCTTCCCCTGACACAGCGTTCACAGAACGTGTGATTAAATCCCATGCATCCTTTTTGTATTTGATTTTGCAACGCACTATACTGACGCTGCTAAATATTACATATTTTTGCCTGTTCACTTCTTGCAGAAGTAGTTCAACTTCTGAACTACTGAAGTTTTTTTTCTTTTGGCGTCTGATTCTCTACTATATTTACATTTTCGTTTCTGCATTTTTAAATTCTCCAGTTTTTAGGATGAGTTTCCACTCCGCCCTGCAGTTTAATGCCCTTCTATGGGAAATACCGGGGCGTTTACCTATGCTAATTAGGAACAACTGACACCCGCTTTCAGTTTACGAAGACGTTCTATTCATCATTATAAGAACGTAGGTGCGAACAATTATGCACTTTAAGAACACGTTCGTGAATTTGAGTAAGACCTTTCTTAGGACCTTTCTTAGGAACAAAATTAAGAAATAACTTAGGAAAACATTGAAGAATATGGCCCAATGTCTGGACTTTCCATCGATGTTGCATCGAAAGAAACACCCAAACACCTCTCCTGACACTCTTGCGACCACCCTGTCAGAGTTCTCTGAGGCCATAAGAACTAAGGATTGTGTCTCGATAGCTAGGGTAAACTTAACACAACAGGAAACTTGTGACTTTATAATGTTCAATTTGTTCAGTGTGTGTGTCTGTTGCGTAATCATGGTAACTGCCACGTGACCTGCGTAACGGCACCCGCACCCAACGGCCTACTGTCTAGGGCCGTAATGGGTCGAGGACAGGTCAACTGTCCTTAAAGTTCCCAGCTGTGCCTGAATCTACGAGCGCCTTACACTGGGAATAAGTACAAAATTAGGAAATACATAAATAGTGATGTCGGTGTCAGATCTCCAATGGTGTATGTGGTGCACTTACCTGAGATGAGGCATGTCAGATCTCCTGCCCTCTGCCCAACCCTGCCGCTGGTAGCAGTGGGAGGCGGATTGCCCATTTCTGCCACGAAAGGTGCACTCCCGTAGTCACGTGGTCTCCTTGTGCGGAGTGCCTCCCAGCTCCATCGGCACAGGAGCAGCAGCAGAGCTAGGTGAAATGGACGGACCCCCTCTGGGACGTCCTCGGGCAGCCAGAAGATTATCTAGCCGTATGGCCATATACACGCTACGCCGTTTGGTGTACGGTATTCATCGCCTCGCATAGCGAGGTTGCATGTGTCACGGGGTGGACGATTGTGTTGCATGTTTACTATGATTTATAATTTATTGTGTGCTTTGAGTTGTTTTGATTTATAACTTCTTGTGTGCTTTGAGTTTTGATTTATTATTTCTTGTGTGCTTTGAGTTGTTTTGCTGTGCGTGTATTTCTTTAAACAATCGTCCCTGGTGACAAGCCACCAATAATGGACCTATGGGTGCATGCTAGAGGCGGGGCTTGGCCTTAATAAACAGGAAGCCTGGACCAGAAGTGGAAAAAGAGTACATCCCAACGCACGCAGGTTTTTCCATTGGCCTGAATTGGAGAGAAGAGTTGGCGCGGACCCCTATAGAGCAGCAGCATCCATCCACAAGTACAAGGCAACTTCTTCACACACTGGGCCCGTAACAGGATCTCCATTAGGGCCCGGGCTAATCGTGAGTACGGCCCAGTTGCATGTGTTGAAGGAAGTGTACTCTGTGCTACCGTGCTTGCTGCTAGGGTTGTGTCCGGTTTGGGTGTACAATTATCGGTGCCGGGAATTGGTACTGGTTCCCTGTTTTTGTGCCCAGGCGCAGTTCGGATGGAGATACGGCGGGGCGGACTCTGAAGGACGCAGCGTTAAAGACCATGGACATTTAGCTGTTACATATGTATTTTAACCTTGTTAATTTATACATTTGCCTCTGTCTCCTCTTGGGTTGCTGTTTCACTACTCTCACCCAAATTGACAGGAACCTTGTTTTAGTATATATTTATTCTGAGTTCCTAGGGCTCTACTATTTTACCTAGGTGGCGTTGTTGGCAACATTTATTGAGCCTCGGCCGCTGACACATGCTGCTTTAGCGACGGCTGGCTCCATCGTTCCGTCTCTTGGTCGGACATGGAATTCTGTCACTAGCAAAATCAGATAGCGTTTGTGGTTGTAATACCAGTCACTCAACACAGCAAACACGTAAATCAAAGTACTCATTAGTACTCACTGCAGCGCATATAATGTTAAACTGCACAACGGAAGGAATCGACTTGAAAAGCTGTCTCACAAATCAGCAGTGGTGTAAAGTAACGAAGTAATAACACTTTGTTACAGTACTTAAGTAGTTTTTGGGAGTATCTGTACTTTACTCGAGTTTTTATATTTCTGTCTACTTTTACTTTTACTTCACTACTTCTAAAACAATATCTGTACTTTTACTCCGCTACATTAACAATGGACTCGGCGTTACCCGCTACAATTTTTTTTTTATTATCTTCATGAATGTAGACACAATGTAGAATTGAGTTGACACAGACTTCGTGCAGCCTGTATATGCACGCACTGAGAGCGCCCTTTCAGCCTGTTGACTTTGTGCAGCCTGTATATCCGCGCACTGCACGCACAATTAGTGCTCTCGAGACACATCTCTCTCTATAACCGCACCGGTGTTTGAAAACATACTTTTTGGCGCTTTCGCAACCGAAGCATGTCTGAAAACAAGACCAGTGAACCATCCTCGTCCACCGGCGCTAGCTCAGATGATAAGCAACACCCATAGCCATATTTAGACCAAATGTTTTCTTATGTAGGAGTAAAAGATACATCGTACCGCATGAAGTGTCGGTTGTGTCTGCCTAAATGCACCGTAAGAGGAGAAAGGAGTTGAGGGAAGGAGGGAGGGGCTATAAGGTACAGAAAGGGAGCAGGGAAGGGAGCAAGAGGAGAAAGTAATTGTGATGGTTCAAGTTCAAAGTGATGTTCAAAGTAATGGAGGGGGATAAATAAAGCTTAGAGAAAGAAAATGTCTGCCTTTTTTCTGGTTGTACTTTTTTAGTTTTACTTGATACTTGATACTTTTGAGTACATTTTAACACCCTTACTAGGGGATGTGCGCGTAATGAAAAGACAAGACAATGGGTTGATAGGTTGAACGGCGGAGCTCGAAGACCGGTGACGACAAACACCAACGCCTGCCAGTAGATGGTGGTAGAAATCTGTATTTGCACTAATCATAGATTTTAGGAATATCTACTAAATACTAAGTAGACATTCTACGACGAAACTAAGGTTGTATAAGAATGCCAGTCATTTATAGAATCAATTAGACTTTGTTTCATGTGTTTATGTCAAATTTCTACTAAAAAACAAACAAAGGTTGCAAATGTGTGCGATGTATTTATAGAATATATCAGACTTTCATTCATCGCCCCAAGCTCGCCCCTGAAGCTGTATAGGGAAGCAGTATATGCGCAGATTCTCCTGTAGCTGGTACACCAGGTAGGAAGGCTGGGCTAGCTGCACTCATGCTAATGGTTTATTTTGCTTTTTAAAACGACAGGGACAGATCCAGCATGGACAGGTATACATGTTGTTTTGTATCAATAAATTGTTGCAGTTCTGTAGCACATTAACAATTAGTTAAATTTAGTTTGATCATAAAATACTGTATGCTATTCTTCCAGTCAAAGGTTTGAGTTCAGCCACTTGATATCCATTTCTATGTTATACATCCTTTATACAGTGTAAGATTTCCTATAAACTTGTATAGGTATAAATATATATATATATATATACAGTCGCCTAAAAGATTATTAAGAACACCATACTAATACTGTGTTTGACCCCCTTTTGCCTTCAGAACTGCCTTAATTCTACGTGGCATTGATTCAACAAGGTGCTGAAAGCATTCTTTAGAAATGTTGGCCCATATTGATAGGATAGGATCTTGCAGTTGATGGAGATTTGTGGGATGCTCATGCTGGAAGTAGCCATCAGAGGATGGGTACATGGTGGTCATAAAGGGATGGACATGGTCAGAAACAATGCTCAGGTAGGCTGTGGCATTTAAACGATGTTCAATTGGCACTAAGGGGCCTAAAGTGTGCCAAGAAAACATCCCCCACACCATTACACCACCACCACCAGCCTGCACAGTGGTAACAAGGCATGATGGATCCATGTTCTCATTCTGTTTACGCCAAATTCTGACTCTACCATCTGAATGTCTCAACAGAAATCAAGACTCATCAGACCAGGCAACATTTTTCCAGTCTTCAACTGTCCAATTTTGGTGATCTCGTGCAAACTGTAGCCTCTTTTTCCTATTTGTAGTGGAGATACCCGGTGGGGTCTTCTGCAGTTGTAGCCCATCCGCCTCAAGGTTGTGCGTGTTGTGTCTTCACAAATGCTTTGCTGTATACCTCGGTTGTAACGAGTGGTTATTCCAGTCAACGTTGCTCTTCTATCAGCTTGAATCAGGTGGCCCATTCTCCTCTGACCTCTAGCATCAACAAGGCATTTTGGCCCACAGGTCTGCCGCATACTGGATGTTTTTCCCTTTTCACACCATTCTTTGTAAACCCTAGAAATGGTTGTGCGTGAAAATCCCAGTAACTGGCACCAACAACCATGCCATGCTCAAAATTGGTTAAATCACCTTTCTTTCCCATTCTGACAATCAGTTTGGAGTTCAGGAGATTGTCTTGACTAAGACCACACTCCTAAATGCATTGATGCAACTGCCATGTGATTGGTTGCTTAGATAATTGCATTAATGAGAACTTGAACAGGTGTTCGTAGTGATCCGTTAGGTGAGTGTATATAGGGGGCTTGTGTTTGTGCAATACGATGTTTTTGTGTAAGAATGCCTCGACTTTTTAATATTGGCATTAAATAATTACTGACTAATTCATTGAGCACTGCTGTCCTGCAGTTTGTGTTAAATTGTGATGGTAACAGAAACAAAAAAGTATGGCACAGCCCCACCGAGAATATTTATCACCAGCCGCCACTGGATTTCAGGAATTTCTACTAAATCCTAATAAATAGATTTTTTTAACAAAGGTTGTAAAAGTATTTCAGGCATTTATATAATAAATCATACCTGTTTGACGTGTATATATCAATCACTGAATTAGTTATTGATTTTTAAACGGCTACTAGCGGAATATCTGTTAAATGTCTGATGAATGTCCCACTATAAAACCAACTTCACCTTTGTCTATTACCTGCTGGGTTGAGCGTTTGGCTTTCGCACACTTTCACTTGATTGAAGGCACGGGCACAGGTGAGGTTAAACTTGTGCAAACACATTTTTATATCGTGTCCTTTCTGGTTAAAATGTGCTGGTCCGTCTTGACGACCACACACGTGTTTCATCACACGCCTCTCGAAATGTCTGGATTGATTGATTGATTTTTTTAATTCGATTTTTACAGTTGAGGATATTTCCACTTATCAGGTTTAAGGGTTGAGTTGGCTTGATTTTATTTCTCAAGCAAAAGAACTCTGGGATAGCCTACTACCCCTAAATACTTTATTACAAGCTTGTAGATGACACACAAGAAAAGTACACCTTCAGCAGACACCTCCAAGTATAGGGCTATAGGACCACGAAATGCAGAATGTTTTTGCATGACTGCCTCTGTGAAAAACAAAAGTTGCCTGCACAATATTGTTTTTATGCAAACGTGACAGACAAGATGTATTTCTATAAAAGAAACACATTTTAATATTTTGCATATTCACCAACTCAGTAATGTATTTTTAGACAGATTTGTGTGTATTTGTAGGAAATGCGTTTTATTTTTTAAGCTATTTTTGGGAAGTCAAGTATAGGTTCTCACATTGTTCGCATTTAATACCAATCTGTGATTTGTAAGTTTTGTAATAGTTGAAAATAAGTCAGCAAGTGTGCAACATATTGTGCAAGAGATGGAGCGTGTCGTCAGAATTAAAAAATACCCTTTCTCACTGAGTTACAGATTTCATTGATATACAATAACAGTAAAACGTGTGGATCTCCTTAGTGGACTACAAGAAATGTAGATGGAATTTTGGAATCCCGTCGTTAATAGCCTGGGTTCCATCGCCGACGGTATTTTCTTACTGCCAGGCCCAACTAAAACAGCGTTTTCAATAAGATTAAATGACCAACATATCAATTGCGTTTGACAGGTCAACAAAAAAGAACACGACTGTTTAATTTCTCATCCAACGCTTGAGAAGTTTAGTGTTTAGTTGCAGTTGTCCTCTCTTGAGCAAAATATTCGTTTTTACTAGTTAAGCGAGCAAAAACAAACCGAGACAAAAATAAATTAAGGCATTCACAGTACATGTGACACTTATACAACCTCTATTTTTGTCTTTAGAAATTTTAGTTGCTGTTGTATTTCATGGTATATTACCCAGAGTGGTTTTTCACCTTAATAATATAATAATAATAATATCCATTGTAAAACGCACACAGCAAAATGCTAAGCACTCAATTATAAATCCAATGTAGAAAATTAATATTGATGAATGAGAGTGAGACTCTTGATGTGCGGTTGTATTAGGCAACGCTAGGTCCAAAAACACCTTTGAGATATTTAAGGCTGTCAATAAGTATAATTAATAATGACATTTAACCAAAATATCTGTTGGTGATGGCTGAGGACTGAAAACAAACTGAACAGTCACGTAATGTGAAAGATACAACCGTAGCTACTATTCACTTTAATAAAGAAGATACAATTATTTAGTGTTTTCCACAAATGGTTTGTGTGATGTCAATACAATGTTTTTTTCCCCGGGACATGTAATTTCGACATGTTGACCAAAAGCGGGTTTGCTTATTGTGGTGGAGATATTTACAATTACTTCTACAATCTGTACAGAATCTTAATTAATACAATGTATTTCCTTTTACTGTTCAAATAAAATCCAGGTAATTTGGTGGTGCTACTAAATGAAGCACAATGGGGGGAAAAACATTAAGTTGTTGTACAAATACAACCTATTTGACATTATCTTTCAATTAAAATGTTTTTGTTCTTTCAAGTCTGATTAAAAGAGCGATTTTTCAAGAAGTCAACCAATTTTTGGACATGTTTTGAGGTTGTGATGTTATATCACTCCAAATATTACCCATTTTACCACATAAAAATGTAGCCTACTCGTTACTCGTCATTTAGAAATGTCTCAATCCAACTAGACTGAAGCACACGATTGAAACGAAAGGCACACAGTATTCGTGCACAATTGAAAGATATTTATATGTATGTGTTAAAATATCCAATTCAATATTAAAAAGAAACATTTAAAACCAACAGCTATCTGATAGACACACTCCAATAAGGTTGGTCTCTATCGGATTCTTATCAATCCTGCAGAAAAACATAATCCCATTGTAATTTCGAAAATCCAACAGAATCTTATCAGTTTATTTTCTACAACTGTTTCAATTCATTCACATGGTTACTCTGACAGCCTGGCGGACAGAACATATATAGCAGCTAGTCAAGTTGTCGATTCAAATGGAGCCTGCATGTGCACAAGCTGGTAACATGTTCTACTTTTAGAAGCCCAGATTATTTTGGTCACCAAACAAAAAACGAACAACAACTGCTATCAAACTGCAAATGTGAGGTACTTGTGACCCATGCAGCACCCGCTGCTTTTATGTGTATAATTTGTGGAGAATCCATCTCGTTTATGCCATTGGATTTTGGGATTGTTTTCTAAAGTGTGTACGTGCTAGAATTTACGTTTTTACTAGGATTAAGTCAAATCAAAATATGATCCCAAGTGTAAACCCAAGTATAATTGATTTGATATTCTGTTGATTTCTTAGAGATTATCCACTGACTGAATAACAACGCACTTTCTTTTTTATATAACTTAAACCACATAAATGAAAGGAGTCTCCGAATGAAACGGAAAGTGAGAGATGTAGGCCTACTGAAGAAGATCTAATTTAATAATACCTTGTTTTCATTGAATGCGTGAAGGCAATATTGCATACAATTCTATTTAGTGGAAAATCAATTTATTTGAATCACATACGACGAAAACATGACATAACATTGATTAGCATTTTCAAATAGACGACAATACAATAAAACGAATAAAGCTGCAAAAACGAATGAATGCAATATATTTTTTGCTGACCGATGTTGCCAGTGCTTTTGGTACTAAATCAACAATATTATTATTTCACAGTCGTTACAAAAATTAGGTTACATTATTATGTACAAGTGCAATAACAATAGAAAAGATTAGCCACACCATTAATGTATAATCTTAATTCAGACTAACATTAATGTGTAATATATAACCAATGCTCTGGATGGACAGGAGTTGCGATAATAGCGAAAGAAAATAGTTAAACAGATCATTTGGTGCAAAAGCATAAGCTGCAAGACCATATTGTCATTTCATTAGCCTAATTGTTACAGCCTAAACGGGATTTAAATAAATATTGTATTTTGTATTATTAAACTTGCATCTCAAATTAGTATAATTTTAACGAAACATAGTAATACAGTGAAGTTGAAAAATTCTCATTATTTTGACACATTGACATTATCCCCAAGTATAATTCAGTCGCAGTTCGAAATGTTCAGTTATTAGCTGAACGTTTTAACCATTACATTTCTAGATTAGTCTAGGCAAAACTGATTCAAATAATTGTTCAAATTGGTCTCGTCACATTCCTTCCGCAGTGGAGCAAACTGAAGTCCAAACCTATATGCAATAAGGCCATACAGTCAGATTATGGAACATTACTCCCCAGGATAGGCCTATTGAGAATTGAGGGCATCGTGTATGAAAAACACCTTATAGGTAGATAATGTCCTGTAAAATACAATCCAAGTGAACACTTTCTGATTTCGGTGTATTTATTTATAAATGAATGTGCTCATGAATGTATTGCGCAATGGATTCTCTATGGTTAAATTGTGCCAACGCATAAGGTGTGTGGCCTTTAGAGTTGCGCCTTTCGACGTCCGTCGTAATACAAAAAAGTATATGAACCACCTCAAGATGGCCTTCTCTTGCGGCAAGATGCAAAGGAAGATTACCATCGTCGTCCAGGAGATTGACGTCTGCCCCATGATCCACCAATACGCGCAGAGTATCAGCATGTCCATCCCGTGCAGCGTCATGACTGACTGTGAGACATTTGACATGGTCACGAACGTTTGGATTTGCGTTTGCCTTCAGCAGCGCTGACGCAATGGCTGGGTTACCAAGTTTCATCACCTGTAAAATAAAATCAATAATTCAAAGGATTGTAATAGTTACACAGCCAAAACATTATGACCAGTCACAGGCGAATAGAATAGCGTTGATCGTCTCCTAACAGGGCCATATATGTCAAGGTCAGAGTAGATCAGGTGGTAAGCAAACAATCAGTTCTCGTAGTCATCGCGTCTGATGACGGAGAAATTGGAAGGAGTGAAGACCAGAGTGAAGACCAGAGTGAAGACCAGAGTGAAGACCAGAGTGAAGACCAGAGTGAAGACCAGAGTGAAGACCAGAGTGAAGACCAGAGTGAAGACCAGAGTGAAGACCAGAGTGAAGACCAGAGTGAAGACCAGAGTGAAGACCAGAGTGAAGACCAGAGTGACTTTGACAAGGTTCCATTAGAAAAGAGCAATTGTACCTATAAACCTATAGTTTCATTATGGAATCTATTGACAAAAGATGTATGTTTTCATTTGGAAGAGTGGAGGGGCAACGTGTATAGTATTGGCATGCATAATATGCATAAAATGCAAGTTTTTCCTTTCCTTCCTGTCAAAAGGTGCACCTTTATGAGACATTTCCGTTATACAAAACGGAAACGGCCCGACGTTATTTCTGCATGGGATCTTCATTAAGCAGAAGTTAAACGTCATGATAGGATTAGACATGATAAGACACGTGAAGCTATAGGGCCAATACGAGACCCACCATCCTCACCCAAATGCAAACATGCTATACAATTAAGCGTAGCCTGAAAAATGTATACAATATTAATATATTCAATATTTTTAACGATTCTTATCTTGTTTGTGTACACATCTGAGACACTAAATCTTTTTTGAAAAAAATACTTAACTTCAGGCTTATTTAACTTTGATGCCCTCTTATTCACAAATTATAATACACACATCGATGACATTTTTATTTGTTAAATATCTATTGAAATAAATTGTTCTCTTATGTTCAATTCTTTTGTTAATTGTTTATCGGATTTGCCCAAAGAAAGCACAGTCATCTATTTCACATCATAATATTTGGCAAATATGCTAAGTTGTAGAAGTTCAAGTCCAAAAAGAGATTACACCGTTAATAAAGTACAATGCTAATAAATACATGTTCATACAAAATGCATAAACAAACCTGTAGCGGTGTCCTGCCAAATGCATTGTTTTCATTAACATCTGCTCCGTTCTGTAATAACATCTGAACGTCTGTTAAGTCTCCTCTTGCAGACGCACTGCTCAGTCTGTTTGCCTCTCCAGCCATTCTTGGTGTTGAAAAACAATAAATACAATATGTTTAAACGATTCAGCATAAACACGTTGATTCTCAAGCAGCATTTATGTGGACTATTTTCATGGCAGGTTTTGTCTTAGTGAAGAGGCACGAAAAAGTCAGAGCGAAAGTGTAGTAAATACCCAGGAAACATACAGAAGTCCACTGGACGTCCCCACAACATCTGAAAATTGTCCTATGAACTCCCCAGAGCGTTTAAATATTGTGAGTTCAAGGTAGGGTGGGGTCATGATAAAAACATTTCTCAAGGAAGTCTTCAATACCTTTTCTCGGATCTCTTTGTAACCAATTGTGAACAGTGCAGAACCTTAAAGGCATTGTGGCAATGTTCCAAGTATGTCATAAAAACGTAATTAGCAACATCCCTGGACCTGTTTGCAGGTGGGTCGAGTGAAAGTCATAATAATGTCCTGAAAAAAATGCCTTAATAATATGACATTCAAAGATTTCCTGGGCAAGTACAGGACGGCAATTAAAGCTATAACCCCTTTCTCCGGTCCAAATACGAACAATGCCGAGTGTGTTTGGCACGTCCCCTGTTTGCTGGGTAGTAAGTACCACTGTCAGGGTCCGCCTATTCTAATACCATCCCACCGTTACAACTTGCATCAGCACGGAAAACAGGGATGTCACGCCATTTGCAAACACAATGTAGCTTACTCGTCCGTGATCATCACGGTCCATAAATGTTGTATTTCGAATACACCAATTCCAATCGTTCGGTGTTTAAATTAATATGTATACATGTTTAGATGGCTACGTTTAAGATTCTAAAAACACATTTCAATACAATTGTACATGTATATACAGGTAGTCCAGGTGATTGTATCAAATCTGCAATAACTAGGTAACTAAATCCAATTATGTTTGATCATATACGACATGGGCTATGTGCCTCTAAAAATGCTGTTAAATCCAATGCCTGCTCTAAAAACGTCTTATTTTCTGCAACTGTATCCACGAGGTCTACAGTTTCGAATAGGGCTTGGATGTGCGTCTGAACGCCAATTTCCACTCTACCAGTCCAATGATGAGTAATAATAACTATCCAATGAGAATTGAAGCTGTGTTGAGAGTTAAGGGACCCAAACCTCCCGCTCGATTTCAAATCATCTGGATGTCGTCCTTTTTTGTTCATTGTGCGCGTTTTTGTTTCGAACGGGCGCAATAAACACTATTCTATTGTTCGTCCTTCAGCAAGTCGTCAGGCTACTAAACTGGTTAAGGTATGTTCATAAATGTAATCAATCACAGCTCGCAGTTTAGAGGGTTTAGCGTAATCTGAAGTACAGCCTGAAATAAGGATTTGACAGCCTAATAGTTAGTGTACTATGTAGCCTATATAGCTTATAGTTACATTTATAAAGCCGATACGATATTCTACCTCGACTAAATCTTATTGGCAAGTCTTTAAATGACCATCTCCAAGCTGCAGCCGCTTCTTACCCCTCGCCATTATGTGTTGAATGATTGTCAGGCACTGGAAGTCAGTCGCCTTTACGGTGAAAACCGCTGTTCTTGACATCACTGACTTTTGAAATACTCAAACTAGCGGGAGAGGGCGGGACTAAAAACGGTGGTCACCAAAATAGGCACAGTGACGAGCACAACTATTATACAGAGTGCACGATTAAATATTCACAACCGAAACATCTTCCTCCGGATTAATATGCAATGGTTTAATATGGATATTTAATGGTTATCCGACAATAGCGGGAACAGTCACCCTCAGCCAATTCGCCAAAAACCTACTTGGCTAATGTCATGGAGTTGGGTTGTTTTAAATAGGCTACATTTTGAGCGTTTTTAAGGAGATCCTGGTTTGAGCAAATATAACAATTTACAAATGATTTTGGTGCGATTTAGCAAGACCTGATTTTTTTGAGTAAGTGCTGGTAAATGTGTCGTACTACCACTAGGGGCAATAGTAAACGTGTGTAGATTTAGGCTATTCATTGGCTGGTATTGGTGGTCGTGCGTAAACACTCAGACCACAATTCTTGCAACTTAAAATCACGAAAGATGCGAGACATTTTGTTTTTTCCACTCCTATCTTTAATCCCAAACGTAACAATATTTTTGTGGGAACTGACTGACACCTGCAACTAGGGTGACTGATGATCATTTCAGTCGTCTTTTTTGCAATACATTTGCTTGTATTGAACTTGAACTGTTGTTCAAAAGTGTATTGTAGATGGCAAGCCGTTCATTAGCCTATTTAAATATTATTCTTTAGTTAATTGAAACTATTTAAAATGTTCATTTTACTAGTTAAAAAGTGAAACGTTGATTAGATGGCACGTATTCAAGTACGATAATCTATTCAAATTGTTACTTGTTGCTATTCCATTTCGATTAGTTAGACAATTTTGAAATCTAAACAACACTGCAGTTAAAGGGCAGCGTGTGTAGAATGCTGCGGCATAATGCTGATGGGTGCGCGCATCATCCGTCGTTAAGTGGGACTATAGCGTCAATATAGAGATGTGCACGCTTCGCTTGTCCATTCCAGATCTGTTGCATAGCAACCCGCACTAGGCCATTGGACATTCCAAAACCTGTCTTTGTTACTAGTAATTATTAGAATATATTATGTAGGCCTATTTTTTTTCAGACAGCCACCAATGTAAATGTTTGCATATTGACAATCAGAAATATATAAAACTAAAATCAATGTACACTTATACTAATACTTTTTCATATTTGTTCATATTTATGATATTATTTTTGCTGTTTTCCCTAATTGGAGTAAACTAGGCAACAACACTTATGCGTAAAAATCGCATGTCATCTACCACACTTCCACTGGAGGCAATATCAGCACTGGAACTGTGCGTCGGGTTCACAAACTTATTTTCCATGACCGAGCAGCTGTACGCAAGCCTCACATCAACATGCGCAATGCCAAGCATCGGTTGGAGTGGTGTAAAGCACACCACCTCTGGACTCTGGACCAGTGGAAATGTGTTGTCTGCGAATCACGGGTATTTGGCAGTCTGATATATGAATCTGGGTGTGGCAGATGCCTTGTTACCTACAATAATGCATAGTGCTTACTGTAAAGTAGTGTAGAAGAGATAATTGTCTGAGTGTCACGCAAAAAGGTATAGGCCTATAGTGCAAAGCCAGATAATCACGTTCGTTGGTTTTTATTAAAATACAAAACATAAATGAAATTGCGCACACTTACAACCTAACACTGACCACACACCGGAATATTTAAACGTGACTTGAAAGAATGCAGAGCAAATAGCTACAATTCACAGTGACTTAAATAGCTAATCCCAGCTGTGCACAATCAAAACAAACTCCCCGGAAACAAGACATTCACCCCACTTTAAATACCCTGTGTAGGTACAAAAGGTTCACCACTAGTGAACTGAGACTGTGTCACTGGATTTGGGCCAGGCCCCTTAGTTCCAATGAAGTGTCATCTTAATGCTAAAGGATACAGCGAAGTTTTAGAGATTTGTGTGCTCCCAACTTTTTGGCAACAGATTGGGAAAGGCCATTTTCTGTCAAGCATGGCTGTGCTGTTGTGCACAAAGCATGGTCCATGGAGATATGGTTTGACAAGTTTGGTGTGGAGAAACTCAAGTGGCATACAAAGAGCCAACATCAATGCCTGATCTCAGAAATGCTCTTTTGGTTGAAGCAAATACATTTACAGAGAAACTCCAAACGCTTGTGCAAAGCCTTTTTTTTTTACAACATAGTTGTCAAAAACGTGCTTTTACAAACACCCAGTTTGAACCAGACCGAGCACACATCAACAAGTTGATACAATTTGAACGCGGCTAGGAAGAACTCTGGTAGGTTGAATTTAGGAATTCAAACCTAGAGAGGAAACAGGCTCTGAAGTGTGCTGGGTTAACCTATTCTTAGTTGGTTAGTTCAATAATTACTAAATGCATTCTTTAAATGCATTCTTTATAAAATAAATAGGGATGCAATTCGATTTTGGTAATTTTAAACTTGTTTTGGCCGATGCCGATACCGATATATATACACTTTAATTTTACTGATTAGAAATCCAAGTCTCACTCCTGTTCTACCTTTACCTTATTACACTCATGTAGACAGACATTCACCCCTGAAAAATAGGTTCATTATTTCACTTGTGGAAGAATAAATGATATACCACTGCCACATTGTATTTTTAAGTTCAGACTTCAAACGTCAGTCCTTAGGAGTAAAATAAATAAAAATACAATTTCAATAAATTTACGTAATTTACGTAGCACGACATGCACTCGTTCTCTTTCCATTTTCCATTTCCTAAACATATTATCAAATAAAGATTCAATTGCAACTGCACTCCTGTTGTCACACAGCAGCTGACAGCTTTTTAAGGGTAAAGTCTTCGTCTATCCACTGGGCAGTGAGGCTCAACATGCTAACAGATATATAAAAGCAAGTTCTTGTAAAGCTTTATACGTTAACAATAGAACTTTAAAGTCTGCCCTAGACTTAACAGGCAGCCATTGCAAAGAGGCTAATACCAAATTAATGTAATAAATTTTCTGCATTATTATTTGATAAATATTTTTTGATTTTTGTACCATTCCAAAGATGTAAAAATACTGCCCTTCAAATATATTATATATGTTCGACAAACGAGAGTCACGCCAAGGTTTCTCACACTTTTTGTGATACAACCATACATCACACATGTTTAGTTTCAATGTAAGATCTGTCAACAAGTCTCTTTGTTTCTTAAGTCCTAAAACTAGCATTTGATTTTTTCTGAATTTTGTAGCAGAACGTTTTCAGTCACCCAGATTCTTATGTCTGAAACACATGCATCCATAATCTAGGGGCTTCTCCATGTTTCATTGAAATACAGCTGTATGTCATCAGCATAACAGTGAACATTTACATTATAGTTTCGGATGACCTTACCCAGAGGCAGCATATATAGTGAGAACAAAAAAAGTCCTAAAACCGAGCCTTGAGGAAAACCAAAGCATATTTGATTTGTCAGAGGAACAGGATGTTCGATATTGATTTCTTTCATTCAAAAACCTTTCAGCTACAAAACAAACAAAATGAGTGGCAGAAACTAAATAGAGAGGTCACTTGTAGAAGCTTTGCTGTCACAATTCCAGGTGAGGTGTGTATGTAGCAACTTCTTAGTTTAAATTCTCCGTAGTATGAACTGCTAAATCATAACTGTACTGTCACATATGGGTGATGTCAAGAAACGCCCAAGGTGTATTGTGAGAAGCCATATGCAGAGCTGTATAATCCATTTAAGAACAGGTTTATTAAGGACACAAAAGCAAAACAAACCGTAAACAGCAAAAAACACGAACTTCGTTGAATTAAATTAAAATGCGCTTACAGGCGCCTTAAACAAACATATTCCAAACAACCATTGCGTGATCTCAAGACACTCACCCCAATAACACTCATGACATAGATACAATGTTAAGCACCGGTGAATAGAGCTCCGGACCCCACGTGACTACCGGTGTTCGGGCCGCCATTTTGGCAGTAAAATGACCAGTGCCGAAGCTTTCAAGCCTTCGCAGTACTCATCTCACTTTAATTCACATGACATTGAGCTTTATATAAAAAATATTAAAATTAAATAGGTTAAATATTACAGACCCGTACAATGCCCCAGGGGTGCTTTTCACAAGTATCTCCGCTGAAGAAGACGTCCCAGATCTGCAGTACCCGGATATATAACTACCTGATAAACCCATCTTCCTACTCGGGTGACTCTCTGAAAGCCTACAAAAGCCTGGAGGGTTACAAGTGGACTCTGTCAGGCTTTGTAACGAACATCCAGCTGTGGAATCTTAAAGCAAAAAAATCCTGTATCATCACTGGAAGGGTAAGCGTCCCAGTTTAATAGGTAGTGTAACGTTAGCATGGCTAGTATTTTGTTTATGTTAGCTTGGCTAGCAACTGTGATGCGTCTGGCTATCTGTAGCTAGTTTGTATCTTTGATGTACTCAACTATTATTAATTTAATTAATAAACTAATTATATAAAAATATTGTCAATGCACTAAACTGGTTCTATGCCTTTACTTTATTAATACAACTTATTTAAAAAATAGGTTTAAGACATTTATTTTCCTTTAATCCATTCCTTTAATGGTTTTTAGATCATTGGGTGTTGTATACGGCTTGGGGGTCCCATCTTTCAGTCTTGTTTTGCTTGCTCCTGGCTCTTTTATTGCGCTGATCCACTTAGCTCGCCTCTCCGCATCTTTAGGAATGCGGTAAAACGACTTACCTTTATTTTTCCCTCGTTTATTTGAGCAACCTGGTGCACAACAGTTATCGACCATGTTTAGCTGCCTTCACCACAACAGTTTGCCAATCTGCCGAATGCTGCCAAAATGGCGGTGCCCACGGTTTCAGGTCCCGTCACAACGTCATCCCCCAGAACTCTATACTCCTGGCCACCCTTTATAGCCCACACGAATGACTAAAATGCTAACCACGAATGTGATTCTCTGGCTCTGCATCTCGCTCCTTTTGCACTTCACCCGTACGGATCTGTGACACTGACATTAAACAAAGACCAACAATCCCTGCTCTCAAACAGTGAACTTAAATAGGGCTCCCAATTAGAGACAACACAATGCAGCTGTCTAACTTGGAGCCACAATAACCAAACATAGAACAAAAATAACATATCCCGAAAAGAACCTCTAGGTCACCATAGAGGTGCCTCGATTAGCAGTGGTAAATACTTACAGAGGATAGTCGTTTGAATTCTGCTTTTTTTGCATCACGTGGATGGTCATGCATGTGTGTACTGTTTTCCTGGGGATGCAAGGGCACCAGGATGCACTGTGAGAAGATGACAAGCAGGTGAAGGGAGTGTGATTTTTCTGCTGGGAAACCCAGGGTCCGGCCGTTCATGTGGATGGCATTCATGTGGACGTGCCGCCAACCTAAACATTGTTGGTGACCAGATACACCCCTTTATGGGACAAAAAGTTATTGACGTCATTGGCCGCTTTCTGCAGGATAATGCATTCCGCATTCCGTTGTTTTTGGAATGGTTTGAGGAAGACGAAGAATTCAAGGTGTTGCACTTGTCTCCAAATTCCCCAGATCTCAATCCGAATAGCTGGTGGATGTGCTGGACCACAAGGACTCCACAGTGTTATCCACAAGGACTCCACCTTGCAACTTGCAGGGTTTTAAGGGTCTGCTGCTGATGTCTTGGTACCAGATACATCAGGACACCTTCATGGGGTTTTGTAGAGTTCAAGCCTCTCCAGGTCAACGCTGTTATGGCGGCAGGTGGAGGACCAACAGCATTTGTAACTTCCTCATTGTAACAACTCCACAGCAAATACAAGACAGATAAAGATTATTTGAGAAGTCTTCTGATCAATCAAATTATTGTGTCATGGCATGCAACATCTATGCAGTAATCGTTTAAAAAATATATAAAGCAAGAATAATATCTCTCATCTCATCTTCAACCGCTTATCCGGGGTCGGGTCGCGGGGGTAGCAGCTCTAGCAGGGGACCACAAACTTCCCTTTCCCGGGCAACATTAGCCAGCTCTGACTGGGGAATCCCGAGGCGTTCCCAGGCCAGTGTGGAGATATAATCTCTCCACCTAGTCCTGGGTCTTCCCTGAGGTCTCCTCCCAGCTGGACGTGCCTGGAACACCTCTCTAGGGAGGCGCCCAGGTGGCATTCGTACTAGATGCCCGAACCACCTCAACTGGCTCCTTTCTACGCAAAGGAGCAGCGGCTCTACTCCGAGTTCCTCTCGGATGAGTGAGCTTCTCACCCTATCCCTAAGGGAGAGGCCAGCCACCTTTCTGAGAAAACCCATTTCGGCCGCTTGTACCCGCAATCTCGTTCTTTCGGTCATGACCCAGCTTTCATGACCATAGGTGAGAGTAGGAACAAAGATTGACCGGTAGATCGAGAGCTTTGCCTTCCGGCTCAGGTCTCTTTTCGTCACAACGGTGCGGTGAAGCGAATGCAACACCGCCCCCGCTGCTCCGATTCTCCGACCAATCTCCCGCTCCATTGTTCCCTCACTCGCGAACAAGACCCCGAGGTACTTGAACTCCTTCACTTGGAGTAAGGACTCATTCCCTACCCGGAGTAGGCACTCAACCGGTTTCCTGCTGAGAGTCATGGCCTCAGATTTAGAGGAGCTAATCCTCATCCCAGCCGCTTCACACTCGGCAGCGAACCGATCCAGTGAGTGCTGAAGGTCACCGACCGATGAGGCCATCAGGACCACATCATCCGCAAAAAGCAATGATGTGACCATCAGCCCACCGAACGGAAACCCCTCCCCCCCATGACTACGCCTTGATATCCTGTCCATGAATATTACATACAGGATTGGTGACAAAGCGCAGCCCTGGCGGAGGCCAATCCCCACCGGGAACGAATCCGACTTACTGCCGAGAACACGGACACAGCTCATGCTTTGAGCGTACAGAGATTGGATGGCCCTGAGCAGAGACCCCCTCACCCCATACTCCCGCAGCCCCGCCCACAAAATATCCTGGGGTACCCGGTCATACGCCTTCTCCAGATCCACAAAACACATGTAGACTGGATGGGCACACTCCCAGGCCCCCTCCAGGATCCTTGCGAGAGTAAAGAGCTGGTCCGTGGTTCCCCGGCCAGGACGAAAACCGCATTGTTCCTCTTCAATCTGAGGTTCGACTATTGGCCGAACCCTCCTTTCCAGCACTTTGGAGTACACTTTACCAGGGAGGCTGAGGAGTGTGATACCTCTGTAATTGGCACACACTCTCTGGTCCCCCTTTTTAAAGAGGGGAACCACCACCCCGGTCTGCCACTCCTCTGGCACTGTCCCAGACTTCCACGCAATGTTGAAGAGGCGTGTAATGATCTGTCCAAGGTGTGGTGCTGGAAGCCATATGCAGAGCCGTAGAATCCGTTCTTAGACAGGTTTATTAGTGACTTAAACACAAAGCAAACCGAGAACGGCGACAAAAAGGGCTAACTGGGCTAAACGAAAACAAAAGTGCGCATATCGCGTCTTACAACAGTATAATCGAACCCACAGCAATCTATTAGGACAAACACACCTCGACTAAACCATGTACCGTGAAACAATGCCAAGCCCCAGTGACTACTATTCGACCACCCTTATAGCCCACACTAATGACAGAATCAAACACAGCTGTTACCCATAACCAAAAACGCGAAGTGACACACCAAAATACCACGCCCCCTCACCACTCGTGACAAGGCGTGTCAACCAAGACAGCCCTTCCCCACCCAAAGCTTTTAGCATTTCTGGACGAATCTCATCAAGAATAATATAAAAAATGTAAATACAATAAAAACTAGAGCATGAAAATGTTCATTGATCAACATCATCAGAAGATTAATGTTGCTGATTCAGGTTTATTTTCTAGGGGTTAAAAACTGGTAGACCGTAGCCTGGATGGCTAGTTTTTTATGGTTTTCTGTGGTCTGGTAGACCTTAAGGCACGTATGGTATATGTTTCGCACGGAAGGGAGATGGCAGCAATGATAGGTTCCGCTGAATTAACCACTCTCTGAAGGGGCGTGCGATCAGCAGTGGGGCAGCGGATGTACCAGGCAGCAATGCACCTTGAGAGGAAACTTGAACCAGGACAATTTTGCTAGTTCCCTTTGCACTGAGGAGAATGTGAATCCCAAGCCAACAACCTCAACATAACTCCATTGCACCAAACCAATATCAATGCAACTCTACGTTGAGCCTAATTGAATTTAAAGATACATTTTTCAGGCATTTATTCTTTAGTGGACACAACAGTAGTAAAACAAAAAGATAAGAGCTTTATTTTTAAATAGCAATTGGCCAGACATGAATCTCTGCAGCAGCACACATGAACTGGCCCAGACCACTGGGCCATCTAGGCTAAATGAGGCAGTGACTTAACTATTTATAAATATTACAAGAAGCATGAATGATGTTTTTCAAATTGTCAAATTAATTTGTCTTACTGAAAAATATTTATTATAAAAAAATATAATAAAAATATATATTATTCACTAAGACTTAATATTTGGTTGCACATCCCTTGGCAAAGATATTTGCAGTAAAATAGTTCTTGTAAACATCTCCAGGTCAGAATTCTTACCAGGCGAAAGAAATGCACTCTTCAGCCTTCCATTTTGATTGGGTTCACATACATCCACAATGAGTCACTAATGTCTGGTGAGGCCAGGTTAATATTGCATTTTTTACTTCACAAACTTGTGTATATGTCCCAGTTCTATCTTCATGTGTAAACATGTCCTTCTTTTCTGAATGTCCTCTCTTATATTTAATCATAAAATTAATCTTGTTGAAAAGACAACTTATTTATGGTAATAGACCCACAATTTAACTTTTGTGTGTTGTTATAATAAACTGTGTGTGTGTTGTTTCATGTTAGGCTGCTTGGATGAACCAGAATGGTATGACGTGTGAAAAAGTGGTGAGATCCTCAAACAAACCCAGTATTCGTACCCTAGGTATGCCAAACTATGCCTGACCATCACACACAGACATTCAGTGGATATAAAAAGTTTACAAACTCCTGTGGAAAAAGTTCTGACATGATTTATCTTTGTCTAAATTTTTCAAATCACAAAAAGCTGGCATTTTAACAGTGTTTAGACTTTTTATATACACGTGCTGTCATATAATTAGAATATCATCAAAAAGTTTATTTATTTCAATAATTCCTTTCAAAAAGTGAAACTTGTATAATATATACATTCATTCCACACAGACTGCACACATACTTCAAGTGTTCATTCCTTTTAATTTTGATGATTATAACTGACAACTAATGAAAACCCCCAAATCAGTATCTCAGAAAATTAGAA
Organism: Dallia pectoralis; assembly: GCA_029465975.1. Lineage (NCBI taxonomy): Eukaryota > Metazoa > Chordata > Actinopteri > Esociformes > Umbridae > Dallia > Dallia pectoralis. Next base: position 8,850,105 of record CM055761.1, on the reverse strand, counting down.
TATTGTGAAAAGGTTCAATATTGATGACACCTGGTGCCATACTCTAATCAGCTAAATTAACTCAAAACACCTACAAAGGCTTTTAAATGGTCTCTCAGTCTAGTTCTGTAGGCTACACAAGGGGAAGACTGCTGACTTGGCAGCTGTCCAAAAGACGACCATTGACACCTTGCACAGGAAGGGCAAGACACAAAAGGTCATTGCTAAAGAGGCTGGCTGTTCACAGAGCTCTGTGTCCAAGCACATTAATAGAGAGGCGAAGGGAAGGAAAAGATGTGGTAGAAAAAAAGTGTACAAGCAATAGGGATAACCACACCCTGGAGAGGATTGTGAAACAAAACCCATTCAAAAATGTGGGGGAGATTCACAAAGTCTGGACTTCAGCTGGAGTCAGTGCTTCAAGAACCACCACACACAGACATATGCAAGACATGGGTTTCAGCTGTCGCATTCCTAACCCTATAGAAAATATATGGGGTATTGTGAAGAGGAAGATGCGATACGCCAGATCCAACAATGCAGAAGAGCTTAAGGCCACTTTCAGAGCAACCTGGGCTCTCATAACACCTGAGCAGTGCCACAGACTGATCGACTCCATGCCACGCCGCATTGCTGCAGTAATTCAGGCAAAAGGAGCCCCAACTAAGTATTGAGTGCTGTACATGCTCATACATTTCATGTTCATACTTTTCAGTTGGCCAACATTTCTAAAACTATTTTTTTGTATTGGTCTTAATTAATATTCTAATTTTCGGAGATACTGAATTTGGGTTTTCAATTAGTTGTCAGTTTTAATCATCACAATTAAATGAAATAAACATTTGAAATATATCAGTCTGTATGTAATGTATAATATCCAAGTTTCACTTTTTTAATGGAATTACTGAAATAAATCAACTTTTTGATGATATTCTAATTATATGACCAGCACCTGTACACTGTATGCACGCACAGACCTGATGACTAGCCACACCTTGCCACTGTCTTACTGCTCTCTCAACCCTCACTTGCTGGTTTAAAAACCGTATGGAATTCCACATTACTCATGGAGGCTTATTAACCTCCACTATCTTGAACCCTTTTCGCTGATTTGGCAATTAGGAAACACTTGTCCAAATGGCACAACTCGATGGGCAGAAGGTAGGAGTGGAGGAGGGACAGGTTTAATTGAGGTTTAGAAACCCAAAATGTGGGATTCCCAGTCCCTGAATCCTTCTTAACCACTTGGAATTTGCTAACTGAGCAATATGAAACTTGGAAACATGTTGTAGAAAGATGAGGTCCGACTAGCCAAGGAAGCTCTATGCAAATAACCGATGCGCAAAAAATGGTCATCCATGCCAGCCATTTATTCTAATTGGTGTAAGTTTAAATCATGAAATATATTCGTCATTAAAATGTATGCCAATCATTCTCAATCTGACGTGTCATTCCTCCTGAAGTTCATTGACATGAGAAGTAAGTGTAGCAGCATCCTAGTTCGGAGCTTTTATATAGATTTTTTGAACGTGGCAATAATAGTATATTATTATTAGATGGGTTATCGGCTATTTAGCATATTTGAAGAACTGTTCGCGCTTTATACAATGTTTTGCGTTTCTATCCGCAACGTACTGAACATTGAGACCCAATGAACAAACCCCACTTTGCCGTAAAGCGAAAAAATAGACGTGAATGCCGACCTGAAAAGGTGACGATAACAGAGAATTGGAAATCATTAAGCTTTACAAAACCTACCCAGGCGGCGTCTGCACCATACAAACCCTCAGCAAATTAATGTCTTGAATTTACATTGTTTTTGTTTATTTTCCTACGACAATATTTACATGATATCTTAGTCACCCTTAGCTTGAGTGAGGCGAGAAAGCAAAGCAAGCGGCAGAACAAGAATAGCGTGTCACTGCGATGGCCTCCGATAGCGATAGCAACATGGACAGAGAAATAATTCTGGCTGATTTTCAGGTGGGTTTCCAGTTTCTTCAGATAATACATGGCTGGTTCAGTGTGGAAACTGTTTCATAACACATCAATAGACAGTGTTCATCATCATTGATTCTCTTTTTCAGCAGACATGGCAAACACATTAGGGTAGTTACTCAATGTAGCTAGTTAGCTAAAAAGCCGTTTAGGAAGCACCACTGCACTGCTCGCGTATCAATATAAGTTCATTATTATTATGTATATTAGTATAAAGGCGCTAGACCGGTGATGTTAACTGCAAAATACATTGTTGATAATCATTTTGAAAATATGTCTGTCCCTAAATGTATATAAGAGGTTAATTGATTGACTAGATGTCTATCAACAACAATAATAGTACTGTGCAAGTAACTGTGCTACTGGGTAGGTTGCTATACGTCAATAATAGCTACCCGCAACGCTAGCTAGTTGCTATGCTAATACATGTAATGCTATGCTAATACATATTATGTCTATGATGTAGCCCATAGCAAGCGTTAGCTAACAACAAAGCTGAACACACGAATGTACCTAGCTTTAGTAAAGTAACAATTCTTCAGTTAATTTCATTCTAATCTGACTAGTTGGCTTGGTGACATGTCGTAGTTGCTTCGGGCGTACTCATATATTGTACAAACATATTTACTGAACAGTTGTTTAGTAAACTAACGTGTGATGGCTTAGCTAGCTAGATAGTCAGCTAACTTGCATGGTCACTTCTAAGACGGCGAGCAAATTACATCACTCAGCCTTTATTGTGCCATGTTTCTAAGCACTGTACGTTTAGTTCGTGTTTAAAAACTGGATTTGGAATATGGTTGACAATATGTGACTTGGTGATAATTAGCCAACTAGGAAACTAAGTTACTTGGCAAGCTAGCCAACGTAAAAGTGAAAACTCATCATGATAGGTTGTCGAATAACAACAAGGCCACAAAAAACTGTAGAGCGTCGAAATAATGTCTGTGTACTACAGTTCACTGAATGAAATAAAAGTACTAGTTGGTTAGGCAATGAAAATAAATTGTAACCAGAAAACCACCTACTGCACTGAAATACTAAATGATTGACTCTCATCCATTTTGCTTTCAATTAATGAATGATGATAGGCCAGGTTAGTTGATATCTCAATCACTTGAATTGTAATAAATCAGACGCCTGTAATCATAGATATTCTCAGTCACGAAAATGTATTTAGTTTTTTTTTGACAATTCTCAAAAGACATAATGAAAATATGTTGAAAGGAAAAAAGAAACTGTCACTATATAAAAATATATAATTATAGCGTTTTTCATCTATGGTGGTAATCCGCTAAAATCAAATTCCGGTTGTTCTGATCTATCCGAACTTGAAGGCCTTAAAGGCTATATCTATTAAAGAGTTACATACTGTTGTAGTGTGAAGATCTAGTACAATGATGTGTACTAATCCCTTTACTGGTGCTAGCTCTAACCAGAATGGAAAGAGGGGTGGGTGGTCCCGGTGCACAACTGAGGAAGAGTGCAGATACATTAGTGTCTAGTTTGAGAGGCGACATCGGGTTGCTTCTAAACAGAGTTCTTGTTCAGTCCAGTGTCTGTTGTTTTCACCATTTTAATTAGGGATGCACCGAATATTCGGCCACCAAAAAATTTCGGCCGTAAATGGCCCAAAAGGGCATTTTCGGTTTTCGGCCGAAATACTTCTATCACCGAAACAATACGGCCGAAATATGTTGTGATCTATTCGGATCCTCTGCATTTATCGCGACTGTACTTGATCCGCGTTATAAAGACCATTACTTGGATGCAGAAATAAAGCAGCGCGCACGAGAAATGATCCAGGCGGCTATGGATGCGGAGAACCCGCGTGGAGACGGAGAAATAGCGCACCGAGCAGTAGGGCACGGAGCAGCAGCGCACGGAGCAGTAGGGCACGGAGCAATAGCGCACCGAGCAGTAGGGCACGGAGCAGCAGCGCACGGAGCATCAGCGCACGGAGATCAGAGCGCAGAAAAAAAGACTCGTCTCTCTGCACTAGATGAGGGGCATGCACCCTCGTTGTCTGATATGTTCAGTGAAATCCTGCAAGAAAGTGCATCACATGGGCGTAGGTTTATGGGGGGACGCTGGGGACATGTCCCCAACAACATTTTAACATGACTAAATTGTCCCCACTAATATTTTAGCGAACTCCGTTATGAGTTTGTGAAGCGATTTGGGTCAATTCCGACCGCAGAGCCGGTACGGTACTAGAAACGCCGTAATTTGATTGGCTAAAAAACCTAGGGGAGGGGAGTTATCTGACACGCTATAAGTACACAGGAGAGTGACTGAAGACAACAGTAAAGTTACCAGTGCTTTCTGTTAATACATACCCCATATGTTAGAATCTTGCAGTCACAATAAACAGTGGAAATGTTTCCTGTGTATATTTTGCTTATGTAATGTGGCCTATTTGGGATATCCCATTAGTAGGGGCGGAGTAGTGGCACCACCAGGGTCGCTACAATATATTGAATCTGACAAACAGCATTACCATCTAAAAGCAACAGGCTATTGTCTCAACTAAACGCAAAAATAATCACATTATTCTCAGTAAAAGTTCACTTGCCGGATGGGGGGGGAGAGATGTCCCCACCGAAGCTGAGACCAAACCTACGCCCTTGGTGGCTCATATCCATAAATGCAATGGTACTAATAATTGGCATAATTTATTTCGGTTTTCGGTCTTGGTTTCCTCTTTTTCGGTTTTCGGTTTCGGCCAAGAATTTTCATTTCGGTGCATCCCTAATTTTAATGTTGTTTTTTGGCCAGTCTGAGGCATTGGACCACAGGAGTGATGGTTGCTTGTAGGAGTTGTATGTAGATAAAACCTTGAAAAATTAGCTGTTTCCAGCTACAGTAGTAATTTACAACATTAACAATGTATATACACTGTATTTCTGATCAATGTTATTTTAGTAGACAAAAAATGCTTTTCTATCAAAAACAAGGACACTAAGTATTTGTCTACATCTACATTTAAAGAGATTTATAGCATACATATTATTTACATACTTTAGGATGTATCATAATCTTTCACAACACTGTAGATGTATTATTTAGATAAGATATTGTAGGCTCTTTTGAGTAAGACTGAAATTATAATCGCTGTATTTATGTAGCTTTCTAAGATAACATCAACTCTTTAAGATGTTAATTGACAGAATTGTGCTTTGGTGAAATACTGTTAGTGAAGCAACTCTAATGTCAATGTATCCCTATCATAATGTGGTGCTGTTTTGAAATCGAAATATCGCAATCGCAAAAATATGCTATTTGGTTTAGTAAAAAAGTATTTAATTAACTGATTCAATCAGCTAATTTGGTTTAAACTTTTACTTGTGCCGATGAACAATAATGTACAACATTCATCAAATACATACATCTAAAGGGAGTTCTCTGGCTACTTTTTTTATCCAATCCAGTTATTGAACAAATATTAATCTAAAAATAATCCATTCCAAAAATTTTTATTTTAATAGGGTATTATTTTAAGCACGGACATTAACAATATCACAGTATATTAGTTATTCTTCATCACAACCATTCAGCATACTACATGTACCTAATGCAGTGATCAAATCCACAACCCTGGTATTCAGGGTTCAGTATCATGTTCTATTTCTCTCTGTATTTTGTTAACCTCTGTTTCTTTTTTACTTACAGGCTTGCACTGGCATTGAAGACATCGCAGAGGCTATAACTCTTTTAGAACTCAATAATTGGGATTTAGTGGTAAGTTATTTATTGTTCTTGGTTATATGAACATTACAACATTTTGTTCCTTTATATGGACTATTATCAACTTATTTTTGATAATGAAATTATCAAGCATAGCCTGGTCAACTTATTGACAAGCCCAAGGGTTTAATGCAGGTGTCAGCCCCTTTTTTCAATAGCTCTCAAACTGTTCTGAAGTGCATAGCATTGCAACTGTTCCACAGCAAACGGTCATAAACAGTATCAGACATGGTAGGCTCCTAGCTACTATCTAATCAACACCACAGGGTGCATTACCCCACCCATGTTTAGACATTATTTTCTAAAATGCCTTTACACAACATCTCCATATTGTTTTATTTAAAAATGCAGAATGCTCTCTTAAAGATTTGCATTGTTATTTCAATATTGTAATTGGAGTTAGTATTCTTGTACTCTTGGTTGACTTAACAAGATGTGCAGCAGCTGTCTGTTTGTAAGTTGTGTTAGCTGTTGAATTCATGCTTCAACAATAGTGTTAGCTGGTGAACTCATGCACACTTGCTTGGGACACTTGGGAACTGACTGGGTTGAGGCATCCGCCGCAAAAAAAGATGATTTCTTACCAAAAAGAAAGTCCAAATCAGCTATTTGGGACTATTTCGGCTACAAAAAGGATGTTGACCAAAACCAGCTACTTTTCCTGGAATGTTATAAAGTTGTGGAGACGAAACAAGGAAACACCACCAATTTGTCTGATCACTCTCTATACGGCGAATACAAAGTCAACCAAAACAAAAAAACTATGCGATGCCTTTGCCAGTGTGACACCATACCAGAAAGGCTCTCAATGACGGAAACAAATAACAGACGGTTTTATATCGCTTAATATATGTTGCCATAAAACACGTCATCAAAAGAGGGATTTAAGAAAATGATCCGAACGCTTGACAGTGTTATACCATCCCGCACATATTAGAGCTGTATGGAAAATGCAAATCTAAGATTGAAGCAGAGCTGTCACACGTGGTATACTATGCAGCTACAACAGACTTATGGTCCCGCAGGACAACAGAGCCCTACATGAGTCTAATGGAATGGTAATTATTGACTTGGTAATTATTATGGGTATCTCGCGAGATTAAAACGCGACGAGATTTCTCGTCGAGGTGAAAAGTTGTCTCGTGAGTTGTGATGTCAGCGTGTATGGAACGCCAAGTGGCTGAAAACGTGACACACTTCAAGCGTTTCTTGTGGCTGAAAACGTTCAAATCAAGTGTAAATTTGTGAAATACAAGCGCTGACATCGCCTGTTATTAGACGTGCGTTCTCCTCATGCCGTCCAAAGCGAGTGTCAAAAGTGCATTTCACGCGATCACAACGCCTGTTCTACAACCCTGTCTAATAAGACGTTCAAAACACCTGTTCTACAACGCACGTTGTCTAATAAGACGTTCAAAATGAGTGTAATGATGTATTTTCACTTGATCTGTTCAAGTGTATCTACATGTTTTTTGCACTCGCTTACTTCTAGTGTAATGTCATTTTTACACTAGTCGTTTACGTCTTTAATTTTGGATGCTCGTAATTGGTCGGCCTTTCTCAGACGCTCGTCGGACATTGGCACCATTCATTTTAATTTTTAAGGCTACTGCGCATGCGTATTTTGAGAAGCTGATATAATCTTTTTCATGACATTTCAAAACATTTGTTTCTGTTTGCACTTGTAGTTTTGAGAGAGCAATACTTGTTACTGGATACACTTACTGTTTGCATTTAATGTGTTATTTCTGTTATTTATATATTTGTTTTATTTATACAGTTTTATATTTTTTATCTTCGATTTGTGGAAAGGAGTTAGATTTCTCATGTGAAATACAGGGGAGAAGCCAGTCGGTAGTATATAGCAAAATATTTTGCAGTGTTTGCATGTTCTTTACTGCATAGAATTCATTAAAATAATATTAATTACAAGTTGATTTCAAAATGCACCTAAATTGCTTTGCATTTTGTGATTTTCAGTTGAATAAAATAGTATTTTCCATTCATATATCATCATTAAGGATTTCTTAAAAATTTTGTAAAAATCTCGTCTTGTCTCGTTCTCGTGAACCCAATCTCGTGTCTCGTCTCGTGGAGTAAGCGTCTTGTCACACTTTTAGTAATTATTGACTTTAGCTGGATTGATGGCTCGCAATATCGCAATATATATCGTTGGGGGAAAAAATATCGCAATGTAATTTTTTTCCAATATCGTGCAGCACTACTGTCAAGCTTTCGGATCATTTTCTTAAATCCCTTTTCGGTGACTGTGTTTAATGGCAACATATCTTTAGCGATATAAAATGTTATTGCGTCTGTTATTTGTTTCTGTCGTTGAGAGCCATTCTGGTAAGGTGTCACACTGGCAAAGGCATCGCAAATAGTTTTTTGTTTTGGTTTGACTTTGTATTTGCCGTGAAGAGCTTTGTGGTATCGTTGATCAGACTAATTGGTGGTATTTCCTTGTTTTGTGGCCACAACTTTATAACACTCCAGGCAAAGTACCTGCTTTTGGTCAACATCCTCATTTTTGTAGCTGTTTATGTATAACATTAATTATTACTGTACATAATGATATCTCCTTGGTTGTCTAAATACATCTATTGTTTATTTAGCTAAGCATGTAAACGATCAGTAACAACAACAACATATTGTTTAACGTTAGTGAATATGTGAGACGGTGAGTTCATGAGTTCGCTACGTGACTGTGGATTTAAGAGACACGAGAGAGAAGCTCATGAACGCGCATGTTGCTATTGGTTGCTACGACAACACAAACACATTTTTGCTAGTGCGCATTTCCATCACGACGTCATGGGCCAGTCAACGCGGAAGATCCTAGCTCCATGTTTGCGTTATGCGCTTTTGAGCACTCTCATTGGAATGTACAGGGCTTCCGGCCGAACACTGTATCCAGTTCTCTTAATACATCCATGGTGCTACCCTGGTGCTACCCTGGTGCTACCCTGGTGCTACCCTGGTGCTACCCTGGTGCTACCCTGGTGCTACCCTGGTGCTACCCTGGTGCTACCCTGGTGCTACCCTGGTGCTACCCTGGTGCTACCCTGGTGCTACCGTTCTCTTAATACATCCATGGTGCTACCCTGGTGCTACCCTGGTGGTACCCTGGTGCTACCCTGGTGCTACATTTATGGGTGCTACCAGAGATGTTCTGACTGGGCCACTCAAGGACATGTCCCGAAGCCACTCCTTTGTTATTTATACTGTGTGCTTAAGGTGGTTGTCCTGTTAGAAGGTGAATCTTCCCCCCAGTCTGAGGTCCAGAGGTCCCCCCAGTCTTAGTCTCCCAGTTCCTGCTGCTGAAAAACATCCCAACAGCATGATGCTGCCACCAACATGCTTTACTGTAGGGATGGTATTGGCTAGGTGATGAGTGGTGCCTGGTTTCCTGCAGACATGACACTTGGCATTCAGGGCAAAGAGTTCAATCTTTTTTCATCAGACCAGAGAATCTTGTTTTTTCATGGTCTGAGAGTCCTTCAGGTGCATTTTGGCAAACTCCAGGTGGTCTGTCATGTGCCCTTTACTTAGAAATGGCTTCCGTTTGGCCACTCTACCAAACAGGCCTGATTGGTGGAGTGCTGCCAAGATGGTTGTTCTTTTGGAAGGTTCTCCTCTGTTCACAGAGCAACTGATGGAGCTCTGTCAGAGTGAACGTCAAGTTCTTGGACACCTCCCCGACTAAAGCCTTTCTTCCCCGATTGCTCAGTTTGGCCATTTATGGATGATGGAAGGGGAGGCCACTGGGCTCATTGGGACAATCAATGCTGCAGATATTTTCTGTTGCCTTTCTCAGATCTGTGCCTCGATACAATCCTGTATCCCCGAGGTGTACAGACAATTCCTTGGACGTCATGGCTTCATTTGTGCTTTGACATCCACAGTCACCTGTGGGACCCTATATGGACATGTGTCCAAATCATGTCCAATCAACTGAATTTACCACAGATGTACTCCAATGAAGTTGTACCAACATCTCTTGGAAGATCTGTAGAAACTGTATGCACCCAACCTCAATTTCGAGTGTCATTCCAAAGGCTGTGAATACATACAGTGAAGGAAGAAAGTATTTGAGCAGCTTGGTGAGAATGTGACAACAGTTGTGCGATTATTCGCGAAAGGAAGAAACAACTGATAATCTCCCTCGGTTTGGGTCTTAATGGAAAATCTCACCTTGTGGAGTTTCAATGACTATTGGAATGAGGAATTCATCCAGAACTGCACAGGAGGATCTAGTCAATGATCTCAAGGCAGCTGGGACCATAGTCACCAAGCAAACAATTGGTAACATAATACATAATATATATATAAAAATACAAAAAGCTAGAAAAATATAAAAAATAATCTAATTGTGTCTTTTCTTAGACACCTTGGACAGCTGCATTTTGATCAGATAAATCGTAGGATTACGTCGTACAATATTCTTAATTTATTACTCTTTTTTTTATTTAACAAAACTGCTTCTGATGGTGCTGCTTATTTCAACAAATATAAATTAAGTCATATTCATGTTATTTTCTTATATATTTTTGGTAATAAAAGAAGCTCCGAAATATTCCTGATAATGAATGAAAAATGTAACTTATTATTATATTATAAATACATATTCCTTTATTATAATTCTAAAATGCCTGGATATAAATATATTAAGTATTTTAGCTATGGTATTTCATTCTCAAACTGTGTAATGTTTAAATTTAACTTTAAATAAAGATGATGTTCTCTTACATAATTTACAGACATTAATGCACTCAATGCCCTACCTCAAAAAATTGTCTTAATCGTTCGCCGGAAAATGTACCAGGTTGATTTAAAAACTTTTGACACTGTATCCACCTGAGCATCTTGTGCTATGTCGGTTTGTTATAACTCAACTTAGTGCAGGAGAACTGTAGCTGGAGATATGCAATCATATAATACCAGTGGTGGTGTAGTCATCTTGGACTGTTTTAAATGAATCATTCGCAATCGCAAAAAAAATTTAAATGTGGTTTTGCAGTGCTGTTATGCCATGGTTATAAGTAATTCAGCCAACTTTCCGACATCCCATATGCGCTTTTATACACATTTTATTTGCACGCCTAGTAATGTGCTAGTGGCAAAGCCATTACATAAATTGCATTGTAAATGTTTACTGCCAAATGATTGTGCCAAATTCCGAATTCCCAATTATTGCACTTATAATTTTGAGGCTTAGTTGAAACGGTGAACCTGGCTAGACTGTACCAAATCTTGTTGCATTTCGGCTCACTGTGTGTTTCCCCTATTTTGGGTATCTTCTTTGTAAAGGGCATATTGAAAGTCATGGAATTTGGAGGTTATGAAAGTTATTATTGTTATAATTAGGCAACCCTTTATTATGATGTGTGGTCTTTATTTAGTTTGATGCTGTTCTTTTTCAGGCAGCAATTCATAGCAAGCAGGCAGCAATTCATAGCAAGCAGGCAGAACCTAACATGCGGTTAGACGGACCTGTGAATGTGATGACTTGCAGTTTCTTTTTGGTGCAGAATTGACAAAAGAGCTAGTATTTAAGAGTCAACTAATGCCTCTTTCACTTGTGGCTTCACCCACCTACACTGCTATTTCTTTTTTTTTTACATTGATAATCATTATTATAATTTTTTACTTTTTGTTAATGGTGTTTGGTTTCCGGTCAATTTTGTATAGTTTTTAAATGCTGCGTGACATTTCTGTGTTCAATAGCCCTAATTTCCATAGGTTGCCTAACAATTGGTCAAAACTGCTTGCGTCAAGCGTTGTCCTTTTGCTGATCGACAATTTTCAACAGCTCCCCTAAAATGAATCCTCTCATTTTCCCTCAGGCCTACAGTCTAACTGTTTGCCCTCTTATCAAAAATGTCCATGCATTGTCATCTGTCACATATTGCATGGACACCATTGCCCACACAGGAGCTTGCAATACATTCTGTTGCATGGTCCAAATCTAATGAATGAAAAAGCATTAAGCCCATGCACATACCCACTAGTATCATCCATACAAGTACTAACACATACATTTTAAGATTTTAGTTTTGAGTTATAATTACAAGCCATTGCAAAGTAGGGGAGTGAGGATGAGGTGTCACTACGCTCTTGTCAGGATAATGAGATTTGTGGAGTTTATTTCCTGTTTAAAATAAGTCACATTTTTATTCAACTGGTGGATACCATTTTTATGTACAGTGCCTATAGAACATCGTCATACCCTTTTAAAATAGTAACTGTTTTGTCTTAAAGCCTGAAATCAAAACCCAATGAAATATATTTTTTGGTCACAGCTTTATTTAGACATTCTGCATTACAACATTCAGGTAACGTAAAAAAGCAATAGTTCTTAAACGTAAAAGTAAATGAAAACTAGAATAACAGAGTTGGAAAAGTGATCAGTCCTATTATTTAATACTTTGTAGTAGGGCTGGGCAATATATCGAGTTTCTCGACATATCAAGTTTATTATTTAGCTCTAAATGAATAATGCCTATATCGCCAATATCATGTTTCTGTAATAATGTTGTAACGTTTTACAAATGCGTAATCTCACTGTCTTCTCTGTCTCCCCAATGCCAAATAATGGACTAATAGCGAGACAGCACAGAGGTTATCCACCAATCACAGCACATGGTTATCCACCAATAACAAACGTTGAATGCCAGTCACAACTTATAACAGGGCGGGTGCACATCTCTCGTGAGGAAGAAGTCAGCCTTAGAAAGGGCAACAATGATTCTGTGTTAATTTGGAAGTGGTTCGGCTTCGAAAAGTCCGATATTGAGCAAATAAACGTTTTGTGTAAAATGTGTCCAAAGACAATTCCTACTAAAAACTTCCGGTGGAATGGGAAGAATTCGTGAAACTACGAAACGCTGAATCTTCCGGTGGCCCGAATCCCAACATGCCTGGTAACAGTAGAAAAGTCCAGCTTTAAAAAGCTGTTAGGTGCAGTTGGCCATAAATATCAGCTGCCAACCCGCAAATATTTTACGGTAAAAGCCCTACCGCAATTATACACTGATATGCGCAAGAGTATCAGAAGATCTGAAGAATGTTTCATTTTTTCCACCACGTCTGATTTATGGTTGAGCAGAACCATACCTAAGCCTGACAGTACATTACATCGAACATTTGTTTGACATAGTTTTATAATTTAATGTATTGTTGTGCGAATTCTTAGTTACGTTTCTTTATTCTTGTTATTTAGTTTGTTTTGCATACATTGACAGTCGTGCAAGTAGTGTTGTTTATTTGTTTTGCGCAAATATGCCCAGTTAATATGCCAAGTTCTTCAATAATTATGTATTGGCCTTTTTTTATTTGTTGAAAAAATATGGCGAATTAGATATTGTGAATCGATTGAACCTCTGAAAAATATTGAGATATTACTTTTAGGCCATATCGCCCAGCTTTACTTCGTAGAGCTACCCTTTGCCTTAAATACAGCCATTCTGTCAGTTAGGAGGAGTTGGCAGCTCAGTGCATGCTTTGTATGTATGATGTCCTGGATTCAATACCCTGCTTCGCCCGAGTAGTTTTTTGGGCAATGTATTTAGGGTCATTCTCATGTTGGAAGTTAAACCACCTGCCCAACTTTAGCTGTAGCGGAGGGCAACAGGTTTTCCTCAAGAATTTGGGTGTTCTTTTATTCTTGGCATCCTCCATTTTGTCTTCACTCCTAACTATTTGCCCAGTCCCCACTGAATAGAAACACTACCAGCCGGAAAAAGTTGGATTTAATTTATTTTTATTTCCAGGTTGTAATGTGACAAATGTTAAGGATTTTGACAGTGTAAATTGATTTTCTATATACACTGTATGTATTTATGCATGCAGGTTTGAATATGTGCAATATCTCACTAGCCATTGTTACTACTGCTAATGAGCAAGTGTGCTTGTGATATTAAGCTTCTTCAAACTTAATGTTAAAGTTACTCCATTACGTTTTATTCTGTATTTTTCTTATTTCTTACAGGCGGCTATTAATGGAATCATACCACAAGAAAATGGGATTTTACAAAGGTAATATTCCAGAAATTACATTTGAAGTTCAATTAATAGTGTTGGCTGTGCACATTTAGAATTTGGACAAATTGTTGTAATAAGGTTGCATTTTCCCTTTATCCTCTATATATAACATATTGCCTATTAAGATTTCAAACTAAGGGAGAATAACATAATGCCACAGTCAATTTCACACATGAATAAACAATTTATATATTTCTCAAGCTGTATCCTTTCCTTCCCCATGAACAATTCTTAGATATTGATATTTTGGCCAGCTTCTTCAAAGTACAGGAGCACAACCTAATGAACCTCCTGTGAGCACAGGTGCTGACAGGGCCATGAACCTGTTTTTGCAGACCTGCATTTTGAATAGCACATTGTTTGTACTGTTCTAAATCATTTGTATAAAAATCTTCTTTAGTTTATGTAAATTTTCATAACTCATTTTTTAGTGAAAGCACATTTTGGTGCAGCGTTGGTTACTTTTTCAGAATCAGGTTAATTTGCCAAGTCTGTTTTCACACACAATGAATTCTTACTGACCACTGGCAGCAGCATTTAGAACAAACATTTTAAGACATACACAAAAGAGTCCAACAAGCGCAACACGAACAGTCAAGAGACCCGGCCTAGTTGGCATATGTTCTGGGTAAATATCTCATATCTCACAAGTGAGTACACCCCTCGCAAAAGTGAAAATGTCCAAATTGGGCCCAAAGGGTCAATATTATGTGTGGCCACTAGGGGTGGTGAAAAAATTGATTATTGATTAATTGCGAGTATGTTATGGACGAGTATGAATCGATTATAAAATTTTCAAAAATCGATTTTTTTATACAACAACATTTGCATTTTATTTTGTAAAAAATGTTATAGCGGAAGTTGAACGTCACGAACGCGCCCAGTTCAAGTTAGCAAGCGTGTGTAACCGCAGCCAGAGCGAGTGAGAGCAGGTGTGTAAAATGGAAGAACCAGGAACGAGCAACCAACCGATCCACCCAGCTCCATGTCACGAGTGGTGTGGGGGCGTGGCTGCACAGTATGATTTCGGTGTGCACTTCCTTGTTTACATTTTGTCATTAACGGCTGTGGGGATATAAAGGGGTCGCTAGCAAGTCACTCCTTGTTCAGCATTGTTACATGTCACGTTGGTATTATCGGTGAGTGTGTTAGGTATCTCCATTATAGTTGTTGTTTGTCAATGTTCGTTTAAGTCGCAATATGCGCAGTTTCATTTACATTCAACCGAGTTCGTGTTTTTCGCCGTTTACGGTTTGTTTTACTTTGGTCAGTTTAATAAACCTGTCTTTGAACGGATTACGACTCTGCTAATGGCTTTCACCACACTACGCCGGTCAATTCATGACACTCCATTTGGGCTCAAAGCAAGCGTGTGGATTCATTTTGGTTTTCATGGCATGAGCTCTAAACATGTTGATAGAACGCATGCATACAAATAATTCTGAAGTTATAACTACACGACACAGAAAGTGCTTTGAGTTGTTGTTACTCAATAAAAGTGTTAAGTAATTCAGCAACTGACTTTTTTTAATACTGCAATCACTTTGTAGTGTATTTTCGTTTACTGTTGTGAAATGGAAAATCAATAATCGCTAATCAAGAATCGTTAATAATCGAAAATCGACTGTAATCGAATCGGGACTTCAATAATCGTAATCGAATCTGGAAATCAGACAGATTAACCACCCCTAGTGGCCACCATTATTTTTCAGCACTGCCTTAACCCTCTTGGGCATGGAGTTCACCAGTGCTTCACAGGTTGCCACTGGAGTCCTCTTCCACTCGTCCTTGACAATGTCACGGAGCTGGTGGATGTTAGAGACCTTGCGCTCCTCCAACTTCTTTTTGAGGATGTGCCACAGATGCTCAATAGGGTTTAGGTCTGGCGTCATGTATAACCAATCCATCACCTTTACCCTCAGCTTTTTTAGCAAGACAGTGGTTGTCATGGATGTGAGTTTGGGGTTGTTATCATGTTTGAATACTGCCCTGCGGCCCAGTCTCAGAAGGGTGGGGATCGTGCTCTTCAGTATGTCACAGTACATGTTGGCATTCATCATTCCCTCAATGAACTGTGGCTCCCCAGTGCCAGCAGCAGTCCACACAGACCATGACACTCCCACCACCATGCTTGACTGTAGGCAGGACACTCTTGTCTTTGTACTCTTCACCTGGTTGCTGCCACACACACTTGACACCATCTGACCATGTCCTCTGTCTGCTTGTCTACAGCAAACTGTTTGCAGGCTTTTTGTGCATCATCTTTAGAAATGGCTTCCTTCTGGGACGATAGCCATTAACAGGGTGACCCCCCCCACCCCTTCATCCTCTGCAGCAATGCTGGCAGCACTCATACGTCAATACAGTTGACTTTGTTGTGCTTTCTGGGCGATGGTATTGCCCAGGAAGTGAAAGGATTCCACTATGTTGACAGGGAGCCCTCGAGGACAATGGGACGAAGGTCAGCTGGGCTTTTCCTAAAGTCCATTCTCATCTCCACTGTCTTTAGAGTATTGAGCTCCAAGTTGTTGAGACTGCACTAGGACACCAGTCGGTGTCCCCTGTAGGCAGTCTCGTCCCCATCAGAGATTAGACCGATGAGGGTGGTGTCATCTGTATGATACTACAACAGTAAAGGGAGACTCCTTAATAATCTTTAGTTCACAATACTGAAAGAACCAGAACTCCACCATAGTCCGCACATCTGTACCGTATCATGTCATAGGCGGTTTGAAAAAGTTGTGTTATAGTAAGCGTATCATGTTCATGTTTACTGGTGAGTCAGTTTTGTAGTAGCTTTTTGCAAAGTAACTATTTCATCTCCATTTTATTTAGTCTTTATTTCAGATATTCAACATATTGAAAAAATAACACATTTCGATACTTATTTCATTAATTTGTATGAGATGTGACGAGCGGTAGTCTCTTTGGATTCTATTTAATGTAGCAAGTTTTCAACCATGTGTCTTGGCACCATAACCTGAACGCTATTTCCCCATACTCTTCCGCGCAGAAGCCTTATACGCTTCTCCATTCATTAACCAAAGCTTTCAAATCTCTGCATTCTTAAAATCACTGTTTCCAATTTGAAACTAGGAACACAATCTTAACCAAGTTGAACATGGTATGGTTTAAGGTATTAATTGAGAGTGCAGATTGTTTAAGCGGTTTTACAGCTATGTAACCTTTTTGCAGGATTACTTTGATGTATCAATTTGTTTCCCACTAAAATAAAATTGTTCTTAATTGTACTTAATCAGTCAACCTCTAGTTGGTTGCTATCTTATTATAACTGAACTATACCAAACCTCAAGCTTGGACACCTACTCACTCTAGTTTTTTTTTATGTTTCACAATGTACATCTGAATTGTTCAATAACCCAGATGAAATTAAATACGAAAAAGTGTATTGATGCTATTTTAGATTCTCCAATGTGGCCACCCCTTTACCTTGATGATTGCTTTGCCCACACTTGTATGTTATGAGCCAGATTATTTTAAGTAAATGTACAATGTGACTAACCAGTGCATCCAAATTAGGATTGCATAGTGATGGAGATGTTGAAAATGTACATTACCTATGCCATTTCAGACTTTTAGCTAACTCTCTATTACCCTGTAAGTTGTTCTGGGTAAGAGGTAAAGTTATTTTCTCAAGGGTATCAACAGATTTCTTTTTACTTTTGGTTACTGTCCTGAACACTGAGTCATAGACCATCTGTTGCGGGAAACATTTTCAGTTTAATCGTGCTTGCTTTCATAAGCACATTTGATTGCTGGGCCATGCTATCAAGTTAAAGACAAATCTTTGGTGCCGGTTGAGATTTTAGGTTATACCCAAAGTGGGGAGGTTGTAGGCTTGCCAATTCTTTACATTTCTGAACGTGGTAGGAGGATGATGGTTATAGATAAAGCAGTGATAGTATTTGGTATATTTTTGGTGTAAACTGTAGTAATAATAAAAGCAAAAATTATATCTACTCATCTGCGGAATAAGTAACATTTGGAAAAACTACGTTGAGTAAATTCCAGCTTTTGTAAAGATATTTCAGTTACAGTTACTAACAGAAAAAAGGCATTGTGGCCCATGTTTCCACTCAACGGTCAGTCAGCACTCATGAATACATTGAGCGGAAGAACAACACATTCAGGCTGGTCACATTCAGTTAATCCTTTTTTTCATTTTTTTTTTACTTTGTGAAGACTTTGGGCATGAGAACATGGCTTTCTTAAGGGCATGCATAATTATGAATGGAGCCTGGCAGCGAGACTTGCAGCCAGCCCGTATACTAAGTGGCTGGCACCAGACTGCTCGCGTAGGATGGCACTCCTCCTCAGTAAACGGCTTCATTGAGGTGCCCAAAGCCAGCTGGAGCCCCCAGTCTGCTTCTCTTGGAATAGGTGTGTAGTGCCATCTAGATGCATGTCGTAGAACAACTGTTTTTTCAACCTTGGCTGTCTGTAAACAGTTGATTGCAAAAGTCTCTTGCTGAACAGTTCGGAAAAGTATATTGAGTTTTTCCGTGTTCCACATTAAACTTAGTCATAATGCATTCATTTTGTTAAGTATATAATTAATTAACCAGCATTTGCAAGCATGAAGCTAAAATCCCCCCCATGGACATTTTCACCCGTTTATTTTCTTATCATTTTTTTGTAATATGCCTTCATGTAAAACTTAACTATGCAAGTCATGTATCAATTTCTTTTGTTGCATTTTTCTGACAGTCATCAATACAGACTAACGTGAAGGTTTAAAGATTATGAGCCTTAATCAAGGATACATGTGTTTTTCACTTGTCTCTTTGAACTTGCAACTTTTACCACATCAGTAATTATTATTTCTTTGTAATCGAAGCCGCTGTTCAGTACCATTGCCAATATTACCAATATACTCCTTTTGCACTAGATGTAAAATGCTATATTCAGATACAATTGTGACAAAGTTGATCGTCTTGCTTTTGTGAAGATTGCATGTTATTTATGTGGTTTCTACTAAATTCATTTTCTGGTATTTTCTGTATGAGTAGTAATGTGTGCTTTTGTGGTGAAGTTTCATTTGTGGTGGATGTCAGTTACATATGCCCTTACCTACTACTTTATTTGGTACAAGCCTCTAGTAATTAATATGGCCCCCTTTTGCATCCATCCACTTTAAGTTTGGACTTGTTGTGCATTCAAAGATGCTCTTCTTCATGCCTATTGTCAAGAGTAGTTATGTGAGTATTGCCTTTTGTTAGTTTGACTGAGTCAAATGAGTACACCTATTCATCAAATCTGCATGCCCTTTTTGCCCTCCTCAATATAGACAAACGACATAGTCCCAATGGTTCCTTTGTTTGAATTTTGCTTGTCTCCGAAAGAAGAAGTTATTTTAATGTTCCCACTTTTAGATTATACCTGGAATGCTTTTTGATTTTAGCCTTTTTTTGCATGTTCTGTCATTTCGGGTGTTCTAGACCGGTATGTGAGCTGTGTGTGGGAGGCTATGTAAAGCGTAGGTTTACATTATTGTTGTTTTGATGGGTAATTCATGTTAATATAGAGTATTTTAAGTCTAATGCATCATTTTACCTGGAAAACTGACTTCCTTAACATAAAAAACAAATCTGATACAGTACAATACCATTGTTTGAAATATAAAACCAGCATAAAAAAGGATAAAACTTCAAGTTATTCTTACTCTAAACATACTTGAACTATTCTGGCGAGATGACTTCCTGTTTTATCAACAATTTCCTCGCTCGCTGCGGCACTCATTTTGGGTTTATAACTCCACGCCGGTTCTGTTATTGAAGAATCCAACACGAGACAACGTTGTGACGCAACCAAACATGATACTGTTACATGATTGGCTGTTAGCGTTTCACTCTCTATGTTGCCATGTTACCAGAGAGCGGGTGCCTTTGTTCATGCAACCAAACTTGCTTCGCAAGCTCTGGTTTCTTCCGACGAAGAAAAATAATTTATTGAACGTTTTATCTAACGCATTTTTGATTGTTAATGATTACGTGTCTATTGTGATACATATCGTTATCGTTTTATCGCCCAGCCCTAATTTAGCTGCTTATCTGCTTTTAAAGCTGCTCTAACATTCACTCATTATTTCTTCCAGAAATAGTATGGACTTTTAATGTGTTTGTTCTTTGAAGTAAACTTAACTTCAAAATGTGTAGTTTTTCTGTGAGTAATTGCAGTTTAGTGTAAACCCAATAGCCAGCTCCGTAGATGTTAACCTTAGAGTTAAATTAAGTTGGAGAAAAAACATAGCAGTACATTCTATTGTACACTTACGAACAGAGGAAAGTTTGGAAGTTCTAGCAGAGGAGCAAAATGTCTCAAATGTTTATTTATTCAGACTGAAGAAATTCAAGTAGGACACCAAAAAGGAGACCCCTGATGGGTTGGTGCCCTGAAATCATTGCTGGGATTTGTTTTAGTTTTAGTTGAAAACATTTACTAAATAAAGGTTGTCAATGAATGGAGGCATATATTATGCTCCTCCCAGCTGACGATGGGCTAATCATCTTTAGGTTGTCATGCTGTGTCTGTGTCACACAGTTGCTCAGCAAATTGTCACAAAATTCCACCAAACAGCGATGTGGTTTCCTGTCAGTATAAAACATGTTTCTTGGTCTACAAAGACAACGGTCTCAACCACAACCAAAAATGAATGCATATGATGCTTGTTCATAAAGATGGCTGCAGGTTTGCACACGGATGTAATTGAGATATCTGTGCATTTTTTTTTGGCTCTATTTCACTCACAGTATATGTACCAGGTATTTTTGGTTAATCCTATACTAATACCTTTCCTCTGCAATAAACGCTAACTTGATACTTCCTGACATTATGTAGTGAATTATATGTTTTGCAGATCTCTAAAGGACATGTGTTTGGTCATGAAGACGCACAGGCATTTTTCTCAGCTGTGCTTAATTCAAGCCTAACCTCTGGGGTCTGCGTACGATATGATGTTGTTTTTCACCCTTACGGTTTAACATTGAGTCCATCCTGTAACAATTTCTCCGTGCCCTCAGAACCCCAACGTCTTTAACCTTTTTGTATTGTAATCAGGTGGGATAAATACAGTCTTTGTGCAAGGCCCTGGCAGGCTGCTCTCTCCCAGTGCAATATGCGCTGACCCCCTGAGGAAAAGACAAGCGCCTTTGTCCTGGTTGGGAGAGAAAATACATTATTTACTGCCATGTGGGCCGGGGGCTCTGGGGAATTCAGGCCCTAAACATGGAGAGGGAGAGGGGTAGAGAAAAATGACGTTTTGTGTTTCTAGCCTCGGTAGCAAAAAAAGACCAGAATTTGCTCAGGGACAGACAATTCAGCGTCTGTTGGTCCAGGCCCATATTGTTCAGGCCGTAAAGCCCGTTGGCTTTGATTGAAACTGTTCATATTGCTGCTGAACAGTGTTTTGTTTTGCTGCCTCAGAAGCGTGTTGTGGGTATCATTTTATTCACATACTGGATTTGTTTTTCAGCTCTTGAAACTGTCTGACCACAAAAAAAAACAGCATGTTGCTCTTTCTATACAAAAAACAGGACTTGACATTAACTTTTTGAGGCACTTGTCCTTCGGACAAGTACATTTATGTTTTTTTCTTGTCCATGCACAAAAGTCACTTGTCCGGGTAAAGATTTATAAATTACATTTTTATTTTTGCAAATTGAAAGCATACAAAGTATAAATACACTATCAATATCAATACAATTCATTTGAAACAGTAGGAAGGACTTTGTCTCAATAATGTAATACTTTGCACGCTGGTGTGCAGTTTATCACCAGAGGTAGTGGTGACTCTTGGTGTAAAAAATAAAACTACCTGACCTTTATGCAGGGTCATATAGGCAACATAACTGGGACACTATTCCCACCACCAATCCAGCATCAAAGTTTTGCAACTTTGGGCCCTCTACTGACAGAAATAGCAGCCTCTGAAGCTGGACTGAGCTGAGGCTGGTCCTCCAGTCAGACTTAATGTGTTTCATGGTTGAGAACCCTCTCACACACAGCTGAGCTGACTGGCAGGACCAAGTACATTTTCATGAGTGTCACCAAACTCCTGAACCGTTCACATCTCTCATCTGAAAAGATAGGAAAAGATAAGATTATATTTTATCGTTCTCTCATTCTGATGACTGCAACCGTACTGAATGGCACTACGTTTTACTTGTCTTCCTCCTGTTTAAGGATACATGCATATATATATATATATATACACACACATACATATATATATATAACAATTTAGGTGTTATTAAAAAAAATAGATTTGTTACATACAACATTTACACAACTTCTGCAGATTTAAACACGTTGTTATGTAAGTGACTGTTTTGCAGGTCCATCCCAAAAAACTTTGGTAACATACAGACTGTGCAGTTAATTTAATGCTCAACACTTGAACTGGGGTGTCATTACTTGAAAGAGGAACTCTGCATCATCTAAGTTACAGTATGTACATTATCAGGGTTTGGAAATTATGACTTGTGTAAGTAGGCAAATGGCTGGTAGAACATAACTTTTCTTAATTAGGGGTGTAACGGTTCACAAAATTCACGGTTCGTTTGATACGATACACTTGTGTCCGTCAACCACACAATAGAGTAACGTTACGTTAGCTCAGTTTCGTTCTGCTTAACTTGCATTATGTTTGCCATTTAATGTTGGACATTATGAGCGCGCTAGCCACACACGACGCGGCTGTATTTGAAAATTGAAATAACAACATTTTGGTCGGCAATAAAAATGGTCCAAAATGCGCACCGAAAACCGAACCGAAAGCCTCGTACCAAACGGTTCAATATTACGAATACATATAAACTTATCGTTACACCCCTATTCATAGTAATTTCAGTGAATCAAACAGCTGCAAGACCCAGTGCAATGTAAAACGTCACTTACTGGTCAGCCAGGGTGGGTTGCTCCCAGTGGCGGCGACAGGGGGGGGCTAGATGGTGCTGTAGCTCCCCCTATAATTGCCGTAGCACCCGCCCAGCACCCCCAAGAAATGTCTGTAATTTTTTATATTTATAATTTAATGTGATGTTTGAATTGTTCTTTTGATGTTGTTAAAAACGGAAATAAAGAATAATTTAAAAATAAATATTTTCGTATAAAATAACATGAGGCACAAACAGGTGATCTGCTTTGGCTAATGGGCGCAGCGCCTGGTAAACTTTGGACCTTAACGTGAAACTTCCTGTCACATTAGTTAGCTGTGAACGCAGTTTTTCTTCCCTGGGCCGTGTACAAAACTACCTGAGGAACAGTAGTGGAGACACTAGGACCAGTAATCTGAGGACACTCACATTTTGCACAGCTTAGTTTTTTTAAGGCAATGGTGTAAGAGACACCATTTAAAATTTTTCATATTGTCTACAAAGGTCTTTCACATGTTGCACATGATTTGGTTTTTCAAAATAAAACATTTTAAGTTTTAAAAATACATTTTAATACTGGAAATCTCATTAGGTTTTTTGTGCAGTGACCTATTAACCTCAAACCATTTTCAGATAGTCTGCAGGGGCCACCCACATGTTGCACAACTGGAAATGCACAATTCATGCACACAAATCTGTAGATATTAATAAATGAAGATGATTAAATTAGACAGATGCATCAGAAGTTATTCTCTCCCCCATAATATTTAGACCCCCCCATGTGACCCATGTAAGGGGGGAATTCCCCCCAGTTTAAATATGAAATTCAGGTCCTGATTGATGCCTTCACACTCAATCACAGCAACAGACGTATTGTTTTGTTGTGAAGACGTCTATGGTTAGTGCTTGATTTCCCCCTATGTTGGCTATTACAAATGTAATTAATTTTGTGGTTGAAGCACAAATATTGGCTTTAGTCACATTTATGATGCTCCAATAATAGGAACACTGCTGATTCATCATTAGACTCGTGTTGGTAACTGGCTGTGTGATTTCCTGATCTGAGCATTTTAGGCCAAAGCGTGCAGCCTTCTGTTGCTGCTCCATTGTATTGGCTCGACTGTGACAGAATTGTGTGAAACATTATTTACAGAGGTTAACATTGGCAGGCGTATGTATGTTTTATCTATAGCCCTTGAGTTGAATACTTTCATATATATTATTTTATGTGTCTTCCAAGGGTGGTCCGATGCGACCTACATAATGAAACACCCCAAAATCGAAGCACCTTCTCTTAAGTGTTGAGCATCCCCATAGCACCTGCAGCAGAACATCTCTGGAGCCGCCACTGGTTGCTCCCATCAGACCCCGTAGAGCATAACTCCGCCTTCATAAACAACCCAGTCCAATTCATCCTTCCATTTGTTTTTGAACTTTCTGTCTCGTTTTAATTCTGTTGGTGTGAGGTGAATTGTTTAAGGCGCTTTTCCTGGCGCTTGGCCGGGCTGCGGAGCCTGAAGAAACATCTTCTTTTGTTGTTTAAATGGCGTGGCGGTTGCGACCACTGACGCAGGTAAAAATGTTTAAACTTGGACCGACTCCTGATTGGCCAATCAAAGCATTCTGAGTTGGAGGCTGTTTCGACGGATTGTGGGCAGTAAATGTGTTCGTTTCAAATCGGTCAATTAAATTAGTAAAATAGACATAATGAGCGGCGCATAACGTGAAGTAACATGGCATTTTATTTTGTTTGAAATTTTACTTGTCCAGTGGGACAAGTAATTTTCTCTTCCACTTGTCCCACAAAAAATCCACTTGTCCCGGACAAGCGGACAAGCCTTAATGTCGAGCCCTGCAAAAAATCTCTAGACAATCAGAGACACTGTGTGATGGGTTTATGTAGCCATTCAAATGGTTAGAATATTATTGAAATTGTTAATATTCTGCTTGCGAGTCATAACACAATCGTTTTTTCTAGCGCCACCATTTAATCTATATTTCAGTATGATACGTTGCGCTGCCTGTGTACACAAACACGAGAACATGCCTTTATCATTTAGTTATTGGGAGGAACTGTCCATACAGTGTGGAGAACTGTAGTATTTGATACACTTGCAATTTTGCAGGTTTTCCCATTATAAAGTATGTAGGAGTCTGTCATTTTTAGATTCATAGGTACTCTTCAACCCAGAGTGATGGAATCTAAAACAAAAATCCAGAAAATCGATTTTTTCATTTTGCAATTTATTGCATGATATTAGTATTTGATACATCAGAAAAGCCAAACTTAATATTTGGTGCAGAAACCTTTGTTTGCAATTACAGACATCATACATTTCCTGTAGTTCTTGAAGTAGTTTCCTGTAGTTCACCATGATTCTGTAGCTGATAACGACTTCTATACTATGAAATACACTTTCCCCAGTGGACAATAAAGACTATATATATCTATCCATCTCCCTATCTATCCGCTCCGTCAGACGGAGACATTGACAAGAATATAAAATGACGTTATATCTTGTTTTCATTTGTTTGTCTTTGCAGATCGATCAAACAGTTGTTTGTGTAGGCTGTTAATTGTAAGAATGGCTTTGTAAAGTATTCATATTATTAATGACAGGAGATATTTCGATTTATTTTAAACAATCGTCTGCATTTTCACACAGTTTTGTGTATTTCATCCATCTGCTGACGATGTCGCCATATCTCATTTCACCCGTTTCTGTGCGTACCCATGGGTCAGAGTTTGCATAAAGGACACCACATTTTCCCAGCAAGATTGCTTTTTATGAATCCCAACTATTGCGTAGAGAGCGGTGTACGTTTTCTTTTGTGCGTACGCAGCATTTATAAATGAGGCTCTGGTGTCTCATGTCTGATTAATTACCCTATTGGAGAGGTTGGCAACCAGAAGTGTTTCTGCCCATCATGATTGGAATAGCCTTTCTTTAGAGTCTCTCTGCAGAAAAAACATTAGCTGTGTGTTTTAGATGATAATGAATCAGTTTATTATGTTATTGATTTTCACAGACTGTACAGTTCAACAAGACATTTTGCTGCATTACACAGAGCTTCATGTCTGTGATGCTTCACCTGACACTCTCTTGTGTCTCAACCCACAGTAACTTTTCCAGCGAGGCGTCCCAAGCCAACACCTTTGGGCCTCACAGCCAAGCAGCAGCAGCGGCGGCAGCAGCAGCAGTGGAGACTGCAGCGGTTCCACCAGCCTCCTCCTCGTCTTCCTCGTCTCCCTCCTCCTCGGCATTCTGCCCTGTCCGACAGATTGTTGAGCGGCAGTCACGTATGCTTAACTTCCGGGTGGAGTACCGCCAGCGCACGGTGGAAGTTGTCGTTGAGGAGGGCAGCGCGGTCGGTGAGACGACGTTTTGACAATTCAAATCTCACTTTAGAATCGTAACTGCTCCTACACATCACACACCCTTTATGCTTTTTTTTTGGAAAATTGTGGCTTTTTCTAAGAACTCAAATGGTTGTCACCTTAAGTAGAAAGAGTGATGTAATTTATTGTGCTCTTAAATTTGATCTACAACAAGAGTTTCGTTTTTAGACTTCACACCTTTTCTCAGAATCTTCCTTTTCTCAGAATTTTCCACACTGTGTGGAAATCATTTTGCGTGTGGAAAATGTAGTGCAATGTTATCTTATTATTCATTTTTTTCTCAGAATAACATTGCATCTAAAAAAACTTTTTTTTTAATGTGTCTGTTTTTTCTGTGTCTTTACACATAATTTTGCTAAATACACATTTGGTAGTTTGCTTTGACAAGTATTTTGGTTGTGTCCTTTCCTTGTACTGCCATCTTATGGTACAATGTTGATCCACAATTCCTTCACACTGCAACTGTTTCTTCCTTTTCTTTTTGTAGGAGAAATTAAACAGATTCTTGAAACAGAGCTTCACGTCCCCGTATCAAAAATGCAACTAAAGGGTTGGAAAATTGGAGACGTATCAGACAGTGTGAGGATTGCCAAATTAATTGTCAAATTAATATTTGGTTATATTGTAATTCCTCTCGTAATAAGCACAATTACACAATCTCTCTGCAACCTTTTTATTTGATCTTAATTTCCTATTTGTTACACACCGGATGGGGTTTCACAAATGTTACCCACACCTATCTTGTGTGAACTGATGGGGTGCCACGGTGCAGTATTTATTGGCCTGTTTCTGTCCTCGCAGACTGTTTTGCGAAGTTTGCACCTGCCCAAGAACAACAGCCTGTACGTGCTGACCCCTGACATCGCCCCAACTGCCAGCACCAGCCAAAACAGGTAACCAACCTCACTCACTAGGTCCATGTCTCTGCAGCTTGCTTTTTTTCATGTAATATGCCTACCCTCACAAGCATAACACTTTCTGAACACCAGGTGGCACTATATCCTTAGTAAAGGTACAACTGTTTCTGGAACACAGCATATGTACCACTCCATGAATATTGTCCATTAGATTTGAATATTTACAAAGATATTTTACTCTTGTGCACAGGAGGTTTTTGTCATTTATTTTGACATTTGAATCGAAAGGCTACTACAATAGCGTGTGTGTAGTGTAAATAAGGACTTTCATTGCTGTATTTGTAGCCATGTCACAGCCTTATTCTGTTGCTGAAAAAGTTCAGTTCCTGTCCAAATAGGCGAACCGTCTTTCGCTTATGTAATAGCTCGAAATAAATAAAGGGGATCTATTAAGCCGTTCTTAAAGGTCATTCTACCAAGCCTTTTGAATCCGAAGAGGCTTATATCAACCTTTCCTTCCAAAATGTCAAACTACTCATCATTGAGCTATAATTCCATTCAATCTCATCTGATTTTACATCTGTATCAGCTAGTTAAAGTTTATTCTAATAGTGATATTGCAGAGATAAGTGGTTTGCCAGTGAACTAATATGATGTCAGGATTTGGTACATTGAACAACCTATTTTAATCACGCTGTAGCAATAACCTTTCAGGTTTAACTAAACGTAGATAATGAACACAGTGGAAAAGAGCTAGAAGACAAAATGTCCCTGGAATTTGTCAATGCTCCTTAGTGCTTACAGAGGTGTGTGTATGGTGCCCTGTAACAGCAGGGGCCGTGTGGTTGTAATGATCTGTGTTGGTTACGGATGTCGTCAGGCCACTAGGGTTTCTGAAGAGAGCCACACACTGCAAGTCATCCATTATGAAAAGCCTCTGGGTGGTGTTGGCCAGGAGGACACTGTTGGCCAGGAGGACACTGCTCCAAACGCAGCCAGTCTAATGTTCCAACACTCCCCTCAGAAACCACTGAACAGGACCGAGAACAACAGGCGTGTTATCGGCATGGGTCAAGCATTCAAACGCCTCATGTGGGTTGAGTTGCGTAACATATCACAGACGTGTAGCGGTTTGATATCCGGAATCAAGGAATGCTGCTGCTGCCGTTGGCTGTGCTGCTCTGACGACCAGTAAGTAAAGAACAAGTGACCATTTAGCAGGTGGTGAATGCCCCCCCGCCCTTCTGGCTAAACCGGACACGGCGCTTGCTACTTCAATTGGCGGCACTCACTCGTTTCTTAAGTGCCATAGCTGTAAGTCTCCCAAGTCAGGACCTCATTATCTTGCCTTAACTATTTTGCTGGAGTAGCGGGGGTGTTCTCGCTGGCGTGTGGCGATCCTGTTGTCATTCTTTGCGACTGGAAGAGGGTGTCAGATCACAGCGCACAGAGGAGTAGCCCTCCTGCGTAGAGGGCAGGCATGCCGTTAGCGCCGCAACATTTAAAAATAACCGTCGTTTGCAGAGCAGTCACAGAGCTGCTAGTCTCCTGCTCCCGTACCCTGTCCCTGCTGAATACCGTGATAAAATCCACCATCCAACGTGGAGACTTAACAGCGCGGAATGTGTCCTACCAGCACGGCTAGCCTTCTGACCATGTTTCATGCTACCGTGTAAGTGCAGTTATACGAGACAAGGGAACAACATTCCCATATTGTCATTAATTTCATATTACTCATACTTTATTTTTTTATCAATTGCAAACAAGGTCCACCTGAATTGTACTTGTGCTTTGAACCAACCTCCTCCCATTGGACTGGTGTAGGGTGCTGCCCTAGAAGTTACCCAGGGAGCAATTGGGGTCAACTGTCTTGTTCAAGGACAAATTAACAGATTGTGATTAATTTCTTGATGTGGAATGTTTGCAAGATCACTTGTTTGAGATGAAAATATTAACTAATTTGCTCTCCTAATACATGTAGCTCTATATTGGAAATTGTGAGATTGAAAAACTTGTTTAATTTTTTTAAGGTATGTTTATGTACAATTATTTGAACACTGCATACCTGCTATTATAGCTGTTCAAACTAACTCTAGTGTTTATTTTCAATTTATTTTTTTGTAAGGCTGAAACCCAAGACACATCTGTTGAGAATCTAGTTAAAGGCCATTAGTATTTAGTAACTACTTAGTGTGTGTATGACAGTGCCTGGAGTACTTATGTCCATATTTAATCTAGTCATTGCTCGAGTTTAAAACTCAATTTAATTCACATATCCGAGTGTCATTATTGGGAGCAGAATCGGAAAATAAAAGCTATCTTAACAAATGAAAGCCACTGTAGGCAATTACTTCATAGCACATCTCTGCACACCTAAACCAAACAGACTAATCAAATAGTTCTTCATATAACCAGCCCCCCTCATTTGAATCTTCTGTTTGATTATAAATAAATTTGGGGGGCTTTGGCGTCTTCAGACAAGCTCTCCCTCCTCAAAGGTAGTTACAGAGATCCACTCTGGAGCCAAACGAATGTTCCCAAGTGTCTGTGTTGACTGACAGTGAATACAGGAGGATATAGATAGAGCTAATCTCTTGCATAAATAATGTAGGGTGATGAATATTTTAACACGACTCATTTTTTTCTGTTGCTTCCAGTATGGGTGTTTATTGAAGGTGATTCTAATTTGAACTCAAAATGTAAAATTAATCGTCAGGTATTTATTTTCACCCCCCTTTATTTCTAGTCTTTTAACCCTTTAGAAAAATGAACACCACAGATTCTGGCTGGCAAAAAAGAAAACTGTCAAAACTTTACAATTACTGTAATGATTAAAATTGAGACAAAATGACTAAACTGATGATTCAGTATTTTTTATTTTTTCGGATCCAAATAGTGGCGGTATGATGTATGTATGTGTTACCTTTACCTTTTTTGATTAGTCCAGTTATTTTTATTGATTAACTTTTCCTGTATTCCAAATAAGAGGAATAAACAAAGATAGAATGGACAAAACAGTGCATTCCAAAGAAGTGTGTATTGTGTTATTAAGTCAAGGGAAAAGTCTCTCTCCTTCTCTCGCCCTCTCTCTCAGGGCTAGTTTAATAAGGTCTGTGTGTCTGCTCTGTGTCTGGGGACCCTCAACGCGGCTTATCTCAAAATGAAACCAATCTGTTGAGACTGCTCCTATCCTGCAAAACGGTTTATTTTCTGTCTAAAGTTAAGTGACATTTTACTCTGAGTGCCTCACAGCGTGTCAAGTGCCCTGAGAGGGCCATGGGCCGGGACCGCTTTCTATATGATTTAGAGGGCAGCAACAGCCCAGGACAACAATCACATGACCCTCGCCCTCACTATGGGATCCTCTACCATAGGTTTGCATTGATGCCTTCAACGCGACACGAGTTTTAGGAAGCCAAGTTGCACAAGAGACTAATGCCTCCCTGTACAGGCTACACAGTCCGTTCCTGTTGAAAGTATTTACTGTGCAAAGCCATAAGTCCACATACTGTTATTGCCATCTTCACAATGGCTTATGGGAATGCTACAACACATCTACCCACTTCATCCCCCCTTTCGCTCGTCTTTCTGCCAGAAACAATCCGGACTGTTTCCAAAGAAATCATAGTGATATTAGCTTGAGCCCCCTTTGTGTGTGTTTTCGTTCTTGCCACTTTCAGATTTTCTCAAACATTACATATGCATTCACTCTCTCCACGCCACACATTTCCAATCATCCTGGTTAGCTACAACAAACATTACATTTACATATTGATTTCGTAGTTTTAGTCAATGTAAATACGCTGTCATTACAGTAAATTTGAGCTTCTGTTAACATAAGCTCGTCCAGATCTATGCAGATTAAGGCAGTGATTGCAGAATTAATGCGTGCACTACATTTTAATTCTGACTCCTCCTTTGCGTCGATTAACTGCCTGGCCTGAACTAAGCCATCAATTCATATTCACGTATGCAGGCTGAACGTTTGCTCAAACTGGTACTTAACCTCAACAATTATTTTTTTAAATGAAGCTTCCAACACTTGAATCTCTCTTTGAAAAGATAGTATGCAAAGTTACAACCGTGTGTGTGTTAGCATGCCGACACGAGACAGGTAGATATATAGATAGAGATCTATATAGATTGATAGAAATCTCTCTCATGTATGTATATATTCAGGTTTGTGAATTGTGAATTCCACTAAACCAGACTGAGACCAATTAGAGGCTCAGGAACCCTTTGCAGGTGTTTTGGATTAATTAGCTGATTAGAGTGTGACACTTTGAGCCTACAATCCTGAACCTTTTCACAATATTAGAATTTTCTGAGATTTTGAATTTGGGGTTTTCATATGCTGTAAGCCATAATCATCGGAGTTATATCAAATAATGGCTTTGAATATTTCACTTTGCATGTAATGAGTCTCTATAATATATTAGTTTAACATTTTAAGTTGATTTACTGAAATAAATAAACTTTTGCACGATATGCAAATTTTCTGAGAATTCTGAAATTTTTCTGAGATGCACCTGTATGTAGGTTTGTAGGTTTGTGAGACACTGAATATATATATATATTCAGTATCTCACAAAAGTAAGTACACATCTCACTTATTGATTATATCTTTTCATGTGACAACACTGAAGAAATTATACTTAGCTACAATGTAAAGTTGTAGTTGTAGGAGGGTACAGCTTGTATAACAATGTAGATTTGCTGTCCCCTCGAAATAACTCAACACACAGCAATGCATGTCTAAACTGCTGGCAACAAAAGTGAGTACACCCTTAAGTGAAAATGTCCAAATTGGACCCATTGTGTCAATATTATGTGTGGCCACCATTATTTTCCAGCACTACCTTAACCCTCTTGAGCATGGAGTTCACCAGAGCTTCACAGGTTGCTACTGGAGTTCTCTTCTACTCCTCTATGACGACATTACAGAGCTGGTGGATGCTAGAGACCTTGCGCTCCTCCACCATCCATTTGAGAATGCCCCATAGGTGCTCAATAGGGTTTAGGTCTGGAGACTTGGAGGCTTGGCCATTCCATCACCTTTACCCTCAGCTTGGAGGTGTGAAAAATAATGTGAACAATTCAATTGAAAAACAAACTGAAATCTAATGGGTAAAAAAAAAACATACAGTAACCTGGTTGCGTAAGTGTGACACCCTTAAACGTATACTTTGTTGAAACACCTGTTGATTTTATTAGAGCACTCAGTTGTCTTTGTAGGTAGTGGGAGTCTATTAACATGGCACGTCTTGACTTGGAAATATTTGCCCAGTCTTCTTTGTAAAAGTGCTCCAAATCTGTCTGGTTGTGAGTACATCTCCTGTGCACAGGCCTCTACAGATCACCCCACAGATGTTGAGTTGGATTCAGGTCTGTGCTCTGTGAAGTTCTGAGATCACAAAAACCTGACATTTTGACAGGGGTGTATAGACTTTTTATCCACTGTGTATATATATATATAGAGAAAGAGAGATATGTACATCTCTATAGCTATATATCTAAAGATAATATATCTATTTCTATGGATAGATCTTTTTTATATATATCTTTTGCAGCGACATGCTGGGTCCCGGAAACCTCCAACTGACCCACTAAAACACTTAGGATGGGCTACTTCCAGTGCACATGTACAGCTGCAGCATTGATTTGAATCCTGCACATCGCCATTGCAAATCTCCCATTACCAATCACTACACTCCCAGACTGGCCACATGCTGAGGGGGCCGTGTGATATCACCGCTGTGGCCCTGTTTCCTGGCCACCCCCTGCTGGGTCAGGGAGCAGGGGATCCCAGCACCAAGCCAGACCCGTCTGGACAGAAACAGGGGCGGGGCGGGTAATGCCCAGGGGCATCGCGAGGAGACGCCTCACGACAGGGCTTAAGTGTCTGACTAGTCTTGGCTTGTTCTCTGACTGACTCTGTTGTGGTGTTTTTTTTATTTTCCCTCCAGTGTTCTCCAGGAGTCGTTAAATCAGAACTTTCTGCTCGTCATCAGCCACCGTGAAGCCCAGAGAGACTACAGTCTTAATTTCCCCGGCAGCAGGACCATACAGGAGGTGGGTCTTATTTGGTCGCATTATATCCTGTTGGCACCAGAAAGGCCTCAAGCTATTGTTGTAATATGTTTTTATTAAACTTGCTGCCGTCACTATATATGGAAACATGTATTCAAATCATACAGATGTTTGGTCCTGGTGTCTTCTGTGGGAAAGCATATGTCAATATTCATTGTTCAATTGTTCAAACAGATGAGCTGTGATTTTCTGACTGCTCCACCTCCACACAGGGTTAGACATTCTTTTATTTCTTCCCCTGGATAATCTAGCCATCAGATCCACACAGATAGAGACTGTCTAATCGTCGAAAGCTGTTTTCTCTGAGGACAATTTGGCATTTGAAGGCAACATTCGGGGAGAAATGTGTTTGTGTAGTGGGGGGCGACGGCGTGGGCAAGGAGCTGGGGGCTGCTCATTTTCCTCTAGATGAAACCAAACAATGGATCTGGTAGCAGATGAAATATTCATACTGGCCCTCCCGCTGCCCATTTGCCCCTTTAGAACAGTTTCAGCTGCAACCTGCTCCGTAGGTGGGTGGAATGCACCACCACCATCATCATCATCATTTAGTGCATCTCCAATACTTCATCCTCTACTGTGCGCTCAGAAGAACTTATAAGGTTATCCTCGCCCTCATTTCTCTTGCTGTGGTTTAATAGCGTACGGAGAGAGATCTAAAATGTCTCCATGAATTATTCACAGCGGGCAGTGGGGTTTAGCAGAGGTGTTATAAGCTCCCCATGGAATGGCAATGTTCCTCTAGTTCTATCTCTCCAATGAAAACAACGCAGGATAGAGTGCCACTGTATGAGTTACTTTAGTTTAAGTTTGAATGAAAAGACACCAAGCTAAAATGTTTATAGTGCAACGGACTCTCTGACTGAACAAAGCTTGAAAACAACCAGATCGATACATGGTTTAACCACACAATTAGAGAAATACAATTGTTTTTTTCTTACATTCTCCACGTCTGGCAGCGTTTCCATTGCCGGTGAATGTTGGTGCTAAAGCACCAGTGACTGGTTATTGTGTCGTCCTTTGTAATTAGCCAGACTCTAGACAGGCCGACGGTGTTTTGTTGTGTAGCGCTGTGTGTGTGTGTGTGTGTGTGTGTGTGTGTGTGTGTGTGTGTGTGTGTGTGTGTGTGTGTGTGTGTGTGTGTGTGTGTGTGTGTGCATCAGTCATTGGTTTCTTGGGCACCAGCGTCCCCGGCTCTCCTTTGCCGCCTGTATGGCGCTGGTGACCATTACTGTAATCAGCCGTACTTGACGGGTTTGTAATGGTGCTAATTGAAGAGATTATTACAGCAGCGCCGGAGCAGGGGGCGTCGTTTTCCCCTTCCTCAGGCAGATGGTTCTGATGAGCACCCACTGTGAACCTTAAGTGTTTCTGCTGGGATTACAAACACTGGGGTGGGGTTCCTGTTGTGAAGGGGGGGTGGGGGGAGGCAAGTAGGGTGAGTCTGTAGCTTGGTGGGGAGCCGGAGAGAGGGGACAAAGCAGATTCAAACAGGCTTTGGTGGCCCTGACACATGCTAGTCCCCCTTACGACTATTAATGGTTCACTGTGCGTTGGACACATATTTACTGTTCAGCTGGCGACACTTTTTTGTTGTTGCCATTAATGTGTTCAAGTTGAAGCAGAATACGGAGGATGGTTCGGAAAAAAACAAGTGTACGAGCCACAGGTGGAAAACTGCATTTGGCCTGAAGAACAAGCCGTGCTGGGATCTATATCGCTGTAGTTGCCAATTGATTTTGTTGGCTGAATCAAATATCTAACGTACGGGATTGCATTCATGAGATCTAAAAGACCAAATAAGAATGCAACAAAGAAGCAACACCACACTCAAAGACTTAGCCCCCGAATTCTGTCGTTCTGTTCCTGACACGGCCACATATGGAGCCGACTGCAAACCGTCTTTTTCCCCCTCATCCTCTTTTGTCTTAGTGGAAGACTACCCGACTGTCTCTGCTTGTGCATATCAATAGAGCGAGAGTCCTGTCCTCTTGTTTGTCTTCGCCAAAAGCTCCGGCTTTGGCTTGTGGCTCCCATGGAAGGGCTTTCCTCCCCTGCACCCCTTGCTCGCCACAGTTCGGCCTCAGGGCTTGGGCTCTGATTGGCATTCCCAGCCAAAATGTGGGGGTACGCTAAGCCGCAGAGCAAATGTTTGCCAGGAAAGTGGCGGGCAGAATAGGGGTGGCCCGATGGGTCTGGAGTGTCCGTGACCAGACGAGTTGTCCGGGGGATTGTTCCAGCCTCTTGCCGTTTTCCACTCCGCAGCTGGATAGATCAACGGAGGACAAAAAAGAAAGAGGGAGAGATGGCGAGGATAGAGACTGAATGAAAGGCATCTGGTGCTGGAGAGCTTGTGACTGTTTAACGGCAACCCTTTCTTCTCTTTGATTCGGTTCCAGCCAAGGATTACTACTACTTGGCATTTAGAATGATTGGATGATTAATGTTTCTGTGTATATCTGCCCACTACTGTGATATCGGGTACATGCTGGTGTTAGCCTTAACAGCGGGAGAGGAGATATCTCTGTTATTAAAACATTAATTTAAAATTTATTTTCAGTCTTGATAAAATAGAATAATGCAAAATGACACCGTCTCAAAGCACCGGCTCAACTATTTCATGCGTTTTCTGAATCCATTTTACTGCCCCTGCCATTATGGGCAGAGCTCACGGATTATTAGGTGTACGTTAAGTGTTTTGGCTGCAAGGTTACATTTTGATGGTACACATTTTCTCTGAATTCGGTACTGTATTATCATGTGGTATAGCCAGTGTACTAAAATCTGTTAAAGTAAATGGAAGGGGAACGGAATCTGGTTCCCATTGAAATAGGAAATGTAGCTGCCCATTAGTGCGAGTACAGTTTAACAGCAGACAGGGGGCAGCATTAGACAACACTGCTGTCAGAGTAGCATATAACTGGCCTTACCGGTAATCAGATGTTTTTTAGATTTGAAAAGTTTTAATATTGCGTTGGTCAGCAAATGCAGTGGTAGGGTTGCTCTGTGGAGAACACTACTTGTTTCCTGAGTTGGCCAATTGGGGTTTTAATTAGATCTTTTGTTCGCTCGGCACAAGACTAGTACATTGAGATGGAATTAAACCATCATGAATAGTTAATGTTGGCTCTATTTAACCAGATATCAATAGCAAAAGTAATCCTGGTCTTATGTTCATAAAGATTTTACGACTCCTTCAGAGAGAATTAGCCAAGATAGTCGCTATAAGCTAACATGATCAGCCTAATTGTACATTCTATTCCTTTCCGTCTCTCCCTTTATTACTTGCTCAAAAGATGCTTGGTCTAAACCGTGATGTCAGTGCGATTTCAGTAATGGTCACCAGCGCCGTACAGGCGGCAAATGAGAGCTGGTGCCCAAGAAACCAATGACCACTTTTGATTTAGTGTGTTTTGTGTATTTTTTTATTTTCCTCCACTACTGTGCTCATGTCAAATGTTGTGGAAACAATGTGGTGGGTAGAACCGTCATTGTAGCAGCTTCATTATACTTTAGCTTAACTTTCTGAATCTTGTCAAATATGTGAGCTAATGAACAAACGGTCACAGAATTAAACATAGCTGACCTGATGGAGTAGGCTTAGGTAGGTTGCTATATCTGATCGGCATTTTCCATCTAACTGGTAGAGGTAGTGTTTTTCAGTTGGGTCAAAATGTCCACCAAATATTCAGCACTCAATTGAAAAAAGTTGGTTAAAACCCTGTTACATTTTGTTGCTGTTGACACTTTGGTGTATCCATAATATCCATAGTGCTTGACTTGAGCAGGAGTTGTTTGGAGTACAGTTCCTGCAACTGTGTATTACACATTCGTTAATACATAGGATGTGCTGTTCCAGCAGTGCCTACCTCTGACCCCTTTCTCTAACTGATCCTAAGACGCTAACTTTATGCAGTAATCTCTCCATCTGAATCTTTTTGTCCATAGCATTGTAACTTATCCATATTTAATGTTTTTTCCAGCCAAACTTAAAGCTAGCTGATAGTCACATTTGTTTGTGATTTGCATATTATAATGGACATTACTCTGTGTACATCTTAGTGCTGTTTGACATGAATTCATGTTTTGCGTCCAGCACCTATTGAAAAAAGAACCTGCACAGCCAAGTCCAGTGGTAGTGAATCGGCCCTAAATGGTCGTAATCTGGAGCACAGCTGGACCTCATTCTGGCCATTAGTTTGTTGTTTTTCTGGGGCTGCCTTAACCTCTGACTGAAGGTGCTTCATTATGGCTGGGCGCTAGTGTTTGCGCCTACCTGGCGGTAAGCGCTTGGAAGCGAAATCCCTGTAGTCCTCTGGTCAAACACAGATATTACAGTCTGTAAAAACACTGGCAACCCGGCCTGACCCCACTCCACTTCATAAAGGACTGTGGTGTGTGCTTGTCTGAGACCATTGTCCTGTTTCAAAGAGGGGCCGTATAGGTTTGAATATTGTGATCCTGTGTTAGCCATGTCTTGTGTGTAAACTTTCCAAAGGCAGTCTGGGTTTGGTCGCGTCTGGGTTTGGTCGCGTCTGGGGTTTGGTCGCGTCTGGGGTTTGGTCGCGTCTGGGGTTTGGTCGCGTCTGGGGTTTGGTCGCGTCTGGGGTTTGGTCGCGTCTGGGGTTTGGTCGCGTCTGGGGTTTGGTCGCGTCTGGGGTTTGGTCGCGTCTGGCGTTTGGTCGCGTCTGGCGTTTGGTCGCGTCTGGGGTTTGGTCGCGTCTGGGGTTTGGTCGCGTCTGGGGTTTGGTCGCGTCTGGGGTTTGGTCGCGTCTGGGGTTTGGTCGCGTCTGGGGTTTGGTCGCGTCTGGGGTTTGGTCGCGTCTGGGGTTTGGTCGCGTCTGGGGTTTGGTCGCGTCTGGGTTTTGGTCGCGTCTGGGTTTTGGTCGCGTCTGGGTTTTGGTCGCGTCTGGGGTTTGGTCGCGTCTGGGGTTTGGTCGCGTCTGGGGTTTGGTCGCGTCTGGGGTTTGGTCGCGTCTGGGGTTTGGTCGCGTCTGGTTATTACCATCTAACCTTTCCAACACACGCCCTTCAGATCCGTAAACTTTTATTCAACATAAGGTTTTCCAGTGAGGCATGTACTTCTGAATCATTGCTGGTATGTTAAATGGTAGATGTTGGACTGTCATGTACCTCATATACCAATCCTTTAGGTATGTTAGATGGTAGATGTTGGACTGTCATGTACCTCATATACCAATCCTTTAGGTATGTTAGATGGTAGATGTTGGACTGTCATGTACCTCATATACCAATCCTTTAGGTATGGTAGATGTTGGACTGTCATGTACCTCATATACCAATCCTTTAGTTCATGCTTGCTTGATATTAT
Organism: Dallia pectoralis; assembly: GCA_029465975.1. NCBI lineage: Eukaryota > Metazoa > Chordata > Actinopteri > Esociformes > Umbridae > Dallia > Dallia pectoralis. The sequence continues at coordinate 8,811,765 of CM055761.1, read as the reverse complement.
CAGATTTAGTCAATTGCACACAGACTCATTTGCAACTGATAGTTCACACAATCCCTGTAGACCAGCTCTGCATGCTTTGGTTGACCCTTTTTTGGTTGACTCTTGTTTTGGTTGACGCTTTTTTGTAACGTTCTTCGACTTTCCACCTCTGTGGGCACGAGACCTCTGTCTCGCCAACGATACATCACCCTCTCTGAGTGTCCGAGGTAGGATTTGGTCGGGTGTGCTAGGGGCTTTCCACCACAAAGGTTCGTTTGCTCAGCATCAGTATCTAGCCCCGCAGGGTAGTGCATTCTGCAGGCCTAATTCACTAGAATCTCACAGCCAACGCGCTCTGACGACACAAGCTTTGATCACCCTCGGCCTCCGCACATCAGGCTGGCGTTGGGCTTTAAACCAACAGGCTCGGGACGGTGGACCGTGGTCCTCTGGGACGCTGCTAACTGTTTAAAAGCACGGAATGTTATTAAGTGTAGATACACCGCGCATGAATAGGAGAAGAGAAATACTGTTCATTTCAGAGCGTGGTTCTTTTGTACTTAGGCATTCGACGAGGCATGCTCGGAATGCAGTTAACACAGGGCTCATTCACTGCCTAATGCCTGGTGCCTTTCCTCCAACACCTTGTTATTCCTAATGACGCTGCAGTGTGTGGTTGTCGTTAGATTGCCTTTTAAGTCGTTGTGTAAAATTACCAATCAAGTCATGCCAATGACATGTTTTTTATCCTTTGTCATAATGCATTTATTGTTTATCTTTCTAGTGGCAGTAGCCTATTTGCAGTGTTTTCAGAATAGGGTTCATTTCATTCATGTCATAATGGGTTGTTGTTGTCGTTTCTTCCAGGTGAAGAGGAATGTTTCCGACCTGACAAACATCCCTGTGCGACACCAACAGTGGGAAGGCTGGCCTGCCATGGCATCAGATGATTCGGTAAGGAGCAGAAACACGGCTCTCGTGGTCTGGTGTGGGACACTATGTATATTCTCTCTGGTTCAAAAGGTTCAGAAGTAATTTCAACATATTGTTAATTATGTTTCAATAGAGAATTCTGCTGGTCTGGTGTAGTCTTCAGTCTGGCCTATTTGACATGTAGGCCTATATCTGTTCAGTCTGTCTAGTTTTAAGAAAGTTCAAGACCTTGTTAAACTATTATTTTAACAATATGTGTTGAATTCAAGTTAAGGGTAACTGTTGAGCATTTTCAATGCAGAAGCCATCTGTCCAGTCCGAAAGTAAGATGTTGAAACTAATTAAGATATCAAAGACGGTCCCCCCATGTCCGTCTATGTGTGGACATTAAAGCTCACATTATTGAGTGTCACTGACCTTTCCCGCCTGGGGTCATCCATCCCAGCCATTCAGCCCAACTCAGTCAGTGATCATATGCGTTCCTCACACTGAGCCCTGAGAACACCCCCACCCTCAAAATGCACTCCTTCTGTTAGTGTTCAATTGTAGCTTTGCTGCTGTTGTTTTTTTTAATTATATCTCATCACAAAATATTTTACCTATATCATCACTTGGTTTTTCTTCTCAAGAACATAATTTAATTATATTTTCATGTTTTTCAGTTGCAGTGGTGTGGACCGCTGATAAAACAATTTCTTTAAATTGTTGTTGTTTGCTGACGATTCTCTCTTTACCGTCTTTCGTTTTTCGTCAACATTCAAATATTTACTACGACAAATGGTATAAACAACTTTGTTTCTGAACGACATTTTTTTAAAAATTGTTAGTTTTAAGTTGGGCGTTTAATGCAAAAGGTGTTGACATTGGCAGTTCTGTCTGGGGTTGATAGAGTTAAAAATCTAACTTAGTTTTGTAGCCTTGTCGCGCTCAGGTGACTTTTTTGCTGTTTCTTAGCTGTGACCTCAAGCAAGTTAGAAGGCGGGAGACTGCGTTCTTTTGTGTGTGTAAAAAGTACCGTCTATACTTTTCCTGCAGACATTTTCATAAATCCTTGCAAACAATGGAAAATTATGACAACCTGTGAAATTGTTCACAATGTAAATGTTGGTGTGCATGGAGCAATTTCACGAAGAAAAAAATTAGGACAAAGGTATACTAGGTGCACTTCACCTTCAAATTGTGCGTTTAGGATGTGCTTGGTTGCACTCGTATGAAAGAGACCATTTGTTTCCTGAAAGGCTGAGACAAAAGGTTCTACTTGCTTTTCTTTGCAAATCGTTTCCTCTGTGCCCATAAATGTAAGCACTGAAGCCGAAAGCAGCCTCTGAAATGTCTACACAACACTTCAATAAGCATTTAATTGTTATTCTCTATCATTCTAGCCAAATACGACCTGAACCCCCAGTAGTGTCCATTATCACTTAACCCTCAGCCCTTTCAACATGCACTATTCTAGAATGATTGTGACTGCTTTATCAACGAACTTTGGCTTGACCAAAGCTCTCTGGTAGCTTGTAAATGAACAGAAAGTGGCTGTATGTCATCAGTGTATGCCTGTCCCATAGCCTGGCTGAGGTTGCTTGCTGCTCTTATGTTTTCTGGGAGGAGATATTAAAGGCATTGACTGCAATAATGGTTTTCTAGCCCAGCCCCTTATTGAAATGTCTCCGTGCATTACAGAAAAAGCCCTTTCATGCCAGTCAAGCTGTTTCATTGCATATCTTATTAACCCTGACTCATCTCAGGGGATTTGTACCAATAAACATGGCCGCCATGGCTTAAAATGACATTTTCAAGAAGTCAGAATAGATGACTCCATGGCTCAGCTTTCATTATTCTCTGCCCGCAGTACTCACATATTGTTTGTGTGAAAATTCCCCTTTACAGTGTAATCAGTTTATATTTTCAACATGTATTTCGTCTAAACCAAGAGGCTTTATTGGGAGTTTTCTACTAGAACCATTTTGTAATTAACGACCTGAGATCAAGACGTACTGTTGTTAGATCGCGGGCCTTATTATGGTGATAGCACAGCAGTTGTACACTTCTAGAGCAGCTTCACAGAATTAAAGGTGAGTTCTCAAGCTCAGCTGGGTACTTCTCTAGCCACTAGAATAAACACATTCATTTGGAAACCAATTACCAAGACCCACTTCTATTTATATCCTGAAGGAGGTTAAAAAAATCCTTTGATTTGTCTAATTATAGTTATATAGTTTATTACCTTATTTACCTACTGTTGTTAATAATTTTCCACTAAGGCTGGAAGATGGCTTTTTGTACAGTATGAAAACAAATAGGAAAAGAGCATGACTGTAGAAGAACTTGTTTTTTGTTTCGGTGCTTCACCTCCCTGATATTGTGCATTCAGCCTCAACAGGAAAACGTTACATTCAGTTGAAAACATCGCAGGAAAACAACCTCCTGCTTTGGTTGTCAATGTGATTCAGTAAGGTAACTTGAAGTAGGAAGGTATTATTGAAACGGTTTACAGACATGCAAACAACCTGGCTCCAGAAACAGGATGCCAATGCTCATTTAGAGCTATTACTCAGGCTGCCTTATACATTGTGGCTTACACAAGCTCAGGAACCGGGAAAAAATATTTTCACAATTGCCGTCAAGGGGATTGGCAGGGTGGCCATTCTGATTGACAGGGCGCTCACACACCTGTGGGAGTGATTGACAGAAAGTGGGACATCCTTATTAGAATCCTTTTTTTTTTTCACGCTGCCGCCATAATTGCTGACATTTATCCAGTGTTTCATGGTGTTTGCTAATGTATTAATGCAGCCACTCTAAGGGCTCCGAGCCCGGCTCTTCGCCTCCAGGCTTTTAATGGATTCTCTGGTTGACAGGGCCATGCTGCCTTATTGAGGCCTGCTGGTTGCCGTAGCGACAGGGCTCAGCGATAAGCTGAGACAGAGCCCTATGTGTTATTGCTGTCTTCCTATGACATTCAGTACGGCCAGTGAAAAAGACATACGCTCTATGGAGAGGAGACTGTGTATGCACAAACTCTATCCATCTTCTGACCCCATCCCCCACCACAATTACAGAGATGAGAACTGTCAAGTCCTATATAATATGGAAACTGTGTGTGCAAATGATATATCCCTAAGGATGGAATGGCAGATTTGGGAATTATTTGGGAAATTCTATCTAGCAACCATTTGGTTTCTGGTCAGATGTTCTAACTGTTAGACTACCGGATTCCCCAGTGGGGATGTTCTAAGTAAAAAACAAAACAAGGTGATAATCTCGTTTGTCCTCAAGTTAAGTTTTAATAGTTTTTGGGGGGGAACTCTAAACCATTCCTTTATAAATAAAATGAACCCAATTTTTAAGAACCAAACTATTTTTGACACATCCAGATTTGTTCTTACCTGTCTTTATTGGGATTTTTTTGTAATACAAATATTTTGTCCTGCATCCATGTTAATGTTTACCCCAAGTCTTAGTTGCGTCATAGCATCTTCAACAAACAGAGGTCATTACGCTATGACAAACAGGGAGAAATAATGCCTATGGTGGTCCAGAGGCCCAGGCTGCTTCCTGTGGTACACATGCCCACTGCAACACCGCTTCTCTTGTTAAGGCTATACATTTCTTATCACAGTCTCTTTACTATTAAGCGTAAAATAAATGTTTAATATTTTCTTGTGTCAGAATTTCATGTTTCAAAATGCTACGTTTTTAGGGTTTTGCGATACGTTCCCGAGACGACTGGGGCACGGTTCAAATGGGGAAATGTAGTCTCTCTCGTCTTGTCGTGCATCACGCCCATCTAAAGTCACAAGTCGTTGATGCTCAGCTCAAGTCGATTTTGTCAAGTCTCAAGTTGCAAAATTAGGAGGCACATTCTCCATCTCGCATGACTTATGTGTACGTCTGTGGAGACGTATATGTGCACCACCCTGCTGTTGATCCACCAGCAGACAGACATAATGTTCCCTTTGGTTCTGTGACTCTCTGTGGTGAAGCCGGTGATCACAGAGTTGCCTGTGTGAACCAAACACACTTGGTGCAGGACCCCTGATCCTAATCAGGAGTGACATATCTGCAGCAGGCAAGGAGGAACCTGAAAGGGACCAACAGGTGTTTAGGGTGGGGCCTCTCTATTCTTCTCTTCCCTACTCCTCCGTCTTTATTTTCCCTTTCTCGGTCTCTGTTATCCCCGTTCATCAAAGAGTTGTTGAACAAGGTGGTATTGGGGCTCTGGGTGCCGTCAGTGCAGCTGTCAGTGGTAATTATCTCACACTCACAGCCAGAGACCTAATCCAAACACTGCCTGACAAAAAAAAGAAACCGAAAGAGAAAAAAGAGAGGGAGACGGAGAGAAAGAGAGGCAGCAAAGGGGGGCTGAGATGGAGAGGGAGAGAATTCTTTCCTTCCATTGCTCCCTGATGCTTAAAAGCTTCAATGCAAGTGTTAATTAAAAGAATCCAAAAAAGAGGAGATTGTTCTTTGTGTGTTGGATTGAGGAGAAGGTCAGTTGTTTAAGGGGGGTGGATTGTTAACCTCTCCCCTGTACCCCACGGCGTTCTGACACCACTGTGAATCCGCACTTGTTCCGCAGCGTCAGTGGAAGAGGCATTGGTCGAAGCCTGGCTTGGATGCGCTCAACTTTCTCTTTCTGTTGTTCGGCAAACATTTCATCCCTCCTCTCAAGGTCCCCCGTTGACAGGGGAAGTGATAAACTTTATTTATACACACATTAGGGCATTGAAGGAGGAAAGCCTCTTATTGTCAAGGGGGTCCGCTCAGCCGTTGTTAAATTCTCACGTTTGATTGCCACTCTATTGGAGAGGTGAAAGAAAAGAGCAGGGCATTCCTCTACATCTCAAAGGCCTCATCTCCGTCTTGTTCAATGGGTCAGCCTCTCAAACCCCTGTGCCGATCATTTTCCAACAGTACTTGGCTTTCTATGGACCACTGTTTAGCAATGTGCTTTTTCAAACCGACGAAGTGTGGCTGCCTGACTCAATATACAGATTTCTATCCAATTACATTTAAAATGATACGGCCAACTTGGCTAGTAAGATAAATATAATTTGTACTATGAAACAATTATGCTTAACCCGCTAAAGAATTAGCCGTAGCAGATTTATTGTTACATGAACAATGTAAGGCAATTCCTCTAAGTGTTCTTCCTAGGTGTCCCAAGGCTCTTCAGCTGTCCCAGTCATTGCAATCTGGGCCTCTTTCTGTAAAGTACATTTACTTTAAATTAGTCGTGAAAGACAAGAAACACAATCAGTCAGCATGTGTGGGCCGTCGAACTTGCAAGGCCACTTGGGGAGGCTGTGTTGCTAGATGACACGATTTCACAGTAACATGACTTAACTGACTTTGGTTCTCCTGCTTCTTAGTGGCTTTGCTGCATGTTTCCCATTCCTTTTGCTGCGTAGAAACTGCTATAGAAAGTGGGAATCTACCGTTATGGATAAACTGTTCTGCTTCTAGCCACCCATCAAATCATGTGGCGGATGAGGTCTAGCGGTTACACGGTTGTATGGTTGAATCACGTTAAAAGAAATGTGGAAAACTGCAGCATTGACTCTGCTTTTGAAACTCAATTGGCGTTGCATGTAATCGGCTTCTGATTCAACAATTGCCAGCTGGTCTTTGTTGGTTATAGCACCTGACAATAGCAAAGATTACCATCCCACGCTGTTAGCGGCCAGCGACTCTCTCTTTTATCTGTCGACATGTCAATCACTGCATTTGGTTTAAACCCTTAGTTAATGCCACTAGTTTGTGTTGTACCAGTGGGTCCTGTATTCCTTAACCAATACCTGGCTACCTGTTGCTGAATGGAAATTGTTAATTCTAGGTTTGTAACCAGAATGCTTGAATTCATCATATTTTGATATTGTTCTGAATGGGGTTTTGTTGTGGTCAGTTTCTGATTATATTCCTCACATGCTCTTGGGTCTGTTTTGTAATGCTTTAAATTAAAATGCTTTTTATGGGGGGGTGAACAGATTCAGATTGCAGAGCCAATTGTAGTGTATTTTCTGTGTGCCACAGTGCTGTGACATTTGGAAGATGTTGTTATTGTGTTCGTCATGCAACTGGACATTTAGTTGAGGCCACTGTAGTTAAATCAGCTTAACACTGCAGGCCACTTTTTCAGCTTAAATGTAACTTTATAAATGTAATGTAACCAGCATATATGTCTGTCTTGCAGTGCTTTCAAGCAAGCAGTGTTGCAAAACGAGTCGTGGGGTGACAAAATTTGCTCGAATGTATATTGGATTTTTCAATATTAACAAGTGAAGCAGCATGTAATGGCTCATGTCTGGCAAAACAGAAAACATGGCAGACTCAAATGCTTGCACTGGCAAAGGGCCTGGGGCAAAGTGTTCTGTCAACAACGACTGGAACATAGTCCTTGCTGGACACGTCCAAGGCACTGCCTAGTGTGGGCCGTTCTCTCATCCTCATGTATTATCATTCAATTGGATCAGTCTCATTTTCTAGTCAAAACTTGTCTTCAAAAGTCGAAAGTCTTGATGACCACGTGTTCACAAAATATTTGGAACATGTGACTTTATTGCTTGTGGTTAGAATGATTCGTGCCCCCAGTCATTTCTGCCCTGTAGAATGTTTTTGAGCCTCAAGTGCTGCTGTTGGTGGCATTTCCTGACTCTGTGAATCAATAGTTGTTCATAGATTGTTTGTTTGGTCATAACAGCAACTTTGATTTGGATTGATCATTGCATTAAGTCAAATTTACTGCAGGCTTTTGTGTACTTATTTTCCCTCAAAAAATTTCAAAGAGAAAGTTGAAGGTATACTCATTAAAAATGATATAGATTCAAAAAAACTATGTCAATTCTTTCAATAACTTTCCTCGCTCCTCTCAATATCTGTACTGGTTGTTACAATGTTATTTTGCTTTGTCAATTTTTAATTGAACGTTTACAAAAAGTTCTGTTTTTGTTTTATCCACAGATGACATTAGCTGCCTCTGGAATAAGCTACCCCTGCCATCACCTAAGTGTGTGTCGTAGGTCCTCACCAGCCAACACCCAAGAGCCCACAGAGGAGGTTGAGAAACACACACACACACACACCAACATTTAGCCTTGTTTTGTTTTGTTGATATGTCAACAATACTGACGTGAATATATTTGTACAGTGTGCAGATGTTCACATGGTAAGTGACAGTGAGGGTGACGACTTTGAGGACGCATCGGAATTTGGGGTTGACGAATCAGAGATGTTCGGAATGGGTTCTTCAACAGCATGTCGGAAAGCCCCGATGAGTATGGACCCTGCTTAGCTCGACTCTAACACTTAATTTCAATTCAGTGTTTCTCTGGTTAATTTGACTGTCTCCTCTCTGCAGTGCCTGAGAACAGTGAAAATGAAGGAGACGCCTTACTGCACTTTACTGCAGAGTTTTCTACAAGGTATTTTTTTTTCTTTTACCATTGCCATTGAATGGGATTCTTCTCATATGGAAACCGGGTTGGATCCTTTTTCACTGGCTTATTTCGCAGGTATGGGGAATGCCGTCCTGTGTTCTTCATTGGGAGTTTGGAGGCGGCAGCTCAAGAGGCCTTCTATGGCAAAGCTAGAGATGTAAGTAACAGTTCCTGATGGGGTTTTAGCATTGAACTTCACAACCATTTGTCTATGCTTATACTATTTTCTTGGTTTACCTTTGACATCAAAAGTTCCGCAAGAATTTGTTCCGTAAGAGCGACGGTTTGATTCCCAACCTGATAACATTTTTTACCAAGACAGCTGACGCTTATTTTTAGCCCTTCATTTTTCTTAGTTTTTCTGGGTTGTCTTCTTTTTCTCTTATTTTCCAAGGAGGCTTGTATCAACTGACAGCTTGTGTGGATTACCTTCTTATTAGTATGGGAGAACACATCAAGATGTTTGGAGGGGTTTCGACCATGAGGCGATGGCTCTGTTGGCTACGCGCCTGCCTACCAGCTGATATCCCCTTCCCTAAGCCAGCACAATATGGCCCCTCTCTCTACGGAGCACTGAGTGGTGCAGCCAGAGACTGTACATTGTGTCAATAAAAAACTAAAATAAATATGAAGGGACACATACACCTGACCCCTGCTCTTCGCATGCATCCCTGGAGGAGACGAGAACGGAGCAACCCAAATCTGACTTGTGCTGTTGTGAACATTGAGTCTTCTCCCCAACCACCTGGTCTGAAATCTCTGTTTTTATTGTCATTGCTACTAGCTCTTGTTATTGCTGCCTGGTTTATGAGGTGGGCACTGGTTTTGTAAAGGAGGAGGGGACCCGGGAGAGATTTTGCAGAGGAATCTGTCTCACTCTCAAAGGCTGGTGGGATAATCACTAAGTAAAACACTACATTTGATGAAGTGTTTCTGGAGGGGGAGATGCGCCTCAATCCAGCCTTAATGAAAATGCTTTGGGCCGCTGAGCCCTCCAGGGGATCAGCAGTAAGGCCCTTCAGACAGGCCACCCATCACTGCTAATGCACCCCCTGAAATCTCCTTAACGGTGCGGTTAATTGGAGTAACCCCGCTCTCCCGCATGCACAAAGACACACATCAAAATTCATAGCAGTGTCGGGGTGAGGGTTTTATCACACTCGAGTATTCGCCTAAATCCCCCATAGTTTAGCAAAAGAGCAATGAAGAGAGGGGAGAGGAGAAATCGATACCTCCGACATGGAAATGGACCAAGACGTTTCATTCCGTTTCACCTTATGCTGGTGAACTCATATGCAGGTCTCTGTATATCTATCAATATATATATATGTATGTTTGTTTTACATTTGTTTCTACTAATACAGTTCCAGTTTGTAGAACTGAAGCCTAGCTGAATGTTCCTGTTAACTTTGTAATAGTTCTATGTGTGTAAAGACACTGGTTTATTATTTTAATTCAGTTCTACAATTTAACACAATTTAATGCTGTTGCATTGTACTATTGATGTCACTATATCTGAACTGATTTACCGTGATTGAACAAAGAACACAAAATAATGTGTTTTCAATTAGTTCATTCATGTAGCCACCATCTGTTAAAGCGTTGATCTGAATGCATGTCCTTGGTGCATAGGCTCAGACGAGCAGTAATTTGAGCTCTTTATTTTGAAGTGTTTGCTTTTTTTTAGGCTACTGCGGATGATCACGTTCACCCAGTTCCTCCGCTCCCTGACACTAGCTGTAATTAAAAAAAAACGCCCTCCCACGACACAAATACATAAACTGAATGAGACTAATAAAAAACAAATAGCTGTCACAGATGACATGTGGCATTGTGTTTATTATGGGACTAGTTTATCAGGCAGGTGTATTTTTACATTACACTCTAGGGATGTCTACTAGCAAAACAAACACCCGTTTTTTTTCACCGGTGTCATGTTGTATAATTACAATTATTGTCTGAGTTCTGTGGTTGAAGCTGTTTTTTTTTTTATTCTCGGACTGCGTCTGTCGGTTGTCAGGGTGTTCAGACCCCCCCCAGTGTAAGATAAATCCAGCTCATGTTGTAGATAATCATACAGGAGCCCATTCTGGTCGGCCAGCTCCTGGCCCAACGGCTGCCTGTTTCACATGACTTTAGACTGTGCCAGGAGATGGACAGAACATCCCCGTACACTGGAATGAGGCTTTATGAAAACAGGCTAACTTACAGAATGGATGGGTTTTCCCTACCTCCTTCACCTTGCTCCTCTTGAGTTGTGAACAGGTGGGAGGACCCTACTACATAAAGATGGCCTTTCGGCTCATTTTCGACTCTATTTTGAACCTAGTAATTTAGTTTGCAGGTGATTTGTCTTAGAAACTTAGAAAAGCACTACAAAAGATGAAACGTGAAATATGATAGGGGAAATGGTGAGAAACCCGGGAACAACCTGGGTTAAGTCAAGAAGGAATCTCTCTCTGTGTGTGTGTGTGTGTGTGTGTGTGTGTGTGTGTGTGTGTGTGTGTGTGTGTGTGTGTGTGTGTGTGTGTGTGTGTGTGTGTGTGTGTGTGTGTGTGTGTGTGTGTGTGTGTGTGTGTGTGTGTGTGTGTGTGTGTGTGTGTGTGTGTGTGTGTGTGTGTGTGTGTGTGTGTGTGTGTGTGTGTGTGTGTGTGTGTGTGTGTGTGTGTGTGTGTGTGTGTGTGTGTGTGTGTGTGTGTGTGTGTGTGTGTGTGTGTGTCTCATTTAGGCTGTTTTGAGGGGAGCTGGGGAATAAAGTGGGGGGGACCTCTCCTCTCAAGGCCGCATTTGCTTGTCTTCTCAGCATGAGTGTTTAATCTTTTCAGGGCGTTCAATTGGGCCGCTGAATGAGTCCCCAGCTCTTTCCCGCTAGGAGCCCGGGAGCTTATTCACAACCTATAATCGCTGAGCAAACACAGCAGTACTTTCCCTCTCCTTTTCTGCACAGGCCACAGCACAACTTTCTTTTACTTTCCCTCACATTTCTGTCTGTAAGGATTTTTCTTTTTGGGTGATATCGCCCCCTCCCTGACAGAACTTTAGGGTCAGAACGAAATTTGAGAAAGTCGTTTGCCTAAATCATCCGAACCTAGTTAGATTTTTTTTAATTAGTCCTGCAAATCTGTTGCTCGCTGTATAGTGTCAGACTGCTTGGATGTTTGAGCTCCATCAGTATTGTCCGGTCCCTGATGCTGACCTGAGCAAGCAAAGGAAGGTCTTTGAAGTATATTGTGTAAAAATTCGTTTTTTGTAATGGCCAAAGTTTACTGTGTGTTAGTTGGTTTAAACTGGGTTGTCCTTGATGTTGGTATTTGAAGTGTCTTCACTGTAGAGCAAAGCAAGAAAGTTGTATGAAATATTGAAATCTGTTTCAACCTTTCGAGTGGTTTGTTGAGCAAATCTTCTGGGGTTCCAGGATCTGGGCCAGTGGCTTCTCAATCCTCACACAGTTTAAAATAAATAAAATCTCTACTGTTTATTCTCCACAGAGGAAACTGCTGGCCATCTACCTCCACAATGATGAGAGTGTGCTCAGCAACGTGTTCTGCTCCCAGATGATGTGTGCCGACTCCATAGTGTCATATCTAAGCCAGAACTTCATCGCTTGGGCCTGGGATGTCACTAAAGAAGCAAACAAAGCCAGGTATGTCGAAGCGCTCAAAGGCCTCCTGTCAAGAATCCACCACAGTAGACCTGAAGACAGACAGACTGCGTTTAGAGATTGTCTGTGAAGCGGATGACATCTTAATAGCCAAGACGCACCATTTTCTCTTAAGCTCAAACCTCTTCATGGGGGGTTGTATTCTAACAGAAGCAGTTGCTGGTAGTATGAGGCGAAACTTGGGCAATCTTTACTAACCTGCCTCAGTGGAGGGGTGAGTTTGGTGGGAAAAGCTCCCGTGAAGCCTTGTCAGAAAGAACGTCCAATTTGACCTTCATCCCCACAATCCCACAACTTGTCAGTTTCTCAGCAGTTTGCGACTTCTAATTTCCCACCTATCCTGTGGCTGTCTCGGTATGTGACTCCTGGTGTTTAGCATTACCAAACCGCACCCTCAAGTCCTCAACCAGTGACCCCAATATTCAGCATTGCCCCCTCCCTTTCCTTTTAAGAGGAAGAATGGCTCAGAAGCCCAGGTGTGATTTTCCTGCCGTAGGGAGGAGAGCAACCCGGCCGGTAGCCAGATGGAGGTTTGATTGGGACCCAGCAGCCTCTGGCTCCGGGGCAGGTCCCAGATTTTCCTTCCACTAGACTTCAGGGCTAAGCCAACCCCCTGGTAGGAGGCGTTTAAGAAAGACTGGTTGGGGGGGTACTCAGACACTGACCTCACTTTTTTTCCCTTTAACGATATTCCTTCTCTCATTCCGCTCCCCTTCCTCTTTTGCTTCTTGCTTTTTGCCCCAGCTGAGCCTTTTTATTGCAGATTAAAGACGGGCAACATCTGGAGCTTTTCATAATGTGCACTGCTACTCTGTTAACCGCACGCGCACGTTATTCCCACATTCTCACGCTCTGAGGTTGATCCTGAGTGACTGGTGATTGGCATGAGTCACAGTGGCTATTAAGATGAACTCCTAGGGCCTCAGATAGTGTAGATGTCTGTTTGTTTGCCCTGTATTCTCACAGTCCTGTTAGTTAAATGATTAATTATATTTAAATCCAGATCTGCTGAAAACATGCCAATGTAATTGTCACCCATGGGAAATGGAGATAAAAAGTACAACAAATTATTATTATAATATTATTCGCTGCAAATAATAGACTTATGACTCAACATACGGTACTTGAAACTACATCGTTGTTTTGCTTTTATGTTTTCTGTTTTTGTCATTCATTTTGAGCCATGGCTGCAGGTTCAAACATTTTAGGGATCTTTAGCTTTTGCTCCATTTATATAGTGTAGTGTTTATTCTCAATTTGCAATCTCTAATTTTCTCGTTGAGAACTGAGGTTAGATCAAAAAATGATCACACTATTGTAACTATACCTTACACTGCCAAATAGAATAACATAGTACTATGCATAGTATTACTATAAGACTGAACATAACGCCATTGAATATCCACATGAGGCAAATCTATGCCGTATCATTATTCCTTGTGTTGATCATGATCTGAATATGTTGGGGGTTTGGGATCAGGTTGTATTAACAGACAAATAGCGGAGCCTATTTATTTTTGCTAGTGGTGGCAGTTCAATAAGGGAGTTAATGTTACTTTTTCACATGGTTTGTGAAGGCGTGTTATTTGTTTCCTCTTCCATGCACTTTTAAAAAACGAGAATCTCAAGAGAAATTCCATTCTAAACATGTCTGCGCAGAAAGTATCGGTTTCTGTGAATAATATCCGGTTTCTATTCCACATGGTTGGCTAATGCACACCCGAGAGCTTGTTGGATGCTCAACGGAGTGGATGTGTGGTTGCCTCAGTCTCTCATAATCTCACGCATGACTTTAAAAGTAAAGAAGTCGACCTGACACTCCAGGGAGACATTTACCTGAGCTGAGAGGAAAAGTTTGCTGAATTACATCTTGTCACTCATTACCAAACCAGCCATAGTCCAATGTGTAAAGACCAGATGTTTCCAGGAGTAAAATAAGCAAAACCCCTTAAGGATGTTGGGCTAAGCTTAAGGGTACATACTTTAATAATATGTTATGGCTGAAAGAAAGTGTAATGAACTTCTGAACTGATGTTCTCTGTTACATTTTGTCTTCCGGAGATCCAGACATTATGTTCACCCTTCATTTCTGATGCTGTGTCTGTACCTCTTGTTGTTGTGTGGCAAAAGTAGTGTTCGGAAGGTGTTAAATAACTTGTGTTCAGATTTAGTTGTTCCCTTGACACAGCAGTACTGTTTTGGTTTGAGTCCTAAGGTGTTTCAATTGGACTCAAAGAAGGCTGTTCTGTGTTTAAAAACGGAATTAAGATTGGGTTTCTCAGAAGGCCCTGGCAATTGTTCTAAAGTCCTTTTTGAAAGGTTAGAATTACCTCTGTTCATTGTTTTGGCTTGGCAGTGGTTAGGGCTTTACATGGCCCAATCTCAAGGAAAGACATCATCTGAACTTCAGACAGAGGAGCCCTTTCCCTAACCCCAGCCGAGTGGACAGAAGACTGGTCAGAACCAATCAGCAACTACATAAGATTTTTTCTTGGAATGCCAATATCCAGTTGGTGTTGGTGTTCATGCCTTCCATGTTGAGTACAGAGTCAGCCACTATTCTATTGGGCATTTGGAAAAATTGATAATGCAACTAGCTCTCTTAACTTTGAATTCATGATTAATGAGTACCACTGCAGATCGGACTCCGTTCATCTCTGATCTGACCTCCTCCTACACCCTTTCCAGTTTTCTTCTCTTTATTAAAGTGGATCTTATTAAAATGGCGGGAAAAAGCCAATCTATATTTGCATGCAGTGCAGAGCAATTCATTAATATTATGACATTTACGGTAAGCTCACAGGGCCTGCCTGCTACCCTTTTTCATTCTGGTGAAATGTTAATTTAAAGTTCTTTGTAATGGAAAAAAATCCTCCCTGCCCTATCAATTCCTCACCTGTGGCAGGGAATACTAATTTGCCTCTCACTCCGATTTAGACATGGACATTTCCTGGAAGAGAAAGGAAGAATTGGTTTTTGAAGTCCTTAATTCTCTGAGCTGTGTACTACTTTTAAGTGATGTTTTTCTGTGAAAAATGTCCATTCCGTCTTCTTCCTTTCCAGGCTACTCACTATGTGCACGAGGCACTTCGGAAGCGTGGTGGCACAGACGATTCGGACGTACAAGACGGATCAGTTTCCCCTGCTCCTTATTTTCATGGGAAAGAGGACGTCGAATGAGGTTTTAAACGTTATTCAAGGTAACATCTGCATGAAGGTAAAACAAACGAACGGGTTCATAAATGTCACATTTTGGTAAAGCAAAGCTTTAGGAACACCCACGTTTTGGGTTAACTTCACAGCGTTTACTGTGTCTTACCCTAATGTAATGATTTTCTGTTGCGGGAGACAGTGTAAGCCTCTTGTAAGACATTTTAAGATTCTTTAGTCAGGTATTTCTTTTTTGACATTTTTGAAGGTAACACGACAGTGGACGAGTTGATGATGAGGCTAATGGGCGCGATGGAAATCTTCACGGCTCAGCAGCAGGAGGACATCAAGGATGAGGTATGGTTGAGGCCCTCTGACAGGAACGCAGTCTCCCGGGGGAGTAGATGTTTGAAATGTAAGCTATGATTAGGCCATAGACACGGAAAATATACCACAATTTGTTTCTTCACAGGCGGCCATGAGAGCCAATTATTGGGCCATTTGAACCTCTCTCTTTCGTAGAATTATGCCATAGTTTGCTGGGGAGCTAAACGGCGACACGCTGAGACCAATCGGAATGCATTGTGACTGCCACCAACTCAGAGCAAAGAATACATACATCTGAGAGGCCCCGTTCGTCTGGGGCAGGGGGTCGTAAGCACAATTAATATCCCTCCCATTTTGTTTTAGTTTACTGTGCCTAAGGTCTTCACAATGGGAGCGCGATACAAACTCTTCTCTTTCACTCGGCTCGGTCCATCGCCTCTTTAATCCAATAGAAAGTCGACAAACAAATTCCAAACTCGTCTCTCGAGAAGAAAGGCTGTCTTCTTTCATGTGAGCGCAGGAATCTGGTGACAGTATGGCGGGGATCCTTCTCTTTCAAAGACATTCACCTGACCTCATGAATGTTGTTTAGTCTGTCACAACACATGGACTAAACAGTTGTTCTTCAAGCAGATTGTTACTCAACATCAAATGCAACAGAATGGCATTCTTCTGGAATGTTCCGACCGTTTAAACAGATAGCCCCTGATCTTCTGACTGCACTAGTTACTACTGAGCCAATCATCATGTGTTCTTAAATATTATGAACAAAATATGTTTTTTGTGTTGGATTACACTTATTGAGGGACTAGAGAATACACTTGTTGAGGCATGAGGTGAATAAGTGCAAACTGACACAGCAGCCTCAGTCCAACGTCATTTACTTCTTACTGGAATAGAGAATAATGTAGTTAATGTCTGTGAGATGGAAGATGCCTCCTGTAGCCTGTTTTTAACAGGACCTATGACCTGTCAGGTAATTCTCAGAACAATCTTTGTCATACTTCTACTTATGTTAGAGGAATGTGTCATAAGAAACTTGTCTTAGTTGCCATTTTACTGGCATTTTAATAGTTAATTGGTTTTGTTACAGCATCTCTGTCATGGGAAACATACAAAATTAGTGTGGTAATTGTTTTTGCTCGAGGGCTAACTAACTCTAGGTTTTTTTTTTTTTTTTTTTTATTGACTTTTATTTTAACAGGGAAAGAACACATTGAGACCTAGATCTCATTTGCAAGTGTGCCCTGAGTACAGCAATTATTTTTACAGTAGTACAAACACATATAAAATGCACACTATACAATATTAATTGTACAGTCAGATAGTATTTTCAACAAATTAAAAACAGACACATTCCTCTCTATAAAATTGTATCATCATTTTTTTAAATTGACACATGGGCACCAATGCATTCAATTTGAGTTCCTTTTGAATCTTGTTCCATACATGTGGAGCTCTATAAGAAAAAGCTGATTTACCTAGTTCAGAGGTTACCAGGGGAGTCTCTAGCACTAGGCCACTCTGTGATCTTGTTTTTAAAGCCAAAGATCTAGGAATTAATAAGGATGATATATATACTGGTAGCCTGTGAAGTAAAGCTTTATAGATAAAGATAGAGTAGTGGAATGATCTACGCGCTCTCAAGGACATCCAGCCCAATTTATGGTACAGAGTGCAGTGGTGAGTATTATAATTGTCGGATGTAATAAAGCGGAGAGCACTATGATACACTGAGTCAAGTGACTTGAGAGTAGAGAGAGATGCACTTTGATATATAATATCACCATAATCAAGGACCGGCATGAAAGTCGACATAACAATTTGTTTCCTGTTTGTCATGGAGAAACAAGACTTATTCCTATAGAAGAAGCCCACCTTATACTTAAGCTTTTTTACAAGTTCATTTAAATGTTTCTTAAATGAGAGATCGTTATCCACCCAAATTCCAAGATATTTGTAAGAGGAGACACATTCAATTAAAGACCCATCCATAGAATAAATAGCAATATCATCTGCAGGTTTTTGGTGTGACCTCATGAATAACATATATTTGGTTTTGTTCGTGTTTAGAACAAGTTTTAAATCATTAAATGCTTCCTGCACAGCTGTGAAATCAGCTTGCAACATGGACACAGCATCACTAATTGTTGGAGCACAAGCATATAAAATCGTATCATCTGCATAGAAATGGGACGTACAGCTATTTACAAATTGACCTATATTGTTTATGTAAATAGTAAAGAGCACAGGTCCTAAGATAGAACCCTGCGGAACCCCTTTTTGAATTCCGAGGCTATTAGAGCTAGCTCCATCGATCACAACAGCCTGCGTCCTATCACTGAGATAGTTGCGAAACCAGGAACAAGTTGCAAGACTAAAGCCAATTGACGACAACCTATTCATCAAAATATCATGATCAACTGTGTCAAAAGCTTTAGACAAATCAATAAACATTGCAGCACAGGTCATTTTTGCATCACGAGCATTTATAATTTCATTTAAAACTAAAGTGGCTGCAGAAATAGTGCTATGTCCAGGACGAAATCCTGACTGATTCACATCTAAAATGCAGTTTTCAGCCATGAAGGAGCGGAGCTGCAAACTTATCAAGGATTCAAGAATCTTAGCCAGACATGGAAGTTTAGAAATTGGTCGATAATTATTAAGGTCAGTACTATCACCCCCTTTATGGAGAGGTAACACATATGCAGATTTCCATAATTTAGGAATGATTCCTGTCGATAGAGTCAGATTTAAAATATGAGTTAATGGCCCAGCAATAAGTGCAGCACTACTATTTACAGGTCTTTAAATGCTTGAGGTGAGCCATTAGTGTTGACACTTTCCTGTCTGTAACAGGGATTCTGATTGGGCGTAGCCTTTTAAGAATTAGCCGTAGCTGCAGTAAATAACAAGAAGTATGTACACTATTTGCCCATGTCACCATGCTGTATGTCATGTCTGAGACCCACTGGAACGTGCAGCAACACATTTCAAGCATTTAAAGACCTGTGAATCATTGTGACAGGTTGTCGTGTCAAGAAGCTTGGTTGATTGCCTTGCTATTGTACGCCTTGACAGCTTTGGAGGTGAACATAAATACTCTGATTCAGTTAAAGTTGCTACACCTTGCCGTTTGTACTAATTGGGACAGGAGGAGTTGTTTTTCTTCTTAGACTATAAACATAAGTTAGCATTTTTAATCAAACTTACTGTGAGTTTCTGGTATAGATTCAGGTTTTTTGTGAGGGCGTTTGTTTGCATACAGACTGATGCCAAATGAAGGGACAAACCGCCGGAATAAATGAGTGGAGAAATATAACAAATGTAGGTGCTATTATAATGTTGTACTGTGTGATACAGTTCAGCAATAAACATCCCATCTTTGAATCTTCACCTTAGACAGTTGCTCTCCACCGTCATCAAAATACCAAACGAGGGAGTATTGTTGTTCCAGTCCTTCAGTAGATTTTGAAAGAGTTGTTTAACCGATGCCAAGGCACACTGAAGCTGTTTTGGCGGCTCGTGGTGGCCCACCTCATTAAGACTAACTTATTTAACTTAATTTCTCACTTAAAATATAGATAGATTTCACCATCTTAAAATCAAAACACATTTTTATACATTCAAGGGCACCAAAAGGTTTGGGACAACAGGTGTTTGTGTTAAGCGAAGTTTGTCAGTTTTGTCACATCATTTGTGCAAGCATAAGAGCTTTCTGTCTCGATTTGAATAATGAAATTCAAGCAAGCAATAATGAGTCTTATATATAACAAAAGCCATCAGAAACATTGCCAGTACCTTAAGCTCACCAAATAGTTGAAAACAGTATTATATACAAGAACAGCTCTGATGAGCTCAGCTATCACAAACAGTCTGGTAGGCCAAGGAAACCATGAATTTGATGAGCCACAAAAGCTCCTCAATATGAAGCAAGAAAACATATGTAGCACTGCCTGCAACAGAAGCATAGATGTCTCAGCTACTACCATCCACAGAACCTAACCAGCCGACCTACATAGGCTAGACTGGGAGGGGCAAACCTCTAAGTTAGCAAAAGAACAGGCCTGCTATGTTAAATTTGGCTAAAAGCAGCCTGGTGAGTTCTGGATTTTTTTTATTTTGGCCAGATGTTGTGCTGGAGTTCCTAGAAAGGTTCCTGGAGCAGCTTTATTAGATTTTGTGTTTGTCACAAATGACAACACACAAGCTTCATTGAACATGATTACAGTTTAAGACGACTTCATAAAAAATTCTAATAATCTTTTGTATTTTTGTGGAGATTCATACATGGGTCCAAAAATGTAAAATCCAATTGCTATGTGGCGCATTGTATTTTTATTAAATTACCAATTAGGGGCACAAAAAGCTAAATTTCTGTCAGAATTGGCATCTGGATTAGCAATGCCGCTCCATAGTCACCGGTTGGGATAATTACACAGGTCTGACAGATCTGAGTGAAATGTGAAGTGATCATCTCACAAATCAGTAGAACAAATTATAATAAGGGGGTAATATACCGGAGTAATTGATTACCACAGGAATTTGCAACCACATCCTGCACATGTCAGTCCCTGTCCCATCTCAGCTATGAAGTGAACTTGTCAACGTGTGTTATGGAATTATTTCTAATACCACGTAATTAATGTTACTATACCTTTATCTCTAAAATAACATTAAGCAAATACACACTGAATCCAGACTCGAAATAAGAACAGACAAGAGTATCTCTCAAGTTAACTCTAATAGTTTAATTGATAGATGAGGAAAACCATAACACACGCAATCACGGCAACAATGCAGTGGCAGGTTATTCCTAACTAATATGAAGAACATTGCAGTATATATAGGGTTTGATAACGCACACACTTCCACACAAACTTAAACAATATCAGATGGAGAACAGGATGACGCTGTTAGATGATTCCACCAACTATACAGTATATTCTGGAAAACACATAAAGCTGTAACAAAACTCGAAGGTCAGTGCTCTCAAGCCAAGGGAGGCCAGACACAGGGTAGATAAGGACAGAAAACAATAGAGAGGCACACAAAGACCCATACAGTTCATCACAGATAAGGTGTTCAGGACATCTGTTTCTAGCCTTGGCCTCTCTAACAGCCTGAAGATCACATTCCTGTTTCTCAGGGTTTTGTGCTTTCCTCTCTGCCCCCCAAGACCCACTGAAACACGTAGTTTATCACATGCTAATATATGCTTAACTCACTATTCCTAAACTTCTTAACCGTCATGTATATTTTCCACAACACGTGTTGTTACGTTTTCATAACCTGTTCACGAGTAATAAATGCTCGGTTTGTATCAGTCGCTATTTAGACCAAAGAGTTCACGAAGCGGTTTCTTTAGGCTGAGGTTTCCCTGGTCTCTGAACATCTGGTCCACTGTCTCATTCCAAGGGCTGACTCAGGATGACTGACCTTCCATGTGTTCACAATGGTCTCCCTCTGCCGTACTGCAATAACTCCACACTGCTCCACACTCACCACATACACGGTCTGTTGCTGTCCCCCCTCTGCTTTTATTATGTCAGACGACATCTGCCACACAGTCTCATTCCTGTCTGACTGACATGCCCAGGAGGTGGGTTGAGAGCAGCCTAGCCAAAAAGATACTTTCACACAGATTCAGCAAACTTGTCTGTCTCAGCCACGCCTTGTCTATCTGTTTAGTTAGGCCCTAGCTATTGACTTTTCACAGCCAATTATGTTTGCTTCAGTAGCCGGAAATACCTGGGCCATTACTATTCAGCTAATACGTTTTACTATTTCACTTTGACTTTTTTTAATACGTAGTCGTTGAAAACAGTAATATTGTTATTATAATACTAAAGCAAATTATTGAATAAAGGCTGAGTCCCTAATGCATGTTTGTTTATGAATTTCCCTGTGCATTCTGGGTGGTAAAAAAAACAAAGAATTGTTCATAGTGTTTGTTCCATGATATTTCATCATTCTGTGATGAGTAGTTGTTTGATTTATAGAACATAGTACTTTGCAGTAGCCGTTATTGCGTGACTCGGGACAAATGCACTTAACGATAAGTGACCTTTTATTCTTTTGTCATCTGCCATGGCTACTAGTGTCTGTTTAGCGACGAATATCTTTTTTTGTAGGATAAAGGAAAATGTATCCTTTTCATTTTCTGACTTCAATGCAACCACTGACCACTCCCCCCTGCCGGCGTACAAATCCCTCAATAGCTTCACCTTTTCACATCGCCGGCACATAGTCCCTGTTCAGAAAAGAAAACGTAGTCTCCCAAGCTTCAAAACAAATGCTAGTGCGGACACAATGGAAACCGTTCTTCTCCCCAGCTTTAGAAAGACTTTTTCACCCAGCGTGTAGAAAGGATGGCCGTCTGCCTAAGTACAAACAGGAACTCGGAAGGTAAAGAAAAGAACCATGAGTTCTGGTAAAGAAGTCAAGGCCCAAATGGGTTCTCTTGTCCCACCATGGTAGTCTTTCCAGCCTTGTCCGCAGAACCCCTAAAAGCATTGAGTTTTCTGATTCAGCTGCTGATGCGTATCACAGCTATTCAGAACGGCACGTTATCACATGTGGCAGAAAGAGGAAGACATTTTCTCATAGTAACTGGTGTTATTGTTTACATCACAACTTGAAAGTCATTGTAGTGTTTTTTTTTTAACGTGGTCTCTTCCTCTATCCAGGATGAACGTGAAGCCCGGGAAATGGTGAAGAGGGAGCAGGATGAGGCCTACCAGCTGTCTTTAGAGGCTGACCGTAAAAAGGTTTGTCTACATCTCAAACCTGGATCCATTTTTATCTCTCTGAAATCTCTTTTTGCGAATACATTTTGGCCTTTTCCTATTGGGAAACAAAACATGAATATTATGTGGATGAATGCAAATCTCTCTCTTGATTCAGAGAGAAGCACAAGAGAGAGAGCAGGCAGAACAGCTTCGTCTGCAACAGATCCAGAAAGAAGCAGATGATGAGAAGGAGGTGAGAACTGGAATCTAATCTAATATCACAATATTTGTTTTATATTAACACAATAATATGCCATTTTGAAAATGCTGTAACATTGAAAACACATATGCCGCCTTGCAGGAATATATAATGAGTAAGTACATCTTAATTGTTCTAGTAAGTATCTTATGAGTTATTTGTATGAAATGACTGCAAAAGAGGACAACAGATTAATCAGGCATAGACATTCTGCTTCTGCTAGTGCAATTAGGACAGATTCACTTTTGCGACAATTACACAGAGAGACTATTTTTTTGTATATGTATTTTTTTTGCAATGTCATTGAATCAATAAATCTAAAACCAGTTAAACTCAGTTCATAATAAATATTTGAGGATATAAACAACAGATGTTAATTTGAGCTCAAGTCCATGCTTTGAATGGGCCACTTAAGGCGGTGTCATAAAGACGCTGCAGCGTTGTCTTGGCTATATGTTTGTCACGTTCAAACTGAAAGCTACATTTTTTACCCAGTCTTCTTCGAGGACCTCAGTGCATTTTTGCTCTGTTCATCCCTAAATCCTGATTATTCTCCCAGTGGCTGCTGCTGTGAAGACCTGCTCACAGCGTGATCCTCCCACCCCAATGCTTTAGCATGTGGATTGTATTAGCCGGTTGATGAGAGGTACTTTGTTTTCAGCGGACATAGCGCTGCCGTTCAGGCCTAATAGAGCCATTTTGGCCACATCAGGCAAGATAATCTTTTTCCACATTCTCTCAGAGTCTTAAGTGTCAATTGGCAAACCATATGATATGTCTTGTCCTAAAAGC
The DNA here is from genome assembly GCA_029465975.1 of Dallia pectoralis. Classification (NCBI taxonomy): domain Eukaryota; kingdom Metazoa; phylum Chordata; class Actinopteri; order Esociformes; family Umbridae; genus Dallia; species Dallia pectoralis. The sequence continues at coordinate 8,788,494 of CM055761.1, read as the reverse complement.
CGGGTTCTGTCTAGCCTCTCTATCATAAGGGAGGGCTGTAGAGATGGTGGTCGTGAAGCTCTGCTAGTGCTCATTTGGTTTATGTCACTGATTAAGATTGTTTTTTGCTCTGACTTGTCCGGGGAAATGTGGGTCCCTTGGAGGTGTGTGCCTTTTCTAAATCATGTCCAGTCATTAGGATTGTTGCCACTGCTGGACATTTGAATGATGATCATAGGCCACAGAATGCAGCTGACCACCGTTTGGACTTGTCATTGGTCTAAATATCAATGTACACAAGGTAATAGGTCATTTTGAATGGGCACACATTTAAAAAAAAAAATGCTTTTGCTTTGTTATTAGGGTATTGTGTGTAAATTGATGGCAAAAAAATAATTTAATCTATTTGAAATTTAGTGTATAGCGACAAAATGCAAAAGTAGTGTAGGGGGTCTCAATGCTTACCTAAGCTACTGTATATACGTGCACATAAACTCCTAAGTTTGGCATTTTGCTGAATACTGCCAATGTAATGTTTTTGTTATTTATGTAGTGTATGCTAACATGTGATACCCGCGACCGGCTTGGAGAAGCCGAGACATGTGTACAGTAAGGCCTATCCCTGTTAAGCTTGTCATACAGAGACGTTATTGTCCATTTTGAATGCTGTACAACACACAAGCTCATATTGAAACCAAGTGAACAAAAGAGGCAGCACAAAGCACACACGAACAAAGAAAAACAATTATGGCAGTGAGAACTCATTGGTGGATGCTGTGGTTATAGCTCCCTTTAGCCAGCTGATTGGCTGTTTACTCAGCAGCAAACTCCACGGTCACCAGGGATCAGGTGAACCAACTAGCTGAGACGATTTGTCACATTAGTTAAACAGGCCGGGACAAAGGCCCTGTCTGTCCGGTCTTAATTATATCACTGTATTGCTCTCACTCATTGCCATGGTTTCGTCCTCGCCCAGCAGACCCTACTTGTGTGCAACAGTGTAGATATTCTGAAATATGAGATCCCACAATGGCTTCTCTGCCGTTTACTTGCTTTAAACATCACATCCTTTTCTTTCACTTTAGCCAGGCTTAACCTTTTGTGACAACTGAAGGCAAAAGCAGGAGTTAAAACTGTTCAGTTCAGCCTGATAGTTTTTCACCGGGACCATGGATGTGTTTGGCTGCTGAGGCGTCTGCCTGGTCAAGTGCATTAGGTAGTGGGGCCTGTGGTATGTTTAATGATGACAGAGGAGAATGAGAGACACTGGTAGATTCAGTAATGAAACCTCAGGGACTAGAGGGCTGCCCCCCACTCCTCAATCAGGGAGACTCGGACAAACCACCTGAACGAAGCCTACTTGTGATTAACCACAGATAGACATCACAGGGGGTTGACAAAATAACGTAAACATCACATGGAGAAGTCCTGTTACTTTGAAATGGCGCCATCCCAATTACAAATGATGCTGGTTTCATTAGGCTTATTGTCAGTTAGCAGTACATGACAATTAGTACTTTAGTATTCATTTTTTCAACGTTTTCAAAGCAGCACGTGGCTACTAACAGCGTTCCATAGAGGCCAAATAGTGAATTCCTGAATATCAGGTGCATTGAACATAAATACTGTAACATTATTCAACATGTCAAATGAACACACAAATTGCACCTGCAAAGTGGAACCAGTGGTCTCAAGGCAAGCTGACTGACAGGGAAAGGAGCACTCAACAAGGAAGTTGCTGTATTCTCTAATATACACACAACTGAATCAGCAATGGGAAAAGTAACCCGGTCTAATGATTTAACTTTCACCCCAGGTCTGCACGGTTTTATAAAGGATGCCTTCACAACGATTTGGTTTGATTAGGGAAATGTGTTATGATACTTGCTATAGGTACACGGTATCAGCAGATATTCAAAGTTCAATATTCAGAATCTACACGTAATATGCTGTTTGTCTTGTGCGTGCCGCCACACAGTTTTGCCTCATAAAACATTGAAACCCTTATCTCACCCGATGCCTTTAAACTACTTCTGTCTGAACACTTGTCCGATCACTGTACGTGTTAACTTCTCACTTATGCCATGCCGTTTTTGCACAGTGGATATTTCTCACCTGCACTGCTGTCATACTTGTTTACATTCTTGAATTATTCTATTTGCAAATGCTCTTTCTCCCAAAACCACAGTACCTGCTAGATACACTTTAATCTTTTGACATTCTGTAAACAGACTCTCTTGTATTTTTATTTAGTTGTTATTGCCTTATCAATGCTGCTCAACTGACCTACAACTGACCTCACCTACTTATACCTCATTCTGTATTATCTGTATATTGAATCTCCACTTGATCCTGTATTACCTTGTTATGCCCCAATGCTATATGCGCTCTCTTGTGTTTTGTGTATTTATTGTGTAAATGTATGTTGTCCTGCACAGCTTATCGAATTTGTTCTCAATCGGCCTACCTGGTTAAAAAAAGGTTAAATATAAGGTTAATAAAAAAATAGTTGTATAACGGCCAATTATTAGATTATGGCCCATTTTACAGGACCGGTTGAACCCTATGGTGCAAACCCTGTTCCCTCATGATGTTCCACTAATTCAGGATAGTAATGCCCCCATACCGTATTCAAGAGTAGTTTTAGAAACACTAGGATGATATCAAATGCCTCTTATGGGCTTTTGTACCACCAGATTTAAACATCAAAACATTTCGGGAAATTCTGGAGCATTCTGGAGTGCAAATTAGATTTCCGCCTTTAAGAAATTAGTGCATTTCTCTTTGTCTAAATCTAGGTAGAAAAATCACAATTTTATGAATATTATCAACCTTGAACTGACACACGAACTGTGATATAATAGTAGATCGTTTCACTCTTTCGCCTATTACTGCCGCTGTTGCTTGGTTGGTCAGGTAGAAAGATGGGAGATATTAAACGGAGCCTGTGTGTCTGTACGGCGCGTGTAAGGGCAGCAGCTGTCCCAACGATTCAGAGCTGTTCCCCAGTCGCTGTTCCGAAACCTAAATTTTTTCTGACATTGTGTTTTTGTGTGAGTAAACAAGGTCGGTAGGGTGTCCTGCACCTGGAGCCTAGCCAAGGTACCAGACTTCCACCCATCCACTAACTCTGCAACCGCGACCTTCACGCTGTATCCACAGAACAGACCCTCCAGTCAGCCCAGCGTCTCCTGCCTCGCCTGCCCTCCACAATGCCCCCACAGGCAGCAAAGGAAAACAAACCCCAGAGTAGTAACGCACACAAAGACAAGGGGGAATGCCTTCTGTGATTTTGTGTCTTTGTGCCTGTTGAGAGATGAAAAGAAGAGGTAGTGACAGAGGGGGAGGGGTGGTGATGTCATTATTTAACGGTAGCATGAGCCCCATGCAGCTCCTGTCAGGTGCACACGCTGCCACCGTCCCTGCATCAACCCCCCCGCTGCGGGGGTGTTTGTATTCTGCGGCCGATGCTCCGAAGTGCTCTTTGTGTGACGAAGGCCCCTGAGTTGACGTGTGCGGCTTCAGAGACGCCACAGTGCCGTGAGCCGCAGAGGGGCTCCAGGGGTGGGGTGGGGGCCTTTTTTCACCAGGCCCCTACCTGGGGGAGTGCCTCCGGCACGTGCCTCCTCAAAGCCTGGAGCTGCTAATGAGCTACTGTTGTACACTTTTATGAAATATAATTGCATTATGGTCTGTAAATAAAGCTGCCGTGTGTGTGCACAGCATATGCTACCCACTGTCAAAACAAGAACAACAAGCTGGAGGTATAGGGCCCTGGGGAAGAGCGGGTCCTGCTCTGTGACACTGGAGACCTGATTACTGTTGACTGTTCATTCTGGGAAGTTAGCTTGTTGCCTCTGCACAAGTTAGCGTTTTTCTTTAATTTCTTCATCAAGGCCACACTAGGACTGTGTAACATGTTTTGGAGAAACAACTGAAATGAAGAAATGCCTTTTAAATTACGCTAAGCACATGTGTTAGCTTGTAAATAGTCATTTTCACATTCATTTTGTTGCACAATGCATTGTTACAAGACCGTAACAAAACCCATGTAGTTCATTTCAGCGTGTATGTACATGTATTAAGGACATAATGTACACCATTAAGAAGAACATGTTATTGTCTAACTGAATACTCTCCCGCTTCTGTTTTCTGCTTCTTTTGTCTCCTTTCCGTTTGTCTAGGCCATCCGCCTCTCATTGGAGCACGCCCTGCCACCAGAGCCTGCAGAAGAGGGGGCAGAGCCAATTAGCAAGCTGCGCATCCGAACCCCCAGCGGAGAGTTCCTGGTGCGCCGCTTCCTGGGCAGCACCAAGCTGCAGGTCCTCTTCGACTTTGTGGCCTCCAAGGGTTACCCGTTGGACGACTTCAAACTGCTCACCACTTTCCCCCGCAGAAACGTGAGTACAGCCCCGCCCCAAAGACATTCACAGAAATGTAGCCCATGAATGCGTTCATTGGTAGCTGCTTTGGCCAATACAAACTCAGTTCATCCAATGCCTATAACTGATCTTAATTTCACACCCTATGTTTAGCTTTCTCTGCGTAAGTCCGGTAATTTCTTCACTCTGCACTCAGCAATCATCACAAACTCAGCAGCACCGCACAGTGATCCTCAAATTGTAATGTAACATCTCCGCAGGAGGAATTCACTGTAATAATTGGCTCATCCCCTACCAAGTGGCGCGAGTTTGTTGCTCATCTCAATCCCCAGTGCCTTAAGAGTGTGACTGTTCAGATAGTTAGAGAATGGCTGCATAATTAAAAGCCATGGTGGGCTAATGAGAAATGTGCACACATACATGCGTGCGCGCACCCACACACACACACACACACCAGTGTTTTTATTTATCCACAAGTGCGTTTATCATTTGGTGAGTATTAATTAGGAATCTGCGCTTGTGCACAGAAGAGCTACTAAGGATACAGTCGGCAGTATTCCCTTATGTCAGTTTCTCCATAGAACAGACTGGAGTTCTGCTTTCTGTAATAAGAGCTGCTGACCAAGCACTGAGCTGTGGCAGGTAACTAATGAGCGTTGTTTTAACTACCTGATTAATTGGAGTAGCGGAGAAAAAATGGAATTTCCATTTAATCAAGGTGTGTGTGTGTGTGTGTGTGTGTGTGTGTGTGTGTGTGTGTGTGTGTGTGTGTGTGTGTGTGTGTGTGTGTGTGTGTGTGTGTGTGTGTGTGTGTGTGTGTGTGTGTGTGTGTGTGTGTGTGTGTGTGTGTGTGTGTGTGTGTGTGTGTGTGTGTGTGTGTGTGTGTGTGTGTGTGTGTGTGTGTGTGTGTGTGTGTGTGTCCACAGGCGTGTCCAGGCAGCCTGCCATCCCAGTCTATGGGGAACTTAGTGGTAAAAACACTTATCTCTCGCTAACTCACCACACACACATGCACAGTGCTTGCAAGCAGGCACACACATATTAATCTTATCAAGATTATACATGCTTTAATCACAACTTCAATTTTTATTCAACACTTTTAAATACAATGATTCAGGGTTTTATCTTCAGAATTAATATCAAAGGAAGTAAACGGGTGTTCCCGGAAGAGAACTTTTTTGTTTTTAAAGATATTCAGCAAAGAAAGGGTGTTCATTGCTGTTTTCTAAATGATTCTCTACACAATTCTTAAGTGGTTCCCTCATGGCTTTACATGAATCTACTTAAAGACACCAGGTGCCGTTTCCACATCCACATATATGAAGCACATATTGTGCCCTAGAAAGTAATATGTAGCTAACGTGACTGAAATGAACAAACCTTTTAGACACTGCCGCACTCTTAAGGCGCTGTTTTCTAGTATTATGATGCCCACTGCAGTCTAGCCTTGATTCTACTGCTTGATTTTGATCGATCTCAGTGAAAACTGAGCCACATATTGCGCACTAGAACATTGGTAACATTGTGGACATTTTTTCAACAAATGGTTACCAACAGAAAAGTAAGTTAAGCAAATGCCCACAAATTGGCTTCTAAGTTTCAAATGCTGAGCTGATGACCCTGCACTAAGAGATGAACGATGTGCTCTACTAATATGGGACAGATGTTTTTAATCATGTTCAGCTAGATGAAAGACATTTTCACAAACCTGCTATTCATTTTTTTCTGTGTTACACCGAGGTAGCGGTATAGCTATTTATTTTTACTAAAGCAACACATAACCTAAGGCGGACATTGTTCCAAAAATAAAACTCCTGGTCACACGGCAAAACATTTTAATTTTTTGTCATATGCAACCAAAATGGTCTTTAGAACCTGAGCGCACAACTTAAAAAAAAAAATGGATATGCCTTTTGGGGCACAGTCTAGCAGATTGTGCCAGTGTGTGTTTGTACATCTGAACACAGTGCCCAGTCCATCTAATCCCCCAGCTCTCCTCTCTAATTAAAAAGGAGCCTCCATCTACTCCACACGCTCCCAGTGTTGCTCTGCTCGGATTAGCGGATGTACCACTATTGCATTTTTAATACTCCACTATTTTTTTCCAACTCTTCTCTTCTTCCTATGCGTGACTATTCAGGGTAATTGCCAGCAATAAGAAAGTAATTAAACGGATGGCGATTAGGAGAAAGGGAAAATGCCTTTCTGACTTTATTACTTTTCTTTTGTTTGGCTGCTTTGTCAGTTATTGAGAACATTTATGATTTGGTATTTATGTTACCCCTTCTGTTAGTTAACTGGACAGAACCGGGTTGCACATATGTAGTCCAGGTAATTAGTTGTTTCAAGCCTCGGTTAGCTCTCTTCCCAGGAGGTTTTAGACACCCAAACAGTCTGCACAGGATATTTTTCTTTATTTTGCGATACCGTACTTTGTGCCAGGTTTCACCTCACCATAATGGATGTTCCAGGTTTTTTACCGTAGATTAGAACGGTTTAGACAAAACTTAGAATTTAAAATAAACATTCCAGGAAAAAATTATCCCTGTGTCCAACTGACAGACATCACATCTGCACCATTTGGTTCACTTTCAATATGAAACACAGGAAGAACATTTTTAGTCTATTGATTGACTCTCAAATACGTGCTCTCTGCAGGAAACTTACCCCAACATACTCTTCCTCCCAACATACTCTTCCTCCCTTATTACTGCAGCCTGATGTATTGCTCCATGGGCTATACAGAGACCTCTTCACATTTTATGTTATAAACATAATTTATTATTAATTAACTATTTGTTTGACATTATTTCTACATACTATATATATATATAATTACATTAGCCTAAAACTGTGGGTTTGCTTTTTCTTTATTATGTCTATATATTTTTAGGCTAATGTAATTCGGTTGATTTAATTTCAAAAGGCACACACTTGCTTATGAGGTCACATTATTCACAGTACATGTCTGAGCAGAAACCAAGCCATGGAGGCCAAGAAATCCTCCGTAGATCTTTGGGATTGGCTGTAAGACTGGCCAGGATGAAGGGAAGATAGGATGAGCAAAGATAAATACAGGAATTTTATTACAAAGAACCTGATCCAGAGAACACAGGATCTCAGACTGTTTTCAGCACAACAACAATACAAAGCACACATTAAGGACAAAACCAGTATGTGAATGTCCTTCATTGGCCCAGCAAAGCCTGTACTGATCTAAATAGTGCACCCTGCATACTTTCCGAAGGCACTGTATGTGAAAGTCGAATTCAAGTAACTCAAATAACACTTGTCACACCCACTGCAATGCAGTGTTATACAGGATTAAATCCTGTAGTCATTCTTCCACTTTATTCTGCCTCTATAGGCACTGTGTATGTTTCTGTGTTTGTGTTGGCTTTGCACTAGGCGGCATTACAGGAGACTTGTGTGAGCAGATTGCTTCGCTCTTCCTGAGAAGTTTTAAGCTCTGGCCCTGTTCCCCTGTGCAACTACATACTCCATTTTACCCTCTTTCCATCCCTCCATCTCTCCTTTATTCCTCCTTCCAACCCGCACTCTTCAAGTCTCACTGCGGCTGTCTTTGAAGTGGGCTGTTCACGCCCAGTCTCCATGTGTTGTCATCGTTCCTGGAAGCAAATAATGATCTCCCACTGCTTTTGTAATTGGCCAAATAAACACATGACAACACAACCTTAAAACAGACAAGCTATTTGGTTTTAATTAACACACAACCTAAATTGCTTCTTTTAAAATGCGTTCTCAGCTGCACGTTGGATTATGTTGAAAACGGACCGGTGTTTATTTTTTCCACTTGCCTCAACATATCAAATGTTGTTTTCATACTAATGAAGTGATTTGCTGTATTTATTTTAACGCCACTTAGGTGTTAATCATGTTATGATAAACATCTTCGAGTCATAACACCAGGACAGTGACAGGGATTTAATACCTAATATTGTAAGATGTGATATCAGACTCTCAAACACATAATATTATTACATGTTTCTACTGGCCCTTCGTGCTGATGATTTTAATTCATGTTAATTCAAATGTAGAAATCCAATCCTTCAAATATATACATATAACCTGAGTATAGCAGCTCTGTTCACTGATGCACTGAATTATATTTGTCCTTGATTTACTTGTATAACACTTATTAGTCCACATTAATTTAGTCTATTAAGGTTCAAACCAAGTGGGTGATCACTACATTGACATTGACCACAGTAATGCATCTTCCTACAAGGTGGCATCTGGTTGTGTTCTGTGTTTGTTTGGTCACTGTGCTTGGTCACGGTGCTTGGTCACGGTTATTGGTCATGGTCACTGTGTGTGGCCTGTAAGGGGTATGGGGTTAAAGGATTACCTGCGATCAACATCATCAAACACAAGAGAAAACACTACTTTCATGGAATATAAAGGAATCTCCCAAAACCTCTTAAGAAATACCCACAACAGACTAGTTATGTACCACACCTGGTTTAGCTGTTGTACTAAAATACCTACAACAGACTAGTTATGTACCACACCTGGTTTAGCTGTTTTACTAAAATACCCACAACAGACTAGTTATATACCTCACCTGGTTTAGCTGTTGTACTGAAATACCCACAACAGACTAGTTATATACCTCACCTGGTTTAGCTGTTGTACTGAAATACCTACAACAGACTAGTTATGTACCACACCTGGTTTAGCTGTTTTACTAAAATACCCACAACAGACTAGTTATATACCTCACCTGGTTAGCTGTTGTACTAAAATACCCACAACAGACTAGTTATATACCTCACCTGGTTTAGCTGTTGTACTGAAATACCTACAACAGACTAGTTATGTACCACACCTGGTTTAGCTGTTTTACTAAAATACCCACAACAGACTAGTTAGATACCTCACCTGGTTTAGCTGTTGTACTAAAATACCCACAACAGACTAGTTATATACCTCACCTGGTTTAGCTGTTGTACTGAAATACCTACAACAGACTAGTTATGTACCACACCTGGTTTAGCTGTTGTACTGAAATACCCACAACCGACTAGTTATGTACCACACCTGGTTTAGCTGTTTTACTAAAATACCCACAACAGACTAGTTATATACCTCACCTGGTTTATCTGTTGTACTATAATACCCACAACAGACTAGTTATGTACCACACCTGGTTTATCTGTTGTACTATAATACCCACAACAGACTAGTTATGTACCACACCTGGTTTATCTGTTGTACTAAAATACCCACAACAGACTAGTTATGTACCTCACCTGGTTTACCATTTTGTAAACGATGGCCAGTGCTTGACCTGAGTTGTTTCAAATTGGTCACATTCAAATACTTGTCTCTTCCTTGATTGTTGACTTTAAATATGTAGATGTAATGATTTGTAAATGTAATCAGATGCGTAAGGTATGGGGTTTTCTAATAATGAGCAAAATCACAAGTTGGACAAGGTGGCTGAAGATATTCATCTACAAACATGAATCATGAATGATCATTTGTCATTTATGAACCGCATATTCTAATTCCGCAATTGGATTATTTTTTTGCGTACACTCAGTGTCTCCGGGACCCGTTAGAAAACAGGGTCAAATCAGAGGCACCACTGGCTTCTGGTTTGTTGGGTTTATTGGCAAATTAGAAAACAGGGTCAAATGGGAGGCACAGAAAAGCAACATGTTCATGTGTGTTAAACCTTTTCAATTAATTGCATGAATTAACTTGTTAGGTTTGCCAGCCCTCCTTTTTTTACTTTTTATATGGATTTGTATCCACTGCCAAACACTTGATTGTTCAGTGTTACACCGAATACATATTGCAGTTTTTCTTTTAGTTTTCAGAAATGAATCACATAAGAAGCTGACAGGTCCCTTTTAATTATCTCCTCCCTGACCACCTGTCTTCCTTCAGGCATCACCTGTCTGTCTTCCCTTAGGCATCACCTGTCTTTTTCCTGACACTGGCAGTGGGTGAAATGCTAGGAATAAAAATAGCCTACGGTCGTTTTCTTACTTGGTTCCTTTAAGTAGGTTTTTGTGGACTCTGTGCAGTTAACTTTTTTGTGAAGTTTGAACACTTCCAATCCATCCAGACCCCTTAAAAAAGCACCTGAAACAAACCAAACTCAGACCACTTCTGGAGGCTTATCGGCCATCGGCCTGTTCCCCTTTTTAAGACCAATGTGTGAACACAAAGCTCTATTGCTTCAGTTGAGGGCAACTGCACTACGCCCCTGTTGACCTTTTGGGTCTACCATACATTTCATCTGTTCTTGTATGAGCTCTGATAATAGGTGAATGGGTAGAGGACTCGGATCAATATTATATGGTAAAACACCATATAAATAAATGCTTCTCCATTTTTGTAGTGCTTCTCCCTGCAATGTTTTACCTTAATAATTACACAACAATAACATTTCATGTCTCTTTGTTTTAATTAAATGATTTCGTTTATTAGAAACCATTATTACTCTAAGCATTATCTGGTCCCTGCCAATTAGCTTTCTTCAGGCCACTACTAAACAGACAACCATGTTATCACTGTCTATAGTCTCTTTGGAATTAACTGTGTTTCCTGAAAAGTGATACGACATGTAGGTTAATTTCAAACTCTTTTTTTCAAAGTCTTGTCATGTAGCTGTTTACATATTCCCTCCTTTTCCCCCTGGACGTAAAGCCAGTCACCTTTAGTTGTGTAATTTCTTTTGAATTTGAGTTGACAGGCATTTAATTCAGTAAATCATCAGACATTTTACTTTTCATAATTAGACAGACACTCTTGTCTAGAGCAAATTATCACCAATTAGGGTTAAGTGCCTTGTTCAAGGGCATAGATAATTAATCAAATAAAAAAGGGTTTTAACTGGCAACCTTTAGGTTCCATTAGTACTGATATCTGTGTTCCAAAAAGCCTGAGAATAATGTATCATGTTGAACAGTACAGATGAATTGCTTTTGTACCACAAATCAAACTGTTTATTTAGAATATCCTTTTATTAGCCATATCACAAATAACATTGTACTTGTCACTCTGTACCTCTCTGCTGTACGTGTCAGTCAGGGGAAAAGAGAATTCATCAGGTCTGGGGTGAGCCAGACAGTGAAAATATGGAAAGGGTATCGCGATGCAACGTGGCGAGGAAAAACAACAGCTTTGTTTGTTGACAGATGCCTCAATGCTTATGGTCTGTTAATTGGATAACAATGTAAACAACTACCGATGGTGCTCGTCTCCAGTGTCATTGTGGCATCTTGTTTCTCTACTTTCTCTTTTTGTCAGATCCTCTTCAGTCTCCTCACACGCTCACCCTCGTGGACAAACACTGCCGCGGCTCGTTTAACTCTCATTTACTTATACCTGATGCTGTGGTGTCATAACAGCCTGTCAGGTTCATTTGCATAGCTGCCATTTTTTTAATACCGATCGAGGTGGTGGGAGGAGGGTGTCCACCCGCTGGGATGTAATCTGTTAGCGACACGCCATCTTCCTTTTGTCTCATGGTGACGTGTGGCACAGGTTCTACATCACACCCCCTCCCTGTGCCCTCCAGTCAAGCTTAGGAGCGAAGAACCCGACTAACACATGAAATGAGGGCGAGTTGGAGTCAAAGTGCCTCGGTTGGTGTGACAACCCCCACAAATCCTCTGGGGGTGGCTGTATTTGCAGATTCATTTTTGCTCTTCTTTGAAGCCCTGGCGTAATGAGCTCCTAGCTTTGAAATGAGCTACCATATCATGCTCTCCTGAAGGTTAGATTGGATTTTGATGACTCAATGAGCATTGGAAAAATGACTCATTCGAAAAGGATTCATTTGTGTTGAATGAAGTGTTTTTTATGACGTGTCTGTGTGTTAGAACAGCAGATGATCTGTCATGTTAGGGAGTTGCATCCGGCTGTGGGCAGAGCCTGTCAAAATGTCTGACCGGAATCGGGAGGATGACTCAGGATGAAGATCAGCCGCCTGTGCCATACTCAAACATTGAACCTTGTATGTCCATGTACAACTACATAGCATGCTCTCCTAACAATAGCAGTGATTGATATGAGATACATCCGGAAAGTCCTAGCCAACCCTGGTTCGACAGGCGAGGTGGGTGTTTGACTTTGTGTCACTGCTCATGTTTCAGCCTCCTTAAAGTTCCCTCAGCCGTCGCATTATCCAGAGGTGTTTTCTCCACCTAATCCAGCTTTGTTGGGATGGTCTCATCACTGCAAGGCGAACTCTGACCTTCCTACGCTGGCTGTCTGAGGCCTGCTAGTTAATTACCACCTCAGTGATCATAATAGGAGGTCTAATCAGAGGCTGTCACCACAGGCAGCAGATAAGCCCTGGCCTGGTCCTCTACGTCACAACTGACAGAGGGCCCAGGTGTGGGGAAGGGGACAACCAGGGACCTATGTAACAAGAGACCCCCGGTGATTAACCCTCACAAGCCAGCAGGCAGGTTACCTCGTATTAAACAAGATGGGTTACCCATGTGTCAACACAGCTAACGAAATTAGCTGAATTATAGATGGTGGAGCCTTATCACTGTCTCGCTCTGTGCTCAACCTGGATTTGAATGGTTAATACTTGGACGCTGTATTGATACTGTATACGCGGCTCATGAGTATAAGCATTTATCTAATTTTGTTTTGTTAGGTCATTCATTCACAAGTGATGGTTGATCAGTGGATGGTTGTAACATGTTTAAGGCCGGTTGTTGAATCCCCTGCAGTTTGTGGAAACACAACACTGGCCCTCAGAACAGAGATGATTACTACCTCTGAAACATACTCAACAGGTCAACCATGCCAACACCTTTTCCGTACATCTGTTTGCAAAAGGCAATGTTCACCATACAGTGTTGAAGGGTATGAAAATAAAGATTAAGATTGGCACAGTTTGGTTATTTGTACTTTTCAACGTAATACTTCCAATTTACTTCTCAATTTTTTTACAGGAACAATTCGGTTCAAGAACAACAGATCACCTTAAGATTTGATCCAGCAACCTTTCAGTTACTGGTTTAGATGGACTAAACGCTAGGCTATCTGCTGACCCAGTCATGACCGTGGAGTGACTGTCATGTTTCCTGTTTGACTCTGGCCTCATGGGTTTTCTTCTTGTTCTTCTTTTCAGATCACCCAGCTAGAGCCAGACTCGTCTTTACTGGAGGCCAAGCTTTTCCCACAGGAGACCCTTTTTCTGGAAGCTAAAGAGTAGGACTGACACGCCCTGCCATGTGTGGTGATGGGACAGGCTGGACGAGTAGTGAACCGCCCTAGCATGGTCCCGGTCGGTCGGCAGATATGACCCACCCTCGCACACGTGTGAACTCTTAAACATTCACAGTACACAACATGCAGTACACAACTCATGCACAACTACTATCAAAATCTCCTCGTCCCCCCACAAACAGACACACACTGATGCTTCTCTGCTTGTACAAGGTGCGAGAATAGTGTGCTACTATGTGCAGTGATGCTCCAAGCACACAGCCGAACACCCCTCCACACTTAATCACGTGTCCTGGTTTACTCTGCCCGCACACTTACAGTGTAATAATAAAAAGAGACTCTTGAGTAGAAGAACAGCATCATGGACAAGAACTTCCCACTTCAGTACAGATGCCTTTTTAGATGTGTTTTTGTGTTTGAATAAGAAATTTAAAAAAGCAAAGAGACATTTCCTGGAGGACGCTGGACTATCTCATCTACACCTGCATTTGGCCCCTAACCTCATTGACCCCCCACACACACACACACACACACACACTCAGCCTATATCGGACCCCCCCAGAAGCAGCCAGAAAGGTTTGATGTTCCTCATCTGCACTCTGTTCTTGCTCTGCTTTGACCAGCCCTGTTTTTTTTTTTTTCAAAATGCTCCAAAACCAACTGTCTCATTATTTTCCTTGTTCCGTTTTAAGTTTGATGCTGTATTTGTTTTAGTTTGATATACATTATATAAAATATATATGAACATACATCTGTCTGAGCCAGCACTCTCTTGAAACATGCACTAAGGACACACATGCATCAATTTCGGTTGCATTATTATCATTATGTGACTTCTAATTTAAGTAATATCATGAATGCCGATATGACTGGGATATTTTGAGACGTTGTGCTGGTAAGATGGAAAGGCTGATCGTTTAGTGAATTGGTCATCGTTATTATTTTGAGGTTTATTTTTTTACCTTTGGTGATTCCTGAATTTTCATTATGACTTTGGAATTTGTCAAAGACCACAGCATCAGCATATGTTTTATTTCACAATAAAACTTAAATTATTGAAGACATTTATTGTCTATTGGCCAGTAGTCTATGGATTATTCTTATGTAACTGATATACCAACTTCAATCGGAGGTTGTCTTTAATTGGCATGTGTGTAGCATTCTTACCTGAATTTTGGCAAGGGGGAAAAAGATCCTCAATGCCGGGTCGGTCATTTGCTTTCTGGTGTAGTTGAAGAAAAATTTGAGAGATTCAAAAGCCACAAGTTTAAAAAGTGGGTGTTTCTTGTGATTTAGTTAATGATAGACAACCAAGTCTATCATTCATAAAGTAGACATTGTGCGCCAAATTACTAAAAATGAAGTGGCTTTTCAATATAGACCACATGGACTTTTTCTTTTGGCTTGTCCACAACCGACAAGTATTTTGCCGCTATCGTTTGAGCTTTATATGCGATGGTAATGCACAACTTTATTTTTAATCGGTGCGCTACATGCATGCATGCTACTTGCACTTCTTAATCAAAAAATGTTTATCGCAAAATGTAGGTTTGGTAGCGCATGTTGAAGCCCTGTCACCAATTGAATTAAAAAAGACCTAAAGCTATAGTCGTGGTTTAAACAATATTTTCCACACATCTTCTGGTATTATCTGCCACAAAGGCAAATTTTCCTCATTCAGCTACGAGCTTATAGGCTTATCTCTCCATCTGCAACGGCGTTCTTTTTACAGCAAAAGGCAAAGTTTTAGCCGGCACAGTGGGCCGAACAGTAGAGCCCTCCTGTTCGCTTAGCACTCGTTCTTTTATCAAAGAGGCAGGAATCAGGATTAGTGATCTCAGTGCATGCCTCTAATGAAAAGACCAGAATAGCTTGTGTATTTCTGGCACTCGTATTTGGTAGGAGGGTCAGTCATTAAGGTGGAACAAGAGCTCGTGCCGTGTGTCTCTAAAAGGAGAAAAGGCGTTCGGGTCATTGGTGAAAACAGGGATAACCAAGAGTATTCAGAAATGCTTCATGTCATTTTGCGTGTGTTTGTCTCTAAAGTGGAGAGAAAATCTCCCCGTTCTATTGGCGTCCTCTACGACATTCCCAGTTCTTTCTAGGTTCTCAAGCAAGGAATTTGAATTTTTAATGTGTTCGTTCGGTTAGACTTCCCCAGGCGGGTGTGTGTCCTCATGTTGAGACAGCTGAGTGCAGCATCCATATTAGGAGCAGTTCCTCAGGAACTCAGTTCTCCCTTACCCTCAGACATCAACCCTCCCTAGTCTAACGTCACCCCTTGCTTGGTCAAGTATCGCCTCTCCCCTTCACAAAAATCACCTGTTTAAGCTTCAAGCCCTCCCCTTGTCAATCGTCAGTCCTCCCCTTGTCAATCGTCAGCCCTCCAGTCAATCGTCAGCCCTCCAGTCAATCGTCAGCCCTCCAGTCAATCGTCAGCCCTCTAGTCAATCGTCAGCCCTCTAGTCAATCGTCAGCCCTCTAGTCAATCGTCAGCCCTCTAGTCAATCGTCAGCCCTCCAGTCAATCGGCAGCCCTCTAGTCAATCGTCAGCCCTCCAGTCAATCGGCAGTCTTCATCAAAAACTAGCAGAAACACTGGAACAATTAGCCCTCTGAAACAATGCAAAAAGGTGCACCAATATCAACTTAAAAATAGTAGGGTTTAAGCAAAACATAATCACACAATGTCACATGGGGAGATATGATAATGTTCCTAATATGGATGCTTCCTAATATGGATGCTGTACTTCCTAATATGGATGCTGCACTTCCTAATATGGATGCTGCACTTCCTAATGTGGATGCTGTACTTCCTAATATGGATGCTTCGTAATATGGATGCTGCACTTCGTAATATGGATGCTGTACTTCCTAATATGGATGCTTCCTAATATGGATGCTACACATCCTAATATGGATGCTGTACTTCCTAATATGGATGCTGTACTTCCTAATATGGATGCTGTACTTCCTAATATGAACATACTATCCACAGACACTTGCAGTATTTTATTGTCACATCCGAGAACACTTTATTAGGCCAATGGGTCTGGCGGGCACCTGTAGTAGTAGGCCAAGTTGCCAACACTGATAGTAATTCACTGGATGATAATGATTCCCATGAACACAAGAACTTGGTGCTTTTAAGCCAGAGACTGGTGCATTCTTGTCAATCTTTTGTCCCAAGGGACTAGCTGTGAGGAATGTGCAACTCCTCTGATGTGCGATTACAGTTTCAATCGTGGAATGATTGACTAATTCACTTGGGCATATCATGTGTACAGCTTCAACTAATGATGATGAATACGTCGGAAATGCAATTTGGGTGTAGTTATACGCAACTTGAGCGAACATGTTATGTGATTTTAACTGTAGGCCTAGCCTTAACTGTACCGTGATACAACCGTGGTAACTGTACTGGAAATGCGTTTTGCAATATGGTAAGTGTTCGTGACATGACTACTAATAAAATCATGTATTTTTTCCACTTTGTAGCCTATGCTCGTTTAACCGTTAAAATGTGTCCATATTCTAAGGCAATTTGAAACGCTTATGTCCCAGATTACTACTTTCAAACTGCTTTACAAAAACACCCGAAAATATAAGAAAGTAGGCTATTTATTGTAAAAAACTATACATTAAAATAAATACCAATTAGACATGTATTAATGCAAACGAAAAGCAACATAAAAGTTCGAGTAGGCCTATATATTTTTTTTGTACATTTTAGTTTAAATACTGGCTTAAACGTGATTTATTCTTTAATTTCTAACGGTGTTTTAAAAACAATGCACATAAAATATGTATCTCGTTTCTTATACTGTGGAATATTATATCATATATTATATCATATGTTCTTATTTTCTGCCTTTTTAAGGCTCCACAACACCCCAATGTATATAAGTGACGTTGGTTGTATGGTTATTGCACTGCATAGCCAAAAGGAAGTGTATGTTCAAATAATTTACTAAGGCTTCGCTATGTTTCAATGTCTGTTAAATTGAACATGATTTGGACAAAGTTTTCTTGAGGTTTTGTTATATGCTTTTTAGATGTCTTAATCAGACCTAAAATTGGTGGCTTTCAATCACGGTATCATCTTAATCTAATGCCTCCAATGCTAAACATCAATTTTTTTTAATTTGGATGTGACACTGGACTTGTTCTCTGGCTTGCTGTGACACAGATTCACTGGTGGCAACATCAGGTGGTGACTTTATTCTGTCCTAACAATAGGGAAGCGTTCAATAATGTTTAACCAGTCTTCCAGGGTCACGAATGTTGCCCCCTGGTGAGGGAACAGAATTCGCGACGCAAGGGACCTCCGCTTTGAAGTAAGCTGTGATAGCGCAGCATCCAGCTTTTTAAATCCACTCACCCCGCTATGGTTGAATCCCAGACTAAACTAACCTGGAGGGTCACTCAAAGTTTACTTTCTCAGAGACGTTGGCACTCGATGAGCGCCAAAGAAACTGAATCTATGCAGCTTAAACTGTTGGGCACAAAAGGGGGCTCATTCTCTAGGCTTCTTGTTCTCTCTCTCACTGTGTGTGTGTGTGTGTGCGTGTGTGCGTGTGTGCGTGTGTGCGTGTGTGCGTGTGCGCGCGCGTGTGTTGTGCGCAAGTGCACACAGAGACAGCGTGACTGGAGTTAGAGCGAAAGTGCCTATAGTGTGTTGGACACTGAGTGTAAGGGTGTGGAGGAGGGGTCATCAAAAGCGTCCATAAGATTAGTGGACAGCTTTTTTAAATCAATGTCGTATTGTATACCTCAAATTAGCCACGCATAAGTGTCATTTTTTGGAAATGCTGATATGATTTAATATATTTATAGCTACAACATTTAGCACAGTATAGTAACAATACAATTGAACTCGAAATTGTATTTAAATAAGAGTATACTCGTTTTATTATTGTTTGTTAATTAATTATTTGGAAGCACATTTTGTTTAGACGTGTTTATTTAGTTTATGAAAAGTAATAATTTCAGTTTATCAGTAAATGTTTGCTATTGGCAAAATATAGCATAGGCCAACTCTAATATAGGTCCAAATTTAACGTGGAACTTAAATCTTGTTTTAGACAATATATTTTTAACCAATTGTCGATACACATTAAACAGCAAAAATAAAATAAAGATTAAAATAGGGATGTGTATAGGTTTATATGGTCAGGTGGCTTTTTAAATCTAACGATGTTAAACTGATTGGTGATGTTACATTACTGGTGAGGTTACATGTTCCTGCATCACCGTATGGATAGCCATACCGTTTCACTGATAAGATCAGTTATTGCCATCATGAGAATAGAGCATTTTAGCAGAGGTGTAAGAATACCAATGATTTGGGGTCAGGGTGGACCAGATGAGGACGAAGTTATAAGAGAATAACAAGTTATACTTATCGAAGTTGGCATAATCATTTCCATAGTCAGTTTGAATTTACACCAGTGTATTTCAGACTTGCCACGCAAGACTGTAGCGTGATACTCGGTAAGCGTGTGGCACGCCACAGAAACGTGAGGTTCAGACACAATTTACTCTAACAAACCTCCGTGGGGGGGCTCCTAAATGGCCCCCGTTACCTGATGATGATTTAAGTCTTGATTAGAAACCTCCATCACCTGGTGAACACCAGCAAATATAGCCTACTTAAACTTAAATGTTACCTTTGCGTTTTAGTTTTTACAAGACATTTCTGACAAAACTGTTGCTTTCCATCCGGGAGTCGCCTAACAACCTGACCGGTTCATTCTAAAACTATTTAGACACGTTACTTTCTTTACGTTTTGATAATTTACTGAATTTTTCTCAAATTAATTAAATGATTTTAAGAAAAATCGTGGAACGTGTGTGGCAGATGTTTCTGAATTAGGCTACCTGTATAGACCCGATTACAGAAACTCCGCAACTTCTTATTTAGGGTGAAAGTGTTTGCTTTAGGTCTCTGAATGCAACGCTTATTTGACTGTTGTGTTGATTAAAAATAAGTTATTCTTGAGCAGACTAAAATATTCAGACAAAATAGCCTAATTGCAAATAAATGGAACATTAATGTATTCAGGGATTCAAAAATCCATTTATAGGTTTTTTTTAAACACCAAAAAGGGAAAATGAACTTGTGGCATTTGCGGTTTTTGGAATAGGTTTAACGCATTAAACAAGGCTAAAGGGTTTTGAATGGGAGTATAGGCGTGCGCAGTGAAGCAGAGTTATTATTGCTTCATAATTGCCTTCTTTTTCTTTTTGAACTCCATTTTGAAGAGAGCCACACTTGGAACCAGCGCGGTTGTGACATTTAGGAGGCCAGCCTTTGTATTGAACACTTCAAGTTTAAAAAACAAGGCCACTTGAATCTGTAGAGCTCAAAGCCCGAACCTTTGTAGGCGAACACATTGAGTTTTGATTGGGGACAATGGTGTTTCTCAAATTTCTTGCAAAAACCCATACTCCATCTGTGATCTCAATGAACGACCATTCATGGGCAACCTTCTTTTTTGTGCCATTCGTTTGCAAAAGAGGCAGATGTGGAAGGATAGAGCGTGCATTTTAATTGGCTGTGCGGGTAACACGCAAACGCTCGCGCGCACAAACGTGTACACACTCTAAAACTGTTCACGTTTAAGAACTGGATGCGCGGAAATTTTATATTTTCGCTTTTATAGTATGTGCAATATGTAGTGAATTAAAAAATGCAAACATGTACTGCATTCAAACCACTATTATACTTGTATTGGTTTGTAGACAATCTTTAATTGTTAAAATGTTTACATATTTAGTACAGTTTTTCATCACCAACACACAAGCTCTTGATATTTTCCCAATGTAGCTGTTTTAAAGAGCACACAATAGCAAGAAATGCAACATGGTTTAATGTGGTCCTTTCAATGTTTACATTGTTTTTATTTCATATACTTTCAATATTGTCAATTGCGACATATGTTTTCTTTAAATAGTTCCATAACTGGTAATGAACGGGAAAACATTTTTTTTAACAATGTGTCACACAGTAGTTAGCAGCAAGCGTGTCATATGAATTTGTCCTTCGATTCTCACAGACATCACAACAACTGTCCTCATTGTTCATCCACCTGGGTAAAACCTTTTGGCGTAGTGAATCCAAGCCTGGATGAGGATGATAAAAGCTCACGGCATTCATACATCTTCCACCTGTATTGTAATGATGTACTTTATGGTAGGCTACTTACTGTAGTAGTGGTCCTGTGACTCGGTTTGTAAGCGCTTGGCTCTTGTAGGTGTGCGTAGAGTCTATACACATGTTCCACTCATAGCATATGGTATTATAGTTCTATATGCTTTTTTATTTGACATTTAGTTCGTAAAAGCAAATGACAGTAGGAAAACCAAATGAGGTGTAATTCCCACTGGGGTCATATAAATGAACATGTGTGAACGTATTGTAATGATCCGAACAAAACAATATGCTTAATCAGACACAACTTACGTAACAACAATTAAATAGGCCTAGGACTATAGGCTGATGTTCTGGCCCCAGCCTACGGCACTAAACCATACAGTTGAACATAACAGGACAGAAAGATAAATAGCCGTAAGACAGGTGACAGGTCAATAGGGAAAAAGAACGAACTACTCCTGTCACCTCCACTTATACCCCCAAATCTCGCGAGATTACACATACACAGAACTATCAATACCCCCCCAACCCCGCGAGATTACACACACAGAACTATAAATTTAAACACTTGGAACGTATACATAAACAGGTCCCATGTCACTGCAGTATTATTTGAGTTCCATTTAACTGCTTAGCAAATCGATTATATTATATGTGCTATTTTAGAAAAGTATTCAAAAAGGCCCCAGTAAGTTAATTTTGGAAGTTTACTTTAATGAAAGCATAACACGAATGCATGACATCTCCGATTAATATCAGATTTCCTTTGCATTTCCTAGTAAACATAAGTGATAATCATATAAGTGCATTGTATCATGTATATCAGGATGTATCATCATATCGTCTTAATATCATTTTTCTATTTTTTTTGTAATTCTATTGATATACCCAATCTTTTAAGTGATTAACTCGAACGATCACTTGGATGGTACAATGTATAATAAATATAAGGTCATGAAGTCAAAATGAATGGGACAAATGCATTTTAAAAGTAACTTTATATCAGCGTGTTATGCAAGATATAAAACACTTACGGTTGATTTTGTTGTTCCTCCTTTAAAATAAGCGTAGGGTTGTTCTTTAATTTTAATGATATGTTTCATTTAAAATGTAGGCTATCTGATCAAATTTCTGAAATAACACCAAACCAAACTAATGACAAAACTATTAGCGTGAATAGTTACATTGATTTTAGGCGCTCTTTAGTATTGTTTAGATGCAGACAAATACAAAATAACTTAAAAATGATAGCCCACTTACTCTGAGTGAGAGACCGCCAACCAGCCTTCCATATGGTCTACTAAAGACGGTGTGAATTTCGTGGTTGCGTCCACGCACTCAAGAGGTAAGTAACCTGTCTATGAGAACTTAAAATACGCATTGTTGGTGTATGCCTTTTTGGAAACGCGTGTTATGCAGTGTACTTCCAATAATTGGGAAAATTCCATCATTCACATAAACTCCATCTTCAAAGGAAAAGCCATATAGGCTATAGCAACATAATGAGCCCTCGGTGAGCAGATGAAGCGTATACATGCACTTGTTTGGTATTCCCGAATCCTGTGCCTCTTACGTAGGAAAATACACTTGTGTAACCTGAACTCTATACTGTGTAAATTGCAATAGACTATGGTCATGGTGGTGGTAAGGGCTGTCCATTGACTTAGTATACTTAGTATACTTTTTCGTTTTATTAAACATGCTCTACAAAACATATTGTTCGATCCATTGCAATAAATATTGTTTTGAAAGCAAGAGTGAACACAGGTATGTATTCAATCTACTGTATATCAATAAAAACAAAGGGTATGGAAACATCTTAGTTTTTATAACTATTTTCTAGATTTTCTAATATCGGTGTTTTCATTTTCAAAACTACAGATTGCAGATGCAAAGATCTGGCAATCTCTCCAGCGGCAAATTAAATGTTATCATGGAAAGCCAATTGAATATCTTTCACTTTATAATTGTTAGAGAACTGTGTGGTATCTATTTTTTTAATCTCAATCCGAAATGCCCTCTACAAATACCACCATAACTCAAGAACGACCTTCATGTAATTTAAGCGGTGGACCCCTGGAAGCAATCCGGGTCCAGCCGTGGTAACGCAGCGAATGAGGTCGCTATAATACCTCTCCAGGGTGCAACGGGAGCAGGAGCATGCTGCTACATATGTTGGGTCAAGCATTCCCTTTGTGTCCTGCTAAAAAGGTGTAAAACCCGTCATTTGTATCCTTTCTTAAAGAAATAAAAGCCTCGCTTGGGCTTTTGATGCATGGGCCTAATGAACTGTTCAAAGAATGTTGAACTTCTTAAGTGTCCACAGTCACTTTTAATTGCGCTTCAGCATCTAATTGGAAACCATTTGAGAATGCAGACAATAATATTTTATGTTAATATAGGCCTACTTAATTTTTCTCTAGATGTTGTTTCATGTTTCCGCTCATTTTAAATTACGCTAAAGTATATTATAAATTAAGTGCTTGTAGCCTAGTATTGCCTCCATAACACGTACTGTTTAGTCTAAGTGTTCATACATGCAGTTTTTTTTAAATACTTAAAGGTTCGGTGAAATGAGTTTACTTGTCACCATCTGGTTGCCTTTTACTTTTAAAACTTTACCTATTAAACTGATTCTCGTAAGCCATATTTATATATATCTATATATCCATAATTCTCTATTAACAACATGTAAATGACCACCTTTGTAGCTATAGTAGCTGACCACCTTAGCTGTCTTGAGACTAGGCTACTAGAATTAGTTAGGCTACTAGTCATGTGCATATAAGTGACAAGCAATGAAAGGAGTTTTTTTGGCTTCCTCATACCTGGAGCCTTCATCTGTAGCTAATTGTCGGGATTGGTCAAAGTGATTACTAATACTAACTATAGTGATTATCCTCTTAAACTTCAGCCTAAAGTAAAAAACAAACATATTGATCAGTAAGGACTAGGTCTAAGTTATTTTAGGTCTCACGTCTGGGCAATTTCAAATGTAGACAATAACAATTATCGACACGGAATAAAACAATAACAATTTAATGTAAATAACATTCACATAGGCCTAATATGAAAAACATGTTTATTTCATACTATAAACGAGAAAGACTCGATCACACCCGCAGCATCAATGAGACGATGTTTTAAACACTCTTACAGCAGAAATGTGCTTCTGTACACCGGAAGTTGCAATGTAACCATGTATCATTGTGACCCATTTGCATTGCGTTACATCGGAAGTCATTCATTGTCAATGGAGCAGTCGGAAACAATGCTTTGGGGATGTCGTACAGGTCCGGGTTTCCCGATAACGATGTACGATCTTAGCTCTTATAGCGCTCTCTACGCGCACGGTTACGAACGCTCGCCGCAATTCAACGCGCGTTTCCCAAAAATGCACTTAACATGAACGCGTTCTACGTGATACTTAAGAGGCGCTGTCCATTTGCGAAGCGCTACCTTATATGGATCGTATTCTGAAGTGGAGGAGGTGGAGGACGAAGTGGCATGGGACCACATGGCCAACCAAGAGGTGCCCAATACATGGCTGGTTTTCGTCATTGACAGGTTTTTTTAAAATTCATCCCTATGTTGCCCAGTCTTTAAAGCATATTTCCCACATTAGGCCTACTTATTTTATGATTTTTTTGTTCACTCATTTCATTTAAATGTGTATTTCTATTTTTTCCTTTTTTAATTATTTCATTTATTAATTAAACAGAACACGAGTACAACAAAGTGTACAATAAAGTACAATCAAAACCTTATATTAACCTCACGTAGTGTAATCTGTTAAAACTAGATAATAAGTGTAATCTGTTAAATCTATATAATAGGCCTAATGTAATCTGTTACATCTAGATAAAAAGTGTAATCTGCCGGTTGTCCTGCAGGTGACCTCATAACTTTGTCTTCTTACGATGCACTTGGGAATGTACGATTACTCCAAAGCACTCGTAGTTATACGAAGATTTTCAAGTGCTACTTAAGTTACGATGCTTTTGGGAAACAGACTGTAATATTAAGATCAATCGTACGATCGTTTTTACGATCAAGTGTAGGCTAAGGCTTACGATGCTTTTGGGAAACGCAGTCCAGGTCTATGCGTGCAATTCGGCTTCTGCATGATTTCATTATTTTCAACTCTTGCATAGGCCTTATTCTGTGCGGGATGCAACCGGAAGTCTGAAATAATTAAGTCATGTTGTTGTTGTTGGCCACGCTGTGGGACCAATCAGCTATGGACACAGATCTATCATACCCATCCCTCCCGGTCGTCCTGGACTATTTCGATTTTTAAGATGCTCGCACATTGCCTGCTTGCACTGTATAATATAAACGGTCATAAACTCGCCCAGCACCGCCAGAGGAGGACTGGTTGATCCCTCAGAGCCTGGTTCCTCTCTAGGTTTCTTCCTAAATCTGACCTTCAGGGAGGTTTTCCTAGCCGCCGTGTATCAACTTGTTTCTTGTTCAACTTGTTGATGTGTGCTCTTTCGGATTCAGGCTGGGTGCTTGTAAAAGCACTTTGTGACAACTTTGTTGTAAAAAGGGCTGTATAAATAAATTTGATTGATTGATTCAAGATTCTTCACTTCAAATGGAATTTACAATACTTTAGACATTTCCAGTTGTGGAAATCTTAGAAGTTTGACACTTGACACAATGTGAAATATGGCAATGGCAACATCGTTTGACTTTGGTTTCACATATGTGTTCCATGCAACCCATGACAAAATTACACATTTAGTGGAATTTACACCAGGTTTCCATCGACTGGGTCAAATGTGTTACGCTATACGCCAGAAGTCATTCATTGTCAAATAAGCCGTCCGAAACAATACCTTCGTGCTATGTGTTTTGCTCTGTTTGTACTGTGTACGTTTTAAAATGTGTGTTCTAAGTGCTGCTAATAAGAACAAATTCTTTTGAATAGATTATGAAACACTGGATAGACAAGCGTCAGGTACCAATGTAATTCAGAATAGGTCAATTTGGCAGCGTTCTTACTTGGGACCATGCAGTTCTAATCCAGCTACAATATATAAACAATGTCAGAAGTAGCATTTTAAGTTTTTATAAGGATTATATTTCCTTAAAATGAACTTTCATAACATAATGTACATTGACTGTACTTTTTAGAATTTTAACAAACAAATTCATTTGAAATAGTCTATTATTTTAGGCGTACAGAATGGCTACGGTATCTTATGCGTAACGATACAGAAAAGTATTTTCAAAACAGTGCACATTTATTTATCTCCTAAGAAAACAATTAACTGTGATTTTACATTATAATGTGCATGTATTGTACATACATACTGATATTATAATTTCATTTTATCGTAGAAATTCCTATTTTAGTTACAGTAGGCCTACGCTAAATGGAGCTAGCTAGCTTACTGCATTTGTTAAAAGTAGCCTAGTAATTGGATTGCATAAATGGGTATATAACAATAACTAACAACATATAATATGATGATTGTATACTGTAATATCTTTATTTGACAAAATATATATATTACACTTATGATGATTGATTTATTATTTTGATCTGAGTATTGTTGCCGACCATCTCCATCCCTTTGACTAGTGTCCATCACAAAATGCTACTTCCAGCAGGATGATGTTTCATGACACCAATCTTAAATCATCTCAAACTGGCTTTGTGAAAATGATGGCGTGGGGGGATGGGGGTCAGTGTAGGCCGCAGCCTATGGGCACATGCATACTGCTGCCTGTGGGATCGATTTTCACTTAAAAAAATCTTAAAAAAGAAAATGGAAATACCATAAACCTCTAAGCAAGCCAATATACTAATGTAAGTACATAAGCAAAAAGTGAGCTGATGTCACAGCCATACATTGGGTCTAAGGCATTCACCCAAGCCAATCAGCATTCAGAATTCAAACCACCCATGCTGATAATTTAGAATAGAGACAGCAATGGAGGACCAGAACTGCCAAAATCTAAATTCAATAAAGTCTCAATAAATGAATCTACATAAAGATTTGAAATGCAATGTTTTTTATTAAGCAATATTAAACATTATATATATATATATATATATATATATATATATGCAAGTAAATGTAAATGTACACATAAATAAATACATAGGCCTATTAGTGACACATTTGTAAAACGTGACATGAATTTGATCTTAAATATTATAACTGCTTTTTTTATTATTCTTTTCTGTATAGCCTATTCATTTCTCTATTAATTCGTTTATTTCTGTAGCCTATGTTTTTATTTAATTCATCGTTTATTTCTGTGTTCATTATATATTCCTTGTCTTTAAGATAATGAAGGTGCGGGACTTTTACAGTCAGCCGTAGCAATCATGCCCAGATAGGGAGATTAAATCAGACCGAATATGGTGAGAGGTCTTTTAGATCCTTGGCGCGTCACCGTATTGCGCATGTGTCGGATATCGCTCAATCTCTATTCAGGTCTCAAGAGCAGACAACTTCTGTTTCGATCAAATCTGTCAAACCTGTTTAGACGAGTTCTGACAGAAAATTGAACAAAGCTATAGGATAGATATGATCGTTTTAGGTGAAATGAAGAGGTTTATAACAATATGAAGGAATTTGAAGAGCCTAAAATTAACCACATTGGATATGGTTTAAGTTAATATTTTGTAAAATCTAAGACATCCTTGTTGCGGTTATGGATACTCCCCTGACCACCACTTTGCCTTAAAACATACTCGCCCACTACCGACCAATTAATATAGGGGTTTGACCTTAACTTCATGCCTGTCTCATGGTGTAGGCTACCCCTTTCGTTTTCGGTAGTTTCGATGAGGTCTCTTCATAGTGTTGGACTTCCGTCATACATTGTTCTATGTGGCTTCATTAAAATACTTGCATGAATTTAGCCGTTAGACACCAAGATAAAAAACGACTTTGTTTTAATGTCAAGTCAAACAGCATGTTGTCTATGTTAGAGAAAAGTTACTGTTCACACGGGGTTCCCCTTACTAATGGTAAACGCTGCCTTTGGGCTCATGAGTCAGTCCGCAATGGTTTATTAGCTATTATAATGTAGTTCTTTTAAATAATGCAATTAACTTTTAATTGGGATGCAATCGAAATGAGTTATGAAGGCATTTTTAAACGTGTTGGTGTTGAATTGTTAACATTTAATATTGATAAAATATTGACAATTTACGTTCACTTGTGTTTATGTCACTTAGGCCTAGACTTAATCGCAAAGCTTGTCAATTCACAAATAATATGATGGAATTTAATCATTGTAATTTTCTATTCACTGTATTCCCCTGTTCGTCCTTATTACAAAAATGATATTTTCAACAATATTAAAATATACTAACAAAAAGTTGCCCAGTGGACAACTGAAAGATCGCCTATTAGGTGGACTGTGGCTAGTGGCAAGTGGCACGTAAATTGGCATAGCATTTGCCTCGAGAAAGATTTCAATCTAGAAGTAGCCTAGACTATAACATAACTAAGCCACTAAATTAGGCTATAGACTACTTAAAAAAACACTTAAAATCGCTGTCAAACGTTTGTTAACCCCAATGTTATATGGTCGAACTGCTGCGCGTCATATGAATTGTGGATCGAAACATTAACATTCCTCCAAATGGCTTAATACCAACCTCTGTCTTAGCATCTAGAACCAACTGTCAGCCCAATCCTGCACACGAAAAAGTAAATAATATTTCAGTTAGATTGGCCAAGTACCAAAACTCTTCGCTTGTTTGTAGCCATTTGTGTACTAAAGTAAGCAACCAAGTATAGTGGATCACTCTGATACAGATCAACCAATTGGTGAAAGTTGACACCGTGACATAGCTACTTTGACAGACAGCCCCATTAAGGAGAAGGGAATACAGAAATAAATACGGAAATAAATACATACAGAAATAAACAATTACAGAACTAAATGAATATAAAATGAACAAATACAGAAAATATAAAAGAAAACGAATTAATATGGAAATATGAAAACATATGGTAGTTCTGGTCCTCCATAGACCTGAACATCTCAAATACAGAACAGGTAACCCTCTCAACCTTTGGTTACGTGGGACACCGCATTCGTTTTATATAACAGGATGTGACTCGTCATTTCACAACAACCAACCAAACCAAAAAATGTGGTGTACTTTATTATCCAGAGCATATCATATATATATATTCATCGTCACTGAGCATCGGGACATGCGCTCACTGCTCATTATTTACCAAGTGAATCACAGTAAGCAAATGCCATCTGTTTCCCCGCTGCTGTTATCTGAACATTTAATTGGGCTTCCTAATAAAGACGATATTAACTTTTTAATACTTAATAATCTCGGTATAAATGAATTTCAATCAATACGTGTTTAGTTTATTATAAGAATTATTGTGTGCCGTAATGTGTTATATAAACCGTGAGGATCCTGAATAAAGTTGATACATTAAGACCTTAAAAATAAACATCACATTTCTAATTAACACAAACACAATACCCTAAATACTAACCAGATGTAGCTAATATCTTGGTAATCAGAAGCTACTTATACACACAACAATGTGTTATTCAAAATCTTAGTAGAGGTTTTGTTATCACAAAATAATAACATTAAATTATTTTATTGAATTGAGACACTTCAACATTTCATAAGACGCTTTAAAATATTTCAATTTCTGAATCGATCGTAATCCTAATGGTTAGATTTGCATTTCGCCTTGAAAACGCTTGTATAAAATACGATTTCTACAGAAAGTAAACCGATACATGGCGATGTTTAATCCAATAAACCATACGTAGTTTCAAAAGTTGATTATAGGCACATTTCAACGAAGGCGCCAATCCAAAAAGCACCACAAGATCTCAAAGTTTACCTGTAGTGACGTCCGTCGAGAGCAGCATCTGCAAGTCCTGCAATCTTATCATAAAAGTACAAATGAGAAATGTTGGTATTTTGATAAAAGAATGTAAACAGTCGAGCCAACAATTTTAAACTAAGTAATAACAGGCCAAATAGATTTATAAAGGCTAAATTGGAATTACAATTTATAATCTGTCCAGCCTATACTTCTACTTATAACACTATGTTAATAATATATAGCGTTATCATTATCACTCACTTTGTGCAGCCCAAAAAAGACGTTTGCTTTTAGTGAACTTAAGCCTTTTAGCTATTGCAATATGGCCATATTGTAAGGTTTCCTGTTTTGGTGCAGCTTGCATTCCCCAAGCGTTGATGAGCCTATGTATGCATGCACTCAACTTGAACGTATATTGCCAGGTGACGAAAACCCAATGTGACAGGCAGCGATTACAATAAAATTGTTATCCCTAAAAACGGTTACAGTAAACGATCAGTCTTGTTTACACATCTTTGATCGATGTTATTGCATTAAAAAAATGTATGTGAAGTAGCTACTTCTTTAGGGTACAGCCAATAATTTTTGCACCAACTTAAAGTTAATAGGTCTCATTTTTTAAATGTGATTAATGCATGAGTATTTAGTGGCTTTGTTTTTTTATTTTGGGTTTCTAAAACTATTCGACTACTGATCAAGTATTATTAACTGAAATGAGATTTGTCATATTTGAGACAAAATGGTCTTTGGTAATAGAAGGCCATAAGTAGCCATTCCGTAGCTGTTACTCAAACAGAATCACATAATCGCATTTTTTCTAATAGCTTTAAAATAGTTTAGTAATTTGGATTAGACCCATTATTATACAATTAAAACACGTGTAAACATATGTTCGACGACTATAGGCTAAAACAAGGCATCATAACTTTATTGTTTGTATTTATCTAATAAAGACGTTATTTTCTATTTCCATTCACTAAATTATAACAACTGTTGCATTGCAAAGACCTGTGAGGGAGACACATTTTTACAGACGGTAGACCAATCACCAATCAATTGTAATCATGTAAACGTCACTTACCTTGAGTTGACAGAAACAAAATTCTGGTCATTACTTTTTAAAATAAAATAATTTCACAATCAATAAAACCAAGTGAGGATATATCATAAACAAACAAAAATGTAAAATCAATATACATTTTACATTATAGCCTCAATGTGACTATGGAGAAAATCGCCATTAATTTTAGGTTTCAAATCGATTATGAAATTTCCCATAATTCATGAATTAAATGAGTATAAATATATTTTATCTCTGTTGGATCCGCATCACATTCTAAACATTTGTTATTTGAGAAAGAACTCAGGTGGACACAGTTGAAACAGGAACAGGCCAATCAGATTGCACCTTGCCCCTTTGGCCAATGACAGGCGCCACATTGTTGTCAAATTTGTCTAATGAAAACGTAGGAGCAACAATATAGAGTGAGGATCTGTATCTACTGGCAATCTCTGGAGTAAGTTATTGTCGCTCGCTAGTGCGAGCATAGCAACCTCGGCTCTTTTGGTGAAATTCATTTGGTAACACTGATTTCTACAAGACACTTGGATTTCTCTTCATTTATTAATTGCCCCTTTCGCTGTAGATGGGTGCACTGTGTTTTTCTAGATTACTCATACAAGTTAACGGCAATTGACAGCAAATATATTTTTGGGGTGAAGGCTTTACGCACCGTTCATGTCAATGGACAGAAAACACCAGCAGAATATTCCTTTAGAAGTTGTGCAGAGATGTTGACAACTGTTCAACTTGTGTGACCGGTTCACCGTCCTACTCACCCGCATCAAAACAAGCCTCTCTATAGGCTTTATCGTCACGTAACTCTTTCCAGTTAATAGAAGCTATTGGTCAACTACAGGGAATGGATCTGAGACCAGAGCTCTCCACAGCGCCATCGGGATCTCAGGTCCACCCGGGAGCCGGAGCATCTGTCAACATCCCGGTCTCCATGGCCAGTAGCCTCCTGCGGGGTCCGATGTTACTCCATCGGGCCACGGAAAAGTATCCCCGCACTCCGAAATGTGCTCGGTGCAGAAATCACGGCGTGGTGTCTGCGCTTAAAGGCCATAAACGCTACTGCCGCTGGAAGGACTGCATGTGCGCCAAATGCACCCTTATTGCGGAACGACAGCGCGTCATGGCGGCACAAGTGGCTCTACGTCGCCAACAGGCACAGGAAGAAAACGAAGCCCGGGAGTTGCAACTCCTGTACGGGACAGCAGAAGGACTTGCTCTGGCGGCCGCCAATGGCATCATTCCTCCTCGTCAGAATTATGAGGTCTTCGGTTCTGTCAATAACGAAAGTACCTCAGGTGGGTGAATATGTTTTTTTCTGCTCAGTAGTCTGTTAATTAATTAACAACAATCATAGGCCTACTTGTTAATATTGTGACCGTCTGGTGTTTTTGTGAGTAAATATTGTGATTAAGCGTAGTGGTTAGGGTAACTTTAGAGCAACCTATACGTGAAGAATCATTAGGGGGAAAAGGTTTTAGATGTAGGCCTAATGCAAATTGCAATATCACAAATTGCCAAATTGCATAAGTTTCAAGTGACAGTTACCCATTCAGTGTATCTTTTATATTGACTATATTTTGACTTCATTTTACAGATTCGAACATGCAAAAGTATGAATTGTTTCCCAAATCGCAAATGTCCGGATCAGTGAGCCAGCAGCAGACCGTGGGTAAGTCGGTTTCCACTGACAGCGAACCAGGCATCTCCTCCCCAGACGGGCGTCATGGCTCCGGTTCGGAGAATGGAGACGGAGAGTCGTTCATCAGCTCTCCAGTCTCCAAGGCTCTGAAAGACGGAGAGGATACTCCCGGTTCGATCAGCCCCATGGGCTCTGATTCGGGATCGGAAACCGACAAAGATGAACAAGAACCATCCCCGTCTTCTGCCGCTGCAAGACAGATGAATCCCATCGACATCTTGACGAGAGTGTTCCCAAGCCACAAACGCAGTGTTTTGGAGCTGGTCCTGCAGGGCTGCGGGAAAGACGTGGTGCAGGCCATTGAGCAGATTCTGAACAACAGTGGACAAGCAAAGGCCCCCCAGGAGACGTGGACAGCGGAACGGATGCTCCAGGGCACACAGCCGCCACTCTCCTCCACTCCACGGCCCATGTTACCGGGTGCCATGACGCTGAGCAACCGTTCCGCTTTCTCCCCACTACAGCCAAATGGGACACACTTTGGCGCAGATCCCAGCACCTACCCCCTAAGCACTCACCTGGGACTAAACCCCTTGCGACTGGCTTATTCGGCCCACAGCAGAGGGCTCACCTTCATGACACCTTACTCCACCACGGGTTTAATGCCAACCCTAGGCTTCAGGCCGCCCATGGACTACGCATTCAGTGACCTCATACGAGACAGGACACTCCTGCACAAGGACCAGGGGTACACCAATGGGCTGTATGGGCCTCTCGTCAACAACACCCCCGACAAACCGTGAGACAATGCATATGCAGGGTGTCATTAGCTCAGTTGTGTTGGACCTGTGATTCAAGTGGGCACATTCAAAGGGACAATGTATTTGTTGTCGCAAGTGTTGAATGTTCTTAAGAGATCTGTACCGTGATCGCTACTTCTGTACCTAATGCCTTGCTTTTAATTTTTTTAATTGGTTTGCTTTCCTAAAATGGCACGACAAAACCACGTTACATATATATATATATATATACATGTCCTTGTTTATACCACCATCTATGCCAATCATAACGTGTTACCTTAAAAAGAAGTTGCACCCCCCCCCCTCAAAAAAAACCAAGAACCCTCAGACAGGCAGACAGACAACCGTTTCATACTTTAATGTACATGAAGTCTCATCATATTGGAGTGCATATATGGGGCACAGACAAATTCTTACTTAGATGTGATTCCTGTAGATTGTGGGGTTTCGTGAGATTTGGAAAAAGGGATGTAACCCCCTTATATGTCTGGGTTGATCCTGGTGCATTTGTTACTGCACTTACCTTAACAGTTGAGTTATACTTTTCTACTGGGAAATTACAGCCTTATCTTACTAAATGATTATTGGTCAATAATAATTAGCAGCCTACATCCAACAAACAAGGTATATTTCGGGTGTGTTAAGTTATTAACGTGTCCTAATGTGTATGTTCTGACTGAACATTACAATCGGAACGAATGATGTATTGAAAAACGTATCTGATTTTTTTCTCCAACAGTAGCCTACAGTGTATATTGCATTTCATTATAAAAGATGATCATATTATAATTGTGTGTATTTTACCCAGCATTTATCAGCTAAAACAATTATTCTCTATTGCATTTATTTGTGCTGACAAGTCCATTGCTCGTCTGTCACAAGCTGTACCGTCATGTGAAATTGCTGGTAATAAATGTTATTTTATACAAAATGATTGTCAATTATTTAATATTTGACTCACCTACACGTTTGATTTGATTGTTTTATTGTTATTATTATTATTTAATTAGACCATTATTCGATTCTTTTTTATTGTATTATGATTATACATTTTGGACTATATAATGATGCTACTATTTGCAGTTGATTTAATACAACACCTATTATTATTATTATTAGAAATACATTTAAGCCTATTTAGAGTTTTACCATTATTTTTAAGAAACTTGTCATGTCAAATTGTTAGATTTCGGTTGTTCTTCATTATGTCCTTATATATTTTAAACCTCTATACTGCTACCTAGTCCAAATCCTTTTAACAGTGAAAAACTAGTTATTTATAAGACTGACTTTTGTGTAAATCGGTCAATGTTATACAATGTACAACAATTACTAAGTATCTATCTCGTACATCAGTATCCCAAACAGTGATTGCACATTTATTTAGGCTATCTCATTGTCTTTATTGCAGCTAAAAGCGGTGTGAAATATTAAGCAAACTAGGGCCACAACAGTTGTGGTACAATAATCCATGATTTCACAGGTGTGCAATAGTCTAGACGTGACGCAGAACAGCTAAACATATTGCACGTTCTAGAGTTTATAATATATTGACAGTAGCCTAAACAGGACATGAAAAAAATCCCAGGCGGAACCACAGATTTTTCCCATTGCAGACTTTTCGTTATTTGATACTTTTACCACATGGGTATCCGCCACCCTGGTGCAAATGGATGAGTTTAATTTTCAATTTAATAGATAAAAGTATACCATTGCTCTGCTGTTTTTGAAACACTAATTTTGGTATGATTGAACTGAGTATTCCTGGTTTGTACAGACCAATGTCAAGCGTTCCACATGTCCTTACACCCGACTACTGCAAGTCCGCTATATTGGTCATACATCATTATACACACATCAGATCAGCTCAACAAGGGGTATTTGGCAATATGTCAAAGGTTCAGGTTATTGGATTGAGATCCATTCCTTTTTACAGACTAACACTAGTGTGCCCCCTGATCTCAGCTATGTGGTAGTAAACTTCTAGCATAATATACATGTAGTGTCACAAGATGTTTGAATTAACTGTAAACATGATCACACAATCCATTCTCAAACGATTCAACATTCTGATGCCAAGGAGTGTGAAGCTGAAGATTTCCTTTTCAGTCCGCAGTCAAGCTTAACTGAACGCATTCTGTTTGAGTACAGTTTAAGATATATCAATAGTAATAGTATCTTATTAAACTTGTGTGAAGACTGCCATGTCCATATCCAGTGTAGCTTTAAATATTTGGTTGATCACTCTCTGTCCAAAGTGAGTGCTGCCAATAAAAAAATAATAATACAACAACATTAGTTTTAACAACATTGTTTCCCCCCAGAACTTGTCTGGCATGTTGTAAAATTATTAAAACTCCTTGTCAGTGATATCTGTGACATCCGTTCTCATTTGTATTACAACAGCACCACCTAGCGATTAACTAGGTAGCTGCAGCAAACTTTATTGAATGATTCCCTGGTATTTTGTCGTCCCGGTTCTAGGAAAATCACCGGTTAGAAAACTATATTCGGCTGCAATGGACGTGACACTTTGACAGACCAATACATAAACGCGATAACATAGTTTGAGATTATAAATGCCTTATATGTAGCCAGGCCTACTACATAAATATGTTACAAAGCATCTATAACCACATGGTCTTTTTTTCGAAGGGTCCATTAACAGTGACATAAATACCAATGTCAAGTGTGACATAAACTATAGCTTAACGAAGGGTGGCATAAGCACTGCTTAATCAAGGCATGCGTGTCACGTCACATTTGACATTCATTTTTATGTCCCAGATATTCCATTGTTCATAAACACATTCTAAAGCCCTACATAGGGTTATAGCGTGGCTTATAAAGCCAGGAAATGGTCATACACATTTGTTTACATTTGTTGCTATCAGATTGGTATCAAGTTTAAGTGCACAAAAAAATCACTAAAAAGTAATTTTCTGATAGTTACATCTTGTAATCTCAAATAGCCTGGAGAATTTATGATATGTCATGTGTCCTGTGTGATATGTCATATGTTTTCTTTTAGTCATTATTGAAATCAAAGGCAAAAAATCATTGATTTTTATCAATTAATTAATCAATTCAATCTGGTTGTATCTGCACTATGAGCGTCAGATGCACAGACAGGATTAGATTTGTCTAAATAGAATTTATAACATAATTATGCCAATTGATCGAACATAAGAAGCAAACCAAGTTTTTTGCAATACTCTGTGTGATTTAGCTTAACATTACTGTTGTTACTGGCAAAAAAAAATATTGAACAAAAACAGAGATTACTAAAATATTTATAGTGTAAATATACAAAAATACTAAACACATTTCCATAATCTTCTGATCCAGATGAGGACACTTCAACCTGCTTCCAACACAGAGATGGAATGTTGCAGAGTTAAACATCTCACTGGAAAATCAATATTACTGGTCAGCAGGGCAGAAGAAAGGGAGACCCCTTCCACTCATCACATTTGAGCCTGTTCAACTGCTGCAGTCCCTTTGTGGGTCTGAGTCAACATGTAGACGTGAGTGGTCCCACCTGAAACAAAAATAATCAGGATGGGACTTCAGGTGGGATATCTTAGATAGTACATTGGCTTGCACTCTAAGTGTTGCGTTCATCCTCAGGCCTTGGTTTATTTGAGTCATTAATAATGTACCAGAGAAGTATTTATTCTGTTACATTAGAACAAGATGTGATTTCTGGTAAATAAAGTAAATTAGTAATACATCAAAGTATTAACTCTGCTCTAGATCCTCCCACTTATTACAAACTCTGCTCTAGATCCTCCCACTTATTACAAACTCTGCTCTAGATCCTCCCACTTATTACAAACTCTACTCTAGATCCTCCCACTTATTACAAACTCTGCTCTTGATCCTCCCACTTATTACAAACACTGCTTTAGATCCTCCCACTTATTACAAACACTGCTTTAGATCCTCCCACTTATTACAAACACTGCTTTAGATCCTCCCACTTATTACAAACACTGCTTTAGATCCTCCCACTTATTACAAACACTGCTTTAGATCCTCCCACTTATTACAAACACTGCTTTAGATCCTCCCACTTATTACAAACACTGCTTTAGATCCTCCCACTTATTACAAACACTGCTTTAGATCCTCCCACTTATTACAAACTCTGCTCTTGATCCTCCCACTTATTACAAACACTGCTTTAGATCCTCCCACTTATTACAAACACTGCTTTAGATCCTCCCACTTATTACAAACTCTGCTCTTGATCCTCCCACTTATTACAAACTCTGCTCTTGATCCTCCCACTTATTACAAACTCTGCTCTTGATCCTCCCACTTATTAAAAACACTGCTCTAGAACCTCCCACTTTTTTCTTCTTTAAAAAAAATAATTGACCTCTTATTTTTCCTGGTAGGCCGATTGAGAACAGATTCTCATTTACAACGGCGACCTGGCCAAGATAAGGCGAGAAAATGTGCAAGACAACATAGAGTTACATAATACGTACACAGAACACAGGAGTGCAAATAACAAATGACAGTGAGACAAAATAAGACACAATAAGGCAATACAGGGTCAAGTAAAACAGGATGAGGTATATGTGGTTCTGTTGAGCAGCATATATAAGGCACAAGCGGATATATTTTAAAATATAAAAGTACAATGGGCATCATTTTACTGGATATTCAAAGATTAAAGTATGTCTAGCAGGTAGATCATTTGAGTGCATTTGAGAAATATCTGAGCAAATAAGAGTAATACAAGAAAGTCAACAGGTAAGACAGTAGTGCAGGTGAGAGAGGTCCCCTCTGCAAGGCGGACAATAGCATAGGGGAGAGAAGTTGAAGACAGTTCGCAGGTACATAGATCGGACAGGTGTTCAGAAAGGAGTAGTTTAAATGCAACTGGTGATATGAGTGTTTTAGTTTTTTTGTAGTTCGTTCCAGTCATTGGCGGGTGCAAACTGGAAGGATTGGCGGCCGAATGTTGTGCAGGCTTTCGGGATGACTAAGGCGATATACCTACTAGAGCGTAGACTGTGGGAGGGTAGAGCAATGGTAACTAGGGAGCTAAGGTACAGTGGGACTTTGCCTAGCAGGGACTTGTAGACACGCTGGTACAAATGGGTTAAACGTAGAGTACTTAACGACGGCCAGCCGACTAATGTGTAAAGCTTGCAGTGGTGGGTGCTGTATGCGGCATTGGTTACAAAACGTATAACACTATGATAAACCACATTGGGATAATAGTCATTTTTACCAGGGCAAGTTTGGCCGCCTGAGTGAAGGAGGCCCTGTTGTGGAAGAGGAAGCCAATTCTAGACTTAATTTTTGACTTTAGTTTTTTAATGTGCGGCTGAAAGGAGAGAGAGCTGTCTAACAAGACACCTAGATATTTGTAAGTATCAACAAATTCTAGTTCAGACCCATCTAGCGTGGCGATGCTAGGTAGACGGGCAGGTGTGGGCAGAGTTCGGTTGAACAGCATACACAGTTTTACCAGAGTTTAGTAATAACTGAAGGTTTTGGAAGGAATGTTGAATGGCATTGAAACTCTCCTGGAGATGTTTGAGCACAGTATCTAACGAAGGGCCTGACGTGTACAGGATGGTATCATCTGCATAAAGACGGATCTGAGAGTCACCGGCAGCGAGAGCCACATCGTTGAAGTAGAGGGAGAAGGGTTTCCGGTTTGAGCATGCGTGCGGAGTAGTCGCAGACTGGAGAGGCACCTGCTAGCTAGCTAATTTTTCCAAGTTTACTTGTAGCATTCAAAACCTCTTTTTTAAAATTTACTACACGTTTCGTTCTGTTTCATTTCTGTGATCCAGTTTTCTATATATTTTGCTTTTGTCGCGTCTCATGTCGCACGGTCAGAAAACCAAACGGCCACATCGCACACCTGCTAAGATGTCTGCCCCAGACACTCGTGAAACTAGCCCCCAGGGCGCCACCTCTAACCTTCCTGACTCACTCACCTCTACTGAGTTTCTGGCCCTGTGTTCCTCCATCGAGGCTAGTGTAGCGGCATCTGTTCGAGCCTCCATCGCTGACACGGTCCGGACCGCGGCCACTGACGCTATTGTCCTCCACTCCTCCTCCATCGATGTGCTTCATGCAACGTTTGAGGGACAGGGCAGCCGCTTGAATGATGTTGAGTCGGGCCTGTCGGAATACTCTGACCGTCTAGTCCGGCTTGAAGATAATTGCAGGCTCCGAGACAAGTTGGACGACCTGGAATTTAGATCACGCCAAAACAATGTTCGGATTCTGAATGTGCGGGTGAAGATGGAGCTAGATGACAAGCTCACTTTCGTCTCCTCGTTCCTCCTGGAGGTCCTGGGGCCTAGTGGCGTGCTATCCTCTGCGCCCAAACTCGACCGTGCACACAGGCTCGGCCGTCTCCCTGACGACCCAACCAACGCCAGACCCAGGCCGCTGATCTGTTGCCTCCATGACTTCCAGGACCGGGAGAGGATTCTGCGCCGACGCGACAAGTCCCAGCTGTTTTTTCGTGGCGGAAAGATATTTATTTTCCCGGACATGATCTCGTCTGTGTCCGAAAAGCAAGCCACTTTTCTGGGCGTCAAGTGCCAACTTTATAACGGGAAGGTCCGCTTTTCACTGAGGCACCCAGCGCGTCTCCATGTTGAATACTCCGGTGAACGGCTGGTGTTTGACTCTGCAGGTGAAGCCCAGAAGTGGTACGACTCTACTTTCAACATGCTCACTAGCTAGTGGCTCGGAGGTAATAATGTGTTACGCTGCTGTTATTGATCCGGATAGTAAGGGAATGTGTTACGCTGTTATTGATCCGGAAAAACTTTGTTCCGTCTCTTCTACTGCTGTCCAGTTGGTTCATGCCATTCCCTATTACTATATTCCCTTTTACTATATTCACTATCACTATATTCACTATCACCTTTCGCCCCGCACTCGTTTAAGTGCGAACTTTGTTATGCTTGTCTGTATGGGGGGGTTTGTCTGTATGGGTCTCTGTATTTGTTTTTGTCTGTCCTTCTCTTGTTTTGTCTCCGTGTGCCTGTGTGTCTTGGAGAAGCTATGCTATTTCTCTGTTTTCGGTATTCCTGGGCGGTCTCACCAGTTTTTCTCTTTCTTTCCCTCTCACCTTTGACAATGGTGGGAGGAGCTAATTATTGTAGGCCCGGGACAGGCAGACCTGCCACCGTTAGGTTTGTGTCCTGGAACACCAAATCTATGTCCACTCCAGTCAAGCGGTCGAAGGTCTTCTCTCATTTAAAGGCGCTCAACGCAGACGTGTTTTTTTTACAGGAGACCCACCTGCACATCAGGGAACACTCGAGACTCCACAAACCCAGGTACGCTCAAACATTCCACTCCGGTTTTGACTCTAGGGCAAGAGGTGTTGTGATACTGATTGGCACCCACTAAGGTTGTCTCCGATAGCAATGGGAGGTATCTAATTGTGACTGGTTCTATTTGTGATACACCCGTGGTTCTGGTCAATGTGTACGCTCCTAACTTTGATGATATTGGCTTTGCCAATAATCTACTGGGGAGTATCCCCTCCCTTGACTTTCATCGCCTGATTCTTGGTGGCAATCTGAATTGCGTTGCGAACCCTCAAACACTAGGGTTATTTCTCCTTTTGCTATGTCTAAGGTTTTTTCAGGTTTTATGGACCAGGCCGGGTGTGCGGACCCCTGGAGGTTCTGCAACCCCCAGGCAAGGGAGTACTCCTTCTCTCATGTGCACCACTCCTTCTCTGCATCGACTACTTTTTTATCGACCGCTCTCTGCTCCCACATGCGACCTCCTCTGAGTATTTGCCCATTGTCATCTCTGATCATGCCCCACTACAATTGGACCTGGCCCTCTCAGCTCAGCCCAGGCCGCCCTTCTGCTGGAGATTCAATTCACTCCTATCTGACGCAGACTTTTGCAATGTTATTTCCACCTCCATTGACTCCTTCCTCACTTTCAATCAGACAGGCTCTACTTCACATTCTCTTCTCTGGGAGACACTCAAGGCTTACCTCAGGGGGGTCATCATCTCCTACTCTGCACACGCAAACAAATCCCACAGGGCCAAACTGGACAGGCTCGCTGCCGCCATCTTGGACCTGGACCAACATTATGCGCTGTCGCCCATCCCTGAGCTATATAAAAAGCGGCTAAACCTTCCGTCGGACTTTGACCTGCTGTCCACCGGGGACGCTAATAGGTTACTGCTGCATGCACGCGCGACATACTTTTAACATGGGGACAAGGCCAGCCGTCTTCTGGCTCACCAACTGAAACGATGCGCAGCGACCCGGCTTATCCCCCGTATTGCGGACTCTTCTCAGACTTTACTCTCCGACCCCAGGGATATCAATGACACTTTTACTTCCTTTTACTCCTCTCTGTATACCTCTGAATTCCCGTAGGACACGGGGTGTATGTCTCACTTTCTAGATGGGATGGTGGCCCCCGCTCTTGATTCCGAAACTGTGTCTGTTCTTGACTCTCCTCTCATGCTCTCCCTGCTTTGTAGATGTTTGGTGACGTTCTCCTGAGGAATTAAGAAGAAAAAGATCAACAGATAAAATTATGTTCAGTTGGGGTGTAATTGATTTTTGTTGTTTTTATGGTAGTGTTTTAGTTGGTGGTTGGAAGTGAAGAGTTGTATTAGGGCCATGCAGAGCGTCAAGGCCCCGGGCCCTGACGGCTTTTCGATTGAGTTCTTCAAGAGATTTCATGCCAAACTTGCACCCCTACTGCTGGCTGTGTACGACGAGTCACTTTCGTCTGCCTCCCTCCCTCCGACGTTGACTGAGGCTTCCATTGCACTTCTCCTCAAAAAGGGGAAAGATCCAACATCCTGTTCCTTGTACAGGCCTTCTCAACGTAGATTAAAAGGTTTTGGCTAAACTGCTGGCGGTGTGCCTCGAGGCTGTTCTGCCTAGGATTATTTCGGAGGAGCAGACCGGTTTTATTAAGGGCAGACACTCCTTTTTCAACACCAGGACCTTATTTAATGTTGCTTACTTCCCTCTGGGGCGTGGCACTCGACAGGGGTGACCTCTGTCCCCTCTGCTCTTCACCCTCGCCATTGAGCCCCTTTCTATTGCCCTGGGCTTCTCCACTTCCTTTAAGGGTGTCTTTCGGAGGGGTGTCGAACACAGGCTCTCACTGTACGCGGACGACCTGCTGCTGTATGTCAGTGACCCTGCGGCCTGCCTGCCCTGCCCCCTCTATTTTGGACGATTTTGGCTAATTCTCATCAACTCGTCAGCGCTTGAGTCACGGCAAGCTGATTTACCTTTTCACCTGAGCAGCACCGGTTTCAAATATCTGGGCGTGAACGTAACCCGATCGTTCCCCACTCTTTTTGCTGCCAATTTTGCTCCACGTTTGACCCAGATGAAGGCTGACTTCCAAAGATGAGGTAGCCTGCCTCTGACTCTGGTGGTGCGGATGGTCCCTCTTCCTGCCAAAATCCTTTTTCAAGGCGATCAACCAAGGGTTGATCTGTAGGCTCAATGGTGGGCTGGCGCTCCCTAACTTCTTGCACTACTACTGGGCAGCCAACTTTCAGAAACTGCCTTTTTGGATACACTCCTCTGACTCTGCATGGTGTCAACTCGAGTCACGCTCCTGCGTGTCCACCTCCCTCCCTGCACTGCTCTGCTCCTTCCTCCCAACGTTCTCCACTCCACTCTTAAGATTTGGTTTCAGTTCCGTCGCCATTTCAAGTTCACCTCAGCATCTGCTTTATGCCCTCTTACTTGTAACCTTGTCTTCCTCCCTCCTTCCTTGGACGCTGCTTTTGCAGTCTGGACGCGGAAGGGGGTTAAGACATTCAGGGATTTGTTTGCCAATGAGGGATTCTTAAGTTTCACCGACCTGGCCGTTAAGCAATCATTGCCTGCATCGCACTTCTTCCGCTACCTTCAGGTGCGGCACTGTGTCTCCTCCCTTTTTCCTGGCTTTCCCTCCGTTCCCCCCGCTCAACCCTGGGATGCCATACTGTCGCTTACACCCCTCGAGACGAGGCTGACATCGCGTATTTACTCCTTGCTCGTGTCCTTTGAGGTACGCTCTACCTGTAAGGCCAAGCTGGCCTGGGAACCGGAGATCGGGGTGGAGTATACTCAGGAGTGGTGGGACAAGGCCACCGACAGGATACGGTCTACTACGCCAGAGTTCACTTTTCTAAGGCGAGGCTCTCTGAGATATACACCGATGTCGCAGACAGGTGTGATAGATGTGGTGCTTCCCTATGCGATCTGACTCACATGTTTGCTCAATGCCCCTCTCTTCAGAGCTACTGGGGCACCATCTTTAAGGTCCTATCGGGCTCCAACTCCGGCTTCTCCAAGAAATGGCAGCCCTTTATTTCCTACTTTGAGAGACTGGTGAGATTGCCCTTGGACTAGTGTAAATGCTCTGTCCTGGTTGCCATTACCGTGTCGATCGCCTGCTCTCTCTGCATTAAGCTGCTCTGTCTTTCTGTCTGTCTCTTATCGTTGTTCTGTCTGTCCTTTGTGTCCATTTAGTGTTGTGCACTTGGGGTGATGGGGGCCTTATTCAATTATTTTACCTCTCTCCTACTCTGTTGGGTCACATTGGGTGAGGTGGGGGTGTGAAGGACTTTTTTCCGTTTTGAAAAATACTGAAACTGGATTGTATTGCCTTAAGTCATTCTCTAATGTCACCTGTACTGTGTCCAATAAACAGATATATAAAAAAAGAAGTAGAGGGAGAATAGAGTCGGCCCGAGAATCGTGCCCTGTGGCACCCCCATAGAGACAGGCATGGGTCCCAACAACAGGCCCTCCGATTTAACACGCTGGACCCTGTCGTAGAGATAGTTGGACAACCCCAGGCTATTGAGTCGGCTGATGACAACACGATGGTTAACAGAATCAAAAGCCTTGGAAAGGTCGATGTAGATGGTATTGCTTTTTAGCAATGGCGGCTATGATGCAGTTCAGGACCTTTAGGGTAGCCGTGGTGCAGCCATGACCAGCACGAAAACCAAACTGCAATGCAGTGGGATTCCAGATGATTGGCAATTTGTTTGTTGACCAGTTTTTTGAAAACTTTGGAAAGACGGGGTAGGATAGATATTGGTCTGTAGCAGTTGGGGTCGAGGGTGTCGCCCCCTTTGAACAGGGGAATGACTGCGGCGGATGACTCTCGGGATTTCAGAAGATAAGAGAGAGAGGTTAATTAGACTGGTGGGGTGGTGGGGGCAGCAATAATATTTGCAGATCATTTTAGAAAACATGGTTCCAGATTATCCAGCCCAGCTGATTTGTATGGTTCCAGCTTTTGCAACTCTTTCAGTACATCGGCTGGATGGATAGAGGTAAAGGAGAAGTGTTTGGTCGGGGCTGGGCACGAGGGTGTTGTGGTTGTAAGGCAGCTAGCTTGGGGGCAAGTATTTAGATGAAATGCGTGGCCGGCTTCAGCAAAATGCTTATTAAAGTTCTCTAATATCTTAACCTTATCAGTAGTAACAGTATTACCTAATTTTAGGGTTTTAGGAAGTTGGGAGGAGGTGACTTTGTTCTCCAAGGATTTAATAGTGTCCCAGAACTTTTTGGAGTTGGTGTGGCAGGAAGCA
Source organism: Dallia pectoralis (assembly GCA_029465975.1). NCBI lineage: Eukaryota > Metazoa > Chordata > Actinopteri > Esociformes > Umbridae > Dallia > Dallia pectoralis. The sequence goes on along the minus strand of CM055761.1, from coordinate 8,743,806 downwards.
AATTTATGTTTAAAGAAGTGGGCCTTTGTTTCCCTAACTACCTGAGTATATTGTTTTCTGGCTTTAAAAAGTTGCATATCACTGTCACGCCGGCTTAGTCTCATAGCCAGCGAGGTGTGTGTGAGTAGTACGGAGGCAGGCACAGGATCCGTAGCGTTGTTTGTATTTTACTATACGTTCTCTTTGGAACACAACGCAAACTGCATAGTACACACTTGTACTTGGAAAAACAACAAAAGGAGCGTCACAGCGTTTAAATGGAATCTGGCCACAAACTAGTGCTCAATAGGTTTACCAGACATATAATGGTTTGAACTATAACGCTGTGTGGCATGTACAAACACAAAACAGGAAACAATACCACACAAGGACATGACCCAACAGAGGAAGCTTATAGGAGACTAATGGGGGAATGAACACCAGGTGTGTGTAATGATGAGACATGACCCAACAGAGGAAGCTTATAGGAGACTAATTGGGAATGATCACCAGGTGTGTGCAATAGACAGGACAAGACAATGTGAGTAATGAGGGGGTGGCGACTGCTAATATGTCGCAGACGACAAACGCCAAAACCTGCCCCCAGAGGGCGGTGGAGCTGCGCTAGAAGGAGTTATCACAATCGCGGGGCTTGTTTGAGGCTAGCGCGGTACGCCACAGAGTGTTTTTGTGTTGATTGAGGGAGGACTGTATCTATCTTTCGTACTGAACTTTTTAAAAGGGGCATGCTTATTTAGGACAGAGGGAAATTCACTTTTGAGATACGGCCAAGCGTCCTCTACTGACGGGAAGAGATTAATGTTTAACCAAGAAATAGCGTTCTGGTTGTTTAGAAAGGCCTGTTTGCTGAAGTGTTTTAGACAGCACCTGATGGAGATGAGAGGTGGTTGTTTGACCCGCGTTCCCATGATGGACACAGGCAATAAGGCAGTGATCGCTGAGATCCTGGTTGTAAACAGCAGAGGTGTATTTACAAGGCAAGTTAGTCGGGGCAACGTCTATGAGGGTTCCCTTCGTCGCTGATTTGAGGTTGAACCTGGTAGGTTCATTTATAATCTGTGTGAGGTTGAGTGCATCGAGCTAAAAAAGTAAAGTGACTGGGGGGTTAAGCATATCCCGCTTTAAGTCAACAAGCAATAAATCTCAGAGGATAGGTGTGGGGCAATAAGTTTGCATATGGAGTCCAGGGCACTGCACGGGGCTGAGGTGGGTCTGTAGCAGGTAGCAACATTAATAGCCTTGTTTTGAGATTTTTAAAAGTAAAAGCTGTTTGGGTACAGATCTGGACAAGATGACTGAGCTCTGTAGCTTATCTCTGCAGTAGATTGCTACTCCACCACCTTTCGTAGCTCGATCTTGCCAAAAGGTATTATAGGTATTACAAACTCTGCTCTAGAACCTCCCACATATTACAAACTCTGCTCTAGAACATCCCACATATTACAAACTCTGCTCTAGAACCTCCCACTTATTACAAACTCTGCTCTAGAACCTCCCACATATTACAAACTCTGCTCTAGAACCTCCCACATATTACAAACTCTGCTCTAGAACCTCCCACATATTACAAACTCTGCTCTAGAACCTCCCACATATTACAAACTCTGCTCTAGAACCTCCCACATATTACAAACTCTGCTCTAGAACCTCCCACATATTACAAACTCTGCTCTAGAACCTCCCACATATTACAAACTCTGCTCTAGAACCTCCCACATATTACAAACTCTGCTCTAGAACCTCCCACATATTACAAACTCTGCTCTAGAACCTCCCACATATTACAAACTCTGCTCTAGAACCTCCCACATATTACAAACTCTGCTCTAGAACCTCCCACATATTACAAACTCTGCTCTAGAACCTCCCACATATTACAAACTCTGCTCTAGAACCTCCCACATATTACAAACTCTGCTCTAGAACCTCCCACATATTACAAACTCTGCTCTAGAACCTCCCACATATTACAAACACTGCTCTTGATCCTCACACATATTACAAACACTGTTCTAGATCCACTCATTAATTGAAAACATTGTTTGATCCTTCACACTATGACACTTCTATATTCATTAACGTATTTAATCGTTCTTCATGAAAGCAGTGCACTGCGCTGACCAGTTATGTGTGAATAGGATGATCATATGCCAACTCCACAACCCATAAGCGTAGCACCATATCCATGATTCAATGTTCCTGACTGGAGAAAAATGGTTTTGCATGCATTTCTGGTTTTATACACTAGATGGTAGCCTATCCATACAAATGCTTCTTTGGTCTGAGATGGGCTGCATGGGTTTCTCTGTGCCATAAACAATATGTTTGAACCCAGCATGCTCCCTGACAACTGAACTTAACCCATTTGATGGAAATTGCACTAGGCCAACATTTAGTCATTGGACACATAAGATATACATTAGGCTAATTGTGTAAAAAACACAAATATGTTTCTTAGAACTAAATATACAGTACTAGGCCTCTATGCTAACAAAGTGAGCTACATGCAATATTTGTAAAATATTAACTTAGAACAGGTGAAATAACAAAACAATATGCTTCTAAAGAAGTCAATTCTAAAAAGCATTTACCAATATATGTTAATATATTAAGTCATTTTTAATACCATTCATGATTTACTCCAATTGACACTTGACTTATTCCTACTTATTTCTACTTATCCTACTCATTCAATAATATGTCAGATAATGGCAGTCGTAATGTTTCAACATTTTCAGTTTAGACACTTCACAACAAATGTCATGCATTCATACCAACTCGCGTTTGAGTGGCTCATTTCAATGACGGGAAAAAATCTAAAGGACATCAACGTGTCACACAGTTTGATCCCGTTAAACATGTCGAGACATTGGTTACAATAGTATTTTTACGCTGTAGAGATTCCCAGCAACAATCCCATGAATTGTAGCTCCATTTCTCTGTTCATCAGATAAAATGTTTTCACTGTAAATTGATTTAGAGACAGATGGATGTTACTATGTTGTATGTTTATAGAACATGGTTGAGGAGCCATGCTAAAACAGATAGCATAATGCCAGCACAGTGTGTGAGAATATATCGAATATATTAATGGTCACAGTGCCGCATGATACCGGACCAGATAATCTTTTTTATCCATTTATTTATCTGACTCAGTCCGGACTGCCTTCCGTTCTGTCACCCTGACAACTGCTGTCTGCATTGTTGATTGGTTAGATTACATGTTTGAGCATGTCTTTGTGTAATGTCGAGATTAGTGAGAAATAGCAATTAGGTTTCTGGTGGTGGGGAAAAAGCGGAAGTCATTTAGGAGTTACATTTGAATTACAGTGGAGTCACATTGGGGAAGAGAAGCATGGTTTGTTATATAAAACAGAGAGAGAACTCCCTCTTCTGGATTTACTGAGTAGAGCACTGAAACCATTTGTAAATCTGATTTCCCTCATAATAAGAAATTCATAATCACTTTCAGTAAGTGTAATAAAAATGAACATTTCTTCAGTAAGAATGGAAAGAATATATGCCCAAAATACTTGACATGTGAACAAATAAAAATATTCAGCGTATTAATAACAACATACAAAAAATTGTTGATAAGACAATAAATAATTCAACTACAGCTCAGTATGTATAAACTATTGATTTACAACCAGCCACTTATGTTTTCCTGACAAACAACTGCACGTGTCTTGCTAATCAAAAGTGGATTTCTAAATGTATAGGAACTGTCCTCTGAATGCAGAATTGCTGATTGCACTTTCAATTATTCCCACAAAAAAGCTTTAAAGCATTACATCTGAGGAATGAAAAGTCGACCAGGTTCAAAGGTGATCAGTCATTATTGACTGTGAGTCTGGAGCAATTATGACAAACTCCCTTACTCAAGGGCTGAATGACACATGTTTCACCTTGGCAGCTCTGGGATTTAAACCAGCAGCCTTTCAGTTACTGTAGCCACACAAGCTGTAAACAGGATCTCCCGAGCTGTTTGAAATGTGGTGAAAGAAATCAACATAATAAAATACTGGTCCAAGTCTACAGCACTATTACAGAGGCAAACCATAGTGCAAACCACACCCCCTGGGGATCTCAGATCATGTGATGCTCCAACACATCCCTGTGAACACATCCCTGTGAACACAGATACCTAAACCTGTACAGCCTGTCAACCACAGTGTGGAAATAAACTGATGAGGCTTTATGGGACATACCATAGCCTGGGACATACCATAGCCTGGGACATACCATAGCCTGGGACATACCATAGCCTGGGACATACCATAGCCTGGGACATACCATAGCCTGGGACATACCATAGCCTGGGACATACCATAGCCTGGGACATACCATAGCCTGGGACATACCATAGCCTGGGACATACCATAGCCTGGGACATACCATAGCCTGGGACATACCATAGCCTGGGACATACCATAGCCTGGGACATACCATAGCCTGGGACATACCATAGCCTGGGACATACCATAGCCTGGGACATACCATAGCCTGGGACATACCATAGCCTGGGACATGCCATAGCCTGGGACATGGGACCCATAGCCTGGGACATACCATAGCCTGGGACATACCATAGCCTGGGACATACCATAGCCTGGGACATACCATAGCCTGGGACATACCATAGCCTGGGACATACCATAGCCTGGGACATACCATAGCCTGGGACATACCATAGCCTGGGACATACCATAGCCTGGGACATACCATAGCCTGGGACATACCATAGCCTGGGACATACCATAGCCTGGGACATACCATAGCCTGGGACATACCATAGCCTGGGACATACCATAGCCTGGGACATACCATAGCCTGGGACATACCATAGCCTGGGACATACCATAGCCTGGGACATACCATAGCCTGGGACATACCATAGCCTGGGCCTGGGACATACCATAGCCTGGGACATACCATAGCCTGGGACATACCATAGCCTGGGACATACCATAGCCTGGGACATACCATAGCCTGGGACATACCATAGCCTGGGACATACCATAGACTGGGACATACCATAGCCTGGGACATACCATAGCCTGGGACATGCCATAGCCTGGGACATACCATAGCCTGGGACATACCATAGCCTGGGACATACCATAGCCTGGGACATACCATAGCCTGGGACATACCATAGCCTGGGACATACCATAGCCTGGGACATACCATAGCCTGGGACATACCATAGACTGGGACATACCATAGCCTGGGACATACCATAGCCTGGGACATACCATAGCCTGGGACATACCATAGCCTGGGACATACCATAGCCTGGGACATACCATAGCCTGGGACATACCATAGACTGGGACATACCATAGCCTGGGACATACCATAGCCTGGGACATACCATAGCCTGGGACATACCATAGCCTGGGACATACCATAGCCTGGGACATACCATAGCCTGGGACATACCATAGCCTGGGACATACCATAGCCTGGGACATACTCAAAATAATGTCACCACACTGACTGGGTCACATCCAACATAAATGGAGGTGAGGAAATTGGCGTTCTATCAGAAACGTTTTTACCACAAAGAAACTACAGCCATGGATCATTGGTCAGCTTAGGATACTCTGTGGTGATCAGGTTGATGACCGTAATGGTCTCTACGCTTAACCATTGAGTAAAAGCCCAATAGCAGGTATGCATCCAGGTTTAGACAGGCCAAGTAAAGCTGAATTCAGGAACAGTGTCTGCATAAAGCCTGTGTCAAGCTCTAAAAGCATTCGGTCAGTAACAATCCCTCCTTTATCTAGAAAGTCATCAGATCACCGTCTCTGAAAGTATCACTGACTTCCAAATCAATAGAATGCAACACATAAAAAATCACACCAGGAGATGTATCACTTGGAGATGCATCCAGGGGAGATCCAGAGAAGATGCATCAAAAGAAGATGCATCCAGAGGAGATCCACAGCAGATGCATCCAGAGGAGACCCACAGCAGATGCATCCAGAGGAGACCCACAGCAGATACATCCAGAGGAGATCCACAGCAGATGCATCCAGAGGAGACCCACAGCAGATGCATCCAGAGGAGATCCACAGCAGATGCATCCAGAGGAGACCCACAGCAGATGCATCCAGAGGAGACCCACAGCAGATGCATCCAGAGGAGACCCACAGCAGATGCATCCAGAGGAGACCCACAGCAGATGCATCCAGAGGAGACCCACAGCAGATGCATCCAGAGGAGACCCACAGCAGATGCATCCAGAGGAGACCCACAGCAGATGCATCCAGAGGAGACCCACAGCAGATGCATCCAGAGGAGACCCACAACAGATGCATCCAGAGGAGATCCACAGCAGATGCATCCAGAGGAGACCCACAGCAGATGCATCCAGAGGAGACCCACAGCAGATGCATCCAGAGGAGACCCACAGCAGATGCATCCAGAGGAGACCCACAGCAGATGCATCCAGAGGAGACCCACAGCAGATGCATCCAGAGGAGACCCACAGCAGATGCATCCAGAGGAGACCCACAGCAGATGCATCCAGAGGAGATCCACAGCAGATGCATCCAGAGGAGATCCACAGCAGATGCATCCAAAGGAGATCCACAGCAGATGCATCCAGCAGAAATCCGATCCCCTACTACCCCTCTGGCAGGCGTGAGGCAGAAGGTTGGTACAGGTCAATCATGACCAAAGGCCCTGCAACCTGAACAGTCCTTCAGGCTTTGGCCCCCCAGGTACCTTTACAGTGAATTATTCTCTACATCTCTAATTGCTCATTTTAAGTACTCTGTTTTTGAATTTGAGGTTTTCAATCGGTATTTTGCAAACAGATCCCATTACCTGTTGCAGAAATAAAGGGCACAATTGAGCACTTTTGTGTCTTGCCCTAAGACCTCAACATTCTTCTTTTCTACAGTGCTGTAATGAATAATTAGCTTGGTGAAGATAAATAGCCATAGGTCCTCCTAGCACAGAGAAAATCCATTAAGGTTATTACTCCTTACATAAAACTCATTTTCATTTAAAGAGCCCTGTTTACTGTCTGCTTTGAATAACAAATAGATAACAAAAAGCAAGCAAATAAATGAAAACAATTGCCTTCTTTCCGCTGAATAGACACTAGCTAGTACCAGCTTTTTCCTTCAAAGTGCATTATAGGCATGTTGTAATGTGTTGCACATTAGCGTTGACATTTATAAGTAACTTTCTCCCGACCTTATAAATCAGGTATGAATCAAGAATATTTTACAGGTATGGTTCAACATTGCATTGATTCCTGCCTAACATTCTGAACACAGTAAAATAACTGTACAAAATGGGTAAATAAATTGTTTTACAATTTATTTAATATCGGTTTCTTATTATTTAAATTTGTTTTATGGTGTGAAATTATCATTTAATGAGTGATTTAAATATGCTGGAGAGTGTAAAATTATTATAATGATTTTAATAATCGAGACTCTAGCTTGAGAAAAGCAGAATTCAGGGTATTACCAGAAATCGAATGCATATATGTTAATGGGAACACTACTGACCAACGGTAATGCGCTTCAATACAGAGTGCAAAAATGAGATTCCCATTTAAATCAGAATCAGGTTTATTCGCCAAGTCTGTGTACACTAGATCATAGCTGCAGCATTTAGAACACACATTTTAAGACGTACACAAACAGTGCTAACAGAGCAAAACACAAAACAAACAGTCAAGAGACCCTGCATAGTTGGCATATGTTCTGGGTAAATATAGAATGTGAAATATGTTTCTCAATAGTGCAAAGGGCAATGCCTAGAAATGCGAGCAGATTCATATTCCAGGTTCAAGTATCAAATTGTAAAAAAGCAATATCTAGTTATATATACAGTTGCAAAAAGAGCAATGTCAGTTATAGTACAGGATGTCCACCGTGGTCATTCGTATCAGAGCAATGGTGTCCAGCGTCGGTGCTGGGGCTAGGGGCAGTCTAGTGCTAGAGGTATATTCCTATAGACTCACAGCCATGGGGAAGAAGCTGTTCTTGTGGTGGGATGTTTTGGTCTTGATAGACCGTAGCAGTCTGCCAGAGGGGAGAGTTCTGAATAGTCTGTTACCTGGATGGGGGGGATCTACCTCGATCTCTCGCTGCCCGCCTCAGTGACCTGACTTTGAACCAATCACTGAGGGACAGCATCTTACAACCAGTGGTCTATTCCAAAGAGCGGATGATGTGTTATAGTCTGTCTTTATCCTTGACAGTGGCTGCACTTTTGAGCTGCCGCAGGCAGTACAATCTTTGTTGTGCTTTCTTAGTGAGAGAGGTGATGTTCAGCTCCCACTTGAGGTCCTGGGCGATGGTGTTGCCTAGGAAGCGAAAGGACTCCACTGTGTTGACGCATGTTGTTTCTAGTCACAGCAGGTCATGCTGAAGATACAGTATTTCCACATATCAAGAAGGAGTTCTCCTCCTCCCAAAAGACTCCTATTCATTCAAACAGTATGGTTTCAAACCAGTGTACGGAAGCCGTCATTCATCAGCAGTAGTAAAGACGACTGTCTAAAAATAGCCATTTACTTTCATCTATAGCTATAAAATGGATCTACACTATGTGACTCCCCATGCTTTGATTTTCCCAGGATGAACAATGAGAACTACAGTACACAGAATCATAACAGACCACCCCCTCACACCAACCCATGTTGTGTGTGTTCGCTCAATGGTGTTTCAGAAGCTTGGCAAGTGTACAACTCAACAGAGAGACACCCTCAGTCTGAATGACAGAAGTAGGTCTGTAGGAAACCTGCCACCTCCTTTCCGTGCTAGTCTCCTGTTCTCTTTTACATTGAATTATGCCACGGCAGCTGAATCTGAGTGAAAGTCATCAAATGAAGATTAAAGAATGAGGCAGTTTCTGGTGACAGGTACCGTCGCTAGGCTTGTCCCTGGGCCTCTGGGGAACGGAGACAATTACATTTAGAATGGGAGACATTCGAAGCGTTCAACAACTCATTAATTGCCTTTTGCAAACAGTACATTTCAGCAAAAATCATTGATGAGTAACAGCAAGGAGCCTTTAGAGAAGCCATCACCATATTAATGTGGGTTCGTAAATCATTATTAGAATATCGTAAATATATGGAGATAAAATTTGAATTAATTCTTCGACATGCATTACCCTTAAATATTGCTCCTTCCGTTTGTTTATCTACTTTGAGTTAATTCATAATTTTTATGTAAAATAAAACACTACAGGACCAGTGGGTTTTCATTGAACTAATTGTACTGCAAGTGGCGTTGGCGATCGCTAAGAGTGCACAAAAACTGATATGTAACTGCTGTTACAACGAAGCTCCTTGATCTTCCAGCTAAAAGGGTCTATCTCTAACAGACATGTTTCCTCAGCTAGTGCGAGCAGCAGGAGAGGAGGACAGTACAAACACCAGGCAGTCGCTGGGATCCCTGCGGAGCTGTCGTCTGGGGAACGCGTGGTCGGTATAACTAGAAGGAAACGGATCCTTAAAGGCAGTGTGAGTGTTTGAGGAGGTGGCGTAAGGGTGGGCAAACTTCCAAAGTTGTTAAGGCCATTAATATTTCAAGGGCCTTTTCCCCCTCAGGGTGATCTCTTACAAGCAGCCAATTAGTAGCTGAGGATTCACATGGGGTAAGGCTTTCCATACTCATTGGCAATCAATTAGTTCATGTGTGCCTATGGATTGTACAACTGTGCATGGACGAATTGAGAGCCACGTGTTTGTCCAAACAGTGGAGCTATCCCTCCTGGCTTATTTGGCTAGTGGCATTAAAAAAACATCACACACAATGAGAAAACTATTAAATTAACAGACTGCCTCAATGTTTCTGACCATTGAAAGGAGTCAACACCCGGCTAATTCTCCCGCAAAAGAATTGCCCTCGAATTGATAATAATTTCACCAGATTCTGACTAGAGCTCAGATTCTTTTTTTAAAATGGAGATTGTACTTGTTAACAGCAGAAGTTAGCACAGTCCTGGGATTTATTTTTCTCAAGGTGAATTAATTAACAGTGTATTGTTGTGTGGAAGTGTTGGATGCAGCTGAGTGCTTCAATTACTCCGCAAGCAGAGCAGAGATTTACGATCCCTTGACAGTGCCGAACACACCCTCTGTAGAGGAACTCACTGAATCAACACCGGCAGACCCTCAAGCACACACTTCAAGACACAGAGTTACTTTGTGAGTAGAATTTGTTTTATATTTGCTCTTCATTAGAAAAATCAACAAAGGTTAATTAGCTTGAAGCCTATAGCCAGTTCAGAGACACTTGCAGTTTGAGTGTTGTTTTTGTCGAGTTGTGGGTGTTCTTTTATGGTCTAGAACGAACAGGGGATTGAGAAAAGTCAAGGGAGTGAAGTACATAAAAAATAAATAGAAAGTGGGTCAGGATGAGAGGTGGGCAGAGTGGTGGCCTGTGATAACAATAATGGCCTCTCTCTGTTTGACCAGCAATTACAGCTCTCCAAATTATGATCCATTCTGGCAGTATGGTCGGCCACGCAATGGAGATGGAGTGGGCGAAGGACACTGCAGATTGATTATTGATTACGCGGACAGTGATGAATCGGGACTTGTAGAAGACCCTGAGAGTGCAAAGACTGGGGAGGTTGATGTGGGTGGATTTAAAGGGGGAATTTTTTTAGAGTGGTGCGGAGGGGTTAGCGTGGTTGGTAGAATGAGGGGATTGGGCTGGTAGAATGGGGGATTGGACTGGTAGAATGGGGGGATTGGACTGGTAGAATGAGGGGATTGGACTGGTAGAATGGGGGATTGGACTGGTAGAATGGGGGATTGGACTGGTAGAATGAGGGGATTGGACTGGTAGAATGGGGGATTGGACTGGTAGAATGAGGGGATTGGGCTGGTAGAATGGGGGATTGGACTGGTAGAATGAGGAGATTGGGCTGGTAGAATGGGGGGATTGGGCTGGTAGAATGGGGGGATTGGACTGGTAGAATGAGGGGATTGGACTGGTAGAATGGGGCATTGGACTGGTAGAATGGGGGGATTGGGCTGGTAGAATGAGGGGATTGGGCTGGTAGAATGGGGGGATTGGACTGGTAGAATGGGGGGATTGGGCTGGTAGAATGAGGGGATTGGGCTGGTAGAATGAGGGGATTGGGCTGGTAGAATGAGGGGATTGGGCTGGTAGAATGAGGGGATTGGACTGGTAGAATGGGGGATTGGGCTGGTAGAATGGGGGATTGGACTGGTAGAATGGGGGGATTGGACTGGTAGAATGAGGGGATTGGGCTGGTAGAATGAGGGGATTGGGCTGGTAGAATGGGGGATTGGGCTGGTAGAATGAGGGGATTGGACTGGTAGAATGGGGGATTGGACTGGTAGAATGAGGGGATTGGGCTGGTAGAATGAGGGGATAGGACTGGTAGAATGGGGGATTGGGCTGGTAGAATGGGGGGATTGGGCAGGTAGAATGGGGGGATTGGGCTGGTAGAATGGGGGGATTGGACTGGTAGAATGGGGGGATTGGGCTGGTAGAATGAGGGGATTGGACTGGTAGAATGGGGGATTGGACTGGTAGAATGGGGGATTGGGCTGGTAGAATGAGGGGATTGGACTGGTAGAATGAGGGGATTGGACTGGTAGAATGGGGGATTGGACTGGTAGAATGGGGGATTGGACTGGTAGAATGGGGGATTGGACTGGTAGAATGAGGGGATTGGACTGGTAGAATGGGGGATTGGGCTGGTAGAATGAGGGGATTGGACTGGTAGAATGGGGGGATTGGACTGGTAGAATGGGGGATTGGACTGGTAGAATGGGGGATTGGGCTGGTAGAATGGGGGATTGGACTGGTAGAATGGGGGATTGGACTGGTAGAATGGGGGATTGGGCTGGTAGAATGAGGGGATTGGACTGGTAGAATGGGGGATTGGACTGGTAGAATGAGGGGATTGGACTGGTAGAATGGGGGGATTGGGCTGGTAGAATGAGGGGATTGGACTGGTAGAATGGGGGGATTGGACTGGTAGAATGGGGGGATTGGACTGGTAGAATGGGGGGATTGGACTGGTAGAATGGGGGGATTGGGCTGGTAGAATGAGGGGATTGGACTGGTAGAATGGGGGGATTGGACTGGTAGAATGAGGGGATTGGGCTGGTAGAATGGGGGATTGGGCTGGTAGAATGGGGGATTGGGCTGGTAGAATGAGGGGATTGGACTGGTAGAATGGGGGATTGGACTGGTAGAATGGGGGATTGGGCTGGTAGAATGGGGGATTGGACTGGTAGAATGAGGGGATTTGGCTGGTAGAATGAGGGGATTGGACTGGTAGAATGAGGGGATTGGACTGGTAGAATGGGGGGATTGGACTGGTAGAATGGGGGGATTGGGCTGGTAGAATGAGGGGATTTGGCTGGTAGAATGGGGGAAGAAATTTGATTGTGAATTCAGTAACCAATAATGTGGGGAAACTTTAAACTACCATCCAGGGAAAGAGCTGAACGTCAGCATTCTGGATTGAATCAGACCTTCAGACTTCCAGTCTCTGTATGACACTTCATGTGTGGTGTTTGACAACACACGTCTTGTGTGGCGATGAAAATGTAATTCTGTGCCAATGAGAAGCCTCATATTCAATCCCCATTGAGGTGCTCTTCAAATCCGGTCTGAGACATTGCCTCCTTTTAGACTTCGATGCGCAGTTTCCATATATACGTAGAGAAGGCCTATGTGTCATGACCGAATAAAACCGCTTTCATATACACATAGTAGTGGTGTGACAAGATCTTGCAATGTTTAGCCTGATAAGATTTCTCGTCCATTTGAAAAAGTTTGAGGATGAAATTAGAAGTCCAGCAATAAAATAACTTGACGTCCCATAAATTGCAATAAAAGCAATTTTACTTGTATCGGACCGCTAAAGGTCTTCTTTAACATAAAAAAAGTTTTAATGAAAAATCTTAAGGGAAAGTTATGAAATACGCAAAATTATAAATGTATTTTGCTAATGGGTCTAGGCAACAAACACATTACCAAATATAATGTTTTGAAATTTTTAAAGTTGCAAACTAGACCTGCATTTATATCCATAAGTCATAATCATAGTTTACGGAAATAAAGAGAAAGTAAATTATTCGGTGTCACTTAGCAGACTGTAAGATCGCTATAGGTTTTAGCATTATTCAATAGAATTGAACATAGTAAAAATTAGAAATGTGTTTTACAGCTTTTTAATTAATATTTTTCAGCCATCACAGTGTTGATGTCAAAGCAGAAGCTGCTACAACTGCCATCTGTCACGTTATAAATGCAGTGGAGTGAAGGAAGCCACACACAGAAGCCGGAATATAGTTGGTGGTATGTATTTAAGAATTAAAACAAACACGGAACACCAAACGGAAAACATAAACAGTGTATTTGAAATTAGATTGCGCATCACGCGCCTTACTAACATAACAAGACAGAACTCAGAACAATCACCCTAATATACTTGTGACTTGAGATAACGCAAAGCCAAGTGCAAACCAAACTAGTAACCTAAATAGCCCCAGTGATTAGCAACCAAGAACAGGTATACCCAATGAAAATAACCAACCAGAACTAACGAGTGCATCCCTTTAAACACCCCGAGTGGGAACCTAGCGTTCACCACTTGTGACCTATTTCACTAGGTTTCAGTATTGAGAGACTACTACTTTGATTATGGGTGCACCTTTTGTTTGCACTTAAAGAATAAGATTAGTTGAAAACGTAGTGTTATTTGTAATTTTTACTCATATTTTGTTTATGTTCAATTTGTGGAAAGGAGTTCAGTTAGAAGGTCACATGCACAGTTATCAGGTCTAATCACACTCTAATCAGATATGAAATCATACAGAGGAGAAGCCAGTCAGTTGAGTTTGTGGCAAATCCATTTACGGTGCTTGCATATTTAGGATTCCTCCGTCAGGAGGAAACCTATTGTTAATGTTAATATTCTTATTATTATACTTATCTCCCTAAATGGCTCAATAACTCGGTTGCACATGGATAAGTTTTGTAAACATTGATAAAACAGGCAACGAGTAACTCACACAAATTAATTGAACCACATACGCCCATAGGTGGCGCTATTAATCACGGCAAAAATCAACAGGATAGCGTCGCCACACCGTTTGTCCGATATGTCTGCCGCTTGGTGTCCATGCCTTATTTGACCTGATGAACAAAAAAGCCTCTTGGACCCATAAAGTCCGCCATGATGTATTTTTCTGTACAGTCCAAATTTGGGACAAAACGCTACTCCTCTTGAACCGCTGCTCTGATTCACACGTGTCTCTGAACAATTACATTTTGCCTTTATTTCTGTGTGTTCGAGATCAGCCCCGCTGCCCCATATGTTAAAAATGGATGCCCTTTGGCGTACATGCCTTACTTCCCATGATGAACAAAAAAGCCTGGTCCAATTCACTTGCTTGTTGGCTTGTCATGTGTACAAATACTGTCTTTCAATTGTATATCTAGGAAAATGTTTTCTTATTGGACGTTGCCTTGTGAGTCGCGGGCAAGCACACACACACACACACACACACACACACACACACACACACACACACACACACACACACACACACACACACACACACACGTGTGTCTTATTCTGGGCAGTTTGTTTTAGTTGATTGGATGGTTACCTTTAGTGTGAATGCTGATGGTTTAAAAGGCTAGCTTAGTTTTATAGGTTAGTTATCAGGACTGCACTGCTAAAGAGGCACACCTTTTAAGTTTACCCATTGCCTCTGCATTGGGCTGGATGGGCTTGTGCATCCTGTGTTGACAGTATATACTATAGATGGTACTGGTTGCTAAACTCAGCTCAGATATATTCTTACCATGTGTGATTTTAAGGCTGTTTAGCGTATACTATTGCAGGTTATTTCTATAGAGCAGTCACAGTGAATATGGCGGGAATTGCCTTTGATCCAGTCTGTGTTTTTGCATTGTTTGGGACCGAATGTAATCACAGTTTGAATTAAAACCTGATATTAGTTGAACAACAAATTGTTGATACTGATTCAACTCCTTCTAATTCTTAAAAGTTCTTAGATTGTTTCTACTACCCAAGTCAAAAATGGATTTTGGAACCACGTTTGTTGTACAGTAAATAGTATTAATATAGTATTAAAGTGACAAGTATATAAGTAATATATAAACTGTGTTGTGTAGACTTTAGTGTGTCAAAATTTACCCTTCATATGTATATCATACTTATATCATATAGCATAACATACTAAAAAGTATGTAAGTACACTTATCTATATACGTGTATTATATTTATATAATATTTCAATTATATGAAAATATTTAATTTTTACTATATATTTTTTGGGGGCATTTTCATGCTTTATTTGATAGAATGTGTGCTGCATGTGCTGTGAAGGGCGCTGTGAAGGGCGCCCCCTAAACTCGGTGGCGATATGTGTGCAGCCTAGACCACTGGACCACCCTAGGCCACTATAATGCTAAAAGCAGCAAGCAGTGGTTGCCTGCCATAATCGTATGACAAGTAAGAAAGGTATTCTGATAGCCTGCTATGGCTTGGTACAGGTAACAGCTAAAATAAAGGAAAAATAATAGAAAAGACAGCATTCAAGCAATATTACATAATAATGTGTGTAAAAAATTGTCAATTATATCCAGTCCCATCTTCCATCGACTTTTGCTCCACAGTAAATCAGAGCTATAGAAGGCCTATATAGAAATATACCATTTGACAAACACACTTTTCCAATCATTTAAACGAAACTCTGTTTTTGACAGACATAAATATTCCAGTGTGTTTATATTATTATACTATCTCAAATGTTAAAAAACATACTTTAATTCCACAGGATAAAAATAAATTCCACAGGAGTCCTCTTACATTTTGGAACATTGGCTTCCAGACGCGTATCAAACCGCTACAGACAGCCGGGGTCCACTCATAACAAGAAATACAACAACTTCTAACAGTTTGTCAGAAGGCGATGAGCAAAAATCTATCAAAGGGGTAAAATAACCCTTGCAATCTTTTTCAGCGTGTAGTTGACTGTCAGAATTACACTGGCACTGCAGCATGCCTGCCAATGCAAGCTTTTAGGCCAACCCATGTTTTGACAACTTAATGGGAACTTCAACTTGCCTGCCTGCTGCGACAATTTGATCAATGTCAAATGAATTTGATTGACAACAAAAGATCTGCTAACTGGGATCGTTGAAGTTCCGCATAACTAAGTCACTCAAAGTGATTCACATTTCTTTGTTTGCTCTTTATGGCATTTTTGCTAGTCCAATAGTGATGGTCACTTCCATATTCAGCCTCATAAACACCTTCTATTTTTACTTACAATAAAAGTAATTTCATAACATATTTAAACCTGTTACAAACAAACTGATCAATCTACCAATATATTTAAGTTTTGCACTTGTAGCCACTAGACATGATTGTGGTTGCTAATATAAGACATGATTGTGGTAGCTAATATAACTTGAGTACGGGCACAATGGAACGCAAATCTATTTGTTACTAGAATGAGTAGGATCATAAAATGTCGACATATTTTTTATATGCTTTGTTATAACTATCGTTTGAAATAAAATCCCAATTTAAACAAATTTGCAAGTTATGTGTGTTCTGTCGTTCGCTTTTCTTTACCCGCTTCACTTAAGCGATCTGTCAAAAAAACATAAAAATGACAGTGTTTCTTTTTAATTACCCTTATTTTAAATATTTGTTTAACAATAGCCTTATTTTATAGTATACAGGACACCTCTGAAGGAGCACGTGCCCTTGTACCAACTATTGACCTGACACTTCAATGATGTTATTGTAAAATCCTTTCTTTTACGTCTTTTAATCACAAAATATGGTTCCATTCTCAGACTAATGGAGTTTTTCTAAATAAACAGGTCATCCTTGCACAGTGAGCAATTTTTCCGGTGGCCTGGTTAACCTCCAAATGCAGTGAGGTGAACAACTGTCCTGAGAGAACATACAATGCAGGGAAATTGAGCTATTTTGCACAATAAAAAATCACTTTCTTTTTAAACTGTTGTTGAGCTCCTCCTCCGCTTTAGATAATCACTTGCAAAAGACTGATGAGAGCTAAATTAATGCCAGTAATGAAGCCATTAGTGTAATTAGGAGCGTGGCAATCAGCCCATGTTTTGACCTATTTTTTTCAGTGTAGCTGGCAGAAAACACCGGGATCTTAAACCACCAGTCCTCCATCCATCTCGCATTGCTCATCTTCCTCATCCCCTTCTCGGTGTATCTGGACCAATACCCCACTATCCCCATGCTTCGGCCTCCTTGGTTACGATTGTTTTCCCAGTGGGGCCAGCTGAGTGGGCATCTTGGGTATGTTTGATGGTCCCAGTTGACCCCAGGGTGGTTGTTTAGTTCCCTGGGTGCTGAGTTTTAACACGGGATAGGGTAAAGAGCTAGTGAGTGGTGCGGTGCAATCATGTTCAAATAAGAGCATCTCTTAATGAGTTAGCTGGTGTGTGTGATGCATTGCGGTGCTTATAGTCCTGCCAATTAGCCAATGTTTACAGCTTTATAAAGCTCCTTTAAGCCACATTAAACATGCACATCTCAAGAAATGGTTATGTGGCAGGGAGGTTAATGAATTTTCTCTCCACCAAGGCGCAGGGAATTATCAAGTGGATTAGGAAGAGAAGGCCGCTTCTGAGTGTAAACAAACACTGTGTACATCTTCTGTCGACCACATCTACCTGCCTTTTCCTATTGAGCGTGCGCAACCAGTCGTGCAAGTTTGCAGACACCTGCTCACGCTCACGCACACATGCGCTCGCACACAAACACAACTAGCCCATCTATACATGAAGTTATTGCTATCTCATATCATAGTTGGGAGTGTGTGGATTCCCCCCTGAACAAAAGATAATTTAGGACAACTGCATTTTTACAGGTAAAACACAACTAAAGCGCATTCCATTCATTTTGTCTGAGCAATACACTTTACTTGTCTGGCTATCCAAACTCTTGTATTACCGGCTATGCCACAACCATGGACATAAGCTTATACTAGTTGTATTGGCTTATTATTGGCTGGGGGCCTGGGGCAGAACCCGTGAGAAAAGCCACATTTAAAAGAATCAGCATTAGCCTTGATGCTATGATTTTTTAAGGATTATCCAATCTCAGATGACAATTGTTTTTTAATACTAAAATATGTAACAAACAATCCCCATTCCCAGTTAAAAAAATCTGTGTGTCTTAAAGGAACGTTTTGTTCTATAGTGTGTGAAATGTTTTATTCAATGACTTGCCCTACAAGCATGTTCCACTATGAGAATTGGTTTGGTGTTTGCAGAGAGAAAACAAACATGACCTGAATAAACCTAATGTAGCTAATTCTCAAATGGAGAGTCTGGTGAAAAATAGTGAGCAAGACAACCAGACAGAGTAGAATGAGAGTCTGCTCTGCAGCCAGGAGAGGAGCGCCAAACGGTTCCTTTAAGACTGAAGTGGCAGTTTCCTTTAATGTCTTACTAGAGGTAGATGGGGAGGAGGATATATGTTCCACTGAGGAGGATTTTTTTAGGGAAGATTTGAAGAAAGTGATGTTCGACTGGCATCTTTGGAGATTATACTTCTGTTGAAAAGTGAACAGGAGGGTTGTGAACGCTCTCTCATGAATATGATGGCATTTCGGCATGGCATTTTGGAATTGATATATATTTTTGAGAACTTAAAAATGTTTTCGGATAACATCACACATTCTAAAATGACTTCTATTTATAATTTAAAGAATTAGTTTCAACATTATAATATTATGCCACTTGCCACGTAGTGACAACAATTCTCAAATCAAGTTGAGATAACAGTCAGTATCTTGTAGTCAGTAGTTGAATGTGTAAGTACTTGTAATGTACATATTTATTCTACAATATTTACGTTATTCTGTGTATTGCCTTTTCTTGCAATAATACGCTTTGACCAAGTGGTCATTGAAATAGAGAACTGCCTCTCAATAGCCTTACCTGATTGAAGTTGCATAATGCAATACATGTATTTCTTTTGGTTGGTTGGCAAGTTTACATCTATTGATGGATTCATCTCTACAACTACCAAAAAATGCTACCTGAAGCAGAGGGAACAAGTGCTGAAAGAAATTGGTGTAATTTTTTTTATTCGGCATTAGTTTTTGAGCTCAAAGGAAAAGAGAACGAAGACAAGAAAGAGGACATAAAATAATTCGGAATAATGTCTTGTTGGCCTAAGACGCCTTCTGTTTAAGACTCGCCTAAATCCCCCAACTTCTCGTAAAACTTCATCAATTTCGCAGTTGAGTAATCTTCAGATGTAATAACCTTAAGCTTCCTTACCGCCATAAATCTGACTTTCCTACACCCCTCCCCCCTCCCCCTTCCTCCATTCAGAGCGTCTGTGCATTTTATCTCCATAATAACACAAAGCCTAGTTCCCAGCCTCGGTGGGCGAGATAACGGAAATTCCTGCCCATATTTTAATAGCTTCCCTCAGCTATCTCTGGCTTCCAACTCCTCAGGACCAAGCACACTCACCTTGGAAGCAGTGCCTGGAGGAGATCCCTGAGAAAGGCGTGAATAGCATCTGTGAGCACATGGGGAGAATCTGAATGTCATGCCTGCTCTATCGCTCAGGGTCTCCTCTCTGTTAGCTCTTTCTGACCAACACACTTAATGTACTTTCCTGGTTTGTAATAATGATATTTTCACAGGTGAATTTTGAAATAAAAAGGGTTTACAAAAGGTTGCCAGTGTGATCTGAATGTATGAATAACAAAGTAACCTGTTCCCTTGTTACCCAGTGTTACAAAAGTAAAGCACACAGCAGTAACTCAGTTTGCACTAACAAGTTATACAGTGTTGTTCAAATTTGAGTAATATTACAGGTACTGATCATGGAATATTCTTGTTACCTTCTCGTTACTTCTTGTCTGTTGAAGTTTTGTGGATCCATAAACGTGTCTTTGCTTAATAATCCATATAGAAGAGGAAAATGCCAACTCATTTGAGGGAAAGCTTGTAAACTAGCTTGAACCATCAACGGTGGATGCAATTTTCTAGCGCGATGCATAGACCTTTCAAGGGGCATGTGCAGAAACTGAAAAAAGGTCCTCTAATGAAAAAACTTTGCTGGCACGTGACTGAAATTTTTGCACACGCCACATTCAGGCGGAAGCCATTCTTTTCCACAAAGATCGTCCATCACAAAGTGGGAGCAGACCGAACAAAACAGTTGTTTAAATGAACAATAAAATAATCAAGTCGGTTGTTCACAACTCTTCTTTTTACAAAACCTTAGGTTTGGATTAATTGGATTAATAAAATGATTATTGCTCCCTGCGTCCAATTACTAGTAACCTTGGCGTGACCCTTGACAACTCCCTCTCATTTTCTTCACACATCAAGGCGGTGTCCCGGTCTTGCAGGTACATGCTCTACAACATTCGGAAAGTAAGGCCGTATCTTACGCAGGAAGCCGCACAAGTGCTGATCCAGGCACTTATCATCTCCCGTCTCGACTACTGCAACTCCCTTCTGGCTGGTCTCCCAGTGTGCGCAATCAAACCCCTGCAACTCATTTCAAAATGCAGCAGCCCGCCTGATCTTCAATCTACCAAAGTTCTCCCACGTCACTCAGCTGTTCCGCACACTACACTGGCTCCCGGTCGAAGCACGCATCCACTACAAAACCATGGTGCTAGCCTATGGGGCAACAAGAGGAACCGCCCCCTCCTACATCCAGTCACTAACAAGCCGTACACACCCACGCGAGCACTTCGTTCTGCCACCTCAGGCCTCTTGGTAGTGCCATCCCTACGGGAGGGCAACTCCCGATCTGCTCAGTCTAAATTGTTCTCCGTGCTTGCCCCGCAATGGTGGAACAACTCCATTCTGGAGATCAGATCATCGGACTCTCTACCAATCTTCAAAAAACGTCTAAAATCATTCCTCTTCAAACTGTACCTCCAGTAGCTCCATGAATGGAGCTCCACAACTCTCGCCTGTTTGAAACTTCCCTACCGAATCATTCTTCTACGATTATCACCCATTCCTCCTCTCCTAGCACCCCTTCTATCTCTAGCACTTCCCCCTGCACCCACCCAGGAACAATGTACTTATTGCCTTTTTGATGTGTGTTTTAGCTATATGTGAAATGCCTGCACTTATTGTAAGTCGCTCTGGATAAGAGCGTCTGCTAAATGCGCAAAATGTAAATGTAAATGTAATGCTGCTTGCATTACAATACATTTACTTTTGACAACAGTCAAATCTTTTATCCACTTCGTTCATGACTGAAATTTTAGAAGCCTATATGAACCTTGTGTGCAGGCTGCAATAAAACAAATTAGGACATTGCAACAATAAACACATGCACACAGCGGACAAAAAATTAACAATTTGTCCGTTTTGCATATGGTAGAACCTGGAAAATCAAAGAGAAAATACAAGATCCAAAGGAAGTCAACATCAGACAGGAGAAGTAGTTCCTTTAGGTTGTCGATCTCATGATCACACCCTCCAGCGCTCTGCTTCTGAAATGCAGACTGTGACAAAGCGTGGAGCTCGGAACAAACCCGCGTGGGGCACGGAACTAACCCGCGTGGAGCACGGAACAAACCCGCGTGGAGCACGGAACAAACCCGCGTGGAGCACGGAACAAACCCGCGTGGAGCACAGAACAAACCCACGTGGAGCACGGAACAAACCCGCGTGGAGCACAGAACAAACCCACGTGGAGCCATAATGCACCATTGCGGGATCCAGTGGATTTTAATCTTTAGCCTCCTAAAGGTCCTAAAAGTGTCTTGTATGGAAATAGACGGTAAATTTGTCTCCCAAGCGGTACATTGTATAAAATGCTTAAAATAGCCTAACCCTATGAAAAACAGCATGGTTTTAGGAACATGGTTGAGTAGGAAGGTATCAGAATCGGTCAGATGGCATTATCCAGGCTTGTTACTGGAAAAAGTCACCCAAAAGAGATACTGAGTTATTTTTTAAAAAAGTTCCTTTAAATTTCCTTAAGTTTTTTTAATGTAAGCCAGGGCAAGATCAGCCATCGGTGGCTTCCCGCATGCGCAATTATTTTGCAGTCTGGACGCGGAAGAGTGAACATCTCCTGCTCTGACTGCAGATGGGAGGGACCGCTGCACAAGTACTGGGCGGCCTCTAAGTGCTCTGGTATAGGGGTGGGGCCCACGGTAGCATCTGCTGCTTGTAGAGCAGAGAATCTAAGTAAGAGCGACACGACGATACTTTCACATCAGTCTTCAAAAGTGAATGCTTTAAAGAAAACGGTTATTTATCGTGCCATCAATCATTGGAATAATTGCCCACTTAGTGTTCGGAAAATTAATGGCAAAGTCTCTTTTAAATATAAACTGAAAATGCATTATTTAAATTTGTGAGTTGGAGTAGAGATATTTAATGTACAAATTTGATATGATTGGAATTGTGTAATACTTTCTGTTTGTTTAGTTTTTTTCCCTTTCCTGTACGTAATCTTGATGATGTGGTAATGATATCAATAATATTATACTGATTTGAGAATTATTATATGTAAGTAAATTGTATGTATGTTAGGACCCCAGGAAGATCAGCTCGTCCCATTGGTGACAGCTAATGGGGATCCTTTAAACAATAAACAATAAACAATAAAAGTGTCCAATAACACCAGAAAAAGTTAGATTTGTCGCTTGTCGCTTTTTAACAAATATGTCACTAGAGGGGTCTAAGTACTCACTAAAGATATCGACTAAGTCGTTAAGTTGGCAACACTGGTTCCATTGCATAGATTTGAAAACAGCATTTAGCATTTTCCGAACAAATACAAACAATTAATCACTAGCAAACAGAGAGTGTTCTAGAGATGTGCCTGCTCAATCACTGTAGCCAGTAAATAAGCTGCCAACTAGCCTAGCTAACAACACAACAAAACAGGCTTGTGCATTAAAACAAATGTTTAATAAAGATTACTAAAACCATTCTCCCACAGTTAGAACATGGTATGGATACCTATTCATACATAAGAAACGGCAGGGGTGAGGATTGCAATGCAGATTGTTGGGGTCATTTTTAATGGATCCAAGGAATTCCCTCCCCTCAGAGGGGGTCAAATGAACCTGTATGTAATATTAGGATGACCCAATATTAAGGAGATAATTTATTTTATTTAGTGTGAATTTTTTATTTATCCTACAAACGTAAAATGTATCTCTTAAAAATGTAGATGTTGTCTAGCCATAAGACCACTTTCCAAAATGTGGTCTGAGTCACATAGGCTGATAGACCTCATGTCGTTACCCCGCGTTTCCCGGTGTCATACCTCAATGAACGCATCCCTTGATATGTCATTGTCTTGTCATTGTCCCAATCACTCACACCAGGTTCAAATTATTCATTAGTTTGTGTATTTAAATTTGCTCCTCCGCCTTCCATGTTGCTGGTAATTGTTCTGTCTCATGTCGGCCATTTTGGTGAGTGTTATATGTTGATCTGTTTTTGGATGTTAAGTAAGTCGTTAGTGATTTTATTTTCAATTACTGTATGTATTACCGTTTGCTGTGTTTGTTTTCATTAAAACCCTTGTACGTATTTAAGCCTGCTTTTGGTTCCTGCCTTCAAACTATGCTCTTAAAAGAGTTTCCAAATTCAATCTATGTCTCTTGTATTACTTGTAAAATGATTTTCATCAAGCTATATAAAATACCCTGTAGGGCACACACAAGGACCATGGCTGAATCACTCTGAGCTTGGTGTGAAGCATGACATAAGGCTCCACTGTCAGGTGAAATGCCATGTATTTCGGGTGACACCAAATGAAAGAGAGCAATCGCTGGAAGAAATGCTGGTTTTAACCAGCTGGACCAAACCAAACCTTTGACAAACTTTCTTAAAACGTCAGGTAACAAAGCAAAAAGCTTCTATGCACAACCGCAACCTAGCTGCAATAAAATAATCAAATTGAATGCCATGTAAATTCATATAAAAAGCTCATCACACCGAGTTTATTGGTTAGTTCTGTCCTTGTGCATTCAAAATAAATAATATATATATATAATCTTAACATCATTCTGCTACACCTGCACATGTTGCAAATGTGAATTCCACAAACCACAGCCACAGACCACAGCCACAGACCACAGCCACAGACCACAGCCACAGACCACAGACCACAGCCAGCAGCAACAAATGGATCTCACTCTGTGTTCTTCAAAGATACGACAGACAGCCGTATCTTTGAAGAATCTCTGGCTAGGTGTATCTCGGTCTGTGTTGTGCGGCTCCCCAACATGAATTTTAGAGTTGGGGCATCTACAACAATGTGCCAAAATACATGTTCCACTCTTCAAAGAACACCGACATAGTATTTGATCTGCTTGTCTAGCTGGCATTAGACAGAGGCCTGATAAGCACGACATGACGAATGGATTCAGAATTACTGTAAGAACCACTGCAGCCCTATTGATTGTGAAGCGAGCCCTGGCACTGGTCTGTGCCTTCGCCTCCAAATTGCATGCTTTCTTGTGTGTGAAATAAAAGTTATTGTGTATCCTGACACATTTCAGATAAGCCTAATCTTCCTGTTGTAACATTTTGGATGTTGCAGTAGAACCAGACCAGACTATGAAGAGATTTGGAGCTGTGGCCACTATAACCAGTACTGTATGTAGCCTACTAGTTGACTGTTATTAATTAGCATTAGATACATGTCAGATGGTAAAAGAATGAACACAACAAATGTAAAAACAACATTGTATGAATGGCCACTTGATGTATCTTGACATGAATTGAGGTTCCAGGGCAGTTAATAACTCTTTAAAAGAGAAGAGGACATTGTGTTAATTTTATAATGCCTGTCGAAGGTCACCCGTGAGACACAACTGCCTATTCATTACCATGATGTCAGATCAAGGATTGTTTGATAGTCCCTTTGCCCATTTTGATTAGTGCATCCCGTGTTTATTGTAGGCTCACATTTAATGGACGTTTTCCCTGTCTGCAAAAAGATGTAATCAGTGCATTTTAGACCGGAGAACGATTGTTTTCACACACATGCCAAATATAATGATTGGGAGAGAACATGTTTACATGAAGGTAACGTAATGAATGATAAGTCTACTTTCACTCTCATTAAGGTGTCATTGTTGGTTTGTAAAAGTATATGGAATGTTTAGGTGACCTCGGTCTCAATGTGTCTCCCTGGTTGAATAAAAGTTCAATAATAATGTAGGTCCCAGACCCCAAATTGTACTAAAGATTTACCCAGGGTTGCTCCACATGCTTTGAGATTTAATTATAAAATGTGCCTATTCCAAGTTATCTTTTATAATCTAATAAAACATAAGGTAAAATATTAATACAATTTGACCCATTCTACTGTTTCTGAGAGTTTAGCTGCTAGGATATTAGCTTCAGAGATATTATCTTAATTTACGCAGATAAAATACAAAAGTCCTATCTAAGTCTCTCTAAATGTCACCATGAACGCCAAGTGAATATTTGTCTTGCTGACGTTCGCCAAATGGTGTTAGCTAATGAGCTCAAACAACCTATAGTGGCTCTCATAATTATTCAAAACCCTGCCTACAGTCCTCAGGATACTACGGAGAGATTACTTTGGTGCAGGACCCCCACGGAGGAGGAATCGAGAGCACTAAGAGGACGTTCAGCCCAACAGCTGCCGTAGAGGAGAGTGCCTTGGGTGTTCCTCTAGCTGTTCCAACTCTTTAGTGGTTGGTCCCGCTGCAACGCCTCAGCCGATCCCTCTAGTACTTGTTTGATTTTTTAGTGTCGGTTGTTTTCGGGTTTCGGCGATGCACTGAGTTCGGCAGCTGACCTTTCTGGTTTAGCCCACACCCCTCCACCAGATCGTTCCAAAAATGTTTGAGTCTAGTTTTGAGATGAATAAAAAAACAGCCTTTCTGACTAGGTTTCATTTACAAAACTCCAATTCATGAGATGGTCTGTAACTGGGAAGCGAATAGGAAAAATGTTTTACTACAGTTGTTTTACAATATGCTTGTACTGACAGATTTGAAAACAGGCAAGTCTTCAGAGCTTTTCTAACTTCTTACAGATTTTCTTCCCCCGGAGTAGAGATAGCTGGAAAGAAACTCTGTAGAGCGATCGGTACGGAGTTGGGAGAAACTGACATCTGGGATGAGATTATACACGGACAGTGTGCAGTTCTTATTACTTGCAACTAAAATACATCTTTCCTTTAGGGAAAACCTGCCCTGTGGTTTGGCAGTCATCTCTCTCGCAGTATTGAGCAGAAAGGATTTGCTTTTTAAGTCACTCAGATTCATGTAATTGTCTCCTGTATGCTCAGTTTGACAGAAGCATATGTTAGGAAGTGACTGCATTTAGCTGTAATGGATTTAAGAACGAAAAGTTGAAAGTAAGAAAGGTAAACAGATATACGAACGAAGCCATAGAAAACCAAAGAGACAGAGGGAGATATGATGGAGGGCATTGTTGTTAGATTTTTGCTGTGGCATTGATCGTCTGGGTGAAAGTCACTGCATTCTCACCAGAATAAATCCAACGATAATGTCAAATCTAAGGAAGGAAGATGTCTGAAATGCAACGTTGCCGGTCTAGGCTGTAAACCCAGAAGAGAGCCGCGCAGGGAAATCCTCAAAATTGTACTTAAAATGTAATGTAATGTCCGTATTTTTCCTGAAGTGATATTTCCAGTGAAGAGTTAAGGTCACTTTTTTGTACATTGCTTTGTTTAATTTAAGGACTGTATGTAATGTGTATAAGATTTGAATGGTAAAAGTAATCTGTTAGTGTCTGTTAGTCGACATATTTCTGACTTTGAACTGGGTTTTGACCACAGTAACTTCTGCAGGCCAGGGTGTTAATACATTAATTTAGGTTTCAACCTTATGTGGATGGAATAACTAAACTTTAGATTTTCGTGGTAAAACTAAACACATTTTGAACTCAATCAGTGGGTTGTCTGACAGTCTGACTGGTTAATTACTGGTTAATTACTTCTTAAAACACAGGTCATCATGGCATATATGAGCTGTTACTTCCTTAGCTGACCTGGGACTGAACCCCTGGAGACGGATCACATGCAAATTAAGAACCTGTCTGAGAGTTCCCCACAATGTAAAGAGAAGGTACCTTCCCCTTTAAAGGACTCATCGACTGGACACAGTATTCAGTGTGACAGATCGGCTTGTATTGACAGCTATCCGCCCTGTCAGCATAAACAAGATGAATGGCAATGAAGAAAAGGAAAATAATACATATAAAATCTTAGTGTGCGCATATGGTCCATTAAGCATTTTCCTGTTGTTTTTATGGCTGGTTTAATCTTTTTTAATCTGTCAGAAAATCAATTTGTTCATGTTGCTGCCAAGTTGTTAAGTGCGACACTCCATCATATACAGTGTTTGTCACTCGGAGGCTGACTGAACGAGGCCTGATACTTAGTTCACCAGTCAATGTCGGTGTCACTGGCCACCACTGCGAAGAATGATGGTATGTTAATGCAGGATTACTGATTGTTCTTCTTCTTTGTTTGTTGTTGTTGTAGGCATCACTATAATCAATGATCGTAAGTTAACACAACATCAACTCGGCTGCAAATATTATTCCTCTGCTGTCACTAACTTGCACATTGCTTTGGAGAAAGTTGTGATTTTGCATTCATATGTGCCATAAGATTTTACTGTATGGAAATCTAGTGCTTCCAAGTTTCTGAAAATGCAGTTGCCAATAAATGGTATAGTATATTATATATCTTTGGATAATTGTTATTTTTAGCATTATATACACAGTGCCTTGCAAAAGCATTCAGAGCCCAGATCAATTATCTCATATTACAGAATTAAAAATCATGCATTGGCAATTCTGTATATTGCCATAACATTTCATTATAAAACTTAAATTGAAAATGTATTTTTGTGGAGTGACATTGTTTTTGTGTTCTTTATATGTGTTGCTTGCATTTTCAAAATAATTAATACATTTATATTTGCACACAGAACTTTGACTTGACCAATCCTGGACCGTCATATTTTTTGTTCCTGAGTCACTCCAATGTTGCTTAGCCTTTGTGATCACTAATCTGCTAAAAATGCCCTCTGAAGCTTCAGTTTGCAGTATTTCCCTGTATTAAACAATATTCATGATTTCGCAAAAAAATCAAGATCATCCTGACACAATATCATTATGTGCAGGCATCAGGGAATAGCAAGGTTTGTATTAACAACAGTTGTTGCAAACCAGTTTCTGGAATCAATGGGGGGAAAAATAAGATTATAAAGTTATAAATTCCAGTGTATAAAATTACTGCAGGTAAAAAAAACATATTTTATTAATCTTCATCTTAGAATGCATTTCAACCAACCACCATAATGCTTCATTTGTCCCAAATGAGGTATACACATTTTTTAAATTAACCAATCCATTAGAGAATAAATTGAAAATATTTCAGCAAGCTATCAAATTCAATGACTTGAAAAAATAATCAAATCAGATTCTCATGGATTTACTGCAAATTGTAAAATCATTGATCACATTACAGTAAAGTCATGGCTCTTAAATGAAATTGTATCGTTAATGTGGGCCTTTACATCTCACAGTGACACGGCAAAGCACATATCATAAATGCCCATCAAACCGGAGAATCAGAGGCCTAAGAATTTATAGTTTGTCAGTAGAACCTTGTTTCGTGCGTTGTAAGGTTTTTATTCCATTTATACCATATAAGATGTGACATAAAAAAAACAAAAGACAACTTCAGACCAATCAAACCCATTTACTGTAACCTCTGACTAGCCAAACCTCAATTTTTCCAAACATTACAGATGAATCCTATGGTATATTAAAACTATTTCTATACAACAATAGGAATTTCCTCTGTACCACCATATGCCCAAACTGCAACTATCAAACATTACAGTGGTCAGTTATCTGATAGTGAGAGAGCGAGAAAGAAATATATTTGATCTTAACTAAAAAGCACAAAAAAACTGTCCTTTTGTCAACTGGAGCCATTTGCAGAACGTACTAGCTATATTTTGTGTAAGACTGCATAGGAATTCATCTCATTCGGCAGCTTAAAGAGAAGACCAGAAATTACTCTGACATCAGATCAGTCGGTGTGGGGAGTTCCTTCCAAATCCCACAGTGAAACTAGGCTGATCTACATAAAAAAACTATAATTTCAATAAGGTCATGATGCTAAAAGACCTAATTTGACAGAACAAGTATGACTGTAAAACAATTATATAAACATCAAGAGATTTAGCAGAAACCGAGGGCACCTGGAGTAAAGTGTTTTAATGAATCCATTACTGTTGCAGGGATTATTAACATCTCTACCAGTTAAAATTACTCAGAAATTCCACAGAAAGACACTACAGAACATTTCATCAGCAACAGTGCTTTCAAAGCACAAACCATTAAAATTGGAACCAATTTATTTGTCAGCTTAATAAAAGGCAGTATCTTCTAGAAACCCTTTTGGCGAGGCTATTTTCCCCTTCAGCTCACTGGAAAAGGAATGCCTTTTTAGAGAGACCCAGAGCTTTATTTGCTTATGCAGTGAAGCCTAAAACAGTGTAGCAGCAGTATTTAAAGCTGTTTCACCCCTCCATTTGCCTGAATAATTATATCTTTCAAGGCTCCAGCGGGCCCTGGACTCCTTTACTACATATATATATCACTATGGAAGCCATACAACACCTGTCTCTTAAAAACGGTCCAGAAAACCTGCTGGGCCTTTTTAACACACCTCAGTGCGCAGTAACTGTACTAGAATGCCTCTTTAAATACCTGCACATAAAACCAGTGAGGGACTAAACCATTACATGGGCCATATTCAGACTGGGTTGTGGCTTCACACCAACTAAAAACCATTATGCTTTGATAGTGAACATTTCCAGAATCTTCCAGAGTGTGTGGTCTCCATAATGTATGTCAGATTATGGGTGTTGTGTGGTCGCGACGGACAATAAGATGTTTTACACTATTATTCAAGTTTGGGGTTACTTATACATGAAATTAGTTAGAATAGGAAATATCGCAAAATGTTTAGGAAATCTTGTCAGTGACAAGGTTAGAAATAATTACTTTCAAATTAAATAATCAACTTTTCTTTCGTCAAAGAATCCTCAATTTGCAGCAATTACAGCCTTGCAGACCTTTGACATTCTAGCTGTCAATTTCTTGAGGTAATCTGCAATAGATTTCACCCCACGCTTCCTGAAGCACTTATACAAGTTGGATTGGCTTGATGGGTACTTTCCACACAGTCAACAAGCTCCCAAAATAGCTCAATAGGGTTGCGATTCAGTAATTAAGCTGGACACTCTATTTGTTAGAATACCAGCTGACTGCTTCTTCCCTAAATAGTTTTGTCATAATTTGGAGCTGTGCTTCGGATCATTGTCCTGTTGTAGGAGGAAACTGGCTCCTATCTAACACTACAGAATTGGAAAATGGAGAAAAAGCCTAAAAGGCTTTCATCACCTTTAACCTGTAAAAAATCTCCCACTTTACCAACACTAAAGCACCCCAAGACCATCACTTTTAATTAGCCTGTCTGAAGAATGTCATTTTATTAGCAATTCTACCTAAAAGGCCAGCATCCCGGAGTCACCTCATCACTGTTGACGTTAAGACTGGTGTTTTGCAGGTACTATTTAATGAAGTTGTCAATTGGGGTGCCAGTTTCTCAAACTAGTGTGCACTAGAGCCTCCCACTGTCACGAGTGGTGAACTAGGTCATCATAAGTGGTGAACGCTAGGGTCCCACTCGAGGTATTTAGTGGGGTGCACTTCCTGTTTTCCGGTGGTTTATTTAGAATTGTGCACGGTTGTTCTTAGTTAGTAATTGGGTTATTTAAGTGTCTTGGGTAGTGTCACTAGTTGTGGGATATTGTTTCTGTGTCACGCTTGTATTTAGGTTATTTTTTGTAGGTTGTTTAAATATATCGCTGTGTTTTGTAAGTCACTTGTTATGCGCAGTTTATTTTCATTTGTAGTGTTTAGTTTTATTAGTTTTTATTTTGTCTTGTTTTATATTATAATAAAACCCATGACCGAGGATTATAAAGCTCTGCGCCTGGCTCATAGGACACTACACACCCTTAAACGTGACACACACTGCTCTTTATATTCTGGTTAGAGCCAGTTTGTGTTGTTCTGTGAAGGGAGTAACACACAGAGTAATACCAAAATAGTGCTCTTATTTTAAAAACAATGACCTTTCTAAGTGACCCTAAAATCTTTAACGGAATTGTTTAAATTTAAATGTAGTCAGTTCAAGTCCAATGAATAACCTGAAATGGTGCAAAGGTAAGCAGTAAACTGCCAGAGATAAAAAGTTTCTTCGCTGGACGTAAGCATTGACAATGTAAGCTAACGTACAGGTATCCCAACTTTTGTTGAGTACATTTTAAACCCTCTGTCCTTATTAAAGTTGTGTTGGAACAGACTGGGTTATTACACCATCTTATTCCTTATTTGTATAATATCGTACTGCAGGAAGTAATATTTTACCATATTACCATGCTACCATAGTGGCATTGTAACAAAGAACGACAGAACATATAACCCAGAAAAAGTGTTGGTCTTTCCTTTAGGGAAATTGCAAAGAAAGCCAAGATGTCAGGTACTGTCTCCGTCACCATCAAAAGGCACATAGAAACTAGAGAAAACACTGTGACAGGTTGCCATAGCATTACCACAGTGCCATGGAATATACTCTGGTGATGCTACAACAAAGTAATGTCCCAAAACATACTTCACAGGCTATGTCAAAATCACCATAAACGAAAAAACAAGATGGTTGTCACATATCATGGCCAGCACAGTCTCCATACTTAAACCCTATCAAGCTGGTTTAGAATGAACTGGGCAGAAGGTTGAAACAAACGAACTTCCGAACAATATTTGATACCAATTGCATTGGCTATTATTTCAACAAAAAGTGGCTACTTTAATTTGCTTAGATTTTGTTAAACAAAACGATTGATTTCTCTTTAGTATCCCATTTTTTATAGTACATTAAGCAAAACTTAAACTGTGCAAATTTCTATAAAAACTAGAACTTTTTTTGGTGTTCTAAAATTCTGACTGGTAGTGTAAGATGCAATGAATAATAGCATAATGAAGAGATGATTAGACCGTTGGGGAGGATTCAGGGCCAGCAAAGTCTTAAGGCCCTGTGATGGGCTAAGTAACGTTAAATGAGAGAGCTGGATGGTGTCATGCTTGGACTGTTTTTACCTCTCACTCCCAGAAACAGAGGTTGAGAGGGGGAAGGGGGAGGAAAAAGAGAATGCGTGAGCACAATTGTCATTTCCTCTCTTATGCAAATAGAATTGTGGGGAGAAATCAACTGTCTTCACAGAAAGGCTGAATGAAATGAACAGTAAATGCCAGGGACGACAGATCGGAGAGATTGCGGACGAGAGCTGGAGGATGAGGCAGGTGATGTCTCCACACAGTATTTAAAAAAGGATTTAAAAAATGTGAAGACGGCACTGTAAAATATTATCCTGCAAACTATCGACTTCATGGTGTACGCTCAGCGAAATGACTTGCCATTATCAGATATTTTAAGTGAACATACCTGTCTCCCAAGCTTCTCATATCTACTGTCCAAATAATGCTATTTTTCTTTAGCTTGTGTTTATCTAGAAAGAAATATAAAACATATGTTGTTTTTAACGTTCAAGTAGAAACTGTATTGTACTGTAAAGAAATAAATGTAGTACACTTGCTGAATAAAAAAAAACATTTTGTAGGGGTGTTGGCAGTGAATTCTGTGGGGTTCTGGATAGTATACTGTGCTATAAAACTATAGAGATTTAGTTGGTTATTGTTTGATGAAGTTTACATATTTTGAAATGTAGTGGCATAATAATAATACAACTGGAGATTCTGATAACTTGGGTAATTTGCAACAAGACAAAATTTCTCACTGATGAGGCATCTTGGGGTTTGTATTTATAATCAATAGGCTTAGCTAAGGACAGTATCCAGGCACTACACTAATGCATGCTTAAGAATAGCCATTTACAGCAGAGCAACATCTGACTATTTAATATGTATTCACATTAGTTATATTACATTTATTATGGATAGGCTTTTCAAATGTCTGACTGTCTCATGTGCTGTTGACAATATTGGTTGTTTGCTTGGTGATTGCTGGCTACCTTTAATAAATGTACTGATTTCCCTTGAAGTTATCTGCGCAAAATGCATGAGAAAAACTGAAAGGCCCATTTGGTGAGAGAAACAAAATCAAATGCTTGCAGAATTTTGAAGGCTGATGTATGTAGCCAATCTATATCAGTCAAATTGACTTCAATGGTTATCCAGTGGTGTGCAGGCCATTCTGGATGACTCATCTGTTCTACTCCTCTCCGTTATAGAGATGTTTGCTCCTCACCACCTGATGCTGTCCACAGTTGCCTACCCACTGAAAATCCTATTGAGAATTTGTCCGCTCAAACAGGTCTCCAAAAATGCCCTTGACTCTGATATACATATCAGAGAATGTGTTCATATTTTTTTTAACAGGGGGCATAATTTTCATTTACGATGAACCTTTAGAAACCCAATTGAAATACGCAATATACGCATTATACATCAATACACGAAGAATACAACACACAGCACGGAAAACACTATCCCCAAAAATCGAAAATATAATCAAAAGAAACAAGGCCATCCTTCTATAACATGATCCACTGACATCACTCTGACCTGTCCTAGAGGCAATAGAGTCACAATCCAATGCTGCAACTGCACCTCTCAGTAATTACGTTCATATGAAACTATTTTGTAAACCATGATTACATTCAGAACGGATTGATTACGTTCGCCATCAACATATTTCCAATGCTTTTGGCCCTTGATGACTTACTATTAAATTATTCTTTAGGG
This sequence comes from Dallia pectoralis, assembly GCA_029465975.1. Lineage (NCBI taxonomy): Eukaryota > Metazoa > Chordata > Actinopteri > Esociformes > Umbridae > Dallia > Dallia pectoralis. The sequence goes on along the minus strand of CM055761.1, from coordinate 8,709,877 downwards.
CTATTATGTTGGCCTTTAAAATAATAAATAAGAAATGCTGCTGCAAAAAAACCTTTACATTTAGCGGTTAAAGTTAACTTAGTGCTTTTTTACTTACTAATTTAATTTCAGAATTTAACATTTTGGTTGGAGATACGACAGCAATAGTATTTTTCTTATGTAACTCTAATTGTTATTATTACTACAGAAATTAAACGCATTTCATTATCCTCCTTGCATTGTGCGGTATTTACTACCTGCTCAAGCAACAACAAAGCGCTTTACTGACATCTTTAGTCATGAAGACAACCTTTTGCACAGACATTAACCCTGTTTTTAGATCAAAGAAAAACCACCACATTAATTATAAAACAATTAAAGTTGATTCACAAACCTGGGCTGCATGGAGTTAGCCTAATGTTGTATGAAATTGTAACATTGAATGTAATTGGTTAAACATCTCCATTTTTCTCTCCTAATTCACCAGGTAAAGGGTGTTTATATGTAACCAATGACCTTAATTGATTGTTTTTTACTCTTTTTAAATTTCACGAGTTCGCACTTACATGCCAATTAAGGGATAGGTTTAATGCGTATTTGGCGTGCTGTCCGGAGGGAGGGATCCGGGCTCGGAATCCTGCCCGGGGCTCCGGGCTCGGAATTCGGCCCGAACCCAGAGTACCCCCCCCCGCATGTAAGTGGTTAGGACTAGAATTTGAGCGGAGAAGGGGTGGTGGGGGGATGCTGCGAGCTGTCAGCGGAGCGAGGTAAGACTGCTGAGTCTATATGTACCCTAGTCGTTGATTGCTGAGAGCTTCCACCTGTAATTAATTAGCTGAAAGTCCTCCTCCCGAACCTTGTTAGTAAACCTCATTTCACGAGTTCGCACTTACATGCCAATTAAGGGATAGGTTTAATGCGTATTTGGCGTGCTGTCCGGAGGGAGGGATCCGGGCTCGGAATCCGGCCCGGGGCTCCGGGCTCGGAATTCGGCCCGAACCCAGAGTACCCCCCTAACGCTAAGGAGCAGAGGACAGCCGCCGGATTAAAAACCCCCCAGAGTGCCGAGCTTGGCGGACTGGCGTCTCGAGGAAGGGCATCTGCTGGAGACCGAATGCTCGCTGGACGGAAAGGAGATATGTACAGGAAAGTGAGTGCTTGCCCGGGAGGTTTCCCCCACGCGGCATCTCACTTGGGCGGGTGTGCTGCAGCACTTGGGCGGGTGTGCTGCAGCACTTGGGCGGGTGTGCTGCGGCACTTGGGCGGGTGTGCTGCGGCACTTGGGCGGGTGTGCTGCGGCACTTGGCTGGGCTTGAGTGCTGCGGCACTTGGGCGGGTGTGCTGCGGCACTTGGGCGGGTGTGCTGCGGCACTTGGCTAGGTCTGGAGTGCTGCGGCACTTGGGCGGGTGTGCTGCGGCACTTGGCAGGGCGGGAGTGCTGCGGCACTTGGGCTGGAGTGCTGCGGCACTTGGGCGGGGGCGTGTGTGCTGCGGCACTTGGCTGGGCTGGAGTGCTGCGGCACTTGGCTGGGTCTGGAGTGCTGCGGCACTTGGGCGGGTGTGCTGCGGCACTTGGCTGGGGCTGGAGTGCTGCGGCACTTGGGCGGGTGTGCTGCGGCACTTGGGCGGGGGCGTGCGTGCTGCGGCACTTGGCTGGGCTGGAGTGCTGCGGCACCTGGCTGGGGCTGGAGTGCTGCGGCACTTTGGGCGGGAGTGCTGCGGCACTTGGGCGGGGGCGTGTGTGCTGCGGCACTTGGCTGGGCGGGAGTGCTGCGGCACTTGGGCTGGAGTGCTGCGGCACTTGGGCGGGGGCGTGTGTGCTGCGGCACTTGGCTGGGCTGGAGTGCTGCGGCACTGGCTGGGCTGGAGTGCTGCGGCACTTGGGCGGGTGTGCTGCGGCACTTGGCTGGGGCGGGTGTGCTGCGGCACTTGGCTGGGCTGGAGTGCTGCGGCACTTGGCTGGGCTGGAGTGCTGCGGCACTTGGGCTGGAGTGCTGCGGCACTTGGGCGGGTGTGCTGCGGCACTTGGCTGGGCTGGAGTGCTGCGGCACTGGCTGGGCTGGAGTGCTGCGGCACTTGGGCGGGTGTGCTGCGGCACTTGGCTGGGGCGGGTGTGCTGCGGCACTTGGCTGGGCTGGAGTGCTGCGGCACTTGGCTGGGCTGGAGTGCTGCGGCACTTGGGCTGGAGTGCTGCGGCACTTGGGCGGGTGTGCTGCGGCACTTGGCTGGGGCGGGTGTGCTGCGGCACTTGGCTGGGGCGGGTGTGCTGCGGCACTTGGCTGGGGCGGGTGTGCTGCGGCACTTGGCTGGGGCGGGTGTGCTGCGGCACTTGGCTGGAGCGGGTGTGCTGCGGCACTTGGCTGGGGCGTGTGTGCTGCGGCACTTGGCTGGGGCGTGCGTGCTGCGGCACTTGGCTGGGGCGTGCGTGCTGCGGCACTTGGCTAGGGGCGTGCGTGCTGCGGCACTTGGCTAGGGGCGTGCGTGCTGCGGCACTTGGCTAGGGGCGTGCGTGCTGCGGCACTTGGCTAGGGGGTGCGTGCTGCGGCACTTGGCTGGGGCGTGTGTGCTGCGGCACTTGGCTGGGGCGTGTGTGCTGCGGCACTTGGCTGGGGCGTGTGTGCTGCGGCACTTGGGCTGGTGCGTGTGTGCTGCGGCACTTGGGCTGGGGCGGGAGTGCTGCGGCACTTGGGCTGGGGCGGGTGTGCTGCGGCACTTGGGCTGGGGCGGGTGTGCTGCGGCACTTGGGCTGGGGCGGGTGTGCTGCGGCACTTGGGCTGGGGCGGGTGTGCTGCGGCACTTGGGCTGGGGCGGGTGTGCTGCGGCACTTGGGTTGCTTATTTCGGGGGAGGGAGCGCCGTGCATCAGGTTTACGGGAATACCAATTCTGAATAGCGAGGGACCGGAGTAGGGATATGGTCCGCCTCCGGAGCCAGCGTCCTGAATTTCTGAAACAGAAAGCGAGACAGGGAGTCAGCGATTTGGTTCTCTGACCCGGGAATATGCTTAGCGATGATAATGAATTGGTCGCAAGCTGCGATCCAGGTGAGGCGCCTTAAGAGTGGCATCAGAGCGGGTGAGTGGGAGCGGGCTCTGTTAATGCAGTGCACGGTAGCCTCATTGTCGCAATGCACTAGGATGCTTGTAGAGGCCCATTCCTTTCCCCATAGGAAAGCTGCCACTACGAGGGGGTAGAGCTCGAATAACGCTGAGGATTGCGGTATTTCCTGGAACTGAGGTGGCCACGGAGCCGCGAACCAACGACCTTGGTAGAATCCCCCGAACCCGATTGAGGGGGCGGCGTCTGTGAACAGTTGGATGTCGGTGGGGGTCGCGACGAGGTTTTTGCAGAAAAACGATAGGCCGTTCCACTGTTTCAGAAATGTTACCCACAGCCTGAGTTCGTCGCGGCATGCACGGGTTAAGGAAATGGGGTCCTCTAGCGAGTGGACCGAGGACGCGAGTGAGAGGAGATGCGATATAAAGGGGCGACCCTGCGGGATGATGCGCATTGCGAAGTTTAAATGGCCGAGCAGGGATAAGAGTTCGCGTTTCGAGAGGAAAGATTTCTCGAGGAAGGTAGAGGAGACGAGAATTATTCGGTCGATTTTCTCCTTTGGTAGGGATGCTTGGAATTCCCTAGAATCCAAATTAATCCCTAGAAACTCGATGGACGTCGCAGGGCCCATGGTTTTCTCCTCTGCGAGGACTTTTGGACTGAGAGGAGGTGCGCGGCTGGTATGGCGTTGGGAGGCGAGATTATTAGAAAATCGTCTAGCAGGTGAATGAGATGGGGGATGGCGTAGTTGTTTGACAGGATCCAGCAGACTGCTTCTGATAGCATGTCGAATATCTTAGGGCTGCTTTTGCATCCGAACGTTAGACGTACGGCGAAATAGTATTTCTCGAGCCAGCGGACTCCAAAGAGATGCCATGAGTCGGGATGGATGGGCATGACTTTGAAAGCGGAGGTAACGTCAACTTTGGCCAGCCAGGCACCCCGACCCGCGACTTTAATCATGTCGATTGCCTGGTCAATGTCGTGGAATTTAAGCGAGAATTCGTCGAGAGGGATCAAGCTGTTTATACTTGGGAACGGGGAATTGTGAGGGGCTGACAGGTCGATAATTAGACGTTTTTTACCAGTGAATTTTCTTGTGGCCACTCCGATGGGGCTGATGCGGAACAGGTCGAATGGGGGTTTGAACGGGCCGATCATGAAGCCTGACTCGACCTCTTTTTTGATCAGTTCGTCTACTACTTCGGGTTCTATATGGGCGGATAGCAGGTTGTTACATATAAGGTTTTGTGACAGTGGGCACTCTAAGCCTGGTTTAAAGCCATTTTTTAAGCCTGATAGTAGGTAATCTGTAAATTCGGCATCCGGGTGGAGGGCCAGTTCGAAAAGCATACGCGAAATATTTACAGGAGTCGTCAAGTAATTTTTGGGTGTTTTATTTGCAGATTTGTAGACTGGACATACGAGGCGGGCGTGGGCGCCGCCGCAAAAACTACAAATGTGCATGAAGCGGCAGCGTGCTCTGTGGCATCTGCCCGAGTTGAAGTTGTCGCAGAGCTGTCTGCCTTCAACGAAAGCGGAGACCTGGGTTGCGCTGGTGGTTGCGGTACGCGGTACATAGCTGGTAGACTTCGGCTTGCTCGAACTGGTGTGGGGAGGGGAGGAGGGGTTAACATGTGGGCATGAGGCTGTGGGGTGCGCCGCGGACCTGCACACTGCGCAAGTGATGTTCCTGCAGCCTAGGAACACCCTGTTGTGCAGGTCTGGGTCAAGTGCGCCCCAGTAGGGGCACTGGTTCCACTGTGCGACTCGCACGGCGCTCTTTGCGGAGAAGAGCTTGTGGTAGGTGTAGAAGTGCCCCCCCCCGTAGGACAGCGCGAGTTCGGCTATAATGGCTTGATAGTCGTTCAGTTCGCGCCGCCTTTGGGGGAAAACGGAACAGATTACCTTGGTGAACCGGGAAAAGGCCATTGAGAACTCGGGGAAGGAGAGAACGCGAGATGAGTGGGTGGTTGTGTTCTTTAGGGTGACCGAGTACTCCCCGCAGTCTATCCGGCGTTCTGGTTCGGCTGCGGGAAGAAGAGAGAGCAGAGATGAAAGGTCTGCGTCCGCACCTGAGAGGATCTGGGCGCGGATGTGCTGGGAAACCGGCGGGGGTTCCATGGCGACGGCGTTAGACGGCACGGGCATCGGGGTGGCTGTGAAGAGGGAGTATGGGGATTTGGATTGGGTGGAGGCGCAGGGGAGGGTGTACCCCGGAGCTTGGAACGTAGGCGGTGGGAACGAGCCTAGGGGACCTGCGGCGGCAGGGGGGGGAAAGTTGGGCGGGGGGAAAGGAGGCTGGAAGGAAAAAGGGGGAGTTTGCGCTGCGAGCGGGGGCGGGCCCGCGCTTGTTTGGAGCTGCGGGGCTGCGGGCCACTGCTGGTGGGCGGGGTTAGCTGTGGGCCACTGCTGGTGGGCGGGGTTGGCACCTGGGTAGAAGGACTGGAGTCGCGGGATAGCCTGTACAGCTGCTGGCTGCGGAAGCTGCGCGCTAGTGCCTGGGGCCAGAGCTCGGGGCTGCTGGAAAGGGAGAGGGTTAAAGGGGGTGTAAAGTTGCGCTACGGAAGGGAAGCCGCTGGGCTCGTCCGGACGCGCCGCTGCGGCGGCGGAGGCATTTACGGAACGCAGCGAGCGGTGTCCTGAGCGGGAGGACGACGGAGTTGCTTGGGCCGAAATGCTTAGGGCCCCGCGGGTTTTTCCCTGCCTGCGGGCGGGTTTAGGAGGAGCTTGGAGGGAGACGTATAAGTCGTACAGCTCCGCCTTGTGCATTTTCCTGGAGACCGGCGTGTCCGAGTAGCCTAGCGCCTGTCTCAGCCCGGCTACGGTCCACTTCCCGATGGGAGGGATCGTCGGGACGGTCGAGCGGTAGGAGGAGGCCGGGGGAATCGGAGGTGGTCTTGCTGGGGGCGGCGAAGCCTGGTACCGGCGTCTGAGGGAACGCCCGGCTGGTCGGGCCGGAGTGCGGCCGCGGGAAGAGGTCCTGGGTTTGGGAGTGGCGTCCGGCATGGCCGGACTGGTCGGAGGACCCGCGACTTGCGTGCTGACGCCTTCGTCAGAGGAAGAGCTTGGCTGCGACATAGTATCCGCGAGAGAGACTATTATGCTGCGAGCTGTCAGCGGAGCGAGGTAAGACTGCTGAGTCTATATGTACCCTAGTCGTTGATTGCTGAGAGCTTCCACCTGTAATTAATTAGCTGAAAGTCCTCCTCCCGAACCTTGTTAGTAAACCTCATGTATTGCCCAACTAAAGTCACAGGTTAGTAGTCCTTTGAACATGGCCGATTTCTGAAATACTTTTCATGTAATTTCTAACATGATTGGATAGCCCATTTTCATTTAACTTTTATTTATCCAGGGAGACACATTGAGGCCAGGGTCTCATTTGCAATCGTGCCCTGGGAACATCAACTTGCAAACACAACAATTAAGGACAAATACAAACAAAAACAGACACAGACACTCTGACATTAACCATCTCAGTCATTTAAAACCCATACAACTAATTTAAGACCCATTGACACCAAGGCACCCAGATGAAACTCTAATTGGATACTATTCCACAGATGAGGTGCTTTAAATGAAAAGGCAGAACTACCCAACTCAGTAGTTAGAAAAGGTTTCTGTAATACTCTCCAACTTTGAGATCTAGTATTGAATTCCGACGATCAATGATGTTAAATTTACCGGAAGCCTGTGGAGTAGGACTTTGTATACTATATTTTGTTAGCAATCAAACGTCTATGACAAAAAATAGGCCCAAACTCTCAGCATGTCGTTTCGTTAGTCTAATAAACTCAAGTGCAGTGTGGCAGAAACCAGGCGCAGAGCTGAATATCGTTCGTGGTTATTTATTTAATAAAACAGACATAGCAACAACAAACGAGAAACGTAAAGACTGTAATGAAATAAATTGCGCTATGCAGTGACTTATTAAAACATGAAAACAGAGATATACATAAACACTTACATACAGCGGAAAGTAACATGTACCAATGACTCACAAACAGGGGATACGGAGAAAAACCTAAATAGAATTACTAATTAGTAATCTGGACCTGGTGTGATTGATTGGAACAAAGACAAGTCAAAATCCAGGGATGAGTTCATGGAGGTATGAAACCGGGAAACACAGGGGTCTATCAGCCTTCAATGACAGTACTCCCCCTCAATAGCACAGCTCCCAGACTCAAAAACTCAATAACAGGCCAAAGGAGGGAGGGCGTGGCAATGCTGTACCCACACCATTACATACCCGCTGCGGTGGGGGTGGTTCTGCTCGGGGCCACCCAAGAGGCGACTACAGAAACGGAGGCGGTTCTGCTGGTCTTGGCAGCAGTGGCAGCTGTCCAGCTGCAGGGGGCATGTGTGCTGAATCACATTTGTGGGTATTTAATAAAACAAACACAGCGACAATGAACATAAAACGTAACGACTGTAATGAAATTAAATAACAAGTCGCGCAGTGCAGAGACTTACAAAAACATTAAAACTGCAATATACTTAAACACTCACCTACAGCGGAACGTAACATTTAACAATGACTCACGAACAGGGGATACAGAGGGCAAACCTCAATACACTTACTAGTTACTTATCTGGACCTGGTGTCAGTGATTGGGACAAGGTAAAGACATAATCAGGGGATGCGTTCAAGGAGACATGTAAAGACTGTTAAGACTGCTGCCTCCAAGTCCAAAATGACTTGGAACAGAGAACAGTGAAACCTCTAACCTGGGTTTTGAAGGGTTTTCCAATGTAATATTTTGAAAAGGAAAATAATACATTTTAGTGCTTTGTGTTCTGTTGTACATGAATGTGTGACCAACTTGGTCTGCTGCTATTTGGGCTTGGCTTTTTATTCATATAAATGTTTATCTCAATGAGACTTTGCAGATTTCAAATAAAAGTAGAATGCTAACAGCATTATCGAAGCCTATTGTAGTTTGTTTATAACAACTACAGTGTGATTGCGAAAGGAGATTACTTACCCTAAATATTACGGTTTTCCCAAAATCCTGCTTGGAGGACTCCATTATTCTTACCCGACTCTTTTAATCATCAAACCGGGTTTCCAAGATTTACATGATTATTTCCCTCAGACATCAAGGACATAAAATGTGAATGGGACAATTAAGAGGAAACGATAGACAACACAATCTGCTCTCTTCCTGAGATTGCCTCCCTTGGGAGGATTCGCTGTTCTCATACCTTTGAGATGTGCAATATGTTTAAAAGCAGAAGTATGAGTAAAATAACCATTAACAGGAGTAGAAGTATAATGATTTTATGAAAATGGCGTTTGGGAATCATCAGCTGCGCCCCAAAGGACTGATACAAGTCTTAAACCACCTCTCTCCCCAATGTCTCAGTTAAACACTCGACAAAACAGCTGGGCTGTTTTATCTTTAAACGTAGTCTATGTTCTGAGGGAACCGATCACGGGAACCTAACACAGACAGGCGTCTTGTTGTCAAAGTACTGCATCTAAGTAGGCTTCATGTTCTCAAAGACTGGAGCAATGTCTTGTGCTTGTAGTAAATCAGGAGAAACACCAGATGACGTCAAAGTTAAACCACTCTTACTTGTGTCTGTCTGCATCGACTGATCATATGAGAAGTCATTGCACAATCAGTCATTAAAAAAATCAGACCTGATTTAGTAGTCCAACATGCCACAGGTGTCGCTTGGAATTGTTGGTAAATAGAGGTTCTTGTGCATTGTCATTGTGTTTGAGATCCTGTGTAGATGTTTGAGATGGACACTATTCTACAATGTCAAGCCAACAGTATGGGTGTATGGGTATAACTCCTTAGAACTGTGTTTTATTTCATTGATTATGTTCAAGCCATTTATAGCTGAATACGCTGTTAGCAGAGCACTCCTTCGTGAACCTGTTTGAACGTTGTTAGAGAGGTACAGAGATATTTCTTCTATGTGTTCTTCTGTGTTCTAGCCATGCCGCTCCTCCCATCACCTCATCTTCTTGTCTCGTCAATACACAAACCTGGTGTCCATCCCCTCATTTGTAGATGTATATAGATTCTCTGTGTTTGGTCATGTATTTGTGTGGAATTGTTACATATTGGGTGTTCAGTTTTGTGAGAGCTATATTTATTAGATTCCTTCGTTACATCTTTTCATTTCTTTTGCAGTCGAGTTGACATTTATGCACTTTGACACTCATTTTGTGAGTGTACTAGTGAGTACCTTATGTGAGTGCTTGCTTTGGGTGAATTAAAACAGCTGTCGGTCCATTGCCTGGCGTCATCCTTCATACGCACCTCACCCAAACCGTGACACAATGAGTTGATATGACAGCATAGTGACAATTGATTAATCACAAGAACAACATTATGGCCTATTACATTATTACATGCTCCAAAAATAGGAAGAACAAGTCAAAGACAGCATGCATTTAAAATGTTTCCAATTCAGTTCGTTGGTTTTGCTTTTTGTTGTTTTGTAACAAGTAGGATCTGCATATGTGCAGTGCTTTATATTATGTCATGGGCACCCAGGCATCCAGCTGTTCTGAATTTACCGGTATTTTACCAGGTAAGCAGACTGAGAACACATTATCATTTACAGGAACAACCTGGGAAATAGTTAGAGGTAGGAGACTGGATAAATGAGCAAATTAGACGATGTGGATGATTACGTAGCCATGTTGGTATGAGGTCCAGATTTTGTATAAGTGCCTCGGATATTTTGGGACAAAAGGGTCAGGGCACAATTTATAACACAGGGCAATGTCTTCTTCACTAGCCAGGGGCATTGGGATTTTATATTTAGACAGGTGAGCCGTACCACTTTGTTGGTAAAATGAGGTAAAGCCAATTACAGAATTCACTTTCAGCCAATCGGTGTGGCATATCACTTTATACCACATGCTTGTATTTCAGTCATACATTTTAATTATTTACCTCTAAAAATATGTAGTAGCCATAACAGGTTAATATCTGTAGGTTACAAAACCGTTGCAATAAATCATTGAGGGCAGTCGATATAGATAGTAGTCACATGTACTAAAAAAACTGAATTAAATAATATAAAAATTAATGTGAGCATTCGTACATGAATGGCAATTTTTTTTATTTATTTAACCAGATATGCCGATTGAGAGAAAAATCTCATTTGCAATGGCGACCTGGCCAAGATAAGGCAATAAAATGTGCAAGACAACATACATTTACACAAAATACACAGAACACCAGAGTGCAGATAGCATTGGGACATAACAGGCAATACATGATCAAGTGGAGAGTCAATATACAGATAATACATGATCAAGTGGAGAGTCAATATACAGATAATACAGGATCAAGTGGAGAGTCAATATACAGATAATACAGGATCAAGTGGAGAGTCAATATACAGATAATACATGATCAAGTGGAGAGTCAATATACAGATAATACAGGATCAAGTGGAGAGTCAATATACAGATAATACAGGATCAAGTGGAGAGTCAATATACAGATAATACAGGATCAAGTGGAGAGTCAATATACAGATAATACAGGATCAAGTGGAGAGTTAATATACAGATAATACAGGATCAAGTGGAGAGTCAATATACAGATAATACAGGATCAAGTGGAGAGTCCATATACAGATAATACAGGATGAGGTGGAGAGTCAATATACAGATAATACAGGATCAAGTGGAGAGTCAATATACAGATAATACAGGATCAAGTGGAGAGTCAATATACAGATAATACAGGATCAAGTGGAGAGTCAATATACAGATAATACAGGATCAAGTGGAGAGTCAATATACAGATAATACAGGATGAGGTGGAGAGTCAATATACAGATAATACAGGATCAAGTGGAGAGTCATTATACAGATAATACAGGATGAGGTGGAGAGTCAATATACAGATAATACAGGATGAGGTGGAGAGTCAATATACAGATAATACAGGATCAAGTGGAGAGTCAATATACAGATAATACAGGATCAAGTGGAGAGTCAATATACAGATAATACAGGATCAAGTGGAGAGTCAATATACAGATAATACAGGATCAAGTGGAGAGTCAATATACAGATAATACAGGATCAAGTGGAGAGTCAATATACAGATAATACAGGATCAAGTGGAGAGTCAATATACAGATAATACAGGATCAAGTGGAGAGTCAATATACAGATAATACAGGATGAGGTGGAGAGTCAATATACAGGTAATACAGGATCAAGTGGAGAGTCAATATACAGATTATACAGGATGAGGTGGAGAGTCAATATACAGGTAATACAGGATCAAGTGGAGAGTCAATATACAGATAATACAGGATGAGGTGGAGAGTCAATATACAGATAATACAGGATCAAGTGGAGAGTCAATATACAGATAATACAGGATCAAGTGGAGAGTCAATATACAGATAATACAGGATGAGGTATAAGTAGGTCAGTTGAGCAGCATTGAATGGCAATAACAATGATATAACATATAAAGGAGTGTCTATATACAGAATGTAAAAAGGTTAAAGTGTATCTAGCAGCTACGATGGTTTTGGCAGGAATTTGAGCATGCCTGATAAAATAGAATAATTCAAGAATATAAACAGGTATGACAGCAGTGCAGGTGAAAAATTGACATTACAATAAGCAGGTGCTTATTTTTCATACAAAACTCTTGAAGACACCTGCATGTAAGTCAGGGAACATACATTTGTAATGTCAACACCCAGAGACCTGAGAGCAAACTGGCCATAGACCCGTAGTTTTTGGGGCCTGGTGATAGGAAAGCCCTGTATTAAATGACTAAAATGTTAACACAAAAACAGTTTCATCCTGATTGCCCAGACAGTGAGCAACATCTGCTTTAATTAGAAAGGAAAATATATTGTCTGCTCCTGTGGATATTTGTTCCAAGTGTTAGAGCTATTAGGATAGAGGTGTTTAGGTTGGAAATGTGGTTACCTACAAAGGCGGACTCTAATCTAATTAGCGAGAGTTTCGGCAATCGGGAAATAGAATGCTCAGTTTTATCTCAAACATTCCCCAGTCAAAAACAAGAGGCATATTTGAATAGGGAAAGGGACATCTGAAAATAAAGCCATTACATTTTATTTTTGATTTTGTAAAAGAATAGCGTTGTATTGTCAGTTGAGAGTAATGAAGACAATTTGCAAAGGAACAGATGGTGGGTGTTGATGTTGTCGTTGACAGGTAGCATGTTGTTAGTGCTTGGTGTTGTTATCATACAGAGAACAGCAGCTTTGAGTCTTAATTGGGACCCAGAAGGATTTTGCTTCAGTGCTGGGATTGGAGGAAGAGAGTGGAGCAGAGACAGGAGTGAGCAGCCAGAGCTTGCTATTAAATAGAAATGCACATCAAAAACCACACCAGCTGGCCCACCATTTTCCTGCAAAAAAGAAGATGGTTAAAACTGTTTTTTTCCCTACAAGTTGCCTTTGCAAACATAAAGAACCAGAAATCCAATTTCTTATGTCATTGTCTTATAAAAAAATAGATTATGTTAATTTATTAATTACACTTTTGGTGCTGTCACAAATTTTTTTAAGGTTGAGTGTAGGAAGAGACAGACGCAGACAAGAATCCGTTTGTGGTATTTATTGCTGCCATACAAACAAAACAAACATGTAACACCGAACTGAAACATTAATAAAGCGCGCTAACACAAAGTGACTTAAACAACAACATAACACAGTAACTAACTTAACACCTACATGGAAGGTAACGTACAACAATACCAAGCACTCGTGACACTAACCAGGGAACTTAAATAGCCGACTGATTACATAACCTATGCCCGGTGCTTAGCCTAACCCAAAACAGCTTTGCTCCTTTATAAGACAATACACATAAGTGCTCTCCCCTAACCACTACTGTGCAGTGGTCTACATCGACCTGTCCAAGGCATTTGACTCTGTTAACCATCGTGTTCTTATCAGCCATCTCAATAACCTGGGTTTCTCTCGCAACTGCCTTGCCTGGTTCTCCAACTATCTCTCAGACAGAGTCCAGCGTGTTAAGTCAGAGGGCCTGCTGTCGGAACCCAGGGCTGTCGCCACGGGGGTGCCGCAGGGCTCGATTCTCGGGCCGACTCTTTTCTCTCTCTACATCAACGATGTGGCTCTCGCTGCTGGAGACTCCCAGATTCATCTCTATGCAGACGATACCATCCTGTACACAGCAGGCCCTTCGTTAGACACAGTGCTCTCAAACCTCCAGGAGAGTTTTAATGCCATTAAGCATTACTTCCGTAGCCTACAGTTATTATTAAACTCTAGTAAAACTAAGTGTATGCCGCACATTAACAAACTGAAATCTAAAATTAAATCTTTTCGCCAAAGCTGCCAAACTTGCTTTGGCGAAAATGACTATTATCCCAATGTCCGACTTTGGCGATGTCATTTATAGAACAGCCTCAAACTCTCTGCTGAAAAAAATGGATGTGACCTACCATAGTGTCATACGTTTTGTTACAAATTCCCCCAGACAACACCCACCACTGCAAGCTTTATGCATTAGTCGGCTGGCCGTCATTAACTACTCTGCGTTTAACTCATTGGTACCAACTTATTTACAAGTCTCTGCTTGGCAAAGTCCCGTTGTACTTAAGTTGTCTAGTTACCATTGCTCTACCCACCCGCAGTCTAAGCAGGTACATTGCTTAAGTGACCCCGAAAGCCTGCACAACATTCGGCCGCCAATCCTTCCACTTTGCAGCCGCCAATGACTGGAACGATTTACAAAATCCCTAAAACTTGAAACCCTTATCTCACCAGCTGCCTTCAAACTGCTCCTGTATGAACACCTGTCTGATCTCTGTACCTGTTAACGCTCTTCAACCTCTTCTCACTTTGCCACGCCCTATTTGCACCTGTACTGCTGTCATACCTGTGTACACTGTTGAACCAATCTTTTTGCTCAGATATGATCAATTGATCTTTCCCATAACCTCATATCTTATACCTGCTAGAGACACTTTATTCTGTCTACCTGCTAGGCACACTTCAATCATTGTACATTCTTTATTTAGATACTCATTGTATTTTTTATATACGGTATATTTGTTATAACAGTATCTATGCTGCTCAACTGTATTTCATATACCTCATCCTGTATAATCTTGAACCTGTATTCCTTACTGTGTCCCACTGCTATTTGCACTCCTGTGTTTGTGTATTCTGTGTAACTATATGTTGTCCTGCACATTTTTCGTCTTATCTTGGCCAGGTCGCCGTTGTAAATTAGAATTTGTTCTCAATTGGCCTACCTGGTTAAAGAAATAAAAATACAAAAAATAAAAACCTGTGTACAACACAACTCACCAATTGTGACAGTTGTATAACATGGCTAATGTAATATCAAAGTTTCTTCATGTCAACACTTGGTGCAAATCTTTCGAATGGTATGGCAATATCCACTATTCCTAGTGATCTCCTCAAGAAAATTTGAAAGGAATAAATATTGTTTAGACTTTTATTTTGACCTAGGTTTGACCTATCGAATACAAGGATGCTCGATCTGGGCTGATTTGAATTGTATTACATTTCATGATTTGCGGAATAGACAAGACAAAAAATATAAAGTTCGTATATAATATATATAATTATCTTATATAATACATCAGTCTTTTTTCCATACCTAAAGACAAGAAAGGTAGCGGAAACTTTCTTGCAAAAAAATTCCGATGAGACTATGATCCATCGTTAGCAACACTAAAAAGCTGAATAATATAATAATACAATAAATGTAATTAAACACATAAGTAAGGTGGTCGTTGATTCGGGACATGGCCGCTAATTCATGTACCGTGAAAAAGCTGTTTGGTGCAGTTGGCCATAAATATCAGCTGCCAACCCGCTAAACCAACAACCGGTAAAAGCCGCCTTTGGCTAAGCCACACCCTAGAATGTAGATTGACCAATCACAGCGCAGCCAAGAACGAGCTCCGGCAAAGGTCGGACACTTAATCACTGCGCTCCATTGACTTTCACACAGGCGTCTCATATTTTTGGTCTCCGCAGGCTCCTACCGTCGTAGTTTTATCAAAAATATAGTTAAACTTTGTGCCTGGGGCATTTGTAACACTGATACGCGTTTCCCAGAGAGGTAGGAAGGGGGTGTCCGTTTTTCCCCCTCCCAAAACCGAAGTCAAATCCTGACAAGTGTCGTCTTTGGATTACAGAAAACATGCATTACAGAAAACATGCCTGATAACTACAGAGCAGAGTTCCCAACACCATTTGCAATTCTTGATGGTACAGAGAATAAGACAGAAAAAACAACATCACTGTTACTTCAAAGTCAGATTTACTCAAACTACAAATCTGCGAACACTTAAATGCGCGCAAAACCCTGTGGAGCTAACCAAAACATCACCTTGTCAGCTAACGTTAACGTTACCTAGCATACCGGTTGTTGATACGCTAGCACACGCTGCTAATAAATACCACGTTATACTCGCGTAGTCCGTTTGCTTTGTAATAACGATTATAGAAGTGAATAGAGACCTACCCAGCTTTGCATGAACAGTGTTGCTCCTTGATATTGTTAGTCCCAGCCTCCGTCTCGATTAGTTTGATATGCGGTGATACATTTTTTGACTGTGACCGGGTTTTGCCTCTTTGGATGCCTTGTTGTTCCTTACGTTTCACCTGTATGTCTTGAATAAAGCCTTCGAACGCATATTGCAGCCCCTCTTGCCTACTTCTATCGGACACTTTATTTGCTGCTTTATAAAAGTTTGATAAAATTTCAGCAGGAAGAGCTGTCACAGCATAAGCCATGTTGATACCAGACCAGAGCCCAGATGAAGTTGTCGGACGTAGCAACAGTAACTCAGGAGGGCGGGGCTTAGCCAAAGGTGAGCCAAATGTTGGTACATGAGAGCGATGCGCATCTTGGGTGAGAGATTATGAAGTAGAGCAAGGGCGACGTACGGGGGAAAGTTATGACGATTCTACCGGACCGTGACTGAACATTAGACAAACAAAATAAAATTGAATTATTAACCTATCCACCATCCTATTTTCTTTTCTTGTTTTTGACAAAAAGTAAACATTGAGAGAGCATCTGTTTTGCTTATTACGCACTCCCCCCTCCAGGTGAAATGGTTTGGTCCAGTCCCCTAACCTAGCACGAACATGCTTGCTAGCTGTCTCTAACTTATAAAGGGAAATCTGGGTTACGAAAATGGAAAGAAAGAAAAGATAGGAGAACAAAAAGGGACACAGTATGTTTCCCAGTTTTTCAAGAAGTAAGGTAGGTTTTGTCCGCAAGAGGTGGAAATTCCCTGTTAGTTTAGTCCATAGTGAAATATGCTACTTTTGCTCCACTAACGTTAGTTACTTAATTACTTCACACAGCATTTTACGTGTTTACATTTCGTTCCTCTTTTAGTCGACATTTAGTCAATGTAGGCAAACTTTTAGCAAACTGTTGATACTAAATCAGTTGTCTCTGCCTGGTGGCCAACAGATGCCGCTTGAGGCCATGCAGCCCTCTGTCCATCTGCATACCTCTGAACCAGCCCTCTCTGTCCATCTGCATACCCCTGAACCAGCCCTCTCTGCCCATCTGCATACCCCTGAACCAGCCCTCTCTGGCCATCTGCATACCCCTGAACCAGCCCTCTCTGCCCATCTGCATACCCCTGAACCAGCCCTCTCTGCATACCCCTGAACCAGCCCTCTCTGCCCATCTGCATACCCCTGAACCAGGCCTCTCTGCCCATCTGCATACCTCTGAACCAGCCCTACTGCCATCTGAAAGATGTGAGCTGTATTGTGTTGAATGACGTCGGTTCACATAACTAAGTTGTCAAATTTTTGATAATGAATAAAATAAAAATCAATTATAATAATTATTTATTATTCCAATTAATTATCGATATATGAAACTGAAACTTATAGTCTGTATGGGACACAGGACATTTTGAAGCATTGAGAGTGACTGTGTTAGTGACAGCCAATGTTACAATAATACCTTCAAGTCATATTGCCAATGTGCACCAATACAGTCCTATCCATTGTATGAATCCCTCTGAACCCCCAAAATTACGACGAAGGTACCGGTACTGAATTACTGGTACCTACTAATAATAGCAAAACATTAATGACATGATCAAATGATTACACAGTACAGGAATATCTATTTCCAACCTGTTGGGTTGGGTATGAGAGTTTTGCTGGGGGTGTTTTGAAAATAACCACTAGCCTAAACATCACAAATGATCATTAGCGCACACAGTATGGTATAGCCTGGCATTTACTACTTCAACTATTCCCAATACTGAACTGAACTAATTACTGTAAGGCTATTTTGCGCTAATCTGCAAATGCGACCAAAGATATGCTTCATTGTTTGATGTCAACATTAAGCAATGAAGAATGTGTAACTACTCTAGGTAGTAAAAGCTTTCAAATTTGATTGACAGCTGTGTATTTTGTTATTTTATAGCCTTAGTAAGCCTTGCATGCTAAAGGTATTTGCTTGCCGTCCGTCCGTCATGCTAAAGTTACTTATCAGTTTTGGTAAGTATGATAAACGTACCTGCCCATGGAAATCAAATGCTCATTCAACATGATTCTTTTAGCGCCAGGAATGAGTCCAATGCTATAAGTGTTTCATCTACAGGCTTATGTATGTCTTGATTGTCTTGGCAGAGTGATTAGGGTGATTATTGTGCTGAAAGATAAGTTTTAGCCAATCAGTCAACGGTAGCCTTATCATCTTCTATGGAGTCACATGACTCTTCTTTGGTTCATATGACTCAGACAGATACTCAGAAAGCACATCAAGGCATTTCCATCAAGGAAATTATCTTTAAGTACTGCTCATTAGATTCAGGCAGCTTTTTGGAAATAAATATGTTTAAGACCCAAAACTTTTGCACGGTACATTAGGTCCAAAACCGAAGAATTTAGCTTCTGACTAAAGTTAGGTTTGAGACAGCGTGTGGACATTAATTTAAGCTTAGTGCCAGGGTAAAATTTGATTTGATGTTAAATGTCCAATGAAAATCATTTTAAGGTTGGGGTGGATGATGCCCATAGCAGCTTTGGGACGAAATTGGATCTGAAGAACATGTCTAGCCATATTGTAGTGATCAATATTGTTTGCCATAAAGATTGATTATCCAAGTAGCTTGAAACTGACAAATTTCCCAAAAATGTCAGGTACTTTCATAGACTATATGTATTAGAATACTTATTGTCCTGTTAATTCAGTGTGTGCTTTTAGTTATTTATCAACGCTATTTATCAAGCTCTGCGTCTGCGTCTGGCTCATTCTGCACTACACCTAAGTGTGATCGAGACAGCTCAATTTTCACCTTATTGGAGTTGATTTTAAAAAAGTGATCTACATGAAACCAATATTATTGTTCTAAAAAAGTTCTTTACATCTCACTTGTTTTCCAGCTTTTGTAGAACTAACATTACATGCTAATGAAACTAACATTACATGTACACCACAATTGTGATGGTGCAGGTTAAAAAGACAAGTCAAACACATTTGTATTATAGTCTTCATTTCTGTGACACTTTTCTAATTGTTTGCTGTGATTGAATTGTGATGACAATTTTTGTATATATAATTCTCTGAGCTTGAAATTTGAACTGACCATAGGGTTTTTCCATAAAACAAGATCAGAAAACAAGCCAGGCTTATCGTGCTTAGTCAGACTTATTTGCGATGGATTCCGTTTCATAAAGCAAACTTAAGATATTCCAAACTCAGTTACCCTGGCAACTTATGCTGGGAAACTAACCTGGTCCGGGGCAGGCTAACTGTCAGGTTAAGTTGATGCTCAACCACCTGTACTTGGGATGTTATGATATTACATCGGACCCTCATGTAACCACTATCACTATCTATCCAGAAATGAAAGCAAACGCACTTTGATAATAAATGTAATGAATCTCAACGTAAAAAACGTAAGAAAGTGAAACGAACGCAAACTGAAGTGACATTTGTTAAGTGTCAATGAGCCACATAAATGTCTATAAATGGGGAGCTCTACCAAATGTGTCGGACACTAAATCATGGCGTGTCCTTTATGACGTGGTGGATGAGGGATGAGGGAGCTTTTCCTGACAACTACCTGCATGAGCGGTATAGATTCTCGAGGGAAGGAATAGCATATATATGTGGATTAATGAGCCCACATATCACACATAGCACACGGCCCAATAAGGAATAGCTTATATATGTGGATTAATGAGCCCACATATCACACAATAAGGAATAGCATATATATGTGGATTAATGAGCCCACATATCACACAATAAGGAATAGCATATATATGTGGATTAATGAGCCCACATATCACACAATAAGGAATAGCATATATATGTGGATTAATGAGCCCACATATCACACAATAAGGAATAGCATATATATGTGGATTAATGAGCCCACATATCACACAATAAGGAATAGCATATATATGTAGATTAATGAGCCCACATATCACACAATAAGGAATAGCATATATATGTAGATTAATGAGCCCACATATCACACATAGCACACGGCCCAATAAGGAATAGCTTATATGTGTAGATTAATGAGCCCACATATCGCACAATAAGGAATAGCATATATATGTGGATTAATGAGCCCACATATCACACAATAAGGAATAGCATATATATGTGGATTAATGAGCCCACATATCACACAATAAGGAATAGCATATATATGTGGATTAATGAGCCCACATATCACACATAGCACACGGCCCAATAAGGAATAGCTTATATGTGTGGATTAATGAGCCCACATATCGCACAATAAGGAATAGCATATATATGTGGATTAATGAGCCCACATATCACACAATAAGGAATAGCATATATATGTGGATTAATGAGCCCACATATCACACAATAAGGAATAGCATATATATGTGGATTAATGAGCCCACATATCACACAATAAGGAATAGCATATATATGTAGATTAATGAGCCCACATATCACACAATAAGGAATAGCATATATATGTGGATTAATGAGCCCACATATCACACAATAAGGAATAGCATATATATGTGGATTAATGAGCCCACATATCACACAATAAGGAATAGCATATATATGTGGATTAATGAGCCCACATATCACACAATAAGGAATAGCATATATATGTAGATTAATGAGCCCACATATCACACAATAAGGAATAGCATATATATGTAGATTAATGAGCCCACATATCACACATAGCACACGGCCCAATAAGGAATAGCTTATATGTGTAGATTAATGAGCCCACATATCGCACAATAAGGAATAGCATATATATGTGGATTAATGAGCCCACATATCACACAATAAGGAATAGCATATATATGTGGATTAATGAGCCCACATATCACACAATAAGGAATAGCATATATATGTAGATTAATGAGCCCACATATCACACAATAAGGAATAGCATATATATGTGGATTAATGAGCCCACATATCACACAATAAGGAATAGCATATATATGTGGATTAATGAGCCCACATATCACACAATAAGGAATAGCATATATATGTAGATTAATGAGCCCACATATCACACATAGCACACGGCCCAATAAGGAATAGCTTATATGTGTAGATTAATGAGCCCACATATCGCACAATAAGGAATAGCATATATATGTAGATTAATGAGCCCACATATCACACATAGCACACGGCCCAATAAGGAATAGCTTATATGTGTAGATTAATGAGCACACATATCACACAATAAGGAATAGCATATATATGTAGATTAATGAGCCCACATATCACACAATAAGGAATAGCATATATATGTGGATTAATGAGCCCACATATCACACAATAAGGAATAGCATATATATGTGGATTAATGAGCCCACATATCACACATAGCACACGGCCCAATAAGGAATAGCTTATATGTGTAGATTAATGAGCCCACATATCGCACAATAAGGAATAGCATATATATGTGGATTAATGAGCCCACATATCACACATAGCACACGGCCCAATAAGGAATAGCTTATATGTGTAGATTAATGAGCCCACATATCGCACAATAAGGAATAGCATATATATGTGGATTAATGAGCCCACATATCACACATAGCACACGGCCCAATAAGGAATAGCTTATATGTGTAGATTAATGAGCCCACATATCACACAATAAGGAATAGCATATATATGTGGATTAATGAGCCCACATATCACACAATAAGGAATAGCATATATATGTGGATTAATGAGCCCACATATCACACATAGCACACGGCCCAATAAGGAATAGCTTATATGTGTAGATTAATGAGCCCACATATCGCACAATAAGGAATAGCATATATATGTAGATTAATGAGCCCACATATCACACAATAAGGAATAGCATATATATGTGGATTAATGAGCCACATATCACACAATAAGGAATAGCATATATATGTAGATTAATGAGCCCACATATCACACAATAAGGAATAGCATATATATGTGGATTAATGAGCCCACCCACATATCACACAATAAGGAATAGCATATATATGTAGATTAATGAGCCCACATATCACACATAGCACACGGCCCAATAAGGAATAGGTGTAGATTAATGAGCCCATATGTGGAATAGATATAATGAGCCCAATGAGCCCACATATCACACAATAAGGAATAGCTTATATGTGTAGATTAATGAGCCCACATATCGCACAATAAGGAATAGCATATATATGTAGATTAATGAGCCCACATATCACACAATAAGGAATAGCATATATATGTGGATTAATGAGCCCACATATCACACAATAAGGAATAGCATATATATGTAGATTAATGAGCCCACATATCACACATAGCACACGGCCCAATAAGGAATAGCATATGTGTAGATTAATGAGCCCACATATCACACAATAAAATAGCTTATATGTGTAGATTAATGAGCCCACATATCACACAATAAGGAATAGCATATATATGTGGATTAATGAGCCCACATATCACACAATAAGGAATAGCATATATATGTGGATTAATGAGCCCACATATCACACATAGCACACGGCCCAATAAGGAATAGCTTATATGTGTAGATTAATGAGCCCACATATCGCACAATAAGGAATAGCATATATATGTAGATTAATGAGCCCACATATCACACAATAAGGAATAGCATATATATGTGGATTAATGAGCCCACATATCACACAATAAGGAATAGCATATATATGTAGATTAATGAGCCCACATATCACACATAGCACACGGCCCAATAAGGAATAGCTTATATGTGTAGATTAATGAGCCCACATATCGCACAATAAGGAATAGCATATATATGTAGATTAATGAGCCCACATATCACACATAGCACACGGCCCAATAAGGAATAGCTTATATGTGTAGATTAATGAGCCCACATATCGCACAATAAGGAATAGCATATATATGTAGATTAATGAGCCCACATATCACACAATAAGGAATAGCATATATATGTGGATTAATGAGCCCACATATCGCACAATAAGGAATAGCATATATATGTAGATTAATGAGCCCACATATCGCACAATAAGGAATAGCATATATATGTAGATTAATGAGCACACATATCACACAATAAGGAATAGCATATATATGTAGATTAATGAGCCCACATATCACACATAGCACACGGCCCAATAAGGAATAGCTTATATGTGTAGATTAATGAGCACACATATCACACAATAAGGAATAGCATATATATGTAGATTAATGAGCCCACATATCGCACATAGCACACGACCCAATAATGAGCTCAGAGTGCCGCATACTATGTGCATTGCACTCTGCTTTTTTGCCAGCGGAACATTTTTGTACACAGTTGGAGATGGGGAGAATATCAACAAAACCACAGTGTGCTGCTCTGTACGAATTGTGTACCTAGAAAATCATTACACAGCATCAATCTACAGGTAGTGGTACAGTCCCACACAGATGACATTGTAGGCTACCACTGTAAAACCAATTGTTCTATACAATAAGCTGGGTACAATAAGATGGGTACAATAAGCTGGGTACAATATGCTGGGTACAATAAGCTGGGCACAATATGCTGGGTACAATAAGCTGGATACAATAAGATGGGTACAATAAGCTGGGTACATTAAGATTGGCACAATAAGCTGGGTACAATATGCTGGGCACAATAAGCTGGGTACAATAAGCTGGATACAATAAGATGGGTACAATAAGATGGGCACAATAAGCTGGATACAATAAGATGGGTACAATAAGATGGGCACAATAAGCTGGGTACATTAAGATTGACACAATAAGCTGGGTACAATAAGATGGGCACAATAAGCTGGGTACAATAAGATGGGCACAATAAGATGGGTACAATAAGCTGGGCACAATAAGATGGGTACAATAAGCTGGGTACAATATGCTGGGTACAATAAGCTGGGCACAATATGCTGGGTACAATAAGCTGGATACAATAAGATGGGTACAATAAGCTGGGTACAATAAGATTGGCACAATAAGCTGGGTACAATATGCTGGGCACAATAAGCTGGGTACAATAAGATGGGCACAATAAGTTGGGTTCAATAAACTGGGCACAAAAAGAGGGGTACAATAAGCTGGGTACAATGAGATGGGTACAATATGCTGGGCACGATAAGCTGGGCACAATAAGCTTGGTACAATTAGCTTGGTACAATAAGCTGGGCACAATAAGCTGTGTACAATAAGCTGTGTACAATAAGCTGTGTACAATAAGCTGGGCACAATAAGCTTGGTACAATTAGCTTGGTACAATAAGCTGGGCACAATAAGCTGTGTACAATAAGCTGGGTACAATAAGCTGGGCACCAGTGTTCTGTTCATTAGAAATGAACAGAACTGTATATTTCGTATATTTTTATATTTCCTCTCCTTAGTATTAGTAAGATCTCCATATGTTGTATGTATGCACCTTCCTGCCAGAGTAAATTCCTTGTCTGTATTAACATTCAGGCGATTAAAAACCATTCTGATTCTGAAATGCCAGTCCAGAGTTGTGACCTACAAATTAAATTATTTAGATGATCTGTGATGCCGATTGTATCTTCACAAATGTGGAGGCAAAATGGCCTATATGTTTAAATTCCTCAGGTCTCGAGTAGCAAACGCTGCTCAGTCGCGGTGAACATCGGTGCTTTTTCTTTCCCCTTATTTGCCATATAGTGAATTGATGTATCCACGCTCCAGCACCCCAGGCTTTATGAGAAAAGCGTGCACGCGCAATTATCTAGACTATTTGAACCTGGCTTGAATTAGTGAGATCACATGATCTTTAACTTAACGTTATGGAACCGATTTAAGCGCGGCTGATTAGTTGGGTTCATTCAAGTCAAGTTTTGGATTTAATTAGCTTTAATCCCCGCTTTTCTAAGTACCCTTAATGGAACACCACCCATGACTGGATGTACTGTGTTTGATAACATTTTCTATCTTAAACAGAGCCTCCATTTTGTCTTTTTTTACTAGGGTTAGGATAACATGCATCATTCAACATGAATATAGGTATGACTAATGTCTAATATTGTAAATATATTATTAAAATAAATGGAAACAACCTACATTTAACAATTGATACATGGCATGATAGAGAGCTAGTGAACAACTAAGGTACTATTTGGCTGATTAGATTGTAAGAAATGTATTAATGTACAAAAGGACTTCATACTTCTAAAGTTCATTTAGAGCTCCAAAACAACTGAAGGGCACAGTTTGGGCACACATTGCTAAGAACGATCTTGTACAGGGGAGTGATGCCTTTTGGGGCCGCCTGACAAGGTGTAATTGGGACATTACTTTGTGTACTTGTTCCTCACAAGTACTATTAGTCTCTCCTCATGTATTCTTATCGAATACACCCCTGGTGTATTAAGCTTTGGCAGGATGCTGTTGTGACTTCCCTAGCGAAGGCAGATATCTTTAGATTGGGACCGGATAAACCCACCAATTCCTTCATGGCGAAGCCCTTTGTCAGCAACACATAGTGTGGAGACAGTTTGTCGATTATCCCAGGAATTTCCGTTATTGGGTTGTTGCGAGTCCTGCCACCACAATCTCTGGAAACAGAATAGATGAGTCCCTGTGGGGTGATAAATAGGCACTTCACTCTGTCAAGGTGTCTGTAGTTGGAAAAGTTGTACTGTGAGTTTTTCAATAAAGATATCCAATAATCAATTTGTTGTAGAGCTACTTTATTCTGGATGTAAACACATTGGTTCATCTAATAAAAACATAAACAACTACAGTTTCCACTCGAACAATAGTTAGGCTAGTAGTTTTGTATATTACCGTAGTTGTATATTAATCATGAAAGTTATTTAGATGCATGTCATTTGGGCCAATATAGTTGGTACAAGTTTCTAGGTAGGCAACATCCAAAATGTGTGACAGTAATTAATTTTCTCCAGTGTCAATCAAATTTAAAGAAAAATGCTACACACAATTGTTTCTGTCTGCTCAAATCATTTAGTGTGATGGGAGGTTTTTCGTACATGATTATATGCACCTCAGCGGTATTTAACTAATGACATTGTTAAGTAATTGAGCCTTCTGATCTTAACTTTCATGTTAATTATGTTTTGTAGCTATTTTTGTGGCTTTGTTGCTGATTGTTTAATTACAATAGTGGCTGGTAGATGTGGTTGTCTTTTGTACTTTCCAGGATAGCCATTATCGCTAGAAGTAGGGCACCACTTACAAGAGTGTGTAACATTTAGCTGTGCAGCAGTTCCCCTATAGTGGCCATAGCACTTTATGAATGCATTGCATATCATGCTACATTGCAGCTGTACTAAAAAAATGATTTAATTGTTGATTTTACTTATCAATCTACACTATCATCATTTTATGTCCTTTAAAATAACATTGAATTAACAGAAATACAAGTTGTAAATTACTATTGGAGCTGGAAATGGCAGATTTCAATGGACACCTTTTTCTTTGAAGATTTGCTTTCTGAAACATTAGTAAACAAAAATCACATTTCATTTTGACTATATCCTGTAAGAATTAAGTGTAACATCGACCAAATTCTGTTACGCTTTAAATCACCTAATGTTTCACAAGTTTAACAAATGTTTGTAGACACTTCGCTATGAAACTCAATACAGAGCCCTGTCCAACTGGTCTGTCACGGGCCGATATGAGGATAAGAAAGAGAAATCCAGACGAGAGTGAACTGCGATCAAGTAGGTACGTTTAATGACTCTACTGACTAATTTGCAGTGCAACACATGCACTTATATGTAAAAATAATAAATAAAGCGATGCAGCGCTAGATCGTCAGTCCATTTAGGGGAAAACTGAGCGTATTCAAATAACCAACATACACGGCACACGTAACATGTAGCAATACCACACAAAGACATGACCAAACACAGGGAACTTATATACGAGACTAACGAGGGATAATGGGCACCAGGTGTGAGTTATGACGAGAAAGACAATGTGATGAGGAGGGGGCCGGTGGCACTATGAGCCGGTGGTCATGGTCATGCTTCTGACCTTGATTATGCTTTAAAGACTCTGGACGTAACACATGGTTTTGCTAACTTTGTATACATTAGAAATTTTAAAAGAGGACTGGCCACCCTTCAGAGCCTGGTTCCTCTCTAGGTTTCTTTTTCAATTTACACACTGTCAGGGAGTTGTTTTTAGCCACGGTGCATAGAACTGTTGATGCATGCTTTTTGGAGTTTCAGGCTTGGTGATCGTAAAAGCACTTTTTGACAAAAGGGGCTTCATAGGTATGGATGTTCCAGGCACCATTTTTCAGAAGACTGCAAGGTTCAATAACACTTGTTAGCCTCAAAACAGAATGGTATAAAAAGACAAAAAATTTACCAGATTGCTAGCTAATGAAACTGCATATAAGAATGAGTATAAGTGTGACGTGTCACGTTTTGATTATGTGTGTCTGCAAATGTCTCAGTAATCATTAGACGGCATAAGGACTATGATCCCAAACATAAAACAACCAAGGAGGTTTCCAGGGCCTAAAAGTGGTTTTAGTGACATTTATTTCTGTAAATAAGGGTTGCAAACTAGTAAATGTGATAACTTGATTTAAGAATGCTCAGCATCAACAATGAATGGGGTCTCTGTAAAGAGGAAAACTGTTTTACAAGCCGTTCGTCAGCTGTATTATGCCTCGGGCTCAAACGTGCCTTGTTTTTAATCTTGTCCAAAGTTCAGTGCCTTCAACTTTCAGGCCCTCACAAAAAGGATGGCAGGACACGTTATTGCATTTCTCGATTAAAGAACTACAGCTGCAGACACAAATGCTTTATTATTTTTCTCCCTCATGACCTTGTTATTGGGGAGAAAACGAACAGTTTGTAGTTGCTTTCTGACCATATGGCTCCATTAGTGGTGTAATGACCTCTGAGCCCTCAGGACATTTAACACTGCCTCCAATGACCATTTAGATGTAATAGTCTTTTTCATGTGTAACTGATGTGAAATAGCTAGCTAGTTAGCGGTGGGTGCTAGACGTGTTCCATCATTGTTGCCGCTCTCTCTGAGACCTTGAGGTGGTTGTTTTCCCTGCTCTGCAAGCGCTCCAGCTTTTGTGGAAAGATGGGTTATTAACATTGCTTCTTTAGTGACTGTTGGAGATGAGTGCAGGGAATCCCTGGTTTGTGACCAAGTTAGGTCCATGGGATGGACGAATGCAATGATGTCAAACGTCGACGAATAGATATGGAAAATATAATAAGAATGGCAGACAACTTCGGCCCAAAGACAAACAATCTGTCTTCTTTTATGGTGTAATGTCCAAAGGGCCAAATAAAGTTAACACCATGGCTAATAAAAAGGAGTAATGAATACCTGTGATATTCACAGTATCTCAATAAATGCTTCTGGAATTCCTACAAAACAAAGTGACTAATCATAATTTGTCATAGATAGACTTTAATAGATGAATTAGAATTAATATACCCTGGGGTGAATAAGTTATCAGTCATAAAACAAAACAATCTACACCAGACGACAGACTGTTAATTAAATCAGATAGCATTTAGACTTAATTTAAAAGTGTGTCTGATAATGCGGGCATAGGAAAAATGGCCAAACACTCGTAATTGCAGTAAATGTGGAACTTTGCCGGGGAATATATTACAAAGATTCTGTAAGTGCTGTCTTGGAATATAGTACACTCTGAAAACATTCACATTTTTCCCCAACTTAATGCATAACTGCTGTATGTAAATTGCTGACACGTTTGTTTACACACTAAGTGCTTTTCACTGTTGAAAATATAAATAAATATTTGTCAAGTTATATTCTATGATTAGGCTACAAACAAAATCTATATACTAAGCCTCATTGGGCATTACCAGAAATCTGCAATGGAAACACACATAGTAGCCTCCATCAATCAGTCAATAAAATGCATGATATGAGAAAAGTGACACTTAAAAAGTGCTTACACAGACACCCTGTCTGAAATGTGAAACACAAACAATGAGATATTGATACATCATGGCTATGAAAGACTGCTTAGTAAACTGTAACCTTAGCAGAGACCCTTTACATTTTTGTATAATATAATCACAGGACTGTACTAGAGATTAATATAATCACAGGGCTGTACATGAGATGAATATAATCGCAGGGCTGTACTAGAGATGAATATAATCACAGGGCTGTACTAGAGATTAATATAATCATAGGGCTGTACTAGAGATTAATATAATCACAGGGCTGTACTAGAGATTAATATAATCACAGGGCTGTACTAGAGATTAATATAATCACAGTGCTGTACTAGAGATTAATATAATCACAGGGCTGTACTAGAGATTAATATAATCACAGGGCTGTACTAGAGATTAATATAATCACAGGGCTGTACTAGAGATTAATATAATCACAGTGCTGTACTAGAGATTAATATAATCACAGGGCTGTACTAGAGATTAATATAATCACAGGGCTGTACTAGAGATTAATATAATCACAGGGCTGTACTAGAGATTAATATAATCATAGGGCTGTACTAGAGATTAATATAATCACAGGGCTGTACTAGAGATGAATATAATCACAGTACTGTACTAGAGATGAATATAATCGCAGTACTGTACTAGAGATGAATATAATCACAGTACTGTACTACAAATGAATATACCGGTAGACACAGTACTCTACTAGAAATTAGCATAATCACAGAGCTATACTAGAGATCAATGTAATCACAGTGTTGTGTTGGCATCCCTCTTGACTACAGCAAGTGAATTTTCTCAAGTTAATGTTAAGTTAATAAAGAAGGCCTGGAATTAAAGGAGATAATTCCTGGGCTTCTGACTACATGGAGCGAATGGGAGTCTGAGGAGGGCGGTGTGTTGCCCTATTGTCTCCTAGTGGGGTTTCCCTATGATTAGTCTACATGGTTCTGACTAGAGGGGGGATCCCCGCCCGCTTGCACTGATTCAGGGAAGCCCACCACATCATTATTCTTGGTTGTTGTGTTACTGAGGTAGACAGCACCCTCTCATTACAGCCCTGCATACATTACAGCCCTGCATACTTAACACACAAGCACAGAGGCAGACACACACATGCACGTCTGTCTGTCTGCCTGTCTGTTTGTCTGTCTGCCTATCTACTGTTCTGGAAGACAAAAGCTTTCCAGTTACTGACAGGCAAATATTGCAATTTGATGTCCTCTCGTCGGGTTTGTAACTGTCCCAGGGTTTATGACAGTATCCACGACATACAACTTTATACTTTTGCAATTTTACCTTGGAACTTACGACCCTGCTAAAGGCTTAAAGGACAGGTGAAGCATGGATGCATCATTTCCCTAAAGTTTTATATTGGGGGTTTGACAGTTCGTAAGCCTAACCGTGTGCCATTGTTTTCATCCTCTAGCGTTTCTGCTTCAATTATCTTAGCACTCTGGCTGTCTTCTTCGGCGCTTGTTGCACTTGAGTTACTTTACCGAAGATGTATGCCCTTGAATAAACATTACACTGACTGGCTGATATTCATAAGCTGCCACTCTTCAGCTCTCTGTATCTCCGCTCTTCACTTTGTCCCAGGGAGCAGCGTCTAGACAAAAAGACACACCAGACCCCCAACATCATCAACAAATGCCAGCGTCGGACATCATCCACCACTGTCAACTCTGAGCTCAGTGGTACTCAGAATGGTATAAATCAGCCCTATTTTTTCTGCTAGAATGTTTGGGTTGCACATTTTATTTGGATGAATTTCTATCCCAATGATCCACAAATCTACAACTTTAAAACGTTATTGCTCTATATTTTCATGCATCTTATATGGCAACCATTCACACCTTCCCCATTTCGTGGATTGTGCCTTATCGGGAAAGAGATTGTGTACAAATTGGACCAAGTGTTTAATTGGAGTTAGGTTATTAATTCAATTGTTTTTTTTGGAGCATTCGATTATGTGGTGTAATGCGGAAAGTCTTCATCCTTCCATTTTTGTATATATTTTTTTTTGCACTTATTAACACCAATTGCTTTTGTTTTTGCATGTATTTTTTCGGCCCCCCTTATACTTACTCCTAGAATGAATACCACCCCTCCATAGGTCTATAAACAATGCTCTTGTTTGAGCTTCTTGTGGATCACATAGCGGGGCCCCATTTGGTTTTCTACTGCCTGTGGGGGCCCAGGCAGGCTGGCTACGCTGGCTTACGGGGAGAAATGTCCCTGGGCCCTGACAGTGGCAGCTGTATTCTGGACCTGTTGATGGAGTATGCCTGGCCAGCTGCTGTTTCATGCCAGATAAGCCCTCCTGTGGTCAATTTGCTTTTTCCTAATGTCAGGTCCCCTCTGCTGCTGGATCGCCTGTCGCCTAGCAACACTGGCTGCTGTAGAGAAGCTCAGCTATGCATGTGAAATTCCACCTGCACGCATGGTAGAGGCATTTCACTGCAGGAACACAGAGCTGGACAGATATAGCTGGAAACATGGATATTTTTCTCCAAAGCTTGTTTCAGCTGCACACATTGGTCTCCCTAAACCTGCCCCCACCCCACCCAGCAGGGATATTTCTTTCCAAAACCCATAACCATCAGAGGCTATAGGGCTACTGATGTTTCTCTATGGCTGGTTCCACAGCGCTCACCCATTCTCCGAGTTGTAATCTCTGTCTGCCTTTCTTGTAGAGAGTTCTACTGGTTGGGTTTGAGGCGTGCCTGGGTAATATATCTTTCCTGGGTGTACACGCCAGAATTAATTTGCTGGGGAATGGCAGCAAGAGCTGCACATGATTGCATTTGCAAGGCATGAGCATACCGAAGGTCAGTGAATCAGATAGTGGTTCAATAATGTCCTGCACATGTTCATGCAGGACCAGGGGTGTTCAGGCTCAATGCAGCGGACGCTATTTCTTAGACAAGGCGGTAGAGTTGGACCAATACAATGAATAAGGGCTGATTCTGAGAACTGGCAGATGTTCCTCTATTTTTCGACAGCGGTAACTTGTTGCTGAGAAAATGTCAAAGCATGGAGGGGCCGTTATTTCGTGACATCTTGCTGTACTCTTTCATTTATAATTAGTTAGATTAAATCAGATAGGAATGCTATCTCTTACTTGTATTCCGGCAGTGCTTTGGTGAATTTTCTGTCTCTGTGTCCTGCCTTTTACACCATTGGTGGCGTTGTGACCAAGAGGGTCACGATTTTAGTGTACTGAGCTATGCATTCAATTGGATCATAATTGACCCCCCTGCCTGTAAGTGGAACCCTCTGTAGGTACTAACAGCTACTTGAGACACACTCCACCAGCAAAGCAGTTCATATCCATTACCACTTCTCCTGGTCTTGGCCAGAAGAGGACTAAAAGCACTGGTGCCTGTTTAAGTGGTCTTGTTGACACGGGTGGTACGTGTCACCCCACATCACTACCGTTACTTATTATGTGGCCAATTCATATTTTCCATCGGACAGATTATATTTTAAAAAAGGTGTTCCTCCATAACCTCTCACGAATGTCAGGAAATTCTGAGTTTTATGAGTGGGTGTGTGTGTGTGTAAGTGTGTGCAGGGGGGGATGCAGTACTGGTTAATTAAACCTGAGTTTAGGCTGAGGTGAGATGGTGTTGAGCCGATTGACCTAGAAGGGAAGGGGAGCGTTCAGGACAGACCGTGGTGACAGCGGGGAGAGAAGAGAGTGCCTGCCTGGTGAACCACTTGTCTGGCCTTCTTGCCCCTGCTGCTTTGTGTCCTGGGTGTGAGTGTGCTCCCTTGTTTTTTTCTTGCCATGCTTGCAACCTCCTTTTCCACCAACCAAGGGCCAAATTAAATCCACACTGTGCCTGACCTGCTGATTTCAAATTAGAAGTGCAGTGCTGATCATAGGTTCTCGTCAGGTCTGGGCTAAATTGGGTCCAAGAGGCGGTACCCAGCAGTCTACTGTATGTGTGCATAAAGTTCAGAGTTTCTATCTATTGCCTGTGGCATCACTTTGGATTTTTGTTCCTGTTGTGGCGGCATTACCGAGCTGTAGGCAACATAGCATTATTTAGTTATCTCAAATAGCTTTACCAGCGCTGTTTTTAGTTACTTGCTGGACCTGTGATGGCCTAAATAGAATAAATAGAAATAAAATAGACATGAAAAATATTTACTTAATGTACAGCCATGTTAATGTAAAATATCCATTCAAATTACTTAAAACAGATGATGCCCAATTGCCCATTTTATGGAATGTATTGTACTTATTTTAAGTTCTGATTAATTTAAGAAAGCACATATAAATTATAACAATTTATTTAAGATCTGTAATGCTTCTCATAGATTATCAACAAAATATATATACTGTATATTTCCGGACAAGTCAGGCAGCTATGGCCAAGTTTTTTCTGGCTAAAAGCAAAGACTACACTTCACAATATTGACCTCATATCAAAGGTCAAGCATGGTGGTCATGGTTTGATGTTTTGCGGATGCATTGCTGCATACTGACTTGAAGAATGTTTTTATGATTGATGGTACCATCAATTCTGGTCTGTATCAGAGAATTGTACAAAACAATGTCTGTCCATCCGTCAGTGAACAGAAATATGTGGTGCACCTGCAGTAATCAAAAACACAGAAGCAAGTTTTTCTCAGTTCAAATCCAAAAACCTAATTGAATCTTTGTGGCCGTCGCCGATATTCAAGGGAAAGACAAATGGATAATTCACCTGAAAAAAGGATTTAGATGCATAAAGTGCCATAGAAGAGTATGTAGCCCCACCACTTTCTACATGTTGTGTTATAAATGCAACTTCTAAATGATTAAATATTTATTTTTCCATTCATTTACACACAATACACAATCTGCCTGGCATTTGGTAGAACCATTTTTGTACACTACAATTTATATATAAAGCACCATAATTAAAATGTTATACATTTATTATTATTATGCGCCTGCATCCGTTAATTATAACATCTAATTACACAGTTAGTGATAACAGGTTTATCTGAAATGTTTCTATAATGGTAGCTTTGGCTCTGTATTTGTCCTGCCAGCAGTAGGATGGCAGGTGTTATTTTAGTGACAGCCAGACAAAAGTCAGTGTCCATATCCAATCTGTTGTGTGCTTTTGTTTTGATTGTAACCAGTGCACTAAAAGCAGTCTCTGACAGGTATGTGGCGAATGGCAGAATTACTCTTGTTGAGGCATGAAGCGCCAGCCTTGGAGCGATTGTTGGTCCTTTAACAAGCCAGAACTTTTTGTATCCATGTTCAAGAAAGTATCTCTTTAACAGAGCATTTGAGTGGATATCCAAAAGCTCATCCTCAGCATGGAGATTCTAATTTTCATAGGGACGGCGATGCTTTGTTAAGTAACCATCAACTGCCCCAAAAATACAATCTCCTCGGGTGGTTGTGGTCAGATTTACAGACATAAGTATGTCTTGTTTTACATCGGTTTCCTCAATGTACTGCACATATACAATCAGCGGAGCCTCGTCTGTTACCGTGGTAGTTTCATCCAGTTGGATAGAAAAGGGTCTCTTTCCACTTTTCTATTAATGTGTTTTCAACGTTTCCAGCCATTCTATCAATTCTGTCTTTTATTGTATTGTTGGACAGCGGTACATTTTTACATTTGTCAGCAACCATAATATTTCTGCCATTTTGATGCAAGCAGGTTTGATGAGATTTTCCCTGATGGTGTTTTTTCCCCACTTGTGATATCAAGAGCGCACATTCAAAAGATGCGACAGTGGTTTGCTAGTGATCATTTCCAGCCCTTGCAAAAATATCCAGAATGTTCTGAGGCCTATTTGCTATGACGAGTTCATTCTTTCTAATGAAGAACTCTGAGTTTTCCCAGGGTCTCAGGGTGTTTAGTATTCTGGTGTCTTGTTTGTTTGCATGGTTTCATGCTTTCGTTAGCCAGTTTCTGCAAGTGACACACTCAATTCGGATCTCGTCCATTTCTAAAATTAAACCAAAATCAATATAATTATCCTGGTAAGCCCTCATTTTCTTTTTGAAAAAGAGTTGCATTCTCCCTGGCCATCTTAGGCTAGCCATCTTAATGTTTTTGTCCTAAGTTAGGTAGTTCTTTAGTTAGTTTTTAAAATAGAGGTAGGATAAACATTAGTTTCCTAGATAGCTATTTAGCTGAAAGGTGTCTGAAAGTTATGGGATCGTTGTGCATTTGTAGTGAAGATTAATATTTAACACTCGAAGTGCCGGAAGTCGGTCGTATGACACAGAGGCAGTATATTTTTTTTTGCGGCGCTATAAACTTACAGAAATCTCCTTTTAGGAATGCTTCTAGATATGCATGCTTTATCCCCAGCATTTTTTTCTGTTAAAATAATCACTTTTAAAACGAATGTAAAGCTTTTTTGATAAAATTATGCACTATCCGCCATTTTGTTTGTTTGTGTTTTTCATCTGTATATCTTGTACACATAAAACAGAAAAACCTAGGGGCATTATCTGCAAATGAATATCGATAACCAAACGTGATATTATCACACTTAAATTACCTCACTGATTATTTTAAATTAAACAAAATTTATTTTTACTTATTGTAGACAATATTGAGTTAACATGAATGACATGACATGAAAATCGTCCTGTCGCTTCTGTGTAACAAGGCGGCATCAGGGAATAACAAATTTATGTGGGCTATGCTTCACAGCCAATTATATTTAGCTTTTCAACGAGTAATGGCCTACTGAAACAATCGACAATTGATAATAGTTGATGCATAAACAATAGTAGGCTACATACAGGAAATATAATGCATTTTTTGTGTAAACGATGTATGTTGTCCGTACATTGTGTAAAAAGAGTCGTAACTAACATAGACTACTATAGACTGCAAATGAAAATCATTGACCTAAATTTAACGTCATATTATCACACTGATAATATTTAATTAAATCAAATAAACGTATATCTATTGTAGACAATATTCAGTTAACTTAAGTCAGTGTGCTATTTCCTGACATAAATATCGTCCTGTCGCTTCTGTGAAAAGTATTGGGACGAACTTCACTGTCAAAGCGTCAAGTTAAACAATAACCACATTTTATATGAAGTTGAAAATGGCTTTATGTGTTTTTTAATTCGTTTCAGTTAGAATGCTTGATTACATTGCATTGATAACATTTAACCAGATTTATTTCGATGTAGCCGAAGCAACGTTCTACGGTTGAAATACGTTTTTTACAGGCTACTTAGGTTTAATTTAAAATAATTTGTGTGCTTCAAGTAAAACATTCGCATTTACATGTAAAGAGGCGATCGAGAGAAACACTTCTCAAAGTCCACACAACGTGCAAACCGTAGCCTAACCGCTGTTTGAGTTCATTTGCCACAACAAGTTGCCTATATGATTTGCAGCCGCCACCCAGACACGTCTCCATTTCGCCTGTGAATCGAATAAATCCGAGGCTGCCGAGTTGAAACAGTGAATTATCCGTCCTGAACAAAAGAACAGGCAACACAAGTGTCCCACTGAACTGGCTCCTCCGACACAGAATGAAAACTCGGTCACTGAAATTGAATGACAATGACACAACCGTGCAGACCGAATGCACTCTTGTGCAATTTGTCAACATAAATGTAGAAATTAGCAAAAACAGAACATGCAAATTAACACTTCATTGTGCCTCTTAATGCACAGTCTGTAAATAACCATGTGTGTGTTTTGTCACAGAAAAGGTGATTGTTTTTTGTTTTTATGTTTTTGTGCTGAAGGGGTTAACTTTCTGTTTTAAGTTACGCGCTTTACTTTCTTTTGGGAGCGAGCGCGCGCGTGCCCTGTCAAGTGCAGTTTGTATCTTTTAGCTTGTCATCGCAAGTGCGGTGGTCACTGCGACACGAAGCTGGTAAATGGTAGATTTATTCTTGCAGCCCCTCCGAAGAGGCAAAAGGTTTGTTTAATCAGTTTAAAAAAGCATTTGTTAGTAATATGTTCGTTTTGTACAAATGTAAAACAGCATGAAAATGTGTAGAATGTTACCTGATCTATTACATGTGTTTGTATACATTTCAGTTCTTACGTTGGTGATATGATGAACGGATAAGGAATAAACATCATAAAACTACCAGTAAAGATCTCATCCTTATTCGAGGGGGCATGCTACACAGTCAATGAATAAAAAACAATAACAAGATAATAACAATAATAACAAAACAGAACTTGTTGTCCCTGGTCGTTCGTGTTCTACGTTATATATATATTTGTATACTGATTATTCAGAGTATTCTAATTATTATTTTTTATTATCGAGCAATTAAGTGAAAGAAATATTGCTTCATTCATGCATTATCAATTTGTTTCAGTTTTCATATTGTTTGCATTCCAATGAGAAAGTAAAATAAACCGTCTAAAGACATCAGTATGATGCGTGGACAATCTTTCGTCAGACCGGTGCAGTTCCAGTGAAAACGTTGCCTACTGCTAGCAAGAACAACTCAAGATAGAGATGCCGCGTGAGTCAAGGAGGAAGAGTGAAGCTCGGCTCTGTCAAATGCGTCAGCTTCGACCGTGCATCCTCTACAATCTTGTGGACACTTCGTAGAACACGGGCATACTGCAATAATGGAGCCTACCTCCTCAGCTTCAAGGAGAGTTGAACTCCAGGGAGATCCTCCAGGGAGAGAAAGTTCACCCCCAAAATGCAAGAGCTGAAGCAACAAAGGGCCTTTCAGATGGAGAAGACGTGAAGGAAGAAGCAAAGATTACACGTATCAAACTTAAGAAGGAACGATCAGAGCAAAACTTGTGTGACATAATGGATGCATTTGAAGAGCTGGGGACGCAAGTGAACGATGCCTATGAAAATATACAATCACATCCAACACCTTTAACTGAAATAAGAAGAAAGAAGAATGGATTTCTGTACAGCAGTAATAGCAGACCTGAATAAGGTAATAAATGCGCATGGGCGCTTGGGCAGCAGTGGCTCAGTGGGTTGAGTCTGTTGTCTATCAATCGGAAGGTTGGTTGTTCGATCCCCGGTTCCTCCTGGGAAATTGTTGAGGTGTCCATGAGCAAGACACCTAACCCCAGCTGCTCCTGGTGAGCCTGCAGTCGCCTTGCATGGTAGACGCGGTCGTCAGTGTATGAATGGTGAATGTGAGGCAGGATCTGTGAAGCGCTTTGGATAAAAGCGCTATATAAAAGCTAAAAGCTTTATGATGGAAGTAGGGCTAATTCAATGCTAAAGCTGAAAACGCAAGACTTCACATGATGCTCAAACTACTACTGTTACTGCTACTACTACTACTACTGCTTGTAGCCATCACTCGGGCAATTCATCAGAACAGCAAGGCAATTCAATAAAATTAGCAGAGTGCGCTGCACAGTTAGCTGCAAGGGAAGCTGAAATGAAAATGGAAGAGACAGTAGCAGCACAAACACAGGAATTTAAAAGAGTGTAAAACGAGAGAGATCTTCAAGTACTAGAGGCTAAGATCAAGCTATAAACCGAAGCTAACTCTTGTGAGATGGAAGTAAATCAGTACACAGTGAGACGACCATCGTTCTCTAGAGCAGTAATAGGAAATTAAGGAAAAACAGACATGTAAAGACAATGATAATAAACAAACTATACTAAGTTGTTCTATCTATGAAAATATATCAGTGGTGTGACCTTCCAATCTGTACTGGAAGGAAGCTTCTGCAGAAGAGATGAAGAAGCCTATGACCAAGCATGGGAGACCTTGAATAATCGGTGTGGAAACTCATTTGTAATCCAATGTACGTTTAGAACTGAATAACTAGCCACATATTGGTGTCAAGGAACTTGAATGGAACCCAGAAAGTAAACACTTTGTCAACCACAACATACCAGACATTCACCATAAACCTGTGGAGGACAAGAGAACGTTTATATTCAACAATAACCTGTGCTTCGGTTATCTTTGGAGAGGACATATTTCAAGGGACTGTAAGAATAGAGCTACTTGTGTCATATGTAGGAAACGTCATCCAACACTGCTTCATGAGGACCGGTCTGCTGCCGCACAATTGACTTCTCCTCACGTTACGCAGGTTGAAGAGAAAAAATCATCCCTTTCCTGTTGTGTAGACAAGGGGAGATGGTGCGAGCACATCAATGATTGTGCCTGTATGGATCTCCTCAACCATCACACCTGAAACAATGTATGCCTTGCTTGATACACAGTAGCAAAACCTTTGTAGAAAAGGAGGTATATGAGAGGGTGGTCTTCCAAAGTTTTATCAACTTTCCCCCTGCATATACCAGATATTTTCTATCCCACATGAACACTCTCACATTACCACATCAGAAAAAGCTAAAGGGGGGAAACATCTGAACAGAATGGCACAGGAGATACCAAAGATGATGGATTGTGAGCTAGGACTTCTGGTAGGCTCAGACTGTTCCAGAGCATTAGCACCAAGTCATCACGGGACGGAATGATGAACCATACGCCATCAAGACTGATCTGGGTTGGAGCATTGTTGGCAGCTCAACACATTTTGCAAAATCAACAGAAGTAACAGGACTTTACCATCACGTGTCTGTCAAGGAACTCCCACCATTGACACCAACCATTGTTATCAGAGCTCTTGAATCAGATTTCAAAGATACAAATCTTTTGGAAAGGAACATTTCCCAACAGGATGTACCGTTCATGCAATTATTGACTGAAGGAATACACCAGAACACAGACGTCACCTGGAAATGCCCCTTCTCTTTAAGTCACGCCCACAAATGCCAGAAAGTTAGCGGCTTGCTAAGTTTTTGTTCACGGATGGTGATGCAGTGCTGAATGTTAACCTTAAGTAGGGAATGTATGATATATTCCTCACTATGGGGTCTATCACCCTAGAAAACCAGGAAAAATGTGAGTTGTATTTGATTGCTCTGCCAAGTATTACGGCACAGCTCTGATGGACCACTTACTATCTGGACCGGATCTTACATATAGACTAACAGGAGTGCTTTGCAGATTCCACCAACACCCAATCGCGTTTATCTGTGATGTGAAGTTGTTCCACAGTTTCCATGTAGGCAAGGAATATCGGCATTACTTACGGTTCCTGTAGTGGGAATGCAAATGCAAAACCAAATGAATATTGTCACAGTGTAGGAGGCAAAAGGATGGAGACACGGCATGAGAACAGATAGCGTCAGGTTTTTTAATGCAGAGTCTTGAACCCAATATAAAGCAGTTAACCCGTAGGCAA
This sequence comes from Dallia pectoralis, assembly GCA_029465975.1. Taxonomy (NCBI): domain Eukaryota; kingdom Metazoa; phylum Chordata; class Actinopteri; order Esociformes; family Umbridae; genus Dallia; species Dallia pectoralis. Next base: position 8,670,133 of record CM055761.1, on the reverse strand, counting down.
CAAGTAGGTAACTGTCCGTCGCAGCGCATAACATGAAAAGGCAATTATTCAAACAGGCAGAACGGCTCAATAATAATCTCAAGGACACAAACACGTAACATGGAACGATACCACACAAAGACATGACCAAACACAGGGGACCTACAGTTGAAACCAGATCATTACATACACTTCAGAAAAAAACACACTTTTATTTCTTTACTGTCATACATTAAATCAGAGTAAACTTTTTCTGTTTTAGATCAATACATATTAACATATTTTTTGCATGTGTTAAATATCAGAATGTATTTTTTAATCGACAGAGTATTTTGGACAATTAGTTCACAATTAGTTTTGGGCTACATTAACAATGAAGCCCAAAGGTATCATGTTTTTGTTGCCAATCGAGTACAAAGAATCAGAAATGTAATGTACACAGGACAGTGGTACTATATTGACACTGATCAAAACCCAGCAGATCAGGCTTCCAGAGGCCTTCGGGTGGCAGAATTGATCAATTCAGAGTGGTTTACAGGACCCCAATTCATGTGGAAAAATAAACTGTCACACCAAAGGCGGCTCTAGGATTTCTAGTGGGCGATCTGGAAGTCAAGGCAATGCAAGTGCTACAAACAAGGGTAGAAAAGACAATGTCTGGGAACAAATTTATCGATTTTCAAAATGGCATACTGCACTGAATACTGTTGCTTGGATCCAGCAACTAGCAAAAAGAACCAAACCAGCAAGGTCAATAAGTGTGGAAGACAGAAGAGAGTCTTGCGCTTGTGATATTGGCTCAAAGGGATGCTTTCAAGGAGCAAATTAAACTACTGAGCCATGGTACATTGCCACATAGTCATCAGTTGTTCTAGCTTGAACCAGTTTTGCAAGATGGTGTTCTTAGGTCGATTTACAAAAGATTCTTTACCTCTTGACTTGAGGCATACAATTATCTTACCAAAACATGGTGTAGTTCCGCATCTGGCCTTAGACTATTGTCACGAAAAGACTCAACATCAGGGCGGAGGACAAACCCTTAATGAACTGAGAGCAAATGGTTACTGGATCGTTGGTGGCAGCAAGGCTGTAGCAAATTTTATTAAGCAGTGTGTTTCATGCAGAAGAGCTCATAGGCCAACAGAAACACAGAGAACGTCTGATCTACCCGCTACTCGTGTCGATCCCTTGCCACCATTCTCCTATTGTGGGATGATTGTTTTGGACCATTTCACATAAAGCAAGGTCGTAAGGAGTATAAGAGTCTTATATTCACATGTCTATCCTCAAGAGCAATTCACATAGACATGCTGGAGGACCTAACAGCTGAGGCCTTTATAAATGCTTTGCCGTGCTTGATAGCTATGTGTAAGACAAATCAGATTGGATCGAGGTACACGTTTTGTTGCAGCAAGAATTGAACTGGCAAAGGTCTGAAAGTAAGTGCACAGCATTCAGATTAACAGCTTACTTGGCAGAAAAACAATGTGACTATTCTGAATGTACCAGATGCTAGTCACATGGGTGGAGTTTGGGGACAACAGATCAGGACCGTTAAGAGTGTACTAAGCAGTGTTCTTTCACAGAGTGCTGGAAGATTTGATGATGCTTCTTTGAGAACATTATTCTATGAAGCCATGTCCATTATAAACAGCCGCCCACTCACCACCGACAGCATCAATGACCCCAAAGGCCTAGAACCACTTACCCCAAATAATTTGCTTACCATGAACGCCTCCGTTCCACTTCCTCCACCAGGAAGGTTTGTGTCAGAAGATTTGTATGCTAAGAAAAGGTGGCGCAGGGTACAGTACTTGACGCAGCTATTTTGGAGTAGATGAAGTAGATGAAGCAATATTTGGCAAACATTATTATCAGGCAACGCTGGCACTCGTTAAGACGAAATGTAAAGATGTAAAGATATTTTCATTGTCAAGAAATAAAAGACATTTCCCGCAATGCGAGGAGAATTGGGAGAGTGCCTAATGTTTGTAAAGATGAGGATGGATTGGAGCGAAAGGCAACAATACAAATTGGAGATAAAACACTAAGGAAAGTTGATTCATTAATTGATTCATAAATCTATTCTTGAGCGTCCTATTCATAAATTAGTTGTGCTTGTAGAAAGCAATTAAACCTGTTCTGATTGCCTATCAACTTGCGTGGAACTTAAAGCATCAGGCTTGCTAAAGAGTTAACTAGAACTATGCAAATATTCACAGACAAGTTATCAGAAGTCATGTCATTTGGTGGGAGTGCAACCGTCTTACGGCCGGGTTATGTGGAAATGTTTGTTGAGTTTGTTCGTAATGACAAACCTTTATGTGTTAGAAAATTATGTCAAGATTGAAATATTGAGATGAGGTTGCCTAGGAATGTGAAACGTTAAAATGTTTGGTTGGAAGAATCCTTTGTACGAAGAATAATTGTCATGTGACTAAAGTTTATTTTAGAATGCAATTTGAGCATTGGCTGCAGTCAGTGATTTGATCCAGAGGAAGACGTACATTACTGGTGGGTTACATATTGTGCACGTGGTCTGGGAAGGCACACACGGTGGGTTTCTGATCCCAATTGGTTCAATGTTGTTGATGTACATGATTGAGACCATGTTCCTTTGTATCATAATAATTGGTGATTTCTGTTACTCCGAGGTGTTGAATCTGTTGACATCGAGCAATGTGACCTGTGGCCTGTTATATTTAGTGAAAGATATATTGCATTGCATTTATGCATTATGCATCTCTTTAGCAGTGTTTGCAGATAATTGAGAAAAAAAGATAAACTGTCTATAGACACAGTATGGTGCGTGGACAATCTTTCTTCAGGCCGGTGCAGTAACACCCTCTTGCCCAGACATAACAAGGGTCATTATGGCCAAACTGTAAAATATTTGTTTGTTTTGTTTTATTTGTTTTATCAGACCAGAGGACATTTTTCTAAAAAGTAGGATCTTTGTCTTGTGCAGTTGCAAACCATTTCTAGCTTTTTATGGCGGTTTGGGAACAGTGGCTTCAACCTGAGTGGCCTTTTTAGTTTAGTATCGATATAGGACTTGTTTCACTGTGAATATAGTTACTTTTGTACCTGTTTCCTCCAGAATCCTCACAAGGTCTTTGGATGTTCTTCTGGGATTGATTTGCACTTTTCGCACTAAAGTACGTTTATCTCTGGAAGACAGAGTGATGGCTGTGTGGAGCCATGGTGTTAATACTTCAGGGATTTGTAAATTGCTCTCAAAGATGAACCAGACTTCAGGTCTAGAATTATTTTTCTGAGGCATTTATTTTTTTATTTTTTTATTCTCAATGGTGAATATTGTTGTATGATTATCTTGTGTTTTGTAGTGTTTAAAGTGAGCAGAAGTTGTTTGTTTATTGGGATAAATTACACTATAAATTATTGATAATCTTTTTCTAATAGATTATTCAAATAACATACTTTCCAAATTATTATACGTCTTTGCTTGCTAAACTTGAAAATGCATGCATTTGAATCATTGTTGACAATTGTTTGCTGTAACTCCTGACCATAGCAATTTCAGAGTCCTGGATTTAGCCTTGGTCAATTGAGTTGACATCACATATTTATTGGTACACTTTATCCTTTCACTAGTTGAACCCTGGGAAGGAATGTATTGTATGCTCGTCTATACCAGTGTGTAGTTTGTCACAGCTGTCCAATCAACGCCTACTAAAATGTGTCACCCATTGTCCCTTTGAACTTTACGCTGTATGTGTAAAGATTAAATGTTAAGTCAGTGGATCAGGCTATTCATTATCCCTGATATTCCCCTCAGCATTTGACGAGATGTGATGATTGCGATATTTTCACATTTCAAGGTTTGTTGAATTCTCAAGTCACGACACACATTTATAACAAGTCTGTTCGTTAACCTAATGGGCCTTAAGAATATTGAACAAAGGCAGGCACATTGCTAATCTTTTTCAGCCCCTTTTCATTTACCGTAGTATTCTGAAATGATCGACGGGGTAATACCGATAATGTCATTGAGTTCAGGAATGTTTCTGTGTCCTTGATGGATGTACAATAAAGAAGACTCTAATTTGGGTGTACGCAAGTATTTGTTGTGGAAACAAAAGAACGACACAAGTCATGTTTTGAAAGCTGGACCTTTGTATGTGCTAGGTGTGGCTGGTGTGTCTGTGACAGATGCGTGCGGTCCCAATTCTGGCATTGGCTTGTGTACCAGTCTGCTGTTGGATTGAGGAGGGAATGTTCTAGGGGCCTTGGATTGAGATGATTGGCTTTGGAACATGGCGGCCCTCTGCGACAGATGGTTGGAAGCTATGGTTGCTGAGCAGAGATGCTCGCACCAATCTACGGACAGTTCCTGGCCACAGCCAGGCCTTGCATTGGGAAAAATGGATTCAGTTCATGATGGATTTACTGGCAGACGATCAGCTTTAGGTTTTTCAAGCATCACTCTTTTTGCTGACATTCTTTCCATCTTAATTGCATTGTGAATCATGTAAAACACTATTACCATAGTATGTATTGAGAATCTTAGGGTGTGTATTTACAGAATGAGACCAAAAAACGACTTCCGTGCACTCTTACAATATTCCACGTAGGTGGGATTAATAGCCAAATGATAAATAGGAGGGTGAGTCTGAATCCATAACTGCCTGGTGCCAGTGTGAGAGGCTTTAGTAGAGGCCTGGAGCTGAGGCTGAACACATTGGAGTCATGCCGTCTGTCTCTAAACAAACAGGCAGTGTCAGGCGCCCAGTGCTGCTGCCAGCCACTGCCACTATACTGCCACGCAGTGTAGAGAAAGACGTCTGCTGCCTGGGGAGGTGACAGAGGGGCAAGAAGAGGAGAGGGGCGCAGTCACACTGCCATATGGATTTATATTTGGGGGAGAGAGAAAGGGAGAGAGAGAAAAACTCTTGTCAAAAAATGTCTCCTACCGAGGCAGCTTCATGCTTTTCCTTTGGCAGCTTGCTTCTCTATCGCACCAGCGCAGGAGGCTGACATTCACACAACGTAACAAGTGTGATCATAGGTTTATATTAAAACTGAGAACAGGGATCACGTGATACCGCCGGCAATCATGAGAAGCTGGAGGGGACAAGGGATGTCCTGGGAATGTTTCCCAACAGTGCCTTTTCTCTCAATAGGATTCAGTACAACTAGTTTGAGAAACTGTGCCGTTCTGTACGTAAACTTAATGGAAAGATTATTCCATCAGCATGCTGATGGCAGAGCAGTGGAACAGAGTGACTCATGTTCTTAGAACTCGGCCTTGATGGGATTCCTGCCTCATTAAACCTCTAACAACAGGAAAAGACAAGGCTGACTGGACAGCTCCTCTTACATCCATAATGTCCTTGGCATCCAGAATGGCCTTTGTTTTTCTTTCTGCGATCAGTGTGGTTGGAAAATGTCCCACATGATTGGACAAGATTGGGCAATATTTCTGAGCTTTATGTCAGTGTCAACATGTGAGCATTTATGATGTAGAATAACAGATGAGATAGAATAATACTTTCACAGAGATGCAGGGGGCACTATAATCTCACAGTACCATTTCAGATGTCACCTAACCTGATTTTGTGTGACTGCCGTTATAAAAATAAAGTGTTTCAAGTGTTTGGTTGATACATAGCAGATCTGATGATCTTTATTTCATATCAAGTTGTGAATTTTTTATGAAATATAGTAGACTGTACTTAAAAAAGAAAAAGTTGGAGGATCTTTTCTCTTAAAAGATCATTTAGGGTTTATATTTAAACCGCAGGCACCCCTGATAATTTCTTACCTGACATTTCTAATAGTTTCCCAAATGACCTTTTGACAGATATTTTTTGGTTGTTTTTTGAGGGGGTATGATGTTCAAATTAATCTTAACGGGTTAATTAATAGGAGGTCTTTAAAATTCTCTTTTCCCATAGATGAATGTTGAGTGATGCTAATTACGAGAAGAAACAACTAAGCTCTTCAACACCTCATTTTATTGTCCCAACATTCAAAAGTACAAATAATTCAAACACAACAGTTTTATGAAGAAAAAAAAACATTTACAGCAAGATTTTTATTTTGTTTCCAGTTTCAGAAATGACCTAAACTAGCAAGGATATTCATCGCAGTAATTTGATTAATAATAATAAGAATACTAAGGATAATAGCAACGATAATCAATAATCAATAATTGATAAGTAATAACGTAAGTAGGATAGACCATTAAGGCCCTGTGAACTTTTTTCATCTTTTTTGTCTTTAAAGATATACTTTTCAGATAGTAAACAAACACATTTCAGGAGAAAATGAAAAATGACAAGAGCTTTGTTCCTCTCTTAACCTTCCCTCCCACACTACGGGCTGTTGATTTCCTATTGGCAGGCTGCCACTATAAGGCGCTACAGGGGATGGTGTGAGTCATAAGGGTTGGGCATAGATTGAGGTGACACAGCCCCATGTTTCAAACACCCTTACACACACACACACACACTCACAAACACAAATGTGTTCGCAAACACACTTTTACATACGCACAAGAGGGTCTAGACAGAACACAGGCACACGTCGTAAGAGTTCAAAAGACATTGGAAATATAAGAACAGCACAGATCAGAACATTCTACTGGGGTCGTTGCATAATTCAAGCTCCCAACAGCTGTGGAGCATGAAAAGGGGTCTGTTGGCGTTCTGAGGTCAGAACCGTACTGGTTGGATGATGTCAGATGGGATACCTATGATGTGGTGTTGACAGAGTATGTATATGCATGCGTCTGAGTGGTTTACAATTTCCCTACACCTTCTCATGTTTTCTGGCTCAACACAATCCAATTCAGTATTTCTGTAACCATTCCCTACCATTACCGTTTCAAAATATATATATATATATATATTATAGTATAAAATATAGAATGGGTATAATCCATTAAATACCTTCTGTCTTTTTAAATAGCAACAAACTGTAGCCATAAGTACAGTTAGTGTGCAATGCTCAAGATCTCTTTAAAGAGATGTTCTTATGTAATTTCTAAACATGATTATTCTTTAAAAATATGTTTGACTCTTAGGTGAGTTGACTGATTAGGATTAGGATACATATGCCCGAGCCTTCAAACTTGGGTGTTATAAAATGTTTGAAAATGGAAAACTATGCTTCAGACCCACATTTTTGCATAAAGTTTCATCACAAAGCGGTAGTGTGGAGGGAGGGTGCGGAGTGGCTTTAAAAGGACACAAACTTATCACAGGTTATATTGAACCAGAACAACTGTTATAACATTCTATTAAGACTAAACTTTATTGAAAAAGATTTAAAGATTTTGTTTAACAAGACAAGAAAAAAGCAATAGCAAATTTAACTATCAACTAGGTTATGCATAGCGAGTAACTGTTTCTAGTAATAAGGGAAGAGCGTCACCAACCCTCTTGACATTTTTTTAGTTCAACTTTTAGATTTTTTATGTTGTAATTTTGATATATCGGTACAAAGCACAAACGTACTAAAAGTTCTCAGTGCAGTGGACTAATGGAAGAGCCTCTCCCCTAGTCACTTTGTTCCCTTTTGCTCAGAAACATCCCCTCTCCCTGTACCAGAATCACGCAAAATACACAGACAACGGAACAAATAAATACAAAAATAAATAATCAATATAAATAAATAGTTGAGTCAATGAAACAGTCAATCAATAAATAAATAAATACAGTTATTTTCTACGTTTTGTTCGGTTTCTTTTGCCGCGGTAATTAACTCAAATGTAATCCAAATATTTTTTTCACAAGCGACATGACAACATATTGAACAGGATTCCTCACAAGTTTTCTTAGTAACTGAACCATCACTTCATAAAGTTGTCATATGAAAAAGACAAGCTCAAACTAAAAACAGTGACAACTCATAGATATAGATATTGTAAAACAAATGTAGACTATATATTATCTATTTGTACACAACAAATAAAAACACATTTGTAATAGATCCTTTGAGGAAACAAATATCTAGACTAACAGAACTAGCTAATTATTATTGAATTTTGACAAACGCTTCACACTCAGCAAGAAACCTAAAAGTTAGCAAGCCAAAGAAAATCGTAAGTGATTCTTACATGGCCCAAAGTCTGTAATCTGGTATATCTGAAAGGAAAAGTGTCACCAGATGGGGGCCAACAATTAAAATAAACAAGAACAGCAGCTCAATTCAATGCCAACATCGAAGTATTTTTTTCTCTAAACAACACATAGAACAACAAATTTGGATATTTAAGATATGTGAATCATGTAATATAGCACCTACCGTTGATCGCTAAAGGAAGTTATTTCCACAAAATAATAAGAAAGAAACCAATAGATAATGTAGGTTTTCTAAATGGATTAATGTGTATGTTTTATATGTTGACTGATGATGAAAAGATAAACAAGTGAACAATTGGTCTTCTTGCTTTGGGCTCTGGACTGTGAGGATGGTTAGGCCTCAAAAGACCCCTATCCCTTACCTTTTGGGTATCGCTGTTGAATAACTACGCACTATGAAAAATTACGAAGATCACCTGCCTCCATTTCCATCCCTTGACAAAACCTTCCATCTACAAAATCATTGCCAATCAATTTCTCCTAAAAACAAACAACCTTTGATCCTAAAAAGTACCACGGCAGAACGAACAAGACAAGGTGGCTCCAATCCCTCCCCCGGCCCCCCTAATTAGCCAGTCAAAATATGGTTCTCTTTTTTCAAATCCAGATTCTTGTAAAAATTCTTCAATAATTATTATTTTAATTATCATATTATAAAAATAGATTTTCTCTTCTCTTTTTTCTTTTTCTAAACGCATTTTCAAGCAAAGAGATTTTCTCTTTGGCAACAGTGTTTTTTTTTTAAATCACTTCACGTGTCTTCTGGAAAGCTAACCCATCCCCTCCCTCTCCCCATCTCCCAAACCCAAGTGAGGAAAGACATGTGTTTTGTTTGCAATACAAAACAAAAAATGTTAGAAATTCTTTTTTCTGCATCAGAGAAAACAGGATTGAGTAATCCCTTAGAATTGATAGGATTTCTTTTAATATACACTAAAAATGAATGAATGGTCACCAATTTAAAAAAGAGCCCCCTCCCTTCATCTGTTGTTAGGGAGGCATAATTCTAACGACAGTGGATCCGGATTTAAAAAAGAACAAAATCCTGAATCGAGACCAAGAAACATCAATCTAAAAAGGACATTCTCTTCTCTGAAATAAGGGGGACTGGTTTTGCTACTGTTTACATAGAAGAGAAAATCATTTTACAACCACAAAAAAACCAAGAGAAAGGTTTACAACAGAAAAAAACCTGTATTACCACAGGTGTTCCAAATCATGGATATTCTAATCTTTCATTTTGTAATACTTAGGCAACATTGGCTTATAGGTCCAAAGTTATATTATAAGCCATTTCTAGTTCTCTTTTGTTGTGGATTTGCTGTGTTCCTGTTGGAGAGTTGCTGTGTCGGGTGACTGTAGAGTGGTCGTGGTCGTGGTGACAGGGGGTCCAGTAGGAGGAGGGATTCAGGACTTGTGGGTTTTGTTGGTCTTGAACGACACTTGCAAGACGCGGTCGCCCAACCGGTAGCCATTGAGACTGGCGATGGCCATCGCAGCTTCATCGTAGTTCGTCATGGTGACGAAGCCGAAGCCCTTGCACTTGTTGGTATTGAAGTCGCGGATGACCTTGACGTTGTTCACCGCTCCGAAGGGCCCAAACAGCTGCCACAGGACGCTCTCGTCAGAGTCTGGAGACAAGTTGTACACAAAGATGCACCATCCGGTGCCTGTGTGGCCAGGGATGTTCATGCCAACTAGGCTTGTCATGCTGTCAATGGTTATGGGAGAAAACCTGCACCACAAAATAGGCAGAGAGAGGGAGGGAGGAAAAACAGCACAATGTTAAGGAAAAATTGGCAACATAGATCATCTGCTGAGTTGGTTTTAAGGCTTTGTATCTAGCTCCAACCAGCCCTCTGTAAACAGTACCAACGAGGCAGCTTTAACATTTCCATCATCCAACATGGATTATTACCAGTGCAAACATTATGACTTTGTATGACATTAAAACTATGACTGTGGTGCTGGCTTTCCCTTTGCAGCCTCCTACTGATAGACTTTCTCCCCTCTGTGCTCCTCAGTATTGACTGAGCAGCTTCTTCTGGAAACTGACTGCTCCATGGGGGGCCTGCTGGGAAATGACTCTTGCAGCAGCCTCTGAGGGAGCCACAGAAAAAGCTTTTCTTTCTGAGTGCCTCTATTGGGAGCTAAATTGCAGGAACTTGCTGAATTAGACCATTTTGAAATTCATCAGAGATTGAGTATGAAACCAAGTAAATCTTCTCTTATTCGCCTTGTAATCTTCTCACTTTTTGAGATACAAAGATTTGAAAGCTCAGTTGACTTCACTTAATTGCCTTTCCGCTTTAAGGAAATTGCCACTTTAAATAAAAGGTAAATGGGATAAAAGGTTCATTTCTTATGCCACCGTCTCTAGGAGTGACTATAGGCATTATTGGTTATGCTTTAATTGAGATTTCCGCTTTGCTGCAGCTGTCTGGGAGAAGCCTTCCTCCTTAAGGAAGGAAGGAGGCGACTAAATGGAAAATGGAAGCACTTAACAGCCCAGTCGCATTAAGAACAAACTGCATTACCCCCACCCACTCCTGCAGTCATCTGTTGTAGGGAGGACGAGGATGGCGGTAATCGATAGCTTTTCTCAAACCACAGACTCTAGGTTCCCTCCATCTTTAAGTATTGCCAAGAATCACTGAGACCTTTCATCAGTACTCTGGCAACCATTTCGGCCGTAATATTTTTGCCAACACAATGTTTTCTGGTTCTTGTCTCATTAGTTACTTTATCCCCCTCTAAGATATCACAGTCATGGCTAATCACAGTCATGGAAGTCGATGAATTCAGGGGAATTTGCTCTTTTCACCAAAGAATCTATTCAATCATTTCGTTTTAAAAAACGGAAATGGCAAACGCTCTTTTTTTCATGCTACATCCGAAATCACACTTTCCATTTAAGCGCACGGACATCAAAGGAATTCACTGATTACTGTAGCATGCAACAAAATGTCATCAGCTGATAACATGTGGTTTCAGAGCTGCTTCAACGGTAGCAAAAGCAAAAAAGCTATGAAGGACTAGAATTGGTAGTGGCTCTTGCTGCAGTGAAACAGCATTTCCTGAAGGGATCCAGGTGTCTCCAGCCTCACCCCTCACTGACGCCTTCAGCACAAGTTTTGACTACTTTTTTAACCTTTTTAATAAATTCATTGGTGACAACCATGGTGGCGAGTGCTATTGGTGGTACCAGTACTGTATTTCTGGTTCAAACGTTCTATTTAAACCAAGCTTTATCCTTGTGTATCATCAAGAGCTGGACAAAGGTTAGGCTAGAGGACCTGAATCCGGTAGAAACCCCACACCGAAAAAAACAGCTACACACAAGAGAACAGAAATATGTACACAGAAACTATTCAAAGCAATTGAAAACTGAAAGTCAGCACTCATCATACTTAAAGGGGGGCTGAACTCACAAATTCTACATGGGGTTTTCTGCTGCTCATTAGGAAAAAACAGATATGCGCCTTGGGTGTGTTTCAATGTGGTTGTTATTTTCCTATGGCAGTTAGTGTTGCCTGTCCTGCTTAAGTCACCATAGAAACAATTTGCCAACATGTAGTTCAAATAAGTCCTGAGTGGAGAATTTCTGAACTTTTTTGGTTGTTGTCTGAAATCAATATAGTCACAGCAGGCAGTATTTACTAAGCAACTGCTGAATTCTAAGAACATGTCTACAACTTCCCCAGCAAGCAGTACAAATACCAACACCAATGCCAAAGTTCCATATTTGCGTTTCACAAACAAACTAGCAAGCTAGGAGACTTGAGCTAAATTAGCTTATGCTTTAGTTATGGGTGAGTGGCCACAATACAATAAAGTTTTAAAATGATCTATTACAATGTGCCTCCGTCTAGCAGTTTCATAGAGTATCATGTTACAAAACATGTCTTTGGACACAAGCTGAAAATGGATTTTTACATTTGACATTGTTTTGACAAGTGGCAAGGTTTGGCCAATGTCAGACCCGAGTGATCAGAACCACATCACAAAAAGGGCTTAGGGCCAAGTCTTCTTTCAATATAACATTGTTAAGATGTTGTTCTACTGTAAACAGATCATTCTGAAGCGCTGTAGGCAGGTCAGTCACTGTCTCTAAGTTCTGCTTTTACCACTGAAAGTGGAAATATATTGTTAATGCCAAATTCTTCTAAGGCATGTTAATGTTAACCCTAAATATCACAGGAACATAAAAGCCTACTTAAACATTGACCTTATGACAAACATGATGCTATCTTCACATTGCAGTACATGTTTACAATAAAAACTATGTTTTTGACCAAAAAAAGAAGATTTTGAGTTCAGCTGCCCTTTAAACAAAGCAAATTGAACAATAGAAAATGTAAGACGTTTTTTCCCTTTTGCACTAGGGTTTGGTGGAGTCAAATGAAACAAAGCAAACAATAAAAAAGGAAATCAAGGCAAGATAACCTTGAACTGAATTGAATGCTACTGACATCCAAAAATAAAGAAAACAGGATAGAAATAATTTTGTCAACATGGACATCTGGCATTCGGTGAAGTTTTAATTACCTCTTTACGCCATAGGCCATATTAAGCAAATTGTCCAGCCTGTAAAGAGAAGGAGGGTTCTAGGGTTAATGCTAGGCAGATGGTTGACTGACTAAATGGAACTAATTCTTACATCGCTGCCTCACTCAAGGAAGAGAGCCATTCAGAGATCGGACCATTACACCGAGGAGCCCCACAAGTCAAGGGCGGTGTCATTCACACAGCAACAAAGCAGCAGGATAGCTAGCAACTGTACTGTACAGCGGCATCACAAGAGGCCACTCCGACACCCAATCAGCCAGCATACAGAGGCACAAGGCCCATGGAAAGCACTCTCACTCTCCACAAATGGTCATGGTGCATGGCAGATTCAGAGTGGTTCCGTTGTACATCTCTGCTGTTGTGCTGAGGTCAAATAAGTGATTTATAACAGTGGTTATCAAACCTGTCCCCAGGAACCCCCAGCAGTTCCATGCATTCACTTTATTCCACAGCTAACAATTGGACTTATCAACAAAGCTCCTAAACAGGTGAATCAGGCCCTGAGAAAGGACTTGAGAACCACTGATTAACAACGGGGAGTATTGTAAAGTAGTATTAGCATAATATTACATTTTTATCATACGTCTTTCTTATTAATTAAATTCCATGTATATTCTGATTCTGGACCGCCTTGTAAAATCATTCTTATTCATTTAATTAACTATGAACATTTATTTGAATCATCATTCCAATTGCCACTCAGGTACTTGGGAATTCTGTGTGTAATTTGAATGGCTGCTATACATAGATCATACCTCCAAACACTATCCTAAACTATAAAAAAAAAAGAAGCAATTCACCCCCTTATCTAGAGTCCTGTCCGATTAATGGTTTGGCATTTTATGAGAGATGATAAAGACTTTAAAGGAGAAAGATGACAAATCACGCTGCATGTTTTTTTGTTAACACCTGTTGATGATGAAAGGATATAACAATTAAAATGGGATGACATGTGTTTGTCAGTGCTAGTAGCTGGCTAGAAGGAACAATCATGTTGCCTAGTCCTGCAGACAGATAGACACTGTTCTCTGTGGGCTAAGGATTAAAAGCACTCAGCCATGTACAGAGGATCAGAACCTTTGTGGATGCGAAGCCAATGACCTTCATTTGCCACATGGGTCTACGCTGTTTCACGTCTTATTAACTCCTCCAGCCTAATGGAAGTGTTTGGGCCATTCTGAAGTGCTTTTCCCCTCCAAAACACACTCTATGTCTGGGTGGCAGGTCATCAGAGGGCAGACGTGCCTGTCGTGAACCTGACCACCACAGAAATATATTTAAAAGGGGCATCGTTTTTATTTTTAGGGGAACTCATTAGGACAGCAATTAGGCCATTGTGTTTGCTGGGACTGAGCAATCTGCTTTGTGGGTAAATGAGTCAATCGGAATGGATGCTCAGAAGAGGCGCTTCAGGCCGCTGCGCTGGAGACATCTGCTGGGCTGCTGCTGTGTTAAAACCAACCGGCCTCGGATGCCAGCATTTTGCACAATCTCTCCAAGCCCGCAACACACAATAGGGTCTTTGTGCTGCCTCTCAATGCATGGAAATGTGAAATTGTCCTTTTTATGACAAATCTGTCCAATAGAACCTGCTCCTACCTTAGATATAATAAGCTTAATTGACTTATTACTGTCATTTGTATTGTGGAGCATTGCAAATAATGAGAACGCACTGTTTTTTGCTTAATGGATTATGTTTGCTTCTTAGAGGAGGATCAGACCAACATGCATTATATTTACTGGTGGCAAATGGGTAACACTGGCAGCGTAGTTGAGGCTTTTCTAACTGAGTTTGGTGAATACGGTTTTGTCCTGTTCTAATTGGATTTCTGTGTATGTTAAAAATGGGCTCACTCATACATTTTGTCCTTTAGCAACATTTTTATCCAGACTGGTCCGAACCAGGAATCAGTCAAATTAGTAAAGACATTATAAATGATCTAGAAAATAATAAATGTTTCTATTCAGATGAAATTCGATATTCTCATTAGGACTTTAGTCTGAGGTTGGTATACATGTGTGATTGGAAGGAATAGTGGATGATTACATTAGATGACATTATGAAATAATAAGGTGTGATGTAATGGAGCCGTTGTAAACAAAAGAACCCCTGGTTGCGTCTTGTCACCAGTTCTTTTTATATGGTTTGAGCTGCAGGAAACCCAGTCTATTGGAACCAAAAAAATGCTTTCTTGGGTTGGATACACCATGACTCAGACATCGTATTGATGATTGATGGCTTACAAGGTGGTTAAGGAATTTGACATTTGAATCCTAGACATAGCTCTACAACGCATATTACTGATGACAGGTTTATCTAAACCAATGATTTTGCCCCTGACCCTTGCTGTGAACCCCAGGTATTTACCTGAACCTCTGGGCCTGGTGGTGCAGGGGTCCTGGGTACCGGCGGTTAGGGGACTGGTACAGCTGTGACAGCAGGGCTTGGCTGGTCTTCTGACTGGGGTTGTTGGCGAACTTAACAGTGATGGGCTCGGCAGCTCCGGAGGGCTTCTGTCCATTCAGTCCTTTGATGGCCTCTTCAGCCTCTATCCTCTTATCAAAGCGAATAAAGCCCACACCCCGGGAACCACCTGTGGGGCCAACACATCACAAACAGGGACGGGGCCTCCTTTTACTTCACATGGTTCCAGTTCCAGCACAAATATTTACACAGACACAACTTTTTTATTCGAATTTTGTTCAGGCATGTTATGGTTTATTGGACAGGAAAGTGGTGGAAAGCAAAAACCAATTTTTTTGTGTTCGAGGTACAATAAGCTAAAAATGGTACAATACATCCTGACAGAAAGTGTCGTGTTCCAGTTGTATTTATAGAACATAAAAACCACGGTGGAGTTGACGTCTGCCAATGACTGCAGACGCATGACCGTCGTTGGGTTGCTAGTGTGTTAGCTACTGGCTGAGGCTGCTGGGTGAGCGTGCCGGTACCCGACAAACAGCAGCGTTCCTTATAGCCGAGGGCTGCACACTCAGGTCTCGCGTCACGTTGCGGGCAACATTTGAGTTGTTTCCAAGGCGATGTTTTTCTCTACCGCCACCTGAAAGTAACATTTGGAGAGACGCGCTGCCCGGGGGGTCCTTTGTTGGTCTCAGTGGGAGGAAAAAAAGAGCTGCTCATTTTTAATTGGCTGGCTCACTGGCCCAGGGGACGCTCACTCAGTGACAGCACACTGCCAGGACTATTTGCATAATGTTGTGTGTTCACAGACTGACATATTCGCGGCGCACACAGAGACACTTTTTATTGTCATTTCTCTCTCTTCTCTCAAATCGCTGCCTCCGCTCACTGATGTTCTGCCGTTTCCGCTGTCTCATTGTCTTCTTGAATCAGCCTCTCTTCATACGCCTGGCCCTGAACAAATATTTACACACAATCTCTCCGATGCAAATGCTTTCACACACTCTAATGTTGTATTATTTTCACTTAGGGCTGCTGCCGCTCTTGACAGCCCCCCTCCAACCATCCCTGTACCTGTAATTTATAATTAGGTTGTCACAGCTAGAGAAAAATAAACACATAGCCTGGTATTCCAATGGGGTTTACGTACTTGCCGTACAGCTGTGGTGCTGCTGTGAAACTAGGGTCACTGCTGCTTCTGCAGAATATTTTTATCCTGCCGGATTCCTAGCTGGTAACTATTGCTGTTGTTGTTCATTATGTTTGTTGTTGTTGATTTGTTTGTCACATTCAAGGCAATAAAAAAAGGCATTGGTCAAACTAAAGAAAGCTTTGCCGGGCTTTGTTTCCCAACTTCACTTCATGTATGTTCCGTTTAACTTCCTCCTCGGATAAACCCAGTAGCTACTCATGTCATGGATATCCCTCGTGGAAGAGGTGTGACATAAGAAGACTACGGCATCTTTTAAATGCAAGACGCGCTTATTTCTTGCATTCCAGAGCGGCAATCTGTGGATTTGTCACCTGCGAGGATATTATCACACCTCGCTGACAGAGAGATGGGGAAGAGTGGCAGTCCTCTTAGCCCTTGGCTTTGAACCGCACCAGGCAGCAGCTCCTTGAGGTCTGCACTACAACACTGCTTTGGCATACAGATGGAGGCTGCAAACACATTCAGGATGGTCTTGAAATGGTCGCATTAAGAAAATACTGTGAGGAGTAAAGGACTCATACTGTGGTCTCTGGAGACTAGCTCCGTCGGTTTCTTCATCTTATTTTTGTAAGTTAGAAGGAACAATTATCCAGAGCACTCGCAGGAGTAATTATGGTTGATTGCCTTGCTCAAGGGAACAGACAAAAAGGGATTTGAACCAACAAGCTTTTGGTTACTGTTTCTCGTCTCAGCGGTCCTATAGACCTTTTAGCCATGCGAGCATCCACTGCTGTGTACTCCAAGTGGCTGGGCTTAATGCAATTACAGCATTGTAGGTCAGACAACCATGACCTTTGACTCTGTATCAGTGGGACTCCATATAAATGGATGCTGTATGTGATATGTATTTACAGATAGCTTACAGAAAGGTTCTTAAGAAAGAGTACAATTTAATGTTGAGTTCCTAAAAAAAGCAAATATCCCAGAAAGCAATCCCAGATGTCATTTACCTAATAGAAAAAAACAAAAAAATCCATTCACTGTAATATTGTGTGTTTTTTTCCTGCACATTAATATAATGAGCTTCCAGCTGGTTTTTAAAGTCTAACTACAACAAAGCAAAACAAACAGGCACGCTGATGGAAGCTGTGAAGAAGACAGCAGCTTCAGCTGGTTCCAACATTTATCATGGCCACGCAGCATTAGGCCAGAATGTACTACAGGCACTTTCCACAGTAATCTGCCAGGGCTTATGCAACTCCCTCTACCTGTGCTTATCGCTTCCCAGCACACACGACCATGGAGAATGGCTGCTTTATTAATAACCCAAACCAGAACCAGAGAAGACACTGGCAAGGGGCTGCGAGTGCCCTGACAAGGCTTTCTGCACGCCCACTGCACCCTGGCGTTAACACTGCGCTCCCTGACACTAACCGTGGTCAAAAAGGGAAATCTGGAAAGATCTTAGAGTCCGACCAGGCAGCTGATGAAAGCCTTCTCTCTGCTCCCCAAACCTGAGCACTTTGCAGCAGATTCTCATTCGGCTCTTTTAAGTGACTGTACCGACTGTACGGAACAGTTTTTAAATCTACACGTTAAATTCAGAAAAAAACTCCCACAACCTAATCAGAAGGAGAGAAGACGAGAGAAAGAGGGAAATGTCCTTGTTGTATCTTAGTTTGCGGGGATGGATACAGATGGTCTTTGAAAAAAGCCTTGGGAGAGAGAAGCCTTTGATGTGCCGAGGTGCTCTCTGCTCCAACTGGTAAAAGCCGCGTTAAAGCCATCTGTCTGCTTCTGTGTGTGACCATGGGCCAAGGTAACTATGCAATACATAACCGTCATGTTTGGTCGGTTCTAGAGACCAAGGAAGAAGCAATAAGTTGTACATGGTGGTATTTTATCTGGAAATAAAATCCGATTTGCACCTATGTAGCCTTGATGTTCAGTTGCACACATGGGGATTTGATGCGTTTGCATTTATCGTCGACACTGGATGTTAATGGAGCAAAGGTACCAAAAATGGAGATAAACATATTTTAATATAAAGAGAAGCAGAGTACAGATGGATTAAGTACTAATTAAATCGAGGTCTCATCCATGTGCAGTACATGTGTAGTTTTGTAGCGTGTATCAATATTCTGCATGCTTCACATCTGGAATTGTATGGATGTTATGTACTGGAGCTTATATGACCCGTACCACTATAGCCACAGACACAGTGTTTCTATGAACAACTCTCAGGAGTGTCGAAGCAGGCGTATTTTCAGTTCAGTTTTAAGTGGTAACAGCTATCTCTCCAGATCAATTGTATTTGCTCTCATTGATGAGATGTGTATTGACTGACTGCAGTGTGCCTTGGCCCTGCAGAGATGCTTTGAATATTTAACTATTGATCAAAAGCCTCTCCATATTAAATTTCCTTTACACTGATGTTAGCTTTAAAACGACTGTTCCTATTGAACATCATGATCTGGCAACATTCCCTGAAGGTTAGAGAGAGTGATGCGATGGAGGAAATGCTGCTCTGTGATATTTGTTTCCGTTTTAGAGGGGAAATATGCACATCCATTTTTCTGGGATCAATTGGAAGGGAAGAGATACTAACATTGACATAACATTTTGGTAACTTGACGTGTAATGCAATGACTGCCAGGGTTACCATCAGAGAGGCTGAGCCAATAAGCCTCCGTGCAATGTTCTAGAAATGTTCTGCAATGTTCTGCAACTGAAAGGTCATTCGGGTGTGTTTGGAGAGAGGGATCTTCATGATCAGCACAGTGACAGTTATCTGGGCTAAGGCTTTGTAATTCCCCTGTGGCCCTAAATCATTGTCAAGCCAATGTGCGTTCAGTCAGCATCCTAGGACTATTTGTAAAAGAACATTGTCTTCTCTGACTGCATAAATTATGCAAACTGTGACTCTAAGCTCTAAGCTGACGATACTGAGCAAGAGACGGACTGCGATCTCCATCATGTTGATGAAAGTCTGGCAATTTACTCAATCTTGGTTAGCATAGTGGGACTTTTTGATATGGAATACCTAATTATTTTGATGACAGTGGTGGCATTTTCGCGCTTAATGGCGTTGAAATAAACGCCTGATTAACTCTCCTATACATATGAATCGTTGACGAGCTAAAAAGTGACAGGACAAAGGCAATAACTTTGAGAGTGGATGTCCTTTTCTCCCCTCTGTCTCGCTCACCCAACGCTTCCACTTGTGCAGAGTCGTGGGAGAGTTTTATTTCGTCTCATTTCTCTTTATGGAGGTACGTGTGAATGGGGAAGATGTGCCAGCACTGAGCTCTCGGGGTCCTCTAAAATCCTCCTTGTTTCTTAATCACTAGCAACTAAAATGTAATTAGTCATTAAAATTCCTCTAGCGGATCCTGCTGCCCAAGGGGATGCCTCTCTGAGCTGAGCTGGGCCTGTGTGTGTGCTGCAGGGCCAAGCACTGTGTTTGTGACAGAGACGGTGAGAAAAGGTGTATGTTTGTGTCTGTGTGTGTGTGTATGACAAAGAGAGATTGAAAGATTGTTCAAGTGTGTGTCTGTATGTGTGTGACAAAAACAGTGAAAAATAACGTGTGTGTGTGCCGGCATGTTTGTGACAAAAACAGAGTGAGAAACCACATGTGTGTGTGTGTGCGTGTGTATGCCAGTGTGTGTGTGACAAAAACACGGTGAAAAAGAACATGCGTGTGTGCGTGTGCCTGCATATGTGTGATAAAAACAGAGTGAAAGGGAACATGTGTGTGTGTGTGTCAGTGTGTGTACATCTGTCTCTCTGCAGAAGGGGTTCTGTAAATGTGAGATATGTAAAGGTTCTGATCCTGTTTAGTTGCGCCCACTGTTCCCTTCGCCGGTGCCGGTTGGGAAACAACATAAACCCGGCAAAGACCATTGGCGTACCGTCAGGACCAGCACCGGGTCTGTGGATAACATGCTCCGCCTCTTACGACCGAAACCGTGTAAAAGCATGTCAATACCATGAATTATTGAGACGTAAAGAGAAAATACCGCTCCGCAAATGCGTCAGACATTCCGTTCCATGATCATTTAGGCCTTTCCCAGGATTCTTTTATTCATGACGGTGGTTGGAGAATAGGTTTAGAGGGAAATCTGGCTGCTGAGAGTCGTGGTTGTGTGAACAGGCATGTTTTACCCCTGCCTCGAAATGTGTTGTTCTCTGGCATCCCCGAGGGCCAGTGTGGGACAGGTCTCGTGGAAACCGAGCTGCAGATAAAACAGGCGTGTTGTAAACTTGATCTTGCTCGGATTTTGCAAGGCTCCGTGTGCATGGGGTTCCAGTGCCAGAGCTGATTTATTCTGCTTAGGCAAATTAGTGTAGCTTACAATGTGCTATACTCACTCTGCTTCATCTGTGCACCTCACACACACACACACACACACACAACGCCGGAGCCTGCCGCGGGCCAACCCAACCTCTGGAATGGATCTAAAAGCTGTGCAGTGGAAGTCATGCGGCATTAACGCGCATCATGACATTTGGTTTAATCTCTTCGTGTGTCTGAGCCCGGGATTTGAGTAGAATGTACATGACTCAGATGAACATACATTTGCGTGTTTAGGTGTGTGTGTGTGTGTCTGTGTGTGTGTGTGTGTGTGTGTGTGTGTGTGTGCGTGCTGTGCTGCCTGGGGAGTTTGCGAGTGTGCATATGTTTATGTCTAATGAAAAGGCGCCCCATGGATACCTGTAACCTGGTCCACCAGGATGCGGGAGGTGATGATGCGCCCATACTGGGAGAAGAGCTGCTCCAGTTCCTTCTGGGTCATGGTCTTTGGCAGACCACTCACGTAGAGGTTAGCGTCTCTAATTGAGGCTGAGCTGGGCCGTGC
This sequence comes from Dallia pectoralis, assembly GCA_029465975.1. Taxonomy (NCBI): domain Eukaryota; kingdom Metazoa; phylum Chordata; class Actinopteri; order Esociformes; family Umbridae; genus Dallia; species Dallia pectoralis. The sequence continues at coordinate 8,649,040 of CM055761.1, read as the reverse complement.
ATATGACACCTGAGGAGACAGGCAGAGACCAATATAGACATTAGAAGGTGCAGACTTGCATAGCTTTTGGCTTATTGTACATCTGTCACAAGATATCTCCAAATTAAATGGTAATCGTCCAAAAGCATTTACGTTTTTCTCAATTCAATAATCACAATGTTGTCTCTCTGCATTACAATTTGGAGAGAAAGATTTGCCAACAGCTCTGGGTTCTACTTTGTCCGTGGCAGTGGCAGAGATATAGGTAAGTTGTTTTAATGACCTGAATAGCAGGGCTTAACCTGACTGAGCTTCTTTTAATTAGCACAGTACTTGCATTACCACAGCTTTCATGTGAAAGTCAGTTGGAAATTAGTTATGCGGTCTCATTCAAAAAATGTGTGAGAAAAGGTAGATGGCTGCCAATTTATTTTGCGTTTTATTTGTTGGCAAAAGTATCAGAAATGAGTCTTCTTTCCCATTATTTGTATAGTAGAATTGGACAAATATAAAATAAAAGAATAACCAACACAATACAAGTATTATCATCCTTGGTGAAGATTAAAACATTTTCTAGTTGATTATGAGCTTATTCTTACACTTTAGGTGAAATAAATCGTACCTGTAATTGAGCGAAATGTATAAAAAAGAACAACTACCAATTGTTAAAAAAATATCTCATGTGATTTGAGTATACCACTTTGTGCACTGTCCCCTTGCCCAGATAACACCACAGTCCCCTCAAGTAATGTTTGATGAGGTACGATAACACATTGCAAGCAATCTGAGACTGTAGATCCATGCAAAATCTGCCCAGATCCTTCAGTTTTACCCCCAATGCTTGCAGACCCTACTCTTCAGCTCTACCCACAGGTTTAGCTCAGGTTATATCTAGTTTCGGAAACTTGATGACCCAGAAGATTCAACCGACTTTTGCAATTATTCACCTGTAAATGTTTTATTTTACCAAACTATATACTTTGATGGATATTGAGACAAAATACAATTGGGTCCTCTTCCACTAATCACAGCTTCACTTGAAAATAATTTACGAAAACTACCGTCCACTGGTCACTTGACATGAAAACATACATAAATTGAATAGGAAATATAGTAATTGACAAGGTTAGAAAGAATTATTTTAAATTTAAGTAATAATGCGTCCTTCAAACTTTTCTTTCATCAAAGAATTCTCTATTTGCGCAATTACAGCCTTGCAGATCTTCGGCGTTCTTGTTGTCAATTTGTTGAAGTAATCTGAAGAAATTTCAGTAACTGTGCTGGCCACTTCATTATAGTGAGTGTCAGTAATAGCCTTCCTTCTTCAAAGATCCTTTTTCAAAATCTTTTTTACCCATCTCCTCCTTTACCATCACCCAAGCACCCCACAGACTGTTACAGGCGAGTGTCCTGGTGCCTCCTCAACAACTTGAAGCTCAATGCTCTAAAGACAGTGGAATGAGAGTGGACTTTAGGAGGAGCCGCGCTGACCATTGTCCTGGTGGGCTACCCTGTCACATTTCAAACTGAAATCTTTGATGGGGGAAAATACAAAAATTAATCCTTAGAATAACCTGGTTTCATAAGTGTGCACACCCTTAAACTAAGACTTTGTTGAAGCACCTTTTGATTTTATTACAGGGTATGAGTCTATTAGCATGGCACATCTTGACTTTTCATTATTTGCCCACTATACTTTGCATAAGCGCTCCAAATCTGTCAAATTGCAATAACATCTCCTGTGCACAGCACTCTTCAGATCACCCTAGAGATGTTCTATTGGATTCAGGTCTGGGCTTTGGCTGGGCCATTCCAAAAAATCTTCTTTTGGTAAAAGCCATGCTTTTGTGCATTCAGATGTGTGCTTTGGGTCATTGTCGTGTTGAAAGGTGGTGAACCTCCTCTTCATCTTCATCAATTTTGTGCCAATTTGCCTGGTATTTGGTACTGTACATAATTCCCTCCACGCTGGTTCCAGATGAAGGAAAACAGCCCCAAAGCATGATGCTGCCACCACCATGCTTCACTGTGGGTATGCTGTTTTTTGGGTCATGTGCAGTGTTGTTTTTGCGCCAAACATACCTTTTGAAGTTATCACCAAAAAGTTCAACCTTGGTTTCATCAGACCATAACACATTTGCCCACATGCTTTTGGGAGACTTGTTGTTTGTTTTTGCAAACTTCAGCTGGGCTTGGATGTTTTTCTTTGCCACCCTACCCCATTGCCCATACATATGAAGAATACGGGAGATTGTTGTCACATGTAGCACACAGTCCACACTTTCCAGAAATTCCTGCAGCTCCTTTAATGTTGCTTCAGGCCTTGTGGAAGCCTCCCTGACCAGTTTTCTTCTCAAGTTCTTATCAATTTTGGAGGGATGTCCGGTTCTTAGTAATATCTCTGTTGTTTTATTATTTTCTTCACTTGATGATGACTGTCCTCTCTGTGTTCCATGGTATATCTAATGCTTTGGAAATTCTTCTGTACCCTTCTCCTGACTGATATCTTTCAACAATGAGATTCCTCTGATGCTTTGGAAGCTCTTGCGGACCATGGCTTTTGCAACTAAGAAAATGAAACCAAACAAAGTTATTGTAATGTTTAAAAGAAAAAAACCTCCTCAAAGTAATTTTTTTTATTGAATTGATCACGTTATAGGTCACATTAAAGGTGGAAAAAAATCTGACATGATTTATCTTTGTCTCATTTTTTCACATCACTGAAATCTGCCATTTTAGGGGTGTGTAGACTTTCCTATCCACTGTAGATATTGCATTAATGTAATATTTCGAAAACAAAGTCATTTTTAATTGACCCAAGATATTGCTCTTTCACATGTTTTATAAAGAAATTAATTGTCACACATGTTTTTGTGTAATATAGGAAATTGAATTCATTTTTTTGTTTTACCTTAATGAAAGTATTTTTTTTCATAGCCTTTTGACTCATCTTCCGAAACAATGGCAATATTTAGAGAGGGCACTGTATGTAGCAACCCAAAGCTTATACGGAAACCAAACGCACACACGTGTGTATGTGTGTCCGAGAGAGAGCCAGGAGACAGTGTGTTCACAGCCTTTGTAAAAACAGTGTGTGACAGATAACAGAACAATGGGTGAGATTTTATATTTGACAATCCCAGTTTCGGGGGTAAGGGGGTCTTGTACTCACTCCAACTGTTTGAGTGAGGTCGGTGCGTACTCTCACAAACTCCTCCACAGCTCTGTAACACCCTCTCTTTCGGTGCAACACGCGCCAGCGCCCTCTCACACTTCCCCGGCAGTCCCTAACACTCCCACTCACACACACAGACTGTTGACGCTTGGCTGTCAGCTCCCCCGCTAGACCGGGTCTCACTCTGTCACAGCACATACACTCACCTTCTTGCCTTAGACATCCTTCCCATCTTGTTTCTCAACTTTAAAGGCCATAAAAGCTATGGGAATTCACTACATTGCGAGCTAGCATTTGCATGAGTTACAAGAAGCAGCTCTGTTTTTCATTAGAGGGTGTTCATTTCCTCTACACATGGCTGATTAGACCTCGATGTGGAGGTTGGGCCATAATAGCTATTTCCCGAAAAGTCCATGTTCTTCGCCAAATGACAATTTTATTTCTTGATTCCGACCTGGCTGTGCTCTATCGAATGTGAGTTTAATTCGGTTTCGCCTGAGATTTTCTGTCAGGGCTTCTCGTTAGAAGGGACATTTGGAGAGACGTACGCCATCAAACACTCCTGAGCTGCTCTGAAGGCAACAGTATCTGTTCACTGATAGTCATCTGCCCCTCTGCCCTTTTCTTCTCCTTTCAAACTGTGTGTTCTTCTATCTTTCATTACTCTCTGGTTATCCCCTGTCAACAAGACCCAGATGTCTGATCTATCAACACCTTGACTAGCTGTTAGAAGTACTTGCGTGTGTGAGAGTGAGGAAAGTGTGTTGGGAGTATGATGAATGTAAGCGCGCGTGTGTGTGTGAGCGTGTGTGTGTGTGTGTGTGTTTTATCCCAGCGTGCGTCCCTGCTCCTCCCACCTCCAGCGGGCTCCTACCTCACACCTCCACTTGGTAGCAGCGCCAGAGTTGTGCGGAGAATTTCAGAGGTGTCGTGGAGGAGGAAACCACACATTGGAAAAGACAGAAAAAGTACCAGAATGACAGCACCTGTGAAACTCTGGAGAGAACTGCTCCACTGCTTTGTTTTTAAACCGTACAGTGAGGGAACACTGTGGGGAAGTGTTTATGAGCTTTACTAAAAAGAGAATCATAAGGGAGAACTGTGAACATTTAAATAAACGTTTGGCAGACAATGTTATACAAAGTAACTTACCAGAGCAATAAGCGTTCCTAGCTCAAAAGCTGAAAGGTATTTAACTCATTCATTTGAACTGAGAACCATTTGGTTAATGGCCGTTGTCTCTAACTGCCATTTGCAGGTTCTAGTAAGTGTTATGGTTAAGGTCAGTGTATTCCATGGCGACTTAGATCTGTTACTGTCACTTCTACTGTATGTGACTACAATTTGGAGCATGTCAGAAGTGCTTTGGTTGAAATGCAGAGAGTCTGCTGTTGCTGTCCTGTTTCCTCAGTTCAACCTCATATTTCACTTACTAGCAAATGACAAGCCAATCAAAAGAGTGGAAGGGTTGTTCCCCCTATTGTTGGTCACACTCTGGGAAAAAAATCTAATCTCACGATGGATCACAGCAGGTCATTTCGTATTTTTTTTTTCATTTGCCGAAATATAGCCTACTGCAGGACTGAAGCAAAAACAGGACAAACACTAGTGGACTTAAAGGACAGATCAGAACTCACTCTGCATCATAAGTGCAGAATTCACAAAACATTGAGCGTCAATATTATAATAATATATATATTATAATAATAAATATAATAAACTGTACTGATGTGCAGCACGCATACAAGCTATTTCAGGACAAATTGAAACAGATATTCGTTGTCAATTTAGAATGAGAACAAAAAATGCTAGCCTAGCATCGACTTGAATTGTGCCTTCGTTTGTTGACAAAATGAGGAGAGTGTTGGAAGAGAGCTAGCACTCCCAAGAAACTCATCCTGATTAATGAACAACAGCCCAAAATGTACTGGTAAATTAAGTTTGTTCGTAGGGGGACTAATGAAGGTAGCCAAGTCTCTGAAAAAAAAAATGCATGCAGAGTTGCCCAGTGCCGTGATGACGAATCTAAACTGAAATACTTCCCAGACACCAGGAAAAAATCACTACATTTTCATAGATCAAATATGTCCCTGTGGCAGAGGTAAAACAGAGGGTGGCATTTACCAATGCAAAAGTGCTCCAACAACCCAACAGGGAGTCTGGTCTATGCCCCTCTACTTGTCAAGGCTGTGGGTGACCTACATTGGAACTGTACCTTTCTTCACGATCCAAAATAAGCTTGGGATATGCTAAACTGCACTTTAGACACAAGCCTCATTGAACTGTATGGGCTTTGTTCCAAAGCTAATAGATGATTTGTTACTGCTTATCTGAGTAAAATCTGTAGGCCAATTGTACCCTTTCTCATACTGGCTCCATTATTTCAGTCAAGACTTACTTTTTAGTTGAAGTAATAGAGACATAGACGCTGCATCTACTACGGCCAGAAAGGACAATTTACTTGACTTTACCCTTTTCCTCAAGTGCCGCTGGTTCTGCTGGAGATCACTAGAACAACTGTGCTTTTTGATCAGTTTAACAGTTCGACAAACCTGGGGGCTCATTTATATTTTGTGTGACACACAAATTTGTCCTAAACCAGGTGCACAATAATTTCTATGCAAAATGTGGGATTTATTAATATGATTATTTGTTTGAGAATGTCGGTACATCAGCCATGACCATGCTAACGCATAGTGCCAAATGGTACGATAAAATGGAACCTGTTTCTGAAATCTATACTAGGTAATCATTTTAGAATTATAGTTTTTTTTTGTTCATTTATCATGCAATTGTACTTAACAGGGTTATTTGACAACATTAGTAAACTTGTGTTTAAATTACATGTTGTCATTAGTTGAATAATACTATGAACGATTGTTGAAGAGGATATTGGATATTTTTTTGAATAGGACCTCATCAGGCTGGCATCTAACCCATGATGATCCAGCTGATATTACCTGCAAAACAAACTGTTTAATATACTGTACAGAAATTGTCGCTCAATTTGTTGGAAACAACAGACTTTCATTAGTTTATTCCCCATTTATTGGTTTCTAAAACACTACATGGAATAGAAGACACCCAGATCCCAGACACGCCACGAAAGCCTCATTTCAACCAAAAACCATTCAACTTGCTGGGAATAGGCACAAACATTAGGTGAGATTATTAGAAAGTTTTCCGTGTTTAAAAAAAGTAAATTAATGTGTATACTTTTATTTTGTTTTTCTACCCTTCGTTTCCGGGGTTGATGCTATACTTTTCAGATGGACTGTGGTGTTTGTAAGTAACAGGGTAGTGAAGTGATCCGGGGGCGGCTTGTGATGAAGAGCGATGTGGGTGCAATTAACGTTAACTGCCTTGTTGAGGGACAGGACAACAACATTTTCTCCAACTTGCCGGCTCAGGAATTTTATCGAATAACCTTTTGGTTGTTGGTCAGATTCTCTAATTGCCAAGTCACCTGTCGCCCACAATAATTGGTGAGCCGGGTTGTTTGATGTTCACGTTTTGGCTATTATTTTGTCTGCCTTTCTGTTTTAATTTGAGTCATTGTTTTCTTTGTATATTACCTCTTTCCTTTGTGTCGTTTTAGTAGTAAGTGCAGTTGTTTGCATGCTTCATTTATTTACAGATAAATGTAGGGCGTGACGTATGCCTGATATCGTCTGGGTAAAATGGGGTGGGGGGACTAGGCTAGACAGGGAGGAAACGTGCTGTGAATTTTCTTTGTCTGTCTGAGATGTGTGGAAAGGTGGTCTAGTGGTTTCACTCTCAGGTTCCACGCACAAATACGGCTCATCATCGGAGACCAATGTTCAATATCAGTGTTCACTATGTCTTGTTTGCTTATAGGAGACCAAAAAGCACAAGGTCATCAGGGCAACGCTGTACTAGAATGTTCTGTCAATCCATAAAAAAACATGGAAACATATCCTTATTTTGAATATGCAATCCATTCTTTGATATTACAAAAAATATTTATCTTCGACACCTGGATACACACACAGTCAATGATTTTCAGATGTAGGCCAGACACTGGAAGAATGAGTTTGTGGGTCGCATGGTTGAGCAGGAAGTGTTGTGCACGGCCAACATTTTTTAACCTTACTTAAAAGGACTTTATTGACTAGTTCCCATGCTTTTGAAATTACTGCTACTATATGGGACACTAGAGATATTACACTAAAACCCTGAGAATTAACACAACGAGACTCCCACCGTAATCACAGAATATTGCCAGACCAAACTAATTACAAAAAATGGTCTTTAAGGAATAAAAAAAAAAGATTTAACCCAAGTCATAGTAATAACGCTACATTTTGGTGACGTGAATTATTAATTCCATTTCTTTGAAGTTCTTTCTTTTTTAGATACGACTTCTAATAAAATTCTGCTTACTGTTGGGTGTGGTCTATTGATATTAAAGTTTTAAACTGACAGAGCAAGTCAACTTAATTCAGCATTAATTAACCTGGCACACATACACAAGCATGTAATACTCCTTCAGTCTTACAGTACACTATAACCAATGAAAACCTACACTACAATCAGCTCTGCATCAAAGACACAGATTTCTTCGGCTGAGGGAAGTCATATCCCACAGCTTCAAGGGTCTTACTGTAAAAGGACCCTAAATGTTTTCTCTGCACATAGGCGTGTGAACTGTAGTTCAATGACACCAAGAGCAGCAGCTCTTCTCTCACACCGGGCTGCAAGACAGAACTGTCTTCAGCTATTAGGGATCCTGTCTCAATTTCCATGGCTGCTTAAGATAACCTCTGGTCCTGAAAGAAAGACCCTTAGGCACTGAACTGAAATATCAAGAAGATAATGACCTTGAACACACTTATTAGAAGTTGTAAAAAAGGGGCCTTTTTCCTCACAGCTTCTCACAAAAAGCCTTACTGATATGGGTAGCAGTGTCTAAATAATGTGTTTCTCAGTGGGAAGACCAGACTAAGAAGAGCAAATCACAAATCAAAAGGATCAGGGAGAAGGTTTGACCTAAAGCTCTCAAGCGAGCGCGACCGCTGCCATAACCCGAGAGCAGAGGTGAAGTAGATGGTGCTCCGTCTGACTGGTTGAGATGGACAGACAGAGAAAACGCGTGGAACGCTCTCTGTGTCGTATGTGTGATGAGAGACCCGACGTGTGGGAGGGGGGGTTATGTACGTGATCGAGCGGAAAACACTCACTGGTGGGCACGCTCTTTGGACTGCTCTGGGACGATAGACACGGAAGATCGCTCCTGCGTTATTACACAAAAGCTGTGGGAGGAAGCGGACGGCGGGAGTGGCCGGTAATGGGAGAGTGTGCGTGTGTGTAGCTCTGAATATTGGTTTTGACAACGTCATCTAGAAAAAGGGCAATAGGCTCTTCTCGCCAGCCCAGGGGGACTGGCCGTGGCATGCTGTTGATTGATAAGTGGGCTGCCTGAACACAAGCTTGATGTGTGGGAACGACAGGGGAGAGTCACAGCTACAGTAGCGTGCGCTGGAGGCCAGGGTGCTAGTTTGGCAGAGTTCATTAGGGAGATATAAGTGGCAATGGGACGCTACGAACACAGACCCTGTGACTCATATTAAACTGTCAGCCATGCTCAGTGGGTGAGATCTGCACTGGAGAATCTGTGGGTCAGGCTGACTGCTCCTTTCTCACTCACGCGCACACACACACACACACACACCTCTGGCTGGCTGGCTCTCCACGCCCTTGCCTCTCGGAGTTCACTTCAAAGCACTAGGCAGGATTAAAAACGGCCTGGGCTGTGTTGATTCGGTTTGGTTGTTTCCCTTCACAATGTTGACCTGTCATCTTCATGGCGGTCGAGGGATTGTGGATTCTGTATGGGCTTTTCCTATTCAGCTTGGCAGTGTAATCCGATCTGATTAGATCCGATTAGATTTAGAAATATGCTACTGAGAGGGCTTGGATTATGGTAGCAGAGCAGATTACAGTATGGCTTAAAGTGAACAACATAACGGAGCCGTATGAATGGAAAGAGAGAGTATTCTTGCTCAACAAGTAAAGACAAAGTACTTAAATTAAGGTATGTATACCAATGACAAAAAATACATATTAAGTGTCTCTGTCACGACTTGGCAAGGCAGGATGGCCGTGTCCGTAAACTCTAATGCCCTTTCTCCCTCGTTTGGATTACAGAAACTTGTTGTATTGTTTATTGGCGTCACCTGTCCTTATTTAAGTTCCTCTTTTTCTCAGTGTGTCTTGTTAGTTTTTGTTTGACATAATGCATCAAGTACATTTTTTCTGTGTTTTTGTGTTATAGTTACATTTTGTTAACAAATGTCCATTGTTCACACAAGTTCTGCCACTCCATTTGTTACACTATAGTTACCTTCTATCTACTGCATTGAATCAGCTAGGCAGAATGGATCCTTACTCTGACAGGTTAACTAATGTAATGTGAAAAAGTACAACCCTCGAACATTTTAACATAAAGATATTTAACACCATTGATAGATAAAGGTGATCGAATTTTAAGAAACTATACTGAAAGATCATATCAAGCCATCATTTAACATATTACATTTCATGGTATGGAAAAATGTGTTTATTTGTTTCACACCGAGCTTCAATAGTTGTTACTCTTTTTTACACAAAAACAATACACAATTCATGATTTTGAGGCATGACATGCAATGTATATTTGTTGGTAATTTTACAATGGTCAGAAACAACTTTAGCAACTTACTGAGCTAGCCAATATGATAGTAGCTAGCCAGAAAGCCTAGTAGCTGGCAAATGATTTGTACCGTGCATTTATGTACATTTGTTACTTAATCTAAATAGTGGTGCTCAAGCTAAATAAACTTCTGTACAGTCTGTTAGCAAACTGTTAGCTATTAGCTAGCTAACCTTAGCAATTGGCTTTGGCTAGCTTGCTACCAAACAAATTGGTCAAGACAGTAAAACTAGGTAGTTTATAAGCATTTATTTTTTGCTTCCACACAAATTGAGAGAATATCGTGGCCACAATATTATATTGGAGAAATATTCATAATACTTTTTAAAAGATTTGATGATGTTGTATTAAAATCACGATTCAAAAGGCGACTAAGTATAGCTACTGACTTTCCACATTTGTGCCAACCCTAAAATATATTTGGCTCATATATGATACTGTATTTTTCCTCACTGCATTTCAAATGTTTTCTAGTTTCACCTTTATATTAGGCAGTTTATTATAAATTAGCATCTCAGCTATACCTCCATTTTTTGTATCTCCCTGTTTTATTCTACCATTCTCTATGTTTCCGCTCGCTCTTACTCTACCTCTACATATATGTAAATTTGTCTGCTTCATTCAATACCCAGCATAGCTAAAACATACATTTCATAAACCCTGACTAAATGGATGTTTTTAGAGTGCAGTGCATTGTAAGTGTTTTTCAATCAGACTTACCTTGATAGTTTTGGTTTGAAGTCTGAGTCCGTTTAATGTGTTAATGGCTTTCTCTGCATCCTTTGGGTCAATGTAGTTGACAAACCCATAACCCAGACTCTGCCCTGTGAATCAAAAAATAGTTTTTTAACAACAAAGCCAGATACCCAGCAGATCTCAAACTACAATCGACAGTTTGTACTGTTTTTGTTTAAGGAGTAATACACATTGTTGTACAAAATCTTCAGTTTCTTGGCAATTTCTTAAATGGTATAGCCTTCTTTTAACAGAACAAGAAATAACTCCAAATAAATCACTCTTCAACTATTCAAATGGACAGATGAAATATGATGGTGTTACAGGACATTACAATGCACAACAGATCCCACCACTCAGAATTCCATTACACAGAAATGTCTAGATAAATTGTGCATGCCGACAAGAATGGAATGATAATATACGTCTTTGTATAAACAGTAAATGTAACTAAATCACTAGATTTAGTAAAACACTGCAAGTATTATATGAACAAAGATTTTTGTTTGCATGCAAGTTTGTTTTCCACATTAATATTCATTTTGTCATCTTCTATTAGTTTCATTTTATGAAATATTCCCTAAAACGGCAGCACAGCACAAAATCTGCCTGTTGGTTGCAATGAACCCTCTAAGAATTGGCTTAACAACTGGCTTTTAGATGTGAAAAATGTTCATAGTTAAAACATAAATAAATAAACGTCTAACAGCTTCATCAATAACTGGTTTGCTTTGACTTAACATATTTCTGCCATCTTTGGATATTTCTTTCAGGCAGAAACGGCTTTCATGAGCGAGTCGACTTTCAACAGAAGCCCAAAGCCGCCCAGAGCCATTGTGGCTGTGTGATAGTTTTGAGCTGAGGAAAAACTCACCACACAAGTGCGTGGCAAGTACGTGTGAAGCAACACACGTATTTCCATTAATGGAAACAGACAGCATTAAGTCCACATTGAAAAAGACTAAGTGAATCACAAATGTAAAACAGCGCTGCTTTAGCACCAAGTAAATAGCATCCAAGGCAGGCAGGCTGCAGCTTCAGGCCAAAAGGGAGCTGTACTCCTCACATCAAACACGATGCTTCTCCCTCACTTTCAGTGGATTACCCTGGATTATCATTTCCCCACTGTTCATTAAAAACCTCCGGTCCTGGAGAAAATCTCAGGGTTTCACAGCTATTTTTACACCTCATCTTGCTGACACTGATCTGACAGCACCCACTTGGAAAAGGTTGGACAATAAAATAGAACTACGCCATTAACGCCATACATCTGTGAGCCTGTGGAAATGGATTCAATATCAAAGTGCCTCTTACACAGACGTCTCCTCTCATATCCCTTCAATGCGGGTAGACAATTAGCCAACACAGCCAACTGCTAAGAGCCCCCCTCTCCGCATCATCTCCCCCTTCCCCTTCTGCTTCTCCACAAGGAGAACGTGAGGCTTGACAAGCTCAGTTTACAAAAGGTTAGCTGAAATTAGGTGTGTTTTCCGAAGCACACTCATGCTGAGCTGCCTGGACGTGCTGGGTTGTGGTTCAGGGTACAGTCATACAGCCCTCAGGAAGGTGCTGTGTGTAGTGAGTATAGATAGGGCTTATCCCTCTTCACCATGCTCAACCTGGCCCTCAGCACTCTGCTTCTGAGAGGCATTTATGGTCTCAAAAAGTCACGTCCACTCTGCTATATACAGAGATGGGAAACCTACTTTGGGAATATAGTCTACATAGCCACCAATTACTACAAAATTACTAATGAAAGAAGTCTAACTAAAGCTACTCTTAACATTTTTATTTTCTGTTTAATAACTAGTTCTTGAAAAGAAAATTATAATAACAATACAAAATGCAAGAACGAACCACTTTGGGGTTTACTACAGTAATTTAGCACAAAAACTGGTTCTAGTTAGTTATGCAGACATTATGCCAAATTAATTTAAGTAAATACACTTCACCCATGTAACTTTTGTCTTCATATGTCATGTAATTCTGATCCAAGACCGGGAATTCGAATTTAGGTTTCACCCTAGAACCAATATTCATAAACTGGACTGGGAATGTTTAGGTTCTCAAGTATCCGCTGGTCAATGCTTGTCAATGCAATATTGATGAAATTGTCCAAATTACAGCTGTGAATCCGCCATAGAAAATATAAAGTATTTGCTCAGGTAATTTGCTTAGCCTATATTGAAGCAGATTAAGTTTTGTCTGCCATGATGCCCCTGGCTAAGTCTTGTCGGAGTAGGACTAACAAAATGGCAGAAAAGCAAATCCTGCTTTCCCGGGGCTACACAAGAACTACAAAACAATTTCCCTTCTACTGCAGCCATTCAAAGTCATTCATAGTTTGGGCAACAGGGGAGGTTGTTAAAAAATTATACAGAATAGCTAAATCAAGTGATAAGTACGTAAATCTATGTTCACATCCCTATTTCATTGTCTAGGGTCCGGCTGGGGTAATAAACAATAAAACTCCTTTTATTCTCCTGTCCTAAAAAACAAATGTAGGTGCAAAATAGTAAAATTCATACATTGAATTGGAAAAAATATATATATCAAACACTTTGAAATTTGTCACGAGGCCAAATAAACTGTATAAACTCTAAAAATCTGTATGTCGTTGCGGGTGAAAATTTTTACTAAAATAATGTGTCACTCAAACCTGCCATTCCATGTCATATCCGTCATGAAAAGTCCAACTGTTGTATTGACATTCCTATGCGGGATCAGAGTTACGGAAATATCTGTCAATGTACACTAATCTGAGGGGACTATAGAGTGGACAGAGTACTTTTAATTTGAATCTAGTACCTTGCAGAAACATTTCTGAAAGGCTATGCTAAATGACTGAAATGTAAATAAGCTTTGAAAAAAAACAGGGCTAATCTTCACCATAATATGTGAGCCTGATAGTGTGTAATGTATATTTCTAAGCACTTGCACTATATAAACACGTGTGCACATGGTTGAGCCGGAGTCTGAACAAAACACAGCGATGCGTCTCTGTTGAAATTCTCCCTTTTCCTTTGTTTCAAGGTTCGCTGTCCAGCGTGTCTTTAAGGAGTTGGCACCAGTCACTGCCACATCCAATTGTTGGCAAGGCAGGAGGGGAAATCTGAGTTCTCCCACCCCCCACCTTCTGCCTGGCCGGGCATCCCTCCCCAGGTGAGAAGAGAGCTGAGCAGCTGCTCTCAGCACGATGTACCTCCATTTGGGGAATCCTCCCACCAGTTACAGAACAGCCCATACATAGGCTAGCTGCTTCCTGGAGACCACGCAAACGCAAAGATGCACACACAGTATGCTTTGGTGCAAGTTAACACAAATACCGGAAAAAATGATGCGCTATGGAGGGAATTATCCAGTGCTCAAAGTAATACGGTAAATAAAATATATACAAACACCGCACACCCTTATAAGGTCAGAAAGCAGGCGATGCACAGACTGTGGACCAACATAGACGGGAAAGCTCACGGCCTGTCACAACAACGGCTTGCTCCGCACGCACATAGCCCAGCGGGTTCATCTCAGCATGCTGGCTGCCTGAAATAAACACACAGGCCTGGCACAGCACGGCGTAGTTCAGAACAGCACAGCTCAGCCAAGCGCGGCGCTGCACAATGCAGCACACAGCATGCCTTAACACAGTTAAAGCAACCGCTATAAGATCAGTTATCGGCGCATTACAGTGTAGCACCGGTGTTTTAGCTCAACTCATACATGTTTTCCTCTTTCATATGACGGCATATTTCTTGTTGTTTACAGTGTGAAATGGGAAGCTAGATCAATGTGTGACTAGAAGGGCTGACTGCCATTTTGAAGAATTCTTCAAACACCATTAGGGCTAATTACAGACAAACAACAGAAAAAAGGCATTTCAGGAAGCTAAAAGAACCCATTAAGATAGCATAATAAATACCCTCTAATGGTGAAGCACACGGAAAATTATCCTGATTCCGTTTAATCTAATGGATGCATTAACTTATATATTTTAATTGTCAATTAAAACTGCAAACCGAAATGATGCATTGCTGTAATGATATTTTAATGAGGATAGATCTTAATTCTTCCACGACTTTTAATTCCTAACCACGGCAGTCCCATCCCAATCCTAAATCTGGAAATATTTGAATGATATGTACAAAGACAATGCTTAACATCAATTAATGGGGTATTTTTCATAAATAAACAGCTTGGTAGCGTTAGTGTTTGGTTCACACGGAGCTCCTCCATTAGGACGCGTTGAGTTAAAAACACTGGGCTAATAGTTGCCCAACCCCCCCCCATGATTCAGAGAGGTGCGTTGGTTTCGTAGCCGGCGTGCGTGGGGGTAATTGAGCTCATTAGTTGTGACATTACCACAACGGTGCCATAATGCTTCAAAACAGCTGTCCCATTATAGCCTTAACCACTACTGATGAGAGAGAGGGCCGGGTTAATTGAGGCCACCTTGCCAGGCCTTCAACACTCTCTGTACAGTCAAAAATAAATACAAGCGGGAAATGGGGTAGCATACCAAATGTTTTTTCCCCTGGCAAATCACTGCTATTTCCAGCGAGTGGCTCCTCTTGGTGGTGCTACACTATGACTAAGCCATTATTTGTTTCCTGGAGAGCAGCAGGTCGCCGAATGTGTGAGATGAGAAAATTAGTGTGGCGGGTGTCCTGCCACTTGCAATGTGGTAACTTATATTGTTGCCCGCTGCACAAAAACCTGCACAAATACATAACCACACCCACCATGGGAAAAGAGTTGACCACCAGGCCTCCTCTGTTACTGTTTACACTCACTCATTGTCTTCTTTCCTCTGGTAAAATCATGTTAAGTGCCATCTACATATTGACTGTATCTTTGATTCCATTTATTAACACATGTGACAGTACACAGAGCAGGACCTCATATCTAGAAAACAATATTCTTCCGAGAAAAATAAACGTATCCTTTACAAAAATGTGATCCTTTGTAGTAATATGACCAGCATCAGGAATAAAGTCCTTTTTACTACCTCTGCTCTCTGAAACAGTAAGGATGAAGGTCATGTTTGGGTTTAGAGAACACCCTGATGACATTAAACTTCAGGTCAACTTCATCCCGTTAGTGAACATGGCCTCCATGTGTCATATAGGACGCCATGGGATGAGAGAGGACAGGCAAAAGGCACTGCACCGAATGACAGCGCTAACCTGCTAATGGTAACCCACCACAGGTAGAAGCAGGCAAATTGCTTTGGTCAGTCTTAAATTTAGCCAGATTTAAGATTAGTAGAAAAATTGAAAATATTTAAGTTTGTCAATTCATCATCGTGTTGGTTCCCTGACAAATATCCTTTGCTCCGACAACAACTTTGGATAGCAAGGACCAAGGAGTTAAAACAAAAATGCAAATATTGAGAAATCCTCAAACAAAAAACTGTAGAGGTTCCCACTTAAATCATTGCATGAAATTTCAGTATTCAATTTACATTGGAGGAGTGTTTAAAAATGCACGTTTGGTCGCTAATCTCCTAAAGAAAGTTAAATTACATAATGTACATTATTATTATTATTATATGATTGAATATACATTTATAATTCATATTTTTCAATCTACATAAACCACTTACTGGTTGCTTCAGTAAGTGTGTTAAATATGAAAAGCTGACAGGCCATTCTGACCAGCTGGTAATAGCAAAAGTAATTTGATTACAGCGAACCTGGACCTATGAAGCTTCCACTATCACGGGCTTGTGGCCATATTTCTCTGTTTCCTGCCACACTATCAGCATAGAGCGACCGTATAAGGCTATACAATTGATTAATATTAGGTCATAATATATTCAAACCTTTTCACTATAGTGGCATCCAAATACTAATAGATCCTCACAAAACCTTTATGTGCTTAGATTAGTGTGACTAAATTGCTGACCAAATAAACAGCAGCGCACATACACTGCCTCCGCTCAGATGTCTGTTCTCCAGGGTTGCCAAGGTAGCAGCAACTGTAATATGCAGGAGTCTCCCACCCACCCACAGTCCCTCCTCCCTTCTGTTGCTGATGCCTGAGGCGAACTGGATGGAAGCCTGAAATTTGTGGAATGTCTGGGAGGATGACGGCCGTAGCAGGAGGTAGAGGAGCCCCTGTAAATATGGGACACCCCAGCTCCATGACGTCAGGCATGGATGTGACAGCAGCTGCCAGAGCTGGGGGAGTCCTGAGATATGGGACCAACCAGAAGCCAGCTCCAGCCGTTAGGCCCTTTAGATCACAGGGGACTGGTTAACTGAAAACATTTGTCAATGAGGTTTTATCCACTGGAACGGCACACGCATTGACAGGAAAACCCAGAACAGCCATACTCATGAACTTCTGCTAAAATGATTTTTTCAATGCCAAAACCATTGGTCCAAAATGGCTAGATGCTTGCATTACTCATAGACCAACCTGGTCAATTGAACCACACAACAAATTATATCTGGTAAATAAAATTATTTTATGCCAGTTAAAATCTTAAAACTTAAGTTTCTTTCAAAATTTTATCAAGATATTGTTACCATGACGCAACCAGCACGTTCTGATAAATTATCTACATCACTAATAGATTTATTCGGACAGCTCCGGAAATTATAGCCATTTTTCACCACTTTCTGCGTGAGCCTGAGTCTTCATTTTATTGACGCGTTCATTATTGTATTGTGTTGAAGGGAATTGCAGTCTTGACCTTGAAAAATATATATAAAAAATGAATGAAGAAACTTGTGTCTATTTTTTATATCCGACTCTTGTAGAACTAAGCTCATAGATCTTGCTATGGCACTGTAGCAACCTTACTCAGGCTTTATGAGCCAAGTCAAAAATCTCACAGTGTGAAATCGAGGCGAAGGTTAAGGATGTCTTCCAGCTCTCGGTTAAAGGAGATTTTAGTAATGTAGCCTTTTTTTGCTTTTTTAACAGCATTTTAAAGAAATGTTCACTGTTGACGCAGTTCTTTGTTCAATAACAAAGTCAAACCCTAGTGAATGATGCCTGTAGCCTGTCGCCTACGTACCCTATGGTGAATTGGGAATAAGGACCTGCTTTTGATTTAGTTATCCAACAACCTATTATTATTATTACATTTAGCATTTCCTGCCGGGTGTGAGTTGGTCTTAGATGTTCAAACAATAGAGCTAGGATTTTATTAAAATTGTGTTCAAATAAACTAGTCTCGCCCACTATAGTTAAACATTCCATACATCCAGCAATTCAATTCCCCAATTCAATTCCCCAGTAATGTGATCATCAAACAGGGTAGCAGAACGCCTACAGGTTGAAGCATTGGGTTGATAGCTGAAGGACTGCTGGATTGAATCCTGTAGCTAACAAGGTAGAACATTTTTATTGTGCCCTTGAGCGAGGCACTGCTAAATGTCAAATCAAAGCACTTCCGTTAGAGCTTATTGGCTGCACGTAACTCATAGACCAACAATGGAGGCTTTTAAATATACTGTTGAATGATTCGAACACTTGGCAACCATACCATCACAATGGGGTAGATCACTTTAGTCAAAAAGCTATTTTCTTTAGTGTGTCACTCCACAACAGGCTAGCTGTAGCAGCGTTGAATGTTTTTTATCAACACCACAAGCGTTGACAACCTTGACATTCATAATGTCTGGATATGATGTGGTATGTTTTACAATCTTTCTACCTTTACAAGGATGTGTAAAAAGTAAAAAAAAAATTGAAATGTCAAATGCGAATGGATACAGTCTAATGTGTCTGACAGGTTGATTTGTTATTTTGTTACCTGATGTAATTAATCAGTATTGCACAACATTCCAATTCAGGGTGATTGGGTTCAAATGCAGAAGTTGTATTAATTGTAATACCACATTAATTTAATCCATATATTCTAAACTTAATTAAACAGTCAATCATTTCTTTGTTATCAAAGAAAATCTGGTTTGAAATATTCAACAGGTACTTTGTCTGTTTTCCATCTTTCACATTGTTCCAATATAAGAGCTACGCAGTGTAATTTAAATATTAAGTGGTTTTTATCACACTGTTTTTATAGTCTTCTACTGAGAAAGCTATTTTATGCATTGTCATATGAACCAGCTAGATATGAACCACAGGAGGGCAAATAAATACTGTGTTCATCATTCCTTCCTAATGTTCATCACTATGGAAGGCTTGGATTGTGCAAAAGTTGGTAATGGACAGTTCCAGCAACAAACCAAAGTGTTGCAAGTCAACAAAACAGCATTGGCTGTGCGCCAACTCATTCGGAATGAATATTTTGTATATGCAAAGAGATGAGGGCAGAGTGAGTGAAACATCGTTCTTTTCATCTCTTTTGTGTCATCTATGTCTTGTGTAGAGCCAATCAGATAGACCACATGCACCCATGTAGATACAGGCAGGTCTTTCCACTCAGCTCTGCTCTCAGATGCAGTGAGGGGTTTTGGGACATGCTCACACTGGAGCACGGTGCATATGAATGTTCATCTTGCTTTAACTAAGGGAAGGTGACATGTATTGATTTGTACAGGGTTCAGCTCTTGGTCGCTCCATACAGACTGTAACTTAACCTAGTTAACAGCCATGCTCAAAATGGCAACGCCAATAAGAGTGTGCCCAGTAATGGGCTTCGACATTGGCAAACAATGGTCTGGTTATCACCACAGGACCAAATGGGTAAACCAAACAAAGACGGGATACAGCAGCCACTGACGGTCTCCTGAGGCAAAGAAAATCTTTGAAGAAGATGGCTCTCGTATTAGAGTGCAGTAATTATTTACCGTGTGGAATATGAACAAATGATTGTCTCCGCGTGTAAAGACGCTCTCTTATCAGGAACCAAATCGCAGGCACAATCAATTTCTGCTTCCTGCATGAAAGTCATTTATTTTCTGCCATGTCATTATAAATATAAACACATTCATTTTCCAAAATAAATGCAGCCAGTGCAGAACATGATCCCGGAAAAATGGGCAGCTGACAAGGATCCAATTTCTGCCTCGGAGGCGTCTGATCAGTCATTTCCATTCTCTGTGTGCTGATGGCCAGAAGCGC